>JAPJYX010000011.1:2522500-5022500 GCA_030503985.1 Himalopsyche tibetana | reverse complement strand
TTTCACGTGATGGGCTATGCTTTAAAATAGAGCCATCATTGTGGTATCAAGCAACGTTTTGAATAGAAGGCTCAGTATAATCGTTATAACAGATACTCAAATTATTCTAAATCAGTCGTTTAATTATTACTTTTATTAAAAATAGTAACTCATTTTACCAACCAAAATTTAAGGATATCATAACCCATATGATGCGTCCATTTGTCCTTCTGAAGATTACATGATGGTGCAGTTACTGAGTTCATTTAAATTTTAGCTTTAAATATTCTATAAAAAAGAATGTCAAAAAGCATTTATAAAAATATTTTGTTACTAATAACAGCAAGATAAAATAAATAAGCCCAATTGAACCAGCAAGGTGGGCGCCAAAAAATGGAGTAAGACTCGGTACATGTTCAAACATTGTAATATGGCTTTCCAAAGCAGAATATTCTAGCAATAATACCATACATGATTAAATAGTGATAGTCTTTCAAGCAACCGAAAAAGGGTTCATTTGATTTGACTTTGTAGTAACACAGTTATAGCCTTTTTAGTAAGTCATTAAGAAAAAATGCAATTCTTCAAAAATACGCCGGGCACACGACACAATATTACTTGATTTGGGCCGGGGCCGAAAGTGCAAGGGGCTCGGTATATCTCAGCCATAATTCCTTTACACTATGTATGATACATCTTCGTATTACAATTTAACAGAAATTGCAGTTAGGTGCTGATTTGAATTTAGACGAATGATTTTAATGACTTAACAAGGGGCTGCGCTGAATTTTAACAAGGGGCTCAGGCGAGCCCACTCCAGCCCACCCTGGATGTGAATTAATTCATAAAGCTATTCGTAATGAGTTCGGACCAGTATACACAGCTTCTGAAACCAACAAGGTTAACCACTAAGCAACTATCGCGATTTTTTTATCAATTATCCACCTAACATATTCAGTTATTGAAAAAGCATTTTTTAACGTTATTTATTTATTTATATATAGATAATATATATATACATGTAAAAAATTGATAATGGTATTTTAATATTCTATTAAAAACTTCTTAATGCCAGCATCTCCTTGTTCGTCTTGGGGTCGGCTTGAGTTCTTAAATCTTCTTGGAACATATTAACGTAGGCTTTTTTGATGCCGAACCTCCAGAACAACATATATGGAAAATATTGCGACGTCAAAAATGAGAAATAAATTTTGAAATTAAAATACAGCCTTCCAACGCAGGTGGACATGATTTTTGAAAACACCGTGATCAGTCCGAATATCATTGTTCTGTTGTACCACCCCAGCTCCTCGTAAAATTTATCCCCTGTGACTATCTTACCAGAGTTAACTTTTTTGTTATCTACGTTTCGAAAACCGCCCTTAATTCCGTTCACCTTTCTGGCTTTTAATGCGTCCTTTTTCTGGATCAATGCTTGCTTTTTTTCTTCTTTGTTATAGTTAAATCCTTCAACGCCTATGAGCCTGTACGTGAAATAAAGGAACGATCCTTCTGATACTGTAGGGCTCAGATACCACATGCCTTGTATCATTACGGACACCATGTAATAGAAGAATTCAGGAGGATCTTGGAATAATGGTTGATATATTTCAGTGCATACTGCGTTCGATACCTCGATCGTCTCTTCAAGGGATGGTCTGCAGAGATTGTACCTTTAAATTAATTAAATACATATTGTTTAATAAAATAATATACTCGATTGATACGTTTCAAGAAAGGCTACTTAAAAAAATATACACAATCATAAAATGGGTTCATATTGGGCACCCAAGTCCGGACAATTTTTCTGATCCCGAGATTTCATAATTTGATTTTTTCGAAATATAAATAGAGCAAGAGTTCATGATGAAAAGATGGAAGACACGAGTCAGTATTGACAAACCTTATTTTCAATTTCATTTGTGCACTTCAATACCCAAATATACCAAAAGACGAAAACCGTGTCCGTTGGTGACGTAAAACGTATAGAATTGTACAAAATTTGTAAGATTCTTATTAAAATCGTTGTTTTTTTTATAATATATAATACATTAACATGAGGAAAATAAATATTGAAAACATGTAAATTAATATCCTGATTGATAGATCGTTCTATATTTAATATTTGTGTCATTGAGATGAATTTCTGAAAACATATTATCACTTCGTGGTTGAGTATATTGATAAATATTTCAGATGTTCGAGAGATTCATATGAGGATCGGACTAGATAAAATATTCCGTACGGATTTCACCTCATTAGATTGTTCCTTTTTTAAGTTATAAGTCGAATTTTAATACCGGGCGTAGCCGGTAAGTAAAGTTAGTTATCCAAAAGTATTTGATTATATTCCTCAGATGACATCCAAGTAGTAAAATGACGTAAGCTCGTTGGAAAAATATTTTGAAAGTTTATGGACGTTCACAGCGTACTGACGTGGAATATAAATGATGGCCTGAGGTAATTTTTATATTTGTATACTGGGCACATCTTACTTTTAATTCAAAAGCAAACATTACTTCTGTATGCTGAATTAGTACAAACAAAAAGTGGAAATCCTAAGTTACTTGCGAAATACTTTGCACGAATGTCCATCCACATATAATAGCAAACACTTGTCTTCATAATAAGAACTGCTTATCCGTAGCTAAATAAAAGTACGCACATACGCATTGGCGGATGAAGCACTCTGGAGGCCCCAGGCGCAATAAATTTTGAAAGCCCTGCTTTTCGAATAACATAAAAGTGCTGCAAACCTCTTCGTAGAATAATAATAAATATGTAAAACTGAAATTAAAATATAAGGGTTTATATAATATATGCTAACTTTGAGGCCCCCAAGATTTATAGGCCCCAAGCGTGCGCCTCTTGCGCTTATGGGGTAATCCGCTACTGCACATACAAGAGATTCTGTCTCGAGACAAACCGAGAATGAATTTGAAAATTAATAATTTTTTTGCCAATGTTGGTTTCCGAGTCAATTGAATAAAACAACCTAAGATTCAAAGCTTGGTAATTCTTTTAATAAAATTGGCATAAAGAAGATTTTATTCATTCAATACAAATATAGTTTGAGAGTCTCTATACACTGAGAAACTTTGTAAATTTCGGAAGGTAATACAAAAAAATTTCCCATTTATTTAATAAAATATAATATGACCACTGTAAGTAGGTGTGATACAGTGCACTATAATAATTATTAATAACAATATATTTATAAATAAACAATTTAGGAAAAAAAATGACTCAACTGAGTTTTTTTCTTATCACCGCATTTTTTTTTGTTTTCAGCGACATGAGATTCGAAAAAAACAATTGAATATTTGAATCAATTGATTTTTATTTGAGGTGTATGACATTTAATTTATATGGAAATAGGTTATATTTTCAACCTACAGTATTTTCTATATTACTTGTCTTGAAATGAATTTCAAGGTAACAATAAGCAGGTAAAAATACTCATTGATTTCAACAGTGCCATCATTTTTGAAACGTGAGACAATTTTTTGATATTGCTAAATTGGGTGATGTGTTGAATATTATAGTGAACGAAATGAAACTTATACTTACTCATCCTTTATCCCGATCAAATATCCGATGGTTCTCCAGAAGTGTGTGTATGCTTCCAGGTCTTCGCTATTAGTGTTGTAGATGCCCAAGAACTTTGGCCTGATGAGACCGAGGCCGACGAATCCGAATTGTCCAAGAACCAGGTCACGCTGCGAGATGTGGCCATCACCTCGTTTCTGAGAAGTTCTACTCGATCTCAAGTGACGCACTCTTACGGTCGTCAACGAACGCCAGGCCCTGTTGTGGAGTAAAAACGTCCATTTTGTGTTGATTCACGAATTGGTCAATGTAAAAGTATTCAGATTGTGTATTGTTTTCAATAATTAGAAAAACAATATTAGTATGGAGCAGTATATTAACACAGATCTGTTAAATTTATTCGGCGAAAATTTAGACAATACTGCAGTTATCACTAGATATCCAATAGTGAAAACTATATGGCATTAAAATTTTAAAAACATTCATTGATTGTCTTGGCATTTACTTGGTAGAACTCCATTATAATAGGGTAAAAATAGCAACGTATTCAGTTATACAGTTTTTTAATATGTATACGTTGATAGCTATTTCGGTTTTTGCCACTGGTTCTGCCGATGGCGAATGCCGATATAGCTATCAACTAATAAATAAAAATTCTGTATAAATAAATACGTTGCTATTTTTACCCTATTAAAAACATTCTACCATGTTTAAAATATGAAAGATAATATTATATATTTAATTAAATGAAAACGTAGATGGAATTTAATCAGAAACTATGTTTTTTTTAAAAATTTTAAAAATATTACTGTTTCCGATAAGTAACAAATTAAAAAATATATTTTAGCCGAGTGAATGAAGTCCGGTTTTTTAAAGAAACATTGTGAAAGGAAAAGTTTTCTTTGGTTTTGTCATTTAATAATCATCGTTTAATATTTTCAACGAATCAGAATTATAGTAATAAGTTGTAGATATGATGTATTCTTTATAAAACAAACTGTCACAACAACTTCTCTCAAGCGGTGACATTTTTGACATGTCATTTTGTCTGCCATTTTTGGATAACATAAAAACGTCAAAAAATGAATGTAAAATAATTAGAATATTTAAAAATTTGAACAAAAATTATATGGGTTGTATAATATGAGCCATTTTTTAAGACCCATAAGATTTGAAGGCCCCAAGCGCGCCTCATGCGCTTATAATTTATAGCAGTGCTCCGCAACCTTTTCTCTCCCACGGCACACCAAAATTTTCTCCAGATTTCCGCAGCCGACTTCAAATATGCACAACATAAATATACATAAGGGTATATGCAAAAATAACATTAGAAATCGTTCTCAATTGTATAATATATATTGTCACCTCAGTACTACAGCTAGGCAACTCTGATTTGATCATTGTTTGAACAAAATATTTGATCTTTGTTTGAACAAAATATTTGATCTTTTCTTTACTGAAGTAATGAGTTGCGGCACACTTAGTATCACCCCACGGCAAACTAGTGTGACGCGGCACAGCGGTTGCGGAGCACTGCTTTATAGGTTAATTCGCCACTGATCATGAAATGTGGTGGGTTGCAAAACGAATGGGACAGGTTTTAAACTTCTCGACGAGGAAAATATTTCTCAATATTATTCACGGAATTATGTATTTCCAAATGTTGCCAGCTGGCCTTGAAATGAAAGATTAACATGGATGTTAAAAAAATCTTTATTGCATATTTAAATTTATTTTTTGTAAGCCTTTGACATTTCTTAAATATCGATTATATTATCGTTTTAATTGTTTACATTAATTCTATTTATTTACTCTTTGTAATACGCAATTACATATTCGCTCAGAAGTAGAATTCTTTGTTAATTAATCTTATTTGTTTATTAAATCATCACAACTTGATAACGTCCCTGCTTTCGCTAGATGGATGGGGTTAGGGATCAAAATACGTATATAATAGTATAATCGAACCCCGGATCCCGATATTCATAATGCTTTTTCAATACCAAAATACCAGCTTTTAAAATAAAAAAAATACCAGTATTGAATTAAGCCGAATCTTGAATGTATAAAAATCAACACGTTTTTTAAAAAAAAATCGCTCCAAATTAAATATTTTTAGTGTTGCATCAATATTGATATGTTCCAAAATTGAATACCATTTTTAATGGAACCCATTTATGATTATCGTATATTTCTTAATGACGATATTTTATGATATATCGAAATATTGATTTTGATTTAGTCGCTCGGTATTGATTGTATTTTTTTTTTTTGCTTTTTTTTTGTAATACTGGTATTTTTATTTCCGATACTCGGTATTGCGATCCCTGGATGTTCTCATAGTATAGCAATGGAAAGGAGCAAGGATGGTAAGTTAATCGTTCTCGCGCTCTGATGGGTGCTTGAAATGTAGGCATCAGGGAAATCCATGTTTTTGAATAAAACTCCAATGATCGATTTAAATGCAATTTATGGAATTGGTCATTGGACATTGAAACCGGGTAGGGTCAATGCCCGAGAGCTTTGCATGGCTGCAGGACTGACTATTGAATGCAGAGGCAGATGAAACACATGAGAGACCCAAACGCAGTAAAATTTAGAGGCCCTGTTTTCCAGATTACAAAAAAACTTCAGAAAATTCCAAGTAAAATAGTAAAAATATATGAAAATCTGAACATAAAGTATATTGTATTAGCTTATTTTGAGCCCCCTAAGATTCAAATTCCCCAAGCGCGGGCCTCATTTACTTGTAGGGTAATCCGCCACTGATTGCATGGTATATAGCAAATATTCATGTTGGTGATTTACTTACGTAGTTCCTGGTTTCAAATCTTGAAAATACCAGCTGTTGAGATGAAGGGATGTGGAGAAGTATCTCCTGTAAGCTCCGAGGACTGTGGAGGACCTGTGCGTCTTCAGGAGAATCGTCAATATGCTTGGGACCACCAGCACGCAGATCATCCCGCAGAACGTGGCGGTGAATTGGGCAAATAGATTATTTCTTATAAACTTTTGACCTCTAGAGAAAATAAGAAATTTTACGATATTTATATTAAGATGCCAAAAACGAGAGATGATTATTTTTGTGAATGTATCGGTTATTACTGTTTTTCTCTCAATTTATGCTGAATTTCCAATACGAATGGTCTTCTATTTTCACGCTCAATACAGTGAAAGCAATATCAATCAATTCCTGAGATTGCTCCTCAAACACTTTTGGTAAATAACATTTTGACTATATATGTACGTATATCGACAGGCATTATCCCATTTTAAAGACAACTATCGCAGAATCGACCCGCCATCAAAATTAATGTTAGACGTTGCACGTCAGATTTTGAATAAAGAATCTTCTTTGTGAGATAAATTTAGTTCAAGTGATTCTAAGGAATCAGAAAAAGAAGAAAAATAAGATTAATCACAGCTTTAAGAACGGGGCAGATATGGTTTTAAATAACACTTAAGGGTGAGGGTAGTGATCTACAGCGACACATATTAATAAGACAAATTATTAAATGACTTAGTTACAAACATTCATTTAATTGATAAAATCTAGCTTAATAGGATTTTAAAGACATACCAGTTAGGTTAAGTATTCCTTATTTTTATATTCTAATAAATGAACAAGGGCGCCCGTGGTGTGTTTAAGCAGTGACTTTCTATCTTTTTCAATAAATAATCGCATCTTAACCAAAACAAAAGATTCATTAAATGCTAACAAAATTAAATATATTAAAGTTCTAGACCGCCCCACTCGCCCATAATAAGTTATAACAGGTAAATCCTGGTTCGAATCCGAATCGTTTGGTGGCGGGAATAACACCAAGTGCCATCGTAATATAGTGATTTTTACATAAGTATAGCAATTGAAAGTTGATTTTGAAAGGTGTCTCGGGCATGGAAATATTTATCAAGCATGTGCATTCAATCCAAATACGGTTTCTAATACATGATGTATATTTTAATATTGTCATGTAAATTTTGTTATCGATTTGAAAATCAATAAAACAATCTAGCACTTTCGATCAATGGTAGTTATTTTGAAGAAACGTAAAATCTATAACTTAAAAGATATATCACTTTTAGGGTGTTCACTGTCAATACTTGGTGGAAAGGCATTATATTAATAAAAACAATAATCCTTTGTACTTCATTCCACTTTATTTAATATGTCAGGACCGGTTTCGCTCATTGCGAGCATTGTCAACTGATAAGAAATATAATTTAACAATGCTATTTATACAAAATTGAAAAGTTATACACAACAGTTGGCATTGAAAAGAAATTGCCAATTACATTAAAGTGATTCTAAAATAACACAAAATTAAAATGTTCAACACAATATGAATCTGGGATGACTTTTTAATTATATGTTAGTTGTGTTGAACATTTTAATTTTGTGTTATTTTAGAATCACTTTAATGTAATTGGCAATTTCTTTTCAATGCCAACTGTTGTGTATAACTTTTCAATTTTGTATAAATAGCATTGTTAAATTATATTTCTTATCAGTTGACAATGCTCGCAATGAGCGAAACCGGTCCTGACATATTAAATAAAGTGGAATGAAGTACAAAGGATTATTGTTTTTATTAATTAAAAGATATATATTAAATACACAATATCGTCAAATTCCTAGTGAAAGATTTCTGTGTAAGTAAAACTATTTTTTACACGCATTAAAAGGTATATTTTTTTTCTAGATAATATATATCATCTATAATAGGCTGAAAAACATTTTACGTAAGATTTTATAATTATTGTGTTATTTCAAACATATAGCATGATTTGACATCTGTCGGGACTTTTGTTTACTTTTATAAGAGAAATCTACTTTACCGACGGCGAATAGAAAACAATAATTTTCACTGACACTGACACCTATCAGAAAAATATCAAATTATTGTCACCTTGACATTGTGGAGTATTAATTGACTTTGGAATAAGTAGTAAATGACAGTATTGTAAGATTATTTATTCTATCAGCTCAACCTTAATAATTGTAAATATTATGAAGTGAATTTTGTTCGTACACTATCCTATTTTGATTTCATAATTCTGTTGTCATTTCAGATTTGGATACATAGTATTTTGGACGTACAGACTTTTCATTTTGAAACTAGATTTTTTCCCTACCTCTTGTTTTCTATTAAAACTATAATATGTGATTTACTAGTTTGCGAAAGTGAGTAAAGACTTCGTCGTTATTTTCCTTTCCCGCTTGTAAAAGAATCTACATGAAATTCTAAAATATCCTGTCAGCTCAGGGCTTTGTGTTAGCAAAACAGTTTAGAACACCCCCTCGATAATTTTAATGATACCACAGCAATTTGTGATGTCTTTTCATTTATTACTTTTACTAAAAGTCTGAATGAGTTTATCTAGAATGATTTGAAAGAAAAAAAAACTAGCTATGTGGTGATGGCACATATTAAAAAAAACAATATGTTATACATGCAATAGAAGATGCGATGCGCTCATAAAAATCAAGTCTCATGTATTTCACGTTACATGTTTGTATTTGTGGATCATCTTCAATCTTCAAAATTCAACATTTCAAGGGTTATAAAAATAAATGAAATTTAATTGAGAGTTATATTGACGTGAAATATAATACCTTTTGAATTTGGCCTCATCATACCATGGGGGTAATTTTGTTTCTAGATCTTCAAAACCACAGTCGTCGCATGGGTGCTCGTGTGCCTTGCCATTTATCAAGGCCTGAATGTGCTCTTTTACTGGCAATACTAAAAACAAAAAAATATGATATATTCAGCTTTATTCAGAATATATAATGGAGAAGATAGCTTGATTAGTGTAATGGGACAAGAAAATAGCTTGTAGCAAGCTGATTAAAAGTAAACATGCAAAAAAATTTAAAAGTAAACATGGTCAGGGGATTCTTGGCTCTGCTTAAAAATTGTTCGATAACGCAAAGTTTGTAAAATTCTTTGGTTTTTAGTAACCATAATATATAATATATAAGTTCAGTAGTGCCATTCCCCGTAAAAAGCACTTTTTTTAAACGGTATAAAATACTCAACACGATCACGTTTTAAGTATACATACGACGCCAACATAATCACGTAACGAGTATTTCAGACCGTCTAAAACACGTGTATTCGCGCTGGAATAGAACCGCAGGACATTTACTGTTCGGGGGCAGATAAGGTTGATGAACATGGATACAATTAATACAATAATCCAATAAAATAAGCAACAACCATTACGCGTAGGGATTGCAGTACCGGAGGAATATATCAAACAAAAAAGGTTTGAGTAAAAAATCGTATAAAATACCGCCATTAAAAAATAATATACAATATCATAATCATACACAGGTGATTTTCGTTATCTACTATTTTTTTATAAATAACATTTGATGTTTTAAAAAATAATAATACACCATTGATTTGCTCATCAATTCAGAAACATATCAATATTAATACAAACTAGCTGTAAGCCCGTTGCCCAGCAACGTGATATTTTTGTTGCATTGTGTTTAATTTTATTTAGTTTAATTTAATTTAATTTTATTTTATTTAATTTTATTTTATTTAATTTTATTTAATTTAATTTAATTTAATTTAATTTCATTTTATATTATTTTATATTATTTTATATTATTTCATTTTATTTTATTTTATTTTATTTAAAAAAGTGGAGACTGGAAGGTGTGAAATCGGGGACACCAGACAGACATTATCGACTATTAATATATAGATCTTTGCAGATATAAAATATTTAAATTATTTTCTAGCAATATTATCGAATTATGTATGTATCGGCTTCTTTACATAAATAAATCGATTTTGGTTCATTGAAGAAATATAATTAATTTTATACTTTCAAAAATGGTATTTCGGTATTAAAAAACACCATTGATACCAGAATTCTGGTTTCGCTAATAGCGGCAATGTAATCCCTAATAACTTACACCAATGAAAGATAAATAAAATAAAGAGATCCAACCTCCAATATAAAAAAATAATGGCAGTTGGTTGTTAATAAATGTACAGTAAAACTTGCATAGGTCAACCCAGATTAAAATAATTATACCGTTCAGTCAGTGCCAGCGCAAGGCTATTTGGCGCCCTAGGCAACGATTATTGGCGCGCCCCCTTTTTAGTAAATCGTCCCATTTTTTTCTCAAAATAATGATAACAATAACTCGGGATCATAGAAATATTTTTTTATATAGCAGCAGTTTTTCAGCAGTTTAACAGCAGTTTTTCTACGTGAATTGTTTTTTACACAGTCACTCAACCTCTCTTTTTCAAATTATAGAGAATTAAAACGAACAAATATAAACGTCAAAATAAAATAAACCTTATTATTAGAGTATATAAAAATAATTTGAATTCTCCATGTTTGCGCCCTCGGCAGTTGCCTATTTCGCCTGTATGGTGGCGCCGGCCCTGCGTTCAGTATTATGTAATATTATATTCCCTAAACATTATTATCGTTATTTGACATGTTATTTACAAAATAATCTGAAGTAAGCTTTCTCGAATTAATTTTAATATCACTTAATAATTTGAATCGGTTCTTAATTCTACACCTTGAATCAATAATGAACGATTGTTACATTAACAATTCAAAACATGGCTTGGTTAATTTATCATGGTTCAATACGAAATACTTTTATTGGTGTAATATAATATAATAAATTAAATTTCTAACCTTCTGTGCCCATTTTGCTGCTGTAGAGATTGTAAATTAACACCTAACCTGAAATAAATATAACAGTTGTAGTATCACAGATGAAAATGTAAACACACGTGAAATCATTCACAGATTCGTCCATCTGCCGGGATCTATTAAACCAATTTAATAATAAAAACAAAATGTCCTTGAGATAGTACTCACAACAGTTTCGGCGACCGAATGCGAGTTTGTTTTTTTATTACGTGATAAAGATTAACACATTTTTGGCAGAATACAAAAATATTATCATTTTATGTACAGATAAAACGTTCGAAGAAAAGATTTATTTTTGTTGTCGGCTTTTATTTCAAACACAATAAATAATAGGTTTAAATATCAATGTATTGGTTATTTTTAATCAGTTGATAATGTTTGGGATGAGTAAAACCGACCCTGGCGTTTATTAAAAACGTGGAATCATTACAAAAAAAATGTATAGTTTTTTAATATACTTCCTTAACACCAATAATTCACAGTGAACACCTTAGAAGTGGTTTAATGATACCAAAAAAATGATTATGTTTTTATGTTAATAATGGAGTTTTTATTTACCTTTGATATAATATTTTTGATCCACTTGTCTTGTCTCACAGTTAAGTACACATAGCCACTCTGAATATGTTTGACAAATAATATTATGATTATCAAAAATCTTGTTAATATAGTATATGTTTTAATCTTCAACCGGAAGATCAGATAACGTTGTGATAATGGTGTTTTTTTATTATAGAATAATAGATAAAAAAAAACAGCAGTTTCAATCAAAATTAGACTTGAATAATAAGCTTGTATATCACATTATCTAAGACTATTATGAGTCGATAGCAGGGTCGGTCTCAGTCGAGGGCGAATGCGTGCAGTCAATTCAGGGGGACGCATCATGGACATTTTAAAAATTAAATGTTTAAAAAGGAAGACAACGTAGAGAAATAATATCACCATATCATATAAGTTTGAGTAGATGTGCATTTGTAATCTTTGTTGTTGTTTTTTTGTACCAAGGGGCTATTTCATGTTAGTCCGACCAGCTCAGTTTCAATTTTAGTACAAAACATTAGCAAGTATTGAAATGCATTTTTTTTATCTTCTGTGAGAAGAGAAAAAGAGATTATTCTTAGAGGCAGAGTCAATAATTATTTCTATATCATTACAATTGTAACGTTCTTAAAATTATTTTTTGTACTAGATAATTTCCGAAAATTTGAAAATTTCAGGGTAGGCTGAGCCTACCTAGCCGTAGCCCATGTAGAACCGCCACTGATTAATTATTTTTCAAAACTAACTCTACGAAATATGCAATATATTTTTGACAGCATACCGTGTTTGATTCCTTCTCATGAAGATTCTATGCTTCTCGCCAATATGAAGACTATTGTGAACACGAAATTCAAAACATTGCCAGGAGCTAGAAATTGCAATACTATTCAGGGGCGGATCTAAAGTTATTCGAACTAAGCAGCCGCGTGGGGTCCCGAAATCTTGAAATGTCTTTAAACTAGAATTCGAAAAAAACACGTTTTTGTATAAAGTCCTCTTTCTATAGAATACAATTGAAAAATACACTTTGACTGAAAATTAGTCCGGAAGAAGAAAAATAAAGTACTATGGTGGAGGCGTCTTCACAACTAAAGAAAATTGACAAAACCTCCATAATGAAAGTTATTTGGAATACTATTTTACAAATAATAAATAATACTAGTAATCACTGCAAACAGCGGAATGCAAACTATAGAAAGAATCTATTCTACTGAAATTATTAGACAATTTCATCGATAAATTCTTGAAAGAATTTGAAAAAATTGAAAAAGAAGCAACTGGTTTATCAGTATTATCATTTAATGTTGAATATGGTCAAACATGTTTTTTTATGAAAAGATAGAAGTTGGACATGAATTTACAACTAGAGAAGAATTCAAAGTAAATTCATCATATATGTATATGTGATAAGACCAAGGCAGAACGATTGCGAAAAACGCAAACATATGACACAGTTACGTAGTATTTTCGAATATTTTTTGATTGGAATCTATCAATGGAAGAAAAAAATAAAGAACGCGATAAAAAAAGTTTTGTACTTTTGAAGACGAATTTAACCATATTTTTATATTTCTAAAATCAAACAAAAAAACTATACAAATCACACCTGACATTTATTCTCCCGCCAAAGAAATGTATTGCACATTTCCAAATTTAGAAATACTATTGACTTTTTTAAAAAAAATCTTAACTATGGAAAAATAAATATTAAATAGTTTGGCTATTTTGTATATATAGCAAAAAAATAAGCCAAATTGACACGGTCAAAATGATTTACGTATTTGTAAAAAATAAAGCAAGACGGAAATTCATTTAAAAAATGTTTATTTTTATATTTTGTATTATTTTTTAGTCTTTAGTTTCTATGTATAAAACCTTTTTTTCTTCTAACTTGAGTTGGAGGGCTCCGAGATTTTTACCGCTAGTGGCCTCCGTTTGCCTTGATCCGCCACTGATATTATTACCGATTTCTTGGATTGAATATCGGTATTGCAAATAGTATTACAAATAATGTTAAAATACATGCTGCCTAACCTCTTTTTTAGATTTATGACTCTAACATGATGATATTAATCAATCCGGGCTTTACTAGTGTATATATGTATGTTAATCTTATTTAAGACCCAAATTGTTATCTAGATTTTGATGTCACCCCCTTATTTAAATAAAACATAATAATACGCTTGGGTCTGAAGGTCGATATTGAAAGAAGAATTTCCCAAAACCAACAGCTGTCGATTATTTACTTCTAGAAGTATTTTCATTTGTTGATTCGTTTATCTGTCTGTGACTAAGGATAGAAAATCCGGACGAATATATCAATACCGGTATTACAAAGCTTAAATAAAGCATAATACATCATTAAAAAGGGTCATCAGTTATTCTGGAACCAGTCAATATTGATACAGTGGAACCCCGATCTACCGTTCTCGCATTGTTCGTTTATTTTTCATAGTCCCGGCCAAACACCCATAAGAACAATGTAAAACAATCCCGCATTAATCGTTCCCCGATTTACCGTTTTTCTCGATCTATCGTTTAACCACGTTTTGCCACCTGTGTGGTCGAGTGGTCAACGGTGTTGGCTTCGGCTACAGAGGGCCCGGGTTCAAATCCCGGTACGGACAGTTTTATAAATTGATTTTTCAATCAATTTATGAATTTCTGTTCAAAGGCATGGATATATGTGATGTCTTGAATTTCCCCCTCTCACCCATC
This sequence comes from Himalopsyche tibetana, assembly GCA_030503985.1. Lineage (NCBI taxonomy): Eukaryota > Metazoa > Arthropoda > Insecta > Trichoptera > Rhyacophilidae > Himalopsyche > Himalopsyche tibetana. The sequence goes on along the minus strand of JAPJYX010000011.1, from coordinate 5,008,010 downwards.
CTATCCTATGAACGGGGCGTATCGAGAGCGATTAGCTTACCACTAATCCTGTCCTAGCCCTATCCTTCTATCCCTACTCTCTTTGTAAAAAGAGAGGTTGAGCAACTGAGTAACAAACAGTTCTCGTAGAAAACACTTCTGTTGAGATAAACTCCATTAGGAGTCCATATGCTCCACATTGGGAGCGGACATGGTTAAAAAAAAAAAATCGTTTAAATATTTTGGTCCCGTCACAAATATTATACCGATTGACCGTTTTCGTTGAATATTTCTCATAAATAGTCTTGCCTCGTATTTCGTTTTGCGTTTTTTTCAGTGGAACCCCGATCTTCCGTTCTCGCTATCTTCGTTTTATTGCATGGATCGTTTATTTTTTACTCGACTAAGACTTCGTAATAACAATGTTTCATGATTCCACGTTAATCATTCCCCGATTTACCGATTTCCTTGATCTATCATCTAAATATTACCATACTGTCCTAATTACGATCCCGATTGACCATTTTTGTTGATAATTTCTTTTTTCACTCATAAATAGTCAATTGTATCTGGTTGCGCGAGTTTTCCCAACTCAAAGTCAAAACTAAAATGCGCAAATAAAGAAAACTAGAACTCTAGCTGAGAAACAGAAAACAATTCAAGGCGTTGAAAAGTCTTATGGCAAAAAAGTTAACTTAGAAAAATACGCGTGTTTGAAGGGTGGGTGTCTGCCAAAATGTAAGTACCCAACTACGAATGGAAAACTTAGTATTTATTAATTAAGCAATAAAGAATAAATTTATAAATATTCTTTAATAATAAAAGTTAATTCATATATGAGTTAGTGGAAAATTAATCATTTTTTGGTTTTATTTGAAGATTTCCCGCATTATTCGTTGATTTTTTCCAGTCCATTGGAAAACGTAGAATCGGGGTTTCACTGTACAACTTTTAGCAGATTTAAAATATTTCAATTCATAGCGAAGAATTTTAATAAAATATTATATGTCAGTGTATGCAGTGACGTAACTAGAAAATTTAGGCCAATATGTAAAAGTTAAAAGTAAAGTGCTAAAAACAGTAAGGCTCTAACCATTTACTCGTTAATCATTTGAAATATAAATTTAAGCCCTTTTGTGTCGCATGGCTCTGATGTATAGTAATTACGCCACTGCCTTTATGAACATTCAATATTCGGTTTTGGTTAATATCAAAATACCGGTATTTTCGCATTTTCCAAACCGGTATTTCGGTATTGAAAAAACACCATAAATACCGGGACCACGGCTTCGGTATTACCGGTTTTGCGATCCCTATCTGGGGCGTATGATAATATCTTATCAATAATATTTATATATTATCTAAAAATTATGAAAAAACATAATTTATAGATGTTTTGATACAAAAATAACGTCAGGATGACAAGTATTTTTTTCTATCAAACCAATTCAAAACACCGATAAAAACGACTTGATAAAACATGATACTGCACTGCAATGAAAAGTTAATCTTCTATTCCTTTTGTTTGTATTGTGTATGGATATTTACAGTGGCTTTTTCCCCATGTAACGCGGTGGAACGGGGTTCCAGCACCTTTTGTCTTTACATTTTTAATGTTTCATATTAATATTCGCAAAATTTTGTAACCGTTTTATACCGGTAAAGCGTTGGTATTTGTGATATGTTCCAATTCTAAAATGAACAGGGCAAAGCGAGAGCGATTAGTTAACCACTAGTCCTGCACCAGCCCTATCTTGTTATACTTACTCTCCTTAAAAAAGGTAGAATGAGCAACTGACTAACAAGCAGGTCTTGTAAAAGCTCTATTGAGTACCTTTTATACCTTCATTAAGATGTCATATTCTTTACACTGAGAACAGACATGAATTAGAAAAAAAACACTGGATATTTAGAAATTTATGATTAAAGTGTGAATTTTAGAAATAACATCTTTGTCTGAGACTGGGTCCAGGGAGGTCCCGTGGGCATAGGCTAGTAGGCAGCTGCCTTGGGGCGGCAAACGATCACATACGTTTTTAAATGTTTACATATTTTTGACACAGGAATTTGGCTTAAAATAAATATGATGCTATTTATTTGTATTTGATAAAAAATATATTACAGTACTTAACTTTGTCTCAATTTTTTTCATTAAATATGACTTTTACCGATAGCAATAGTAAGGGTGCTATTTTAAACTCTGCCTAGGGCGGCACATGGCCTAGACACGTCAATGACTGGGCCCATTTTTGAGTCCTACTTTTTGCATAGCATCTTCCTTAAACATATCTGAGGAGCAAACATTCAAAAAGTGTTTTGTCACACAAATACAAAGCTTGGAAAATGATGATTTAAGTGTTGCAAAAGTGACGGTTTGTATGAATGTGTCAACTTTATGATTTCATTTTAATATGAAAAAAAACCTTTTTTAACACTAATTTTGATTTCCAATTATAGGGTTTATTATGGGCTATCAGAATGGACATAAAACGCCATTTTTCAAAATTTGTGACAAAACACTTTTTGAATGTTTGCTCCTCATTTAGTCACATATTTGGGTAGCAGTAAAATTAAGAAATATGTACAGCTAAAAAGCGTTAACACATTTAGAGGTTTCTGCCAGTAATAACTGCCAATGAAATTTACTTAGTTCGTAATGCTTCTCTAAATACATAAATTAATTAATGTTAATGAGTGAGCATGTTTTCCAACTAAAGGGCGTATTAAAATCTATCGATCTGAATTTACAACTCAAAACACACAATTTTTGACGTTTCTGACAGTATGCAGACGTTATTATAAATTCTTTAAATAAACTCCATTCGGTTGATAATTTAAATTAACTTTGATTATTCCACGTATTGTGTTACTAACTGTGACACGTGTTTCGCCTCTTTCAGAGGCATCTTCAGACTTACTATCGCAAAGTTTGCTTAAACTTAAGCAAACTCTTTCAGAGGCGAAACACGTGTCACAGTTAGTAACACAATACGTGGAATAATCAAAGTTAATTTAAATTTTCTATTAAAATGAACTTCCACAAAGTTACCGCCGAAACCATCGAAAGTACCATTCGGCTGTTTTGCGAAATACAAACAGATACTTATGGGTGAGGAAATTTTTATAGTGCCAGCAACCTTTTAAAGTTTTCAAGAATTTTCCTGCTAAGTATTATTTGAAACACGAATAATATCGCTACACTGTAGATCACTGGTTCTTAACCTGGGGTACGTGCACATTTTTTGGGTGCGAGAAAGTATTTCCGGGTTGCGGGAGAAGTTTCTATTTTGACATATATAAAAAATGTATATTAAATGTATTACAAATACGTAAATAAATTTTAAAGAGGGCGCGAGAACATATTCTAAGATTCAAGGGGGTGCGAGTCACAAAAAAGGTTAAGATCCACTGCTGTAGATTGTAGAATATAGCCGGTAAGAAATGTTTGTAACCTTAATGAATGGTCGTGAATAAAATGTTGAACACCCCATTATACCACTGGTAATAAAATATAACGGCGAAAGAAAATAAAACTGGAATTATATTTTTGAAAAGCATATCTTTTTATTTATTTATTTGTTTATTTATATTCTCTATATATATATATGTGTATTTTTAAATGCTGTTATATCAACGCTTCTTCTTGATGTACTCTTTGATGTAAAAATCGGTGAACATGAATGTCATGAACACGTTCTGGGGCAGGAATGCCAGTGACACCCATTTTGGATACGTGCAGTCCGGTCTGAACAGTATGTGTGTAAAATGGACCAGAAGAATCAAGAATTGTATCTGGAAAAATATGAAAACAATTAAAAACAAGATTTAGATATGTGTAAATATTGTGACAGTATGCCATGTCGTTGTCAAACAGGAAAACGTCAAAAAGAATCATTTGAATAGTCTAAAAATTACATTGATTTATGATTCTGTATTTTAATGTTATATTGGGTAGATTTTAGAAATAACAAAATGCTCGTAGCCCATTAGTTATTTCAGGGATGCTCAACTGAAATCACTTCGTGTGACAAATAAAATAATGCATGTCATGGTCGAAATGGGAGACGAGGAGAAACTACGAAGCGTATTTTTGATGTTTTAAAAACAATCCTTTACTCTCAAAAATCAGTTTTATTGTGTCCTGAACAATTACGTATTTGACACATGGGATGTTTTTTCGCGTTGGCTAGGATATGATACAATCACAAGCAGTTATTCTGTTATGTATACACAACATCAACCTCTGTGCTATGTTAATTCTCTATGATATAACTTGTAACAATAAACCTTTCAACGGACTAAACCAATATTCAATTCTCTTCTCTTCAGTTCAAATTGAGAGTTCAAATCGAAAGGCTGAACAGCTTAGTAGAATCTCCTCAATACTCACATCGATATTATTTTGATTTAATAAGATTTAAGTGATTTATTATAAAGCGTATAAACCATGCTATAGAATAAAGTTGAAACAACGTGTCAGTGCTTCTTTGAAATTTGATTTAAAGCGATTATCAGTTTTGCATACGGAGGTGTGTCATAAAGATCTGCTTGGAAAGCGTGCCACGTAGTGTCCATTCCTTATCTAAAACTTAAAAAAATGTGACAATAAGCTTACAATCTGTATCTGCGTCAGATGCTTCTTCCACCAAATGTTCTTTTTGTACTCTGGGTAATAACACGTCAGCAGATAATATGTGTACATTACTGCGTGGACCATGCTGTTTATGATTCCCAGCGCCGCTCCGTGGGCAGCTGTAACATTAATCCATAATGCAAATGGCTGAAAATTATAAATCTGACAAAAGTAAACTATAATAATTGTCGCCCGATGTAGTCTAGTTCAGCGATACTCCTGCTGCCCATTCAGATTTTATGTAAGCCCGAAGAAATACATTCACCAGATGCTTTAACACTATTGCAGTATTTATTTACTGAGGTTAATTCACTTTTCCCATACTCGTAAAATTGCATAATATTACAACGCATCTAATTATTTTTTTCCTAAGATACCATTTAGCTCACATTATCTCTCAGGCAGTGGCGGCCGGTCAATGTGGTATTCGATCAATGCACCCCTTGTATATGCAGGGGCGGTTATATTTCATGAAATAATATTCAAACGCAACATTTGTACCATTCACTCATTTTGAAAAATAAAATGAAAACATTTTGAATACATCACAATTTCACTACTTTTCTAAACTGAACATAAAAACCTGTTATTAATTTAGTAGATTTGATTCCGCTTGTTATCAATATGAAATATTCAAAATATTCTGTATAAAAAATAACATTAATCCATACCATACAATTACACCCATCCCTCGCTTAACACGGAAGATAGGTTCTGCTATATCACCGTGTTCAGCGAAACCGTGTTAAACGAGACTAACAAATGTATGAAAAAGAGAGGATAGGTTCTTTTTTAGAAATATTAAAGAAATTGGTAGATAGGACTGAAAATTTATTGAAACATTATGAACACATATAAAAGATATTATTTAATGTCACTCTCACTAGAAGATATTAATATGGGGATTTTTATCAACAGAGTGGGCAACGAGAGTCGAAATGTTTGATGCATTATTTTCAGGTACTATTTTTTTTACATTTAAAATTTAAAAGATATACCCTAACCGTTATTCTTAGAAATTTCCACAGCTGTGCGCACGTCTGCAAAGCAAGATTTAATCGAAAAAAAAAATTCTTCAACAAAACTGAAACCGTGTTAAAGCGAAACCGTGCTAAGCGAGTATCGTGTTAAGCGAGGGATGGGTGTATATAAATAATTATAGTACAAAATCCTTATTCCTACAAATTTACAATCACTGGAAGCTTAAAATCTGATGCCCTAAATATTCGAGAAACATGTGTCGCCTTTTTTAAAAAAATACTATGCGTGAAGGAACATTCAGGGCATAATAAATTATGAGATTTATTGCTTATTGTCAAAAAGGGTCAATTGCCGCGGCAGTTATTTTGAAGAAACCATTAAATTATGAGTCAATATACCAAAAAAACCGACAGTATGCGATAAACGTATTTTTACGTTTCCCGCCTATAATGTATTAAAATTCAATGAAGTTTCAGTTCGAAAACAAGAACCTAGTAATCGAACGATTCAATCCCCTGGAACTATGAAAATCACCACTCTGGGGAGTTTCCCACCGTTTGGGAGCTTCTGCTCTTATTAAATCCATCTTTATTGATGTTAAATAATTTTATGTAACTTACCAGGTATGTATTTTAATGACATGAATCCCAAAAAAACCATCGCTATGTGATGGTACACATGTAAAAATGTTACTTGGCTATTTTTCTTTCTCAAAATGAAGAAAACCTGCAAAAATAAATATTATAAGATGATGCGGGAGGCCATTGTGGTACGCGTACCCCCTTGGGTACACCGGGGAAACTGCATGGAAGCTGAAGCAACATGCGGCATACTTTTTTCGATTACAAACATAGATTTTTTCGACGAGGGGTACTCGGTGTTATGAAAATTTAAAAAGGGGTACACATACGTCGAAAGTTTAGGAAACACTAGAAAGTTTAGAAATATATTTTCAGATCGGTAGGGTATATTATATAATGAATAAGTATGCATTATAATTAACATTAAGAACACATTGATGCATATTTAGTATACACAGTGCTTTTTTTTTTGCTGAAAAAAATAGATTTCGGGACTCACTTATTGTAAAAAAAAATATTAATAAAAATCATCTCTGTTTGTTCCAAATGTGGAGCATACGGCTTCCTAATGGAGGTATCTCGAAATAAGTTTTATTACGAGAACTGCTGGTTACTCAGTTGCTCTCTTTTTTCGAAGAAATTCTAATGATAGAAAGATAGGGCTAGGACAGGATTTGTGGGTAACTAGTCGCTCTTACATTGCCCTGTTGATTTTAGGATTTGAAAGCTGGAAGGATTTCTTTTAGATATCACAAACACACATGCCTTCGAACATCAATCGATTGAAGAAAATGCTGTTCAAACTGGGACTTGAATCTGTGAGATCTAAGACTGCATATTGAGCATTGATTAAAAATATGCAAGGACTTATGACACAGCCTTAGTTACACCAATATGATAAAATCTCGGATGGAGTGAAATGAAGTGTTGCCGTACTATTTACGTAAATCACTTGTGATCTATGATCATTTAGTACAGTGCTTCCCTACCTTTTTCATGCCACGGCCCCCTAAATTTAAAAAAATTATCTGCGTTCCCCCGGAAAATCAAATTTTAGTCGTCAAGGAAAAATGATCACAAATAAATATTTGTACTTTCTACTGAAAATTTTCGCGTGAAAAAAGCCTGCAGACCCTAGGTTGGGAAGCACTGATTTAGTATACCACACAAAAGTAGATATCATTTTCTCACCGTATCCAGTAAGTCTAAAATTTTGACATTATAATAAAGCCATACGAAGTAAAGAATCTCTCTCTCCTTTGGCGTATCTTCGGTTGACAATGGCTGACATACAATACTATAGTATCCTGATATCCATACAGATCGAATACTCTACAATAAAAAAACAATATTATTACCATTAACCATGTACCACGCGTTGTCTCCAAGAATCTCTGTTTGGCAAAAGCTTTGCTTTCCACCAATTACATGAGACTCCAGCGTCCTTCAGTTTCGCCGAGTACATCCTACGGATAATAAATACCTGACGATCTTCCAGGACGCTGGAATCCCATCGTTCATAAGAGACGTGCAGGGTTGAGACTTTCCAGCCTCATCCCCAGTGCGTGTTTCAGCCAGTTCCAAATTATACATGAGAGCTTTGAGTATTTAATTTTATGAGTGTATTTAGCTTCATTAAGGTGTCGTTCATCTTGGTAATATTACGTCACTTGACTTCACATCACTTTGACTGATAATTAATTCAATGATAAAACAACAACAAATATGAATCAATCAATATAATTTTGATTTGTGTAAATTACCGCCAGTTCATTCCAGTTGTAAGTTATTCAAAAAAAATACGTTGAAGTTTTTTACTTACTTGTATTGAAATATACAATGATATGAATATTTGAAATAAATTGTAAGCTATCATAAGTTTTTCTAATTTGTAAGGTTCTCTCTTTGCCATAAACCGAGGGCCCCATATTTTGACAAGTTTGTGGTATAAAAACAAAAAAATGAAAACGATAACTGGATTTAATATTATCGTGTACTCTCTGGTTCTTGGATCTGAAAAATAAATAAAAATTGTTTTAGCTTATCTATCACCGTCTATTAGAACGTCTTTTGTGATATTTTCTTCGTTGGCTTATCCTTAATATAAAATTTACAAAGACTCAGTTAAGTCTAACCATTGGCTGTGTAGATGCCAAGCCAAACAAAATGTTTTTTTAACGTTACCAAAATCAATTACATTAAGTTTTTAGTTTATTTTCAGCTGATATTGGACATATTATTATCATAGTTAATTCAATATTGAAATATTCACAGTCAAAATTTGACATTTAATCCATTGAATGGAGAATTGTTAAAGAAATAATAAGTTAATGTTAATAATAATACATTTGTTTTTGTTACCGTTTAATAAATTTTCAAAAATAAATAGTGCGTTTGTTGAGATTCGATTATGTGTTGAAAAAAAGTAAGAAGTCACTGCTTAAACACGCCACTGTCTCCCTGTACATTTTTTTAATGATAAATGTTAATGTAATAAATGCTTAACTCAGCTGGGGTGTTTTAAAAATCCTATTAAGCTAGATTTTATCAATTACACGAATGTTTTTAAGCAAGACACTTAATTATAGGTCGCAGCAGACCGCCACACTCACCGTTAACGTTAATCTAAAGAATTCTCTAGAAATTTGAATATGCTGTCGGAATATTTAAAAAAAACATTTTAATTTCATATTGAAAACACTTTTTAATATTCATGTTTATTGTTATTTTTATGTGCGTTTGGATGTCATTTAAATTACGTATCAGTACTAGGTGGCGATATTTAAATTTTCCTTAATTAAAATAACACAAATAAATGTCAAAAGCATTTGGTAATTTATGGATTTTTAATAATACCTTAATTTCAGAAAACAATGAATGAAAAGTTGAATTCATTTTTTGACAGCGCGTTTGCCTCACAACAATGTGTCAAATTTAAATAATATGGTGATTTTTTGACCCGATATTGGTTTATTTTAACGAGGTTAAATGGAGTTCTGCTACTTATTGGCTTGTCGGAAATTAATGATGTAATAGGAGGGTATAGTACGCGAGAAATTAAAACGAGTAAATAAGTGCATATAGCCTAATTTACACGAATAAAGTGACGGATTAAACATTTAGGGGGTCCAGGTGCAATAAAATTTGGAGGCCTTCTTTTCGAATTACTATAACTTAATTTAAAATATTATAAAGGTTTTATAGAATATATATTATTCTAAGTACCCAAGCGCGCGCACAACTCGATTAGGGTATCAATCTCGGGATTGTGAGTTGTGACAGTACTTATCACGGGATTTCGGGATTAAAAAATTATCAATCCCAAAATCCCGGGATCGAATACCCTAGTCTCGATCTTTTATGGCAGGGGTTACCAACCTTTTTGGACCCTAGAGCGCATTTTAAAATATTGGTAGGGTGGCGGGCACCACATTTTTTCAAATTTATTTATGACCGAGGAATTTAATGATTTGCCGAAATTATCAGCGCGACTCTTTTTTTTAGCTCTTCTATGAATTTAGAAATCCAAAAACCCGAGAATTTAATTAGTTGCGGTCTAATGTTGGCGGGCGCTATGGCGCCCTGGGGCACGGGGTTGGTAGCCTCTGTCTTATTACTAACTAGAGTATGATAAATTATAATAAAAAATACAATTTTATTTAAAATACGTGCTTAAATAAAGACAACAAAAAGATTCAGTGAGGCAACCATCGATGATCGTAACCAGGGCTAGCTCTAGGATTTCTGCTTTTATGTGCGAGGCACCTTTTGACGTATCGAAAACTAGATCTAAAACTAAACTAGAGTGGATAGTGCCAAAATCTTGCGCGGCGCTTGTGTGCGCCGTACTTTTTGCACACGCCACGAGCCGGCTCTAATCGTAATACACGTGCTAGGCGTGGTGTCAAATTGAGGATTTCCGTTTACGTACTATCACTGCAAATCAGAACTGTGGAGTAGGGGTCTCGTTATTTTGGGTGGAATCGGAGTCGTAAAAAATGGACGACTCCGACTACTTTTTAAATAAAGTTATTTTTTTGTAGATATTAAAACAAACACAGACATTTAATTAAGTATTAATAATCAATTTGATACTAGGATTTAATTGTGTTGTAAGAAACGTTACAAAACAAAAATGCAGATAAAACGTGAATGATAAACCTTTAACCATGAAGCTCTTGATGTTAGGTTAGGTCGTAAGGGATGATAACATCACAAAAATCTATCCTTTTGGATACAAATGAATAAATCGGTTGAAAAAATGGATGCGCCAATGTGTTCGTGGAAATATTGGAGCTCCACGAAACCGATGAAGAACTAATCCATTTAATGTTACCCAGGGAATTCATTTTAGATTTTTTCAGATGGGAAGGAGGGGTTTTTGTTTCGTCTTTATGTGCAAGTTATCACAACAAGGGATTAATTGATGTATATTTCTTCTAATTCAAGGGGGACAAGCTTACTCCTAGCAAAATGACGTTCATGACACGTCCACGGGTGTACACAAAAATATATAGAAACTACGCAGATAATGAAAAAGAAGTTCATATAAGTTAAAAGGAATATGTATACCTCTTATATATGTCATGATATGAAAAATGTGTTACTATTGGTGGTAGGGCCTAGTTTACTATTAATCCGTCACTGTGATAAAAATACGTACATTTTTTACTTATTTAAATTGTAAATTAAATGAAATTCACTCACCACTTAAATCGTAATTAACATAATTATACATGTCAACCATTTTTTGAAGAAGAAGAGCCATTGTACAATTATTGTACTATTCTCCCATCAAACAACAACGAAAATCACCCGAATTCGAGGACAATTCAAATGTTCACCAAAAATTGTCGTCTGTCAATTGGCAGCGGACAGACCATTGCAACTCCTAACGGTGAAATGCTTAGTACAGACAATGAAACAGCTTGATAAATAATGCTAAATATTTTACAATATTCATGAAGTGATTTGAACCCGAAACACTCTGGATGCCGTGATTTAGCATTAAATCATTGGCGCATCATTGATTTTACTTTCATTTGATTATTTTTTGCAATACCGTAGTGTTAAGAGAATGAGTGATTTCAATGTTCAATTATGTGGAATGTTGTTTGTTTTATATCGGTCAAATCGAGTCGAAAGCACGGGTGTACTTTTTAGTTTATTTGACTTATGTTATACTTGTAAAATGTTTATTTCTTTACAGAATGGGGTTCAAGGTCCATTTTCCAACGGTGATGGAAAGAGGTGTGCTTACAAACAGCCATAGTTGTAGCGAGTCCCTTTGGAAAGGGTTTGATTTTGCGCTAAAATTTCGATTATGTCTAAAAACTCCTGGCATCATTTAGGCACTCCCTATGCTCATTCACCGCGTCGGTGCCCAAGGCAATCGCCCTACTTGCCAGTCACTAGCTACGGACCTGTAAACATTAGCTTTACGTATTCATCTTTGATTTTCACAAAATACGTCAATATTTCCGACTCTTTGTGCCTCACCAATGATTACAATTCTCTACTTTGGAAGCGTAAATAGTTTCAACAAATTATTATAATATTGGGCTTTCGCCGTATTTGATAGAGCAGTGGAACTTAACCTTTTTAGTGATCCGCACCCCCTTAAATATAAAAATATGTTCTCGCACCCTCTTTTAATTCAAATTTTAATAACTATATATATGTCAAAATAGAAACTTCTCCCACACTCCCGAAAATGCTTTCTCACACCGCCAAGAGGTGCTTGCACCCCAGGTTAAGAACCACCGCGACAGAGAATAGATCTGTAATTAAGCTTACCGATGTTTGTATTGTTTTTTTCTTCCTGCACATATATGTACAATCAAAAAAGCGAAGCATATACTGTTATAAGCTAATTATATTACAGGAACACTTCTAACCCTTTTTTATTTCCTTCCTCCATCCGAAGAGGGAAGTTGAGCCACTGGTGACTTGGTGAACATTTATTTAACTTGGTTATCTTTAAAAATAAAGGGATGCTCTATTATGAGTCCACATGCTCTATATTGGGAACAGACAAGGTGAGTAAGGTGTCGAAAGTACCTAAGCTGTGTACGCCAATGGAAACAATTATTCACTTTTTATTGGAAATAAGCAAATTGTGGTCAAAATACTTCATTTAATGCACAATACAATATCGCGTGTAGTACATACTACAGACATATAATATTTTCAAAGTGGCATTTGATGAACAACTTGTAGGGTGCTGCAGTGGCGGATTAAGCACTTTTGAGGCCCCAGGCACAACACAATTTGTAGGCCCTGTTTTTCGAATAACATAAAAGTGCTGCAAAACTCTTCGTAGAATAATAATTAATATTGAAAATTTAAGGGTTTGTATAATGTATGCTATTTTTGAGACCCCTGAGACTTAGAGGCCCCAAGCGAGCGTCTCTTGCGCTTATGGGATAATCCACCACTGGGGTGCTGCACTCGCTAAAATGTTTTGCTTGATCTTGAATTGTTTACCCATTTCCGCTTTTTATGTGGTAGGTTTTAACTATTAATGAAGTATATCGACAGAAGTTGTTCTACAAAAATTGCTTGCTATTCTGTTGTTCAACCTTTTATTAAAAATAATAAAGATAATGTGGATGGGTTATAGTAAAAGACCAGTAGTTAACTCATCGCTTTCGCTACGTCCATTCGAGATGGGTATGGTAGTATCATTGGAATACATGCATTTGGACACAAACCCATACATCAATGGAAAAAATAATATCTAGGTACATATTGCTCATACGAAAATTTGAGCCGGTGAACAACGGTAACCGAAGACGTCGATGTTGATTACCACAATTTTATAATAAAAAAGTACACAGCATGCTTCGTGAGCAAAAAACTCCTATATTAACTTTTGTTTCACTTACATTAATTACTCCAAAGGAGCTTGGCGTGTTTTTTTTAAAAAACTGTCTTACTTATTTTCACAAATAATGCTACATAGTATTGTAATATATAAAAGAGCACACAGATAGACGATTTACGGTGTAATGGTTAAAAGTATATCGAACTAGATTTTTTTACGAAAAATCGCATTACGTATTTATTGAAATATAAAAAAATATTATTAAGCAGTGTATTTTAATTACAAAATAATAACTTTAATATGGCTATCGATCCGTAACAAGGCAAATACAAAGTGCCAGTTAGCCGATCAATTCCCGATTCCAATAAATATTTCATCTGTGTTATTCCTCTTTCGGTACTCCAACATGTTGAATTTCATAAGATATATACCATGAGAAACGTTCCCTCTAAGCCGAAAGGTAAGCTGCGCGGAAATTTCAAAGACTGCGCGGGGGCTGCGCGGACCGATCAAATATTAATTGAGCAACTGTCTTGTAGTGCGCGCCAACCCGGATTGAGTGCGCGGGGGCTTCCCAACTGCTGCGTGGCCGTGCACGCGCGCAGCTTAGAGGGAACGTTGACCATGAGTAATTATATTCAAATATACGTAACCATAAGCTTTATTGGATAATGTTATATATATATTTCTATTCCTACCCTCATTGGAAAAAGAAAGGTTGAACAACTGAGTAACAAGCAGTTCTCGTAGAAACACTTCTGTTGAGATAAACTCCATTAGGAGTCCATATGCTCCACATCGGGAGCGGACATGGTAAAGATTGCTAGTCTTTTTTTTTTGTTTTGTTTTATTCTTTTACCTGCAGACAAGTAGCAATTGTCCGTACAATAAAAATATTTTTTACATTAGCAAATTGCATTGTATAAAAGTAAACACCATTACAAGGCAAATTTTAAGTGTTGGGGGGCACTTTTTACCTTGCAAGGGCAGTTATTCAAAATAGATAACGGATAACAACACAGACATGTTGCTTGTAACAAGGTTTAAAAAACCTTCAATAATAATCTAATAATAAGTGTTTTAGTTCTACAAATATTACTTTCTACCAGGGCTGTAAAGGCGTGTAAAAAAAAGACGACTCCGACTCCAGCTTAAAAATAATTAGCGACTCCGACTCCAAGGAAATTTTTCAACAATTTCATTTTAACATATATATATATATCAGATCATCTTTAGTCAGCCAAGCATTCAATGTCAACGCTGGACTATTTTGTTTGAATACACATAAGTAAATACATTTTTCAAAAAAAAATGAGCCGCTCATTTTTCACGATTCCGACTCTGGCCAAAATACCGCGACTCCGACTCCACAGCCCTGCTTTATACGTGGTTGTTAGCTATTTCGACGTATGACTTCATCAGAAATGTGTTTAAACTTGCATACACTCAGCTGACTATATATTATATATACTCGCTAAGAAGAGATACACAATATATTCTGTCAATCAACATCCTGATTTGTATTTCAAATAATAGTATTTGAGTTTATCTTTTATTATGAGTATGTTATTATTATATAAGATATATGAACGAATAGGAGCAAGATCTTTTATCCATGACCAGTCCCCATGTGGAAATATAAACAGAAGATTGTTTTTTTAACTTCCTCTTGTAAAAAGAAACTTTAATTAACCTAATATTACTAACCGCATTTGAGTCAACAAAACTTTTAGCATGATTTAAACCTGACCATTCCTGTAGAAATTTATGAATCGTCGCTTACGTTGTTCTGCCGATTACAGGGCGATATAGATTCTTATGGGGATTCATTGGGCCCTGTTAAAAATACTGTATAGGTATCGAACCTATAAAAACCAATAGACTGGAGTGAACTAGAATGACAGACATATTGAATTACACTAAGAGACTTAGATTACGACAGGCATATCAAAATATCTCGCCGGTTCACGAATTTTCATACCCCGTTGAATACGACTATCAGCAAGCTTTTAGCAGTATTACTGGCCATAGTGTAAAGCTTACTAGTGTAGCACTTTACAATGTGGTTTGCAAATTCTAATTTTTGAATTTTGTATCCAAATGGTGCTCTCTCTCGCACCATAGCGAAGACACTGGAATCGCCACTTTTTTCTCGTGTCTTTAGAATGACCCCTGCCACATGAATGGAATATCCATGGTACCGCACAAACAAAAGACGTGTTTATATTAGATTCAAGGGAATCTGAATAAGCGGTTGCAATTTTATCACAGAATTGGCATTCAAAATGAAATTTTGATATTAATCCATCTTTTACTTCTCTTTGTAAAATTAGTTTGTCACCTGTGCAAATTGACGGATGTCGCAATACTTCTTCTATCTGCTTCATAAAGTAGGCAATGTCGACTATGCGTTTACCAGAGGGTATGTAGGAAGTTGCAATTTCATCACTTCGCTCAACGTTTAATGGAGGAAGTTCTTCTGTCATAGTATCACCTAAAGCATGTATGGGCAACCACCGGCCCGCCAAGCTATTCTGCCCGGCCCTGATTCATCTCGGCGAAGTAATAGAGAAAGAAATTAATAGTTCTAGGGAGCGATTAAATAATGGAGATGGCACGTTAATTATACAAATAAAAATATATATAAGAAGTAGCAACGTGTTTTATTTAATTTAATATTACTTTATTATGTTTAATAATTTGGTCCGGCCCTTGACTCGGAGTCTGAATGATAATTGGCCCCAGACCTAGGAAAGGTTGCCCATGCCTGACCTAAAGAGTCAACGTCTAACACCTCCGGCATCTTTGCCTTCGAATGTGTCCTCAAAACATCACCACTACACAGTGGCGGATTAAGCACTTTGGTGGCCCCAGGCGCAATAAATTTTGGAGTCCCTGTTTTTCGAATAACATTAAAGTACTGCAAACCTCTTCGTAGAATAATAATGCATATTGAAAACTGAAATTAAAATGTAATGGTTTATATAATATATGCTATCATTGAGGCCCCCAAGATTTGGAGGCCACAAGCGCGAGCCTCTTGCGCTTATGCGGTAATCCGCCACTGCCACTACAGTGTTATCTTCACAGTCTCCAACGGAAAGCTCTTCATACGGGATAATTTCGTTTTCCAAATCTAAGTCGTTCGGTAAAATGCCTGAACATTGAATTTCTTCATTTTCATGTTTCCGATCTCTCGCCATTGCATTGATAAATTTAGAACTTTTATTCTTACGACAACGCTTCTTCGACAAAGATGAAGGACGAGTATCTTTTATATCCGTGTTTATTGACAGTGCTAAAATTACGTCGGAATGTCGGAAACGCGATCTAAACGTGATGGGTGAATGCTTAAATTATTAAATAATATAAAGTAGGTATGTTGTATTCTAAATGATAGACACATTACAAGTTATTATTGTCCATATTATGGAAACATAAGGTAGAAAAAAGCAATTTTATATCGTATAAAATAGGTTATAACGTCAATACAAACAATGATCGCGTCTAAAGACGAAGGCTGAAAGCTTTAATTTATTATAATTATATAAAGTAAGTATTTAGTATTCTAAATAATAGACAGAGTAGCTATTTTTGTGCATATATGTAAAATAAGGTAGAAAAAGAACATTTTATATCATAACAAACAAGCTGTCAGAAATAAAATAGGTTATAATGTCGATTCAATCAATGAAGGAGATAATGTGTGGGTGTGCGTGGGCCAGTGTAGGAAGCTCTGGTACACTCTGGTAGGAAGGCATAGGTTTAGATATCGTAGTATGTGTGTACCTATACGAGTCTTACAACCACATACAGGTTATTCCTGCTGCACGCAAACAGAACTACGGAATAATATACGTCCATCGTTTCAAACTTATTTTGCCAAACAAGCCAAGCAACGACACCTACCTATTATGACACCTATTAAAATGATCGATTGTGCATTTATTTTCAGATTCAATAGAAAATTAAAGAAAGCTTATAAAATTATAAAATTTGGACCAAAGATTAATAAAATGAATAATTGATAAAATTGTACTCGTTTTTTTTGTCTTTTGTGACTTTATTTGCTAAAAAACATCGTATAAAATAGCTTTGAAATAAACCGTTTTCAAATCCAAATAAAGTATTAATTACGTATTAAATCAAACGTTTATTGAATATCATATTTAAGATTAGTGCTTAAACTATCTTTAAGTTTTTAAATCAGTGATAAAAAAACCAGCCGTTAACTTTTTGCTAGGTAAAAACGAAAGCCCTTTTGTTTGTTTTTTTTTTAAATAATAATGTTAATACTCAATTAAAAAATATTTTTATAGCTACCCTTAGGTTTATTACCAAGAATATAAATACTTTTTACAGTGTAATTTGGGAACAACTTTACCGTGACCCTTACCCTTAATATACTGGAATCGTGAGGATTTTTTAAAATTTAAACTTGCAATATAAATAAAATTACATTATGGCAGCACCGTCAGCTGTATGTGACGGACTGGTGACGGAACTGTCACATTGAAGATTAACCTTCAAAGTAATAATAAATACTTCAATAAAATGGTATAGCCAATTGATATTCACAACATTCGGTTTAGGTTTAACAGGTCTGACCGGAAAATTTTGAAAATGTTTAAATATCGAATCTGTTTCGCAACAATTGGCGCCACTTTTAAGCCCGCGAACAGTGCCAAAGGTCTAGTGAACTTGTGCAACTTTTCAACCCAATACCCTTTGAAAACAGTTGACCTTGCCTATGCCTCTTACGAAACTGCTGTATGCGAAAGCTTAGAGCTTCCTCCGTTGATCGTTCTGCACGGAGTACTGGGGTCCAAGAGTAACTGGACAAGCTTAAGCAAGGCTATTCACAAGAACACAGGAAGGAAAGTCATCGCAATTGACGCCAGAAACCATGGAGATAGCCCGCATACTTCGGAACATACTTACAGACACATGGCTGAAGACGTAGCTGCGCTGATGAAAAAACTAAGTATCCTGAAAGCGTCAGTCTTAGGACACAGTATGGGAGGAAGAACCGCTATGTATTTAGCTCTATCCCAGGTAGGCTCAATTCATTATTACCAGTAAAGGTTTTTCACGAAGCCATCCTCTATATCAACAACCACTCACATACATTGTAAATCATTTATTTAACCTCTCTGGGGGACAGAATCACCTTATATTTCTACTCCCAGTGTCAAATGTCAAATACCTTAAAATATATATACCTATATAATATTGGAGATGAAGAAAATATTACTTGTTCATTCAATAATTGTGAATGGGTTAAAATTCGTACCTATTTCTTGTTTATCTAGATTTTAATATTTATTATTTAAATGCAGTTAATACAAAAAATATGTATTATTTTATTTTAAATATAATGCCTTTCCACCAAAAATTGACAGTATATATGTTTCCATCCTCACCGTTCTATACCTGAAAAACCGATCATAGAGAGAGATTAACTGAATACTAGTCTAGTTTTAACTTTATCCTCTCAATTCAAATCAGCCTAAAAATTACATTCATGCCTCGATTGGAACAATATGTAATCAAATTTTTACTATAATTGTGTAATTTATTTTCAGCCTGAACTTGTGACCAATTTGATCGTAGAAGATATATCTCCCGTCAGAACTAGTCCAAATATCTATTCCATGGAAGGATTGTTCGATGCGATGTTAGCAGTTACAATTCCTCCGGGTGTTCCGCTATCTCAAGCGAGGCAAGTGGCCGATAAACAACTAACTGCTGTTATTAAAGAAGAGCCTGTCAGAAATTTCGTCATCACAAATCTGGTTCAGCTAGACTCTAAAGAGTACAGTTGGAGAGTTAACTTGCCGGCGTTAAGAATGAACTTTAAAGAAAACATTGCTAATTTCCCTGACGACGTGAGCCGATCACAGTATGAAAATGCCACCTTATTTCTGGCTGGAGGTCTATCTGACCATGTTGGGTAATTATATAAATTGATTTCATTTTTATAATTAAATATATTTTATTGTTCACCAAGCATTATATTTAACCTTTTCCTTTTTTTTAGTCGAATTGTAGTAAATACATATTGCAGGCACGGAAAGGTTAAGCATCGCAATCCCTAATGCTATCTGCCACAGTCATACATTTGGTACTAGCTAACGTTTTTTGTGGCGTAACAACCTTATGGGTATGTTCAGTTTTTTGTGCTGAGCTTATCTCAGGAGCAACTGCAACTGCAGGAAACTTCCCAAGACTCAGTGGCTTGCACTTTAATGTGCCAAAACTCCCTAGCTTAACAAATAAAAGAGTTCCTATCTATATTACATTTCAACATATTTTTTTGTTCGTTTCAGCCGCAATGATCTTCCACGTTTGAAGGAAATGTTTCCGAGCGCGGATCTGCAATTCATAGAAGGTGCCGGTCATTGGGTTCACAGTCAGAAACCTGAACAGTTTCTCAAAAAAGTTACCGAGTTTTTAGCAAAACATTGACGTGGCGTTCCGTTCAAGTATTAGCAGATTTAGGGCAATTTAATAGTACAATGTGATCAAAATAATTTATATGTTTTGTATTATTTATTTTATCTGTTAAAATATAATTACCAATTGAAATTTATGCTTATTAGAGGTATTGTAAATAAACTATGTTAAGTAGTTATAATTTTTTTTTCTAAATAAAACATAATAAGTGAAATATTGTATCATTCCTTTTTCATACTAAAGATAACAGTGTCAAAAAAAAAACAGTTGAATAACATCGAAAAAACAATCACACCTAATGCACGGAACACATTTGAACGAAATGTCAAAATGCAGACAACACGATTTGACAAATTTTAATTTTTAATACAAACAATCGAATGTCAAATTTGAATTGTCTGAATGCTGTTTGATCGTCAGTCGACGGATGACAGTTGAATTGCATGAAAGGTAGACATAAAAACATTGATTTTTATGTATAAGACCTACTGTAAGTTAATTTTAATATGCCTATAACCTTCCCGGAAGTGCAAGCAAAACGTTTGTCAAAGTTTTATTGCAATCGGATCAGCGGTTTGGCAGCCTATAGAGTACGAACGAAAAAACATTAATTTTAATATATTAGATAATTCATTTGTACTCTTAAAGGACATTTTAAAATACAAAACTGAATTTTCGCAAGGTGCGCGAAACATTCTTGCGCAGATTGTATATATTACATAAAACAAACCGTTACCAGCACATCATCAAGGTGTCAATCTCATTGTCAGTTGGTTTCGCTGTGTTATAATTCCTGTATAAAATCACAGTGAAATTATACTTTGGTTAAACAACATAAAATTACCAACATCAAACTATCCAATTTGATTCAGATTTTTATATCATTAATTATTTTATATTTGAAAAAGATTAAAATGTCAACTGAGAGATACATTTTGAATTACATTTATACAAAATTTTACGGTCAAATAGCTATGAAATGTTACTTCATATTCTACCGACATATTCATTTCGTGTTAAACAGTCATTTTGAAAGTGTTACAGTTTGATACCTGCTTGTCATAGGTGAAATTTTTATGACTTTAGATCAAACATAAACTGTCAAAGTATGATAGCACACCCCGAGTATAGAATATTGTTAAAAATACTGTGATAATATTTTACAGTTGGGTGAATGGTGGGAATTGTTGCAAAGCTTGCTGTAATACGTTATTAAGTTAGATAATTATTGTATTTCGCCATAGTTAACACGGCCATGAATATTCCACTGGTCTTTTCAAAACCACATTTGTGTTAATTAAAATTCTCAGCATTGAAGTAAAAATACTTACCGAGCCTCATTGTCACAGCTATCTACTTGCTTTTGTCTTTGAATTTAAAAAAATATACAAAGTGGCAGCTCATAGCAACTGGTACATTGTTGAATTTTTATTATTTAAGTGTAAATTTAAATGTAAAAAAGTGGTTTCCACAAATGTATAACGGCAAGATTTTAATAAGATAGTATTATATACATATATAAGCTATATGTAAAAAAAATGAATTTCTGATTTGATTGCATATTGAGTACATCTAGTATATTATCAGATTCCTCTTTCATCTGTAAAAAAAACAACAGAATTTCCTAGCTTGAAATAAAAGTATTTTCATGCTGGTAAACTCACTGTTTAGTGTATTAACAGTAATTATTATTAAAAAGATACGGCAAAAAAATGTTGAGGTAGGATAGTGCATTGCCGAATTACATTTTGTGATAACAATGCATTTGACAGAATGCGCACTTCTTATCAAGGATAACAACGTTTATGCATAACTATTTCTCGCTAATGAAGAATTTATCACCTTGGATATTATCTTCCGACTTCCAAGGTGAAGTTGTTATTTAAACTAAAGCCCCCATTTTACGACAACTGAAAAAAATGGAAATAGAGGGAAAAAGTAGATTGGTTGCATGAAATTTTATTTTAAAAAAATCACGCAAATTGGTTTGGTTCATACTTCTGGGAAGGTTTAGTCGTGTATGTCATCAATGCTGGATGGATGTCTGCAATATCAAGGACAAGATCCTAACCAGCGCTAGGCAGATCATTGGAAAGTTCGGAGTTCACATTCTAATAGCAAGTGGAAAGAGCTCACTTTTCACTTAGGAATAAGGCTGAGGTTGGAACGACACAATTCAATGCACACTGTCTGGGACGTGTAGCTGTACTCAGTTAACCCTTTGACCGCGGATGACTGCTATAGCAGCCCAATCTGAACCGAATTGGATCCGAGCCGCGGTCAAAAGGTTAAAACCAAATGCTGTTGCTTCAATGTTTTCATTGTACCAGTG
Organism: Himalopsyche tibetana; assembly: GCA_030503985.1. Classification (NCBI taxonomy): domain Eukaryota; kingdom Metazoa; phylum Arthropoda; class Insecta; order Trichoptera; family Rhyacophilidae; genus Himalopsyche; species Himalopsyche tibetana. The sequence goes on along the minus strand of JAPJYX010000011.1, from coordinate 4,986,222 downwards.
ATGATTAAATCTACCAAAACTGAGCTTCAAGAATGTTTGTATCGGATATCAATCGAAGCTATTTTTCCAAAAACTGGCTGTCAGTTCAGATTGAGAAATGTGTTACGAATGCCATCTGTTAGTCGATTGAGTAAGATTGACATAATTAGTTTTGAGAATAAAGGCTTCAAGTGTGATAGGGTTTTACTTTGAAAGGAATTTGAAGTTTAGATAATCGGCCAGGAAGCGCTGTAACGAAAGTCACGAAGAGACATTGCAACTGGCTGGAATATGTGCTAATATTGCCCCATGTGAGTCTCAACACTGTTTTCATTTTATTCCTACGGATGAGATTCCAGCGTTCTGTACGACACTGATTTGCTCAATACTGAACTGACTGGACGGAAATTAAAGGATGGCGGCATGTTATGGGAGAAAGCAAAACTATTGACGAGGGACATAAGGAATGGATAAGGTCCAAGAAAACGCAATAGTGATTCATATTCCATTATATTTGCAGAGATTGATTTGGTTTTGAATAAGGTCATATATCTCAGCTAATTCAACTGAATGATTTGACACAGAATGGGCAACAAATTAAATTTACCTAAAATATGAGACTCATCGTTTGCCTATATCTAATGAAACCCTGACATTTTATAATATAAATCGCCACTTTTATACATGTATTTGCCTATTCCTCTCATTACGATGGGCGCTAGTCTACAATAAACGCTGTAGGCCGCATTCAATGTGACACAATGATGCGTAATTCAGTAATTCAGTTAAACAAACAAAGTTTTATTTGATTCAAACGAAAAGAATTAAAAATATATAAATATATATTTTCAATGGCAGTTTTATTAGGTCGTCTCTTCTAGTACGGTCAAAACAGTCAAGAACTGATCCCCTGTGAGTCTCAAATACTCCTCAATTTCCATATTGCAGCCATATAAATGTTTTTTTGACTTATTTAATAAAAAAAACCATCAATCCATTTAGTCACAAGTATTGATGTGTCACATCTAAAACTGACCATAAAAACAATGCCGCCCAGCGACAGCAACTGCACCTCGCGTCAGGTAATGCTGTACACAACCAACAGCACTAATTGTAGACCGAATCCTTAGATTTCACACTATTATCTCTGTCCCTCACTGTAATTTTCACAACTTGATCGAACTCCATCATCAATGAGCGGCACTCTTTCTTGGTCCATAATACTGATTACTGTTTTGTCTGTATTCCTTTTGTTGAAAGGTCTCTTTAATTTCAGGTGCACCAGCTTGATATGCGTTTCAAGAGCTGACTTTTGCCGGAATGGCCGACCGCAGATGTCGCAGGCGTGAGGCTTCTCTCCCGTATGAGTGAGAATATGTTTCCGGAGCATGGCTTTAGTCTGAAATGTAAATAAAATCATGCTGATTAAAAGGTTTCTTTACTTAATCATATCTTCCCCATATTGGAGAATATACTCATGACCTTTTGATGAGTATTGCCGTATTTTGGGCTGAGTATTTTGCCATTTATTATCTATTGCCACTCTCACAGTTTTTATATAATTATTGTTATTTCTTCAGATATGTATACTAGACACATCTACCAGTGATTTTTGGTAGTCACATTATTTTTATTGGTTGTTGCAAATGAACGAAATAATTTCAAAAGGTTGTTATTCAATAGCCATATTATATTGAGTGAAAATACCATTTCTGAGCACATACAAAACAATTGAGGGTATTACATACTTGCAAACCCAGCTTATTCCAAAGTTGTTGAAACATGAACCATGAATGTAATTTAGTAGATGAAAGTATTTTTAGAAATCAGTCTCAAACATGGCTTGACAACATCCAAAATATCATTCCAAAGTAATAAAAAAGACCAAAAATACTTTTAAAATGTACATTGTTCTTCAAAATGAAATTAAAGTTTCCCTTTTGCAGTCCAAGGCTTAAAAAGATACTTTCAGATTATTCTTTAAAACCAAAGATATATTTTTTATTAATATTCACCGTAAACGCCTTCTCGCATGAGTTGCATTGGTGCTTTTTGGGCATCACTTTGCCTATATGTATGCGTTCTCGGTGATGCCTAAGCCCGCTGGACGACAGGAATTTAGCGGGGCACTTGTCGCAGGACCATTTGAAGATGTGGAGATGCGTGCAATCGATGTGAAGTTTAAGTTTTCTGACGGTATCATACCGCTTATCGCACTGGTCACATTTGAATCTGGAATAATTAAATTATATTTTCAAAATGATTTTATGACGAGATATGTTCTAAAAACTACTGTATGAAAAAACCGAAAAAAAAGTTATGCATGCCATGCAAAACTGTGAATAATTCATTTTTATTTTATTTAATGTAATATACGAGCCATTGAGAAGTGAAGTGAGCCAAGAAGTAAAATGGTAAGTACAGTCACGTCTTTACTTGGAGTTTTGGTGGATTGCATACTTTTATTTCAAGTAGATAACATTGCAGAGTGTATTTACTGAGCTTACTTCAGGAAAATACCACTTGACTCATTTCACCTCTCAGAGGCTCGTATAATAGTCAGGTCTGTGACGCAGCGGTTAACGTCAATGGCTTCCGTGACAGATCTCACGGGTTCAAGTCCCAGTACGAACAGTATGTTTTTCAATTGATTTATCGATTTATGTATGAAGGCATGGCTGTTTGTGATGTCTAAAAATACCCTCCCACTCTTTCAATCCTAAAATAACAAGGCGTAGCGAGAGGGATTAGTTAACCACCAGTCCTGTCCTAGCCTTCTAGTTGAGATTTCTTAAGGAGTCTATATACTTCACATTGGGACATGAATTGAAAATAAAAATGCCGGATAAAACAAGTGAATAACCACTAGTGTCACTCCTCTTCAAGCAATTCTAAATATAAAATTATTTTTTTTTTAAAAAATATGTAATAAGTTGACATGGATTCCATTCAGGAATTCGAGCCAGTATCTTAGCCAACTGAATAGAATGAGCGCCTAAGAGTGTTGACCATTCGGCTTCAGAACTGACACTGAGCACAAATGAACATAAAAAGCCAAAATTTATTGCCTACCTCAGTTTCGTGGGATCACCGTGGCTAGATGTAACATTCAGGTGTTTTGTGAGGGCAGACTTGGTCTTGAAGCTCCTATCACACTCCACGCAGTAAAAATCTTTACGGTCCGAATGAGTGATGGAGTGAGAGCGCAGCCCGTTTCGGTTTACGAAACTCATGTTGCAAACTTTGCAAATGAAATCTTTCCTGCCAGTATGGGCACGCCTGAAAAAAAACGGTCAAACATATTTGCATTAAGGCTTTAATGGTTTGTCTTACTGATGTTATGATTAGTGGCCCGGATGATTATGATCAGTCAATCAAGGTATTATTCTCATGAGTTATAATCAAACAATAAGATCAATTAAATATCATCCTCAATCGAGGAACAACTCATGAACATATCACAGCGATGTGCAACATTATATTAAACAATTTTATGTTGACTTAACATAAAGTCCAATGCATTATCTGCAATGAATCAAGCAGCTCAAACCTGTACCTGCTTTATTCATGCCACTGTGATTCATGTTCCCGACAACCATAACAATTGCATTTGATTGATATCTATACATCAAATTCTAGGGCCAGTGAAGCCGTGCTCCAATTTTCCTTTCATCTGGTGTATTTTGATTTAGAATCAACACTGGAGACGTGTGACAGAAGAAGTTGTTTATTCTTTCATGATGCAGATGATGGTAGTAAAAAAATATATTGTTTGGTAATAAACAATCTTTTTCTTTGACCATATTCGCTCCCTGTGTGAAGCATATGGCCGCCACGTGGCACCTCCATGTTTCCATGTCTCCCGCCAATTGTTTTGCTTCCTCCCATGACATGCCAGCACCCCTCAGTTCCACCGAGTACATCCTATGAATAGTATCCGAAGGACGTCTGGGGTGGCGGAATCCCACCGGTCGAAAGAAGAGGCAGGCAGGATTGAGGCTTTCCGGAGGCATCCGCAGCACGTGACCCAGCCAGTTCCAACGTCTCTCCGTAACCACTGACGTGACAGGATGCTGTCTTGTACGCTCCATTATCTCTGTATTCCTCACAAAAAATAAACAATAGAGGAGCTTATTCATGATACTGCACATGTCTTATTGAAACGTATTTGTTTAGCTCGAAGAGGAAGTATGTCATCCTCACAGGATACAGGGATAGTCTTTATACAGCTCTGAATCGACCAAACCTAGCATGCTTATGAGGGTACCATTGCCCAAGACCAGACCAAACAAGCAGAATGACAATGTCTTCTGTGTATAACTTTTTTTTTCTACAATTTACCTTTTAAGACTCCTTTGCGTGCTGTGGACAATAATGAGAATAAGCGTATAAGGACACAGGTGACGCAGCACAGGGCAACTAATGTACTCAAAAAAATACAATGCATGGGGAGTATCGATTGTGAAATTACAAAATTGTCACTTACGCTATATGATCATTACGGCTATTCAGGTATTGGAAGGTCTTCGCGCAGAAAGTGCATTTGTACTCCAACGGCTGTGGTTTGTGAGTCCTCATATGTTTGTAATAACTTGTCATGGTCCTGAAAGAGTTAGTTTTGAATTAAAAGAATTACATAAGTTTAAAATTTCGACTGAAGGTGCTTGATGGAAATTTAGTAATAATTTAGAATTATTGCTCAAAGCAAGAAAAACAAAAAATAAACTACTCTTTTAATTTGTTTTAGACCTCGATAAAATCAGACATTCGAGAAAGTTATCAATGACATCATATCAAAGTAATGGATATTTTATTGCAAAAGTCATCGTTTGTAAACAATGTTCTAGCATGATTTTATTACATAATTAAATTTCGGCTTTAACGGACACCCCTTTGCAGGCATGAGTTGATTTTATTTCATTTTACAAAGCTTTTCATGTTATTGTAAGCTGTACGATTTAGTACAAATTTCTGTCAGTTTGCCAAAAATATTTCTTAATTAAGGAACCTGTCTGGTGTCATCTCAACTTTTTTGTGAACTTTTGTCCACGCAACCAAGTCTTTAAAAAGTTTCTTCAAATTATACTCACATGCTGATATTCCCGCAGACGTTACAAATCGGAGTAAGGGCAGTCCCCGTGTGTCTGGCGACGTGTTCCGACATCGCCGACCTCCCACACATGATCTTGCTGCATTGTTTGCACTGCAGTCTCTCTTTGTGGACGTGCTCGTGACTGCGGAGGCTGTTGCTTGTGGCATACCGCTGCTGGCAGATCCAGCACACATACTCTCCGGCAGACTAAAAAAGATGAGCGTTGTATCCGCAATTATTATTTGTTGACTAATATGTACTCAGGTTTCAGCATGTTGTCTCATACTTATTCACTTTGTCATTCGCTGTGTCTATATTGAGTGGTTGATATATATATAAGTTAAAGTATTTAAATATTATAAATTTGCCAATTAGTTTTTTCAATGCTGTTTTTGGACTTTCAAGAAGACCGATTCATTCTCTGTTTCATATTCTGACACTGATAATTTCTTTAGTGATTATTGAAGATGAAACTAATCAATCAAATCATGACTCAAATGACGAGTTTTGAGTTGATAAAGTCACTGAAAACAAAAATATATCACCAAAATAATAAAAGAATTTTGTAAATCTAGCGCTCGTCTCACAAGGATTGACAAAGATTAGTCATCATTGTATTTCAACAGCATTACCCAAATGCTGAGAATTAGAAATTCCCCCCGTTAAGAAACATTGGTTTAAGCAAAAGCAATGTGTAGTTCAAATAAACTTGAAACAAATAAATTACTTCACTCACCTCTTGATGTCTAGATAAATGGGCTTTCCAGCTATGTTCATAAGTATACCACTTGGCGCACGAGTGACATTTATATTGCGCTTCTATATACTTCTTTGTTTTCCTTGCTTCTTCCAACTCTTGCATCTGCTCGTCGACACTAGGCCTTAAAATATTGACACTGGACTCGTCGAAAGTGTAATAGATCTTCCGCCCCTTCTTCTCGGGGGGTTTCCTCGGAATATCATTAACATTTATATTACTGTGAGACTTTCCTCTATTACCGATATGTCTTTCTAATTTCTCTACGACATTTTTAACAGCCTTTTTTGACACCCTATTCCGCAAACGGCCACCATCTTTATTATTACACTTTAATTTTACTGATTTCCTTCTAGAACTCACCGATACAATCTTTTTTGAAGCCCTCCTCCTGGTTAGCTGTTGTATGATTTCGTGTTCAGTGTCCGACAGCTCGCTTTTAATACTGGGAGGTGATAGATTTGCATCAAAATTAGTGTCAAAATTTTCACAAGCGTCAAAATCGGCAGTCAATTCTGTTTTTACAGCCATATTATCATTTAAATACACCCGTGTAGGTAAATTTAAAATTAAAGAATTACCCGTTTTTAGTTGTAGCGAATCAACAACAAAAAACTTGTCACTGATATCATTATAATATTTTTCAGGACATGAATTATCTACGAGATCAATTAAATTTATATCTTCAGAATTAGGTGTGTTACTACGAGAAATATTACCATCTAAATTACCTATTATAGTCGATGGTTGATTATTCTCAATCCCTTCGTAAAATAGACTGTCTTTATTTGAATTTTTAATGTTATTTGTCAAGACATTTGGCTGTTTATCGGATTCATTTGTTTCAAGACACTCAAGTGTCAACATATTCGACAGGGTCAGTGTGTTTTCTTCAAAGTATTTCATTCTCTCTTTGCGTAAATCATTGAGATCAAACTGTGAAAATAAAATCAGACAAATAGTATAATAAATTTTAAGGTTTTTATATTATTTTGTTTGATGTATAGCAATACTATAAGTTTTTAAATGCACAGTGCATTGGTTTTTTTTTTATTAAAATAAATAAATATACATCACGCTATACAGTTCACCACGATTTATATCTCTCTTACTAACGCTAAAGATGAATGATTTTAACTCAGAGTATAAGAAGATTTGTATATGACTTTACAGTTAAAACCATTTGTAAACAAAATTTAATAGATGCTACTAACGACATAAGATACAAATGAGAAAATACCAAATTATCATACATAATTCCTATATGCGCTAATTTGGCATTTCCCTATTATCAATTAAATAGCCTACACTTTAACTGCATCATTATTATCAGAATTGAGTATTCAAAAATATTATCTGGACCTGTTTCGCGGTGAAACTCTGTCCAGATAATATGTCGAATAAGTACTGCATATTTAATCACATTATATTTATTTCCGAAACACAGCAGTATTGTATATGTTTATGTAGTATGTCTATTTTTTCTTTTTCTGTAGAAATTACAAAACGAAAACAACTTTTTCCGGAGATGTGGATAAAGGAACGAAGCTCGGAAGATTTCATATATAATGGCGATGTTTTCATACTAAAATGTATTTCGTATTTCACATAATTTATTAGCGATCTTCATTTATTGCATTTATTTATGTGTCATTTATTGCGAACATCAAATCCGCTAAAAAAGATTTTGAATCATGGCGTTGTTTTTAGCTACATTGTGAAATTTTTCACTGAATTAATCTTGGCATACTATAAGACAAATTTACCATTCTTTTTTATGATAACATATCGACTGTGGAAAGGAAAAAGGATGTAACCCACACATATCAAATGAGGCGCAAAAAACGTGTTTTGATGATTTTGGGCCAAATGTAAATTATGAATTATACACAACCATGAAGTGCACGGAGACTTCTAAACTGGTGTTTAATTGACATAATCTAATATTAATTATAGAACTTGTCAAGGAAAAACCTTTATTTCAATGTTTTTTCTTGGTTTTAATTATTTACAACGTCATTTTTTTCAAACTTAAAAGCTAAATTTCGATACTAATTTGTCATTTGCAGCTTGCATCCTTTTCATAGAATGTGTACCATGTTTGATACATTGTGATTATCGAAAAAAACCTGTTTTGAAAAAACTGTGGGTTACGTTCTTTTCCCATTCCACAGTCGATATAGAAAAAAATAGTATTTTACTTGTGGCCTTACGTTAATTTTGTATTCCTAAATGTGGTCCTTGATCCAAAAAGTTTGATATATTATTGAATACAGAATTTTACTAACCTGGCCGTGGTAAGCATGGCTTGTTCGAATAAGTCGAGACAGAATCTTATTGGAGTGCTGACATCTCTTTTTAAACTTTACAAACTGATTAATGCTCCTGAGACAGTCAATGCAGAATCTTTGAGGTAAGGGGGTGTCGTTGGATACCTAATAAATGTTCAAAAAAAAACGTTGTCAATTGTAATTCGCTGTATTTCCACTGAGACGTTCAAGCTCGTAACCAGCAAAGTCACAAACCAATGAAGCGATAAATATGACTTAATTAATTTCAATTTAATTCAACTTACGTTTACTTTGGATATTTCTGTAAAATAGTTTAATGTTCTGTCATCGACGGGGTAGAATTCGTTCCGAGATACAAACAAACATCCCCTGCACACATTTTCTGTAAATTCGATCGACAAAGAACCTTTCCTTTCCATATTAAGAGAGGCCGGCTTTTAATAGTAAACAAAAAATATCCGTAGAATAGCGACACTGACATTAGTATGTTATGTATTTTTCATTCAGTTTACATCTGACACTAATAGACAACAATTATTATATATTCACATGACATCTATGACTCGAATGCTGCAAATAACAATATTATTGTTTTGCCCATATCTTCCATTGTAATATTAATCCTTAAATACATGATGTAATATACTTTTTATCAAATTTACACTATAAATTGCAGCATTTCATTTAATCAAAACTATTTTGACAGTTATTGTATCATTAATAATTAATAATCATTCATCTTTATATTAATGTGTGATTTTAACGCGATTATAAAGCCCTCAAAAATTACAACAACTTGTTCCGGATATGTGGATAAAGGAACGAAGCTTGGAAGATTTCATATATAATGGCGATTTGAATTGTTTGAATTTTGTACTTTTCCATGAGTTTTGTCGCTAACGACCCGGGTTTCGCCTTTCGGCATCTTCAGGCATTCCAAGTGCACGAATGTACTTGAACTGACGCGTAGTAAACAGTTTGTATCGTTTATAAACAAAAATATAAGTAGATCACTAAGTTAAAAGGTTATTAAAAATTAAAATGTAAATTAGCGAAAATTGAATGTATACAATTTTCAATGGATTAAGTGGGTTTGTTATAATTATGGGGATTTTTGAAAATATTAATGACCAGATAATAACATAGGAATGTTTAAAATAAATCAAGGGTTTTATCCGACCTATTATTAATGAGTTGATTTGTTTTTAAGCCTTTGAATTAATATTTAATGATAGTAAGTGCTTGAATTATTAATAAAATTACAATTATTTAAAAGGGGTACAATGGAGAATTTGGTAGATAATATTACTCGTTTAAAATTGGCAAACTGTTTAGCTGAGCTCGATTAATCTCTAAGATTTCTTGGTAAAATAATTTAAACTCGCCCCTGTTAGTATGTAACAAATCAATGCCTGAGTCAAAATTAAACGTATGGTTTTCAAGAATTAAATGATTGGCAAAGGTGGAAGTATCTTTTTTTAAGCGAAAAGCGGCTAAATGCTCAGTCACTCTTATATTTAAGGTTCTAGCAGTTTTACCAATATAAAATTTGGGACAATCACTACACTGCAATCTATAAATCCCAGATTTGTTTTTATAATCTATAACATCTTTATTATTTATCAATAATTTACCTAAAGAGTTCTTGCAATAGAAAGCCGGTCTAACACTTTCTGAGAGCTGCTTCTTTATATTTAAACTGGTGTGTCCTATGTAATTAATTCTACGCCAAAACCTAATATTACCTGAGTCTTTCGTTATTAATCCCTTGTGTAAGATTTGTTGTGCTAGCTTAATACGTTTTTTATATAAAAGATTGTCTATAAGAGACATATCATAACCATTGTTAATGGCGATTTGTTTGATGATTTTTAATTCAAACAATTCAAATTTGATATTGAAATTCCATCAAGCACCCTCAGTCGAAATACTTAATTATATAATGGCGATGTTTTCATACTAAAATGTATTTCGTATTTCACATAATTTATTAGCGATCTTCATTTATTGCATTTATTTATGTGTCATTTCAACATCAAATCCACTAAAAAAGATTTTAAATCGTGGCGTTGTTTTTAGCTTAGTTTGTGAAGTTTTTCGCCGAAATAAATTACCTACGCTGTGCTGCCATAACATAATATTTATGTAAATAGCTGACAATAAATAATAATATAATATTATATATTATTAGTCTATGACATATCTGTCCATCTCTGTCTATGACTGACATTTAAAATGACACAACGATATGTTTTTAATTTATTATTTTGAGCTGAAATAATAATACATATGATATTAAAATATAAGGGTGTTTGCTTAGAGCAAGATCAAACAATTGTAACACAATATGGCTTTAGTTATTGGCCAGAAATCTTTAGACTTGGAGTTTAAAGACAACGTTTGCAGAGGATGTTTGATTATCTCCCCAGTCGAACTATCACCAATCGACGATAGAACAATTAACATTTTTAAAGGGCTATCTAATATAACAGTAAGTTTCGTATATTTCGCACAGTTGCGCTTTGTATGCAGTGTTTTTTTTACTTCATTATAACTACTTTATTTAATTGCAGATATCTAAAGATAGTAAATTGCCACACAGACTTTGCAACAGTTGTTTGAAGTCATTGAAACACTGTCATACGTTCAGAAACCGATGTCAACATGCCAACAAAATCTTGTCAGAACTATTGCAAACCAGCCTTAACTACAATAGCCAGGTAGAATAGTTTTTTAAAATGTATATTTACTCTAATTCTTAATTGAAAAGACTTACTTACATTGGTAATTTTGCCATAAGCCCTAGCACTAGTAGCACCTCGACTATTGCCGCGCGCGCGGCCATTACGAATATTGGAGGCGAAGATTTCGTATTACGTATAATTTATCAGTGTTCTTCTTTTTAACGTGTGGTTTTAACGCGATTATCAAGCCCTCAATAAAATATTTTAAATCGTGGCATTGTTTTCAGCTTAGTTTGTGAAGTTTTTCGCCGCAATAGTCGGTGCTACTTGGTGCTACTGAATGACATATTTATCAGTGTTCTTCATAATAATGTGTGATTTTAACGTGCTTCCGGGATGCTTCAATGAATATTTTAAATCGTGGCGTTGTTTTTAGCTTAGTCTGTGAAGTTTTTCGCCCCAATAGTCCGTGCTAGGGCTTATGGCAAAATTACCCTTACATTTTGTGCATTTCTGATGAATGGCTAGTTTTTATTGAACACTTTTATGAGCTTTACTTTCCTAATCTGAGAACTGACTATGCATTTACATATTTATGTGTATCTATTTAACCAATAGAAAATGTAAATATTCAATATACCTATTTAATTAATAAACATAATTTATAGTAGTGATAGTTTAATTTTTTATCAATTGCAGTTTAACTTAAATGATCTACGCAAAGAAAGAAGAAAACTATTTAAAGATGACCAATCGACAAAAACGCAAGATTCTGACATATTTAAAATAGAATTTGAAGGAAAAAATAAATCCAGTCGTACTAACCTATGTGATGGAATTGACAATAGCCTGAATAATTTTCATGAAATCCCACCTGATCCTCTCGAAGACTACAAACCTATTCTTCAAATACTCCACAGCGAAAATGAATATCCTCAAGATAATGTCGACGATGAGTTGAAATTTCTCGATCACGCATGCCCAGAAAGAGTCTATAATGAAGTTTCGAACAATTTTTTTGTTATCGATTCAAATCCCCTGGAAGATTCATTTATTGACGACGACAACACTGAGGAAAATTCTTTCATCGAATTGATATCAATCAAAACGGAATGTGGCAACAGTGATCAACATTGTATTCTCAATTCGAATGACGAAAATATCACCGCAGGAATTAAAAAAGAATCTGATTATTGTATTGCCGCTACCAAAACAATGATACCAGTCAAAAGAAAAAGAAAATCCAATTCTCTATCGAATCTTAATCGAAACAATAAGAAAAGAAAAGTTGGCAAAAAATCAAAAGTTAATATCAAATCTGAGAACATATATCATACAGATGAAAGCAGTGGAGATAGAAAGGCTCCAAAAAAAAAGGGTCGAGTTATTTATTGTTCACTGGATGAGACAAATGTTGCCATTCTTAAGTTGAGTATTGACGAGCAGGTACGGGAACTGCAAGAAGCGAGGACAATGAAAGCATATTTAGATTCTCCATATAAGTGTGAATTATGTGCTAAAGGCTTTGTACACGAACTGAGCTTACAAGGGCACTTAGTTAGACATGATGAGGTTAGTATCGTTATTGTATTTGTTTAAGAAACATCAATTTTTTAAACTGTCTGTAGCAAGAGTAATACTTTTCCAGTATCTCACACTTAACTGTTTTTGCGCCGTTCAATACTATTAATTAAATCAATTTTTAAATACGTAATTTGCGAACAAACGGAGATTTATTTGTAAATCTTTTTTGTAGTCTTCTGGTTCATTTGTATGCGGCATCTGCCAGCAGAGGTACCCGTCAGATAGAAGCCTTCGGAGTCATTCCCACGGCCACGAAGACAGATTCGAATGCAAGAAATGCGGTGCTGTGTTCACAGGTCGCTCGAGAATGGCGCGGCACTACGTCACGCACACCGAAGCTCCCACTCCTCCAGCGTGCAAGATTTGCGGCCTCGTTAGCAAGTATGCAAACTTTTAATTTAATAATACATTATTCCAGGGCGTGTAAGCATAATAAAATTAAACTGTTTTCTTAATATACGGTGTTTCGAAGGACATTTTTCAAACCGCCGAAAGCAAACTTTTGGTTGTAAACGGTTGGAATTGGTGCGTGACATTTGCACACCAAATTTGTCTCTGATTATTCTCATTGCAGCACACTTTAACTCGATTCTGTTTTCTAGATCTTTGACGAGTCACTACCGCCATGTAAGACACCACAACGCCGTGCGGTTCAAATGCCCCCAATGTCCGAAGACTTTCAAAAATAAATTCACCATACAAGATCATATAGCGTGAGTATTATTGTTTCTATATTACACCTCTTACTAGGCTTTGGATTATTAGTTGACTTCTATCTTCAACACAATAGTTCTGATATTTTGAGTTATAAAATTAAAGATTGTCATCATCAGGCTTCAATGACTGCCTAGTTTTTAGTTGTTAGCTAATGAAATACATATTCCCAAAATAGAATTACTTTAATGGCATCTTGATCTAATTACAAATGTTCTGGGATTCGTACATGAATCCGCACACTGATTATTTCTGCTTATATTCATGTCCGCTCCCAATATCGAGCCTATGGATCCCTAGTAGGGCTTATCTCAAAACAAGTTGTTCAACAAGAACTTCTTGTTACTCAGTTGCTCAACCTTCACAGAGATTAGAGGTAGAAGGATTAGGCATAGACAAAAAATTAGCTAATCACTTTCTTAATGCACCATTTTTAGGATCGGATGGGTGGGAGGGGATTTTCAGACATCACAAACATCCATGCTTTTGTACAGAAATTTATAAATCAATTTATGAAACTGTACCGGGGTTCGAACCCTTAAGGACTGCCATTGAAGCTAATGGCGTTAACCACTCGACTACCGATACTAGATGGTCAAAAATATAATTTCATCAAAATAATAAAACATAGAGATAATATATTTATTTCATCACTGAACCATCCAAAACATATATATGGGCTCTACTATTTGCCGACCAAATCAAAACGCAAAAGAAAGTAGATGTAAAGATTCTGTATTTTAAAAAACTATTGATAGTGTCATTAAATAACATGTAATCTCAGTATTACCTTAAATAAGTAAAATTTCAGTCATAATTCTAACGAGAATTTAAATTAAAAATGTATATTGGTTCAGAAGTTGAATTTAAAGAAGTAAGTTAAAAATTGCCCGCTCGACACCAGATTCTATTGCTGTCGACACCTGACTACAATGTGTCGGTTCTATTTTCAGACGTGCCCATACTGCCATCAAGCCATTTCAATGTCCCGACTGCGACTCCACATTCTCAACCAAGAACGGCCTCAGATCGCACGCCTTGAAGCATTCTGTTCAGAGGGACTTTTATTGCGTAGAGTGCGACATGAGCTTCAAGACTCAGATCGCTCTGACGCATCATCTGACTGCCACTAGACGACACGGGGATCCGGCCACTCTTAGGTGATATCAAATATAACTGATTCCTCTCATTGGAAACCATTGACTGATATAATAAATTATTTTTTTTTATAAAAATTTTACTCTGGGTTGTATTTTCAAATCTTGCTGAATCTATATATTGTGTTACCAAACCGTAACCCTTTCTACACTACATATTCCATTAATAAAATGTAAATAAGTCCATGTTGGATTTCCAATAACAGAATCTTTTTCTTGTTCCGTCCTAGATTCCAATGCGAAAAGTGTGACAAGCGTTACGAGTCTGCCTCGAAGCTGAGATATCACATGGACTGCGCCCATCTTTGTCTCTTCAAGTTCGAGTGCGACAAATGCCCCGCCAAGTTTCAAATGGCTGGCTATTTGAAGAAGCACAAGCAACGCCTGCACGAGGGGAGAGTTATGCCGAGAAATTTCACCTGCAGTTACTGTGGCAAAGGATTTACGGTGAATATTGAATTGTCATTATCTATTCACATACGGATAGCAAACATATTCATATATCTATTATTTTTGGCACTGACATTCTATTAATTATTTGTTATGAATAAACAAAAGAATTTTTAAAAAGGTTAATATTTGTAAACAATTCCTGGAATCGACGTCAGTGGAGAGTCACTTGCTCACAGATTAAAGCAAATATTAATAGTTTCTAAAAACTTATTTAAAAGTAATAATAAATTAGTTTACCTAACACTTTTACCTATGCGTTCTATAATTCAAAAAGAAAAGAAAATATTTTCTAGATTGATCCATATCCAATTTTTTTTTTATTATTTTGTGTTTAGCAATAGTACAAATAATCAAAATATGAGAAAAAACCAAATTCAATAAAAATTAATTCACTCCTTAAAGCAGTGGTTTCCAAACTTTATGATACTACGCCTACCTTTGAAGAAAAAAAAATGTCTTTGCGCCTCCCCATCCTTTATTTCATATAGTAATAAAGACACGTTTTAAAGGGTAAATAAATATTTTGTTAATAATAAATAAACTGCTCGTGCCTCCCTTTGCAATAGTCCACGCCTCCCAGGTTGGAAATCGCTGCCTTAACCGGATCTCTGCCGCAAGCGAGTTTATTCGCTCTACAATTCCGTGTTTAAGGGGCCGTCCATACAAAATGAGCCAATTAATACGCTCTACTTTATACTTGATTTACAAGACACCAGTACCTCTCTTAACCGGTTCTCTGCCACGGACGTGTTAACACGTCATACAATGTCGTGCTCGTAGGGCCGGCCATACTAAATGTGCGTGTTTACACGCAGTATTTGAGACGCGGTTTAAAGGCCACAAGAAACGTATATAATAATTTTAAAATATCATGCATATAGTGACATCTCTTGCAATCGTAGTATGATACTTAAACTTTAAAGATATTGTTTTTTAATCTATAATACATCGATTTTTAAAAAAAGCTTTTTTGTTGTGTTCAAATGTGTTGCTAGCAGGGCTAAGCGAATATGGCGGTAATTTTCGTTTTTGAAACATTTTTGGATAAATGATGGCGGAAATGACCCATCGTGTATTTATACGGTAAGTGTTTGTGATTTACTATTATTATATATCCAAAAAGTACATATTTATTAGGTTTTTTTTTTAAAGAAAATTACGGCCCTCCATGCATGGCCATATTAATACCGCACGGCAGTGGCGGTTCTAGGTACTGGGCTAGGTGGGCTAAGCCCGACCTGCATTTTTCACCCAAAACTTTAGATGGCTGAATAAAAATGAACAGCAATTCGGCCGCTGAACAAAATAAATACATTTATAAGCGTAACTAACCTTCCCCAAATGAATATAATATCTTTGTTTAAATTTTCCTCTATCAATATAAGACAATGGCATGTCTACCTACAATAATATTCTCGATTGTTTTTTATTACAATTTTAAGCTGAGCCGGCATAAAAAAAACAATAACCCTATAAATAATTCATAGAGACCATTCAACGTGACGTCAGTCTGGCAACACCTATGTACATGCTATTGGTCAGGGGCTAACGCTTTCCAGCCCATAACCATAGACAATATTTCTTTACACTGGAACGCAATCTAGCACGATTCGATTTTGTTTGTATTTGTATGTACGGAAACGTCATCAAACACACAGGACTGTATTTCAAATTTACTGGTTTCTGTCATTCATCGGGGGCTAAACTCGATTTAGTCCATGTCCCATGCAAACATACCAATATCTTTGTATTTTATGAAAGTGACAGGTATCGAATCTCAGTGACAGTTCTGTATTGCTTTTTTTACTTGTTATTTCACTTTGAAAGAGACAAATTTAAGGTCACGTATTATTATTTCTTACTTACATTAGCATTGATTGTATTATATAGTAATTTATGCTTTGCAGTAGTGTCGTAGTATTTGTTAATTTGCTTGTAGATTAATGTATAAGATGAAGTGGAAGCATGCAAAATTTCGTAAATAGTATACAATGCTATGCTTTTCTCTTGCCCACCCAAGATTTCAGGTCAGGAACCGCCTCTGCCGCACGGCACAGATCAGGTTACAGGGTTAAGCAACAATGTTTTCTTGCGACCGGCACACATATTTAGCAACTTCACTAAATTTTCTTCTTATTGTACAACCAAAGAAACTAGCAAAAAATATCCAAAAAATTGTGGAAATTTTGTTGGGATTGTCTTTCATTCTGGTGTCAAATATATTTTAACATTTGTTATATTTTGTTTCAGTGTGGAAAAGTCCTTCGGAATCACATTCTTATTCACACCGGGGAGAAGCCACATAGTTGCGAGATTTGCGGTCGTCCATTCCGACAGAAGGCCGCCTTGGACACCCACATAAAGTTGGTGCATCTGAACATCAAAAGAAACGAGACTAAAAAAAAGAGGCAGCCTAATTTGGACCAATAACCAATCATGAAACATTAGTGAAAGTTCCACATGCTTAGCAACTTTTATCAAAAATATGTGATTTTTTTAATTGATTTCATTAAATATACAATTCTAAATGTTATCCGTTTTCTAAAGGGTAGCGGTCGGCAAAACTTTAGAACCTCATGGACAAATTCATAATTTTCAATCCTGCTGACCACCTCTAAGATTTTTTCAAGTTTGAAATATATTTTCAATCAAAGAACACTTAAAATGCACCATGTTCATAAACTAAAATCATTAATAGTAACATAATTATTAAACCTCATTTAACCTAATCCAGACGACCGTCATCTAGACATGCCAACTTATGACGTGCCAAAAAGACGAGCGTCATGTGTACATGCCACAGCGTTACACCGAAATTTGAACCTCAATATCTCAGTTAATTCATACTCGATTGAGACGAAAATCCTATGAATAATATGCCCATACATTCTTCTTCACGACATCTATCTATTTGCCAGCCCACCACATTTTAAATCCCTTTAAATAATCAAAGAAGCAAACCATGTCAATATTCTGAAAATCACGCAACTGATTTAAATTCTCCCGCGCATTATGAGGACCTAGAGAGCATGTGCATAGTAAGCTTATTCATATTACGTGCTGGAAGATAACCGCGCCGATTCCTATGTTTTAAATCAGTGTTTTTTTAACAGTCGTCAATATTGGGCTGCGATTTAATTTTGAATCGAAATATAGATACATTTTATCTCTGATACATAAAATTGGTAATCGCGATATATTTTTTTGTGTTTTTGTATGTTTAGTGCATTGTTTCATTGTTGTCAAAGAAAATAAATGCATTAAAATTGTGAATTTAGTTGATATAAAGTGTATGTATTAAATAAAAGTGCAAGCAATTTGTGTACAGTTCTTATAAATATTTTTCCATCCATCAATTAAAATGGCAAAGAGGACAAATGATGAAATGGAGATTATTCTAGCTTCCGATTATGAGATGGATAGTGATAATGACGAAGAACCTACAGAGGTTGTAAATATTCGCGATCTGATTGACGACGAATTTTTACTCACTCGTGGTGAACCCATTGCTTCAAATATTGACCAACCGTCTTCTAGTTCTTATTCAACTTCTAATGCAGAACAACCTGTCGCTTCTGGAATATCTCCATCGGATTTCGAATCATGGAATACAGGCCCATTTGTACCAATAGTATTTGATTTTGACGACTTCAACTCTGGCATTAATCCGTCTGTCTCATTAAATGAAGATTCTAAAGAAATTGACTATTTTACTCATTTTTTGAATAAACCTTTGGTAAGCAAAATTTCAAATTATACAAATGGTTACTATAGATTACTAAAAAAAATCCAAAGAATTAGCACCGCACTCACGGATGCATAGTTGGAAAGATACAACAGTAGCTGATGTGTACATATTTTATGCTGTATCATTGTTAATGACGAGAAACCGCCACCTAACCATCAAAGAGCACTGGAGCACCGATCCTCTATTAAAATGTCAAATTTTTGGCCAAACTATACCCAGGGATCGGTATGAAAGTATACTCCAGATGGTTCATTATTCTGATGCAGAAAACCCGAATACCAATGATAGATTTTACAAAATAAGAACAATATTGGATCATTGCCGGAAAATATGCAAGGAAACAATGTTACCTCATAAAAATCTTTGTATAGACGAAAGTATTATTATTTTTAAAGGTTGGCTGATTTTTAAACAATATATCCCATCAAAACGGCACAGATTTGGTATTAAGTTATTTGTTATTTGTGATGTAGAGACAAGATTCATCTTAGACTTTATTGTTTATTGTGGTGATGGGACAGAGATTGTTCAAAATCCGTCATTAGGTATATCTGGATCTGTAGTGATGACACTAATGAAAGACTATTTCCATAAGGGACACACGTTATTTTGTGATAACTGGTATAGCAGCCCCGATCTCTTTGAAACCCTATTCAAACATCAAACTAATGCTTGCGGTACGGTGAGATCTAATCGGAAACGCATGCCAAAATTCAAAAAACTGAAAAAAGGCGAGACGGCATCGCAACACGGTGGACCTTTGCTAGCCATAAAATGGCATGACAGACGGGAGATCCACATGCTAACCACCCTTCATGACGATTCTATGAAAGACACTCAAAAAATCAACCGATCTACAGGAGAGCTAATAAAAAAACCATCATGTGTCATAGATTATAATAAAAATATGGGCTCTGTAGACAAGGTTGACATGATGATAAGTAGCTTGTCCTGTATGAGAAAGTGCATGAAGTGGTATAAAAAAGTGGGATTCCACATAATAGATTTATTTTTATTCAACTCATATATTTTATTTCAAAAAATCACCGGAAAAAATTCAGGATTAGCTGATTTCCAATTACATGTTATTCGTCAACTCATCGAAAAATATGGTAATTATGAATCGCCCAGTTCTGCATACCATCATGCCGAGGATAATCCTCATAGACATCTTAAGATGGAAATAAAACATATGCCGCGAGTCATACCACCAACAGAAAATAATAGAAAGCCGTACAGCAGGTGTAGATTTTGCTCCAAAAATAATATTCGAAAAATGACTAATGCTATGTGTTACGAATGTGACGTTCCTTTGTGTGCCTTGGAATGTTTTTATAATTACCATAAGAAACCCTGTTAACAATATGTAGTGTGTTGTGTTTAAAGAACTCTTTTAAAAAAACTTTTCAAATATAAACATTTATCTTTGCCGAAGATAAAACACCCAGTGACAAACCCAGTTATGAAAACCATAAATCTTAATCGTATATTTGTGTAATGTAATCTTAAGTGCTCATTTTAGTGTAAAAAAACTCATAGTAAGAATTAATCAGTTGTCGGCGCACACTCCTTATCGGTTGAGATGACGCAAGCATCAAGTGAGGTATGGCCGCAGTTGTTTTGGTTCTTTGTTTCTTGTATGGAGGCATTATATTCGTCATTATTATTGTTTAGATAGAGAAATACTTGATTTTCGGATGGATTTGTTATCTTTGAACGAATAAGGTTACAGCTACATCATTGAATATTTTTAAGGTGATACTATATCCAATTAACCCTCCAAGGACGAGCGTCACCATATGGTCACACAAAACACCGTTGTCTATTGATCCCACTATTCATACTTTTTCTACCTGAATATCGTTGCTTTTGCTCATATTTGGTTAAGAAGGGTACGGACTACAGGTAGCCATCAGCCGTAGGAACAGGAACGGTCTCCAAAAGCACATGTGATTTTTTGAATTTCCGTTTTTTTTAATTTACTTTTTGAAACTGTTAGATATTTTTTTATAAAAACATAAAATTATTTACAGTTATTTTGCTAATATATTTGTTTTGAAATTATGTTGATCTAAAGAGGTCAAATTGTAAATATTTTAAAAAAAATCACGTTTAGCTATATTTCAACCCCGAATGTTTGCAATCCCATACGGTCACTTTTGTCCTTACTACTGTCCGTACTCAATATTACACGGTAATAAAAGGATGAGCATGACTATATAGTCATGCGGGGTTTCTATACAACGACTTTGCGTTTTTTTTTTTTTAAATTTTGGATAGGAATAAAAGTTATCCGTGACTTCAATATGGCTTAGAAAATATTTTTTTTATCAGAAAAAAGCTCTCGTCTCTGGAGGGTTAAAATGAGATTTATAAATCGCGAAAAATCTGCCCGTCCGCAGGTATTGAAAGTTATGTCGTCTAAAAAAGGTTAATAGTACAAAATCATAAAAATTAAAGATGGTATATTAAACTTTTAATATGTTTAGTGTGATTGATTTTCTGGCTTGATTGAAATAAGATTATGGATATTTGGCCCTAATAAACGGAGAACTGTTTTTATTTCAAGCTGAGATTGGTACTGTATTTTGAGGCATTTTCACATAAGTTGTAGAGAATTGAATACGAATTATCATCGCCTTTTCACTAATCAAGAAGTATTAACTTTGTATGGTGAGCCAAACATGAGGTTTTGAAAAGGGTGAATAAAATTATGTTTTGAGAGTGTCGTCTGTCGATCAACGAGGCTTTTTACTATTTTGACATTGGGAAAATTCATGGTTAAAATTTAAGAATATACCTGCCTTAAATCAAGCAATAATATACAAAAGAAAATATACAAAAATCTACTTAATCACTCAACTAACATATTTATTATTACACACGTCTTACAAGATTGAGATGATTTCATGCATCTTGTTTTTTTGGTAGTTTGTTGTGGATTCAAAAATGTCCACTTTTTCTGTGGACCAAATTCTCTCGCGGGCCACCACTTTGCCGACCTCTGCCACAGGGGCAATAATACATCTGGTTATTTTTGTCAACGGTACAGGCAATAAGTCTATGACGTTGTTTTAATTTTTTGTAAAACGTGGATCTTAATTTAGACTCCTAATGGAGTTTAAAGACATCAAAAGTTTATCTGTATAGAAGGATAGGGCAAGGACAGGACGATTGTTTATGTATTTGCTCTCGCTCACGTTTTTAATATCGGATGGGTGAGAGAAAATTTTAGACATCTTGGACTTTCCTGGCTTTGATTAGATTTCTATAAATCAATTTATGAAACTGTTTGTACTGAGGTTCGAACCCATGAAATCAAGTGTTATTTATTATATTATTATACAATGTATTAATTTCAATATCGGATCACATGTTTTTCCATTGTTAATTTATTCTACAATTATGTTTTTTTATGATCAACTGAAATTAAAAATACTGAAATAAAATACGACATTATTTTTGGAAGATAATCTTGTTATGGAATCAAATAAGAAAATAAATGTTTTGGTTTTCAAAATTTTAAGTTATTACAACCAATCGTAGCAGTGTCTACAAACTGAAATGCGCTGGCCTAAAAGTGTGGTTACATCAAAAGACAAACAGGCAGCGGAAAAAGTATTTATTTGAAAACAGTAAGACATACAGGTTACAAATGAATTGATGATTCAAGAACTACAATGAAATATCAAAAGTCAGACCAAAGTTCATCTCTTTCCAGTGAGAAAACCTAAATGGCAGCTTTCCATGTAGCACGCTTAAATGTAGTAAAATTCTAGCTATCAGTAACGCTAGCAACAGCGGTCTTGTGAATAACGCCTACGCTGCTAGGATGCTCTTGAGAATCCTCACGGCTTTAATGGCCATATTGCATAAATCGAGTTATCGGGCTAGATGAGTGTATGACAGACTGGCATCTGGATTCGAAGGCAGCTATTAAAGCTCCGCGGTCATCGCACGTCGCAAATGTTGTAGACAGTACAAAATATGTCCAGATGAAACTGAAATAGGGCGTTTCGTTGTACAGTTAGCAACGTATTTACTGATTCCGGAAAGCTTTTTTTAGATACATCTTTCAGTTGTGGATACGGCTGAAAACAAAAGAAATATTATTGTCACTTTTATCATATTATACACACGGAGTTTTATGATGCAAAGAAACTGGTCTGTTTCAACATACATTCATTGCCTGGCAGTCAAAGCTCTGCTTTTCAAGTCCTGGCAAGGTCTACATCAAATGAGTTTAACTTTATTTCCTCCTTGAGTTTAATTCGATGCACCTATTTAAAAATATCTGGCAAATAGGTTCTAATATAAAACAGGAGTCTGTTGATATATTATTATCGCTGATGATTTTTCAATTGTATTCTGAATTTGGTGTGCAAAAGTCATTCTAACTTTATTCTTTTCTAAAAATATCTTTCAATTGATACTCGATCAGTCTGTATTAGCACCTCGTTTAGGAAGCAGATGGAGTCATAAGGTTCTGCTTCAACAGTATGAAATTGCAGGTACATTGCTACCTTTGCCTTAGACACAAAATTGAAATATTGTTCTTATTCCTGAGGAGTTTACTACTTGTCATGTTGGTAATATCGGCAATTACAAATTATACTTCATCTTAACCTTTTTCAGACCTTTTTTAACCTTTAGTAGATCTATTATGCCTAGGTTGTGATGAAAAGTCTTTATATCATATCAAAACAAGAAAATAATTGTTCTGTGTATTACTATGATAAGAGTTTGTGCTGATAGATGCTGCGCTCTGTGGCTAAAAAGTTTAAATACTCACGACATGTGCTTAAGCAACTTTTCTTGAATAGTAAAAACCATAGGGCATTTAGGACATTTGATTGGTACTCCTTTGTGACTTCTCATGTGCAGATAATGAGCCATTGGTGATCTACAAATTGAAAAAATAAAATAATCTGATCATTGATTTCTGTTGCCTTACTTCGAAAAATATTCAGCTATATAAGGTTTAATTTTTGAGTGAAAATTTAAAAAAAAATGATCATTTACTGAAATTACAACGCATCATACAAGATTCTATAGAATAATCTATAAAAGGGCTATTCTGGTAGTCATTTGATCTTTTTTCAATTGCACATGCTACTATCCCTCCATAAACGTGTGTTTCAATGAGAAACACTGTAGATTTGTACAGAAAGATCAAGTGGAAATATGTCGGCAAGGTAAGATGTAATTTTCCTGTATTGTTTCTTATATACAAAACAAAAAAAGTCAATACATTGAAGTTTAATGGTCTATTTAAACTTACTTGCTTATTTTGCTGCAGACTTCACATTGAAATGTTTGCTTGGCATTCTGTCGGGTGTGTGCAATTACATGCTGCACCATAGTATGACGACCGATTTCTATTTTGCCACATATTCTACACACGAACCTCACTTCATGCACGGAAATCCTATGACGGTGCAGTTGACTCAGTGTTTTGTATCGCAATTTACAGATCTTGCATACAAACGCACCGTACGACTGTAAATGATACAAAGTAATAAAAAAAAATATGTCAACCTTAGGCCTCGGTCTAAAATTAACACCGTCGGTCGCACACATTATTACCTGACGCTAGGTGCTGGTGTCATCGCTGCGGCGTGGTTTTTATGGTCATTCTTAAATGTGAAGCATCAGTACACTCATAGACAGAGTATACATATTGACGGTTGTTTTGTTAAATAAGTCAAAAAAGATAAAATTAAATTTGATACCATTGCTATTTCACTTGTGTTACATAATGTGTAGAACTTTCATAGTAAGCATTAGTCAGTCCTACGGCGTTTATTATAGACCAGCACCTTGCCTACTGATACTGACAATAGATAAAACAGAAATCAACCATGAGAGATAAGCAAGTGGAATTCATTGAAGATCCAAATCATTTCGTTGATCGTACGCTGATGGTGATTTTTTAAAATAAATGTATTTATATATTTTTAAATAGTATACTATGATTGTGTATCTGTACAAACATTACTAATAAATGAGGACACAGTGACACAAGTGGGCAGCTCACGTGGCCAGCTGTGGGTAAACCAGAGCACCACATAGGGCAGGCACAGCCTTCCCAAGAGATGGGTAAACAATGCGAAAAACATACCAAATTGGTTGATGTGTTTTACTACAAATGAAAAGCTTAGAATCAAGATAACTGAAGAGCGATTGTGTAGTTAGCCATACACTTACATGATCATTAGCATTAACTGAATAAGAAGTATGAATACTGTTCCACCTGTAGCTAAATGGTGAACAAATTCGTCCTATTCGGTTACAGTGGCTACAAGGTCATATCCACAATCGGACACTTTAGTTCATTAGTTTTTCAATTGATTTATGGATGATTCTTCAAAGCATGGATGTCAGATATGTTTACATTCCCTCCCACTTTAAGAGAGAGCAATTATTTAACTACTGGTCCTTTTCTAGAACCATAGAAAGATAAAGAGTCATTTATGTAAATAAAACTTCCGGCGAGATACTTCATTCGAGTTCAGATCAATTGTGTTCAGGCAAAAGGAACTAACCCTCGACAGAATAAATTTTATAGAAAAAAAAAAAATTGTTATCGTTTTAATTTAAACTCTGAATAGAGAATAATATGTAAATGCAAACATTACTGATAAATAAGAAGATACTATTTGTCTTAACTGATAATGATTGAAGATCATTCAAATTGTCAATAGGTTTTGTTGTTTTTAGTTTCGGCAAAAATTCGACATTTACAACTTTTTGACAGAATGTGTTTTAAGATGTGTACTGTGATAATAAAATAAAATCACTTTTCGAAAAACTGGGGTTGATCCCTTTACTCTAAATACAGACAATATTATTCTCATAGGGAGCGGAGATAGTTGCGAAAAGAATTTTTTGTGCATTCGAAATAAAATCTTCCAGGAATTTAATTGGCTTGCCAACTGGTTTATTTTTTTTAACCGGTAAGCATTGCAGAGTTCAGTTATTATACAAAAACAGTTGCGTAACGATCAGGGGGAGGTGTCATAAATGAAAAATTGAAAATAAATAAAATTTGTTTTTTATTTCTGTTTTATTCGGATTTTCAGGACATTATTTACAAACAGAGAGATATACTATGTATAAATAAAACAATTATAATAAGCGATCCGATGAAATGAAATGACATTTATACAGCGGGACATTTATAAATAAAAACTAATGAAAATTAATTTAGATAGACTAATTATAACAGTATGATAAATAGTGGGAAAATACATTTGAAATACACTTTTCTACTTTTACTAGAGTAGGTATACATGTTGAAAAAGAGAAGTGGAAGATTTTTTGTAGTCAAATTGAATTCATCATTATGGATTTGATGTTATTTTTATTAAAATTTGATGAGATATCTCGTCTGTGGCAGTCATCCAGTAAATAAAAATGGAACCGATTTTGCTTATCATGACCACTGATAATGCTTTAATAATAAGGTATTTTATTTTTTAATGTAATACCTTTCCACCAAGAATTGACAGTGAACAGTGTTAAAAGCATTAACTTCTTTTTTGAAAATATTTTTTTTAATAATACAAATTAATGTTAAATTTGAATTGTTCAAACTATGTACATTCTCACAGATTTTGTCACTAACGACCCGGGTTTCGCCTTTCGGCATCTTCAGGCGCTCAAGTGCACGGATGAACTTGGACTGACGTTTAGTAAATGAATGTTTCGTGTTTATGTGAATGTTTTCGTGAATGTTTCGTGTTTCGTGAATGTTTCCGATTTTAAATGAAATACTCAACCTACCTGGGTCTCCACTTTTGTACCCTATATAAATATAATCATAAAACCTTTGCCGACAAACAAATAAAATATAGTTCTTGAAACTACTTACTTCTCAAATCTGTGGGCATTCCCATGAGCTTATCCTTTTCGCCAGCAATGGCTTTGAACTCAATGATACATTTATTTCTTATATAAACACGAAACATTCATTTACTAAACGTCAGTTCAAGTTCATCAGTGCACTTGAGCGCCTGAAGATGCCGAAAGGCGAAACCCGGGTCGTTAGTGACAAAATCTGTGAGAATGTACATAGTTTGAACAATTCAAATTTAATATTGAAATTCCACCAAGCACCTTCAGTAGAAATCTTAAACAAATTAATGTGTTTTAGACAATCGTTGGAAGCAGCCATCCTAATAGGGATCTCTGCAGCAGCTTTCAAATTGATTTGGAAAGCTGCTCTTGTACTATGTCAGAGCCAATGCAATATTTAATAACCTACAAATTATAGGTTGATTATTGATTGACCCATATAATGAATAATTTATTATGTAATTATGAATTACATATTATGTTTCCTGTCTCATAATCAAATTTACAAGACGTTTGTGTCCACACTGCGTAGCGACTAATTTAAATAGTCACAATCATAATATTTTCAACTTCTGGAAAAATACAATCTTGTCTAGGGCGGCAAGATGTCTGGTGCCAGTCCTGTATGCTCTTAGTAGAGAATGGATGACAAAGTAAAACTTCAATTTAAATATATACATCTTCAAGCCGAAGCTTACAAACTGCTGTTTGATTCAAAGGATTGAACACTCATTTGTACTAATTCCACTTTTAATTAATATGATCAGGGCAGGTTTCGCTCATGACGAGCATTATTTTATGATAACATAAAATTATTAGGGTTTAACAAACAATTGGTTATGATTTGGTAAAATTGTTCGTTACATTCTAATAATTTAATTTTGTGTAAATAGTTCTGTAATATTGTATTCTCTATCTGTTGATAATGTTTATCATGAGCGAAACTGGTCTTGGTGATATTAAACAAAAGTGGAATAAGTACAAATGAGTGTTTTATTCTTTGAACATAATGCCTTTCCACCAAGTACTGAGAGTGGACACCTGCTGTTTGGATGACTTATATATTTATAATTGTGTTTTCAATTTACGACCACGTGCAATTTTCACCACTACCTGGTGTAAGCAGTCTTCGTGAGAAGACACCAGACAGTGCCCTGTTAAGTCAGCTGTTGGAACTGACCGGGTCACATGCTGTGAATGCCTCCGAAGAGCTTCAGCCCTGTAAGCCTCTACTTCCGACAGGTAGGATTATAGCACTTTCGAGGAGCTTCGCTTACTATCCTTAGCGTGTAGCGGATTCCAGCATCTCAAGGGAGGAAGCAAAATAATTGACAGTATGACACATATGAGTGGATGCGGTCAAAGATAACAATGTAAACATTCAAGTCCTACACGTACATCACCAGGGCGCTGTGAATGTTTCGCTACCTTCAACGCACAACCTCACTTGCCAATGAGCAAGTAGGATTGAAGGGCAAGCACAAGCATGCCTTTATATCTCGCTCATGACCTTCACTTGACATGTGAATTAGTGAGAAAGGTCTGCCGACCATATTATTTCATCATCAGTTCAACGATTTTATTAAAAAAATGAAAGTGCAGTTGAAAAGTGAAATGTGTCCACCCTAAAGAGCTTTATCAGTCATATAATATGACAAAAATAAAATATATCACTGTTTAATAAGCTATGATTTTTACCGAGTATCTTTATTATCTAAACTGCTCATTTTCATCTGTCACTTGGTAATCAATCGGTATTTGCAAATCATTTAACGTTCCCGGATAAGGCGGCACCACCTGCGAGTCTCCTCGATTCCGAGTGTTCTGAATCATCTTCTTCAACGCTTGCTTGTTTGGCATCTGATTGATGACCGCTTCCGACAATCCCATATACCCCTCTGACAATATTCGGTCGGTTTCATCCTGAGACGAGATGGCTCTGTCTTTGATGAGGTGAATAATTTTGGCGACTTCAATACGTGCCGCGTCTCCCACGTGTGTGTGTTCGCCGACACGTTTATTGATTATGTTGTTTACAACGTGAAGACGCGCTTTGCAATACATCTTTTTGTGCAGATCGCACTTCCAGAATATTTTGCCGTCCCTTTCTCTGTCTTTAATATACAAATGACCGCTTTCAGCCAGCTTAACTCTGTTCTTTTCACTGAGAACATATTCGATTAGTGTCGTCTCTTCGTTTGTTTGATTGTTAACCTAAAAAATAAAACACGTCAATTTGAGAGGTTTTTTTTAAATTCATAATGCTACTGGCCTTGTTAAAGTACTAGAGATGCTGGACCAGTATTTCAGTGGTAAACATCTCATTGAGCAATAGTTTCCATAGATTCTAATACCGGTATTAACCATTCCATTAATTTGATTTCCAATCGTTCGGAGACGTAGTGTGCTCACTGGTAACTAAAGATTCCAGCTCTGTAGACAACACTCTTCCGGTATTTTTTATTCCCCTATAGTGTCCACAAATTGTGTTGAAAGGCATGCATGTCTGTGATGTTTGTATTCCCTCCCACCATTCCATTTGATCCTAAAAACAGGGCATTGCGAGAGCGATAAGTCAACTACTAGTTACTTCCTATCCCCATTCTTCTAACCTTGCTCTCTTCGAAAAAGAGAAGTTAGCTACTGAATAAGCAGAAATAGCTTCTGTTGATATGATTACACATTTGCGATTGACAGGAGGACATGTTTGGACTCACCAGCGCTACTCGAAAAATAATCAGGAAATAAAATGTCAAGCCACTTACCTCCTATATCTCTCTATGAGGAGTGATAACCAATTTGAGTATTACTAAGATATTTGTTAGTAATCCGGTGTTTCTGCCTAGTGTGCGGGTGTATTCGTAGTTTTAATCGTTAACAGCGAGCACTGGCATCTGCCGCAGCTTGTGAACGAAACTCCACTCAAACTGTGTGGAGTACTAATTGAAATTCTTCAAAAAATTAAGCTGCCGCTAAACGCGTCCACTAGTTGCTGAGCTCCGGTCGCGTGCAGTGGCTATGCGTGTGATGACCTTAGGTGATATCGAATTTATCATCAAAAAACGAGTGAGCCTTACGTACATCACTTTGAACACATAGAAAATCTTCCAACAATAGATATCGCATTGGAAAATAAACTATTTTAACACAGTTTTATTGACGTTTTGGGGGTTTTGTTGAATCTCTATTGTTTCCTAGGGAATGTCAGGTAATTACCACCTAATGAAACACTGTGCCTTCCTAAGATAATACATATACTAGACTCAGCAGGCATGACCAACCTGCGGCTCAATTGAAGACTTTTTGTGGCCGAATTGAAGTTTTCAGCTTTCTATATTTTGCATTTTGGTATTCAGACAATAAAAAAACGTTTTCGTAAGTTAACCAAATTTATATATCTATTAACTAAAGTTCACTAATCGCTCTCTCCACACCATGTTTTCAGGGTCGTATAGAAAAAGAATGGGAGGTACGGAAATATTACTGTCATCCATGCCTATGAATACGAATCCAAATATTCTGAAACGTGCTACAGGACCAATTAATATCAAAAACAAACTTACCTCTTCGTGCTCGACTGCGTGATCTTTGAGAGCTATCTCATCCGTAAATCCTTGGGCACAGAGGTTACATTTGAACGGTGAGCTCATGAACGACGAGTATTTCCTTGCATCCTCCATCTCTCTGATCTGTTCTTGAGTGTTGAGCTTTTTAATTTTACAATTAGTTTCATTTAAGACATCTCCAATTTTCCCACCACGCCGGGACACTCTTTTGGAATCATTGCAGACGTCACCGTTCGTTTGCGACTCATCGCCTATTTTTTCTGATTTAAGTTGCAAGACCCCGTCGACCATTTGTAAATTATCGATGCACTCATTGAATCGTTCAGTGTTTTCTTCATCTGATTCCGAATCATTGAAAGAATTCAAAGTTTGATCCGTTAATTCTTTCTTGATGTCTACCTCCATCATTAAAGAATCGGATCTGTTAGGATCACTGCCGGAACTGAATTGTAACGGATCCATTGAATAGACTTTTTCGATTGCAAAAAGATTCTTTTGATCCGTCCTTTCAATTTTTTCCGCAAGTTGATTGGATTCAGTCGAATTTTGTATCGTAGCATTGTCATTGACTACAGACGTCAGAGAGCGGTGCAAATTCACAATTTCCTGTCGACCTCTTCGCAGGGTTTCCAAATCACACTGAAACAAATATAAAGTAAATATGATTCAGTCAACTGTTAATACTAAACGGAAAATCAACTCTTGCGGCATGACCGTGCTGCGTGTTAATTTTTGAAAGCGAAAATACGACAATCTAGCACATGGTTTCTCAAACGGGGTCCACAGAGACAAAATAAGGAAAATTTTAAGGAATCCACAGCACAGTTTTAGGGGGGTATAGGCAAATTCATAAACTACCAGGAAAAGTACTGTAAGACAGATGCACTGATAACAAAAAGAATGCTGCATAGATTCATTTGTGAATATACCTCAAAATTTTGCCATTAATATTTTTGATGGATTCAGCAGTGACTATGTGAAAGTTAATTTTTAATATAAAATTATATATAACCATTCGATTACAGATACTGAAAATTTTTGATAATAGACTACTCTGTAACGAGAATTTTGATGGTTACATACCTTTCCTTTGTTGTAAAGGCAAATCTTCAATTGGTCCAATAAAATAATGCCAGCACGCAGGCATTGATTGTGGAATTCTATACACTGTTTCAAAGTCTTTAAGCAGTTGTCACAAAATTTATGGGGCAGCGTTTCTTTTTCGAATATCTGAAAACATTTCATAAACCAATAATGAAATAATCTTCCCCTAGAATATGACTCCCTGCTCATAATTGAACATGAGTGTATGTAAAAAATCAGACTATGAAAATACTGTCCACCCAAGACATATTGTCGTATCTCAGAAAATTCACTTAAACTTCATCCGCCCGAGCATTGGCGGATCCATGGAGAATTTATTTTACATTTTTCTAATTGATTAACACTTTAATGGCTCTTTAATTGTTTAGTTTACAATATTTTATAGAATACATACTTAATTTTGTATAGACTATTTTTATAAAGGTATATTATTTTCAAATCATCTATTTGTTATGTATTACTAGCTGATTCCCGGCAAGCGTTGCAATGCCACTCAAAGAAAGTTTGTTTGTGTATTATGTGTTTATTTTATTGAACTGCATGTCTTCTTTTTCTGTCTGTTTGACGTTTGCTGCCGATTTTATATGGTACGACACACGCGCCACCTACTGTAATTTCATTGTACTACACCTATAACCTTCGCGCAAGTGCGTGAACAGTATGGCAGAACTACAAAAATTGATTTTTATACATAAGACCTACTGTAAGTTAATTTTAATATGCCTATAAACTTCGCGCAAGTGCAAGCAAAAAGTTTGTCAAAGTTGTATTGCAATCGGATCAGCAGTTTGGCAACCCATAGAGTATGAACAAACAAACATTCATTTTTTATGTTTATTTTCAAATTGAATGGCCCCCTCCTGGGACAATTTCTGGAATTAGTAGAAGTTCACTACCCAAGCATTTTTTCGCAATATCGATGTTTGAAATTGGTTAGTCGTAAAAATAGCTCACTATATCCCATAAGCCACGAAACATATTTGGGTAAAATAAATGTATTTTAAAAAGGAGTGTTTCAAATTTAAAACAATTCCTAATTGGAAATTAAGATATGAGGATAATTTATTTTAGAAATAAATCTGTCCAGTAACTTATATGACTGTTGATATATTTTTTTAAATGATCTGTGTGCCACCAATAATGCACAGCAACGTTCCCTCTAATTTTTCTACTGAGTGTGTGGACCATCAACTTCTTTGTGCAGTTAATTTTCAGCATTTTGGAAGGTTTTTAGTCACTGACGCTTGATAAATCAATTTGTCATATCAGGCTTCTAAAAAAACTCTAGGAGTCAATGGAGTCTATGAACATTGAATAATATTTGGTAAAAGTAGAGTATAGCTCGTCATGGATTATTACGGCGATAAACTTCACATACTAAGCTAAAAACAACGCCACGATTTAAAGTTATTTTTTAAAAGCTTTATAATCGCGTTAAAACCACACATTATTACGAAGAACACTGATAAATATTTCGTATTTCGCATAATTTATCAGTGTTCTTCGTAATAATGTGTGGTTTTAACGCGATTATAAAGCTTTTAAAAAATATCTTTAAATCGTGGCGTTGTTTTTAGCTTAGTATGTGAAGTTTATCGCCGTAATAATCCATGACGAGCTATAATCTATAATTACCTAATATTTAAACCCTTGTATTGTATAATATAATTATTATACAAATCTAGCAGAAGTAAGCATAATTTTACTTTATAATAGAATTAGACACCTTGTCTCTGAAGTAGAGAATGTAATTTAGTTTATTTTTATTTTATGTCCCCTTATGATGATATGGAGCAACGATGCCACTGCTTGTAATAGTACAATAATGGGATGATAAAAAAAAAAAAATACATTTAAGAGAGAATGTTTACAAGATTTAAGAGCCTGAGAAGTTTAGTACATATATCATTCATTCATTCATACAAACATAACATTTATGTAGTTATTGGGAAAATATTATTTAGTAAAATATACTTGTCACATTAATGGATAGCTCATACATTTATTGTGGACATTTCTCCGAAATATCTCAAAACATTGTAGTCGAGGGGCAAAAGGTCCTTTGATGAGATAGCCAAACATCCCCTGCATATTTTATCTTGTAACTCCAGATCAAATACCACTGCTACATCGCTCATTGTCATGATAGTTTAGTTATAAACTAGTTTTATTTTATGATGGTATTTGATAGTACATAATTTGCTGTTGATTTTCGTCGATTACTTTGACAGCTAATCATAGAGTAGGTTCTGTTTTAGGTGTAATCCATAGACAATAATAAAATACTATCATCACTATTTAGTGAGTAGATACATGCTACTTTGAAGAGAATACTGTACAGCAGTGTTCTTCAACCTTTTAACATCTGCAGACCCGTAAAAATTGGAAAAATATTTCGCGAACCGGCGTCAATCAGATACACATATTTACGTATTCCCGGACCGGTAATAAACACTTGCGGACCATAGGTTGATGAACACTGCTGTACAAAATTAAAATTGGTTAATTTGTTGTTTAACAACCTACTTTTTGAATTTATACAAAAATGACTTTCTACGAAGTGGTGCATTTTCAGATAACCGAAAGAATACAAAAATATTGATTTCCGAAAGAGTTCTGTTGAAAAAAAATGATCTGCATTTTTGTCGATTTGTAGTGGTGTGCTGCTAAAATTTTATCAACCGGCTTGCACCTTGGTCGGGGATTTATAAACAATTTCAAAAACCTAGAAATTTCAAGCAAATGACGTTTTTCTTTTTTTTTTAGCTCTTCCAAGAATTTTCGAATCCAAAATCCCAAGAATTTACCGATTTGCCCAAATTACCGGCGCAGGAGCTTTTTTTAGCTCTTCCAAAAATTTTCGGATCCAAAATCACAGGAATTTACGGATATACTAATAACCATGACGGGCCTTACTCTTATTAAGGAATGGTAAATTATTTTAGGAACCGGCTCTCCAAACCGAAATTATTTTAAGAACTGGCTCAGCAGAGCCCGTGTCAACCCATGCAGCACACCACTGGATGTATATAACATTTACATACATAACTGGCTTATTAAATTCTTTCGTTTTCGAATAAAAGTTTTCGCCTGGTTCCTTCCAAGCGTTTATCCACCACTGGTTTTGCAGTAAAATTAAAAACATAATAAGTAAGAGTGTTAAAAATAGCCAGAATTGCGTCCCTCTTTTAGCAAATGTTCTAGTGGGGAGAATGAATGTATGCCCGTATGAGTCTTTCTATTTCTGTCATTTCTTCGTATGTTAGTAAAATTCCTCATAACGTACTCATTAAATTTTTATGTGTGCCTAACAATACCAACCTTTTGATGTGTTACATAAATATTAGTATGCCATGGATGTCACAACCAAGAATTGTAGAGAAAAGTTGGATTGAGGGAAAATGCAGGTGTAGCGTTGTTTTAAGCAATTCAGTGTACAGTGCCAGCTTTATTTCTGTAAATAAATACTGAACATTAAATAAAACAGCACCAATTAAATCAAATAATTGTTTTTATTTGCACCTTTAAACTGGGAACACATTAAAAAATAATTTAATGATGGGCTGATTAACAAACACATAGTAATGCTTTCACAGTTCATAAATTTCAATATAAATAACAATATTAATCATACTTTCCGACAACAGTCGTTGCATACAAGCAGCTTAAACAGAGTACGCAAACTCACAATCAACGGCCTTACAAAAACCTGAAGCAAAAAAAAATATATAACAGAATACGTATTGACCAGTAGTCTGCCGTCATAGAAAAAATCAGCTAATTTCAACTCATATTCTGATGAATAAAAGATAGATTGTGACTCCAATTATACTAGTGTTTAATACACTGTATCTGAATATTAAGTAGTTTGAGCAACTGGCAATATGTTAAGACATGTTGCTGCAACTGTTGTATATTACATTGCTGATGTGGAACCATACTAATATTGGAAGAATGCATAATAGAGTTAACTGTAAAACATTTATATCCAACAGTAAAACTGCCATTATTAAGGTATACCATAGGAGATAAGACTTCAAAAATATTCATCACTTTTGATTCCTGCTGTATTCCATATTGGTAACAGACGCAGCTAGAAGTGCCGGGGATCTTGAGCAGAAAAAAAATAATACATGACACTAATAATGTCGTTTTTCTATAGCAGTTTAGCGAGTCTATGATCATTGGATTATAATATCTCAAAACAATGCTATTTTACACAAGCCTATATATAAAGTAAGTGATTTTTATTCCTTACTAGATTATATTCCTCTAGAAAATTTAAATATATCTAAAACTTTCAGACGCAATGATGCAAATAGGCTGGGCAGGATTTTTTTTTTTTAAATATAGAGGATTATTTTGATTCGCATCATTAACTATATTCTATGAAATGATATCTGAAGTTAACAGACTTATTATTATTGTTTAATTAATTAATTAATTCACAAAAAGATGACTCTCCAAAGGTCACTATTGCATAGGTAAGCCGCTGATTGTGCCTTTATGTGCTTCACATTAAATTTCAATATAAAATTCATATTTTTACCCTTATGTTTCCACCATTCTCTATCAGTCCACATAATTACAAAAACAACAAATTGATAACAATATTCTTTCTCGAGATTCTTGTCAAAATTTTACTGTCTTTAAAACAAGGAAAAGTACATATTATGTAATATTATTATTTGAAGATAAATATATATTCATTTGGCACGATTTTCTAAAACCTAAATTGATCAATTTTTTTATTGCTTGACTCATTTGTTGAACTATTGTAAATTTACCTTTTTATTTTCTCAACTCCAAAACATTAATAATGTCACATGGGAGAAACTCAACTCAATACAGTTACTAGATTAGAATTAGGGTATAAATGGGTTTACAAGATTATGGTTACTTTCAATCAACATTTTAACATTTCCTATAGTTCCCCATGTTAGTATAAAGATTTGTACATACAGGTATTACAACGATATCAAAAAGAGATTAACATATAAAATACAACGTATTTATCCAAATGAAAGGTGGGGTTGAAACGTAGACATTGTTGTGTTAAAATCACACCAGAATTGCATTGAAGTTGTTTTTATCGATTTGAAAAATGGAGTTTGTCCAAGATTCAGATATTTATTATTTTTGGCAGATTATTTGATTTTCATAATCTTATTGGTTTGAATGAAATTTACAGCCAATTAAAAGCTGGCTTTCAAATGACCAATCTGGATGGTTATAAATGTATACAAAAAGTTGACTGTAGTATTTAAAGAATTGAACATTCAAACATGTATTTCTTGGAACAATTTCAAAGTTACAAAAAGGAATGTGTTTAGTTCTATGGTAACTATCAAATACAGATACCTTTTTTTATATTGGAATTAAATTGCACCAAATAAATGTTTAAGAACATGGCAATTACATGATCATATTTTTGTGCCACATATCTCTAAAAAAATCATTATTTTTCTTCAATTAAGCGGTCTAGATGTTTGAATTGATTTATAGATTTGTGTTCAAAGACGTGGATGTCCACCCATCTGATTCTAAAAGCGAGGAAAAGGAGGTGCGATTAGCTTATCACTATTCCTGCCGTAGCCCTTTACGTCGATCTTTACTTTCTTTGAAAAAAAGAAAGGTTTAGCCAAAATTCTGTTGAGATCAACTTTATTAGGAAGTTGATCTCGTTGATTGAAGTAAAAAAAAAAGTCATGAATATGAGTGTGAAAAACACATCTTTAGATATTAGAACATATTTGTAATGATGTGTCAATATTTGCTTCTCTTTACAGAAGACGGAGAAAGCACTCCCTTTTTGGATGAATACAATGTTTTATATCACATACCATTTTTTTTTTAAATATTATGAAAGAAAATATCAAAAGAAATAACAGGTTGTGAATTTGGTAAAAAAATTTCACAGTCAATCAACCCATCCGTTATTGTGTATTCACTGAATTCGACAATGTAACATAGAAAAAAAATACATTGTGATATGTAATAAAAATTAGTGCTTATTAATAGACTGACTCATATACTTTACATTATAATTATTATTGAAGGACTCTTAACTTTTCTCAAGTTTACTTTTGACTAGGACAAGATTATTGTGCATCAGATATATTGGTACTGGATTTTTTCATATGAATCGAAATATGCATACGTGATGTGCTACAAATGTTGCAATATAAAAAGTGAAATACATCAAATACTTCACACTTTAATTGAGGTATTCAATCTACAACAAAACTTGACTTGTTTTTTATTTTCAATTTGTGAATATAATAAATAAGGGTGCGTACTTCATTGAATGATATTTCTCTAAATCGCTAATCATGTTGGCAAAAGTAATTACCATTGAACAATGCTCTAGCACCCGAGATAATTGGTGGGAAATGGTATCCAAAAAATCTTTATCTTGTTCCTTTTATTAGGCAGAAAATTGCCGTTCATTCGAATGAAATGATTGATAATATATTAGATTTGGCAAACAACTTCTGGTTGTTGTTGCTATAGGTCGGTTACTTGGAGTTTGCAAGTACTTGTTGCCCGCGAAGTACATAACATGTACCTACCACAAACATAAGAATTAATCTCTCATGATTTATGGCAGATTATGGGTGTACTTATATTTGTCATATTAAATTCTTTAACCCTTTGACCGCGGTTGACTGCTATAGCAGCCCAATCTGAACCGATTTGGATCCGAGCCGCGGTCAAAAGGTTAAGCTATGTGCTCATCAAGTACATAGATGAACTCAAATGGACCGAGTGGAAAATTTTAACAATTCAAATGCGATATGAAAGTTTCTTCAAGCACCGTCAGACGATATAAAATTATATCATTCATACGCACTACTCCCTTCAATAATGTTCCTGTAGATTGAATCTCGCAAAGAAGTATGATTACATATTTTTAACTGATATTCAATAAGTGCATTATTACTTTTGCGTAAAAAAAGGTACACATTTATATTATAATAACGATTTTTCCGGAATAAATTAATTCATAGAAATTATTTCTAGCAATGAAAATAAAACTTGACTAAACGTTTAATTATTGCATTATCAATTATTATATTAATTGAATGATTTACAAAAATGAAAAGATTTTTAATACTAATTACAAATAAATGACAAGCACCAAAACCAAAAAATACGACAGACAAATTGTGGAAATTTAAATTACATAATATGATCGTTTTGAAACATTTACATTCCACTCCCTTTCCTTGACACATTTTTTTATTTAATAAATTATTCTTAGATAAAATTGGAAAAGTATAACAATTTAATAAATTCACTTCTTAAAATTTTAAAACGTGCATAATACTTTTTAAATGAATACGTATTGGATATTACTTAAATAAAGAAAATTCATTGCAAACTTTTTAACAGAAATAATATGTAAATATAATTTTAGGTTCATTAGCCATTATAAAAAAAAAATACTTGGATCACAAGCGTCTACAAACATGTTTGTAAGACTTATTAAATTATTCGCCTGTATTGTTGATCTTAATGTGGACAAAATTTGTGATTTCATGACTATCATTCTTAAATTTTTTTATTAGGAATGTAAAATTGTATAAGTATGTAATTAAATATATATATATATAAATTTTTATAAAAATTAACAACAAGCTCCGACATAATTTCAGAAATAAGCAGTTATGAAAAAATCATGCGACATGCACTTGAAAAATAAAATACTGTACAACATTTAAAAAAACACAATTATGCGTTACAAGCCAAACCTTTGATGAGAGCATATTTCGATGTTTCCATAAATTTCTCAGTCCGTAACAATTAATAATGTTCACAAATAGTTTGTGGGTATCTCTCGATAAACCTAATTAATTATTTAAATTACCTTAAGCCTCATATTACTTTAGAATATTTAATGTTAATTGAAATTACGATTGATGCTTGCTTTAAATGGGGGGAAGGGGGCGCACACCATGAAATCCTGTATTTATCATATTTCATTATTTAATTGTCAATTGATTATAATTGGTTTGAAAATAACAAAAAAATCCACTTTTAATTATTTTTTATGGTTAATTTTAATGGACTGTTTTGTTAAGGTTAAATATTTAAAAAATACTACTTCAGATGTTTGTTTTCCGCAAATACAAGCCCTCTATTGATGGCCGTAAGTATTAAGTTAGAGTCAAATTTAATTTCCAGTCAAATAGCACTACTTTTAATTTGAGATAAATGTTCAGATACTTTGCAGTGTCTTTTATTCTCGAGTATCTGGTGCATTAAAATTTGCGGAATCCTTAAATTAGTCCGTCAGTCAGACAGTCATTCTGTGCTCAACAGCGCCGATCTAACCAGTGAAAAATTTGATGCATTATAATTCACGATATAAAAACAATAACATAAATTTAGGATTACATCAAATAATTCATTACTTGTTGCATTAAGTAATACTCTTATATCAATCTATAACCCCAATTAATAATCAGTCAATCAAATAATAATTGCAGCTCTAGATTACTGAATCAACCGCCGGTGGTCACACCTGTGATGCTTACGAATGAGAATTAGTGCCACCACGAAAACAAAACAAAAACCAAAGACCACGCACCCGCCTACGCCCAGATAAATCCAGGACACTACGCGGGAAAAAAAGCATCAAAATACACCAGATGAAAGGGAAATTAGAGCACGGCTCCACCGGCCCGACTTTAATGTATAGATATCAATTGAAAGGTAAGATAGAACGTCAACGGTTCCGGGCAGGAATGTTATAAACACAGGATTTCAGTTGCTTGTTGTCCTATGGCAGAAGCAATAACATTAAATACGTCCCGTTTAGAAGGGATTTTTTTTTCTACTGTTTATTAATTTTATAAGTACACAGTATCAGACATGTATTAGTTTCACTTAAAAGATATGAAATACTCAACTATTGATATTTTATAAACGGGAATTGGTTAGTACCGTCTAGTTTACGCCTTAATACAACAGTCAATCTAAAGTATGACATGGTCACAACATGTACACCTACAATTACACGCTACTTACAGTTAATGTAGCTAATATTTTACGATTTACATAGATCAGACATGTGGTTATATCAATACTTAAATGGCTAACATTCAAAGGAAGATGCGGTCAATATTTTTACACTACACATACACTAAAACCTCTAAATAGAGCAGTGAACCGACAGAAAAACGAAGACATTTGAATGGGAAAATAAAATTTCAACAAACTCTTCAACGACGCTTTGTAGTTTTCTCAATCTCAAAGCGCTGTGATGTAGTTGATATTCGGTGGAATCTGAATTTGACAGTTTTTATTTTCTAAAACTGTGAATACTAAATAATTGCGAGGAAAACAATACATGTGAGAACGGGTTTTCATTGTACCCAAATATGAGTCCTCGAGAGGTGAAGGGAGCCAATTAGTAAAATGGTAAAACTTTTTTCTTGGTCGTTTAAGTGCAATCATGTCTTTACTTGGTGTTTTGGTGGATTGCATATTTTTGTTTCAGGGAGACAAAATTGCAACGCATCTAACTTATTTTTTTATAAAATACCAGTCGGCTCACTTCACCTGCAATGGGCCCGTGTACAAGAAATTCATCACATTTTCTTATTTCTCCAATTATCACATTATATTTGTCTCTCTGTCTAGACTAGAAAAATGAAAACTGGAATATGTGAACACTGTTCTATTGAGGACTTAAAATATAAAAATTAACAACACCAATAATCAAAACAACTAAATTTACATAAATTATAACACAGTTAAAAATATTCATTCAATCATCAACAGATGGTAGAATCAACGTGACCATAATATGAAAACTTGATAAGAATGAGCTGTTTTAGTTCGCCGCATGTTAGTTCATGGTCATGTCAATTTCACCACATAATTTGTGACTCATCCAAAATAGGTCTGTACAAATCGATGGCCCATACGAAATTTGGTGTTAGATATATGCTTCAAAAACAGTAGAGACAAAACTTTACGTAGAAAGATTCAATATAATTTTAATTATTGAAACGCAAATCATAAAAAATGAATACTTTTTGTATTAGTGAAAATTTCAGTTAATAAACATTTTCTAAAGAATGTTCGCTATAACTGTGAACCATATGGAGTGCTAATATGTTTCTAGCGACGTTAATATGACCTAGACACTAACCCTTCAGGCTCCGCAATCTGAAATCGATTTTCAGTTCTAGGTACGTAATATATTTTTTTTACAGAGACAGCGGCAAAGTTGATAAATATCATGTTTTATAGTACAATTTTATTCGATTAACACTTCAAAGCTACTAGATTTTTGTTTTTTCGGTTCCAATGCATAATAACATAATGCGCCCAGCTTGAATACATTAATTAAAAGATAAATGCATTGTTTTGTTTTGAAAAACATATTTGGTGACATTCAGGCCAATCCCTGTACGACAACAGTGGCTGTCAAGTATTTTTCTATTTTAAGATATCAAAAGCCGGTAACTCTAAAAAGCTTCGGTTGTTAAATAACTTTTTTGAATGGAATCAAATATGATAAGAAATGAACACAACTCAAATTTGGTTCTATTCTTTGTAGTAATCCAGTTATTTGAAATTCTCTTATAAATAGAAGATAAAACAGAGCATGCATCCGTCCCTAGGAGTGGGTTTTGATCCGCGAGCACAACAGGGCTTGAAGGGTTAAGCGGAGTCGCTAATACTCGTTTGCAACATTGGTATAAATTGAATGTAATTATACCACACATTTGTAATTATTTCATCGTGGATGAGTCACCTTTGTTCTTGTTATATATTGCACTACATGGATTAGGTACGCAATAGATACTAATATATTTACGTCATTGCTTTTAACTTAAAAAGTTTCTATTATTACTAGAACATGCAATACCTATAATAATTACTTTCTAAATATTGTAAACGTGCTTATAAAAAGTGAACTGAAATGTATGTATGTACATCTAACAAAAGAAATCATAATAGATACATTTTAATTTAGGCCTAATTTGGCACAATATAAAAAGTAAGCCATATAATTATATATAATAGACATTTTTAGATTATATTATTAGGTGTGTTACAGAAATTGTGATTTAAAAATAGGAAGAACTTTCGAGGATTATATTCACCAAAAGTTAACATCAAATATGTAGAAGATATATAGGCACAAAAATCAATTGATAATTCCATATCGAAAATATGTTGGTATGATAAATTCCCATAAACAATAAAGAAATACTTTCAGTCTGGCAATCTCTGTTTAGGTATCCATTCACTTTCCTGTCAAATTTCAAAACGATTCTATATTTGAATAGTTTAGCCCCAATTGTTTTAATCAAAATTCTATTAAAACAAAATCATTGTTTAATGATTGTCATTTCAAAACTGACAGCAAAGTTTTTGCATTTTAAAATAGTATTTTCGGACAACCATTTAAATTTCTGTCAAATTGAGATATGGCTTAATGAGTCTGCCCAATTTTATTCATCATGTAGTAAATTAATCAGCGGCTGCAGGCAGGTAATTTAAATTGAGTGCCGAGTCTATTGCTACAATGGCAGACAGGGTAGCTGGAAGCTTCATCTATTTATTTAAAAAGTTGTTAAAAGGTATTTTTACATTGCTTAAAGCTCTAGGTTCCTCTGTTACATTATAAAATAACTTTTAATTATTGATGGTGTGAAAGTCAGTGAAGAGTTTGAAGCTCTCAAATCATGGTACCTGGGTGAGCTGCCTTATCTCTTAACCTGGTAATGCATCAATATCATATGCAAATGCTCTCTCTGTACTTAGCTATAAATACATTTTCAAAATATTTATCAATTCATTATAGCATAAGTAATTGAGTTTTGTGGCCAGGATATCTTTCAACATATTTGATATAACAATTGACAGAATAGACACAGTTACAGAAGATTCCCCGAAGAGACACTGCCGTGACAATAGTCACACCTATCAGTGTATAAATATTGTAAAAAATATTTACAACAAATTTGAGACAAAATTATTGTGCACAGTGAGGTTAAGTCGATACATTTCTTTTGTTTAATACGTTTTTACAGACAACCCACTGGATGCCGTAGAAATGTGAGAGATATATATATTAATAATTATTTAGTGTAGATTAAACCAGTGGTCAAGATTTTGCAACTATTATGTATACATCCTAAATATGTGACACTTTCACAAATGTCGCCATGTATAAAAAAAATACATATTCTATAAATATTAATTTCATTAAATGAAATGGCAAGGTTACCTTTGACAATTAAGTTTCTATTTTAATTTTGCTAACAGATTTCGGTCATTTCTTTCTAATACATACTATTAGATAACATTTGAAAGAGAGAGTGAGTTAATTACAAAAAATCAAATATATAACTTTGATTAGTTGTTAAATTATATGGTTTATAATTGAAAAATACATGAAATTAATAATGACTCGATTTAGAGCACATTTTCAGAAGTTTTTTTCAGTTCAATAACAGTTCCTTCCTCAGATAGGACATCCGGCAACATAAACAGATATGAAAAATAATTTTTGATTACAAAATTTGACTTCTTCAAAAATCCCATCTAATGAATGATTGACATGGTGTCGGCGAATCAAACATTCTTTTTTAATCAGTTATTAAAACTGAACAAAATTTTATGAATGAAGCATTATAAGTTATATTGTCATTTTTTAAAAGAACTTGTAAACAACATTATTTGATAAATGTATAACTCAATTTGATTAAGTAGATATCATTAAATTCGTGCCTACTATAATACACCGCAGGTTGCTTGGCTGCATTCCTTCGGAGTTGAAATGCCGATGGGAGAATTCTTCATAAGGAAATAATTATGAATAACAATTGATGAGTGATAACGATGATGATTTCAATGAAGCGAGAGTAACGTTCAGTTGTGCGGAACTGCGGCGATACGTTCCTTCAAATTTGAGAACCGGCCCTGCACCTGCTGGACCTGCTGCCTCAGCCGGTCACTCACCTGACGCTGCAGCTCCTGGACTTCTAGGATCTCCCTCCTCAAGTTTTGGTAGTCATTTTTTACCTGTCACACACCCAAGAGAATATTAAATTTGCAACCGATTCAAAAATTATACAATAATATACAAAACCAAAATAGGTAAGGTGTATTCAAATTTGAATTACTGTGCTGCTGAACACAGTGATGTAAAAGATCTCACCCGCCTAACGAAAAAATGAAAGTGATGGATCTATGAAAATAGACAAATATATCATATAAATTTAAAGCAATTCACTTATTTTTTTTAACTTAAAATAAATAACCATCAATCAACAATAAATTTAAATATATAAAGAAAACTGTCAATGAAATATATAAATTTATTTGCCCTGAATTGCTTTGACTTGAAGATAAACGTAGTTCTTACTTTTGAAATTTAATAGGAGGGCTATTTCCGTGAATGGGGTGAATATATTGACATCTCGATATATTACATGTTTGTTAATAATATGTACGGGGTGTATAATATAAACTAATACCACCACAAAAACAAAACAAAAACCAAAGACCACGCACCCGCCTATGCCCAGGTAAATCCAGGACAATACACGGGAAAAGCAGCATCACAATACACCAGATGAAAGGGAAATTAGAGCATGGCTCCACCGGCCCCATAATTTGATGTATAGGTATCAATCAAACAAAAAATTGAATATATTTGCACTGAAC
The DNA here is from genome assembly GCA_030503985.1 of Himalopsyche tibetana. Taxonomy (NCBI): domain Eukaryota; kingdom Metazoa; phylum Arthropoda; class Insecta; order Trichoptera; family Rhyacophilidae; genus Himalopsyche; species Himalopsyche tibetana. Next base: position 4,941,541 of record JAPJYX010000011.1, on the reverse strand, counting down.
GAGTTAATCGATATATTCACACCATGCACGGACTTATTCTATGGAAATATCTAACAAACTTTTCATGTGACTTGAAGACCGGAGGAAAGAAGACTGTTTAAGATAAATAACAAGAAATTTCCAATGGAAAAATTTCAGGCGAAGATGCCTAAATATTAGCAGTATGTATGTAGAATTTGAATGTAGCAGTAGTGAAATACACGCTTCTCTAAAATATTTCATGAATCAATAATAACCTTCTCTACATATTATTTAGAGGTATGTAGGTGGCGGGTCCAATCGAGTGTAATGTAACACGAATTTGTTATACGGACATAGTTCTTACATGTAATGCTTCATCGTCAACTTCACGTTACATTACATGATAAATTACATTACATAATACAATTACATTGATACTTTGAGAAAAACACACGATTTATAGAAAAATTATCAATATTTATATTTGAGAATTTACATTAGGAGATAATAAAAAAAATAACAGACTTCAACGGCCATTGATGTAAAAAGATTTATATCCTTCACAGCAGTTGATATTTGTATCATCATCACAACAAATAATTTAAGCAATTACAAAAAGAAGAGCATCGTTTTGTGAAATTTCATGAAAGTATACCTTTTGTAAACAAGTCATCTCTCCGCTTTCAGTATCCTGCAAAGTTAAATTTGTCACCATTTCTGGTGTCTAGCATTCAATTCAATTTATTCAATAGTTTCAGGAATAGACTAACATAATATATATTACATGTTCGATCGACGTATGTACCGACACCCCCCTGTTTTGCACAGGCACCTGAAGTTGACACCTTTAGCCAACATTATTGACGAGAAAGGATTGATAAAGCAAACAAATTCGTAAAGTAAATTCATTTTAGGTAAATGTGTTGATCTGTATAACGTACATACTCATGGTGCAACCAAAGTGGTCAAACAATTTGCCTCAGAATTTCGTAAATGTCGCCAGTCATGTGTTTTCAGGATGTCTGGATAGATGTCGATTCCAACGTTCCCTCTAATTTTTTTATTGTGTGTGCGGATTATCAACTTCTGTGAGCAGTACATTTTCAGCAAAATAAAAAATGTGCGCAAATATGTAGGAATATACTCACTTATGCTAATTGTGGAAGATTTGGTGAGTTTAGTTAAACTATTAGAGCAAAAATAAAATTTGGTGAAACAAACTTCTTTTACAATATTTCTGTGTATGGAAAAATGTGTGCGGGCACATTTTTGGAGGCGTGCGCGCACACACCTTGCGGGAAAATTGGTCAATTCTTCCACCAGTGTGGGTGAACAGAAATTTTCCTCGTTGCTTTATCAACAGCTGCCATTTTTTATTAACTGTTAAACTTTATTTCTTATTTGCAATGTATAATCTCTTTCTTTTATTTAAAGTTTTGTAAGTAATAATTTGTGTGTTATAACCAATTTCAAATCGAAAATGGAGACCAGATGGTAGTATTTTATTTAATCTGATCCAATTATTTTTGTTTATTTCGCCCCCTCGCCATTTAGGATGTCTCAGTATGTCAATCCTGTTGTAGTGAAATTGATTTTTACCAAATAAAATTTTGTGAACCACAAGCTTAGCATAAATTTGATAGCCTAGCCTGTAACGAATTCGGTTAACTTTACAAGAAAACAAAATAATATCGAGTTGAGTAGAAAATTAGACATTACAATTAAAAAGAAAACAAAAAGAATCGAATAAGATTTTTTTTACAGCTTACATTTGACATTCATAGCCAACTACTGCCCGTGTAATTTTTAGTTTATATTGTTTTCAGCTAATATTTTTATGAAATATATAAAAATACATATTCTTCAAAGCTTTATTTAGAATATGTATCATTTTAGATATCTCAGGAGTTACAAAGCATTGCACTTAAAGCTAACAATATACAAAGTAAAAAAAACGCTGAAACATAGATTGCAAACCTCAGTAACAGACTTGAGGAGTCTTATTACAGACATCTCGGGGTTTTGATCAGGTTCCGAGATCTGTCGCTCCACCGTGTCTATCCTGAAGGCCATCATGTCAAGTCTTTCATCTGTTCTCTTCACCTGAAAACATACCAACGTTAACAGATTGTAATCAAAACTTTTTTGTCGTTGTTAGTAATTGTCAGTATCATGCGAGACCTGTAAAAATCGGGTCATGTTATATGAAAGAATATTTTGGAAAAGTATTAAATATTGAACTGTCATTTAACTGACGGTGAGATGTTTGCACTAATTTCTTAGCATGAGTTATTTGTATAAAATTCAGTTTAATATGTAATAGCCCTTTTTTCAAAAAATCCATTGCATGAAATACATATGCTATATAGAACATACTGCACGACTGGTTAACAATCAGTCTTCCAAAGGTCAAAATTATTTCAGACTCCTGTGAAAATGGTAAGTTGATTGAATCGCCAATCAACAATATTCATAAGTCTGCAATTTCATATAAAAACCACATTTGAAAAATCGGATAAATCTTCCAATTTATACCACCAATGACATCATGACATTAGATATATAATATTTCATATATTACTTCATACATTACTTCATATATTACTTCATATCACTGCAATATATTGCAAACACTGATAAGAGATGATAAATATCTATAAACATAGGAATCTTTAGTGAAAATATATGGCTTCAACGTGTTCTTCATCGTTTGTGGGAGACATTCTCACGCAACCCAATATTTGTATTACATTGGAAGATTGACTACTCAATATTGAAAGCAAAATGTTCCGTTTCCTAAATGATTTGAATAACACTCACCGAATTCTCCAAACTTACAACAGCAGCTTCCATTGTAGCTGATTGTGAAGTAATACCTAATAATTGCACTTGTTTTCATAAACAAAACTGGTAATTGAATTCCGCAAACAATCGGCAAAAAAAATATGTCATAAGCGGGTAATACACAAATGTCAAAACTGTAAGAAAACGGGGATGCCAGACGGAATTAAGTATTTTCCTTAAATATATAGATCAAATGTCAGAGCTACAGTATGATTATATATTTCGTTACGTTTTTGAAACATCTATATATTAATAGCCGATAATGTCCGTATGTTTGTCTGAGTGTAAGATGTCCTCGATTTCCCCTCCCCCTGCCCCTCCCCCTGCCAAGCCGCGCTGTCACTTTTTATTCATACTTAAGACATATTTTTCCAATATACACTGTTACTTATGATTTTCCTCGATTTCCTCTCCTCCTCCCCCTCCCCCTCACCAGCCACGATATCGCCATTTTTTATTCCTACCTTTTCGATGACGTCATTATATACTATTATTTGATGGAACATATCAAATCGCTGAAAAATTGAATTCTCATACAAAAAAGCACCTTGGTCTGGATTCGAAACACGGTCCTTGAATTATGAGTTGAGAGCTTTACCACTCGGGTAAACAAACAACTGTCAAATACGATAAAATAACATTATATATATTGAATTAAGTTCGAATTTTGAAACTTTTGTTTTTTATTTGAAGCAAAACATATATGTTCTAATTTTCGCACCTAGATTTTATTTCGCTCTACCCAAAAGGCAGAGCGCCAGATTCGTAAGCTGATGGTCAGTGGTTCGAGTCTAACCTAAAACTTTTTTTTTTTGGGTTTATAACTTTTTTTTTTAAACACTACATATTGATCGTATGAAAATAATAAAATCCGATTGATAAGCGTGATAAGTTTTTCAAAAAATAAATACCTATATATTAATATTCGATAAAATAATCACAATTAAAAAATTTACAACGTCTATTTCTGCTACTACGAAAAATGGTTGTTAGCAAACTTAAACATTATTCCAAAAATTCAATAATTTACGAAATTTCTGCTACTACGAAAAATGGTTGTTAGCAAACTTAAAAGTTATTCCAAAATATAATAATTTACGAAATTTCGGCTACTACGAAAAATGGTTGTTAGCAAACTGAAACATTATTCCAAATATTAAATAATTTACGAAATTTCTGCTACTACGAAAAATGGTTGTTAGCAAACTCAAACATTATTTCAAATATTAAATAATTTACGAAATTTCTGCTTCTACGAAAAATGGTTGTAAGCAAACTTGAACATTATTCCAAATATTAAATAATTTACGAAATTTCTGCTACTACGAAAAATGGTTGTTAGCAAACTCAAACATTATTTCAAATATTAAATAATTTACGAAATTTCTGCTTCTACTAAAAATGGTTGTAAGCAAACTTAAACATTATTCCAAAACTTAAATAATATACGAAATTTCTGCTCCTACGAAAAATGGTTGTTAGCAAACTTGAACATTATTTCAAAAATTAAATAATTTACGAAATTTCGGCTATTACGAAAAATGGTTGTTAGCAAACTTGAACTTTATTCCAAATATTAAATAATTTACGAAATTTCTGCTACTACGAAAAATGATTGTTAGCAAACTTGGACATTATTTCAAATATTAAATAATTTACGAAATTTCTGCTTCTACGAAAAATGGTTATTAGCAAACTTAAACATTATTCCAAAAATTAAATAATTTACGAAATTTCGGCTACTACGAAAAATGGTTGTTAGCAAACTTAAACATTATTTCAAATATTAAATATTTTACGAAATTTCTACTCTTACGAAAAATGGTTGTTAGCAAACATGAATATTATTCTAAATATTAAATAATTTACGAAATTTCGGATACTACGAAAAATGGTTGTTAGCAAACTTAAACATTATTTCAAATATTAAATATTTTACAAAATTTCTACTCCTACGAAAAATGGTTGTTAGCAAACTTGAACATTATTCCAAATATTAAATAATTTACGAAATTTCTGCTCCTACGAAAAATGGTTGTTAGCAAACTTGAACATTATTCCAAAAATTCAATAATTTACGAAATTTCTGCTACTACGAAAAATGGTTGTTAGCAAACTTGAACATTATTCCAAATATTAAATAATTTACTAAATTTCTGCTCCTACGAAAAATGGTTGTTAGCAAACTTGAACTTTATTCCAAAAATTCAATAATTTACGATATTTCGGCTACTACGACAAATGGTTGTTAGCAAACTTAAACTTTATTCCAAAAATTTAATAATTTACGATATTTCGGCTACTACGAAAAATGGTTGTTAGCAAACTTAAACATTATTTCAAATATTAAATATTTTACAAAATTTCTACTCCTACGAAAAATGGTTGTTAGCAAACTTGAACATTATTCCAAATATTAAATAATTTACGAAATTTCTGCTCCTACGAAAAATGGTTGTTAGCAAACTTGAACATTATTCCGAAAATTCAATAATTTACGAAATTTCTGCTACTACGAAAAATGTTTGTTAGCAAACTTGAACTTTATTCCAAAAATTCAATAATTTACGATATTTCGGCTACTACGACAAATGGTTGTTAGCAAACTTAAACTTTATTCCAAAAATTTAATAATTTACGATATTTCGGCTACTACGAAAAATGGTTGTTAGCAAACTTGAACTTTATTCCAAAAATTCAATAATTCACGAAATTTCTGCTTCTACGAAAAATGGTTGTTAGCAAACTTGAACATTATTCCAAATATTAAATAATTTACGAAATTTCGGCTACTACGAAAAATGGTTGTTAGCAAACTTGAACATTATTCCAAATATTGAATAATTTACGCAATTTCTGCTCCTACGAAAAATGGTTGTTAGCAAACATAAACATTATTCCAAAAATTAAATAATTTACGAAATTTCTGCTAACTATAAAAATAAAATAAAATAAATAAAAATTAAATGAAATAAAATAAAATAAAATAAAATAAAATAAAATAAAATAAAATAAAATAAAATAAAATAAAATAAAATAAAATAAAATAAAATAAAATACCATAAAATAAAATAACATAAAATTAAATTAAAATTAATACTATGCAACAAAAATCTCACGTTGCTGGGCAACGGGCTTACAGCTAGTACTTTTTATTTCATTATAAATAAAAGATAACATTTTTTTGATTAATTTACTGGGTAAAACTTTATTATAAGGAAAAAAAATAACAACATACTATTTTTCTCAAGAATTATCATTGTATGATCCAAATAACTTGTAATACAGTGACGAGATTATTCTAAATGACTGACAAGCAATCCTAGATGGATGATCTAAGTACTATATTTGTATATGTACTGAATAATAATGGATGACCGATGGATTAACATAAATTTTTAATTTATTAAAAGCATCAATTCTTCGATGATTTGTATTCTTACCAAACTTCTTTCCAATCTTATAAACAGATATAAATGAGGGCAACTAATTATTTAAGTCTTAAAAAAATATAATCGCTCCCAATGTGGAGCACATAGTTTTCTAATAAAAGTATCTAGGGGTGGGCTGGAAGAGGCTCAGAAAGGTTCGCGCGAGCCTCTTGTTAAATTTTACCGAGGCTGGCGAGCCCCTTGTTATTTGAAGAGAAAATAATATTCGTAGATCAAATTAATATATAACTGAAATTTCTGATAAAAGTATATTTTTTTTGATTTGTTTTTTTTTAAATTATTATTTTAATCTTTTGCACTCTTTTTTTTGTTATTTACCCTCGAAAGGAGGTCAAACCAACAGTGTCTGCGGCGGTCGTTCAGGTTTTGTATGTAAAGATATCAAGTACATATTATTTACGACAGCTTTCCAGTTTATCAGTCACCGTGCACTTCAGGGTTGTGTATATTTCATAATTTGCTTTTAGCCTAAAATCTTCAAAAAAATGTGTGGGTTATGTCCTTTTTCCTTTCCACAGTCGATATATATAAGCTAAAATGAAATTATTGAAAAATCTCCTCGGAGTCGGAGTCGTTAATTTTTTTAAATCTAGAGTCGGAGTCGAAGTCGTCTTTTTTTTACACGACTCCACAGCCCTGATAAATACACCAGCTGAGTTATACCAGGTAAAGTATTTATATCCATTTATTGTGACAGTCAGTACTTAAAGTGACAGTGAACCCAAATATTATTTTTTGTTTGGATACTTGATAGTTTGTTCGACTGTCTCATTGTTTCATTTTTGTAGACAAATCACTAATCATATAATAGTAGGTGTAAAATTTGATTTCGGCTTGATTATCTTCCCGAAATCGGTACAAAGCCTCGTGTCGACATGAACGTAAGAAAGATCCAGGCCCAAATTGGAAGTGGTAGCTACAAAAAAACTATTTATAAGTACTTAGTATGAAGTATTTCATTCACACTTTTAACTATGCTCTTTATAATTAAAAGATAATATTTAGGTACTACTTGAAAAGAAAAGTGATATTTGTCCCAGATTAGAACATAGAAAGAAAAAATGTTTTTATATTTTTGTGTGCAGTAAAAATGATCAAAAAATCTAATTTCATTAAAAATAATTAAATATACAAGGTTCAATGTTGGCATCAGCTTGAAAAAATGACACAATCTATGTTAAAGATATTTAATAAGATTATAAGCAAATTACAAATCATTTTTACAAATAACAATGGCTTAATTTACAAAAAGTGTTTTTTATAATCCAAGTATTATATGTATGTATGATAAATGACGTAAAATATACAATAAAACATTTACATGTATCTGAATTGTGTGCAATATCATGTAAAATGAATTCACAAAGAATAATAATATATCATCAGGGTTTGTTATATACAATAGATATTATGCATACAAATTGAATATTTAGAATCATACATAAATCGAGAATTTGAGATGGATTTTTTTTTACCTATTATATTCAAATACCTCTCTTCTTTATCTCTACAAAGGTACAACTAGAAAAACTTACTATTTTTCTCTCAGTAATTCATATTCAAAAAATGAAAACTAATCATTCTTCTTTCATTTTCATATATATATATACAACTTGAAATATCGTTTACAGTTTTGTTATTGTTGCAATAAATTCGAATTGAATTGAGATAAATGATTAAATGGTTCACTAAAAACAAATAATAATGATCACTTTTAACTTATCAGCTTAGATGGGTCAAAACTTTGGTTAGTCATATCTCAAAACTATCAATTTCTAGTTGTAGAACTATGGAACTAAGCCATCAATATTATTATGTTTCTATATTACTTTCAGAACATTTTTTTAGTATCATCTTTTACTGAATTCAAAAAATGAATCCTGAAAAGTTTCTATAATTTTATGTCAGTTTTTTAGTGGATACTAATCCACTAAATCAATCTGAAGTAATGCAGGTATTCAAAATTTCACAATTCTTAATTATAAGATAATCAATTCACGATCAATTCTAAATAAAACAATATATAATGCATTATACATATATTCATTATACAATCTTATTGCTGGGCGGATACTGGGTTTCTTGGGTTTAAAACGGTTCTATCAGTATATCTAATAGTGACGTCTTGCACCAGCATGTTGGGAGTGAGGAAGTCATCAACAGTTTCAACATTGTCAGCTGGGACTCTGTCGAAAGGATATCCCATTGATCTTCTATCAGGCCAGAGTTTATCCTTGATGCCACAATAACTTGCAGCATCAGAGCATGCACCATCCAATGATTGTTCAACCTAAAAATACAATTTTGTAATGAAAATATAAGAGAATTAAGGTTTATTGTTAAAAGATATTTTCCTACTGCTTTTCCTGTGTATATTTAAATAACATAATATAAAGCATAATATATGATTGATTCTTAATAATGACTACATTATTTGAGTTGAATTAAATAAAAGGGAACCAACTGCAAATTTGCAGAATGGAAATATTAAACTTTTTTTTACATGTTTTTAGATACTTTATATAAATGTGGTTAATGTACATGGTTCTGTTAAAATTTTATCCATCCTTAAATCACTAGTTAATTAAGCATTACGCACGCTTTGTACTTGATTCCTTTTTCTATATGTATATTTATATTTTACTGTTTAATTAAGTTTGTTTACATATTTTGGTCTGCTAAAAAGAAATTATCTCTTAGAAGGCAACGGAGAAAAACACTCATATAACCAAGCATATTACAATCTGTACTGAAACTAAAAATGGAAATTCGAATAAAACAGTAGTAAACATAATAATGATTCAAAGAAATTTACGAACGTACCTTATCTAGCTCGTAGTTAGAGATCATCACAAACAGCTGGCAGGCCATTCCACTCTGTGTGCCTCTTGGTAATAGCACATGCTGTGGCCATCCACATCCACAGAAGTTGAAAGCTTCAGCATTTGCACTGTTTTGTTCGACATCCAGACTCCTGAAAGTCCTTTCGAAAGGAATCGTCACTGATGACTCGTCAGAACGGCGAATGATTTCATTTTGACCGGGTTGAACTAGAAATAGTAATTTAAGCAGATTAATAACTTTATTAAGAAGAAAACTTACTGGAATAACAAAGTTTAATTTAAATGACTACTATGTAGTGGAATAACAATGTTATAAGTATATTAGGGATGAACTATTTTTTTTCAACAGTGCCTTCCATTATGTAGCATATGGACTCTAATGGTGCGAGATGCTGCTTTACATAAACTGTATAAAGGTGGAAGGATAGGGATGAAATACTATTTATTTGTCAATTATTCATACTATGTACAGTTTATGGTATTGGAAGGGTGTTATTTTAGAACAAGATATTAACTTTTTCATAAAAAAATAAATATATTCTAGTTTGTGAGTTAATCACTGCTAGCAATGTTCAGACTGGCGTTGGGACATCAGAATATACTGCCTGTCCCTGTCTAAGACTGATTGCAACGCTTAGATATGATGGAACAGTCGCTATAGATTTTTATGTAAAAAAGATGTTTGTTGTTTTTTGTTTTCAGTACAATTTAAAGCTATGAGTCTAGTCAGCGGAGTAACCACGGTCACCAAATGGCGGTTGCATGAAGGTCCCAAATTTCTAGCTCACCACTGAGTCTACTGAGAGTATTGGAATCATTTGACTGAAGTAAATTAAAAAATATGCAGGAGAGTTTAAAACATTTTATGAAAAATTATGAGGCAAAAATTTGGGTGTTGGCTTTCAAAATTGACCAATATTTACTAAATTAATGTTTGAAATTTTATATAAATTGAGCAAATCCTCATGTTTTTACTGAAGACTGTATTATTGTAAATAAAATTGTATTAATCTAATCAAATATAACAGTATTTTTTAGTGACAGAGTAAATCTGTTCGTTTTTTCACACTTCAGTGTATTCGAGTTGCCATCTATTTGGTCATACCATTTGGCCAGTCACCTTATGAAGATATTGTGAAGTGAATCAAAAACTGTTCTATCAATCCATAAATCTAGAAAATAATGTTTTTATAATATTATTGTTAAAAGTGTGAATGCAATATTGATAGATCTATACTTACGTGTCACAAAGAACTTGTCCATTTCAATAAACATGAGCCTCTGCTCTCTCATCGTCCATGGCAAGCCGCGCTCGTCAAACTTGGGGGATAGGAAAATCCTGACAGTTCCCAGCTTGGCCTCTCCTGCGTTATTGGCAATTATTCTAGAAAAATAAATAAACTATTATTTACATCTGGATTCGACAAGTTAACCGATAAACAGAAATAATGAGAAATCATCATAGGGTTATTTATCTTTTGAAATATATTTCTCATACCCTTCACAGGCTAATTTTAATATGCCTTAAGTCAGCGGTTTCCAACCTGGGAGGCGCCAAAATTTTGTAATAAAAAAACAGTTTTCATACCATATCTTCATATAAATAAATCTTCATATCGTACGTATGGTAACAATTCATAGGATGAATGTTAATTTTTATATGTACCTACTATACTTTTAATTCCTATTAAAAAGTTACCTCGAGCCCAAGATTTAAAAATGGTGCCTTAGCAAACATTTGCTTTCGGTAATGAACAAAACGACCTGTTTGGTTAAATTTTTTGGAAATTTGAGCGGTGATAAATCAATGCAGGGGTCACAAATGCATATACTTGTTCAAAAAGACAAAGCAAAAGCTTTCATTAGAAGCTGATGTTATTGAAATCAAATTTACGAAAAAATGGATTGGATATGTTTTCACTTTCAAAAGATTTCTGGGCCAAAGCCGTCAGCCAGTATTGAAGCAAGCAAAAATATTTTTATTAAACACTTGGATGGTTTATTTCTGCATTTTTTTAATTATTTCAAATACCTTAATTTTCTCAATGTTTTTGTGGATATAGAATCCATTTATCGAGAGTAAAGAGGTCGAATTTGAGCTGACAAACATCGTAAAAGAAAAATTGATAGAATTATCATTGCGATAATAGCTCACTAAAACAAGATGTACAAAACGAAACAATAATCCAATTTTGGATGAATCTTTGTGCTTCTTTTACCCTTAAAAACGTCTCATTTATGTGAAACATGTTTTTTCGGCAATGGTTACAATGAAAATCAAATATCGAACCAGGTTAATGGTCGAAAAAGAGTTATGAGTTGCACTCTCCACATTGCATCAAAGATTTGATGCCACTTTGTCCCAATAAAAAACAGCAACTCTCAGATTAAATTTTGATTAGTTTATTTAGTAATATAATATAATATAAAAATAAATATACATGTTCTGGCACTTTTTCTGGTCATTTTTAATGTTTAAAATCAATTTTAGTAAAATTTTATTTTTTTCCTTGAAAACCACTAGCTGTTTTTCCCTTTTGAATGTAACATAATGTACCGGGTATCAAAACAATATCAGCTCCATAGACTTATTCTGTGACCAGAACCAGGGTTTTGTCACTTTTATTCATCAAACTCATCAAAGCAACATTGACGCTTTTTTCAAAAAAAAAGACAGGTTGGGTAACAAGTAGTTCTTGTAACAAAACTTCCTCCACTATTTAGCCATGTGCTCCACATTAGAAACGGACATAGATTAGAAAAAGAACTTTGGTTAAAATATTGACAAGTGAGTTCCGAGATCTTATTTTTTTCAAAAAAAGGACTGCATGTTTTTATAATATAAAAACATATTATGTTATAGCAACACCTTGTGATTGTTCTGTTTATTAGGGTTTTAGTATTTTTTTAAATAAATTTTTTATTATTTAAAACGTGGGAGGCGCGGCAATTTTATTTTTATTTTAGGGAGGCACAGTAGCATTAAGGTTGGAAACCGCTGCCTTAAGTTATTATTAATTTGTTCCCGCCTTAACCACTCTAAATTCTTTTGTCTTCAGCATTCCATATCAACGAACTGATGTCAAACTACATGACACTGCTTACTGTACCATGCAGCTGGTTTATCAGTTAATTTTTATTACATAGATATAGGTACCCTTTGTATTCAATTGTTTTTCTTATTATTTTGTTCACTGTTATGTGGCATAAACTGTCATGCTAAATACATTAAAATAAATATAAACTAATAGTCGCTGCAATCTTTTGGTGTTAATCAGCAGTTATTTTAAAACTTGTTGAAATAGCAATCCATAAAGCAATCTTGAATGAAATTACTTGATTTAAAATTTAAAAATTAGGGTAAGTCGTTACAATAGAAATCAGGCAAAACATATTTTGACACACCCTCTTCATCATATTTTATAGATACGTAATATTTGTATTTGACTCCAATTACCGGAGGCCCTCGTTATCTAAGAGTATTTTCTACAAAAAAGCCTCTTTAGTGAGTTCGTTTAAAATGGTAATCAACATAAAGAATAAGCGGCGAGTGAATCAAAAAGAAAGAGGATGAGCGAGAAGTGATAGCGTAGCAACGTGATATTTAAAGTGGCACTTGATGACTGTGCTATTGTGCATGTTTCTATATATTTTTTTTGACTGCAGGGACTGGCTTATGAATACTCAGATAGCAATAACCCATTGTATAATAATTTTGTTAAAAAATATCAATGCCAAAGTATTAACTGAAAGTCAGATCAGCTAATAACAAATTATCAGTCTTCATAACACTAGATTCGTAGTAAATTAGGATATTTACCTGTAAGAGAACGGTGTGTGATTCAAATGAGTTTGTCGCACATAGACACCTCCTCCGCGGACAAAGTCGATTCCGCGGGATAGATCCAAATCACTCTGCATCCAGAAAGTGTCCAAGAGGTTTGCTGTACCGCCTTCAGGTGTAACGTCAACAGATGCCATGGTAATATCAGGATTATTAAGCTGTAAAAATTAAGACAGAATTTCACATGGATTCTCATGTGGTCCCAAATTGAATGTTTGTTAGTCTTTCATTTGAAATGTTTTTACACCAATTATATTTGTGTACAGATTGTTCTTTGGCACACTGTGTTGACTTTTGATTATGTCATCATTTGTAGAATACATGTCAAGCTCCTGCCCGCATGTGACTTCAAAGAAGCCTTATATTTCTTTATTTTTAATATCTTAAAATTGTTATTAAATTTTTACTTATGTATTCAAAACATTGAATGGCAGTGTTTCACTAGAAATGTACTACTTAATTGCTTACCACAGCTCTGTTATAACGAGGAATGGTTCCTTTGTAATCTTGGAACAATTCATCTATATACGCGTGCCAACGGAAGAATATAGGGTCACGCAAATCAGTTGCAGGGTCAGCCATTACTCCGAAACGTTCCTGTAATATAGAAAATAATAATCAATTCAAAAACTACTTAGTAAAAGCACTTGAATAACTAATTAGCCAAAGGTTTTTTACGTGTGAAAAACGATTGTAAAATTAATGAACTGTATGTTTGTGTCATTGTTTTTCTCAAATATGACGATTGTTTGAAATTAACTGTTCAACAAGTAATTAGTCTAGCATTTATTTCGTTATTTTACCATAGTTTCAAGTGCTATCTGGATACTTGCTGAATTTCATTAGTAAATAGCTTTCGTGCTCTTACCAAATATCTGCCATCTGGATCATGGATGTATCCAAGGAAAAGATGGCCAAAGTTGTGTACGTTTCCATAGAACGCACTGTTGATGGAGAGGCTACTCGCTTCAATCAGGTTTCCTAATATATCGATGCCTGTCATCTCGTCCAGCGTAACAGACTGTCCATTTCTCTGAAACATTTGATAAATACACTTCAGTGTTAATTTTGTTAAGAGCAAAATACAAGTTAGAAGAAAAACTAACCTTTATAAAATTAAATTGTTTGACAAACAAATTGCTCTGAAAGAATATGGCAAAAATAGCGTAAAGATGTTAACTAGCTTCACTAAAGTGTTGTATCTTTAAACCAACAAAAATTGCAATGGGTTGGTACAATGTGGAAAGTATTTGCGATATACTCACATCCATCACCATACCAGAATGAATGGCATCATAAATTCTCTTGATGTATACTTCAAAGTCTGAAATAGTCAAATTTATTTCATCGATATTTCTGCTTAGATCTTGCATCACCATATTTTCTTGACGAGGCGCCCAACCCCTGTAAATGAACAGATACATCATGATAATTTTTCAAATCTACATTTCCGGTAAAACACTATTTACTGTCAGTCATGTATGTTATTTGCATCAAATCTGTCATATCGTTTGGTAGTGTCAATGTATTAAAAGTAGACATGTATTATATTGTTCATGATAAAAAAAAATTCACATGATACAAATTTTATAGGAGATGAAACAATACTGCACAGTCACTATTATTGCATAATTTTCGTATTTATTGATATTTCATCAATAAAAATAATGTCTATCATTAATTTAACATACATTTGATACAAATTAACAGCTTAACGACCGCGGACGCGTATTTGAGTCTTTAAAAAACAAAGGTTGCTGGCCGGCAGACTCATATATGCGCATAGCCGAAGTATCTGGAAGCTACGAAAATTAAATTTTGTAAAGATGTCTCAATTTGTTTACAAATTATAGTGAATTTAGTAAAATTACAATTTTTGCGAATTTTTCGCAAAATTTTATTTTGCCAGGTGAAATTTTATAAAAAAACGAGCTGTCGTTAAGCTGTTAACATAAAATAAACAAAACATAATTTTAATAAAATAATTACATTTGCTCTATTTATGTGGAAAAAAGATATTTTATCTATTTAAGTAACAATAAACTTAATTAATAACTTGCTTGAAGGTGAAAAAAAGTTAATAAAACCATTATTATTGTGCGAAATTTTGCACGATTGTGTATTTTGTCATAGTAAAGTAAATATATCAAAAAATAATTCTTGTAAAAGATGTGGGATGTAAGGTATTGTTTTATCATGAGCAATATGGTTATCTTGTAGTTTTGTTGATGCTTTTTGATTATCACAGAAGATCCAAGTAGTATCCTACATCTTCTACCAGCAAATTGGACTTCAGCATCTCATAAAGCCTCTAAATGCTATTCATGGAGTAAGTTCAGCAGAGCTATGAGATGCTGGAAAAAATTGGCAGGAAGCGAGAATACAGGTGAACAATAAAAAAATCTAGATGCATAACTGACGACCACAGGGAATAAAAATAAATGAACATTGATTATCAAAAGCTCGTATTTGAAGAAAATCTTAAATGTTTACACTTTCTTTTTGTTTCACATCCTGTAAACCTTGCTTCTGTCGTCTTTTAGTTTATTATTTAACTTAATGTTTTACCTGGAAGCCAAAATGGAGTCAAGCTTGGGGAAGTAGCCTTCCTTGATTGGATCACGGAAGTTGTTTAGTTGCTTTACACGTGGCAACATGTTTGCCAAGCGCTCAAAGTTGTACCTAAAATGGAAAGAAAATGATCATTTAGTTACATTCCTAAAATATTACACAAAACGAGAGTGAAATATTTTCTATTGATCTATACATTTTGAGGTTGTTATGGCATGAGTTGCTTCCTTAATAATCTTGTAAAGTAAGCATCATAACGAAATTATGCATAACAGACAACTTTTCAAATACTATTTTTTGTATATATCTCGAAACTTAGTTCAGAAAGAAATGACCATTTTTTTTGCGTCACTTTGATGTCGGTTCGTCACTGGTCGCCGTTGAGTTAGCACGTCGTGGTTGGTATCATTTTAAAGCTCTATTAGTACCCTTTCTATTTTGTTATTTTTTATTTTTTTTTGCTGCTGTAGAAAAATGCAGAAGCCTGAAATTGAAGAAACACATTTGCGCCATATCATGCTGTTTTTGTTTGATAAAGGATTGAAATCGAAAGAAGCGATGCAGACCGTTTGTGGTGTTTATGCGGACATCGTGAAGCTTCGAAAGTGTTCTAGATGGCTTAATATATTTAAAAGTGGTGATAGGAAGTTAATGGACAAACCAAAAAGTGGAAGACCTCAAAAAATCGATGATGATACCCTGAACTCGTTGGTCGAATCTGATCCGCGCAAAAAAATTGAGGAATTGTCACATGAACTTGCATGCCTGAAGAAAACAGTATGCGAACATTTGAAAATTCTTGGGGAAAAAACAGGCAAGGAATTTTGGTGCCGTACAAGCTCTCTCCAACGGCCATGGATCAACGAGTAACCATTTGTGCATCTCTATTGTCCAGACACGAAACGGATCCATTTTTCAGAAGAGTTATTACGGAGGATGAGAAGAGGGTCCTGTACAGTAATTTGAGAAACAAAAACAATAGTTATTGGCAAATCAGATACCTTTGCCTACTGCTCAGCCAACATTGACGCTAAAAAAGGTTCTCCTTTGTATTTTGTGGGATGTTAAAAGAATAATTCATTATGAATTATTAAAACCTGGTGAAACCGTTACTGCAGAGATTTATTGTGCTCAATTAGAACGTTTAAAGGTGCAATTGCTTAAAAAACGATCAGTTCTAGTCAATAATCAGAGGCGAATTCTTCACCACGACAATGCAAGACCACACGCAGCAAAAATTACCCAGGAAAAAATCAGAGAGTTGGATTTCGAAATTTTGTCACACCCACCATATTCACCTGATATAGCACCATCACTTTATCATCTTTTTAGATCCCTAAAACATTCACTTCGTGATAAAAAGTTTATTAATGTGGAGCAGGTGAAAAATCACCTGGATTCGTGTTTTAACGATAAACCACCAGATTTTTTCGACAAAGGTATCAAAAAACTGCCTATTTTGTGGAAAAAGATTGTAGAAAACGACGGTAATTATATAATAGAATAATAATGTATAGTTTATATGCAAATAAATTTGTTTCAATAAATAAAAAAATGGTCATTTCTTTCCGAACTACCTAATATATTTTTTTGAGTTGATTCCTTACACCCAAAGATCAATGTGAAAAATGGCTGCATTAAATTTGATTCATTTTTGCTTGCAGTCACAATGTATATTGGCAGTTTTATTTCATAGTCGAGTGGTCAAAATTGTTGGCTTCTGCTTTGGTTCTCACGGGCTTGAGCCCTAGTATCTGTGAATGTTTTTCGGGTCGGGATTACTTTCCATCCATACAATTCGAAGGCCTGTCCTACCCCAATCCTTCTATCCATAACTAAGTAAAAACTTACCGGGCCTGAATCTGTTGATGCATGTAGTAGAAGAGTTCTCCTCTGCGATCCTTTCCAACGATGATCGAGTTAGTGGGCTCGAATGGGTAGACGATATGCCAATGCCAATGATGCAGATTGAGACCGATATCCTCGCGCCAATATGCTACTCGATGCTCTTCATCCAAATCCGATGCAGTATAGTCTCGAGGAATCACAATAGGTCTCTATGTTTATAAAAATTAAAGAAGTTTTTTGTTATTTCAGTTTGCTTTTGTCTGCCTTAGTTTATCTACAGAACACTTTAAATGAATTGAAATTTACTCGCATGCCAACTATACTTACATTGCAAATCATTACTGGGACAAGTGGCAAGTGAAATTACACGGATTGCTTAATTTAAGTTGAAGTGATATTCTTGTGGCGCATTCTTATCCCTTTGAAGGGATAGAGATGTCCTTTTCTGTTTGATTCTCTTCCTGGAATCAAGGTGAATTACTATGTGATACTTCACACAGAAAGACTCAATTAAGTGAAATTGAAAGCTCCTAGACAAATTTTGAAAAATAGTAATGAAAATTTGAGTTAACAACAATTTACACACTTTTTGAAATAATATACTAGGTTGAAAAAATGTTTTGTATTTTTTTTGTGTAGTAGCACTCACAATATTCAATTTCATAAGTCCACGATTGAAAATAGTTTTTGGACATTCTAAAAAATTCTTAAAATGTAGTATTTTTTACCCGCAATTCTGTCGGTACAAGCGTTGCTTCTTCTCTGGCCTGTTGAAATACACTCGAGTCAAAGAATCGATCTGGGAAGGTCTGCACTAGAGTCGGAATGCTAATTCCTTTTGTATCTTGCCTACACAAAAAAAAAATATGGGATAATAACATTAAAATGGCAAAATGAGCATGAGATGTTCATGATGATATTCATATTATATAATTATTTCAAAAACCACATGAACATCTAGTAGTATTTCTTTAACTTTCATTCAAATATCAAGAAAAGTATAATCTCTTGGCTGAAAACAAATGGATGAAATGTGTTCATTTTGAGGGTAAATTGAGGGCTAATGATAAATAAAAATAAATGTAACGAAACTTCATATTTAATTAGTTAATCGGTTCCAAATAAATGAAAGTAAATTCAGTTTATGCAGTGATTTTTTCAGAAGTAAAACTTTTGTGCGTAAGAAATTTTATGCAATTAAATAGTTTCTTGGTTGATACTATCTTGTGCATAATATGCAAAAACAAATGATCATTTTAAGTTTGTAGGAGATCTGCACGATTAATAATTTTTCGTATGCTAGATTTATTATGATAACTTATATACTTTGTAAATATTTTTTGAATTTTGTGAATGTTCCTTCATAGTAACTTTTTCCCACAGACTTTGATATAATTGGATTTGACCTGTTGTACAGTATCAATCTTTTGTGTTTGTATACACACAAATGACAATAACAAGTTGGGCAAGCAATATCAAACAATAGAAAACACCCGACTTTTCAATAGAGTCAAAGAAAAAAGGGGATCAGAGAATAAATTGATGACACTTCTTTATCAAAAATTGTATATGTACATGGATGTTATTAGGAAACAGAGTTCTTACCTATGCAACATAGCGACCGAGAGGCAATAGTTATACATGCCAGGATTGATTCGGTCCTTGCAGAACAGAGATGTAGAGAGAAGATTGTCAAGATCAGTACATCCTGGAACAATGATGCACTTTTTTAATTGGTACAATAATTTGGTCTAGAAAAATCCTAGAAAACACCATGCCAAACCATATCATTTTCAGAGTATTATTAAAATTAGTCCAGTGTTTTGTTTCCCATGTAACGCGGTGGAATAGCGTTCCGGTACTTTTTTTCTCGGTATTTTAATGTTTCTAACCAATATTTGCTAAAAAACAAAATTAATACGTTTGATTTCTCAGCTACATGATTAGTTGATGTATGTGCTTAAAAAAAAAAGGTTTCTTACCCATGAAGACATCGATGAGTTTGCTTGCTAGCCTTCCGTGTCGAGGAATGAATGGAGAAAACCCATCCTCTCTGGATAGCTGCATGGGTTCGACAATGTCCACGGGCGCGATACTCGGGACGGCAATGTGTTCTGTCGCATCATCACCAAAGCGGTTGGCCAGCTGAACGCCCAGGCTTTGATACCGGTCCGACTGTTAAAAAAAGTCATAGTTAATAATATCATCATTCAATTTATGGGGAAATATTAATTGCTAATAATAATGTACAACAGGTGCCAGTGACATATTTACACTGAAACACACATGCACACTTTCTGTCTGCACATTGTGGTCAATGCTCCCTCGAAAAAATATTATCATTTGATAATTTATAAATAAGTTTTCACTAATAATTGTATTCAGTGCTTTTTTTTTTTTAAAAAAAGTTGCCGGAACTCACTTCTTGCCAAGCTTCTAACAACATATCCGTTCCCAATGTGGAGCATATATCTTTCTATTGGAGGTTTATCAACAGAAGGTTTTTATGAGGACTGCTTGTTACTCAACCTCTCTTTTTTAAAAACAATATATCAAGCATTAGACCCTTGGCTCTGGTCACAGAATAAGTCTATGGACCTGGCATTGTTTTATAATATGGCATTGATGACAAATAGCTAACGGTTTCCAATGAAAAAAAAAACAAAAGTTTTCAAAGCAGAATAAAAAGATATTTTTGCTAAGATTGAATTGAAAGATTAAAAATGTCGAGATAAGCTGCCGGAACGCCGTTCCGTCGCGTTACATGGGAAAAAAGCCCTGAGTGTATTAAATAAAACATAAGAAAAAACAGAGCTCATTTTATTCATTTACATAAAATAAAATGAAGCACAGATTAAGAAAATTAATAGAATTAAACAAATAATCAGTTGCTTACAAAGCTATTTACATTTTTTATAAATTTATATAAATTTTTCTAGTTTTACACGTTGTTTCTCACAATATAAACTTTGTCTCCATCTTGATAATAGATAAGAACTTAATTCTAGTTAAATTATCTAAAATTTCCATTTTATTGTGGTTTATCAGAGTTATTCCAATTTAAAAAAATATATATTTGTATTGTTGTATTGGACTGCGTGCCAATCTGGAATGAATGCATGGGGTTTTTAAATAACTGCGGAGCTACTTAAAAAGAAAATTAGTTGTGTTTATCTCAATTATTCAAATAATCATATTTGGACTCAATCAAATTTTGCTTTGTGATCGGCCGATTAGGCACCTCTGGTTTTTGGTGTAATCCACTGTCCACATTGTTTAAAAAAAATGTTAAACAAATAAGTTAGGGACTGCAATCGTGCAGTAAACTTTTTGTTTTACCGGGAGTCAAGGGTCGTGTATTAATTAAATTAATTAAAATGATAATGTCTCTTACCAAGAAGTCTGATGGAACATCAAACAAAACGTTTTGTTCCCCCTTTAATGTAAACACAGGCTCGGAGGGCCTATCAAAAAGCAGTTGTAGGTTTCGTGCGGTGGTGGAAGTCATCTTGGACGCATTCACTACTTCGAGTGTTACCTGGTCAAGGTGAGACTGAAGATTTCAGACTTATAGTTGATAATGACTTTTTCCGACACATTTAAAATAATGACTTCCTGAGGAACGGAGTGCAAAACCACACGTAAATTGTGTGGTTTTTACAAGCAACATGTTAAATAAATGATTACCGTTATCTTATAAAAACAATATTAATGGAATACAGTGGAGTATCTTAGATATTCATAGGCTCATAATTTTCATAATTAATAAAAAATAAATAAAATATATATATATACATAGGGTTGTCAAGTGTCTGGGACAAAAAAGAGAATGTTTAAAAAAAGTTTATTTTGTACATTTTTTCTTTATAATTGTAACGGTTACCAAGAAACCATGATTTTACAAGGTACTGGAAAGATTCTGGATTCTGGAATCATAATTTACATACATATATCAATATGTAATATCAAAATATTTCTTATAACAAATTTATGCAATGTTTAATTATCTCAAACGAAATATTATACGATTTATTCCACTTTTATAATAACCGGCAAATACATAAGTACATAATAATAGTTAGGAACATGAAAAGTGAGCTTAAAAATTAATTGTTGAATTTAATCATCTTCATTCTCAATTTCTCTGTAGCTATATTTATCTACAGAGTTAATTTGATTCAAAAGTTTTGTATTTTGTGTGAAATTATTGATTCATGATGCATTTATTAAATACATTCAGGGTTAGTCTAAGGATTTCTTTGCTATTCAACAATTCTACTTATACCCTTTTCACGTTGGATGTTAAGTCCGTGGTCCAGTGGTCAACGTTGTTGATTTTGGTTGACGTGCTCACAGATTCGAATCTCAGTTTTGTCTGTTTTATTTTCAATTGATTGATGAGTTTATGTTCAAAGACATGGATGCTTGTGATGTCTAAAATTTTCTCCTACCCATCTGATAAAAACAAGGCGTAAGTGCGATTAGCTAATTATTAGACCTATTTTGACTCCATCCGTCTGTATCTATTCTCTTTTAATAAAAATATATTAAGCAAAATCTAGTACCGAGGGTAAATTAATCAAAAAGGAGGGCAAAAGATTAAAATAATAATTATAAAAAAAAAAGATCAAAAAAAAATGTTAACTGATCAGATAAACATAACCCCAATTAATTTCAGCTCGAAGTTACTAAATCAACCACCAGTGTCACATGTAATGCCTACGAATGAGAGCTAATACCACCACAAAAACCAAAGACCACGCACCCCTCTACGCTCAGGTAAATCTAGGATGCTGCGCGGGAAAAGCAACATCAAAATACACCAGATGAAAGGGAAATTGGAGCTTGGCTCCACCAGCCCCAGAATTTGATGTATAGATATCAATCAAGCAGCTCTCGTAAGAAAATTTCTGTTGAGATAAATTCATTCAAGTTCAAGTACTCCACAATGGGAACGGACATGGTATTTTAAAAAAAACTCTTGTTACCGTTTGAAATAAAAATAAAAAAATATTTGATATAGAAATAGTACACCACTGATCAATATATAAATATTATATTTTCGTTTTTATGTAAAAATAACTTAGCGGTTAATTCACTCGATGCATTCCAATTAATAATACATAATAACTGCAAACTGTTTTTGTTTTCGAAATTAGATTTCTGATATTTATAGCATTGTTTAAGAATAATAATTACAATATATCTCATTTTAATCAAAGATTTTATATATACCTAACTGTCAGGTTTCATTACATAAGGGAGTAGATTAGGGGTTGCAATGTTACTTTTACATTACAAACTCTCAACTCTTAACTGGTAAAAATATAAAATGATATTATAAGTAAAGCATGCGTGAATAATTTAAGCATGGTCATAAAAACAGAAACCAATTTAACTTAAATCATTTAGTAAATATCTGATCTTAGTGCATATTTGCTCAGCAAAAATATAAAGCTTTTCTGATTCGAAATTTGTTTGTTGACCATATTGAATTGGTAAATTGTTTTAAAGCAATATTGAAGTATAAGCCATGATTTCTTCATATTTAAAATATGATATTACTTATTCCTTTTTTTCAAATTATACTTATTGTATCTTTATTATAGGAAATGTGCACATAATTTCTATTTTGTTTATATAAAGCTTATAAAATTTGTAGACTAATCAAATCAACCAATGGTGACCACCCTGAGTAGTCAAATTGTTGCTTGTCAGTTGTAGTTTCCAATGGTCCATTTTCGGGCATAAATCAATCATTAATTGATTTATGATTGAAATTATGGATGGAATAAAAAACAATGCTGGGGATAGAAAAAGGCAGCCAGTTAAGCAATCCCTCCCTCCTCTCAATTTTCAGGATCTGATGAATAGCATCACAGATATCCATCGTAATACCTTTAGTCATTAAGAGATCTTCTCCCTGAAGGTTGTGTTCGTAACATATTGTTTACTTTCTCTCAGAACATTTTCTGAGGCCTCAATTTGACTGTCAATATTGACGTCAATCATCTACACCAGGGTTTTCCAAACTTTTTCTGTAATGGAACACTTCACAAATACAGAACATTTAATGGAACACACACTTCGCCCAGAAATAATTTAATGGCTGATCATCCTATTTTTGTTCAAATCAGAATCGCTTATTAAATCAATTTGATTTTTATAATCACTTGTGTTTCAGTCTACTGGCTTAGCTGTCACGGAATATGGTTTAGAACCAAGAAATCATCCTTACTAGTTTTCGGAAAATATCACAAATGAGTTTTCAAGCTGTGTAGGTGTTCACCGAACACCTATTTAGGTTACGTAGAACACCAGTGCTTCACAGTGCATAGTTTGGGAAACCTTGATTTGCATCATGATGCGCCTGAAGAGATTCCTGGAATAGTGGAGGTGCATTAGGAACTTGACATTGCTTTATTGGTCTTCTAGAATGCCTTAATTCAGCGTTTCCCAAACCTTTTTCCCCGCGACCCGGTTATTTTAATATTTCTCCTTTGTGACCCACTAAAATTGTTATGGTCTATAGGTAAAATAAAACAGTATATTTATGTCCATAAAGACTGCTTTATATCTTATAATACAAAATAATTCACTCTGATAAACCTATGTAGAAATCAAATTTACCAATAATTTATTAATGAGAGGTATTACGAAATAATATAGTCAATATACAGATTTATTTTAGGAAATTGGTGACCCGGCATTTTGCTTTCTGCTACCCTGTACCTGGTCGCTACCCATCATTTGGGAAACGCAGCCTTAGATGAAGTAGGCAATTTATTGATTTTGTTGCAGTTGAGTTCTTAGTGGTGAATTAAGTGTAACAGGTGTTTTAGTTAGTTTCTAAAGATTAATTGATTCTTAAAATGCACCAACAGTATTCATATTAGTATTTTAATATTATAACACCGGTCTAACCACAGCAGGCTACGTGCATATTCAACAAGAAAACTGATCTTTAACAGGCTTGTTCAACTTGTGTTTCTGACCACACCTCTTGAAATAACAATAAATGATGATCAAGTGCAGCAGTTTGAAAGCCCTTGCGCATTCATTGAGGGGTGGCGCGTTCTCAATAAAACTATTCAAATAATATATTTTTAAATTGGAATTACCCTAATTGACAAAAATAAATTAGAAATTTAGCTAGAATTAAATTCTTATCTTTTATCAGAACAAAATATTGATCTAAATGTAGTATATAACATATTAATAACTCTATTTGCGACTGATTACTTGTTTCGTTTTGTTTATTTTTTTTAATTTGTGCTAGGTTTTATTTTATATAAAAAAAATAGAATGAGTTCTTTTATTTCTTACGTTTTACTTAATGCACTTATTAATAAAAACTTATTTATAAATTATCAAATGATAATATTGTTTTATTGTACAAATCGAATAAAGAAAGCACTATTTTTTATATCAATGACAAACTATGCCACACATTTGATAGATTGGCCCGCGCAGCTAATCTCTTGCCTTAGACCATAAGTTCCCAACTTTTTTCGAGTGGCGACCCCCTGAGGAATTTGAAATCCTCGATTTGCTATACTTTTACGTTATTTTGTTGTTCAAATCCGAAATCAAAAAAAGTTGGTGACCCCTAGGTTGGGAACCCGTGTCTTAGATGATGAAAGTAGATGTAGATAAATTAACATTGATGATGATGAAAGTAGTGTAAGCCTTTTGGTTAAATCAAAATAATTTTTCAGTTAATAATGTTGTGCAAACACTGTAAATGTAGCCAGCATCCAAGTGTTTTTGTTTCAGTTTTATCCTTCATTTTTGTTAATTTTCAAACTTATTTCAATGAAGATAAAATTAAGATTGACAGATGACAACATTGATGAACTGGTCTTAAAAAGGTGCATTTTAATTAAAACATAAATATACACATAGTCAAGAAAATCATGCTTTTATTATCAATGTATAGATGGCTTTTTAAATATCAGTTTGTTCAAGTATTGTGATCCCACGTGGCTGCAATTATGGGTTTGCTGATTCTTATGTAATACTGGTACGAAATACCAAAATACCGCTATTGCTATATTTAATCAGTATGTATTGCAATCTTTAGCCAGAGCGAGAATGATAAAAGAAAAAAATGGAAGAAATGATACAAATCAGAGTTACAAAAATGATCAAACTGGGGGTGTTAGCTCATATTTATGTAACTGAGTTTGTATATTATTTTTCTAACGACCATTTTAAATAGGAATCGAGAAAGTAGGCACCAAAAATTTGCAAGTTTAATATACCTAATCTATTAAGGACTTGTGTGTTAATTTTGCACGCTTTTTTCTATATTCATAGCTGTTATCAATATTGTGGTTTTGAAAACAATAATATTTCCCTTTTAAAGCGGATACAATAAAGAGGAAGTTGTTAACCAATAATTCCATTATTTACCTGTCAAATGAATCAACATAATATAATAATTATTGAAGTCATAAAATGTCGGTTTATGGCAGGCCTGCTGCCATGTAGTCAACGTTATACTCTTCAGTTGTTGTATATCCTCGGCCTTGAAATCCAGCAGGACCCTATCACAAATTGATGCTTTAGTCAATATATGGAGTTGTGTTTGTTGATGATTTGATTTGAAATTTATATTTCCTTGCACACATCCAATCCTAAATATACTAAGTCCATTTTCGGTCACTTATTGCAACTGAAAATACTTGGCAGAAAGCCAAGTCAAATCCTACCAGAGGCGTAGCAAGGGGGGTGCGTTAGGGGCAGACTACCCCGTGCAACACATTTTTGGAGGCGACATTTTCAAAAATAAATACAATACTTTACGAGAAATTATATTTATACATAAAAAAAATTAAGCCACTTGTAGTAAAAACTCCTAGTTCATAGACAGAAAATAGTAGAAGTGATTGAAAAACAAAATTAGAGGAAATATTGAGTGCAGAAAATTCAAGGATCGCCCAGGGCAGCAGGAGCCCTTTCTACACAAAGAAATTAATATTGACCAATCAATTATTATTTGACATATCCATAGGCTTGATATGATGTCTAAGTAGGGCTTCCAATCCGGCTTAAACTGAAACTGGGTAATCAGCTTATTGGCTGTTTGAAAAAAAGCAGAAACACGGTTTATTTTGCACGGCTCACCAAGGTTGATTAACCCTTTGATGAGTATCAACGTACATGTATGTTGGAGTAGCTTGTCATCTATTATCCATTGCCATTCTCATATGTTTTATTGAGTTTTTGTTATTTCTTCAGATATGGATACTAGACACATCCACCAGTAACTTATGGCCACCACATTATTTTTATTTTGTACAGCAAATGAAGAAAATGTTTTTTAAAAAAGGGTAACATCTGTAAACAAATCGGTAGCCATATAATATTGAGCATAAAATTCTATTTGGGATCATTACTAGTCCATATGCTGCGCATAAGGAGCGGACATGCTTGAATTTTTTTTAAAAAGTTAATCTTCTATTTTATGTACCTCTTAGTTCATATTATGTAAATAAGCAAAATGCCTTATATTTTTTAAGTTTTGGAATATTGGCTTATGTAGTACTATAATTGGTTTTTTGAAAATAATTCCTGCTTTAATTGGTTAGCCGGTTTATTTTTTTGGAAAAAAACCAAAAACCGGTCAGTTGTTTTTTGTGGTTAATTAGATGCCCTATGTCTAAGCTTTGTGTTTGGATGCTGCATGATTTGTCTCCAAAGAATTGTCTTGTTATACCAAACTATAGACTTGAATTCTAGTGATAACCCGACTATTTTTTCCAACCTCTGCAAAATTTGCTTATTTTTTTTGCCCTAAAACCTAAAGATTTTTATAGAATGGAAGAATAATTTAATAAATAGGTGGATAACAGTTATATCTAACAGCGAAGATTATATATTCGATTGAAGAAACTCTCTCTTGAAAAAAAATCTTTTATTGTTAATAAAATTGGGTAGCATTATAAAAATCATTTTTTAAATGATTCAATAATTTTATGAAATGATCAGGGAGCAGTTCTATTTGAAAATGCTCACTATGAGTGAAATTGGTCCTGATTACTTCATTACTGAGCTCCTTCTTTCTTTCTCTTTCCAAGTCTGTAGCTAAGTGCTAGATCTTTATTGCTTCATCCACTGCTTAAAACAAAGCATTTTAAGAGGAATTAGCTTACTACTGCTCATGTCTTATCCCCATTTTACTATTCTTGTTCTCTTTTAAAAAGATGTTTATATACTCTAAATTAAGAGCGGACATGGTCATAAAAACAAAAACTACAAAGACTACAGTGGTAGTTGGTCTTACATGAATTTAAATGCTGGGAATTGCTTAAAGATTCCAAAAGAAAATAAATGCTTTATTGAAATACATTAATAAATTTGGCTTTATTTGAATTCAAGTCCTGATGATTTACAACTTGTTTAGTTAGAATCTTAGAATGTAGATGTAGTTATTAAGAAACTTGGATTGTAGTAGTGACAAATTGATTTACCACCACCACCACCTGCAATTTAATTGAAAGTAAAATATTAAGTACAACTTATATTCATAGGAGTCATCTTTTGTTTTTAGTCAAGTACATTTTACAAGAATTTCAATTATTAAGTTTTATACAATTATACGATTTTTTGCAATTATTACCTATTTATTTACAGCTTCTTTTTAAATGACATTGATTGTGATTGTTTATTACTAATCACACAACTATCATAAATTGTAATAAACTAGAATATTATTAAAACTACAGATAGACCTTTACTTACGACCGAAATACGTTCCTGAGCTTTGGTCGTATATTGAATTTAATAAAAAATATATTTTTTTATTATTTTACCATGTCCGCTCCCAATGTGGAGCATATGGACTCCTAATGGAGTTTATCTCAACAGAAATGTTTCTATGAGAACTGCTTGTTACTCAGTTGCTTAAGCTCTCTTTTTCTGAAGAGAGTAAGGAATAGAAGGAAAGAGCTAGGACAGAACTAGTAGTTAGCTAATCCCTCTGGATATGCCCCGTTCAGAGGATAGGATGGGAGGGAAGGGGAATTCAAGACATCACATACATCCATGCCTTTGAACAGAAATTCATAAATCGATTGAAAAATCAATCAATCAATCACCACTACCGCCTGTGTGGTCGAGTGGTCAACGCCGTTGCCTACCGCTACGGAGGTCACGGGTTCAAATCCCCAAAAAATATATAATAAAATAAAACATGTGTGTGTATATGTACATGTGTATTTTTTTATTGGTAAAAAAATAGAAATTTATATAATTAGTCATTAAAATTCCTTAAATACATAAATAAATTTATTAGCTCATCATGAGTAGAAGAAGAAGCAGTAGTCTTTTTAATCCGAATCCATTTTTGCAAATTTGTGCATTCCTTGGTCAATATGGAAGAACTTGCCAGCACAAGGCTAATTGGCATCATAGGCAACGTTTATTAGTGCGTCTCCTTTTTAACGAATTGTCAAATAACGAAAAAAAACAATTCGGGATCATGAAAAATATAAGACACTTATTCAAGACATTATAAAATTAAGATTTAATTTTTTTCGCCTTCTTTTTTTCAAATATTTAAAAAAAATTCTAATCTAATGAAATAGTATTATTAAAGTATAAAATATAATTTAAGCAATCCATTTATTCACTCTTTTATAGTTTGCGCCTTAGGCCGTTGCTTATTTCACCTGTATGATGGCGTCGGTCCTGGGAACGCTGCATCCATCTCTTTCCATATGAATTTTTGTTTCATTTCCAATTCCATTTCTTTTTTTTCAGTCTACAGCACTTTGATTTTGAATGTATAACATTCAAAATCTTGTTCTTCATTTGTAAAATTTTTTAAATTATTTTCTATAAGTTGTGTATTAAGTTGTAGCTCAATATATTTATATCAATTTTTTGACCAAACTCTACAATAAGATATGTTATATTGTGTTCAATGTAATTTTGTTTTTCAAATGATGACTTAGTTATATTTTTAAAATGTTTAGTAAGTTTTTTTTTCCATATTTTATATATGCAACATAATTTAACCTCTTCCTACCCTTTTCGGATATTTTTAATTCCGTGATGCTATTTTTTTTGGTTATAAGTGCAAATGTATGTAAGTGTATGTCGAGAAATATCTGTAGTTTTTTTTTTAAATTGAACTATTGTCCATTTACTAATTATTTTGCTTTTGAAATAATATTGATTAGATAAGAATGAGCTAAATTTGTTTATGTACTAACTATTTATTATGATTTGTTTAAGTTGCATTCTTTCTTTGAGCACTAGTTCCAAAAATGTAGTGATTTTTTAAAGAATAATAGTGTTGTGTGCCCGTCTAGCTATCATATTTATTTAATCAAATTGTGTTATTCCAAATGGAATGAAACTTGTGTATATGTACCATAGACAGATACTTATGCTATTTTTGACTAACCATGTTTTGTGTAATTGTCTATGAATGTCACTTTGGAGATGTTTACAATAAAAAGATAACCAAGCTTGTAATGTTTTCATGAAATGTCTGTTGTAAAAGAAAAAGTTTGCAGAGGATGTCTGGTGGTGTCAACTGCAGAACTTTCACAAGCTCATTACGAGACTCTAAACTCTTTCACAGCCATATGCGGGTTAACTGTAAGTTAAAATATAATCGAACACAGAATATCTATCTTTTACTGGCTATGTTGATCAATATAATATGTTGGCTTATTTATAGATATCAAACGAGAGTAAATTACCGAATAGGCTGTGTAACAATTGTTTGCGATTGCTGAATCAGTGCCAACAGTTTAGAATTAATTGTCAAAAATCTAGTAAAGTATTAACAGAACTATTAAAAATAAACCAAGATGGAAAGGTATTTTAACCCTCTTTTATTATTTATTAATGAATACTTTCATAATTGAAATAAGTTAACTATCTACTAACATCTACTAACTATCTACTACCTGGTGAAAGAGAATATATGACAATACAGCTGACACCAGTGCGCCATGAATTGGACATTTATTTTATACATAGTGTAAATAAATCTATGATAAATATGCAATTTTCGGGGATTATAATCAGGGCTTCGAACCGCTATTTTTTTCGTTCCAGTTCAAGTAAAAAAATATATATCAGTTCGGTTCCGGTTTTCATTTCGGCAAAAATAACGGTTTTGGTTCAACTTGAATCCATAAGCCCAGGAATTTACCAATTTGTCCAAAACATCTCCGTAACTCGTTTTTTTTTAGGTCACCGAGGGATTTGAAAATCTCAAAATCCTATAGTGTTTCACCGATTTGCCCAAAATATCTCCGTGACTCGTTTTTTTTTTTAGCTCACCGAGGAATTTGAAAACTATAGTAATTTACCGATTTGCCAAAAATACTGGCGTGAACTGAAATAAAAAAAAACGATATTTTTTTTCGGCTCCGTTCAGGTTTTCGTTCCGGCAAAAATAACAGTTTTAATTGTTTTTGGTTTTCGGTTCCGTTCCGGTTTGAAGCCCTGATTATAATCTTCAAAAAATTTGACTTAATGCTATTAAAAACAACATTATTTTTTTGACAATTTTATTGTGAATTTGATTTTGGCAATAAATCACATACTTATTATGAAGACAGATAAATTATGCGAAATATATGCCTTCATTTAGTTAGTGACTCGCTGATGAGTACCTATCGATTTGCGATGGAATTAAAATCGGTAGCCATTACTAGATTCAATCCTTTTCAGATTGTGATCATTTTCGTGCATGTATAATTCATTTTTATACTCCCAGTTAAACCCAATCTATTGTTTTCATAAATTTATCAATTAAATTTTATGGCCATGTTGGAAATATTACCTTGATTGATCCCTTTTGTCGGATATTTGTCATCTTCCTCAGAGGTATGCACAATTTCATTCAGCCACTATTGCTGTCTCGATACAAATCTCTATGTGATGTCTTCACAAGGACTGATTCATTCAAACTCTGAAATACAATTTCACTAGTACTGATTGACCTTCAAATCAATTTTGAGTAGCAATATACCGTGTCTTTTTTTACAGTTTAAAATTAAAGAACTCTACAATAAAAGAAGTAAACAAATCTACGAGACACACCCTTTGGAGCCGGCAGAACTATCAACCATAGAGTGCTCACAAAGAAATAATATTTTTAATAGTAGTATTAATTCATCTCAAAATTCCATATTTACCTCGGCCGCAAAACTTAATCTTAATGATAGCGAAACAAGACTGATCGGCGATGTTGATCAATTGACTCAATATCCAACGACTGATTTGACTAAAATAAAAGATATCGAACGGAACAAAGAGCTTTGCTCTGTTGATTTGTACGATGCCAACAATGGTCCACCTCCGTTGGTTTTTTTTGACAGCGATGATGAACGACATAAAATAGATACTGACTTGCCTATTAAAAAAGAATTGGAACATGAATATGAATGCTTTGATAGCCCTGCACCGATTGATATAAAAGAAGAAATCATTAATGTCACCAATGAAACATTAGTCGAAGATTTACTGGCAAATAGAAAAGGGAGCGATCTTAAAAAAAAATGTTTTAAATTGAAAACAAACCAGAAAAACAAAAAAAATAATATACGATGTATAGCAATTGACAAATTAAAAGGAAAATTAAAAAAGAAAGCCGATAAGGTACGCGTTGGCGCAGATGAGAGAATTAAACGAAAACACAGTGTAAATAATTACAGTTTCGATAAGTCTGCTGTTAATGTTAATAAACTGAGTTATCAGGAACAATTGTGTGCTTTGGAGACTGCTAGAAATAGAGTGGAATACTTGGAAGCTCCCTTCAAATGTAAACCTTGTGCCAAATATTTTGTACATGAGCTCAGCATGCAAGGACATATGAAGAGGCATGACGAGGTTAGTATTTGGCAATTCGATGTTGGTATTTTGGGTGTAATTGTCTCAGTTGCATTGCGTTCAATTTAACTATATTAAATTTGAATCGTTTAAATTATGTACATTCAAAAAAGTTTTGTCACTAACGACTCGGGTTTTGCATTTTGGCATCTTCAGGAGTTCAAGTACATGGATGAACTTGAACTGACGTTTAGTAAATAAATGTATTATGTTTATATAAGAAATAAATTTATTTATTTTGTTTGCTGGAAAATTTATAATTATATTTACTTACATATACAATCGTGGGGAATTTGGCAGTATAAAAAATATTATTTACAATTTGTATAGTTCCTAATATATTTTTATCTTCATATGTTTGCAGTCTGCCGGAGAATATATCTGTAAAATTTGCACGCAGCGCTATTCATCTCTGCGTAATCTTCAATCTCACGATGCGATCCACAGAGAAAGACTTCAGTGCAAGCAATGTTTACAGGTCCTTTGCGGACGTGTTTCGATGGCGAAACATATTGCGCACGCCCACAACGACTATTACGCCACATTTGAATGTGACATATGTAGAAAGGTGGCCACGTAAGTGATAAAAATGATTATTCTTGTGACCATGTTTGTTCCCAATGCATGTGAACTCCTAATGGAGCTTATCTTAACTGAAGTTGTTCTACGAAAACTGAACGCTACGTTCAACCGTGCTCTTGCTTGACACAAATCCATGGATTGGTTGAAATTATCAATTTATGAAGTGTACGTTTGCGGCCTCGCACACCGTGCAATTAATTGGGGCGAAAGTCCGATACCTTTTATTGTTAGTTTACAGATCTGGTTTATTTCGTCTATTTCGATTAAAAAATAAATATTCAAGCTATTTTTTTCTTTACAAAAAATTTGCAGTGGTATTCAATATTGTACCATCTGCTACACCTTCGTAGCCCTCTTACAGGATGTGCTCCACAGCAAAATGCAGCATAGTCTTTCAAATGTTTCCCTGGATCGTCTGGGGAAAACTAATAGTATGACAAAAGTAAAATATAGACCATTTATGAGTTGGTAATGACGCCGTATACTCTGACTAGAGATGTGAAAGAAATTGCTAAAAGGACTTATCTATATTTTTAGTATTTATCAAAAACACTTTAGGCACAATATTTCCTAAGGTATTTTTGATCAACCTTCTGAAAAATTGTAGTATCTTAAAATGAGTGTTTATAAATTTGAATTATTTTTCAGAAGTAAACATAACCTCAGACGGCATATGCTGACGCATAGTACGAGCAAAGAGAACAAATGCAAATGTCCATATTGTCCCAAAACATTTTCTCTCTCAACAAGTAGGAATGATCACGCAACGTAAGTAATATTTGGCAGTTTCAAAAGTCAAGTAATTTGTAGAATCACGAAACAAACATATAAATTAAAAATGTTGCCGACCCAAGTTTTTTAAGAATATGATAGACACCCAACTGACAACTGTCAAAATTCCACAATATAAAAAATATGATGCATAATACCTCCAAAAGGTTACACAATACCATTGCTTAGCTAAGAAATATACAGGTGGCAATGGCACGATCATAACATTATAATGTTAGACCGATGGCCAAAGTTACCCGTATCGACTGTAATTGATAGATTAATTATTGTGTCGTTATTGTTTCAGTCGTGCCCATTCTAAAGGTGAAAGATATTTCCCTTGCAAAATATGTAAACGCAGCTTTTTGAACAAAACTCTCTTACGCATGCACGCCATTACGCACTCGGACAAGAAAGATTTCTACTGCGTGGAATGTGATATTCACTTCAAGAGAAAAAACTCTCTTGATCGTCATTTGAAAATATCCATGCGACACGGCAACCAATCTTCAAGGTAATAATATTTCTTTTTGTTATAACTGCTTTATGGATTTTTGATGAACACATCATTTTCAATTGCTATTATACAACTCCTATATGAATGTCTCTGATGGTTACCACACAAGTCCCTGTACTCACCCTCACCAATCCTGAAATGGGATGCATAGAGCATAGTTTCTCAACATTTTTGAGCCTGTGGTCCCTTTAATTCTCATGTTTTACTGTGGCCCCCATACCCACATAGGGCATCCAATCACATGATTTGGGCTCTTGGGATCCCGGGATTGATGACTGGGAATAAAATTGAGATATTTCGAAATAATTTTCAACTCAAAACACTTTTTAGCTTGATGACTTGAATAAGTTAGGAATTGACAGATTCTACAATTTTAACTTTCTACAAGATTCTACAAAATTTAACATTCAAAAATGTGAGACCTTTTTTTTTCTGGCTCGCTCCTCCCAAAAAGTAGCAAACTGACGGTTTCCACATATATTCAAAAATGTGGCACCTTTTTTGACTCATATTTTTATGAAGCCTGGTTCAAATACAAAATGCACAATTTCTGTTTATTGTATTTAGGCTGCCTATGGCCCCCAAAACTGTGCTGTGCAAATTTATAAGATTAAAGGATTTACTACGGTCCAGCTGATATAGCACATCACATATCCCAAGAGTCAGCCTTGTAACGCAGATGTTTGCGTTACTCATTATGATATAAAAATTTATCTAAACAAAGCCGAAAATAAAATTATAATTCGGTATCAGAAAGTCATTATTTATGTAAGCTCATATTCATATTTTGAATATGAGCTTACATAAATATCGTAAATCAGAGTAATTAGATCACGAAACGTGCCATAATCACTGGTCCTGCATGGGACCGCTTGGCATTGACCTCATGGAGAGTTGTTAGAGGTTATAGTTAATTTACATTAAAATTTCGTTAAAAAGTAGTCAAACAAACTTTCAGCTTTGTCAGCTCAATCAAAATATTAAACCAAATATAATGGGTATTATATTTTATCAGACGATAACGAGCACTCTATAAAGATCGTTAGTACCAGTCCCGTATATGACCATTAGTTGCTGTAGCTGTTATAAATATCTTTCCCGTTCATAGTGTGTTAATTATTGTCACATTCTCCAGGTTCAAATGCGATCTATGCGAAAAACGCTATGATACACCGCTCAGACTGAAAGAACATTTGAACAGCTCGCATCTCCGTGTATTTAATTTTACTTGCGACAAATGCCCGTCCAAGTTTCTCACCGGCGGCGGTCTGAGGATCCACAGACGGAAAATTCACGAAGGAAAAGTGGACCCGAAGAATCACATTTGCGGCGTGTGCTCGAAAGCGTTTCAAGTAAATAAACCTTTTGAATTTGATTATTCGAGTAGTACTATTACTTAGCACAAAAGGAATCCCTTTTTTGAACCTAAGTAAAAAAAAACCTACTGTAAAGTTTATAAATTGTTGGTTACGATTTTCAGTCTATTTCTGGTTGATATATAAAGTACCAGATTTTCTTTTTCTTTTGCTATTTACACTCCTTATGTCATACGGTGCCTCCGAGACAATCTCTTTCTAGTCTCGACTTAGTCATTCCTCGTTAGTCATTCCTATAGTGACCTATAGTCCATTATATGTCATGGTTATCAGTGGCCTTCTGGGACGACTAAATCATGCTTGAAAAAGAGGTAGACTCAGGCGTCATCAGCATATTTCCAAATTATCTGTATTGTTACATTTTAAGATTGGACATTATAAGGGGCTGGTTAGTTCAGTCTTTTACTCCGATTTCCTGAATGCTGATTAAATAAAACCACTATACACCTCGAGCATCTGTTTTCAAAGCTCGTTATACGATTATCCTGAACTGTCATCAGGTGACAGCAACACAAATGCTATTCATTTGACATGTAACTATTTTACATGTTTCTTTATAAATGTTCATAAAAATGTTTCTTGTTATTTTAGTCTAAGAATTTACTCGTCAGACACATGAGAATTCACACCGGGGAACTTCCATACGGCTGTCATATTTGTGATAGACTATTTCGTCAAAAATCCACATTGGAAACTCACATCAAGTTGGTACACCTGAAACTCAAGCGACCGTTTGGAAAACACAACAGAATGGCAGACATGAAATAATGTTTAACTGAACTCGCCTGATATGTAGTCGACTAACGCTAACTTTATGGAATATTATATGTTGAAATTAATTGTTAAATAAAATATAATATATTTTTGTTAATGCAAGACTTTTTTTAAACTTCTAATGGAAGTATCTATGGTGTTACTCAGTTGCTCAACCTCTCTTAAAGATAGTAGTAGGGATAGAAGGATAAGACTAGGACAAAGCTAGTGGTTAACTAATCGCTCTCGCTACGTCCATATTATAAAAATATTCACATTTCTCTGCTGACCACCACCTTGCGGACCACTGTGCTAGACTGAAGAAAAGCTAATATGAACAGGATTGACTCCAGAGGTGTCTGCAGCACATTTCACAGCCTGTTCAAACATTTCACTATGATCACTGACGTAATAGGAGCTACATGATATGTTCTCTAATCTCCGAATCACTCACACTCTTAAACTCTATCAGATAGATTCCAAATTTCAGATGTGAGCATCTCTCGAAGCTTGGTACAATATTTTTCTCAATCTTCATCATATACTACGATTCGCTTCCATACGCTGGTTGAATACATGACATTTTTTTTTAACCGGGTACAGCTGTATGCTCCAGATAGTCTGCGTTGAGCTTAATGTGATTAGTTATTTCTAGACTCCTTTGTGTTGATGTCTTACGGTATGAATAATCTCTGGTATCTGAAGCTAACCTTCCTGATGATCTCTAGCGCTGTTCATAATTCGAGGGCTTACAGTCCAACAACACTATCTACAAAAGTCAAACTTTTCAGGAGAGCCAAAAATGGTTGTTTTTATTTTGTAACTTAACAAAGCAGATGTTAATTTGAAACCTAATGTTCATATTTTATAATTTATGGTACTTTAAGTTAATATTGCTTTTGGTGACGCTAAGTATTATCTTCAAAATCATTAAAAAACGACAACTAAATATACAACTATATCGTTAAATTTCAATGATGATTGAAGACTGTCAGATGTATAAATGATGAAATTATAAATGAATGTGTCTTTTTTAATACATATTATTACTTCTAATTCTTTGATATAGTTGTTACTGTAAAATTTTGTGTTTTAAATATGAGTTTGAAAATTTAAAAAAAACCATAGTAAATGAGCGATGTCGATTGGTGGCTGTGGAGTAGAAGGTGGACACGTACAGCAGAGATGGTTGGCTTTGTATTGCTTCAAATTGTGTTTGCATCAACTTTGCCTGCGTTAGATGTAGCGTTATGTTTCTGAATGTTTCTGAAAATGTCTACATACTCTCCCTCTCTACCGATTCTAAAAATGGAATAAAGCAGTACTGTCATAATAATACAATCATTGCATGAATTTCTATTTTTGTATCCACTGCCTTAAAATTAAATTCTCGTACGAAATGCCCATAAGACATTGTATACTAAATAACACAAGATCATGTGATAACTTTATTAACCTTTAAACGCCCGTGGACTTTTGCATTACCCGTAGCTTTTATAAAAATAATTATATCTCTAAAACTAGTCAGCTTATGTGGGTAAAATAAAAAGCATTAGCAGAATAAAAGATTGTTTATAACTAACAAAAGCTTTATTTACAATTTTTCACATTTTTATATTATTATACATTTAAGTTATAGAATTAAAACGATAAAATTTAGACAAAATAGACAATTTTCTAGGTATGGACAAAAATCTGTATCCCCATTGAAATATGTTGTATGGTGTGAATAAAGCTGATTTATTACGATCCGCCTAACACAACACATATTCCAAGAGTTGACCTTGTAACGCAGATGTTTATATTACTCAATGCGACAAAAATATTGAAAATATACATCGGAACTGAAAATAAAATTATGGATCGGTATCTCAAAGTCATCATTTATGTAGGCTAATATTCATATTTTGAATACTATTATCATAAATCAGTGTAATCCGATAGCGAAATGTACCATAATCACTGGTCCCGTACGGGACCGCCGGGCGCTTAAAGGTTAAGCTGAGTACTTATAGGTTTAAATCTAAGATCTTCAAATATGTCCTATAGCTGAGTTATAGTACAGAAAAGGGTACAATTCATTCAAAGGGAAAAATTCGCATCATCATTATATCGCATCATATTGCATCAGTATATTTGATTATTTAAAAAACTTTGTAGCGATGCAAACTTTCAAATAAAGTTCTCTCAATATTATTACAATGTTTTAGTTATAAGCCAGGATGTTTGAATTTCGAATATTGATGATAATTTCCTATTGGACGGATCAAAAATGAGCGGTTCAAAATAAGCCGTAAGCATTGGTCGAAAAATGTGGTGTTCAAAATAAAGCGTTATCATTGGGCGAAAAGGACAATGTTACGAAGTGATTTGTGATTATTTTATCGGCTATTAATGTGAAGATGTTTAAATTTGTCCTTTAAGTTCTTTCATGACCCAGGTGATTTCTGCTTGCCTATATTCATTTACGCTGAAACTGTCACATATAGTGCCGTCATCGGTAAATGCCATATTTAAAAAAGGCTTTTGCGATAAAGGTAATTCATACAACTGTATTGATCATAATATCATTAGCATTGAAAAAAATATTTTTCGTTTTTTTTTTTTGTTTAACCCTCCAAGGACGAGCGTCACAATATGGTCACACAAAACACCGTTGTCTATTGATCCCACTATTCATACTTTTTCTACCTGAATATCGTTGCTATCGCTCATATTTAGTTAAGAAGGGTACGGACTACAGTTAGTCATCAGTCGTGGGGACAGGAACAGCCTCCAAACACACATGTGATTTTTTGAATTTCCGTTTTTTTTAATTTACTTTTTGAAACTGTTAGTTATTTTTTTATAAAAACATAAAATTATTAACAGTTATTTTGCTAATATATTTGTATTGAAATTATGTTGATTTAAAGATGTCAATTTGTAAATATTTAAAAAAAAATCACGTTTAGCTATATTTCAACCCCGAATGTTTGCGAGCCCATACGGTCAATTTTGTCCTTGCTACTGTCCGTACTCAATATTACACGCTAATAAAAGGATGAGCATGACCATATAGTCATGCGGGGTTTCTATAATCGACTTTGCGTTTTTTTTTTTTTAATTTTGGATAGGAATAAAAGTTATCCGTGACTTCAATATGGCTTAGAAAATATTTTTTTTATCAGAAAAAAGCTCTCGTCTCTGGAGGGTTTTAACACACTGAGGCATCGTATTTATTCTATACCAAATTCGTAAAATATTATGCAATTTTAAAAATGAATTCTGTGATAATTTGCCGCTCCCTAAGACTTGCCGCCCCTAGGTAACCCACTCGCCTATGCCTACAAGACGTTCCTGAAGTAAACGATGCATAGATAAGGCGATCCAACTATTTATTATTCTTTCTGAGATTGTTTTTAAAACGAAAACGTAACTATTTGGCCAAGGCGTCAAAGAGCAATACTATTCTCTCCCTATACTTGAATCAATTTTACTTTTCATTGGCTTTTGATTCCTTGTAGAGATGTCCTACTGTATTTGGTGGCCACGACGATTCTTTGGACGAGGCCGCTTCGGACACAGGTCCGATAAGACTGCCAATCGATTCTGGACGAGGACGAACGTGATTAGAAATCGAATGCCAAAAAATGTCACCAGGGCCTGGCAAGTGCTTTTTGCGTCGATTACCTGTCGAATTTCAATTTATAAACATTTTCAATCAAATGATACATAAGACGGCTATTTTTTTTTATTGAAGAAAGATTTTAAGTCTACCGATTCTCTTTTTGCAAATGGTAAAATTCAGAGATCACCTTGTAAAACAGATATCGTTAACAAAAAAATGGGCTGTAGCTGTGTCATGGACACGGCCGTGTGTTGTACGTGAATACGTCTCGTAATAGGTGATATTACGCCCCATTTTAACGTTGCTGGCACTGCTTGACTCGGTCATATGGTGTTTTAATAGTACCATTCGATTGCTCTTGAGAAGCACTTTCCAACCGTATGCGATCTTTGTATTTCGACTTAGCTTTTTGACGCGTTAAGCCTGACATTATATATTTTTGTTTTTTTTTTATATTTTAACACCTAATTATAGTCACAGTCACAATATTACACTAATGTTTTATCTATAATCGATAGATTTTGTCGAGAGCTAACGATTGAACTTTAAACGAACATCGTAACTTCTTTGAGTCAAAAGTTATAGTAAATAGAAATCTTGATACGCAGCAAAATTACCTCAAAATGGCGGCGCTTCCTCCTCCGCCCCGTGCGATGTATCACAGTCTTTTTATAACGCAATAAATTCGTTGATTCTTTAACTATCCAGTGGTGTAATTGAATTGGATAGCGATGATAGATATGAAGCTGTGACACCAAACTGTATCCCCCGATTTCGTTATCATTCGTTTTTTTTGATTGCCTCCCTATGGAAGCAATTTTAAAAACGTATTCACGTCAAAAAAAAAATCAAGAGATTATTAGTTCCACTAAATTACACAAATTAATTACGATTTCTCTTGAGAAGGATTCTCAGTCTAAATGTGCCGTAATAAATTGCAATCTAATTTTATTATTGATGATAATCAGAGGCGAGGGCATTGTCTCGATACATTTTTTATTTTATTAAAATAAATATTCGCTCATATTTGTAAAGGAGGATTAAGAAATCAATTAATATTTCATTCGATTTTAAACACATACGTGTATTCTATCGCAGGTTGTCGATTGTTTTTCCAAAATGGTTGAATACATTTACAATGCTGTAGTTTCGATTATCAATCTTGTTGTAAGGTAAAGATTTATCAAAAGCATTTACGAGATATTGAGAGAAACCTATTTCTAAAGAATGGAGTTCAATTATGGCATCGTCAAAATGGGAAAATAGAACTGATCCAACCGAGTCGAGCAAGTGAAAATACATTCACACAAAAGCAGAAGAAATGTCAATTCAAGAAATCAGGCAAAAGGAAAAGTCGTGGGTACTTCAAATGAATCCCTGAAATATCTTGACGTTTTAAATTATTATTTTCATTGTTTCGGGAAAACATAGAAGTCAATAATTGTTTTAGGGTCAAACACAGTCAATCAAAATACGTAATTGACCGACACTTTTTAATTTAGCACTACATCACTGATTCTAATCTATTTTTCACATTTTGGTCAAAAGCAGGCATTAGATTAAGGTACTTTACTTTCACTTGCGGAAAAATGTGAGCAAATGAAGTGTGTTGAAAGTTTTTTTCGTTTTAAAGCACATTTAGGTAGTGTTTATTTTTTAAAACGAGAAAACACTTCTTTCACAGGTTTTTTACCCATCCTTTTTTCACTCAATTGCATTTTGAGTTTCATGTGTGCACAGCCCGCTAATAAATGTTCTAGGAGACAATATTTCTTGTACCAAGAAAAATGATGAACCCATTGTCATAATGGACTGATTTAAATTTCAAAGAAAGGAGCCATCTACACTATACAAAGCATAATTGAAGTATCGATAAGTTTCTTAGTTTATTATTGAATTATGATTTAAATAAGCTGCGAATTTTCTTGAAATCATTTACGTTTTCTTACTTTCGCCATCATACCAAAATACGTTCAAAATTTGATAGTAAATAATTACAGCCCTGCATTTTGAGCCCCTGTTTCTCCAAGGTGCATCTCTTGAAGAAGGTAAGCCCATCGTCACCTGACGCATTGTTTTAAATTATTAAATCTTTTAATTCGAGCAATAATCGTTTGAACACCGTCGCGTAACAAGCTCATAGTTATTGTGGTAATATATAATTCATAGTTTTGGGAGTTCTGATCTAGGCCAGAAAGTGAGTGGATTATAATATATAACATTTATTTATATTTAAAGTTTCATTTCATGCATACATTCTAATTATATTTTAATCTTCACATATAATGATAATAGTCTTTTAAAATTATTTTAAATTTTTGATAAGGATTTTGTAAATTATCTTGGGAATGGGTTTGTGTATTATCCTTTCTCTCTGGATTAATCTCGAGTGTCTTAAAATAATTTCATTTGTTTTTGAAATTATTTTTTTGTTTTTTACCATGTCTGCTCCTAATGTGGAACATGTTGACTCCTAATAAAGTTTATCTCAACATAAGTGTTTCTTTAAGAACTGCTTATTACTCAGTTGCTCAACCTCCCTTTTTCCAAAGAGAGAAGGGATACAAGGATAAGGTTAGGACAAGACTAGTGGTTAGCTAATCGCTCTCACTATGCTATGTTTTAATGCTAAAAGACTGCGTTTAAGAAAATTCATTTTTTTAACCATGTCTGTTTCTAATTTGAAGCATATTATGTACTCTTAATGGAACTAATTTAAACAGAAGTACCTCTTATTTTCAGTCTAGGGTAGGAATGGCGAACCTTTTTTTAAAGTGTGCCAATAATTATGCATAATTAAAAAAAAACTTCGCGTGTCAGATAAATTATTATATATGAGAAAGAAAAATATTTTCTTCGTGTCTTCAATTATTATTGGAAAATTTGTATTACGTAAGGATGCAATTATGTACTCTGTTCTTTGTGGAATCGTAAGGTGTTAATAAATGATTCTTATTAATCCTTCTTGAGATCATTACCTAAAATTTCAATTTTGGGTATAAATAAATGCTCTCATGTGATTGCACAATCAGTTAAACAAATTGACCATGGCTTTAAAGATTTTCATTCAACGGGTAAAGTTGTTCAAACAAACCAAACTGTGAACTTCTGAAACCTTTTCTTTAGATAATATACAAAACGCGTCAGAACATGACCGCGATTCAGCCACTGGTTAATTCGTACTTTTGAGAGCAGTGCCGGTGCGATGTCATTTGGCGCCCTAGGCAACGGTAATTGGCACGCCCCATTTTCCACAAATAGTCCCATTTTTTCGAAATAATAAAAAAATCGGAATCATTAAAAATATTTTTTAATATATCCATGACCGCTCCCAATGTGGATCATATGGCCTCCTAATGGATGTATCTCAACATATTTGTAACTCAGTCGCCCAACCTCTTTTTTCGAATCATATAGAAATAGATATATAATTACAACGAACAAATACAAACGTCAAAAAAAAAATGTACTACACATTATTTATTATTATCAGTGTATATAAAATGCCGGCTGTGTGGTCGAGTGGTCAACGTTGTTGGCTTCGGCTACGGAGGGCCCGGGTTCAAATCCCGGTATGGACAGTTTTATAAATTGATTTTTCAATAGATTTATGAATTTCTGTTTAAAGGCATGGATGTATGTGATGTCTTGAATTCTCCCCTCTCACTTATCCTATCCTATGAACGGGGCGTATCGAAAGCGATTAGCTTACCACTAATCCTGTCTTAGTCTTATCCTTCTATTCCTACTCTCTTTGGAAAGAGAGGTTGAGCAACTGAGTAACAAGCAGTTCTTGTAGAAAAACTTCTGTTGAGATAAACTCCATTAGGAGTCCATATGCTCCCCATTGGGAGCGGACATGGTTTAAAAAATAAAATAAAAACAGTAATACTCCACTTATGCGCCCCCTAATTATTAGCGCCCTAGGTGGTTGCCTATTTCGCCTGTATGGTGGCGCCGGCCCTGATTGAGAGTCAATGTTATCTAATAATTGCGAAAATTCTCGTAGATTAAGAGCTCGAGGAGATATGGAAATAACGATTTAAGTCAAAATAGCAATTTTCGCACAAAGTAATTTTTAGAGTACTTTTTAAAAATCTAAATTCACTCCTAATGTGAGGGATATGGTCTCAAAATGGAAGTGTCTCAACAGATGATTCTCTACACGAACTGCTTGTTACTTGATTGCCCAACCTGTCATTTTTTAAAATCGAGTAAGGATAGAAAGGAGCGCTTAGGCAAGATTTTTTGTGAGCGAATAACTCTTTTTACGTCTCGAAATTTTCGGTTGGGAAGGTAAAATTTTGAAACACTCATGCCTTCGAACGGACATCTGTAAATTGATTGAAAAAATGCTGTTGGTTTTGGGATTCGAATACGTGAGATCCGTCACGGAGGCCAACCACGTTGACCACAGTACTAGAAACCCGACATTAGTGTGGCATTTTACAATACAATAACATGTCACTTGATGGTACGCGTAACATAAGTTCGCCGTCCCTGGTCTAAGATAAG
Organism: Himalopsyche tibetana; assembly: GCA_030503985.1. NCBI lineage: Eukaryota > Metazoa > Arthropoda > Insecta > Trichoptera > Rhyacophilidae > Himalopsyche > Himalopsyche tibetana. Next base: position 4,897,195 of record JAPJYX010000011.1, on the reverse strand, counting down.
TGTGACCAACTATGTTGGCTGAATTTTAATTTTATTGCGAATAAAATTAAACATGTATGTATACTTAACAAACCAATGTCAAAGTTGAATGTACTCAAATTGTACTGCACTTACCTTGACTAGCTGTAAGCCCGTTGCCCAGCAACGTGAGATTTTTGTTGCATAGTATTTAATTTTATTTAATTTAATTTAATTTAATTTAATTTAATTTAATTTAATTTAATTTAATTTAATTTAATTTAATTTTATTTAATTTTATTTTATTTTATTTTATTATATTTTATTTTATTTTATTTTATATTATTTTATTTTATTTTATTTTATTTTATTTTATTTTATTTTATTTCATTTTATTTTATTTTATTTTTATTTATTTATTTTATTTTATTTTTATAGTTAGCAGAAATTTCGTAAATTATTTAATTTTTGGAATAATGTTTATGTTTGCTAACAACCATTTTTCGTAGTAGCCGAAATTTCGTAATTATGTAATATTTGGAATAATGTTCAAGTTTGCTAACAACCATTTTTCGTAGTAGCATAAATTTCGTAAAATATTTAATTTTTGGAATAATTTTTAAGTTTGCTAACAACCATTTTTCGTAGTAGCATAAATTTCGTAAAATATTCAATTTTTGGAATAAAGTTTAAGTTTGCTAACAACCATTTTTCGTAGGAGCAGAAATTTCGTAAATTATTTGATATTTGGAATAATGTTCAAGTTTGCTAACAACCATTTTTCGTAGTAGCAGAAATTTCGTAAATTATTGAATTTTTGGAATAATGTTCAAGTTTGCTAACAACCATTTTTCGTAGGAGCAGAAATTTCGTAAATTATTTAATTTTGCGCATATATCGACAGCCCTGCAGTTTTTTAATTGTAAATTATTAAATCTTGGGAATAATGTTCAAGTTTGCTAACAATCATTTTTCATAGTAGCAGAAATTTCGTAAATTATTTGATATTTGGAATAATGTTCAAGTTTGCTAACAATCATTTTTCATAGTAGCAGAAATTTCGTAAATTATTTGATATTTGGAATAATGTTCAAGTTTGCTAACAACCATTTTTCGTAGTAGCAGAAATTCGTAAATTATTTGATATTTGAAATAATGTTCAAGTTGCTAACAATCATTTTTCATAGTAGCAGAAATTTCGTAAATTATTTAATTTTTGGAATAATGTTTAAGTTTGCTAACAACCATTTTTCGTAGAAGCAGAAATTTCGTAAATTATTTTATATTTGGAATAATGTTTCAAGTTTGCTAACAACCACTTTTCGTAGAAGCATAAATTTCGTAAAATATTCAATTTTTGGAATAATGTTTAAGTTTGCTAACAACCATTTTTCGTAGGAGCAGAAATTTAGTAAATTATTTAATATTTGGAATAATGTTCAAGTTTGCTAACAACCATTTTTTGTTGTAGCAGAAATTTCGTAAATTATTGAATTTTCGGAATAATGTTCAAGTTTGCTAACAACCATTTTTCGTTGTAGCAGAAATTTCGTAAATTATTGAAATTATTGAATTTTTGGAATAATGTTTAAATTTGCTAACAATCATCTTTCGTAGTAGCAGAAATTTGTAAATTACTTAATTTTTGGAATAATGTTTAAGTTTGCCAACAATTATTTTTCGGATTTAAATTATTTAACAATTATTTCCAATAAAAATCAAAAGATCAAATCCAATTTTTCAATAAAAAATCAGTTGCACATTTTGTCCAAGTGTATGAAAAAAGCAAAATATTATTCTATGATATATCCATATCATAATTTGAATATTCTTAATGTATTAAAGAATTCTAACAGATTTTCAAGGTCAGACGTGAAAAGATTCATCATTATGATTCAATTGATCAAACCCGCTCCAAAAAATATTAGTCTCACATCGACTCACACGATCAAACGATTCATTTCGATAGCCCTATAATCATAGTTTGCAATAGTCGAATTAAAGTCTTTGATTATTCGAATATTATGATCTATGATGATACTATACTTTAGCTCTACACCAAGAAATATCGAATTTTCAAACGTGGCGATATCAGAACATTCACGTGCTGTTTAAAATAAGCCGCTTCCATTGGATAGAACAAAATTTCAAAAATGTGCTGTCCAAAATAAATCGTCATCATTGGTCTGTACCTTACTGCGGACGTTTTACAAACATTATCGGCTATATATAGATTGGTTACAATTAGGTCTTCCAATCACGGAATCCCGATCAGTTGGGGATTCCGTCATTCCGGGATCGCCTTACCACCGATCCCGGGATTTCAAGATTAGCTACGCATATATATCAAATTTAAAATCTAAATACATACATTACTACCATATTTAAATAGTAAAATAATTCCCTTCAGAGCACCTCAGTTGCTTATGTAAATGTTTGTATAATATTTATGATGGATTGTGGTCTTACTCCCTTTGTCCTCTCATATTTTGCATGTATATATTTTTTTTCTAATTCTCATACTTATATTTTTTTTCCTCTTTCTTCGTAAATGATTCTTGAAAAATTGAAAAAAAAAACATTTCAACGCTCAACTAATTCGATTGCAATCAATATTAGAGACAAATTTTATTCGAAAAATAAATTGTTTTTCGGCTTTTGTGGTGTAGTGGAAAGAGCTTTAACTAAGAGATCAGATTGGAAAGCTCAAAATTAAATAAAAAATAAAAATCAATATTCATTTTAGATTTTGAAAATGGGTGTTTGTGATAATTTCATCTATTCGAATTAACCTCAAGCAACTGTGATTAAAAAATGGGGTGTGGCTGTGTCATGGACACGGCCGTGTGTTGTACGTGAATACGTCTCGTAATAGATGATATTACGCCCCATTTTTAAGTTCCCGGCACTGCTTGACTCGGTCATATGGTATTTTAATGGTACCATTCGATTGCTCTTGAGAAGCTCTTTCCAACCGTATACGATCTCTGTATTTCGATTTGTTTCGCCAGATGTGTTTTGTATTTAAATTGAAGATACAAAAAAAAATTAAACATGAAATTAAGGTAAATGATCGATCCAGAGATTCCGGTACACCGTGATTGAAAAATTGCGAATCACACAATCCCTGGATCACAATAAGGGTCAGATATTGGATGCCCTAGTAACAATAGACTTTCGTAAAGTTGTCACTTCTTGATGGAAAACTATACCATTTTGTTTTGGATTCAACTATGCTTGGTTGAGATTAAATATCATCTTCGTAATTGATATTATAATAAATTTCAATAAAAGTTCCTCAGTCGAGTGGTTAATACATTTGACTTTCGCAGTTTGGTTGTGTGGTCATTGATTAATGTTTATGTCTTTGTAAAGGCATGGTTTGGTGGTAATATTTTCACCGTCTTAAACTCTAGAAAAAAAATAGGCACTAAATATATAAAACAATGAATAAAAAGGAGTATGCAGAAATATTCTACATATGTGTTACTTCTGCATAATCACCTATTTCATCATTGTATGGTACTTAGTGCCTATTTTATTTCCACTATTCAAAAGCCGAAACTGATATTATATCTTTGGCCATGTTCGTACCCTATGTGGAGCATATGGCCGCCTCCATGTTTCCCTGTCTCCCGCCAATAGCATTGCTTCCTCCCATGAAATGCCGGCATCCTTCAGCTCCACCGAGTACATCCTATGGATAGTACCCGACGGACGTCCAAGACGCCGGAATCCCACCGGTCGAAAGAAGAGGCAGGCAGGATTGAGCCTTCCGGAGGCATCCGCAGCACGTGACCCAGCCAGTTCCAACGTCTCTCCATAACCACTGACGTGACGGGACGATGTCTTGTACGCTCCCTTATCTCTGAATTCCTCACAAAATCAAACCACCTCACCCCCATTATCCGACGCAAGCATCTGTTCTCGAAGCTCCAGGTGCCATGATTCGCAACCGTAAAGCATTACCGGCAGAATGCAAGCGTTGAACAAGTGGCATTTGGTTTTAAACGAGTACAGCTGTGTGTCCCAAACAGTCCGCATTACATAATATATAATGATTTTAAATTATATTTTTCCATTGCAGGTTTGCTCAACTATTGCCTAATAAATATTTTGATTGAATTATCAACATGTCAAGCGAGGACGGTGTCAGAGACAAATTATTTTTCATTTTAGTGACGGGAATGTGTAAGTATTCTTTAATATTATATTTAGAAAAAAAATGTTAATTGTTTTCTTGTTCAGTTTTATATTTAAACTTTGTTGGGTGTTTTCATTTGAATTAACTGTTTAAAAATTTGTGGAGTGAGAAGAATTTGTTGTAATTTTCTATACTCACAATTTTTTTTATTGTAATTTATTGTATGATAGGTTTAAGAATTACCAAAATCTTTTGAAGATATTCATTAAATGAACGACGCAGCGTCACAACCAGTTTAACATTAGAATCTAATGATTAGATAGAATGAAAAAAATATTATTTATCACTCTTTCAACATTGTGCTGAGTTTTATTTGTCATTTTTTTTTTTAATTTAAAGGTTTTCCAATGTGTCAACACTTCGCCGATATTTTTTCCGAGCCCCTTCGCAGCGGTGAAGATGCTAGATGGTGAGACTGAAAACGTGAGCGTTTACACGACAACAGAAGATACTTCACCATATAAAACAGGGACCACGGAGAATCCTAGCGTATACCACCAAATCGCCAGAAATGTCTTAGAAAGGATTGCTTCGCCAGTGGTCAGCCATTTTATTTTGGTAACAGCAACAGAAAAATCAAACAACATTGCTACAAAATCTCACAAAACAACCAAAGACAATGAAAACAAATTAGAAATTGTAGAAGAAAGTATACCAGAATTAGACGAAGAAGACTTTAGTTCTGTCAATATTACTGAAGGAGCTGTAAATAATGACACAGATGAATTAAATGGAAGAGAATTAATAAACCCAAAATTGATTGAATCAAATCCAAGTTTTAATAAAAGAATAACAAAAAAACAAAGTTCTCGACCAGAAAGAATTGTTCTGTATCCGTTTGTGAGTGCAGTAGAAGAAGAAGAAAAAATAGCAAGCGAAGTAAACGATCTAAACATGGGACAAAAAGACTTTTTCGACTCAATTTCAGATCTTCCCGATGAGAGCGAGAACGAAGTTGATCCCGATAATATTAAAACCAGAGCCGATGAACGAAATGACGGTGTCGAAGTTGATAACGGCAAAGATTTTGGCGAATCTGATGGAAACGGAGGGAAGAGCTTTAGTGAAAACGGTTTTATTTATATATTAGAGAAGATTAGTTCGGTTATTTCGTTGGCTTGGGGTGCGATATCAGCAATATTTCCAACCCAGATGACGAACATGGATGATGGAAATTAGATGATATGTAAAATATCTGTAAAAAAAAACAAAATTTTATATTTGATGTAAAAATTGTCGTTAAATTAGTTATTATTGGATAGATACTATTTATTGTAATGTAAGATTTTGTATTCCTTTTTTTAGTTGAGTTACTGCATATTATTATGTCATGATACTGACTTCGAATGTAAAGCTGCCAACTCACAAAAAATGCAAATATGGCACGAAGAACCAAAAAATATAGTTAAATCTTGATGTTAAAAAGAATGACCTTATTTTAGTAATCTTATGGATTCTTATAGAAATGATCCTTACTTATAACATAAAAATGACATTACTTGATGCCCTGTAATGATTGTTTTTGATTGGCTGGTGTTACTGATTTGAGAGCCATCTTCCAGGCATCTCTGTCTTGGGTTTTCTCTCTTCAAACGTTTATACTCAGACTCACTGCATTCTTCTTGATGTTGTTTATCCGTTTCACAGTGACTGATGCCTTAAAGAGCTTCTTTGTACAACCTCGTGCAAAGCTCTGAGCCCAATTGACGCGCTGTTGTTCTACTAACAAATTTAATTTAAGCTCATGTCTTAAACAGTTATGTGAACAATAACAGTCATAAATATTATAAAATAATATATTTTTTAACAGAGAACAGGACCTTTACACTATAAGACAGTTAAATATAATATAGATATATTATGATAATGTGATGCAATACTGATATACTTTCTGCAATGCAATAATGTGATGTAAACTGATGCAATAAATTAAATAATACTTTTGTAATGACAGTGAAACCTCGATACAATGGACTTCGGATTTAACAGATAAATTAAAAAAATGTTATAGTGTCCAGTAGGGCATCCAATTCCGGGATCCGGGATCCCGTAATCCCGGGATCCCGTTCAATTTTCTGATCCCGAAATTCCGGGATTGAGATGGCCGCGATCCCGGGATTTCGGGATTGAGAAATTTCTGGCAAATTCTCGAAATTTACACGAAATTGGCAAATCGGGGATTTCAAATTCTTCGGTGAGCTAAAAAAAAAAAAAACGAGTTTCTGTGAGATTCTGGGAAAAAGTATACCAAATCGGAGATTTCAAATTCCTCGGTGAGCTAAAAAAAAAAAAAACGAGTTTCTGTGAGATTCTGGGAAAAAGTATACCAAATTGAGGATTTCAAATTCCTCGGTGAGAAAATCTCAATCCCGGGATTCAAAATAATTCAATCCCGAAATCCCGGGATTGGAAAAAGGCTTCGGGATTGGATACCCTAGTGTCCAGCTATTGATAAGCTAGTAAACAATTTTCTGCAATCGTGGTCAATTTGCAAGATACAAATTTGACGAAATTAAGGTTAGTTGACATTGTAATTCTTGGATATCTAATCTTTGTAAAGAATTACTGTGTATTTTTTTCCCAACAGTTTATTTACTTATTATTAATGAAGATTTAAAAGCATGCTAGTTGCCTATCAATGTACATATATTTTAAATTAACAACACAAGAAAGCAAAGCTGTGGACTCTGAGAAAAATGTTCAATAATTTCATTTCAACTGATGTATATATATACCATCAGATCATCTTAAGTCAGCCAAGCATGAAATGTCAACACTTTTGACTATTTTGTTTAAATACACATCATGAAATATATTTTTCGAAAAAAAATTGAGCCGCTCATTTTTCACGAATTCGATTCCGATTCCGACACTCCACAGCCCTGCAAGAAAGTAATAACAGGTAAAAGGCTTCATTAGACATATTTATGTCCAATCCATTAAAAAAAGACCAGATAATCAAGTAACAATGAAAATATATATATTTTTATTTAATTTGAATTCATACAACCAATTTTCATTTCAATTTTCACTTTTTTACACGGTTTTTTTGTAGAACGTATCTACTATACAAAAAAAAAGTTTATTGTACATAAAAAAGCAACTAAATTACCATTGATGAAAAAAGTACTATGTACCAAAAATATCGGTAGCAAAGCATGTGGCATAAGTCCGAAAAGTTGTAACGTATTCATTTCAGACGAAAGTGTGTTAATTTGTGGTTAGAATTCACTACACGCAAAAAGCAACAAGGGCGAAACGTGATGTGAATAAAATATATATTAATCAGGAGTTAGGAATATTTATTCAATAAATATTTCTAGCTCCTGATGTAATCTAAAACAAATGTGTTTTTATTTATTTAACTCAGTGATATATTTATGTTAAAACAGTGCGGAATATTTGATGCGTATACAGTAGGGCATCCAATCCCGGGATTCCGTTCAATTTTCTGATCCCGAAACTCCGGGATTGGATACCCTAGTATACAGTTAATGCAGTTGTTTTATAATTTAATGATTTTTTTTAAAACCATGTCCGCTCCCAATGTGGAGCATATGGACTCCTAATGGAGTTTATCTTAACAGAAGTGTTTCTACGAGAACTGATTGTTACTCAGTTGCTCAACCTCTCTTTTTCCAAAGAGAGTAGAGATAGAAGGATAGGGCCAAGGCAGGATTAGTGGTGATGACTTATTTTTTTTTTACATTTCGTCACAACATATTTTATCACCCTTCCTTTAACAAAGTTTTAGATAATCGATGGCATAACATTACCAATATTCAAATAAAAAAACGAGTTTTCATTTGTTTCAACTCTTGCTGGGATCTTGTAACGGAGTGGTCAGTGCTGTTGCGTTTTTGTCCCCTTTGTAGTATATTCCTTGGTTCAATTCCTGGAATAAAAACTCTCATTCATTGATTTTTAAATGGATTTATATATAATGATATCAATGTTACCTGCTTAGATAATTGAATATCCGGGTATGTCCGATCCAGAAAATGCCGGAAAGAGAAAACTAACTTGCTACTAATCAGTGGCGGATTAAGCACTTTGGAGGCCCCAGGCGCAATAGACTTTGGAGGCCCTGTTTTTCAAATGACATAAAAGTGCCGCAAAACTCTTCGTAGAACAGTAATAAATATAAAAAACTAAAATTAAACTATAATTCTTTATATAATTTATGCTATTTTTGAGGACCCTGAGATTTGGAGGCCCCAAGCGCGCGTCTCTTGCGCTTATGGGGTAATCCGCCACCGCTACTAATAATTTCGTAAATATATCTTTCTTTTCTTACCTGCTTTGAAGAATGAAGTCGAGTGAATTATTTAAAACCAGTTCTCGTAAAATAATCTAAAACCGAACAGATAGATATTTATAATTACAAAAAAAATACTTCAAATTAATAAAACTCTCGAGAGCGGAAACTTCTTTAAAAATACAGCAAGAATAATTCTTTTGTATAACTGATCAGAAACTAAATTTGATAACAACTTACAAATTGTCGATTTTCTGAGCAGAAGATGCATGTTATTTACGCTTGTTATGTATTTTCTTCTCGAGTTTATCTCAATTAGTTTGAAGTTTAAAAATATCAAACATAATGCTATTTAAAAATCGATCCATAGACCATAGTTTGCAAACCCCTGGATGAGATATCAGGACATGACCCACATTTGAACGCTGCATACTAAATCAAAAAGATGCGTCACTTTACAATATTGTTTATATATTATTCTGATAAGAGTTGTTATTTATAAAAAAAACGTATTTTTAACATAGGTATATATTGAAGTTTCTTGATAACTGTCCTACAAGGTTTCAGATAAATTAATTCAGCAAGCACTCTTATTTAAAAAAGTTGCCCATCTTTGGTTTAAACTGTTAAAAATAGATAATAGTAACTGTAACTAAAATTTTGAATTACATTTTTACGACTCTAACTCCAGAGCCTTGGATAAATGTGAATTTTCTTAAATTTTAAACAAGAATAAAACGGCGTTTAAAAATTGTAAATTTACAGTGTTTTCTTTTTTCATATAGACCTTTTCATATCCTTTACAAAACATGTATAAAGGATTATCTTGTCAGTCTTCCTGCTTCCTCACTAGTTATACCAGCGTCTCATACCGACGCCGAACCTGTCATCGATGACTTTCCAGGATCCATTAATCTGGTGAGTTGGGATAATAAGCAAGCTACGTTCAGGTTCAGGGTCTATTGAGGGACACCGATTTAAAGTATACTATATATGCGCCGGTTATATCACTAAATTAAGCGACGTAAAGGAATGACAGCTGATTACTTTATGAAGTATTTATTATTTAACGAGTAATTCGAATTTTAAATGACTGAAAATGTATCATAAAACTTGCCAATATTATGATCGAATATTTAATTTTTTTTTGTATCTGGAAAACAAACGAGTGTTAGTTTCTACATTTTAGTCTTTGGTTTTTTGAATAACGTAAAGCAATAAGTATATTGTTCCAATATTTTTGACAGATTGTATTATTTATTTTTTTAGAAAGAAAGTGTGAATTGAAAATAATTATAAACTATTGTAATTTAGATAAATGAAATTCTGTACATCGATATTCATAACGAAGAGGAGAAAAACGCGATGTGCAGCATAAATGAAAAGTCAAAAATTACTTTAGTGTTGTGAACTGTGATTCGATATTGCTAAGATAAAGTAAAAAAATATTCATAGTAAAACTAGCAATGAATTGAGTTTTAAAAGCTAATGTTTAGCTTATGACTGAAAATAATGTCGCCGTATTTATAATCAAATAAACGTTTGCTATAATACAATTGAAATACATTATACATGTTCAATTATTCAGCATTAAATCATTCCTATATATTATTAAAATTACCAAAAATAAATTGTCACGGTTAAAATCAATTATGCAGTCTAAAATAAAAAAAAATGACATCCGATCCATAATGGTTTTTAAAAATTTCAAAAAATTGTTCAGAGTTTCGGAAAAGGATTTTGAGATAAAATACAATTTAACCCCCAGAGACGAGAGCTTTTTTCCGATAAAAAAATATTTTCTAAGCCATATTGAAGTCACGGATAACTTTTATTCCTATCCAAAATTTAAAAAAAAAACGCCAAGTCGTTGTATAGAAACCCCACATGACTATATGGTTATGCTCATCCTTTTATTACCGTGTAATATTGAGTACGGACAGTAGTAATGACAAAAGTGACCGTATGGGCTCGCAAACATTCGGGGTTGAAATATACCTAAACGTGTTTTTTTTTAAATATTTACAATTTGACCTCTTTAGATCAACATAATTTCAATACAAATAAATTAGCAAAATAACTGTAAATAATTTGATGTTTTTATAAAAAAATAACTAACAGTTTTAAAAAGTAAATTAAAAAAAACGGAAATTCAAAAAATCACATGTGATTTTGGAGGCCGTTTCTGTTCCCACAGCTGATGAATAACTGTAGTCTGTACCCTTCTTAACCAAATATGAGCAAAAGCAACGATATTCAGGTAGAAAAAAGATGAATAGTGGGATCAATAGACAACGGTGTTTACTTTGACCATATGGTGACGCTCGTCCTTGGAGGGCTAATTTGACTGTTACAATAAAATTTCGATAATTCGAAACAATTGAGGATCAAGATACAGGCTATGTTAAGATACTCCCATTGATAAACCATATCCTCTACATTGGGAGCGGCCATGGATGAAAAAAATAGTAAAATTCTTAACAAGAAGTGGGTTCCATATTTTTTATAACATATTTTTTCAAAAAAGCACTGCTCACATATCATTTACTACTAAATTGAATTTGTTTCCTATAATTTTTTCACAGTTTACACATCTAAAGAATTCGAACTCTCTGCTGCCACAGTCTTATTAATTGATTTCCTGTTGTAGCTTTGAAAGGTCTAGAACCCACTATTGCGAAATAAATAACATACATATTACGATATATTTAAAACACTTTATTATGGTTGTTTACTAGCAATCATACACTTTAAAAAGTGTTTATAATATAAGAGATTTATAATTACATTTTAAAACTAAGTTTAACTATATCTAACAATAATCCTGCTATATTTATTAAGTAGATTGGTAATACATTTTCAATTAGGTACAAATATTTTCTCCTATAAATCTAGCAATCTATTTTCTATATTATTATTAAATATGTCATTCGGTGGATTTAATTTTATAAATTAAATGCCGCTGATGGTTATGACGAAATATTTAATTTGATAACAACTAAATTATTCCATGAATCTGAGAGGTTCCAGGTATCTGATTTCCTTCGAGAGCCTGCTGTCTGGTTTGCCAAGGTCCGCCACCATCTCTTTGGCTCGATTGTTGGCAAAGTCGTGGGTGCAGTCACCTCTGGCCACCATTCGTTCCAATACAACACGAAGCTGGTCGATGCCTGTTCCCTGAGAGGTTTCCGACAAGTCTGTTAAAATCTCTGGAGTGTAGCCCTGGAAGTATAATATAACTCTAAGGTTAAGATGCCAATTTTAGATTTTATTTTACCGAGGTATTGACAGTGAACACCATCAAAAAAAGACTTTAGAAATCGTGGACATAAATTGTTTTTGTTATCCCATGGTGTAAAACTAGCCTGTCAATGTGAATGCTTTAACAGTCTATAACAATAAAAATAATAAAACATTTTTAGTACTTTTTCCACATAAAATTTATTAGATCAGGACCGGTTTCGCTCATCGCGAGCATTATCAACTCATAAGAAAAATATATAAACAGTGATATTTATACAAATTTAAATTGAAATAAAAATCGCGATGAGCGAAACCGGTCCTGATCTAATAAATTTTATGTGGAAAAAGTACTAAAAATGTTTTATTATTTTTATTATGATGCCATTCCACCAAGTATTAACAGTGAACACCTTAAAAGTGAGTCTATAACAATATTGCTAGATATGTAGAAATATTACAAGTGGACGTGAGTGAGTTCCAACTATTTGTTTGTATATTAAAGTAGAGTTTGTCAGAGCTTATTCAGTTGACTTCCTTGTCAATTTTAAATAATTATATTTGTTCTACTACTTTTGATTATTCAATATATTCAGTTTTTTTTTACTACATTGTAAAAGCATTAAATTCGTAATTTGTCATTCTTTTGTCCATTCATGTTCATGTAAAATAAATAAAATAATTTTCCACTCAAAAATAATGTATTCTATTTTTCTTAATTGATCGTTTAGCATTGGCGTCAGTTGTTACTCCATTTATTTTTACAATAAAGACACGTCCCAATCCAGAAAAAAAATGTCCGCGATTATCTTTCGTGAACCATGTCAACATAATCTTTCGATTGTTGTCTTTCTATCGAGGACGCATTTTTTAGTTTGCATTTGTAGCTTGGCTGACTTACATTGTAATTGTTTAACTTCTGTTTCTTGGCGTCCCTGCTCAAAAGGTCATAGAGTAACAGCATCTGGATCAGCGACTGATTTGGCGCCGCCTTCCTTAGTCGCAGCCAGTCGGAAACGTCTTGTCTGTCCGATGTGCTGTCGAAGAGGTCTTCTATAGATTGATAGCTGACAACAGGATGTCCGTTTGTGTTTAATTGCTTCGTCTGATGGAGGCCTGAAGATTATCAAGAACAACATATTATGTTAATATTTCTTTTAGGTATACATTTTTAAAAATTTAGTTGATTACTATTTCAGGGTTCCCGGTAAATTGCTCGAATAACAAGATAATCAATTTGCTTCCATTTGTTCTATCCGTTTGTTCTGTCTTAGCCCTAGTCTTCTATGTTTTCTGGAAATATATAGAAACAGTTTGAGTAACTAATTAATAAGCAGTTCTCGTAGAAACACTTCTGTTGAGATAAACTCCATTAAAAGATCATATGTTCCGCATTTGGAGCGAACACGGTTAAAATAAATACTTACGAAAATTATTTTTATATATTCACTCTCTAAACAAGTGTCGCACAAGACAAAAATGAAATTCGTAGAAAAAGTCGTGAAAAATCGTTTTAATAATCAAACAATTTGAATAATTTGTAATTCGAGCAATTTCCATTCGAGCAATTTACTGGCTCCCCTATTTCAGCTTTACGCTTTAGAAAGAACTACGTTACAGCTAACTTCAACTTAACTATAACCTATTGGCTTAGAAGAGATGAAAAATATATACACTCATCTCTTCTAACTACTACAGTCTTAAATGTAATAAATTGACTTTATGTTTTTTTCAGGAACTGTAATAAATATAGAATAATTAAGTAGTCTTTAATGTAAATTAGCTAACATTGGAATACTCATGTATTTATTAACTTTTTTGAATAGTTTAAGTAATGGATTCATATTTGTGAATAGAGTTCTACCAAGAAACTACCAATTCAATCAATAAGTTATTATTTGATTGATTTTTTATTTTGATAAAAAAAACACGTCCACTGCCATTTAATAAATTTCTAATTATAAAGATACAGACTAATCGTGGATAGAATTTATCACAAAACTTTTCTTCACTTATGTTGCTTAAAATATTTAATACTTTATTTACAAAATTCTGTTTTTCTTTGTAATTTCTAAAATGTAGTATAATATATACCAAGGGGCAGAGCCACCTGCCATTATTAACTCAAAGAGTAATCATTTACACACGATCACAATTAGCACACGATGAATTAAGAGTTGTCTTCACGGTAAACAGTCAGAGTGAGCAGCTGCCCATGCGATAAAATGTACACGTGATAGTTTTTCTATAAAGCAGTTTTGAATTTATTGTTTAACATAAAACTATCAAATCAATTTTCATTTACCTTGCAACATTTCTCGTACATTTGGTGCCAAATACTGCAGGTTTTCATCAGATAATTCGTCCGAATCCACTTCCAGCGGGTTGTACTTGAAGTTGTTTTCATTGGCCACTGGTAAAGAAGATATATCTGGAACAACTCCATACGGATTGATGACTTCTTCTCCTATTCTTCCATTGTCATACCAGTTAGGTTGAGGATATTGGATACCGGGAACGGGGAACGGACTTGGTTCATAAAATTCCAGCTGGGGCTCGGCAGCAAAGTAGGTATTTGATGGGTAGAGTGGTATAGGGATATTGGGGCTGTGAAGTGGGAAATCGTTCCTGGTAAACAGCGGAGGGTTTTGAGGGAACCCGTTGTATACAAGTGGTAAGTTACCGTTGTATGGTAGTATTTCTGACAAGAATGGCGAGTTTGGTACATGGTACGATCGATCGTCAAAGAATATTGGCGGTAACGCTGTGTCGAATATAGGTTGAGGAATATTGGAAAGTCGTGGTCGGGGTGGAGTTATCGGGGCGTAGTTGCCGGGGGAATGTGGCGGTGTGGTCAATTCTTGACGAGAGGTTCTGAAAAAATGATGAAACATTTTATTTGTGTTACAACTTATAGTTATTTTTGGCCTTTTTGACGAGGATTAGGATAGATTGAATTTGATAACTTTGTGGTTTTATTATTCAAAAAAAAATGGAATCTCAGGTAATAAAGCCTAACATTACACAATGTTGCTTTTGTAAGACATCAAAGGGTTTGTTGAGGTAATCTTGTCAATTTTTCTTCTTGTGTTCTTCGGAGAGGAGTGTCTTTTCAATCTAAAATAAGTCCTAACAAATACAATAATAAAAAACTGTGGCGGCATAAGTTAGAAAAAATGAAACTAGCGATAAAGTAAGTATAAGTCTTTTTGTTAACCCATCTTTCTCTTCTTAACCTCTCCGAAAAGGAAAAGTAAAAAAGCCTACTAATGACATGATCCAATAAAAGTCCATTTATGCTCTACACTAAGAATGAACTTGGTATTTGCACTGCAATATAAACATGTAACGATCTGTCATACGTTGGTGATTCTTCATCCTTCTGCGGCAGAGGAGTCGTTGAAACATCAACAGGCGTAGCTGTGGTAGACGGTGCTTCAGTTGTAGTAGTCGTCGTTGTGGTCGTGGTTGGCTTAGTCGTGGTTGAAACGACGGCCTCGGGTCTCTCGAATTTCATCTGATTGGTGAAGTGGGCCAAGATCTGCATGGCGGGTGGAAGGTACGAATTGAGCAGGGCGGGTTTGGTAACAGAAGGCTTTGCTGACAAGTCCGGGGTTTTCTTGGCGCAGTGCACCTGGAATCAAGCAAATTAAAATGTAATTTACGACGATTTAAAATGTCCAGGTTTGCTCAAGTGATAAGCATACGACAGATAAAATTTGAATATATTGTGTTTGCGGGTCATACAGCCGTGAGATTTTTGTTTTTGAGCGTTAGTCCTCTTTGGTTGCTGGGTCATGGCTTTAAATACTAAAACCGAAGCGTTTCGTATATTGATTTTTAAATCGATTTATTGACTTTTATTCGAAGACATGGATATCTTTGATACTTGCTTCTCCCCCATCTCTATCCTATCCTCACAAGGTTCAGAACAATCGACTAATTAATAGGTCTGTATTTATTTTTTCTCTTATTATAAAAGTAAATCAACTGAACTGGTCTTTCAAGAAAAAACATGTAACAGTTTTTAACGAGCATGTGCTGTTCAATACGGTTTTTTTTACGAAGTTTTATGAAGCCAAACTTTTATTAATCTTAACATTAAGATAATAGTTTCTATACAAAGAAGTATTCATTTAAAAATCTAATGTATTTCAAACAGAGATAAAACAAAATATGAATTCATTTTATCAATCGATTTCAATATTAAGATTATGTGCCTTATCTATACATCCGGACAAAATCGTTGAATGTTGCTAAGATGTAAGCATTTAAATATCAATCATGTCAATGCCTTCGGATTTAGCCCTATATAAAGCAAGCCTTGACTGAATAACTTTTTTAAAAATAATTTTCTTTCATTTACAAAATAGTCTACAAAGACGTTTAATCAAAGTTTCTTGAATGCGGCTTAATTTGATCAATTAATGTGATCGTGTGAAAAGAAAAGCTTTTTTTTATCTATGTCTCAGAGTAATACCGTTTAGCTACAGCTGTCTACACAGTGTAACGTTTCTGTTTTGGCAAAAAAAGGTTAGGCCAAGTAAATGTTTTGATATAAATTTACATCACATCGTGTGACAAAACCCGCATTTTTATACATTTAAAAATAAATAAATAAAACCGATTTGGATTTACTAAATATTAAGAGCAACATGCACCTAACTAATACGGGGTAACCAGGCAATAGTACTAATAGTAGATGTGCAGGTTTATCAAAATTGTGTAGATAAATAATGTTTAAAAATGGCCAATATGCATAAGTACATAATAATATACCTTCACATATATTTTTTCGTGCTTGCAACGCATGTATCTTGACAGTGCTGCTTTACAGTGGTCTGACGTTGTCAGAAACCCAGAGATAAGAGTGCGGACTAACCAGCCTCTTATTACGTCCAAAGTAAAAAAAGCGACGATGGACCAGAATTGGACATTTGCTGCATGTACCTCGAAAGAGTCTGAACCCTGCCTGTCTATTCTACCAACCAAATGGATCCAGCGGTGGGCTACCAATACTTTAACAAGGGACTCGCTCAATCTCGAATTAATTCTTAGTGTTCTGAGGAAGGAGTGAATTTTCTTATAGCTCCTATGCAAGTATATGCAATACTTAAATAAGCGATCGATTGTTACTTAATACACGTAAAATATGTAACAATATGCAGTTTACCGTAAACTTATCAATGTAAATAGCTAAACATATAATAATGTGTATACTGCCGCTGTCTTAGATAATAAATAAATAAGAAAATGCAGTTATATACTAATTTGATCTGAAAATATTATGTTTTACTAAGTTAACAATGGGGTCACCGGCCTTAGTAAAATTCAACAAGGGGCTCGCGCGAGCCCCTAGAAGCCCACCCCAGGATGGATCCCGGCCTCGTGGAAGGCCACTGATACGATACTGAGCTAAGGGACGCTGGGATGACATGGGAGGAAGCAAAGAGACTGGCTGGGGATAGAGAATCTTGGAGCAACCATGTGATGACCATATTTTCCGTATAGAAAGTAGACATGGTAAAAATAAATAAATATTAATAAATAAATTAGACAAAAAGTCAATTGTTTTGTTTCATTATCTTCTGTTTTATCATATTCTGTTATGTCACGTATTGTATAGCCATGTTCTGTTTAATTAGGTTTTGTTAAAAACCATATTACAATCCAAAAATTAAATCGGTTGATTTTTCCCATTTTTCTGATATGGAGATATGCCCGTTTGCTATCAGGTCGGCAGTATGACCACAAGGTATTTTAATACTATTTATCTCGTATACTATTTCATTTGCGCCTTTTTAATGACGGAACCGTCGCATCGACCATATACACACTAGTGCCGTTTGTCTTCCTAACCTAAATACAAATCAAGCATGTTTGTCAGGGGTGTTGATAAAATCGAAATATTATATCTACAATAATATGCATACTGAAAATTCTAGAATTTATTCTATCTCAACGTTAACGTATTATCTTACCATTACCGCTAAATTTGGAGTATAGTTAAACGATTTGTTTGAATCTAACAAAACAGCATGCCGTCTTAATCTTTGGTTTGGAATTAGCAAAAGTGATTTTAACGCTGATCAAATAAAAACAATCAGGGGTCTGATGAATCGTTACCGATATGTGTACATACATTATGTATTTTGAAATATATTTTTAAAAAAAATGTACGAAACGAGTAAATCGCCATTTTCTAGGTTTACCCTGTCCATTTTCATTTGCTTGGCCATTACTTACAAAAAAACGTGCAAGGAGCCCTTGCTGCGCGGTCGAGTGTCAACGACATTGACTTCGAATATCAGCACCGACAGTATATAAAGATTGATATTTCAATCGATTTATGGAGCTCTGTCCGAAGGCATGGATGTATGTGATGTTTTGAACTCGCTGTCACTCATTATGTCATAAAAGCGGGAGTAGCGAGAGCGTTTAGCTAATCACTAGTCCTGTCCTAGTTCTATCCTTATATCCCTACTCTCTTTGAAAAAAAGAAAGCTTGTAAGCAACTGTATAAAAAATAGTTCTCGTAGAAAAAAGTTTGTTGAGATACTTTAATTGTGGAGCATATATGCTTCACAAGGGGAGCGGACATGAGTAAAAGAAAATAATAAGTATTGAAAGAATCAAGAAACTGAAAACAATATCCTTTTCAATTCGATTCAAGAAAACATGGCTTTTTTTTCAATGTAGAGGTTCCAAACACGTTTTTTGTGAGTATCTAAAAACAAATGAAAATGGACAAGGTGCATTTTTGAACTCGGTAACTCAGGCATTTGTCTCTGGATCTTAGTAATATCAACAATTTTAATTATCAATTAGTTAAATAAAACATCAAATTCTACCAGTAATCGGTTATTTTGACAATTAAATGCAATTTAGATTATAAAATTAATGGAAACAATGCACCATTGGTGTTAATAGTTTTGCGAATATCTTAGAACTTGAAAGCATGTACGCAGTTGCCTATGCATGGCTTAATACGCTGTTCTCACCTTTAC
The DNA here is from genome assembly GCA_030503985.1 of Himalopsyche tibetana. Taxonomy (NCBI): domain Eukaryota; kingdom Metazoa; phylum Arthropoda; class Insecta; order Trichoptera; family Rhyacophilidae; genus Himalopsyche; species Himalopsyche tibetana. Next base: position 4,878,528 of record JAPJYX010000011.1, on the reverse strand, counting down.
CCTCTTGACTAATGGCAGCGATTACGTGGCACATCCCTGCTAACTATTCTTCGCTTTACAACTCCGCTAATATACGTTCTGCCCCTTTATCATTGCCACGTGACTCCCCTAAGAACGTATAAACACGTAAGTCGATACTTGTCAAAGTGTTGCATCACAGGTACCCACCGAAAACTAAATCAATTATCGTAAAACACAGCGATGTGTATTTGGTACTGAGTCGAGCGTTAAATAATATTGTGATAGATAATTCAGGATTACATAACGAGAGCCGGGCTTAATTGCATTTTTGTTTGTTGAGTACATTAACCTAGAAAAAACTTAAGATGATTCAGAGTGATTTTTTAAACATTCAATAATGATGCAATTTATAAACAATCTTCAGATTCGAGGTACAAGCTAAATCGTGAGCCGTAATAACAGTTTTTTTTTTGTATCGTTTCCGTTCTCAATATAGATTATTATTGAAGTATTGCAGTAACTCTATTAACCTTTTCTTTTAGAACGGATGAGTATTACAAGTTAATAAAAAGTAGTTAAATTTTACCAGGGCTGTGGAGTCGTTAAAAAAACATAACTTATTGAACTCTGGTATTTGGAAATTGCAAAACTCTGATTTTAAAAAATTCAACCCAAAATTTTAAATGTCTAAATTTAGGTGCAATAATTTATTTCAATTAAAACATAGAAAAAGTCACCTGCTTTTTACGGTTCCGACTCGGATACAATATCCACTCAAAGCACCACGAATTCACGATCTGACTTCATTGCCAACGTCGTATATATTTGAAACATAGATTGTAAAATCAACTAAAATAAAAACCATAACCCTTTACTTATACCAGCCAAGTTGATTGGTACTGTTTATTTATGAGTTTGAATAAATTAATATAGGTTGAAAGTAAGCGACGCTAATTTTTAATGCAAACAGTTAAAAACAAGAATGTCTTCAAATAACACAAAATAAAAAATTTAAACTTAATCAAAAAGACCGCTGATAGACGTAAACATATTTTAACATCAAACATGTGATAAAAAAAATAGTCGATGATAAGTAATGTCGACAACTTGGAACCCCTTTCTGGCGTATGACACCTCATTTGAGAATCCTTTACAAAGATTCCTGTATGCATAAACGTAGCATTCTTTATTTCACAGCGAGTTCGTGGGGCGGCTTTTTTGGATGTAATTTAATTAATATCAAGAAAGAAAAGATAACTCAATTCGACTCTTAGAAAAACTTCATATAGAATTTTCTTTTTCAATTTATTTCATTTAAAATTTTAGGTCTTCTTTCATACTGAGAAGAATCTGTAGATTATTTCCGGATTAACATTTTAAATTATATTTTTGAAACCTTTAAAGATGTAAAATCTTTAAGGTATAAAAAAATGAGATATATTTGACAGTAGAGATGAGGTTGGTAAGGTAAAGTAGAAGGGATGTTTGTCCGATAGGAGAAATTATCTAGATAAATGTCACATATCACCCCTATTTAAAAAAAAAAGTTGATCTCTATTTCTTTCAACTTTTTAAAAATAAATACGTATTTTTATTGAACGACAGTTTGATAATTATGATGTACAAGTAAACATACTAAAAATGACTGCAATATTTTATATAAATGTTTTTTTTTTATTTTACTTTCACAAAAAAAATAATTCTAAAATACAATTTATAAAACGTGTTTTATAAAAATATAAGTGTGTTTCCAATTTGACATTATCCTTCTTTAAAATACACAGAATTGTTGGCAAATATAAACAAACTATTGATGTTCAATATTTTTTTTTTGTTATTTCTGTTGCAAATTGTACTTGAAGCTAATAAGTTATTATGAACTTAATTGCTTATTTAAATGACAGAACGCTAATAATTATAAATGTACTATCTTCAATGGTAGATTTGGAATAAAAAAAAAATATGTTACTATTGTTTCATTCATAACTAATTTTCAACAAGCAATATAATAAGTTCATCACTTTTAAGGTGTTCACTGTCAATACTTGGTGGAATGGCATTATAATAAAAATAATAAAACATTTTTAGTACTTTTCCCACATAAAATTTATTAGATCAGGACCGGTTTCGCTCATGATGAGCATCATGAGATCAGTTGACAATGCTCATCATGAGCGAAACCGGTCCTGATCTAATAAATTTTATGTGGAAAAAGTACTAAAAATGTTTTATTATTTTTATTATAATAAGTTCATTAAAATAAACCCTCCTCATATGTTAACTAGCTTAACATTATAGCAATATTTAAAAAATAAAGATTTTTAAAGTTTACAGTTTTTTACTAAATATAAAGGGTGATTTATTGAGAGGTAATTTTTTCAAAAGACAAAAAAACGTTTATAAAAAAAAAATATTGCATAGTCTTTAATATAATAAAAAGACCCATTTTCTACATTTATTTTTTAAATACTATTTCTTTTAAATGTTGGCCGTAACTACACCTGACATGGTCCATTCGAAAGTTCCAATTTTGGATGACGCGTTCGAGCATTTCAACTGGTATTTGGGTAATGATGCGAGTAATGTTGGCCTCCAATTCCTGAATCGTAGTCGGTTTAATAATATAGACTTTCGACTTTACGTAGCCCCAAAGAAAAAAGTCTAAAGGCGTTATATCGCAAGATCTAGACGGCCAATTCACTGGTCCGAAGCGTGAAATTATTTGTGCACCAAAATGTTCTCTTAATAAAGCCATGCTTTCACGGGCTGTGTGGCAAGTAGCACCATCTTGTTGAAACCAAGTGTCGTGGAGGTTATGGGCTTGAATTTTAGGCACCAAATAGTCCGTTATCATGGAACGATAACGGGCGCCATTCACGGTTACGTTCTGGCCAGCCTCATTTAAAAAAAAATATGGACCTATTATTCCACCAGCCCATAAACCACACCAAACCGTCGTTTTTTGTGGATGTAGTGGCAGCTCTTGAACCTCTTCGGGTTGATATTCAAATCAAATACGGAAATTTTGTTTATTGACATATCCATTAAGCCAGTAATGGGCCTCATCGCTAAACAAAATGTTGCACGAAAAACATTCCTTGCAGAACGCTGATTTGCGTAATACAGCTGAATAATTTGTAGGCGCTGTGCCGGCGTAAGTCTTTCCATTTTGAACTGTAAAACAATACTGAATAAAAATAAAATAACACTTGGGTACAACTCACGTGTTATCTATTATCAAATCTCAATAAGAAAAAGTACCTTTAAATGAATCACCCTTTAAAAATGAATGTATGACAGAATGATGAACCAGCATATTTACAAATAAAGTCTTATGTATGAGTGTAAGAATGAACACATTTAACCCCAGTTTATCTGTCACATATTATGAAAACATCAGTGCCAGTTTCTCTTGGTGAAAAAAATGGTTACAAGCCTTGAGAAACTGCTGTTAAGGATGAAATAAAATGAGGAACATGTGCTTCAAAAGATACGAGTATTAAATCAAATCATATACCACAAAAGAAAGTTTATAACTAACCTGTGTCAAAGTTATAGCCAAAATGGCAAACCACGCTATAAAGTTTTTCATCCTCTCTCCCTTCATGTTTCTGCACTACTGACGATCTCCAATAAACGACTTTTACGCCAAATACAAAATCTGCAAAGGAAAATAAAAGAAGTCACAATATTATTGCCATCAAGTATAGTACGACATATCGACTGTGGAAAGGAAAAAGAACGTAACTCACACATATTTTTTTATAGGAGAGACAAAAAACGTTTTTTGGTGATTTTGGGTTAAAGGCAAATTATGAAATTTACACAACCTTGAAGTACAAGAAGACTGATAAATTAGTTTTTAATTGACTTTATATAATATTAATTAGATAAAGTCAATTAAAAAAATGAAATTATGAGGTCAATTAATGAGGTGCTTGGAGTCAGAAAAAGTACCCAGATAAAGTGGATGTCTGACAACACGTGGAAGAATATTGAAGAGAGAGCCCGGCGTAAAGCACTGAGAGATAGTGAGAGGAACCCAAATCGAGTCGAGGAACGTCGGACTAACTATCAACTCCAGGATAAGATAGTCAAAAAGTCTGTGCGACTCGATAAACGCCGATTCCTGGACAAGCAGATCGAAGCAGCAGAAGTGGCATCACGTAGGAATGACGCAAGAAGACTTTTCAAAATAACACGTGAAATTTGCGGCAGACGGCTGCCAACCACGGGGCCTATCCGTAGTCCCAGCGGAACGATAGAGTCGAACGTAGAGCGTGTCAAAAAGATCTGGAGAGATCATTTCTGCGGGGTGCTTAACCGCCCCCCTCCTTCGGACCCCTTTGATATACCCAATGAAGCCACAATTACGGAAATTCCTCGAGCGTCGAACATTCCTGACTATGCGCCGACACATGCTGAGATCTCCTCGGCTGTGCAGCGCTTAAAAAACGGGAAGGCGCCGGGCATGGATGGTATACATCCAGAGTTCCTAAAGTACGGCCTGGAGGCGCTTCTGCACCCCCTGCACCAACTTCTTGGTATGGTGTGGGCGCAAGAGCGCTGTCCGAGGGACTGGGTTAGTGGCAAGGTAGTCACATTCCACAAAAAAGGTGACCCACTGTGCTGTGACAACTATCGTGGCATAACGCTGCTCAGCGTACCTGGCAAGGTCCTGGCGCAGTTAGTATTGGCGAGAATAAGGATTCCAATTATGAGTATCCTCAGGGAAAATCAGGCCGGGTTCTTACATGGCCGATCCTGCGCGGACCAAATACACAATCTTAGGTGCCTTCCTAAGCAAAGCAACGAATTCTACAGCTGGATGGATCCTGGCGTCGTGGAAGGCCACTGATGACTATCCACAGGATGTACTCGGCGGAGTTACGGGACGCTAGGATGACCTGGGAGGAGGCGAGGAGACTGGCTGGAGATAGAGAATCGTGGAGGAGCTTCGTGGTGACCATATGCTCCGTATAGGGAGCGGATATGGATTAAAAAAAAATATTAATTATTATTTGTTTTCAAAAACAACAAGTCTTTTTTCCCGATCGCAATTTTCACAGGTCCTTCTTTTTTTAAATTTGAAAGGTAACTTTAGGTACTAATTTAGCATCTTTAGCTTACATATTTTTGATAGAACATGTATCAAGTTGCATGCATTGTGATTATCGAAAAAAAGCTGTTTTGAAAAAACTGTGAGTTACGTTCTTTTTCCTTTCCACAGTCGATATGATGAAAATACAGTTTATATAAAAACATCTACTTCATTAGAATTTTATAAATGTAAAATCAGATTTTTTGTGCATTATGTAACATGTTATGCTAAGTTATTTTTATATAATTTTAATACCACCACAACCATTACGATGCGACAATCGTGTTCATGTGATTCAGCAAGATAAACTCATGCTGTTGACTGTGGAAGTGTAAAGAGAAATAAAATCGTATTATCTCAGTTAATTCACTCTGCAAATGAACGCCAGATGAAATTCGGTTGTATGTATTTAACCGTTTGAATACCGCGCAAATAAATCATTAATATGTCCCAGAGATACTGCGTGTTTTTGAGAAAATCAATTTTGCCTAATATACACTCGAATTCGATATTTTAAAAAATATATTGACCCAGTATAGATAGCACTACACATATTCATCAACATATTGCTTATATTCTATTAGAATACCAAGTATTTGATCTTTTAAACGTCCTGGACTTCCGTGTTCGCTTGCATATGTTCCAGACATTTTTGTCCGCTTGGTATTCAAATGGTTAACATATGCATAGACCGTTATAGTGATCGTGGTGGTAAGGAGCAAGAAGATCGTGTCAGAAAAGAACACGGCTGCAGGTAATAAAAATAAATGATGCCCTTTGTCATTTTCATAATGAATCAGCCTCAAGTGACAGATCACTTGTCAGACAAGTTCAGAAAAAGACGAAAGTTTCCAGCTGTTTGACTGTGATCAATAATAATTCAAGGTAGTGACGTTCCTTATCATGTGGAGACCGGTAACGTGTAACTAAATTATATCCTCAAGAAATCCCTCTATCCTGGATAAAAAACAAACAACGATTGAAATAAGAAAATTCGCCAGAGCAAACAAGTTTACATCATGTAGTTGTTGATATTTAATTAAAATGTGACAATCTAAAAACAAAAGAACGCTTTATTGGTTTATTATTCACAAGGCAAAACCGTAAGATAAAAGCCATTTGCGCATTCCTTTTGCCACACCCATATTGGCAGGTGTTAAAAAGCTCCGGGTCATTCAATTGTATTTTTTAATAATTTCAAAATTATGACTACAGCGAATCTTCATCGCTATTTTTTGAGCTACGGCACGCGGTAGTTCATTGCAATTATGAAAATAATAAAAGATGAAAAAAATTCCGTCCTAGTATTTTTTTAAATCCATATCCGCTCCCAATATAGAGCATATGACCTCCTAATGAAGGTATGTCAACAGAAGTTTTTTTTCTACGACGAACTGTTTGTTACTCAGTCGCTCAACCTCACTTTTTTCAAAGTGAGTAGTAGGGAAAGAAGGATAATGCTAGAACAGGACTAGTTTTAAACTAATCGTTATTGCTACACCCAGTTATTAAAGAATCAGAAGGATGGGAGGAGAGGACACAAAGTGAATTGAAATCACAAACACCCAGTCTTCGATCACAACTTTAAATTGAATAATTTTAAAATTCACTGCGATCTTACCGTGAATCAAGCCCAGACTTGCGTGATCGGTAGAGCAAGCTCTAACCAACTGGGCCACAGCAGACAGCTGTATAGCCCTAGTATAGATATGAAAATTATGCGAATATGAATTATCAACAACACTCAATAATACTTGTCCTCCGTGGAGTATATGGACTCCTTATCGAGCGTATTCAAACAAAGCTTGTCATACGAGAACTGCTCTTCGAGAGAGTAAGAATCAAAGAACAAATCTAGGACCAAGAGGTAGTTTATTGCTTCAGCTTCGTTCTAATTTAAAGGGTTGGATGAATTAAATGAAACATCATATAAAAGAAACTGTCCGTGCCAGAATTAGAATTCTTATACATGTTCGCTCCCAATGTGTTACAAGTTCTTCTATTAGACATGCTTGTTCAGTTGTTTAACCTCTTTTTTTCGAAAAGATTATTGAAAAGTGTGTGAAAAGAACAAGTGGTTAGCTAATCTACTCTCGCTTCGCCCCGTTATTATTTTTTGTGTGGAGCGAGGGAATTTTAGTCATCACAAACATTCATGGCTTCGTACAGAAATTGGTGAACTGATTGAATAAATGCCATTCGTATGGGATTAGAACCAGTAAAATCCAACACGGAAACCTGACAATGCTAAATTAAAATCGTTGCTATAATAACCTAAACCTAATTTTTAGTCCATCAATGAATTTTTACTTCATACAAAATATATGTGAAGGAAGGTGGTGTCAGAGAGATTGTAAGACAGGTTATTGACCCGGCTCTAGTCTTTGATTTAGCTCGTTAGAAAACTTAAAATTTCCAAATATATTGGTAAGGATGCAACATATCGAACATTTGCATAAATTTAGCTTTTAAGAAAGTTTGCTAATAACGAAATTCGACGATGGTTCAAAGCAGTTAAATTGAACTGCGATGCTGAGTGTAAATTAATGAATAAATTGTGATTTAGATCGTCTATAACAGTGATGGCGAACCTTTTTGAGGAGTAGGTTAAATTTTTCTCTTTATTCTTTTCAATACCAGCCCGTGGGTCACAAAGTCTGTGGCTCCGCTTGGAAAGTAGGAGTAAAGGAAGCCTCGTGTGTCAGTGTCTGACCCGCGGCTCATAGGTTCGCCAGCAATGTTCTATAATAAAATATGAATATGTTGGGTTCAAGCCTTAGTACGAACAGCTTTTTAAAATCAATGTTTTTATTTCTGTTTGAAGGCATTGATATTTGTGATGTCTTAAAATTTCTTTCCAATTCTAAAATAATGGGACGTAGCAAGAGCGATTTGATAAATACTATTCCTGTCCTAACCTTATCCTTCTATCCCTACTACTTATTTTTGAAAAAGATAAGTTGATCTACTTAGTAACAAACAGTTCTCGTAGAAAAAAAAACTGTTGAGATACCTCCATTAGGAAGCCACATGCATCATATTGTGAGCGGACATGTATTTTTAAAAAAATCAAGTGACAGGCATTCTTGAATTTCAATGTTGTGTATGTTTAATAATCATCAAAAAAAGTTTTTTTTGCCTCCTGTAAAATTTGTTGTGTATGGGTTATGTACGTTTGCCTTTCCACAGTTGATGTGTAATACAAAAAATAACGGTATTGATGTATGTATTTGTCCACTTTCCGGTGGCAATCTCTAGCCAAGAGTAAAAGTTTCTTTTAAATAGGTATAATTTAAGATGTGCTTGGTGGAATTTCAATATTAAATTTGAATCGTTCAAATTATGTACATTCACGCAAATTTTGTCACTAACGACCCGGGTTTCGCCTTACGGAATCTTCGGGCAGTCAAGTGCACGGATGAACTTGTACTAACGCTTAGTGAATGAATGTTTCGTGATCATATCAGAAATAAATGTATCATTGAGTTTAAAGCCATTGCTGGCGAAAAAGATGAGCTCATGGGAATGCCCACAGATTTGAATGGTGAGTAGTTTTAAGAATTATATTTATTTTTATTTGTTGCAAAAGGTTTGATGATTATGTGGCATATGTAGCTGTTCATTTAAAATCAGAAGAATGTTCAATTGGGCTCTATTTATTTTTAAAATTTCCTGGAAAAAGAGTTTATGATACTTGAATTGAGTTCATCCGTGCACTTGAACGCATGAATATGCCAAAAGGCGAAACACGGGTCGTTAGTGACAAAATTTGTGTGAGTGTATATAATTTGAACGATTCAAATTTACATAAAACACACGATGTGTTGAGAGCACCTGGATTTCATTACTATCCGATGACAATAATTTGTCGGCCATTGCATCCAAGGAATGAAGATTTCTTTGTCCGCCTTCTCTTAACCTTTCTCTGGCTTACAAACGATTTACCCCTTTGCCGTGACTGAGAAAATCATTACATACATTATTTATTCCAATTATTTTGTCGCATTGGGAAATTCAAAAATACCAACACAACGATCGAGTTATTACTTAATGCTAGAGTTATATATCGACTGTGGAAAGGAAAAAGGACGTAACCCACAGTTTTTTCAAAACAGCTTTTTTTCGATAATCACAACGTACTAAACTTGATACACGTTCTATCAAAAAGATGCAAGCTGCAAATGCCGAATTAGTATCTAAATTTAGCTTTTAAGTTTGAAAAAGATGACCTTGTAAAAAGTTAAAACCAAGAAAAAAGACTGAAGTAAAGGTTTTTTGTAGAAAATTTCTTTAATTAATATTAGATTATATAGAAGTTTCCGTGCCCTTCAAGTTTGTGTTTAATTCGTAACTTATATATGGCCCAAAATCATAAAAACACGTTTTTTGCGCCTCCTCTAAAATTTGATATGTGTGGGTTAGAGCCTTTTTACTTTCCACAGTCGATATGTACTCGGAAGGTAAACTAAACAATGATAAAAATGCATTTTTTTAACACGGAAAAACATTTTTACGGTTTTAATTTGAAGTTTGAAGAGTATCTATGTTTCTTTTTTTTTGAAACTCGTTTCGCTTGGATCAAATAAGGCTTTGTTTGTTTTTACTAATTAAATCAATAACTCATCATTATCTTTGTTAAATTTGTTAATTTTCGGCAAGACGTCACGAGTAGGGTTACCAATCCCGGGATCAGTGCCGGCGCAAGGTTATTTTGCACCCTCGGCAACGGTTATTGGCGCGTCCCAATTTTTGGAAATAATGAAAAAAAATATAGAATTCGGGATCATTAGACATAAGTTTTTTTTATATACATGTCCGCTTGCAATGTGAAGCATATAACCTTCGAATGGAGATATCTCAACACATTTTTTCTAAGAGAACTGTTTGTTACTTAGATCAAAATAAAATAATACGTACTATTATTTATTATTAGAGCATAAAAAATAATTTGAATGATCAATTTATGCGCTCCCTATGGGTTGCGCCCTAGGCGGTTGCCTATTTCACCTGTATGGTGGCGCCGGCCCTGCCCGGGATCCCGGATGCCGTCCAATTTTGTGATCCCGAAATCCCGGGATTGAGAAATTTTTAGGAAATCCGAACATTTTTAGGATTTTTGATTCGAAAATTCTTGGAAGAGCTAATTTTGCCGCTTGGGCTAATTAAGGCAAAGGTATTTTGGGCAAAATGGTAATTTCCTGGGTTTTTGAAATTTAAAATGAAATTGTTTTAAATTGAAAATGATTTCCTAATCGCAGACCAAAAGTTTTGTCAATTCCAAATCCCAATTTATACACATTTTCATGTTGAGTGTTCAATCCCGAAATCCCGGGATCACAAAAAGGCTCCGGGATTGGATACCCTAGTCACGAGGTCCAGACGCTGCGATGCTAAAAAATAGCTAGAGACGTGTCGTCCGGCATCTAAACGCCACATACAGCATTTCCACGCCAAGCACGGTGAAATTACGAGACCACACTAGTTTATTTTCATAGTAAGCATTCGTGGGTCACGTGGGATTTCACGCTGCACGCGGCCGACGGCTTTGATTGTAGACCAGCGCTTTTGGTAACTACTAATCATGTCCTAGCCCTTTTGATCGATACCTAGTCTCTCCGGAAAGAAGATCTTGAGTAACTGAGTAACAAATGGTTCTTATGAAAAAGATTAATGCTGTAATACAATCAGTTAGGAACCCATATGCTCTATTGTACGCTGGGTTTGCATTAAAAAATGCTGTGTGTTTTTCGTAATTGAAACGTTATTTAAACGCTATCTACGTCTGTCATACTATCGATTAATTGCATGGTATGTTATATTAAATTTAAGGGTACTAATGAAATTATTCTTTGAGATTACTCACGTTTAAAAATCTTCTGTTGTTTAATTGCTGTTTTTTGAATTTAATTCCAAAATAGTAGAATACTATCGTTTTTGTTTCTTACCCACCAATGAGTTGCTTAAATCTGTAGCGACAGCAACCAATCAGAGAGAAAATATGGTGCGAAAGTTTGTTAAGCTCGATAACGTTAAATTCAAAATTGAAGCTATAATTTGCCAACTTGGCTCATTCCAAAATTGATGAAACGTGAACCATGAATGTTATTTGGTAAATCCAAATACATTTTGGATTTACTCCAACATACAAAATATCATTCAAAAGTAAATTTTAAAATGTATATTATTTTACAAAATGAAATTTATGTTTTATTTTTAAGCCATTTTGGAATGAGTCGGGCTTGCAAGCAATAAATTTGCCTTTTCAAATGCAAATGGAGTTGCCCTTTCGTTATTGATTTGCATCTTTTCTATATTTTTTAATACATCTTTATACGATATAAACACAATTTTCTGTAAAGAGTCTAGTCCGGGTGTAGACTGCGTCCCAGTTTGTTAAAGCCTGCGGCCCTCAAAATGAATAATTCTGTTCAATATCTTGTGTCACAATTCACAATCCAATTCTGACTTGGCTATTTATTTGTATGCATTCTATTATATATGTCGTTTATTTATTTGTTTCAAAGTGATATTATTTTCAAATATAATTGTTATTAAAATAATTTACTGATATCATACCGTATATCGTATATGGAGCATTTCACGCGGTTGCAGTCAGTCATAATGAGATCACGGAGCTTAATATTATTATAATTATTTGTACATGTTACGTAAGTATGAACATTAATGATGTCCTCTTGTGTCGGATTTAGCAACCGGTGCATGCGAACAGGTTGATAAAAATATGTGACATGTCTGCGAAGTGGCGTGATATTTCATTCCCACTGTGAAGTATCTTTTTATTAACCACATATGTCTGCTCGCAATGTCGAGATATGGAGTTTATAACGACTGATTGTCACTCAGTTACTCAACCTCTCTTCTTTGAAAATAATATAAGGATAGCGGTAAGACAAGGCTATTGGTAAGCTATTTTTTCTCACTATGACGTGTTTTCTATGATGAGATAAGTAGGAAGAAAATTCAGACATCACCCTTGCTTTCGAATAGAAATCTAAAATCAAATATATTAAAAACTGTCTGAATTGAAAGTCAAGCTATTGTGTATTGTAAGTGTAGCCAATGACGTGTTGCTTACTGGAAATAATTTCCCTAATTTGAAATGAAATAAGTAATTATCCTAAATTACCTCTTCAAAGTTGATGGAAAGTTAATTAGAATATGGTACGGTGATGTTTGATTTCGGTGATGGATCGTTGATTGAAAGGATAACAAACGTTTGGCTAAATTAAAGCTTTTCAACTCAAAACTGTTAAATATATCAAAGAAGAATTTGACAAAACAGTTGTTTTTCAATGAGTGAAGTATTTTTGAAATCACCTTTTCATTAAACTAAGTCTTAGAGACAGAATTTTAATAAAATCATCAACTGCAAAAGAACTTGAATTATAAAAAAAAATCCCCAATACAATGCCTTAAAGTATTTTTAATAAAAAAACAAAACTAATTCATTATTTTAGAGCACATCTCTACAACGTTGTATACACATTATTATTTAATTGACGTTGGTGGTCTTAAACCTGAGGCAATAAGTTCATATGGTGCAGCTCTTAACCATTCCACTGCCGCGGGCAGGTATTGCTATAATAAATAATTGTGCGAGAAAGTTTATATATAAAACAAATATGCTTCTTTGTTTACCGAAATATAGTTGTCATGCAAGACGTTTGTGTAATAAATCATTCAAGATATTATGCTTCAGAGTATGTATTTATAAAGAGATTAAAGATTTGACTCGATGAAGGTGTTATGTACCATTTTTCATATAAACCTGTCAACAATTTAAATGATCATTCACTGCGGCAACATATTACTGGGTTGAGTCACTTTTTTTTGAAAATTGTACAAAATTGTCACATGATTCATCCATAACAATAATCACTGTAGTTTTTTTTTATAAATATTATATATTCCACATTTGGTATTTTTAATTAAATGTTTTATGTATTTTATAAAATAAATTTTACCCCTAGTTACCATTTTAACGTAACACTAGTCGTAAATCGTACTCAACTGAAACAAATATTAAAAAACCTTTTGCATTAATTTTGTCAGTATTCTAAATTAGGTTTATTATTATTATAATATTTTTAGTTTAAAAAAACAGCGTCATATTCTAATCAATACAATAAGCTGAGTTTAAATTCATAAGGAAACCAAAAAAAAAACTAAAAGTTCTGTAAAATATATAATAATATAACATCTATTTTCAAACTGAGCCTATATGTTTGCATTGCCAATTCAAATAACTTTCAGCAAATACAATTTAATTGTATTTAATTATATCAGATTTAATTGATTATGCATTTCGAAATGTGTTGTACATTATTTGACAGGTGTGGTCCATTCGCAGCACAATGGCAGCCGATACAGGTGTGCAATGCAATTTATAATTCAAGCGGCTTTCTTGAAAAGGTAGGCTTTTCCTTATGCTTAAAGTCTGGCCGAGATTGCAACACGCGACAGGTAGAAGCGAACGGATTTTATTGTCTTTACTTTAAAGGTGTATTGAACTTGCGCACTACAGATCGATTATTATAACGTGGCCGACGACCGGATTAGGAACTAAATTATTTATTATAGATCTATCAGCTGCCAAACGTAAGCTTATATACATGTGTCATGTTTTTATTATAAACAAATACGATATAAAAATAATATATCAATTTTTTTGAAAAAAAACGAAGTAATTTGTAAAAGGTTATGTCAGTTTTGTTAAGACGAACTTTAAAAAAATGATAATTATACCAAAAACAGTCATAAAAAGTAAAACATACGCCAAATTTTTTTGCGTGATACTACTAGCGCCCTCGCTAAACGGCCTACTTATAGCGGCCGAACAGTGTATAGTTTAATGTTTTATAGTCAATCCCACCATTCATTGAACCAATCAACCACAGCGACCTAGTAGATAAGTGGCTTAGTGGTAAATTACCAGGCTTTTTTCATTCGATTTATTTATGTCAAATCAGTAAGACAGTATTTATTAAAGTAAACATTTATTCAAAAATAAGTTCAGCATAGTCAATATGATATGAGTAAAAGCCAGAGTTGAGAAACCGGAGTCAAGATTGACTAGAGTCGGGTGTTTTTGTTTTTACTTCGACCCATTTTTCATAAAAATATTTAGTATTGTGTATTCAAACTACAAGACTCAATTGTGTTGCCACAGCATGCTATACTGATTAAAACTGATCGAATGGTATATATATATAATATCGAATGTGGAAAGGAAAAAAGACATAACCCACACATATAAAATTTTACAGGAGGCGCAAAAACGTGTTTTGATGATTTTGCGACATATGCAAATTATGAATTATACACAACCTTGAAGTGCACGGATACTTCTAAACTGTTGTTTAATTGACATAACCTAATATTTATTAAATAAATTTTCTCGGAAAAAACTTTTATTTCAGTGTTTTTTCTTGGTTTTAATTTTTTACGAGGTCATCTTTTTCAAACTTAAAAGCTAAATTTAGATACTTATTCGGCATTTTAAGCTTCCATCCTTTTGATAGAATGTGTGTCAGGTTGTATACATTGTGATTATCGAAAAAAAGCTGTTTTTGAAAATTGAGGGTTACGTCCTTTTTCCTTTCCACAGTTGATATGCAAGATAAAAGAAAATAATTGAAGAAATCAATTCAAAGTCGAAACGATTTGTAATGAGTGAAACCACAACTGATTATTTCACATATTTTTTTTCTCTTTTTCATTTAAATAATTTTAGTGAAACTAAACACTTTGCATAATGTTTTGATGAAACTTGAATTGTAAATAGTTTTGAATAAAATTTATTTAGACCCAGTATGATATCAATTAAAAGGAAGGTATTAAAATTTTACTCGCACTTGTATTTATATAAATACTTGTGGTTTTTCAATATACCTATATTTGAACATGCAACGATTAAATAAATCATTCATTTATTGCAAATTGAAACCGCAAGACTTTTTGAGCAACTTAATAATTGATTCAGTGTAAGTGGGTTTTTCGCAAAATTATTATTACAGTTAAAAAAACATCTTTGTTACGTAAGTAAGTTTTGTATTAATTTTGTGAGTCATCGACTCGTATTATGTAACTCATTCGACTCACTTTGTGATGATTCAAGGTGAAAATAATGATTCGAGACTGACAGTGGCCGATAGGCATAAGAATGAGTCGATTGGTTTACGATTGATTCTTTTTTTAATACCGATAAGCCTGTACAAAAAAACGCGAATGAAAATTAACACAGAAGTCGAAAGTGTTATGTTTTTAGTAAATTATATCGAAATATTCTTATTACGTTATACTTTTGTGTAAATTATGATATCTTTTCCTGTTCTAAGCTCAAGAAATGCGACCCCAATACCCACATTTTCTTAAATATATATTTTAATATGGGTGATACAATGTTTATTATTAAGGTATTCTTATATAGTAGTTTTTTGGGCCTTTTGTAGAAGAAAAAAAATATTTAATCGCTATTTCCGTCTCTAATAAATAAAACAGAAAAGAAAAAATTCAACTAAATAAAAAAGATCCTCAAAGTAGAACAAAAAACGGATTGATGTGTACAAAGTAAAGATAATAATTTATGTACCCTCGAATACTATTCTCAAAAAAAACACTATGTCTTACTGAAATCGATGCCTCATTTTATATAAATGCGCGATAACGCGATAAGCGGTCGCTCGTAAAACAGCATTTGCAATGATTGGTTGGCTAAATCTCATCAGTTGCGATTACATATGTGTACTGGGATGACGTCTTTTTTACGAGCAACTTAAAATATGACTATTTATTAAAAAAACACGATTTTTTATAAAAAAAAATGTATGAGGAATGATGCAGACAGATATTTTAAAGCCCTCAGTTTATTTTTTTTTGAAATTCATAAGAATAAGGCCAATAATGAGAAAACCATTGGGGTCGGTAAAGGACCTCCATCGGATTTTGTGTATTTTTCTAGTATCCGAGCCGCGAGAGATATTTAATAATTTTTAATGCTTTTATTTAATTTAAAATTTCGACTGAAGGTGCTTGGTGGAATTTCAATATTAAATTTGAATCGTTTAAATTATGTACATTCACACAGATTTTGTCACTAACGACCCATAATTTGAGCTTTTATTTAAATTTATAAATTAAATATTTTAATTATTGTATGATTGGAGCGTGTCACTTAACCTATATTTATCGAATATAGTAGAGGTAATAGGATAAGATTAGAGCAGAATTAATATTTATTTTTGGATCTTGACAAAACTGTAAAACAATATTTCAAGTTGTACATATATAATATATATGAAAATGAGCGAAGAATGTTTGTATTTCATTATTTACATATGAAAGCAATTACCTACTGAGAGAAAACTAGCGTTTTTTTTCTAGCTATACTTTAGTGCAGGTATAGAAGATAACTTTTCTAATATAATGGGTAATGTGTCAAAACTGAAAACATCATTTTTTTTAATGGATTTTTTATCCATGTCCTCTCCTAACGTCCGGAGTGAATAGCCTCTTAATGGAGGTATCTTAACAGAAGTTTCTCTTCGAGAACTGTTAGTTACTCAGCCGCTAGACCTCTTTTTTCCAAAGAGAGTAGTAGGGATAGAAAGATGAGGCTAGGAAAAAACTAGCGGTTAACTAATAGCTCTCGCTACGTTCAGTTATTTAATGATTCGAAAGGGGGAGGGAATTTTTAGACATCACAAACACCCATGCTTTCGAACAGAAATCGTTAAAGCGATCGAAAAAATCTGTTCTTACTGGGACTTGAACTCGTGAGATTCGGCACGAAAGACAACAACGCTAACCGCTGCGCCATAGGGTTCAATGGAATAGGCCTAAGGTGGGAAACCTTTTATTCTCTAAAGGCTGCATTAATTTTTCTGATTCGACATAAGGCCGCAGTAAACATTGACTTGGGAATCTTTGGCTGGAAACAGTACTTTAAGGTCAGAATATATCAGGAATTTACGAATTTACAGAATTGGCCAGGAGGCCACACCAGAGTAGCCAAAAAGCTGCAGGTTCCTCACGCCTGGAATAGGCCATCGAAATGAAACCAATGTGCTTAAAAAAACAAATTAACTTTAATAATTGGCCAAAATTTTCTCGTTCTGATGTAGACTTTGTTATGAAAAACATACTAAGTAATTTGCTAAATGCTATATATTCTACAAATTTTACTTAAGTTACTAAAAAAAAAAAGTTAGTTCATCCTTATCACCATTGTCTTTTTTAATACTAAAGAATATGCGGCGATATATAACGATGAGTAAACATATTAAAACAATATAAAATTTCAAATATGTTAGACTAATAAAATATGTATTTGTTAAAATTGGAAAGTATTAATTAATTGGACCGGTAGTTATGGAATATGTCTGTCAATTATTAAGGAAATTAGAAAAGCTTTTTTTGGAAGACACTATACGTTTTAATTCAGTCTTTTAGTATGTTTTAGTAAGTCCTAGGGAGCGGCAAATGATGACAAAATGGCGAAAAATTCATTTTAAATAGTAATAATATTATGACCGATGGGAGTTATTTTCAATTATGTCGAGGGGCGGCACATAGCATAGGAACTTCACTAGTTTCATTCCATGTCATATCTGCTCCTACAGGAAACTTGAGTGGCTTATAAAAAATAAAAATGCAATGAAAAAATTGTGACACTTTTTCATAAGTAATAATTACTGCGATATTAGACCTAGCGATATCAACCCGCATATGTTTTGAACTCAATAATAGAATATAATAAAACATAGTTAAGGTTAATAATATAATATAATACATATAGCTTCCCCTATGCTTATATATTATACTTATCTAAATGAGTCAATGTTACATTGAACAGTTATTCTCTATTGATGATAATAAGGTGGTGTCAACAGACAATAGACTTAGAGAAGATACAGAAAAAACGAACATAGCCGTAGGAAATTTTCATTGAATACAATTATTTTAAGACAGTTAGAAAAAATCCTAAAAAAACTATCAAAGGCCATCTGTAAAATTTGCGACTAAGAACAAGGACCTTCACAAAAGGTTTTTTTAAAATATTTTCAATAAATATTGAAGTACTAAATAAAAATAAAACAGACTATAGGTTTTGCAGTCCAAAGGTAATTTAATAGTTTGACTTTGGCACAAGATCATTAAAAAACGTTTTTCGCCCTTCCTGTAAAGTTTGGTCTATGAGGATTACGTGTCCTTTTATCTGACTTATAAATAAATAAACGTTTTATATACATGTATATTTATATTATATTAAAAAAATGTTTTTTAAAAAATAGTACATATTTTTTTTCAAAATAGATTTTTTTACCAGCGTCTCAAAAGGTTGACGATAACTGATTTAAATTGTCAGGATACTAACAATCCGCTTCGTATGCTCCATATAGTTTCACTACCGTTAACGTGGATAATATTTGTACTTTTTATACACGTATGACATTTCTAATAAACTGAATAATATCACTGTTTCGCTGTTATAAGAATTTAATTTATATTTCCGTGTTTGTAAGAAGCAAGTTTGACTTTTTAAAAGAAATTTCATTTTGTTTTAATTTGTAGTGTCAACCGGTTTTCACCAGACTCATTTTGAATATATAAATTATTTAAAAAATACAAGTTTTTAGACAGACATAATTTAAATCAATAATGGTGGATTGAATAAATTTGGAATAGTCAGCTTCGTGAAATATGAGCATAAACTAATTTTGACGGTTTGGTTTGCCTTGCATTTTTTTTAAAATAATTGTAATCACACCGCACGCTTTTATAGAAAACCTTTTGTATCGCGAGACTGATTGTGTGGTATAGTGACAAGCAGAATTATCTATATTTAATACATAACATAAAAAAAACACTTATTTGCCGTTTGGGTATAATTCGAAGATATTGACTATTGACAATAAACGCAGTGTTTTTCTTTCCACGTTAATATTGAAAATATACTTTTAATAAGTGTACTTCACATAAGTGGTTGCGATTAAGGCATCCATTCTTGGACCCTTTTTGTGATCCCGAGATTTTGGGATTGAATCCCAAGAATCCCAAGAATTTTCGGAATTCCCAATATGAATGAAACGACGTGAGAGCTTTTTCTTTTTTCAGCTCTTCTCAGATTTCTAATTTAAAAAATTCACGAGTTTGCGGAGTTGCCAAAATAAGAAAAAAAACTAGGATTAGTAGTGTCACAATCCCAGGATTTCGAGCTCACAAAACTGGATGGGATCCTGGGATTAGAGGCTCTAGTTGCGATTAGGGTATCTAATCCCGGAGCCTTTTTGTGATCCCGGGATTGAACACTCAACATGAAATCATGGATTAATTAGGATTTGGATTTTCCCAAAATACCAGCGTGACTTGTTTTTTTAGCTCTTCCAATAATTTCATATTTTTAACATCCTACGAATATACAGATTAGGTAAAAATTTCTCAATCCCGAAATCCCAGGATTGGTACGGTCACGATCCCGGGATTTCAAGATCTCAAAATTTGACGTGATCCCGGGATCGGAAAGCCTAGTTGCGATCTATTATCGATCATTTTTATTCTTTTATTGTGCTAATATTAAAGTTTTGTGATGTTCCAATACAATATTTTTTATTAATTCAAGCTGCGAAAGCTTAAAAACTTGCAAAATGGCTAATGTTTGCTAAAAATTTTTTTAAGCAAAATGCACTTTGAGTTAATGGGTGTGATTCGGAAAAGAACAACAAATATCATTGTGAAGAGTCAATATTTGCAATTAAATTAGCACCTTGCTAATATTTGAAAACATGATTGTTTTAAGTATTTAATTTTTAGAGAAGCGCCAAGTCGTTTTTGTGTTGA
Source organism: Himalopsyche tibetana (assembly GCA_030503985.1). Taxonomy (NCBI): domain Eukaryota; kingdom Metazoa; phylum Arthropoda; class Insecta; order Trichoptera; family Rhyacophilidae; genus Himalopsyche; species Himalopsyche tibetana. The sequence goes on along the minus strand of JAPJYX010000011.1, from coordinate 4,858,607 downwards.
TTGTGTTTATTGAGATTTGCAAATTTTGTCGAGTATATGTTAAATTTTTTCCCAAGATGATCGACTCGTAGTTAAGCTATCTCGACAGAAATTGTGATCAGTGACGTCCCTAGGCCACGTGCCGCCACTAAGCAGACCTATAAAATAGCGCCCATTTATTTTTTATTATTTTTAATATAGACGCTCGAATCATCCACTCACCTACGTACCCAAACAAATCTTTTGTTAATTATCCCGTTTTGCTTTCAGATGATTCATAATATATTTGTAACTTATTGACAAAGATAACAAGTAAATATGATCCAAAAGCCCATATTGTTCAATAATTATGAAAAAAATAACTATAGCCTTTACTACACATCATAAAAAATAATGTTAATCTTAAATGCATCATATTTATTCAAAATTAAATACGTGTGAAAAATATTCAGTTATTTAAAAAATCTGTGATCATTTGCCGCTCTCTAGGACTTGCTGCCCCTAGGCAACTGCCTACTCGCGTATGCCTTCGGAACGTCCCTGGTTGTGATTGAGGATATATTGATCGTTGATAAGAAGCGTCTGCTTGCAAAACGAATTTAAATATACACAAAATTTATACAGTACAACTATACAAATATCTATGAATAAATATTTTAGTTCTACGAGAAAAATTGCCGCCGCAATTCAGACCACGGACCCTAGGGCGGAGCGACGATTCGTCAGCTTAGTTCGGTAAGCACAGGTATAAAATGACTGGTCCAGGATTGAAAGACGTCAAGCAATTATGACGTGAAGCTTTTGATAGAAGTTGGCGTCAAGTGCAGAAAGTATTTGAAGATGAAACATTATTGATCCTTCATAGTGATTTTTTTTTTGAATTATACATTAATCGAATATAATTCTTAGCGACGTAATATTTTAAGAAATATCTAACGGCCTCAAAATATAGATTTTGAATATAGATTAGTCACTCAAACAAAACTAGGGCATCCAATCTCGAACCATTTTTGTAATTCCGTAGATTCCGGGATTCACAATTTTGGGATCATTCAAGATAAAATCGTGTGGAAATTGGGATAAATAGATTAAAGGTCGATTTTGAAACCCTGAGAATTTACGAATTTTATAAAATGAAAAATAACTGAGACCTTCTTTTAGTTCTTTCGGAGATTTCAAAATTTTCTTGTGACGTCTTTTTTCAAAAAGCCAAGAATTTGCGGAATTCCCAAAATGAAAAAAAGTGAGAGCTTTTTTTTTAGCTCTAGCGCGGATTTAAAAAGATGTGCCTGTTTTCATTCACTTTTCGAGAACTTTGCACTTCTCTTCCTTAATCTCGAAATCCCGTGATTTTGGGTTCATAAAATTGGACGGATCCCGGGATTGGAGGTTCTACTCAAAACGATTGAAAAGATTTACTGACAAGATGGAAATAGTCACTTTCATCCGGATTTGTCAAACAAAATAAATTCAAAAAATAAATAACTTAATTGTACTAATTCTACTTTTATTTATAAAGATCGTAACCGGTTTCGTTCATGACGAGCATTTCTTAAGTATAACAGTGTTGTTTATACAATCCCGATCTTATCAAATATTATATTTTTAAATATAATCCCTTTCCACCAAGTATTGACAGTGAACATCCTAAAAGCAAGCACAATAAACTGTAAAAACATCATTACTCTAGACCAGTGGTTTTTAACCGGGGCGCCAGCGCCCCCTTGTGGGCGTTTTAAAGGTCTGGCGGGGCGTTTTTAAATTTTTAGCATTTATGGGGCGCTGCGGCAGTTAAAGTGGGCGTTGTGTCGCTTCTGCATATTGCACGAGTCTGCACCGGCTGGGCGCTCGCAGCGTGCGCGGCGGCGTGGAAAAGGGTTTTAGCGCAGTAACGCATATATTAAAAAAATCCCGAAATCGATTACAGATAAGCCAAAGAGGAGATTTAAGACTATATTTAACTAAACTTGAACCTAATATTACGAAAATAGCCCAATCACATGAGGCTCAAGAATCTCATTAATTTTTTTAATAAAAATTCTCATTTCCATTGAATTATTTACTTTTTAGTTAAAATAATAATATAATTTTGTATGTAATGTTAATATGACATAAATGGCAATAAATACATAATTTTTATAAAAATAATCATGTTTTTTATTTGTTTTTCTCATAATTTTTTATTTGTAAAGAAAATCATTGCATGAAATACATAAAAAAGAGAGTAATTTTTTTTGTGGGGAGGGGGGGCGCTGGATAATTTTACTGTGGTAAAGGGGGCGATTCTTTCAATATGGTTAAGAAACACTGCTCTAGACCTAACTGTTTGAATTTTTTTTTATGTGAAGTCTTATAAGAATATTATATATTTTAAAGCAAAAAAGATTACATATTTTATTATAATTAGGACTAGCTTTGCTCGGTGAGTGGACATTGAAACTGATACCTGCTCATATGGGACTGCTTAAACTGGTTTCGGTCATAACATTCATAACGTATTTTTTGTTGATTTAATTGACATTTATCTGGTAGAAATCCAGTAAAAAAAACATAAGAAATAATTAAATGTGTATCATATAATCGTTCAGTGTAGTTAAAATGATGGTATGATGCCGATATAGGCATCAAATATACTTTATTATAATACATAACATAAGTGTTAAAAAAAACACTCTTTTTTTTCTACAACTTACTTAAAATATATATTTATTTAATATTGTTATTTATTTTTCATTTATTCAAAAGAGTGCTTTATTCTTTAAATGTAAAGCTTTTCTTCTAAGTACAAAAGTAGACTATTTAAAAGTATTTAAATTAGTATTTAAAGTAATTTCTTTTGATACCAACGATCGTCTTTTTACAAAATAACTGGCACATAACATCATTACAATTATTTTAAAATATGCATTATTTTTAATTGCCTTCGTATTGCTTATTTCTTAAATGTACAAACATATTTGCAAATATGTATTATATATGTGTAAGTTAAAATAAATACATTGCCAAATATTTTACCTTTAAAAATTATCCTTAATCGATTTCTTTTTCCTTTGTCAGACAGACGTAAGCAACGTCACACTTGTATTTAAATAATGAAAATCACCGGCAAATTGGTATCGTAAATCGATTGTTCTATATTCGTAGTATAATATATACGACACTTGATGTAGTTAATGAAGTTGTGTTTTTTTTTTGCGTGACTTTGATTATAACACTATATGCGTAATATTTTTATTGAAGTTGCCTTTGATTACGTCGTAATGAAATTCGGCTGGGAGACTTCAACGGCCGAAAGACACGAACCTGCCACCTCAGGCGACAGAAGACTGGTCGGTCGAAGTGGCTTTTGTGGCAGGCTCGTCCTGAAAACCGGACCGTCACTCGGATCCGAAAGCAAGTGTTCCAATGACATTTTTATAATTATTTTAATATCGATTTGTTTTCGTACTGTATTAATAATAATAGTCTATCGGTGGAGATACATACATTTTTTCAACCATTACATAAAAAGTAGTTCAATTTTCATTTGATATAGATGCCGCTTGTGTGGTCGAGTACATTACAAAAAAAAAAGTGTGTGGTCAAGTGGTCAATGTCATTGGCTTTGGTTACGGAGGTTACGGGCTTGAATCCTAGTACGGATAGTTTTATAAATTGATTTTTCAATCGATTTATGAATTTCTGTTCGAAGGCATGGATGTATGTGATGTTTTGAATTCCCCCCTCTCACCCATCATATCCTATAAACGGGCTTTATCGAGAGCGATTAGCTAACCACTAGTCCTGTCCTAACCCAATCCTTCTATTCTTACTCTCTTTGGAAAAAGAGAGGTTGCGCAACTGAGTAACAAGCAGTTCTTGTAGAAATACTTCTGTTGGGATAAACTACATTAAGAGTCCATATGCTCCACATTGGGAGCGGACATGGTAAAAAAAAAAGTCAACTTTTTTAATTCTTGTTTTTTTTAACTCACTCTTGTTAATTAAAGCTGAATTTTATTACGTGGTAACGAGCATTTAACAACCAAATAAAGTAATTTTGTCGTAAAAAGCTGTATTTTAAAATTTACTAAATTAAACAAAATTGTTTTAAGTTTTACAGAATGTTTGTTTTTTAAATGTTTCTACACTGCAGGTAGTGTGGTACCGAATCAAAAATTACAATTTGATATTTTTGTACAAGTACATACTTTGTTTTTTTAACTTTAATACCCATTTTTTGTATTATCATTTCAAAATTACATCATTTATAGTATGGAACTTTGAGCTATATTCTGCGGAAAAATAAAAAAAAGGTGATGCCATTTTTAAATCGTTGCTTAGTTTTGGATGTGAAGCATTATTTAAGCCCCGGACTCAAACACAAATTCTCTGTCTTTACAAGATTTAGACGACCATTGCTGCTTTATTTTAAAAAAAATGAACAATCATTAATCGGAATTAATAATAATAACAAAAACCCTACCATTAAGCTTATTCGGATTTATTTGGTTATAAAAACAGTCGATTTTTTTTACAAAATATGGCGATTGGAACAGTTGTGTTTTGTATTATTCTTGACAATGTTATCGGCTGTATTAAATTATAACGGTAGTCTAAAATAACAATGTGGATTTCGTTTCAATATGAATATTATTTTAACCTATTACACATATTGGAAATACATAAAAATGCCAAATCTGTTAATGCATCACCAGTGGCAAAGAGGTCAAAGAACTTGACGTGACGAAGAACTGAACGCTCCCAACAGACAAAACACCAATTATTGAATTACTAAACACAAAAACGGTATCTACTATTTCGACACGTGCGGTAAAAAGAAATTTACATTTATGGACACACCTTTCAAGTAAATTATATATAACACCATGCTCGATACGAATATTGATCATCCCAATTAGGGCTTATACAAAAACAGAATTTAAAAAAGCAGTTTTCGAATTCTAGTATTTCTTAAAATCCGGCTTAACCCAGTTGTCAAATTTTCTCATAGACAGTTTAATTAAAGAAGCAAAAAAATATCAGTTGAATGTTTTTAAGAACTTTGTTTATTTATTACTATATTTTCAGAATGCAACCTGGCTCTCTCCGGATCACTGGACCTCACAATTTATCACCGGACACGGTGCATTTAATGCCAAGTTACATAAATTTAAAATCAAACTTAGCCCACACTGCCCTTGTGGTGACAGTAATCAAGATTCAGAGCATATTCTCTGGAATTGTCCGATTATGTCAGTAGAAAGAAGCATATTGTTTTTGTCATGTAGAAATAATCGTGATGGTCTTATCGGGCATCCAGATCTAGTTTCGTCTTCAGAAAATTTCTGTCACTTCAAGAAATTTGCTACTTCTTTTGGAGAAAAAGTTTACTTTCCCTGTCCCTCACCATTCAATCCTTAATCACATCTGTCTCAAAATTAAAAGTTGTTTATTAGTCCCATTAACTATCATTCTCGCTTATTATTATTTAATTGTTTTTACTTGTAATTATACCAATTCTTTGTATTTAATTAACCTTTATTAATATCTATATATTTGTAATTATTATTTATTGTTGCCTTTCAAATTGTACCTAAATAAAATGTATCTTAACTGTATCATTGAGGAGATATCATCTTCGGTGTGATGCAGAAAAGAAAAGAAAAAAGTTTATCGAATAAAAAAATAAATATATTACTATATAATATTAATTGTTGTCAATATTATAATTGCCTCTATACTAGTCTTCAGTCGCAACTTTGAATTGAATAAATCTCAAATTTACTCTTGAATCGAACCCAAACCTGCGTGATCGGTAGAGCAAGCTCTGGAAGAAGATCGAAGACTGGGTGTTTGTGATGGAAATCCACATTATTTCCTCTCCTCCCATCCTTCTGATCCTTTTTGATAACTGGGTGTAGCGAAAGCGATTTGTCAATCATTTATTCTGTTCTAGCCTTTTTCTTCTTTCCATACTACTCACTTTGAAAAAAGTGAGATTGAGCGACTGAGTAACAAACAGTTCTCGTAGAAAAAAACTTCTGTTGAGATACCTCCATCCACGCGGACATGGATTAAAAAAATACTAGTACTAAAACCTAAATAAACAAACCTAACCAAACCTATCATGACTCTGATAGAACCCTTACCAGCGCGGGACAGATCATCGAGAGCGGTTGACAGCTTCAGATACCTGGGCGTTCATATCCCCGAAGACGGTAGTACAAAAAACGAGCTTGCCATTCCAACTTGCCACTTATTCAACGCTTGCATTCGGCTGGTACTGCTTTACGGTTGCGAATCATGGCACCTGACGAAGACTCAGAAAAACCGTATACTGAGCTTCGAGAACAGATTCTTGCGTCGGATAATGGGGGTAGGGTGGTTTGATATTGTGAGGAATTCAGAGATAAAGGAGCGTACAAGACAGCGTCCCGTCACGTCAGTGGTTATGGAGAAACGTTGGAACTGGCTGGGTCACGTGCTGCGGATGCCTCTGGAAAGCCTCAATCCTGCCTGCCTCTTCTTTCGGCCGGTATGATTCCAGCTTCACGGAAGTCAGTCGGGTACCATCCATAGGATGTACTCGGCGGAACTGAGGGATGTTGGCATGTCATGGGAGAAAGCAAAGCAATTGGCGGGAGACAGGGAAACATGGAGGCGGCCATATGTTCCACATAGGGAGCGAACATGGCCAAAGAAGAAACCTAAATATTTTAGCGTCTTCACCACACCCACTTTTGTATTACTGGGTGCGATCCATACAGCCTGCATATATTGCTAAAAATAGCAATTTAAATTAACTAACACCCACTGCAAACTATATGTTTTAGTTCTAATAAAAAATCTATTATTCATTCATGTAAAAACCAGGTTAAAAGTCTCCGGCTGATTTATTTTCAACGTCAATAATTTAAATCAATATTTTTGTATAAGGCGTTTTTCTGATGCAATAATTTTCCTTAAAAAATGTAATCCATTTATATACGCGATCGCTTAAAAGTAATTGCAAACCACAAATCATTTTTTTTTGTTTGCGAAACTGCGATGTGACTCATGTCATAATAGATTTAGGTGGAGTGCTTTATCATTATATTAAGTGAAAAAAATAATTATTTCATTTTGAACTTTACAGTGTTATGGCATTAGCTGATATGTCTATTTTTTTTTCATCATGTCGACCCATAATCGGTTAAAGAACTTAAGCGAAACAATTAAGAACGTTATATCATTTGTCTGACCTTATTTAGGGTCTCTGCATTTTAATGTTTTCGTTTGTACCACATGAACTACGCTTGAGAAACGCTGATTTAGAGAACTGAAAGTAGGCATTAACCATATATTAATATTTACTAACCACATTTAAGGAATATCTTTATAGAACGTTTGAGAGTAATTTTAAAAGACAAACCTCTTCTTGTAAAATTTATAAATTGTCACTTTTGATTTAATGCCTATTACGGGTCAATTTCACTATTAAGAGCGCTGAAACAAAGACGGCAGTCTACACGCTTTGTCGAAAATATATTATTGTGTAGAATTGGCTATTCCGTATTAGATGTGAGATATATTTTTGGATAATTAAAATCGATTTTGTAACTAAAGCGGCAGTTTTCATAGGACTGTATAGCAAAAATGGCAGTTATTTTTAAATTGATGTCTGCTCGCAATCTTCAATCAATCTTTTTTTTGTAGAGAGCAGGAATATAACGAATAGAGCTGGAACAAGACTAGTGGTTGGCTAATCACTCTCGCTTGACTCCCTTATTTTAAGATTGGAATGGTTGGGAGGGGGGGGGGAGTTTTGAGAGATCACAAAAATTCATGCATTCGAACTGATTGAAAAATTTGAATTGTTTGAATTTTGTACTTTTCCATGAGTTTTGTCGCTAACGACCCGAGGTTCGCCTTTCGGCATCTTCAGGCATTCCAAGTGCACGGATGTACTTGAACTGACAGTCAAGTACAAGTACATCCGTGCACTTGGAATGCCTGAAGATGCCGAAAGGCGAAACTTGGGTCGTTAGCGACAAAACTCATGGAAAAGTACAAAATTCAAACAATTCAAATTTGATATTGAAATTACATCAAGCACCCTCAGTCGAAATACTTAATGATTGAAAAATGCTGTTTCTACTAGGATTCGAGCCCATGAGGTCTGGTATGGAAGCCAACAACGTTAAGTACTGTGTCATGGGCCCGATAATATCTCTAAAATATAAACATGGCAAGATAATACTAATAAGAATATTTTAAATTTCTTTTTTCAGACGTTTTATCTATAAAAGAAAAAAAATGCGTTTTAATTGATTTTTAAATATGTTTCCCGAGCTCTCAATTTAACGGTTAAATTGCTCAGACGCACTGTTAGCATGCTATTCCAAAGCTCCTATTATTTAAAAGCCCTGTCAAAAACATGTCTACCGTTCGTTTGAACATATATTTCGGATTAAGTTTAGCAACAATATAAAGAAGACCATTTCCAATTTGTCTATCTTCTATTTTTTCACCATGCTCTACTGAAAATTTTAAAACATAAATTTTCCACAAAACTTATTATAGCGATAAGCAAAATAATAATATGCATCGGATGGTAGTATTCGTTCCGGAAGTAAAATTATAAATTCCACGTGCCTATAATTAGAAATTCCCGACGTCTTATTGACTCTCCAGGATATCTTTGTTATTCCTGACATGTTTAATGGGTTGCCTTCGCTTCGCTAATGCGTTGTTGTTACAGCTCCGCCATGATGTAGACTGCATACACAATGAGCTCCACTCAGCGCTGTGACTCTACAGCTGTATCAATATAAATGCATTTTAAGAGTAAGGACTTCTTATTTATTCTACAATTTCAATTTATAAACCTGTCTTAAGTCTGTACTTTTTAAGGGAGTCAAAACAAGATTTGCATTTATATGAACTAAGATGAAAACTGTGATGTGGGTATATCTGTTAAAGTTATTGTAAGTAAAACAATTATCTATAACATACTATTTTTATCTAAAGAAACGATTAATTGTAAGGTAATTGATCTTCAAGTCAGGTCCTATAGCGCAGTGGTTAGCGTTGTGGGTTTCCGTGCCAGATGCTACGTGCCAGTACATTTTTTTTTTCGATTTTTGTTCGAAAGCAAGGGTGTTTGTGTTGTCTAAAAATTCCCTCCCACCCTTTCTGATCCTTTAATAACTGAGCGTAGTGAGAGAGATAAGTTAACCACAAGTCCTTTCCTAGCTTTATCCTTCTATCTCTACTACTCTCACAGTTCTCGTAGAAAAACTTCTGTCGAGATAAATCCGTTGGGAAGCTATACGCTACACATTGGGAGCGGACAAGGATAAAAAAAAAGCTCCTTGTGTTTACAAGACGGCACAAAGTAGGTTAAAGGTTAAAAAAAACCAAGAGTTCATGCTTTTTGAATACGTATCTAGGTATACATCGAAAAAAAATGTAAGTAAATATGATCATTGGCGTACAGGACAAACAACGCGTACAGTGAAAATATTTAAACAGCAATTTGATAAATATAATGCAAATTATATCGCGTTTTTTTAACTTGATACCATTTAATTCAGTAATTCTTAACCTGAGGTGTGAGAGAAGTTTTTATTTTGACATATTTAGAATAATGCATCATGTACCTTTTCATTATGAATAAGAATGTAATAAAAAAATGGCAATACATGTAATCTCCGAAATTAGTTTTTTTTTACAGAGGTTGCGAGAACATATTTTCAGATTTAGAGATCATTAAAAGGTTAAGAAAGATTGATTTAATTATATCGCATTTTAGATTTACGACACATTATTTCTATTTAAACTCTTTTTCGTCAGCCCTTGAAAATCATAATTTGAAAAAAATTCCGCTATGTTTAAAAATTCCATTGCAAGTTTTTCAAGGATCGTTAAAGTTTTAAGATGCATTATAATTGTTATTCAGTAAGGCACTTTAAAATAACGGTTGTAGGAGATTGACATATTCAAATGTATTAAAGTATTTCGTGCATTTTATCCCAAATAAGCTGTTTGCAAAATATTTGGACAAGAGTCGAGTGATTCCTTATGTACTTTCCATTTATTTCCTGATTCCCTGAACAACTTGTGACAACTGTTTTAAATTTATTTAACGGTAAGAAGAAGATTTAATATTTTTTTATAGATTCGGCGCGGACTTTGTGGATGATCATTTCAAAAATAAAATTTGATTTATTTTAATAACTTTGTTACGTAGTTCACAAATGTGACACTTTTCAATAAGACAGACAGCTCACTAAAGTTAATTTTTTTTTCCATTGAGATTTACCTTACCTAAAATAAGTTTTTTTTACCATGTCCGCTCCCAATGTGGAGCTTATGGACTCCTAATGGAGTTTATCTCAACAGAAGTGTTTCTACGAGAACTGATTGTTACTCAGTTTCTCAACCTCTTTCCGATGAGAGTACGTATAGAAAGATAGGGCTAGAACAGGACTAGTGGTTAGCTAATTGCTCTCGATACGCCCCGTTCATAGGATGGGATGGGTGGGAGGGAGGAATTCAAGACATCACATACATCCATGCCTTCGTACAGAAATTCATAAATCGATTGAAAAACCAATTTATAAAACTGTCCGTACTGGGATTTGAGCCCGTGATGTCCGTAGCCGAAGCCAACGACGTTGACCACTCGACCACGCAGGTGGTTAATTTATTAATACTTAGTACTATTAATGTTTGTATTTTATCTTGTCCCCTTACTGCGTCCAGCAGAAGGGTAAAACTCCCTCCCTATTAATAACTAAAGACTTAAAATCAATTTTCAGTTTGTTCGCAAACCTTCTGATAATATATACCGTCACAATGCTAGTGGAGTAACAAAGTATTTAATTTTAAATAAAAATAATTACTAGCAACACATGGTTCAACAATTTTAATTTTGATATAAAAGTTTAAAATAAATATTATTTCAAAACTTATCATGTTCCTGTTTGTTCCTGTGGGGAGCTTGCGGCCTTCTAGCCAACTCTGTATTTTTTTAAATTTATGTAAATTCCTGACATATTCTGACCGTGAATTTCTGTTTCAGGACAAAGATTCTCTAGTCAATGTTGACTGCGGCCTTATGTCGAATCAGAAAAATGAATGCGGCTTTTAGAGAGGAAAGATTCTCCATCTCTGTTTTAGACGTTTATTTATTTAAAAATAACACATGTAACATATATCATCGTCCAAGGGCAAGTAGTATTTATTCGGTCGATATAGATTAAAAAAATAATAACGACACAATGACCTTCACCGCACTTTTTACGGCATCATCAGTTTTTTATTATATTATAGTTTTTTTTGGATATAAACTTGACGGAGCTGTAAACCCTGGCCCGTTTAAGTTCATCAAATCTCCTAAATGTCTGATATCATTGCTTTTTAAGCCCCTCTTCATTTTAAATTATTGTAATCTTAAACAAGACATAAAATATTTATAGGTGCCCAATCGTTTTATAAAATTGTTGGTTATTAAAAAATAACCTATTTTTTATATTAAATAATATATAATGATACCTTTTTATTGTTTTGGATATCATGTTTATGGAGCTTTAAGTACCAGGGCGAGTTAGCGTCAAAGTTCTTCAGGTCTCCTTACGCTAATAGCTTGGAAGTTTGTATTCCCTTACCATCGTAACTTGTGGAAAAGCGTGATCGCTACAAGGGTAAGAAATCCTTAGTGAAGCCAGTTCACGGGAACTTCATATGCATTAATTTGCAAATTACATTATATATGCTTCCCCTGACACTATATAAATACATGTACACACACATGCGCATACATGTATATATATATATAAATATATACACTTATAGTACTCCAGAGAGTCATTTTCATGATGTTATTAAGTTTGTTCTTAAATAGTATATTAATTTTAGACGAAACATTTAAAGATATTTTTTATTTTTTGGCCACCGTTCGTTTTCAATGTTATATAATGATCTTTCAGTCCAAAAATAGTAGGTACTAAAAGACAGTCTCATAAAAATAATGACTGCACGTTTGGGAAACGCTGATTATAGCATGCAACATCTAAATCACATACATTATTACTGTACTTGATCATTGCTTTTAAATAATGAAAAACAGAACAAATTAAATGTCATTTTTATTTTTGCAGCAATAAATTTGCAATATTATTAATTTTCGCTGGTCAGTTTGATATCTTGAATTATTTATTTGGTATAAAGGTCAGTCATTTTAATGTTCGTACTTCAAGATAAGAGTATAATGTGTCGTTTTTTTTTTAAAACTATATTATTTAACCTTCGATGTGAGGTATAATTTAGGGACTATAAACACATCTGTATTTTGAAAGGTTAATGCAAGCATAAACATATAAATTTATTGTTTTGCATATATAAGTGACAAAAATCGTTTGCATGTTAATTGATAATAAAAAAAAAGAATGTATTTTGACTGTAAGACGATGATTTTGACAGTTCTATTATAACTGATTCTTCAAGGCTTTTAAGCTTTCTTCTTACTTGGTTGTATAGTGTTTGATAGATTGTTATATAATATATATATATTTTTTTATCTATGTACGCTCTCCGGTAGAGCTTGCTCTACCGATCACGCAGGTCTGGGTTCGATTCCTGGTCAGATCACAGTGAATTTGAAAATTATTCAATTCAAAGTTGTGATCGAAGACTGGGTGTTTGTGACGTCAATTCACATTATTTCCTCTCCTCCCATTCTTCTGATCCTTTAATAACTGAGCGTAGCGATAGCGATTAGCCAACCACTGGTTCTGTTCCAGCCTTATCCTTCTTTCCCTACTACTCACTTTGAAAAAAGTGAGGTTGAGGGACTGAGTAACAAACAGTTCTTGTAGAAAAAACTTCTGTTGAGATACTTCTATTAGGAGGCCATATGCTCTACATTAGGAGCGGACATGGATTAAATATATATATATATCGACTGTGGAAAGGAAAAAGGACGTAACCCACACTTATCAAATTTTACAGGAGGCGCTAAAAACGTGTTTTGACGATTTTGTGACATATGCAAATTATGAATTATACACAACCTTGAAGTGCACAGATACTTCTAAACTGGTGTTTAATTGACATAATCTAATATTAATTAAAGAAATTGTCTCGGAAAAACTTTTATTTCAGTGTTTTTTCTTGGTTTTAATTTTTTACAAGGTCATCTTTGTCAAACTTAAAAGCTAAATTTAGATACTTATTCGGCATTTTCAGCTTCCATCCTTTTGATAGAATGTGTGTCAAGTTGTATACATTGTGATTATCGAAAATAAGCTGTTTTGGAAAATTGAGGGTTACGTCCTTTTTCCTTTCCACAGTCGATATATATATAATGTTATCAGTCGATAATGATCGTCATTTGCGTAAAACCAATCTTGATCATATTTAAATAAATATGGAATAAGTACAAAATAATCGTTTATAATGATAAACATTTTTTATTACAGTGAAGCCAGTGTCAGTCATTCATATTTGTATTTCCAATATAGCACTGTATTAATGTGTTTTCTTACCAGTTGACAATTTTTGACATCAGCGAAACCGGTTCTGGTCATATAAAATAAATGCGTAACAAGTATAAAAAAGTGTTTTATTTTTTCGAATGAAATTTTATTTAAATGTGTCAGAGGAATAGCTGAAAATAAAAAAACATATATTCGATACGAGCTGTCAATTCTTTCAATTGGTTTGTTATTTTCGTGTGTACGTCGTTTTTCTAACTTATAATTCAAAAAATGTACACAGTCGCATTATGCACGTGTGTCGATTTTCCCGTTTTTTTAAAAACTCGACTCTCGTTTTGTAGGCATCGAAAATTGGCGAGTATTACGTAAACAGGCAAAAAATCACACGAACTGAGGCCATATTGAGGCGAAATAAGCCAAGAGAAGCTGCGGACCAGTCAAAACAACGACCGTTTTTATTATTCATCTCACGAACCGGTCTTTTAAGGCAAAAGAGACGTAAACCTGTCAATCGCCAAGAAGGATACAGGGCGCCCAACAATAACCGTGACCTACTGATATCAGTCATTGAATTATATCTTGGGAGACGGATTTTTTTAAAACTACACATAACAATCAACTTCTGAGAAAACAAGCGAATGTGTAAATTGTGTCAGTGGATTGTTCAAAACAATAAATTACTTCACAAATACACCTGATTCTATTTTCGCACGGTCTCATAAAACGAAACTGATTGTTATCACTTTGAACAGATTAAATAAATATTAAAATAGATAATTCAAAAGCAATCATTGAAAAAGTGATTTGTCACAAATTTAATACCAGTTTATAATAAAATCTATGAATGGAAATCACAAAAAGTGTTCAAAAAAGGTTTTTTTCTTATAAAAAATAAATCATAAACCGTGATTTCTTCAAAATTCAAATCATCATTTCCCCATGTTCTGTATTTGTGTGACAAATCATTTTTTGAATGTTTGCTCCCCATTATCATTTGAATTGATATGACAGAAATTCGAGCGCTTTATATTTGTTAATAATAAGTTAAATTCGATTTGAAAAATATGAAAATTTATTAAGTATGCTATTGTTTGATATTTTGATTGAGTTATCGAATATCTATCTTACAAGCTTTTCACTACAATTTGAGCTACGCACAGCTGTTTAAAGAGAACTTAATTGCTTTTTAATCTATAATTTTCAATCACAGTTAAACATGGGCCCATTAGAGGTAAATTGACCCAGGTGGTATTTTTAAAAAAAAAGTTTGATCTGTTGTATATTCTACACGACTTCAAGTATCGTACAAGTGAAGTGACCTCAGTTAATACACATGCAACAGTGTTATTCCCGTAGTATAAAACTATGCAATCCACCGAAACACAAAATAAAGACGTGATTGTATTTAAAAACTTTTTTGAAAAGACGGTTTGTTACGGTTTTTTTGCCTTTCCACAGTCAGTATTTATGTAATATGCAGTGGCGGATTACCATATAAACGAATAAAGCGCGCGCTTAGGCTCTCTGAATCTTAGGAGCCTCAAAAATAAATTACGTTACCTATATACTTTTTGTTAAGATTTTTTTTATTTTTAATGAATTTTCTGACGTTCTTATGTAATCCGAAAAACATGGCACCCACATTGTATTGCGCTTGCGGCCAACTACGTGCTTAATGCGCTATTGGTGACGTTCTTATATTGTTTGAAAAAGATGGCATCCAAATTTTATTGCCCCTGGGGCCAACCATGTGATTAATCTGTCATTAGTAACATGTATACACTGTATAAAAAATAAAATACTACTTCCTTCCTTCAATGTTCTACTAATAGATCTATTTCACATTAAGTTCTCATAAGTTATAATAACAACCAAACCGTAAACTTCTTGAGAATCTTTTTGTTATAACTGCACCAAACTACAATGTATCGCGTCTTTAAAGATCAAAAACTAATTTACTGAAATCTCAATCAAAAGAAATAAATAAAAAAACGTAATTTGTTAAGTATGACTTTCTTACATAACATAATTTGTAATAATATCATGTGTTATTGTTTATGGGCCTCATAGTACAAATTTAAGTGTTATGGTCCGTTCTTTCAGACAAAATGTCGCAAAATGACTGTATTATGGCTAAATGTAACATTGAATTTTATTTATGGTGTATTGCTTGGGGAAAATGAAAAACGAATTACTTTACTCGTAAACAAATTGCGATATATTTATGGCCGATAATTTTTTATCATCTCGATGTAACAAGACATACTAAAGTTTTATATCGAAGAGCCTTATGAACCAACTGAAATGACAGCATAAAAATAACATTACAAATATGCCTTATTTTAATAATATTTTTGAAGAAATGATTTTGCTACATTTCTTTTGATACTGAGTTTTTTTTAACTGGATAGCTGCCACATACGAGATATCTTCTCAAATTTTTCGTGCTCGACACACCACAGACAAATTACCTCTACTAAAATTAAAATTACCTAATTAAATTAATTGCAAATTATAGCAAGCGTGCTAGGTACAAACATACTTTTTTGTACGGCAACCAAAAGGCTAAATGCAGGGGTGAGCTGGAAGGTTTTCGGAGGGGATCGCGCGAGTCTCTTGTTAAATTTGACTAAGGCTGGCAAGCCACTTGTTAATTTAAGAGAAAACAATATTCTTAGATCAAATTAGTACATAACTGCAATTTCTGACTTATATATTATCTACGAAAGCTTCAGTATACATAATAGTACATTTTTAGCCACTGATATTAATAAGTTTATTGTAAATTGCATAGTATAACATATAATAGGTGTTTAAGTAACAATCGATTACTCATTTAAGTATTGTATATACTGCATAGGAGTGATAAAAAAATCATTATTTTTCCAGAACACACGAGAATTACTTTGAGATTAAGCGAGTCCCTTGTTAAAGTATTGGTAGCCCACCGCTGGCTAAATGCTATATATTTACACGGTAAAATTCTGAACTTTTAGTGACATCTAGACTGGAGAAATGAGAGAATTTGGTAAATGATTCATTCATTTGAATTTTTCAGGCTGATATAAGTATTAATTAAAATCTTTTTAACTATTCTGAGAAAAATGACACTGGTGGCGTTAAAACAGTTAACTGTTTTTTTCAGCAGAAAAGCGTATGCGACAATTCACACATTTTAGAGAAGGTTGTTTTTTTATATTTAATTTACTCTCGTAATAATCTCGCAAACGAAACTTTAATTGATCAAATATTACTGACCACATTTAGAGAATTCTTTTTGCGAACTTATTACGAGAGGAAGTTAATAAAACTTTCTGTTATGATTAAAACCTGACCATTCCCGCAAAAAATGTGAATTGTCGTTTACGTTTTTCTGCAGATTACGGCTCGATATCATATGATGGAGCTTTATTAAATTAAAAATAAGAAAGATTTTTAGATTCTTATCACGTTTGTTCCAAAACTTACAATATATTCAGAAAATTATTGTGACATGGTTTTTTTTTTAGCATTATTTACAACCAATGAAGTTACTAACAATGTGATGATTTATTTCATTTAACAAAACAATTAACCTTTGTTATATTTATCATAACCGGAAGCAAAAAATCCTCCATCTTGTGTACTAAATACGGAAGCACCTTGTTTTTGTATTTTCTTTAACAAAACCGCTGGAAAATTCCGAATATTCTGAAACGTAGTGTAATTATTGACGAAAACAGGATAATCGTTTCTATTTGGGGCATTAAAATTAATAAATCCACCCAAATGAAGCTGTAATCTTGATAAAAACGGTCTGAAAAAGAATCCAGGATGAAAGAAAATACCAAAAGTCTTCGTCTTATCTTTCGGCTTTAGTAAAGCACCCAAAAGTCCTTGACTTTTGTTTTTATTTTTAGCATTAATGTCTTCCTTTAGTTGAATGCTAATTTCACCATTAGTATGATTATTTTTAGTTGTCGTTAATAAATTTATTTCACCGTTATTGGTGACGTTGCCGTTTGCATGTGAATAATCAGAATTCATTAAATATTCAGTCGAATTCGTTTCGAATATTGTAGGCGTAGTGTCGTCCATTTTGAATAATGTCTTCATTGTTCCATTTTCAACGTCTGTTTCAATATTATTGTCTTTGAATGTTGGTTTATAGCTTAAAATTGTAGCTGTCAGATTTTTGACATTAATGTCACCATTTTGATTTTTATTTGAAATGTCGGAATTCCCGAATATGCCTGAATTAATTTTGTTCTTCGCGTTGTCATTTTTTCTATATATTTCTGTCAGTGTTTTAGCTTGGGACCGATCAGTAAAGAACATAAGAAGAAACTGAAAAAGAATAAAAGAAACCTAGTAAATAATCTATATTTGGAAATGTGCATAACTAAATAAAGTTATATTATCTTTTTATTATTTATTCATCGTATTTATTTTTATGACAGATTTTATGTATTTTAGTTATATATATATAAATAAAAGTTATCAATCACTTCCATTAAGTCAGTGAATTTTGTAATAAGTCATTCATTCAGAGTAAGACAATGATGAGTACGGCGCACTGAGAGTGGAGAGTGGAGGTCATCCGCATCATTAACTATCTAACACCTTAATTATTTATAGTTTCTTTAAATTATTAATTGTGATATAATTTCATTTTCAGTCACCGAAATTCTTTATAAAAATCAATGAAATTGTATCACTAACAAAAAGTCAACGCTAATTTCAAACATGGAACAGTAACATAACAACGTTGCCAAAGAAATATAATATAGAGTAATCTTGCTCTTTGCTAGAATACATTATTAATTCTATTCTCGTTCAAATTTGGAACGGATTAAGTATATGAAAAGTAATCTACTAAATGGCAACACTGTCCGCTTACAAATTTTATTGCTTTCGCTGCAAATCGTGAAACGTAAGAGATTAAGTACCATTTTACGGTTGAAACTTTTTGCTCAACTGGGGAAAATTTATAATGTAACATGGCGACTCTGAGGTTGTGTTGGATGGAATTTATCGAAAGTAATTTATTTATATATTGATTGCAGTTCGAAGTTCAAATACAAGGTCTCAATTGACTTGCCAATACATTGTTTTTTTTTTTTAAATTTCTTTATATTATTATGAATATATTAATTGACCTAGTGTACGAAATATTTAAATCCTTAAAATTGCGCGCTTGAGTATTATCCCACAAATCTTTCTACACAATTGAATGGATCAATATTTAAGTGTTCCTAATTTGACAGAAAACCATTTCTCATTTTTATTTTAGGCAATGAATTGTAGCTTGGTAATATAAATTTAATAATAGCTATCAAATATATATAAAATAATGTTTGTAGAACAATAATTCTAAAATTCCAGCTGCGTGGTCGAGTTGTCAACGCCATTGGCTTCGGTTACATAAGTCAAACGTTCGAATCCCAGTACGGACAGTATTTATAAATTAGTTTATGGAATTTTGTCTAAAGGCATAAGTGTATGTGTTGTCTTAAGTTCACTTCTAGATTAATTAACCACTAGAAATTTTCTAATCCAGGAGTGGGGAACCTTTTCTTCTCTAAAGGCCGCATTAATTTTTCTTATTCGACATAAGGCCGCAGTAAATATCAACTAGGGAATCTTTGGCCAGAAACGGTCAGAATATGTCAGGAATTTACGAATTTACATAAATTTACAGAATTACGCAATTGGCCAGAAGGCCGCACCAGAGTAGCCCAAAAGGCCGCAGGTTCCCCACGCCTGTTCTAGTCTATCCTTCTTTCCATACTCTTTTTGAAAAAGCGAGGTTGAGCAACTGAGTTCCGAGTTCTTCAGATTCTCTTCTACAGTTATCTTGGGAAAAAACTTATGTTAAGATACGTCCGTTAGGAGGCCAGATGTTCTACATTGGAGCGTACGTGAATACAAAAATACTTTAATAGAGTTCTACCAAGTAAATACCAATTCAACCAATTACATCATTTGATAGCCCAACAATTATTTAGAAAATCTATTTACTTGGTTGTATTAGTTATGTAATGTAATATTGGATTTGAATTTATACTTATAATTTTAGCTGAAAGATAAATCGTCACTGTAATTGTTTTGAAAGCATTTATGACAAAGGAAAACTACAGTGGAACCCTCAATTACACTACCCCAAATTACGCGCTGAATTGAAATATTTGCAGCAAATCCCCCAATTGCACTGTCGCATTCCATTGTCGCTGCTACGAGACGGTCGTCGGCAGCGCATACAGTCAAATGATGGCTAGCGTCTGTGTATTCAATACGTGTCAGCTTTGCATTTTATCACTTAGTAACAAAATATTTCGTCCATATTTTTTTTTGCAAGACTAAGGAAAATCTTAGTTTAGCATTTTTTGCGTAAAAAACCAAATCCTTAATTTTGTTTGAGACGCACACCCCCAATTACACTACCCCGAAATACACTGTTCCGACTTTAGTGTAAATGGGAGTTTTACTGTACTTTGAATGGTTTGAAAAGACAGTATTGATTGAAGCATCTACGAGCTACGATCATCCAAAGAGCGCTGTTGAAGTTTAAAATATATGTTATCAAAGTCTAAAACGACGAAAAAGAATGTATTTTTAAAAATATTAAATAGCTAAAAAGAAAACTATATTTTAAAAGTCAACTAGAATTTCAATTGAAATTCTTCTTAACTATTTTAAATCCAGATAACTTTTACTCTGGGTGGATAATAATTAAATAACCATCACTTCCTAATACATCTAAGTATTTTTAATCGTGTTGCAGAATAAATAAAATTTAAATTAAAACTTGCCTTAACTGTTAAAGATGTTATGCGTTTAATTATTCATTATCATTTTCCTTTATGATCCGAGTTTCGTATTACACGAACAAATTAATCAATCAACTCAAAACCAATTATAAATTTAATTTTCTTTGGTACGCCATTCATAAACAACATGTAATTTGTTACATTTCGACATTAAATCCTATCCCCTGTCAATAAAGCGAATCATTTCTGAAATTATCCTGATAAGAAGAAAATAATACCGTGTTATTCTAACGAACATCTTTGATATCAAATTGAATGAGTTGTCTGGGTTATACACTCCCCCGGTCATTGCTTTCGTTCAAATCGTACATATGACGTCACGTTACCCCTGAAAACCTCAATTAAAGTAGAAGCCAAATACATATCACTGTTTTCTATTTTCTACAATTTTGATCAAAAGGTTTGCCCGACCATAAAATTTGTAATAATAAAAAAAGATTTTTAATAACTTAGTATCTCTTTACTTACCATAAAACAAAAGAAGCCCCAATTCATCAAAAACATGATTCGCTAACAGCTGTTGTTTTTTTTAATAGCGCACGGCGGAAGAGTCACGAACTAAACATAAAAACTTTTCCTTCACGCTTCACAGATGGCGCAAAAGATTCCGGTTAGACTTTTTCTTTTGGTCGATTTTTCTCTTAATCCACATAAAGATTTGTATTTTGGGTTCTGAAAGAAACTGCAAGTGTTCATGCGTTATACAAAGTTGTTTTAATGATTGCATTACTACTAAATACATTTGTACAGAGAATTTCAAGCTACAACTATTTTCGAAATGAATCTTAGATAAATAGGGTAAGATATAATTATAGGAAAAACTTTCGGAACTGCTTGTTTTTTTCTGATATAGTCAATAAGAAAGGAATAAAAAAATATTGCTTCACATAAATAAATTGATTAATATAATATTAATGGATGGAAATGTCTAATCGAGAATGCAAACACTTGATTGCGTAACCAAGAGATATGGAAAACTTAATGTGTCTACACTAAGATACAAAGCAAGCCAAAAGCAAGAGCAATTCAATTTTGAAAATCTACTGCTGTCTATGAAATATATTATTAATGGTGACTTGATGAAATTCTTTAATGAATCTGATCTTCGACATTGGAACTTTCATCTCCAACGACGGCAATACATGAGCTTTTAAAACAATTTTCTATTGCTTTGAACAACAAATTAAACAAGTAGAAGAAAAGTGCAGGACTTTGTTGTCAGGGAAAAGAAGTTTTTTTTGTCTTGAATTGATATTTGATTGGCGACGAGAAATGAATAACTTATGAGACAAAATTCGTTCCAGTTCATAAACCAACACTTGGAAAAGTTCTTTTCTGCATTTGTTGGAATAGATATTTGTAGAATACTTCACTATTCACTGTTGACAACTCGATGGTTAATCATTGCAGATATAAACAAGAAGAATCCAAAGGTTACATACTATTCAAATTATAATTTATTAGACAATTTCTAATTTATTATTTGATTTATAGATCGGCTATTACAAAAATGTTTTTGTCTTTCTCGTGACTACTAATAAACAAAACTTGACAAATATGCCCATAGCAACCCTACACAAATACACAGTGATCCTAATACAATATATAAATCGACACTAACTTTTTACAAAATAATTGTGAAATATTACTCACAAATTTTGATGTTAAAACCACTTGTCTTCAATGTAGTTGAAAGACTAAAGACTGATGAATAATGGAAGTTTCATCCAAATACGGGCTTTTATAAATTAGTCAAACATATTAATATGAGGGCATAATATTTGTAAATTCGTAAAAATAGTTATGTAATAAATAAACGGGTCAATGAACGAAAACATCGTTCTCAGAAATGTTGTATTTATCTGTTGAGGTATTTTTTTTTAAAACTATGTCCGCTCCCAGTGTAGAGCATACGGCTTCCTAATGGAGGTGTGTCAACAGAAAATTTCTATGAAAACTGCTTGTTACTCAGTTGCTCAACCACTTTTATTTTAGAAGAGGCAGGATGGGGTTAGGAAAAGACTGTGCAACTCCCTCCTCCACCCGTCACGGCCATACATCTGTGTCAAACAGACATTTCCCGTGGCGTAACGAACGTATGCGTTGTTCAGTTTTGTGCAAAGATTGTCTCGGGAAAAATCGACCAGGACTTGGCGGTTTGCACTTTAGTGTGCGAAAAAATCCACTACACAAATGTCTGGAGGTACTATGAGTGTAAACTTACTTTTTTCCGTATGACACCGTAAATAAAGTGAATGCTAAGTAGTTATTCCGAGTCCAACTTGATTGATCGACCCCGTTCATTATTCGTGAGATGACAATCCCAGAGGATGTGATCAGCATCATGCATCACGCTACATGTGTATGTCCCTGTCTATCCGGTCAAGCTTGAAGAGTTTGGCAGCGAAACTGCTGTGTCTTGAAATAAACTGGTTGGTTAGGACAATATTAGAAGATTAATCATTCGAAGAAAGGATTTTTAAGACATCAGAAACATCCGTGACTCCTAACAGAAATCGATAAATGAATTGGAAAAATGTATATTACAAACTAGCCGGTTCCCGGCAAGCATTGCAATGCCACTCAAAGAAAGAAAATGTTTGTGTTTTAATTGTGTTTATTGAAGAGAATGTTTTCTTTTTCTGTCTTTTTGACGTTTGCTGCCGATTGTCTATGGTACGACACACGCGCCACCTACTGTATGTTAATTGTACTATAAATTTTGCGCAAGTGCAATCATACGTTGTCAAAACGAAATGTATGACAGACACACAAACAGTGGCGATTTAAACACAAGAGAGGCCCCAGGCGCAATAAGTTTTGGAGGCCCTGTTTTTTTGGATAACATAAGGACGTCAAAAAAATTCATGTCAAATATATAAAAATCTTAACAAAATATATATTGGTAATATGATATAAACTATTTTTGAGGCCCCAAAGATTCAGAGGCACCAAGCGAGCGTCTCATGCACTTATAGGATAATCCGCCACTGCACACAAAGATTGATTTTTATATATAAGACCTACTGAAAGTTAATTTTACTATGCCTATAACCAGTGGCGGTTCCTGAACTAAAATCTTGGGTGGGCTAGAGGAAAGTTTAGGATTGTATACTATTTACAAAATTGTGTATTTTTCCACATCACCTTATACATTAATCTACAAGCAAATAAACAAATATTACGACACTACTGCAAAGCATAAATTACTATATAATAAAATCAATGCTAATGTAAGTAAGAAATAATAAAATAATAACCTTAAATTCGTCTCTTTCAAAGTGAAATAACAAGTACAAAAAGCAATACAGGGTCATGGGCAAATTCAATTTAGCCCCCAACGAATGACAGAAGCTTGATAATTTGACGCACAATCGTGTGAGTTTGATAACGTTTCCGTACATACAAATACAAAAAATCTAATCGTGCTGGATTGCGCCCCAGTGTAAGAGAAAAAGCACGGGCTAGATCTTTCCAACTCCCGACTCGTTAATACGTAGGTGTTGCCAGACTGACGTCACGTTGCCTGTTCTCTATGAAGTATTTATAGGGTTATTGTTTTTTTTATGCTGGCTCAGTTTAAAATTGTAATACAAAACACAATCGAGAATATATTGCCAGAGTCTTATATTGACAGAGGAAAATCAAAACAAAGATATTGTATTCATTTGGGAAAGGTTAGTTACGCTTACAAATGTATTTATTTTGTTCAGCGGCCGAATTGCTGTTCATTTTTATTCAGCCATCTAAAGTTTTGAGTGAAAAATGCAGATCGGGGTTAGCCCACCTAGCTCCGTACCTAGAACCGCCACTGCCTATAACCTTCCCGAATATGCAAGCAAAAAGTTTGTCAAAGTTTTATTGAAATCGGATCAGCGGTTTGGCAGCCCATAGAGTACGAAATAACAAACATTCATTTTTATATATTAGATTAAGCAGATTACGTTACAGTTAAAGAGCAATCAAATGTCAATTGTATGGTCCGTAGCGTAGTGGTCAATGTCGTTGGCTTCCATAGCCTCACGGCTTCGAATTTGAGAACGAACTGCATGTTTTCAATCGTTGAAGCATAGTGTATTCAAACCATCATTATTCGGTATGAATTCACCAATGTTTATTACTTCCCTTATTCTTCCAGAGTCCTGACACTCTTAACAATAGCTACATGCCCAGTATTCCTGATAATCACGCAAAAAATATATTAGTCTTCGTGTCTTCATTTTTAATTTAACCGGTATGACCCTCTTTCATAAATGTTCTACAAGAGGAACAAATCTGACAGAAGATATTTTCAGTGATTGTATTCATTTGACAAGAAAAAAACTAAGATACTTTTGAGACCATTTTTTTGCACCGATGTAGATATCCAGTTTCATGTTTTTTTCCGATTGTAATCGTATCCCATGGATGTAACATAATACTCGATAAAAATAATGAGATAATCGTAGCGCGCAGAGGCCCAAAAAGTATTTCAAAAGAAGTCGCTCTACATCATGGCATATTTTAAAATTATTGCCGATCTGAACGAAAACACAAAAACTTATGTCGACAAAGGAGAATTGCTAATTGCGGTATCGCGTGGGTACAGGGCCAGCAGTAGCGGTCCGTCATATAAATACACCTCAACTAAAGATTTTTTCGGAAAAAAAAATCGGGGAATAGACACTTTTTACCAGTCTTGGTTGTCTTACCGGACACGGTGTGCTTAATGCCAAGTTACATAAATTCAAAATCAAACTAAGCTCCCACTGCTCTTGTGGTGACAGTAATCAAGATTCAGAGCATATTCTCTGTCGCCAATTATGTCCATAGAAAGAGATGTTTTGTTTTCATCATGTAGAAATAGCCGTGACAGTCTTATCGGATCGGACATCCATATCCAGTTTCGTCTACAGAACTCAAAACAAATTCTACTTCTTTTGGAGAAAAAGTTTATCTTCCTTGCCCCACAACATTTAATCCCTATTCAAATCTGTTATCGAATGTTTTTTTATTACCACCATTAATTATTGTTTATTATCACCTAATTATTTTTTTTATTATGTATGTGCGGTTATTCCAAATTTATTTGATTTATGTTTAATAATATTTATTGTTGCTTATCAAGTTGTTATAAAAAAAATGTAATTCAAGTGTATCACTGAGCAGATTTTGTATTCGGTGTTATACAAAAGACAAAAAAAGTTTATTGAATAAAAAAAAGAAAAACTCGATTGTAATCAGCGTAAAATAGCAATATTTGAAATTTATTGTATAAATTGTTTTGTGCTTATGCGTTCTGAAATAATTTAAATTCAGCCAAAGATCGACACATGATTAAACTATTATTTGTTTGATTTAAAAAACGACTGGTGCAAAAAAAAATAAAAAAGATCTTTTGTTTGATGAAATTAATGAAACTTGCGACGAAAACTGTCTGGGATGCCTGTTATGGTTACGAGCTGTTGATACAAAAATACATTTTTGTAGTGGATTTTTTGACAACATCCCCTCAATAAAAATCAACCGCACGTCACTACTTACCAGCGTAATCAAATACCCGTATATGCATATTTTTTCGTTACGTTTTTGAGTACAATGTTACATTTATTGAGGACATGGCGAAATACGTCAATAATTATTACGCTGTCTTTTTTGAAGCAGTCGTTCTCAATATGTAAGCTAAATATAAACCATCGACAAAATTGCATAATGACCGTATTGCGAAAAAAACGTGAAACGTTGAGATAAAGAACCCGATTAGGGTTGCCAGATATATTGACATCCATTATAATACACCATCCAAATCAGTAGCGGTTCTAGGTACTGGGCTAGGTGGGCTAAGCCCGACCTGCATTTTTCACCCCAAACTTTAGATGGCTGAATAAAAATGAACAGCAATTCGGCCGCTGAACAAAATAAATAAATTTATAAGCGTAACTAACCTTTCCCAAATGAATATAATATCTTTGTTTAAATTTTCCTCTGTCAATATAAAACAATGCCATGTATACCTACAATAATATTCTCGATTGTTTTGTACTGCAATTTTAAGCTGAGCCGGCATAAAAAAAACAATAACCCTATAAATAATTCATAGAGAACATTCAACGTGACGTCAGTCTGGCAACACCTATGTATTAAAGGTTCAGGGGCTAAAGCTTTCCAGCCCACAATCATAGACAATATTTCTTTACACTGGAACGCAATCTAGCCCGATTCGATTTTGTTTGTATTTGTATGTACGGAAACGTCATCAAACCCACAGGACTGTGTTTCAAATTAACTGGTTTCTGTCATTCATTGGGGGCTAAAATGATTTAGCCCATGGGCCATACACAAATACCAAATCGATGTATTGTATGAAAGTGACAGCTTTCTGTGACAGCTCTGTATTGCTTTTTGTACTTGTTATTTCACTTTGAAAGACAAATTTAAGGTTATTATTTCTTAATTACATTAGCGTTGATTTGATTATATAGTAATTTATGCTTTGCAGTCGTGTCGTAGTATTTGTTTATTTTTTTGTAGGTTAATGTATAAGATGAAGTGGAAGCATGCAAAATTTCGTAAATAGTATACAATGCTATGCTTTTCTCTAGCCCACCCAAGATTTCTGGTCAGGAACCGCCACTGATCCAAATACTATTTGTTAATTATCTTGTAGAAAACAATATATGAAAAAAGCATTCGATTGTTTATAAAAGCTCCCGCACGATCCAAGAATACCGGGACGCTTTTAAATCCTAGACCAGATTGACGTTACTAACTAAGCTAGGAATGTCATTACACATTTTTAAGTTATTGTTAAATGGTAAAGGGACATAGTTTGGCTTTGTCAAGAACACTTAGATAAAAGAGCCAACTAATCAACCCCTCATTACGTTCAACATAAAAACAAAAAGGCGATTACACTGGTTTGGATGTCTGCTGCAGATGATCCAAAATAATCTGAATCTTATCCGTCTCGTCTAGAAACCAAATGTATCACCGTAGAAAGCCACTGATGACCACCCATAGGATGTAATCGGCGGAGTCATGAGTCGCTGAGATAACCTGCGAGGAAGAAGTAAAACTGGAGAAAGACAGATAATCTTAAGTGGATATCAGATATAGGTAAAAACGGAACAGATTCTTTATATTAGTATTTAAAATGCAAATAATATCGAATTACCTTACGTAATTAATTTATTGTTAAGACGTTGCGGCCAAAATAAAGAATTTTTTTGATTATTTTTGTAATACTGATATTGTTATTTGCAACGTCGGAAAAGGTGTTTGATGAATTCGCCCGGTTTTGCAATTATTATACTGAAGTGACATGCAATTTACAAATATTTTGACGCTGTGTTAATTGTTGTAGATTTCACAAAAAAAAAACATTGCAATAGCTCTTCATCTATTTAATGTGAGACTGGTTTGCGATAAGGGCATTTTACAAGAAACAATAACACACGTTTGGGTAATAGGTGTCAAAAGTTTGATGACCCCGAGAAATGGACGAATAGATAAAAAAAGCAAGGACGAAATCGGAATTGTGATCGTTGTCGAAATCGGACCATTTGTAAATGCGGTCGGTACACGACATCACGGCTTCACAGCCCTGGTTTTTTTTAAGTATGTAAAAATTATCAATACTTTACTACGAGGTTTGTGTTTTAATAATTATCATGTAATGATTCCACTAATATTACTAATTGCATTTTTTTATCACTTGTGAAGCCTTCTAACAGAAATCGATAATTCGATCGAGAAAAACGCTGCTTATATTAGTACTTAAACCCTTGAGATACGTAACGGATACTAACAACGTTCACTACTGCGCCACGGACCCGGCAGATACTTTATTTAGCAGAATAAAAATACTTTTTTTTTACATTTCCATTCATTCCAAAAAGTCGATTTTGCTTTTCATATCATATACGCCACGGAAAGAATAATTCAGCGACTGAAATACAAGCAGGTTTTGTAAATCGGCTTCTAGTTGAAAATACTAATTTTTATGATGCTTTGATGAAAATGTCATTGTAATATCTATTGAAATTAATCGTTGTTGCGCCTTCAAAATGCGCCATGTGTTTTTTTTAAAATAACTGTAGTCTCAAATTTCAGTCTCATTTTTTTTCCTGTGAATATTTATAATTTTTTTAAATGTAACAATTCGATTTTGTGAAAATATTCACATAGCTGATTCTGAAAGCGCAACGACAATATTTATATTTTAAGAATGCTTAGTGCAAAACAACAAATTCTCGCATTACGTAACTATTTTATTTTGCGTACATAATAAAAAGATATCACACTATAATGGCCGATAAATGATCCTTTTATCAAAGGTTGTATAAATATCGCTACATCGTAATAAAGTAATGTTGTATATCTATCCAGGTAAATACACAAAAAAATCCTTCTGCGGCCGATAACGATTTCATAACTGTCTATTATTATACGAGAATTCCCAATAAGGTAAACACTTTTCAAGATAAGCGCGCCAAAAAGCGTTCGGCCATTTTGCGAACTGTCAATCGCGTACCTAATTTCCCGCGCGATTTGCGACTGGCGACGCCGCCAAATCCGTTACCACGACGACGCCTCCGGTCCCAAACTCCCTAGAGACGTGCCAACTAAAGAATCTATTTCAATAGTCGTTATCGAGCCTAATGCAGGTGTATATTCAAACGAGTAAAACTTGTCCGTATATTAGTTTAACTCTCATCTATTTTGCCCAAATTGAATTAAATTTCTGAATTGAGAGTTAAGAAAAAGGTAAATTTCAATTTGTTTAGTTACATACATGTCTGCAAGATGATTTGGTTTAATGTCAGACGTGAAAATTTTTTAAAAGAGTTGTTTCGTGATATGGTTGAACAGATTTCAACTGAAAATACAATATTTGTAAAGAAATAAATGATATTCAAAGATTACATATCCATAGAAAATAAATGTCCACAAGTATAACAGTTGTATAATATATTGCTGTGTCACGTGATAGAATGTCAAATGCATCTTAACGTATATAATTGAAAAGCAAAGAAAATTGATTTAACTCTTTAAGGCCTAGAGGACTTGAGGCGTAAGATAGTTAGATTTACAGTTTATTAAAAAACTGACTTATGTATCTGTTCACAACTTCATTCGGAAATTCATGCTTTGCCGACCAATTAAAGCTACTTTCAATATTAAATTTTCTTTTCTTGACAGTATACATAAATGTGAAAAAAGATGTTAAAGAGACGGATTTTCTAAAATAAATAAAAACAATATACTGGTTCAAATTGTGCATTACTTCTGGAATCAAACAACTGATTTGAAATTTTGGTGAATTTTATTATGTTATTATTTTAAATATATTGTTACCTTATTGTGTTATTTAAATAATTAAAAATACGTGTTTTTTAATGAATATGAACAGCAAAGAAATGTGAGCACTTGTCATTAAAACTAAAAAAAAATCCTTTTAAAAAGTTATTTGTTAAGTTTCCAGTACCTCAAGCTCCCAGCTCTCAAATTTTAAAGTGCTTAGATTTCGTTTGTAAACAATCAATATCATTTTATTATTATTCTTTTCATTAAGAAATTAATATCGATGTTAAAAGTACTTATATGTGATATAATTTAATGGTTTTGGGGTTGATAAAATCTTAATAATACCCAAAAAAGCCTCGACGAATATTGTTTGCATGTATCGATACTTCTATAGAAATCACATTACATCTCTACTCGAGCGTCTTTGAGCTGTCAGTTGGCCGAGAGCGAGACAGCCGGATGGTCACGCTCCTCTGTCTCTGTCTAATATTTTATAACTATACCGGTAAAAAGTGACCGTCAAAACCTAACCTTAAAATGTATGAATAGTTAATCCTCTTAATTTATCTGTTATCTGATGTTTATGTGATACTGTTTTGTAATTTCATAATTGCTTAGTAATGGAGTTTGTTATTGTGACGTTAATATTTTTAATGTGAGTGTTTTATACACCAAAGAAGAACAAATGTAACAATATTACAGTTGAAAATGTGCATTGATTTAAAATAAATATTAAATATTAAAAAAACATTTTTTTAATTTCATCTTATTTCAAAGGTAAGATTTGATAATTTATATAACAAATAGCAATTAAGGTTGCAGAAATATTTAAAAAAATATATAATGATCGTTTTTTTCTCATACTTTATCTGCGATATTATTTTACGAAAGTTGTCACCTAGTTATTTTTTTTCCTGTCTATATATACAAACCATTTAAACAAAAGGGAGGTAAAATAAGAGAAAGAAAATACCCCCGTGTTCCCCTAATAAAAACGTCATTATTTAATTGTGAATACATTTTTGCAGTATAATTAAACTGTAAATTTATATTGAGTATTTTTTTATATAAATCTTAACCAACGATCGAAAATAGCACACCGTTAAGAAAAACTTTTAATATGATATGCAGTTGATTTTAAGGTCATCAAGTTTTCAGTTCTATTATTCCACCTGAAAAATTGTGGTTACGTCAAAATTTTGCTAAATTGTTATGCTTGGCAATCCTGATTAGACGGAAATGTTTTCCCATGGCGTAAATTTTTAATTACAGGAACAGGGAATTTTTCACCTGGCCGGTTCCAGGGAATATCGTTTTGAATGTATTTTCCCTCTTCATTTTGGATCGGATATTATCTAAATTACTGTTCCGTGAATTTTCCAATGTTTTTTAAGGCGCTAAAAGAAAACCCGTTGTTAACAAATCGCTCTAGGCAAACATCATCTACATATATGTTTTTTTAATAACAATGTCTGCTTCCAATGTTGTACAAATGAATTCCTTATGAAAATTATCTAAATATTTTTTTTATGCGAGAACTGATTTTTATTCAGTTGCTCAACCTCTCAATTTTTAAGAAAGTAGGCGATAGAACGATATGCTAAGACAGGACTAGTGGTTAGTTAACCGCTCTTGTTATGTCTCATTTTTAGAATAAGATAAGTAAGTATGAGGGTATTTCAGAAAATAAAGACATCCATAAATCAATTGATAAAAAAATTTTAGAGGGATTTGAATTCGTGAGTACGGTCACCGTAGCCATTGACGTATTTTTTTTTGATAACAAATGAAAAAAAATGAATTTACTCGCTATGGTACTTTATTTTTTAACGATTTATCGATTAGCTAACCATTTGACTTGCTTTAGTATATTATTCCTAAAGGCATTTTTTTGGAAAAAAGTAATTGAGTAAACAGATTCCGTAGACCTACTTCTGTCCAACAATTGTATTTTAATTAAGACAAATTAAAAAAAAGACGGAGAAACTGAGTTTTATGCAGTACTTGTAAAAAAACTTACGGCTATAGTCACTCTAAAAAAAAGTCCTGAAAAACTAATTAACACGCAGCTCTGTCAAAAATTTATTTTGAAATAGGTTCCATTATACGTCCACGGTGAGAGCGGAAATGGCTTAATAAAAAAAATACAAACATTTAAATCGATCAAACTATTTCCCAATTTATAATATTAATTATTTATTATGCTAAGTCACGATATCGACGAATATGCAACGAGTATTAGGATTCGATATTTTGTAATCAAATTATTGTTGTTATATTCGGTTTCAATGTATCGCACACCATCTTAAGCAGACACGCGATATCGACGTATCACATATTAAACGAATTTATCTGTGTCATGAAATCATGTACCAGAGGCTTTAAATGTGTTTGCCAAGCTGACGCCTTTGGGGCAATAATAAAAGAAACTTTCGTGAATACGACCGGGAAAGAAACAAGGCGAAGAGATTATTTTTTCTTTCCGGAAAATTCATTAAAAATGATGAAAAAGCTGAAATTAATCTCCACGGAAAGATTCTACTGAATTAGGAATACTTAAATTTGCCTTCTTATTTATAAGAAATTGAAATTTATATTTGATTTAATCTGCAAAGAAAATATGTCATTATGATCAGATATTATACTAGAAGATCATACGGTCATACGCTAGTTCTTGAATCTCAGTGTGGTGGTATTTAAGAACAATGCAATAATTTTTCTTTGTATTTTAATTGATAAAAATAAAGACGGTATTGATTAAATAAGACAAAGTGTTGGAAAACCGCAAATTTGCTAGAAAGAGGGGGTGTCGACAGCGGTTGACTGCCGAAATGTTAACAAGGGGCTCGGTCAACCTGAGAGATATTCACGATGTTCCAGATAAGGGGTGGATATTTATCGCTCTTATAGGTGATTCGCAATATATATGAAATCGATCGAATGTTACTAAATATGTTTTTATTATGAAAAAATATACTGCTATACTTATATATTAAAAAAACTCATGATTTATTTTGGTATGCACCCGAAATAAATGTATTTTACGAGAAATTTCCAAATGCAACAGTATTTTGTTTCATAATATTTATAAACCTACAGGAATTACTGATTTACTTAAACAAAGGGCTCTTTGGTAAAAAAAGGATCGCGCGAGTCCCTTCGAGCCCTCTCCAGCCCACTCCTGGGTGTCGCACGTTGTGACTGGCGTAGTAAAATGGATGACTAAATAAAGAAGATCAATTGAAGCGGGCAGGGTTCACCTAAAACAAAAGATGAAGAAGAAATAAAGACATTATCTTCCTTACTACCAATACGGCACGAAATTATTTAAAATTAATCTGTGACGTGTTTATTGTTGTACGGCTTTGACAGGCCTGCGCCTTTTTGATATAAAACGAATCAATATTTGCAAAGGAACTCTGTCGACAAACACGCAGCTGTTTTTAGTTCAAATCTACATGTGGGTCTGCTTACACCAAATAGAATAAACAATGAAATCGATTCATCTGGGAGTAATTGGGGTTTGCGTTTTTTTTTTGAATAACGAAAATGGTAGAAAATTTAAATTAACTTTGATTATTCCACGTATTGTGTTACTAACTGTGACACGTGTTTCGCCTCTTTCGGAGGCATCTTCAAACTTACTATCGCAAAGTTTGCTTAAGTAATCAGTTTCACATTTTTGACTTATAAAAGTATTTATTAATGTATTACTACTTATAGGAAACCAATGGACTATAGGGCATATAAGACTAATCGCGCTGTTGTGCCCGTGGCGATTTGGTTGACGTCGTTGGCTCCCAATACAAAGAAAATTAATTTTTGACGATTTATCGACTTCTGTTCGAAGTCATAGATGTTTGTAATGTATTTTTTTAAACCATGTCCGCTCCCAATGTGAAGCATATGGACTCCTAGTGGAGTTTATCTCAACAGGTGTGTTTCTACGAAAACTGCTTGTCACTCAGTTGCTCAACCTCTCTTTTTCCAAAGAGAGAAGGAATAGAAGGATAGGACTAGGACAGGACTAGTGCTTAGCTAATCGCCCTCGATACGCTCCGTTCTAAGGATAGGATGGGTGGGAGGGGGTAATTCAAAACATTATATACATTCATGCTTTCGAACAGAAATTCATAAATCGATTGAAAAATCAATTTATATAACTGCCCGTATCGGGATTCGAGCCCGGGACCTCCGTAACCGAAGCCAATGACATTGACCACTCGACCACACACTTTTTTTTTGTAATGTATACAAATTCTAAAATAACGAGGCATAGCGAAAGCAATTAGTTGAACACTAGTTCTGCCCAAGCCCCTATCCTTTCAACTCGCCTCTCTTCAAAATAGAAAAGTTTACCAATTTGAGTAATAAGTAGTTCTCGTAGAAAGTCTTCTCTTAAGATACCTCCATTAGGAGGCCACATGCTCTTTATTGGAACTAATGATAATTTTTTTTATAAAAGAAATATGAAAAGAATTTATAGATAGATTTAACTCAAATTAGCAAACTAGGACTTTTTATAGTAAGTCTTTCCATCAATTACTAACAGTAAACAACTTAAAATTAACATTATTATAGTTATAGCCAATCTTTTTGTGTGCCAAAAATATGCATAATTAAAAAAAAACACATGCTGGACGAGACGATAAGGAATAAGTTAAAAATATCATGGATCACGTTAAGATTGATTGAATATATAGCAAACAACCCCTATTAAGTTTTCTTATATAAAAGCTGTCTCCCGTATAGTGGTATCTCTTATAGCGTATTTTTTTTTTACAAAATGCTAAATTTTTAACGTCAAATTAGAATTTTCATAAATATAATATGATAGATAGATAGAATAGATATTTTATATAGGTGTACTGAAAAAAATAATATTTGTCAGCAGTTTTTTTGTTATTTGACTTAAGGCCCTTCTTTTTTCAAATTAAAAACTTAAATTTAGATACTAATTCAACATTTTCAGCTTACATCCTTTTGATTGAACGTGTATCAAGTTGTGTACAATGTGATTATCGAATAAAAAAATGCGGGTTACGTCCTTTTTCCTTTCCACAGTCGATATGGTACTTCAGGATAAGAAAAAAATATATATGTTTTTATGGATAATCACATTTCCAGTTACATCATAACAAGCCAACCCAATTTTTATTTTCTTTCTTAGAAGTTAGAAGCTTTCGTTTAAGTACGTCATTTATTTATTCCACACCAGGAATTCGAGTGTTAAAAAAACTAATATTCTGAAAATAGCTGTAAAAGCCTGAACTATTTCATCGTTCCAATCATATATCAAGCCTATGTACATTAAATCTTTCTTTAATATTTTCCCTCATTCAATCTTGCTATAACGTTTTATTTTTTTTATTTATTTGTAGCCAGGATTTAGATTAACGGGAAGGTAAGATTCGAGGCCTCGCAGGCGGGTAAACAATTCACAGAAATGATGCGGGTTTTTTTCAGACGCTTTTTTTTGACTTACTTAATAAAGTTTATTTCATATTCGTTCGGTTCGAACGCCAAAGCTCCGGGCCCGGCATATTAAAATACTAAAAGCTTTCAAAGAATTTTTCACTTTTCGAAGTAAACAGACCAAATGTCGTGATGACAAAATATGGAGCACAAAATTGAAAATTTAATTAAATATGCCATCCATATAAACCAGCGGTCGGCAAAGTGTAGTCCGCGAGAAAATTTTGGTGGTCCGCACAGAAATCTGACAATATTTTATGAACTTGGTGCATTTTTAGACGCTTGATTACTTTTATTTTAATGTATTGTATTTAACACAAAAGTCCTGTTAGTGGTCCGTTTGATTAAAATTGTGGAATTTAGTGGTCCGTGAGTCCAAAAAGTTTGCCGACCGCCGGCATAAACAGTACATAACATTCATTTCATTTTATACTAACAATACTTATAAATAATTGTCACATTTGACCAAATATCATTTTTCCCTGGCAGTAATTCCAACATCCTTTTTAAATAAGGTTATATAATAACATTATATTTTAGCTCTACAAATACTATTTTTTTAAATAGTTGATAGACAGTTCAACCAGCTGTCGGGCCCACAGGCACGCCGAATTCGTAGCTACTAGGGCAAACTATTTAGCATTTACTAAATTTGCGGCGTCATATGAAGAAAGAGTAGATTTAAACTCATAATACCTCCGGGCATTTTTAAAGGGCAACACTAAAGCGCAAGCCTTGTTCAATTGTTTCCCAGACAATCCTAGCACAAAACTGAATAACGCATACCGTTTGTTACGCCACGGGAAAGTCTGTTTGACACAGATGTATAGTCGTGGCGGGTGGTGGAGGGAGTTGAATTGTTAATTCCGCTTATGCCATCGTCAGCAATATATCTCTGAAACAGGCATAAGCCAGAACTATAAATCTGACAAAGGCATATACCAAAATAGCTTTAAAAATATATAAAATAATATTCGTGGAATAAGAATACTTTGTTTTTTTTTACCTAATTACAATGTAGTTCTACCAAGCAAATTAAATCAATTCTTTCTAGGGATGATATTTAAAAATTAAGATTTCTTTAAATTTATCGTAGCAAATATGGAATCTGAAATCTTGGGGTTTTCAAAGTCCCGGGACTCGATGCGTGATAAAGTTAAAGTTCCGGGACATCCCGAGACTCAATACTTTTATTTCCTTTTCAATTAAATTATAATTTTATTAAAATTATTTTTTTGCATGTATATATGTACGTATTTATGTATTACAAACACTCGGCACCTTTTGAAAGTACGCACTATCTAGTAAAAATCGCCTTTTTTTGTAATACAACGTTTAATAATTCCGCCATTAGAAGTAAATCTATGACCGTA
This sequence comes from Himalopsyche tibetana, assembly GCA_030503985.1. Classification (NCBI taxonomy): domain Eukaryota; kingdom Metazoa; phylum Arthropoda; class Insecta; order Trichoptera; family Rhyacophilidae; genus Himalopsyche; species Himalopsyche tibetana. The sequence goes on along the minus strand of JAPJYX010000011.1, from coordinate 4,822,223 downwards.
ACTTCACAATACAGCTTTAAGTCCTTTTTTGTCCTATCGAGACATTGGTATCTTTGTGAGATAGTGAAAAAACATTTGTACATAAAACAACATCAGGTATGAACATTTAATTTTAATATTTTGTAATTTGATTTTGTTACAGTTATATTAGAATATATAAATAAACACATGGTATTTGAAACTTCTACGAAATTATAAATCCCAAACATCTGTTTTTTTATCAGATCCCTTTTATATGCATACTTAATTTTGTTAAAACCCCGGGTAAGTGTCATGTCGTGTCCGTTTTTATTGGGGTTGTCCTCTTACACCTGCTTTCATTCAATACACATCAGTCTTTTTGAGGATATCATAACCACAAGAATTGTTTTTTTCAAAATTAAAATGTACGTTATTAGCACATTATAAATCACAGTCATAATTCCCAAGACATTTTCCAAAAAAGTCCCGGGACATCACGACACAGAATCCCTAGTACCAACACAGTTACAAAGATACAATCAAGTTAACTAAAACTTTGGAATAAAAAAATGATGGTCAATCTAAAGATTGTCAGTGTTTTTTAAATCCATTTCTGCCCCAATGTAAGCGGGATTTTTTTATTTCAGACCCCCTCTATTAATGTCTAGAACTTAATAAATGGCAGATTCCTTCTTTTAAGCTTACACCTTTTTCGCAGAAATATTTAAAGCCATCTCCATGGCAACCATCTCAATTTTAATCTTCTTCTAATTTAACTTACGATTGTAACTTCTGACAAGACCCTGGTGGAATTGAGGGCTAAGTTAATTTTACTAATGAAATTAGATAGAGAAAATTGAATTTTATATTAAGTATTAGAAGTTTATATGAAGTATTAGAATTAGCCCTATCGATCAATCAAACTAGTTTCACAAAAACAAAATATAGTAAAAACGCAACAACAATAATGCCTTACTTACTTAAAATGCCGAGAATTTCTCAACAGCCACAGCGAAAAGTGTCGATTATTTGATTTATTATTTTCCCGATATTTCACCACCCTTCGAAAGAAAATTTATAAATGTTGCACGAGCTTAACGGCTTTTAAAGAGCACTCCTTGTATACAGTATCGTGCACTGGTTTTGAGAAGAGGGGGTCATTAGAAAATTTAGTAACTTTTAGGGTGTTCACTGTCAATACTTTATTGCATTATAAAAAAAACAATATTTCTTTGTACTCCGTTTCATTTTATAATTTAGGTCAGGACCAGTTTCGCTCATTGCGAGCATTGTCAACTGATAAGAAAAATATATAAACAGTGCTGTTTATACAAATTTAAATTGAAATAAAAGGTTTAAGCAACTATTAACAATGAAAAGGATTTACAAATTACATTATAATTACAAAAATTTAAATGCTTAAGACCTATAACATACAATTAAAAAATCATCAAAGACTAATAATTATAAGTGGTAAATGATGCCAATTCGATGCAAATGATGCCTATTGCCAAGGAAATTCTGGAAATAAACAGATTTAAATTCTTGCCTAATTCAGATCTGTTGAATGATGTCCCATTACAAACACCCATGCCTTCAAACAGAAATCGTTCGAAGTGCTGTTCGTACTGGAACTCGAACCCGTGAGGTCTGGCACGGAAGCCCACAGCGCTGACCCGACATGTATTTACTTATGAGTGGCAAATTTACTTGAGAATTCGCGACACATACATGGACGCTTATGTTTCCCGCTATAGCTTGAATTGCGACACCTATGATTGAAAATTCTTGTTAGTCGGTAAATCGGTGTAATGATTCTTCAGAGTACAATAAGTATTGAGTTTTCGCACATCGGTATATGGGAGCGGTGGGCAAAAGCAGTACTTGTGAAAACTTTTGTGTAAGCTAAACTCGTTAAGAAGTCCATATGCTCGACCTTGGGAGCGGATATAGTGTTAAAAAAAGATTGGTAATAAACTATTTAATGTGTGAAACAAATAGTTTCCGTTTTTGTTAAACAAAAAAAGTAAAAATTACAATTTGTTTGTTGCAATATGAAGAGTTTAAAGGGAAATAAAATATACTTTTGCGCGTTGTTGATCTAGAGCCGGAACGCTACTGGTTGTGAGAAAACAGAGTGATGGATTCTTTTGTGTTTACACATAAAATGGTGTCATGTTAACAGTAGGGATTTAAAAAAAAAACAACCTTAATTTAGGATTAGCTAACCTTGAACTACATTTGAGAGAAAATCACGCTTTTTCATAGTGAAAGACTCCAAAGAGATGCTGTAAATATAATATTTTATTACTATAAACAGTGGCTTGTTTATAATAAATATAAATTGTGGCATATATCATAATATACATATAATATGTGTCCTCAATAGGTGAAGTGAGCCAATTAGTATAATGGTCAAACTCTTTTCGTGGACTTTTAAGTATCATACAATCACGTCTTTATTTGGTGTTTTGGTGGATTGCATATTTTTATTTTACGGAGATAACACTATTGCAATGTGAATTATCTGAGGTGACTTCACTTTTACGATACTTTAAAACGGGTATAATAAATATTACAGCCCGTCAAACTTTTTTTAAATCTCACTTTGATACGAGACGGTTTTTAATGTTCTAGTTCCCACGTTTACGATAACCCTTTTTAAAATTTTATCGACTAGCATGCGAACAGGCGAGTTTCTCATCACAAAGAAAATTCCACAATACTATTCAAGCGTGACAATGGCGCCTCAGTTTTTAGCACGTACGCATTACTTATAATTGTTGTTTCATATAGGAAGTAGATGTAAGCGGTAAACGCGACGAAATAAATAGGTTATTCCCATATTATTTTTTTGTCGAGAGGCGGGAGAACCTAATGTCGCATTCCCCAAAATCAGTAAGCAAAACGAAGCAACCAATCGGATTTGATTTTAAAGAAAATAGTCCCGAATGGCGGAGGAATTATTTCAGCGAGAGGAGAATAAAAAGCGGGACAAATCTAATAGAGTCACACACTTATTATCTCGATACACTCTCACTAGGAATCTCACTTCCAAGCTTTCTGCTCGAGAACATGTAATTTGTACGATTTAATTTTGACGGGTACCAATCGGACGGTCCCTGTTGTTATATTTTATTTTTTTAACTTAAATTAAATATTCAATTCAAGTGAACAGAATCTGGCTCGCATCTGTAGAGAGAGCCGCTTTTGGTGTCCCAGCTGTTTATTGTGATCGCATTGGTTTCTTTCTAACTTCTCCCGTTTTAAGTATGTAACTAAATAAATTCACGGCAAATATATTATTTAATTAAGGTAAGGAAAAATAGTGGTCCAAAGCGAGCTGTCTCTACAAATGAAAATCGTGAGTAAGGTTTTGTTGTTTTTAAGTGTTTAAATAATATCTCTCCTTACGAGATTGTAAAGTAATTTTCTTTTATACTTAATGGGAATTGGAATAGATTGTTTCCTCTTCACTGTATTTTATTTGGGAAGCTAATTGTAAGATGTACGAAGCTGTAATTAGTGTAGAGATAAATGTTACGAGGACTGTTGAGATACATTTTGTTTGTTTTTGAGAACCATGGTTAGTTAAAACCAAAAAGGTTTTCTTTGTTTGTTAATGTTAACTGGATCGCCGTGAATAATATGCGAGTAATTAATGTAGTATTTGTTAGTGCCAAAGTTCATGTAATTCGAATGCCCGACGGGGTTAGTCACGTCCAAGTCTGGGACTAGGACGGGGCTAGTAACGCCATGCCTGGGGCTTGGCAGTTGCGATTTTTAGCCGAAGCTGGCTAGTGACTATTGGAAAAGTCACCGAAAGGCAAGAAGAACGTATTGGTTATACGTAAGTCAAAGGACTTGTATCTGAACTTAGATTAAGAGGTTTTGCAATGAATTGGCCAGGAAGAGTGGGACCCTAGCAAGGTTCCCCATTCCCTTCCCTTAGCACCGTGATCTGGTAAACAACTAACGATTTAAATTAGTAAATATAGATTTGTATTTGTCTTAAATACTTAAATATTATACTATATATAATAATAATATTAATTTATTAAACACTATCTGTTATTAATTACACTTCGATTTTGAATGAAGTATAATATAACGCTTGGAGCGTAAAACTAGATACCTTCATTATCGCAGATGGACTTTATAATTTTACAATGTCTTTGTGTTTGTAATTTGAATTGTTTTAAATATTTTTGTATACCTACCATACTTGTATTAATTTGTAATGACATGTAGGTAGACCAGAATAAATGTTTACATTTAATAACTTGACCTTGATTGAGAAGTTTTATTTCATTGTTACTTTTTGTTTTGTTTCCCAAAAATCTCATAGAAATTTGCCTACCTATTTAGGACCACCCTGTTTATACCAAATCCGACAAGTCGGGGGCGGGAGAGATTTTTTTTCTCTCTCGAATTCTACTTTAGGAGAATGGGGTTTGTCAACTTCACCTTTAATGTGACCATATGATTCAATTGACACGGCAGCTAGTCTCTTTACAACTCATTAATGTATGAAATTGATTTATCGTTCACAATCTTTTGTTAGAAGTCTAAAACAATACATTTATGAATAATAAATGTCATTCATATAAACCAGTGGTGGGAAAATCTTTTGGCTGTCGGGCCACATTGGGGACAAAAGTTTACCCGAGGGTAGCAAAATAAAGTAGTTTTTTTTAAAATTAGGAAGGGAAGTGGTTGGTGTCATCCAGTGCGGTTAACCTTGTAACAACCCCTTCACACATTGTTTGGGTAAACAATTGTGTCAATGCTAAATAAAATACTTTCACATTATTGGTCAAACTTGAAATATGGTGCCCGACTATTTTATGTATACCATTTTTATGAATATACAGATTATGTACGATAAAACTAAATTTATCGAAGGGAAAGACATTTTTTCAAACATACACCTTTGTTTATGGGTATATTCAATTGCTACAGAGATCATCTTTTTTTGGATATCTGGTGAAAATTTTGTTCAGTTTAAGTTCATCAGTGCACTTGAAAGCCTGAAGATACCGAAAGGAAAAAACCGGGTCGTTATTGACAAAACTTGTGTACACAATTTGAAAGATTTAAATGTAAATTTTGTTGTTGAGCCGCTTTTAAATTTTTATCACTAATACATGTTCTGAACGAGGTTTTGATTTAATTTATTAAAAAAAATGTCTGTTCGCAAATGTACATCTATCCGAAAATAATATTTAATTTTTTGATAAAAAAATATAATAAACAAAGTTATCCAAGTCCAATGATTAATCAAATGAGCGAATCTCTTTAATAATATGTAAATCATTAAAGTTATCGAAATATTGCAGGTCAATAATTTCAAGCTGAAATTCACTTAGTATGCTTTCAACGTCGACAGTAAATGTTTGATAAACAATTGACAACTGATTTTCCATTTTACGGAAATCAGAGATCATAAAAAATTACAATCACCTTATCTGGTAATGATATCTACATATTCGTCAAATATATTAGTGGGAATAGACAATAAGATTCCAGGATTAGATGTTCTAGTGGGTATGTAATGTACTTTCAATTCACCACGACTGAATTCTGTAATAAATATTAAATTGTTTTATTTTATTTTTAAACTCATTTACAGGTATGTATTGTCGCCCTGCTATAAAAGTTGCAAGTTGGTTTCAAAATTGTTAAAAGGTTTCTGAAACAACCAACATAGTGTTGTGGCTTACATTCTCAACTTTCTTACTGCAGTCTTGGATTATATCATTTGGACAGTAGCGATTTATGACGTCGATAAAGGGTACTTTAGCACTCCTGTAACGTGCGGATTTCTGACACATTCGTACCGGACGTGAAGGGGAAAAATACATTCCAAATAAATATATGGTTTGCTAAGACCTGACATTTTCAAAAAACAGCAAAAAGGTTTTCCGTGCAGTGACAGGCGCCTCTTAGTGCGTGAGGAAAACCTCCTTTCTAAATTCCTGAAAAGCTCATAAGTTTCAAATGGTATTTTCAGAATATGAAAAGAAGACTTAAGATGCTTAAAGAAATTGTGTAAAAATAAAAAAATAATGCTTGAAACGAACTTTCAAGTATAAATTTACATCCTTTTGTAAGTTTGCAAATATCTAAATGTTAGAATATTATCAAAACAACATTGTTCAGTTAGAATTGTTGAAATGCTTCATATATTCAGCCTTTACTATCAAAAATATCAACCCTTGAATCATCACCAGCGTGTTACATAACAAAGCTAACCCCTTAAATACCATCGTATCTGTTATAGAGAATTTCCCGTGAAACTGACGGAAATAATTACGTAATGCAAACATCGCGAAAATTCCTGAACCATATGCCGAGATATTTTTGTTATTTGTCGGTTATACTCTAAAGAGAATTCTGAATTCCTCTTGCAATAGATCCTCAGTTAAACTTTTAAAGAATACTTCATAAGCGTTTGAAATAAAAGATTGTAAAAAAAGCCTTCGCAAATATCATGCTAAGTTGTGATTTCAAGCACTATTTAAATAGTTTAGATCAGTGTTTCTTAATGCGGGGCGTTACGTCCTACCGGGAGGGAATGCTCAAATCAATAATATCCTTTACATTTTTTACAAACAAAATTACCAATTATGACAAACTTGGCTCACAAATTACTGTTGTCATTTCAATAAAAATGATTTTTAATTGAAAAAAAAAAATCGTCAGGATATCACAAACCGTAGATTTACAATTAAATTGACAAAATTAGTACCTCAACTCACATCAAGCTCAAGGTTCGTCCTAAATTTAATGTTGTTTTTTCTGAGTTTTACGTGTCTCATAATATAGGGACCTATGTATTATATTAACTTACGAAAATTAAATTAAACATAGTATTGACCATATGCATTTTGTATTTGAATCAATTATTTTTTTACGAGTTTGTTTGGTACACAACTATAAAATTTTTATTAGGTAGGAGAGACATTTCTTCTTTTTAGTAGTGTTATTTCAAAATAGTGTAAATAACACAAAAGTAACATTAGTCTGCCTGTGTGGTCACGTGGTCAACGTTGTTGGCTTCGGCTACGGAGGGCCCGGGTTCAAATCCCGGTATGGACAGTTTTTATAAATTGATTTTTCAATCAATTTATGAATTTCTGTTCAAAGGCATGGATGTATGTGATGTCTTGAATTCCCCCCTTTCACCCATCCTACCCTATGAACGGAGCGTATCGAGAGCGATAAGCTTATCATTAATCCTGTCCTAGCCCTATCCTTCTATCCCTACTCTCTTTGGAAAAAAGAGAGGTTGAGCAACTGAGTAACAAACACTTCTGTTGAGATAAACTCCATTAGGAGTCCATATGCTCCACATTGGGAGCGAACATGGTTTAAAAAAAAAAAAAACAGCACAGTTGGTTAAAAATATATGTACAGTGAAACCCCAATTCTAAGCTTTCCAATGGACCGTAATAAATCAACAAATATTGCGGGAAACCGATAATGCAGGAAATCTTCAAATAATACCAAAGAATGTGTAATTTTCAAATAGTTTCCAGATAACTTGAATATACGTAACTTAAGATAACTTAAATATATACTCAGTTGACTACTTGTTGTTTGGTACTTAAATTTTGACAGCCACCCTTCAAACTCACGTTCTTTTCTGGGTTATTTTTTTTTGCTACATACATATGTCGACTCGTTTTTCTCCTAGATTTTTTTTAACTCCTTGAATTGTTTTTAGTTTCTCAGTTAGAGTTCTAGTTTTCTTCGTTGAGGCATTTTAGTTTTGACTTTTGAGTTAGAAAAATTCGCGCAACCAGATGCGACGTGAAACTATTTTTGAACGCATAAAGAAATATATGTAACAACAACGGTCAATTGGGATATTAATTGGGACAGGACGGTAATATTTTGATGATAAATCGAGGAAATTAGTAAATCGGTGAATGATTAACGTGGAATTATTAAACATTGTTATTACGCGTCTTGCTCGAGTAAAAAATAAACGATCCATGCAATAAAACGAAGATAACGAGAACGGAAGATCGGGGTTCCGCGAGAAAAAAACGCGAAACGAGATGCGATGCAAGACTATTTATGAGAAATATTCTACGAAAACGGTCAATCGAGATAATATTTGTGACGGGACCAATAAATTTAAACGATAGATCGAGGAAAACGGTAAATCGGGGAACGATTAATGCGGGATTATTTTACATTGTTACTATGGGTGTTTGGCCAGGACTATGAAAAATAAATGATCCATGCGGGAAAATGAACAATACGAGAACGGTAGATCGGGGTTCCACTGTAGTCTATACGAAAATACGACATTACTTATTAAAATTTAAAAATATTTGGTAACATTTTTCATCGTTATCTTGTTTTGAAAATGGAGTGACTTTTTATATATCCATTTGAATTTCATTGAATTGAATTTCAGCATCGTGTTTTTTACATGTACCGTTGGCAGTCACGTGGTTTCCGCGAAAAGTAACCGCCAAAAAGACTATTGTCCCGTGGACAAAGCACGTGGGCGACATCACTTCCGTTTTATTTGACAAAATTGCGCGGAATTTCATTTACTGAAACAATATTGCACAATCGCTTGTGAATTGAAAAGCTTTTCGGAGTACATATTATATTAATTTCATTCACGGACCAAATAAACGCTTGTAAAGACAATGCTTGGAAATGCATTGAAACAAAAAAAGTCTTTCTTGGGTGCTCACTAGCAATACTTGGTGAAAAGGAATTATAATATAAAATAACTAAGATTATTCCAGGTATTATGCTACAAGTTTCGCCTCTTTCAGAGGCATCCTCAGACAATCCTACTTTCACAAATGCTTGATTAATTATTGCCTTTGAAAGAAGCAAAACACGTGTCACAGTTTGTAGCACAATACGTGGAATAATACAAGTAATTTTATATTTAAATGAACTTCCACAAAGTTACCGCCAAATCCATCGAAAGTAAAATGAATTATTATTATTATTTAAGTTAAATATTGACATTCCAGCTTACGCCAATGCGTCAAATATTTTGAAGTTGAAAGATCATACGAGATGTACTCGATGAGAATTTTTGTAAGTCACATGAAATTAACTCAAGAAGAATTAACTTCACAAACACCCATGTTTAATTGTTGACATTGACCTTATTGGGAATCGAACCCAGACACACCTGATCGGTAGAGCAAGCACTAACCAAATAGACCACAGCGGGCGACAGATTATATTTAACAACAAAAAAATATCCATTTGTACTAATTGCAATTTTATTTTGAATGATGAGGACCGATTTCGCTAATGCCGAGCATTATCAACTGATAAGAAAATAAAGTATTTCACTATTATTTATACAAAACAAAACAAAATTATTAGGGCGTAACAAAAAATTGGTTATAAAAAGAATTTACAGATAAATATACAACATAAATAAGTGGCACTAAGTATAATAGATGTCGCCTGCTGTGGCCCAGTTGGTTAGAGCTTGCTCTACCGATCACGCAGGTCTGGATTCAATTCCTTATTTCCCCGCTTTTGAGAATTATTCAAATCAAAGTTGTAATCGAAGACTGGGTGTTTGTAATGTCAATTCACATCATTTCCTCTCCTCTCATTCTTCTGATCATTTAATAACTAGATGTAGCAATAGTGAATAGTTAATTACTAGTCCTGTTCTAGCCTTATACTTCTTTCCCTACTTCTGATTTTGAAAAAAGTGAGGTTGAGCGACTGAGTAACAAACAGTTCTCGTAGAAAAAACTTCTGTTGAGATACCTCCATCCTAATTGGGAGTAGACATGGATTAAAAAATAAATAAATATATAATATAGTCAACATGCTTAATGTCCGTTATATGTTGTGCCCCCCCAAAACTGTACTGTCGCTCCCCAAAAGAATGCTGTGACCCCCGTTGAGAAACACTGTTCTAAAGGTTAAATCATATATTATTAAAGAAATTGCATTCATAATAAAAGAAGAAACTGCTATCAATCACAAAACTGTGCTTGACAACGTCGAATGGTAGAAATAGAAAAAAAAACAATACGTAACGGCTATCACAAAACGCTGACAAATCCAATTTTCCATACGAATCCGGGAAGAGGATTAAATCTAATGTGTCCCTGGTCGGGCTAATTGGGAAATACACCTAATTGTGTGGTACTCCTACAAATAAGAAAATTAAATTGAATCGTCGACCGTGAATGTAATCCAGTGGTGGGATTTGTAGCGATGTATTACTAATTGGTTCCGATTTTTATTATTGTATTGATTGTAGAGGCAGAATTTTGGATATACGTGTATTCGTTCGACTAAAAAAACGCGGTTGTGTGTAGTGTTTTGGTTTATATGCAGTTCTCTTTTCCTATGTAACGCGGTGGAACGGCGTTGCGGTACATTTTTATTTTTTCAAATCAATATTCGATTTAATTTTATTTCGCTGCGTCTACACGTCGTAACAACTTTGACACTTTTCAATTCATAACAATACGTTGATCAGTGGTCACTCAAAGGAAGACGATCTCACAGATTCGATTGCCAATACAATCAACATTTTCTTTGATCGAGTTCTGTTCGAAGTCATAGGTGTCTGTGATTATTTATTTCCAGCTCTCTAATCTTAAAATAAATGGGGCAAAATCGAGATCGATTAGTTGACCACTAGTTCTGTTATAGTTCTATCGTTATATTCTTACTTACTTTGAAAAAAGAGAGTGGTTGAGCAACTGAGTAACAAACAGTTCTTGTAAAAAAATCTTCACATTGGGAACGGACATGGATTAGAGAAAAGTCTTTAGTAAAAAGCTTGACAATAAGTGGGTTGTAGTAGCTTTTATTTATAAAAAAGGCTAACATAGATGTAAGATAAGTTATTACTGTTGATTAATTGGCTTTTAATTGGTTGGACACTATATGCAATAAATTTAAGTAGATTGAGTTCGTATAAACTATTTAATTCATTACTAGCGTAGAAAAGTCTATGCATATAAAATATCAAATATAACACTTGTTTAATAATTGAAGATTTGAATATGACAATAAATTTTCAAGCCATCAAAATAGTTCAATACTTTTAAATATTTTTAATGTCCACTTTTAAATCCCATGTTATGGCCTTTCAAAGCATTTTTTAACAATAATCACATGTAATATCAAAGACCTATTGAAATTTTATTTCTTTATGTGATTATTTAGCCAATTAATTGAACGTCATTAAATTGAAGCCACTTAGTTAATTATTTCAGCTTATAATTACGATAAAGGTCTTGAGAATTAACCGTCTAAGATTTATAAACCATATAAGGTTTTTTTTGGTTGACTTTGATACTGAAATGACCATTCCATTGTTTGAAAGCGAAGCTACTGAAATCCCCTAATCTAATCCACCCCAGTCGAGCGCGCCATACCAATCTCGAATTAAAACTGGCAAACCTATAATGTCATTAATATCCAGCGATAGCTCGGCTCCACGACCCTCTCAAATACTTGCCTGCAAACCGATCAATACCTTAAAAGTGGCCATTCGGCTATTTTTACACTTGAATATCGGGGATCGATTCGAGACTTGGTAGGTACTTATTAGGGTTTACACAAAAACCGACTTTTTAAAAAGCCGGTTTTCAAATTCCAATACAGCGGAACCTCTCATAACGAGCGTAATTATTTTCAGAATCTTACTCTTTATGCGAAACAATTTTTCCCATATGAAACAATGTAAAATACAAGATTGCGTTCCATGCCGAAAAAAAATCATTTTTTTTATATTTTTAACGCGTATTAAAGTAAAATTACAACGTAACAACCTGTCATGCGAATTCGATTTGCAAAAAAACGATAAAAAATCGACTAGTTGATGCTTCTTAACCCTCCAGAGACGAGAGCTTTTTTCCGATAAAAAAATATTTTCTAAGCCATATTGAAGTCACGGATAACTTTTATTCCTATCCAAAATTAAAAAAAAAAAAACGCAAAGTCGTTGTATAGAAACCCCGCATGACTATATGGTCATGCTCATCCTTTTATTACCGTGTGACATTGAGTACGGACAGTAGTAAGGACAAAAGTGACCGTATGGGCTTGCAAACATTCGGGGTTGAAATATAGCTAAACGTGATTTTTTTAAAAATATTTACAATTTCACCTCTTTAGATCAACATAATTTCAAAACAAATATATTAGCAAAATAACTGTAAATAATTTTATGTTTTTATAAAAAAATATCTAACAGTTTCAAAAAGTAAATTAAAAAAAACGGAAATTCAAAAAATCACATGTGCTTTTGGAGACCGTTCCTGTTCCTACGGCTGATGACTTACTGTAGTCCGTACCCTTCTTAACCAAATATGAGCAAAAGCAACGATATTCAGGTAGAAAAAGTATGAATAGTGGGATCAATAGACAACGGTGTTTTGTGTGACCATATGGTGACGCTCGTCCTTGGAGGGTACGATGCAACAGTTTCACATGCTTTCAGCTTTTCTCTTATTGCGCCAAAAGATTGTTTTTTTGCTACGTCCTCCTCCTCCACTAATAAACTCTCTACCATAACTTCTTGCTGTGAAAAACAATGCAACTCCAAATGCAGCTTTTCAGTGGTCACCTCTTGACTGTACTCTTACACAAGCTTATCAATATCGTTATTATCCACCTCCAGTCCCATGGTATTGGCCAAAGATGCAATCTTGGTGACTGTAGACTCCACAGGTACTGTTTCAAACCCCTTCAACATCACATTCGACAACGCTCCTTGGCAAAGCTTCTTCATAAATAAAGCAAAGGTGAAGTGAAAATTCTTTTGGTTTTTAATTAAATATTAGATATTAAAATTTGTTGGTATATTTTTTGACTTGTTTATGTCAAATTTTATCATCAGTGTTTTCTAGTTTGATGTATAATAATTGTGAACTGTTTTTGAACAAAATGTAGTAGTGAAAAATATATGTTGCATTCCAGCTAATGCCAATTCGTCAAATATTTTTTTAAATTGAAAGATCATACAAGAAAAACTCGATGAAAATTTATTGTAAGTCACTCGAGATCAACTCAAGGTAAATTGACATCACAAACACCTACGTTATAAGGTCTCAAATTTTAATTGAAAAAATCTAAATTTGACATTGACCTTACTGGAAATCGAGTCCACATTTAAAATATACGTTACACATTTATTCATGTATAGTGGCTTTTCAACTAAATATGTTATTTAGTGTCATTTTATTTGTAACTATAGCAGTTTCAAATCAAAATACAAACGTTTTTGCTTAAATAAATTAATACAGATTCTTATATTAAAACCGGGTTACCAAATTAAAAAAAAAACCGTTTCAAGTGCGGTTTTAGATAACCGACAAGCCCTGATACTTATAGACTCGTCAATTTAGACAAAAGTTTACGAGTGGACGGCCGGAATCGCAGATGCGGTAACGACTTGTTCAGGTCTTGTTTGTCCAACCAATGAAAATCGTTTACATTGTACTTGTTTACAACGTTGGGTCTGAACTTGACTCTTTGTCTTGAAAAATGATATTAGAACGTTTGGTAAAAAAATGATATTTGATAAGTGTTTTGACGTAGCACTAATGTGAAGGCTGTGTTTGTCGAGTCGTCATGTGGCGCAGCGGTTAACGCTGTGGGTTTCCATGCCAGACTTCACGGGTTTGAATGCCAGGACGAACAGCATTTCTTCGATCGATTTATCGATTTCTGTTCGAAGGCATGGGTGTTTGTGATGTCGAAAAGTTCCCTCCTACCATTTCCGATTCTATAACAACTGAGCGTAGTGAGAGTGATGAGTCCTTATTAGTTATATCCTAGCCTTGTCCATACTACTCTTTTTGAAAAAGTGAGGTTGAGCAACTGAGTGATAAGTAGTTCTCGTAGAAAAACTTCTGTAGAAATACCTCCAGGAATGGGCTGGAGCGAGCCCCTTGTTAAATTTGACTCAGGCCGGCGTGCCTCTTGTTATTTAAAAGAGAACAATATTTTCAGATCAAGTTAGTATATAACTGCAATTTCTGACATATATTATCTACGACAGCTTTAGTATAAACAGTTGTACATTTTTAGCCATTTAGATTCATAAGTCTACAGTAAATTGCAAATTGTTACAAATTAAAAGTGCATTGAGCAACACTCTATTGCTTATTAATGTACTCTACATCATTGCATAAGAGTGATAAAAAATCACTACTTCCCCAGAACACCGAGAATTGCTTTGAGATTTAACGAGCCCCTTGTTAATGTATTAGCAGCCGACCGCTGAATACCTCCATTAGAATGCATATGGCCTGTTCGAAAACTTGGATGTTTGTGATTTTTGAAAATTCTTTCCTAGCTAGAGCTATTAGCTAAGTTAGTTACTGTTTATTATATACTATCATTTCTTTCTCTTACTCTTTTTAAAAGAGAGGTAAGGCAACTGAGTAATAAGCAGTTCTCTGAGGAGGCCATATGCTATACATTGAAAGTGGACGTAGATAAAAAAATGATTTTGCTGAAGATAAAATGTTACAAAAACTCAACAACGACACTGATATTGATATTGACGTTAATGTAACTAAAAAATATATTTACACAGTATAAGTGGCTTAAAAAGAAACCCTCTCTTTAAACTATTCTCTGTTTACTCTTATCGAGTGAGGGATATCAAGTTATGCCATTATTTGATTTTTGCGATACTGGTCTTGAGTGGCACTTTCATTCCTAGGCAGACGCTTTTGAAATTTGAGACAATCCCTAAACTCGACGTACAAGTCCGTTCAATTTATTTTTCGTATCTGAAAAAAACTCGTAGAAGAGCTTTGAAGATATGTCATAGTTTTGAACTACAAATGGTTATGTAGATATGTGTTACAACATAGTTATCAAACAGTGAACGTTTAATAATAATGTCTTATGTCTCTTTCGAGAGAATAGGAATGAGTTACTACACCCATCCCCCGATTTGTGCGGTGGTTACGTTTATCACAAACACGCGTAAATAAAAACCACTTAAAAAAGGCAAGAAGCTCAAACAAACTTATAAGATAACTTCCAGTATATAAAGAAACTGCGTGAATGAAATCATCGACCCGCGCAAAAGAGGTGCACAGCTCGTTATACCAAAAATATGTAATAATACAAATTATAGTTAGTTGTCAACTTTTTGTAACTTAGTTGCTAAACCTTTCTTTTCTCTATGAGTTGTGTAGAGGTAGAAGAATATGGCTAGGGTAGGACTAATGGTTAAGTAATCGTTCTCGCTACGTCCCGTTGTTCAAAGATTCGAAACAGTGAGAGGGAGCATTTAGACATCACAAACAATTAAATGCTGTCCGTTACGGGATTTTAATCCGTGACATCTGTCATGGAAGTCAATGATGCTGACCAGTACACCATGGACTCGATATTTTAACTAAATAAATATAATAATTTAATGCTTATGCTAAAATTTCACTATTCTCGTTTTGTATGAAACAAATTCATCAATGACACAATCATAGCACAGTGTTCCGCTAATAGCGTTCTCTATGGAGATAATCGCTTGGCCAGATAAACATTCTTACTCATTATAGGAACAAAGATAATTTTAAATTAGATAAAACTTATACTTGAGATTCTTTAACTTATTATATTAAATCGAACATCAGTAAAATATATATTAACATTTCAATTTACTTTAGATTTAAGCCAAAATTTGAGAATTTAATATTTTTCTAAAAATTCTTGGCATCATTTTGACGCCCCTAATCGCCTCGGCGCAAAGAGTGATCGCACTTTTCGCCAGATTTTAGCTACGGACCTGACGCCGATACAGACTCGAAATAAATGAATTTAATCAGAACAGCCTTCCGTTATGTAAACAAAATATTTATGTAGGTTTATTTTTATCAAGAAGTGTAAAAATAAACCTTTTAGACGATCCATTAAATATGTTAGTTTAATTTTGTTTTTAAAGTTTCTTTTTAACCTGATCTGTGCCGTGCGGTATTAATATGGCCGTGCATGGGAGCCGTGATTTTCTTTCAAAAAGTAAAACCTAATGAATATGTATTTTGTGGACATATGTATAATAATAGTACATCACAAACACTTACCATATAAATACACGATGGGTAATTTTCACCATAATTTATCGAAAAACGTTTCAAAAACGGAAATTACCGCCAAGGAATTATAGCCCTTCTAGTAACAAATTTGAATACAACAAAAAAGCTTTTTTTAAAATCGTTGTATTATAGATGACAAAACAATATATTTAATGTTTAAGTACCACACTATGATTTCAAGAGATATCACTATATGAATGATATTTTAAAATTATTAAATACGTTTCTTGTGGCCTTTAAGCCGCGTCTCAAGTATTGCGTGTAAACACGCACATTTTGTATGGCCGGCCCTACGAGCACGAATTTTTTTGGTGTGGTAACACGTCGCTGGCAGTGAACCAGTTAATTGTTTTATTCTGATCTATTGTCTGCAGCCCAATATGTCATTGATGTGTCGACTAAAAGGTGGCGCGACAGCCGTTAGATCAATCAAACTCAATAATTTCCAATCAAAAGTCAACACTTTCAATTTTATTGATCTTGACCCAATGCGACCGTAAATATTATTAATTTATCATAAAGTGCCATTGTACTAACTCGCATTTCTGATGAAACATTAAGAAGCAAAAATGTTATATTAAAACTATGACTACAAACATACTAGCCCGAATAGGTATCGCATTTTACCAGCGCGTTTCTAATACCGGTGTATTATTTTAAAATATCAGGAACGGTTTCACTCATGACGAGCATTATCAACTGATATATCCTGGTCCTGACATTTTTAAATAACAGTGAAAATAGTACAAAGGAATATTGTGTTTTATTTTTAATAGAATGCATTTCTACCAAGTATTGACAGTGAAAACCCTAAAAGTGACCGGTATATTACTACCATTATTCATTCGCTAATTTTAGCAACTCTGAACTTTTTAAAAAATAACAAAAAGCTTTTCTTTTAAATTATTTATTTTGCTGTTATGAATTTGGTGAGAATCAAACCGAATTCATAAATAATTCTAATTAATAAAACAGAAATATTTTCACGTAAATATAATATTTATATTGTAAATTTAGTCTGAATTTCGAGCTTGCTGCGACAGGTCATTCGCACAGTAAAATTTGTAACTGTAAATAAATATTTTTACCATTTTGTAGTTTTGTATATATTTTTTTATTATATCTAATTATTATGTGCTGTGGTTCAATTTTATTATTTAACTTAAACTTTTTTATACAATATGGCCAGAAAATAAGTAAACAATTGCTAAAAGAAATATTTTTCTATTGAGTTGCACTTAACAAATTTAACATTACAATTTGCAAAAGTGAGATATGCGCACCACTGATTTAAACGAACCCGTTCTCTACCGTTTGTCTGTACACACTTTTGCTACAATCAATTTGAGTTTGTAGCCTTTTCTAGTCGAGGTAGAAGATGAGCTATCTGACCGACAAAGCTTGCCCTCTTAAACCAACTTACTTGACGTAAAATCAAATAATTATCGAATATACTAAACAGAAATATATTTGTGGAACTTTAATATATTGATATTTTTTGACTATATTATAATAGAGTTCTATCTAGTAAATGATTATTCAATCAAATAATATTTGCAGTTCAATAGAAGCATTTGAAATTCTCTAATATTCCGGGAATAAAAAAATAGACAGGAGTTCCGTTAGTAGTTCTGAATTACCTAATAATTTATGAGTACTACCTAAATATATAGTATCTTTTGGTAACAGTCTATTTAGTAAAAAAAGATTGACCATTTATTTTAATTATATGTTGTGACAGTTTGAAAATGAAAATGTTGGAATTTAAAATACGAAGCGTCATAGATAATAGAGCGTTGTCGTGTCTATGAAAGTATTCGAAAATGGAACAAGACGGCTGAGACAATGTAATTAGTGTAGGTAAGGGGAATGCTTTGAACAAAAATGTGTCACTCGGGTTTTGTAAATGAAATCCCCGACTCTTCAAAGACAATAAATTAAAATGAGTTTTCATCGTGAAAGCTGTGCTAATTATTTTATTCTTTATTTAAAATACTGATTTTCATTTGACGAGAACGCTGTCTAAAATATGGTGACGCTGTCAACCATTGGTGTCCTTTTTTAAAAAGGGTTTCTTTTTGGTTTGACAATAGGCAAACAAACTTAAATTGTATATTTATATTTATTAACGCGTTCAGTTTCTGCAAGAGTCAAATTCAAGCTGAATTTACCACAAACAGTATCTATAAAATACAATAGCTATGTACTATTTAGAATAGTAGAATATTTCAATAACGACAATCATTGTTTTGCAGTTTTTCTATCGTCTTATTTACTCTTGATAGTAGAAAGGGAGATTTTAGACACAAATCAAGTTGGGATATGCTTGTTCTAACTCATAGAGTAGTACATTCTTCGAATATTCAGACACATGTGCGATTAATGTGGTTTGAATAATGAAATTCGAATATTAAAAAAAATCATAACCGAAAAAAAAAATGTTATTAATTAAAGAAAGGTGTGCTTTTTAGAGATATTAAATTGAGAAAACTTGAAAAAATATACGACTTCAATAGCGAATTGATTTCTTCAATCATTTTTGTTTTACTTACATATACAATATATTTACCATCAGATCATTTAAGTTACTAAAATAATTTTAGTGCATTTTACCGATCATTCATTTTACGATTTATACAATAATAATTTCTCAATATCTTTCGACTTCAACACCGGAGAAAACATCCAGCTCTACGATTCTCTACTCCGAGTCTGACTCTGATTCCACAGCTCTGGTTTTTAAGACATATTGAAATTGGAAAACCAATTTTTTCAATCGTAGATTTTTGTAAAAACTTTAATTGTAATGCATTCGATGTAGTGTTTTGAACTTTAAAAAATTAACAGTTTGACCGATTATGAATTCACTTCTTGACATTATTTTTTTTCTAATATTATAATTTAAGCTGCAAGATTTTTTGATTTATGTTTTTATTGAAAATTCAACGTTAATTATCGGTTGACTTTAAATAAATAAATCTTTGACTTCATGTCAGATGAAAAACATTATATTGCAAGATTAAAAATAAAACGTAACAAAAGATGTGGCTGGAAAAATGTTTGAAAAAGGAATATCCGGTTACGTCTAGTTTTACTTTTTTATTTTCAAAGACAATATAGAGAAAGAAGCATAGAGTGCAAACAATATAAAAAGAACTCTTTGCCATAGAGAAGTATCTGGTGTCAAAAAATCATTCAGTGGAAATATAGAATATACTATTCTTTTTGACATTTGATATTGTTATAGTTGTGTTCGCAAGAGATGATTTATTTTCTTTTTTTTAATCATGTTTGGTTGATATGTAAAACGGGTGGTTATCGACCCGTAACCGGCAGAAAATCGTAAGTGAGAACTTATTCATTTTTACAAAAGCAGGTTGTTTTTTAACTTCCTCTAGCAATAAGTTCGCAAAAAGAAACTTTAATTGAATTAATATTAATGTCATGTATACACAAAATTATAGCATATAGTGCTATTTTAAATTGTCTATGACAACTTGTAACAATAAACCTATATCGATATCCAATTCCTTCTCTCCAAATCTAGCCAGTTCAAATTGAGAGTTTAAATCGAAACGTTTTACTACGAAGTAGACACTTTTCGACACTCAGTTCGATATTATTTTGATACAGTGATTTATTTATAAAGTATAAATTATATGTGGAATAAAGTTGAACCAACATTGAATTTAAATAAGTGTTTAAGTAATTATATATCGATAACATTAATAACGGCATTTAAGGAATAACTTTTTGCGAACTTATTTCAAGAGAATCTTAATAAAACCTTGTACAGCTTATAATATCAGAATATTTATACATTTTTATTTTTACATTTATACATTATAGTGCCTCAAATTATTTATTTAGCTATCCTGAGGTCCGATGTTCATTGTTGTTTCGACTCATTATGATTTTAAGTTACGAGAACGTCAAAACTTAAATCGTGGTCCCAAACGATTTGCCTGAAGTTTTGTGATTCTGTGTAATAATAATTGCTTAACAATCTCTTGGTATATTACCAAATCTTCCTACGTAACGACCGACTTTCTTTGTTCTATAGTTATAATAGCGTATCCATTGTTGATTTGGTATTCGATTTTATTGTTTTAGGACGGTCATTTTAGCTCGCCGCATTCCTAAAGCACAATAAATACTGTTCTTGAATCAAAAGTTTAGTCGTTTTAGGTAATAAATTACAATAAAGTATTTTTTACTAGTCAAATTAAATATGTTTTAAAATTAAAATTCACCCTTAAAACAAGCAGAAATATTATAAAATTAAAATAAATTTGTTATTGCATTAGTTGTGCTACAAAATGTGATACGTATTTTGCCTCTTTGAGAAGCATCATCAAACAAAACAAAACAAGGTTGACGAATAAACTAAAAAACTCTTACATTCAAAATTAAAAAAATAGCAAAATGCAATATTTCCTTTAATTTTGCTTTTAAATAACTTCTCCAATTTTTATCTATACATTTTATTCCAGGTGTTTTTTTTTTGTACAAATATAATTTCTCGAAAATTATAGATAGTAATAATTAAAAAATAATGACTAACATTTGGTAAGGTAAATCATAATGGAAATAAATTCAATAATGGTGATTTATACCTTATCTTTTTAGTATATTTTTAAACCTTGCAATGTTGTCTGATGATGCTACTAAAAAAAAAAACACGTGCCACATTTTGTAACACAACTGGAGTAGCCAAGTTATCAAATTTAATTGTCTTGTAAAAAAAAAAGTATTTATTTTTATTGAAATTCCACATACTGCGTTTCCTACCTAATGGTAGGAAACGAACAATATAAATAACAATATTCCTTTGTACTATAGTCTTCCACTTTTATTCGCAAAGATCTGAACCGGTTTCACTAATGACGAGCATTATCAACTGATAAAAAAATACAATTTAATAGTGTTATTTAAAAAAAAACAAAATGTAATTTAAAAAGGCGTATATAACAATTTACAAAAATGCTCGTACTGGGATTTGAACCGGTTTACTCAAAGCTTAAGACATTGACCCCTTGGCTATATGCCCGGAATCTTTCGAACTATAAGTTCTGCTTTTAATATGATTATAATTTATTATCAAATATATTTTTTTCATTGTGTTGAATTTTCGAACGCGTAGCACCCTACTAAGGTTTATATGAACGTGTCCGTAGACACATCAAACATGTTGGCCACCCCTGTTGTACGGATTGTGGTTTGTACCGGTGAGTCGGTCTACTGGAATACTATTAGGAGATAATGAGGCTTAGTGATTAGGCATCGATAGACTGGTAAGTAAACCGTGATTGGAATTAATTCAAGGCGACCGTTATTTGTTGACTTTATCGATCACAGATGGCAGTGTCGATATTCAAAATAAATATTTTGCAAAAACAGCGAGATTCCACATCTCAATACTAAAAAACAGCTTCTACAAGATTCAATAAAAAAAATATTTAATTTTACATTTTTAAAGTTTTCACTGTCAATTCTTGGTGGGAAGGCATTGTTTTTGAAAGTAAACGCTTTTTGTACAAAAATTCATGTCCAATCCCAATGTGGAGCATATTGAAGGTTTCTAAACTGAAGTTTTTCCACAAGAACCGTTTGTTACCCATCGTATGACACTAGTCAAAAAACGGATAATAAAGATTAACATTTATTTTATTAAAAATGAATTTCCACAATATTACCGCCGAATTCATTAAAAATATGCGTGCTACTCAATAAATCTTTTTTTATGAATTAATTAATTCAGAGAACCGGGATAGAAATAATGCAGTGCTAAGACGAAACTAGTGGTTAATTAATTGATCTCGCTTCGCCCCGCCCCGTTGTTACAGATTGAAAGGGTGGGAGGAAATTTTTAGACATCAAAAACATTGATGATTTTGAAAAGAAAATTTATAAAACGATTGAAAAATGCTGTTTGTGCTGGGACTCGAATGCGTGAGATCCATCACGGAAGCTCACGTCGTTGACCACTGTGCCACGGACCAGACTTAAAATATGATCCAGTATAGTATGTTATGTTCAAATTCTTTTAGAATTTTCGAGTACAACTTAATCTATTTTTGGTAACAACAAAAAACTTTAAATCACTTTAAGCTTTATAATATGTGAATCGAATTCTTTAATCATTATCTAATTTCATAAAGTTTTTTGGACGATAAGTATTAGCAACGCGGTGGAACGGCGTTCCGGCACATTTCGACATTTTTAATGTTTCATTTTTATTTTCCCTTGAAAATTTTTAATTTTTCATAAAGAATTTGAAAATATATTTTGAAAAAATCTCGCGAAAAAATAATAACAGTAAAAAAAAGAATTATCCGAACTAAGATAAGATCTACAAGATCGAATTCTGTTCGAAGGCATTGGTATTTGTGATGTCTATCTCTCCTACTCTTCAAATCCTAAAATTAATAGGAAAAAGCAAGAGCGATTAGTTAACCACTAACTAGTCCTGTGCCAGTCCTATCTTCATATCCTTAATCTCTAAAAAAGAAGTTAAGAAAATGACTAACAAACAGTTATCGTGAAAAACTCTCCATTAGAAAGCCATATCCTCTACATTGAAAACGCACATTAATTAGAAAAAAAGCTTGACAAGAATTGAGTTCCAGCACCTTTTTTTAGAAAAAAAACCACTGGCTTAAGTGCATAAATAGAGATAGTGAAATATATTTGTTATCAAAAATGACGATTATCTCAAAACAAGGCTTTTTTACCGATAATATGTTCTTCATTGAATTAAGAAAATCATATTTTTTATATTACATAATTTAATATGATTGTTTTTGTTTGTGACTTTATTCTGTAAATCAATACTGTATTGATTGTTTCCCGGAGCAGATTTTTGTTGATAAGGTGGCTCGTGCACTGAAACAAAGCTTTGTCACGTATTAATAGAAGCTTTGAAGGGAAATTGCTATTCAAAGTCGACATAAGCAGATGCCTTATCGTCACTTGCATCGCGCTCAATGACGCCACGTGAGGATGTTGCAAATTATCACAGTTCATATTGTGAACGTACAGCGGAAAAGCACCAAGTCACATTTACTGAAACGGCTAAGTTTTTCCCGGCATACAGGGCGGTAACACAATTATACATAACATATGATTCATAAAACAATTCTTATACTTGTTTGTGTTACGTTTCGCTTTTAAAAGATAAATTGTGGTTATATTTGAACAATAGTTTTTTTTAATAGTTAAAGAGCATGTTTTTCGATAGTAAATAATAAATCGCGTCCTGTGTCGCAGCGGTCAGGGTTGTGGGCTTCCGTGCAGGACCTCACGGGCTCGAGTCCCGGCACGAACAACATTTATTCGATCGATTTATCGATTTCTGTTAGAAGGTTTTAAGGTGTTTTCACGTGGTGTACACGATCTCCGAGAGCGATTGGTTAACCACTGGTCCTATACTAGCCTTATCCTTTTATCCCTAATACTCTTTTTGAAAAAAAAGTTAGGTTGAACGACTGAGTAACAAACATTCTCGTAGAAAAACTTCTGTTGAAATACCTTCATTAGGATGCCATATGGTCCACATTGGGAGCGGTCATGGATTAAAATAGTAATAATAATAGTTTGTCGAGTACGTGGACGAGTGGTCAGCGTCATTGACTTTTGCCGTGGTGCTCACGGGTTCGAATTTCAGTATGGGTGGATTAATTTTTCAATCGATTAATGTATCTTTGTTTATAGGTTTGGTTTATTCACTGTTCCTGTCCTATATATATCCTTAGCCTCTTAAAAAAATAGTGATTTATTAACAGCTGGTCAACAAACAGTTCTCGTTGAAAAAAATGTGATGAGATAAAATTCATTATGAGTTCGTATATTACTCATTAGGAGGCGTTAAAAAAAATATGAAAAAAATATTGTCTTAATAATATTG
Organism: Himalopsyche tibetana; assembly: GCA_030503985.1. NCBI lineage: Eukaryota > Metazoa > Arthropoda > Insecta > Trichoptera > Rhyacophilidae > Himalopsyche > Himalopsyche tibetana. Next base: position 4,798,271 of record JAPJYX010000011.1, on the reverse strand, counting down.
CCGATCCATTACTCACTTAGTGGCTAATTAAGTGAACGTAATGTTTTCATCCTTATCCATCTTATTTGTAGATACACTTTCTTTATTATATTATTAAAATATTTCTATATAGTCTATCTTAAAATGATATATCGCATAATATGTGGGAATAGCTGTCATCTAATAAAAGTTATTTTAAAACTTCTTTTGTCTTTTATCGTTGACTTTCAATTCTTAATAACTTCTGTTCAATTTAAAACAAGTCTTTCCTTAATTTGTAACAATGCTATATACAAAAAGCAGATATGGTTACAAAAATAATATCTGTTCAACGCATATTTTAATAAAAACGAATTCAAAAGCTTTTTGGTTATTAATTCTACTTACGGATAAAAAATAAGTTTTCTTAGTTCCCAAACAAATCCAAGCTTCGGTCAATTAAAGGCTTTATTTATCTACCCTCTTGAATACTGGCTGTGTTAGGAAAATAAAACAAAGTGCCTTATCCTTTTTTTGTTATAATTTATATAACTCGATCAATTTAAAGATAAGCTAAAAAAACCCAATTTGTTTGTATTCAATGCTTTAATAATTATTCCTGAAATAATGACAGGGTTGCTTAAGAAACTGGACATAGTCTTATTTAAATATATTATATATCAAACATTATTTTTTAATAAAATGGCTGTTGCACTCCCTTGTAGCCGGAAACGCCTATACAACATGTATATTTTTCAATTAACCTAGGCTGCTGTTTGTTACTTACTTTACATACACAGTGTAGTCGCTGAGAATATGCTAAAACCCCATTTATGCATATACTGCACGCCTGCAGTAGACAATTCTCCAGCGCATAAAACATATTGACAGTGAACACCTTAGTTATTATTTATTTTAAAAATTGTTTAATTGCCATGATTATAAAAAAATCTTAGTTTAGGTCTGTCAACATAAACAAGCATTGAGGTTAAATTACAGATCAATGATATTATAAATAAATACTTGAATTAGATACAAGAAGTCGATTTGAATACTGACCAGGTATTATTAAAGGATTGGAAAGGTGGTAGGGCATCACAAACACCCATGCCTTCTAACAGAAAATAGATACATCATAACTAGAGATCCGGTACGGAAGCCCACAACGCTAACCACTGTGCCGTATAAGACCCGGCATACATTTTACGAGTCAAAAAATGGATGAAACTATTACGTATTTTTATCATTATTTTTTCTTTTCTTTCTGTAAAACTTTATCGTCGTAGTATAATTTCAGTGCTGTTTATTATTCATTAAAAAATGCATTTAGCAGTTTCGAACTGTTTTGTATACAATTGTATGATAAAATGTGACGTTAAGCTTCAATTAAGATAATATGAGCGTAAAGCAGATAGACTGGGATGTATTTGGAAGCACGTTCCCCTACTCGAGATCATAAGAGTTGACAACCATTGTTGGGAGGCGTTGGATGATCAAACTGAAGTTTGTCAAAGTTTTTTTTTACAGTTTACTGTTTTTTTATAGTAATACATTTCCAATACTAATAATATTATGACAGATGGGTAGAACAGTACTAATGTATATTTATCACAATAATCTACTTCTACTGACGGCGGCACTATAAACGGTAGCTTTGGTGAGCGGAAATAACATGTACATACATAAATATCTTAACATTAATAGCCGATAAAATAATCACAAATATGTAATTTTGTACTTTTCGCCCAATGATAACGCTTTATTTTTAACACCACATTTTTCGGCCAATGCTAACGGCTTATTTTGAATCGCATATTTCGTTCGTCCAATTGGAATGGACGTCTTTTTATATTCAAAATTCAAATTTCCTGGCTTAGAACTGAAGCATCGTAATAATATTAAGAGAATTTTACTTGAAAGTTTGCATCGCTACGAAGTTTTTTAAATAATCAAATATACTGATTCGATTTTTTGAAGCTATAATTCTAGGGCTGGGCGAAGATTTTTTGGAGCTAATTTGACAGATTTTGATCAGTGTCATTGATTCGATTACTGGAAGGTATAGTTATATTTTGCATCCAAGGATGAAATTTCTTTTTAATTTCTTACATGCATTAGGAATATTTTAATGACGGTATGGATATTTTAGAGAATTATATTTCGACTTTTATTTTAAAATCTTCTACTAAGAAAAATGATTGTTAGCAAACTTATACATTATTCCAAAAATTAAATAATTTACAATTTAAATACTGCAGGGCTGTCGATGTATGCCCCGAGGTCGATTTTTGCTACTACGAAAAATGATTGTTAGCAAACTTGAAAATTATTCCAAAAATTAAATAATTTACTATTTAAAAACTGCAGGGCTGTCGATATATGCGCCGAGGTCGATTTCTGCTACTATGAAAAATGATTGTTAGCAAACTTGAACATTATTCCAAAGATTTAATAATTTATGAGGTCTATTTTTGCTACTACAAAAAATGGTTGTTAGCAAACTTAAACATTATTCCAAAAATTAAATAATTTACGAAATTTCTGCTACTACGAAAAATAATTGTTAGCAAACTTAAACATTATTCCAAAAATTTAATAATTTATGAGGTCTATTTCTGCTACTACGAAAAATGATTGTTAGCAAACCTAAACATTATTTCAAAAATTCAATAATTTACGAAATTTCTGCTACTACGAAAAATAGTTAGCAAACTTAAACATTATTCCAAAAATTAAATAATTTACAATTTAAATCCTGCAGGGCAGGGCTGTCGATATATGCCCCGAAATATATTTCTTTTACTATCAGAATTTTTGGCTTATTCAATAAATAGGTTTGTAATTTATTTATCCTATGAACGGGGCGTATCGAGAGCGACTAGCTTACCACTAATCTTGTCCTAGCCCTATCCTTCTATCCCTACTCTCTTTGGAAAAAGAGAGGTTGAGCAACTGAGTAACAAACAGTTCTCGTAGAAACACTTCTGTTGAGATAAACTCCATTAGGAGTCCGTATGCTCCACATTGGGAGCGGACATGGTTTAAAAAAAAAAAAAAAAATATTTTAGAAATTTTGTCAATAACGTAAACAGAATAAATGAAGACAACATTTTTTTAGTATGTAGGTCAGGAATGGCGAACCTACGGCACGCGTGCCTGAGGTGGCACGTTTGAGAATTTAGATGGCACGCGAACGATTTCCAAGTTTTAAAAAAAATATTGTTAAGCTTAAAAAAAAATTTTGATTAAATAATCCGTGAATTATGAATTAGTTCCGTTTTATTAATTTTCAAATGTTTCCCTAAATAAACGAGAATCGTTTAAAAATCAAGTTTTATTTTTTCTATTTTGTTAAAAAAAATACTGCTTGGGCACGCCACACAATCGAGAAATAATATTTGAGGATTTTTGGCACGCGGACCCAAAATAGAAAAACACTTTTTTAACTGGATGGCTGCCACAGACAAGATATCTCGTCAAATTTTTCGTGCTCAACACGCCAGAGACGTGTTACCTTGTCAATAGCTAATTGAATTAATAATTGAAAAATATAGCCGGCGTGCTAGGTACAAACTAAGGCTTGCACAAAAACCGACTTTTGAAAAAACCTGTTTTCGGATGTCAATATTGTTCGAAAACCGGTTTTATCCGGTTTTCGAAGTTTTAAAAAAATCGATAATTCAAATAAAATAGCGAAAAAAAGTTTAAAATTCTTTTTTTATTTATTTTGTTTTTTTTATACAACATAATACACTACAAAAAACTTATTGGTGTTTCTTTTCAGAAAATATGATTTAAGAAAACACAATGCGTCCACTGATCGATCACTTAGTGATGATCTAATTTTTGTAACAACATATCCTGATATCGAAAGTAAAGTTTCGCTGGGTAATGATGTGGAGCATATGGTGTTTAAGGCATCAAATAAAAGATCCAATTAAAACGTCGAAATATTAACGTTTTTATTTAAATAATACAACATGTATTTAAAACCGCTTTTCGAATGTTGCAAATTTAGCAAAATAACCGGGTTTTAAAACCGGTTTTTGAAAACCGACAAGCCCTGGTACAAACGTCCTCTTTTCTACGGCAGATAAAAGGCTAAGCTTTGCTTGGGGCTGGCACATAGCCTAGGAACGTCGCTGGCTATAATAAACGAATAAAAACAACAAAATTTAAATGGTCTGCAAAAGTCCCATTGTGATTTATCGCCGATCTGGAATAATTCGTAAGGGCATGTTTACACGATACAACACGGAGGTTCCTCGGAGTAAGTAGGGTGTCGGAGCAATGTGACGGGACCTCGATTAAGGCTGACCTTTAGATACACCAGCTGATTTATAGTCACGCTAGAGGTGCTAATAAAGGTCGGCCCGCCTACGCGATAGGGTTGCCACTGCTTTGTCAAAGTCTTTGGCGCTTTGGTAAATTAAATGACTGAACACCGAGCATTGGCGTTTGATAATCCCTGGCTTAAGGACACGGGATTTTGCTACGTTGTAATCGAGGACAAAGTTTATTTAAAATATCTTTTGTAGGTGTTTGATTTCAGTTTATAAGCCGATGTGTTCTTTATTATGTTACATATATACGCAGGTTTATTTTGGCCTAAGAAATATGAAAGAATAATACCAAATTTATTTTATTAAAATTTGGAACCTCTTTCTTATGAATCACAAAGAATTAAATAAAATTAAAAATCAATTAAGTAAGAAAAGTACCGACAATGATTCAAAATTATCAAAAAAATAAATAAATTAATAATTATAATTGATCAATTAATGTATAACTATTAAATGTCAAGTAAAGATTTTTTACAATTTAAAACAAGGAATAATATTTTTATGTATCATTATTATTCGTTAGTACTTTCTTTATTTTAAAAAAATAGTACCAAATGTTGAGATTCACTATGTAATTTTTTTCAAAACATAAGAGGTCACTGCTTAACTCTTCCCCAACAGTGCTAAAAAACACTTCCTGTATTTTCCTGGCCATTAAAGAAAAAAGTGAAAAAACACTTACCGCCTTTTGATAGACCATGGACGGTAAAAAACCCTGGACGTACATTTTAAAAAAAACATGTTTTAACTTAGTTCTTAAAAGGCCAGCAACATATCGGAAGTATTTTTTAGCACCGTAGAATAAGTGTTAAGCACACCACTGACTCTGCTTATTTTAAAGAACAAAATGTCAGTGGAATAGAATAATATAGAATGCTTTACTCAACTGGGATGTTTTTAAAAATCCTTTTTTGGTCAGATTTCATCAAATACATGATTTTATTTTTTCAAAACATTTTTTTCTTAATTAAAGATGTCGTTGTTCACCTTATTTACTCTAAAGATATCCATCAATAACTTTTAATGAAAACAAAATAATTCTCAAAGTAGTACTTTTTCCATTATTGATTTTTTTATAGCAGTGGCAGTTTTGTTGAGTACCCTGTTTACAAAGTTATACAAATTTATATTCTCACGTCAAGATATATTTAACTGGGCTTTGATGGAAATCCGCGCAATTTTCATATGACTCAGAACTTGAACACAATACGAATACAGAATGCCACGTTGTCCTTACTCAAAACACCGCCCCGTTTTGCCCTTATGCGTAAAATGACACAGCAAGTAAACTAATAGGATTACCTGTAAATTAATTTTGAAATAATTTGCAAAGGTGAAGATAATTTTAGTCAACAGTCACAACCAGTACCTTCAGAAATATCACATATTTAAAAAAAAGATAAATTAAGCCTATGTTGAAATTCATTTAACCTTTTGACCGCGGGTAAGAATAAAGAGAACCACGTCCAGACGCGGCAATTTTTTAGCGAATTTTTAAATATTATTTTTGACCATTGAAATATTTTTTTAACTAACCAGATATGTTAGTTGACATCTCAAATATAACAGCAAAATCTTCGAGCAACATTATCTAAATTAGCAAAGAAAAATCAATATTTCAATGGGTCAAAAAGTGAAACAAATCTCCTCAAACTAAATGGAAACAAAATGGGTCACATTCTTCATTCCAAAAAGCAAAAGTGAAGGTTTAGGTTAAGTTCAAAAACTTGCGTGTTTGTGATATCTAAACTCTCACCTTTCCAATTCAAAAATTAAAGGGGCAAAGCGAGAGCAATTAGTAAACCACTAGTCATGATCTCATCTTTATATCCTTACTTACTCTCTCAAAAAAAAGAAAGGAACAGCAAAATAATTAACAAGCAGTTATCGTTAAATAAAGTTCTGTGAGATAGCTCAATTAATAACCTATATGCTCCGAATTGCAAAGGGACATGAATTAAAAAAAAGCTTTTAGTAAAAAGCAGAAATTTTACATTATGCTTATCAGCAAAATCGTAAAGTTTGTGTTGATTTAAAAAAAAAAACCAGATAATCGATGTCTGGATAATTTTGAATCACTTTTAATATTTTCGTACGTGATGTGTTTTTTGCAGTCATTACCGATTTTACGACAACGCCGATGCTTTTATATTAAAATGTCAATAAATTTGCTCGCTTCTCATGCGAATATTAAAAACCCATTATCCTCTCTCGACACATGTGCATTTAATATTATGTCATAGACAAATCGACTTTTACATTATCATAGACTAAAAATAAACCAGTCCATGCAAGAATAGTAATTACAGTAATCACTTTCCGTAATTATTACCTTGCCTTCGTGTACTTCATATTACCCATATTATAAAATATGTTGTAATAGATGGAAGACATATTTGACGCAAAGCATATTGTTCTATTTTTTTCTGTCAAATGGCACGTCGTTGACTTCTTCATGAGATATGCTTTACGAGAACATTTCATTATTTAGTTGTTCAACTTTTCCTATTCAGATAAGATACTTATTTATAAATAGTAATTTTGACCAGTGCTAGGAACAGGGGCGTATACTCAAGTTGTGCTAGGTATGCGCCGCACACCCTAAAGCCCAAGAACATGAAACTCTTTAAACTATCTTTGTAGATGGTAGAATATTGTCGTATATATTTCACGCAACGCGACCAAAATAACGGCCGCACCATTCAAAAAGTTTTTAACGTTCAAAGGCGACCTTTTAAGTTACAGCTCCCGCATGCTTATTTTAACAAAGAATTATGTACTTCGAATTGTCAATTTGGGAGCTATAACCACAGGAATCTATATACGAAAACATATATAGGTGATTAATCTTTGTGTTTCTAACATTATAATTTCATTTGTAGATATACCCAAACGTATCTTGTAAACGGTTTTATATACGAGATGCAGTTGTTAACAGATGTTTCATTAATAAATATGATTAATAATAGATGAAGCCAAACTTAACTTAAAACAACAATTGTTGTGGTTAAGCCCCCGTAAAACTAAGCCTGTCGCCTGCTGTGACCCAGTTGGTAGGAGCTTGCTCTACCGATCACGCAGGTCTGGGTTCGATTCCCGGTCAGATAACAGTAAATTTGAGAATTATTCAATTCAAAGTTGTGATCGCAGACTGGGTGTTTGTGATGTCAATTTACATAATTTCCTATCCTTTCATCCTTCTAATCCTTTAATTACTGGGTGTAGTAATAGCGATTAGCCAACCACTGGTCCTGTTCTAGCCTTATCCTTCTGTCCCTACTACTCACTTTGAAAAAAGTGAGGTTGAGCGACTGAGTAACAAACAGTTCTCGTAGAAAAAAAACTTCTGTTGAGATACCTCCATTAATAGGTCATATGCTCCACATTGGAAGCGGACATGGATTAAAAAAAAAAACTAAGCCTTTGTTAAGCTCTTTTATGCGTTGGTGTTCCGAAAAATATTTTTTCTATTTTTGCTATCCAAATGGTGTCAAAAGGTTGAGAAACACTGATCATACAAAAAGAATGAAAAAAGAAGTCAGTTGACAAAGCTATTTACTTTCCTCTTAATCTTCCTCTGCGACAGTCGCAGAGTTTGAATCTTTCCTATTTTCAGCTTAGCTCAAAACAATATTATTTGTAGTTGGGCCTCTATGATTCTAATTCCTCGAATATACAATACACATATGTTTCCTTTCCTAGACATTATCAGTCAGTAACTGTGGTAGAGACATTTTTCTGGCTGTACGTTTTTATTTGTTTTCTTCTTTTCGATATTCAAAGAGATGCACGTCATCGTTCTTATTTTTTTCAAACGACGGATAGACAATTTCCCAGCCATTTACTAATATCCGTCGTTTGCTTTGACTTGCCGCGCACTTCCGGTCAACCACGCCATTTCGTCGACCCGACGAAATTAATTGGAGTAAATAAAGCAATATAGGTATTTACATTTGTTTTTAAATTACAGAGATACGGTACGTTTTAACTAGAAAAGGAAATCGGTAATAAACGAATGGCGGCTACGAACAGGTCGGCACCAATTTGATGACCAATTATGCATTGCAGAATTAATTGCTGCTCTTGTTCTCGTACGAACCTAATTGATACGTGTCCAAACAACTTAAGACATAAGGCCATTTTATGGACCCTTCAAGTATTATAATTTGTAACGACTCAAGACTCTGACAGCGAAAATATTTTGTTGGCTTATTTTACAGTAATGTAAAAAGAAATGAAGGAGTATATATTTTTTATTCCATGTCCGCTCCCAATATGGCCTGTTTGTTACGCAGTCGCTAAACCTCACTTTTTTTTAAAGTGAGTTAGTATGAAAGGAAGGATAAGGCTAGAACAGGACAAGTGGTTGACTAATAGCTATCGCTACACCCAGTTATTAAAAGATCAGAAGGATGGGAGGAGAGGAAATAATGTGAATTGACATCACAAACACCCATTCTTCGATCACAACTTTGAATTGAATAATTTTCAAATTAACTGTGATCTGACCGGAAACCGAACCCAGACCTGCGTGATCGGTAGAGCAAGCTCTTACCAACTGGGCCACAGCAGGTGACGAAGGAATATATGTATATCAAAAATAAAGTTATTGTTAAGCTAAAAACATTTTAGATGATAAAGACCTATACGATGATAAAAAAATGTTTTTTTCAAGACACCACTTAATAAATATTCGTATGTATATTTTGATGCCTTAATGCAAAGATATCGGAAGTCCAGTTTCCACGTCACATGCTCATAATGTTCGTATGCATTATATCTACATGCTGTTAAATATTTGTATGCTCAAAATGAATCTTTATGAGATAATGTATCATTCAAAACATAATAATATGTCCATTTCAATTTTTTTTTTACCATCTCTGCTCCCAATGTGGAGCACATGGACTCCTAATAGAGTTTATTCCTCAACAGAAGTGTTTCTACGAGAACTGTTTGTTACTCAGTTGCTCAACCTCTCTTTTACCGAAGTGAGTAGGAATAGAAGGATAGGGCTAGGACAAGACTAGTGGTTCGTTAGTCGCTCTCCATATGCCTCGTTAATAGATTGGAGGAGGAAATTCAAAACGTCACATACATCCATACCTTCGAACAGAAATTCATAAATCGATTGAAAAATCAATTTGTAAAACTGTCCGTACTGGGATTTGAACCCGTGACCTCCGTAACCGAAGCCAGCGACGTTGATCACTCGACCACACATGCGGCTTTTATTGGGAGCCGGTAAATTGCTCGAATGCAATTGCTCGAATGGAAATTGCTCGAATAACAAAATCCTCGAATAACCAATTCCTGGAACGTCAAATGCTCGAATTACAAATTGCTCGAATTGCTTGATTATTTAACGGCACTATCTCTACGCCCAATTTTTAGAAAGAATGGGTGAGAGGGTTTCAAGAAATTAAATATATGTGTGCCTTTAAACAGAAATCCATAAATAGTTATTATATTAAAAATAATTGATTAAAAAGTGTACGTATTAAGGATTCAAGCCCGTGACCTCCGAAAACAAAACCAATGAGCTTTTCCACTCTACCACTGGCAACTTAAAAATATTTTTTTTTATTATGACTTTTTTTTGATTTATGGTTTTTATTTCCCGATTTGCATAAATATTTTTTTAAAGAACGAGTAATTAGTGTTTTAACTTTTATAAAATACTAGCTGGCCCGACGAACTTCGTACCGCCTCAGAATCAATATATGTTATGTCAATTTATTGGCTGAATTAAATTCAGTTTAAATGGGTACTAAAAATGAATTAAGTTCAATAAATGTGCAAAATTCAAAATGAAAAGTATTTTAATTACATTGAAATGATGTAATTCACGTGGAACAGTCGATATATTTAAAGGAATGCAGTAGATTAACGATTCGATTTTGAATTGTGAAGTTTAAATGATCCACATATTTTTTCTAAGCTGCAAGAATTGCTCGTTCACTCAACCAATTGTGATTTTTGTGATTAGATGTTCGGGAAAATTTCGTTGATGAAGCCATCCTTCGTTGAGACAAAATTGCAAAAATTCTGCGGAAACGAAATCAATCCGTTCGATTTGTCAACAGGAACACGGCCGTTACCGACGATAGTCAGCAATTGCTTGGAGAAATCTTCGGCAGATGGATCGTTTAGAAATGCAACTCGCATGTTTGTCGTTAGCTGAAGTTTCTTCACATAAGGCCACAGAGTCGATGATTTGAGGCATGCGTTTATTTCATCGGCAGCGGTCGATCTTGAAATGACTGGTAATGTTTGGCAGAAATCGCCAGATAGTAGAATCATTGCCCTTCCAAAAGATCTTGAGTCATTGCACAGATCTTTCATAGTTCGATTGAGTGCTTCCAATGCGCATTTTTGCGCCATTGTCCATTCGTCCCAGGTGATGATTGTATTCGCTACCAAAAATGAGTGTTTCGCAATCTTGCATGTCGGTTTTTCAGTGATTTGAAGGTTTAACGGCAATTTCAACGCTGAATAAGCCGATCGGCATCCTTCTATCTACGTGGCCGCTATTCCAGAAGAAGAAACTACTACAGCAATTTTATATCTCGCACGAACAGTGGCCATAATCAATGACATGAGGGATGTCTTTTCAGCTCCACCAGGCGCATTGAGAAAGAATAAGCCACCATTTTCATCATCAATTGCCTTCATTAACGTATCGTACATTTCCTTCTGTTGAGGGTTCAACAGTGGTACATTCATTCAAACTGATTGGTTCAATGCATCTCGATAATATTCACATTCACGTTCCAATTCTCGATTGAAAGCGTCGTTCATTCCACGATCTGGCGTTGGCATTCCTAACTTGACTTACAAACTGCCGCATATAAGGCAACACATGTCTGCGATTAAAAGCAAAGCCTGGTTATGTATCTCTTCATGCATCTCGAGATCGGGATTCTCTGAACTGACACGAATTCGATGTAAAATTTATTCGAACATGTCATCCTTGTACTTGTTCCACAGTTCACGGGAATTCGATGGGAAGCGTGTCAAAATAATAATAGAATATAATGTGCGTATCTGACTTGGAGATTCAAAAACAATATCTTCAGCGATTGTTATGTCCCAATGAGTATCATTTTCAAGCAAATTGAGTTGTTGAGATGCAAGTAGAAGCATTCGTCATTTTTCTGATGAACTGTGTAAATGCGACCAAGAGCATCAGTAGTCATTCGGGTGATCAGGAACCGCATCGCCTTGCTTTCGACGTTAAAATTTCTTCGATGTAGCTTTCCAAGTGTAATAACGTGGCATCTCAGAGTAGGGCAACGTTTGTGCAAACAGCGTAATATTGTTGTCAAAAAAATTATCATACCTAATTATAAACATAACCTTATTTCAATATTATCCGATTTTCTTTTGTTTTCATTTCAAATCATCGATTTTTTTATTCCAATCCATACTCTTAATTTCAAATTATTTAAAAGTCAATCGTACGCAAAAGAAGCAGAAACAAATGAATTTTGAAAAAAATTGCCATCTAGCGGATGAAATCTGCATACAACGACATTTTCATTATTTCAAGCTGTTCGTCATTTGAAAACTGTATGAGAGTATTAATTTTCTTCATAATTTCTTTGCCGTGATATTTTTTTCGATGTTTTAATTCTTATTCTGCTATTCTAGGCGGAGAAGAATTTAATAAATCAAAGATCATTTAAATTCGTGCAGCTATTCTCGGGATATACGTGGTGTAAATAACCCCACTTTGTTTTATATACATAGATTTCGCGCTATTTTTAATTCGAGCATTTGACGTTTGAGGAATTAGTTATTCGAGCAATTTCCATTCGAGCAATTGCATTCGAGCAATTCGCATTCGAGCAATTTACCGGGAACCGCTTTTATTTTATTTAGCATGCAAAAAAGTTATTCGAATTAGGTTATACTCAAAGCATGCAAAACTGGGCAAAAAATATCTTTGCACCATACCAAACATGTCTAACCCGAGACCCACGGACCACAAATGGCTCAATTTCAAGATTTTGTTTGACCCTTTCGAAGTTGATAACTTTGCTTAAATTTCGCATTATTTTAATGATAAAATATTTAAATAAATTTGAGACTGAAAAAGATAGCCTAGGTGGTCACATACCGGTGCCAGATATTCGTTTGCAGTAATGTAAATGTTATGCGGGACAGCGCTATTTGACTGAGTGAGACAGAGCGAATGTAGTAGAGTTCTATTGCATGGCTATTTTTCAAATATGCCCATGAATTGTTAACACGTGCCTAAAGAAAAAAAATGTATTGTTTACATGAATTATTACAGTTAACACAAATAAAATATGAAATGCATGTAACACTTTGAAAACGTCATTACGTAACCATTTTTTATATCTAACTTTTGGCAAATGTGTCATGAATTATTCACAATGGAAAAGAATCACGAATTTAACCAACAGATTCTTAATGCGTTTATAAAATATACAAACATGTTATTGTGTATGTTTTTGACCTTGTATACAAAAACAACTCTTTTTGGTCACAGATTATACACTGTGCTGGATAAATATATAGTATTAGAATTAAATTAATTAGGTTATGCAAACAGGTCTACAGTATCAATGTTTATGTATTAATACCGCAATAAGTAAAACATATATTCTGTGCACTGAGAAAAGTATGCATTATTGTGATGATAAAATTGTGTTTTTTGATAGCAAAAGTATCAGATAGTCAAACATATGCAATATGGATTTTCAGGGTGATAAATTCAAGAGTTGGTATTTGAAGAGCCATAAACGCCTATGCAAAGAGCTGCGGTCAAGCTGATTTAGTTTTTGGCTAAGCGATCGGGCTGCGCTTCGTTTGTTAGAGTAAGATAGGCGGGGAGAGTTTGTACATCACAGACATCCGTGAATTGATTAAAAAAACAATATCTGAAACTGCCCATACTAGGATTTGAGCCTTTGGGCTTCTTGATCGAAGCCAACAACGTTGATCACTCGACCAAGAACCTTATCTTCCTTATCTCATATTTTATTAAAAAAATAACGATCTTAATATAATATAGTTGTGATTTTTGTTGCATTTCTAGAAAATACCGATTGGCGATGGTTATATTTATATTTATTACTGCAGAATAGTAGAAAACTTGAATTTGTACAAATCACTTAGCTTGGATAAATTTCTTTTAAATTCAATCAAATGAAAACTTTTCCAACGTGAAATTGATTTTAAGATTATTTATTCAAGGTGCTTCAGGTTTATCAAAGCGCTTCTGCACAAATTGAATTTGGTATTTGAGATGCATCCAAACCATAGTAGTGCATTCGAAGTTTTCAATTCGATTTTGCATAAAAAAGCTACCTGCAGAATCGGATCGTTTTCAATTATTTAAGTTCGCAAACATTAGTCAATGTTTAGAAAATTTCTTTCATTTATATTTTTTTTGCAAAACTGAAGTTGATCTTAACATAGATTTTATACTTAAAATAAATTCATTCTTCCAATTTGTCTAATAGATGTTGTAGTGGCAAGAGGTTGTTAGCTATATATTATTTGTAATTAAAAGAGGGAATCAATATTCAAATTCACTTTTGACTGTTGAAAAATCCGATTTTCGACGGGAAAAAAATAATACTCCATTCATGTTTATTGATTATTTACGAAAAAAATAACTATCGATTAAGCAAAATTTATGTGTGCAATAGTAAAAATCATCCATTAAAAAAAAAGTAGAATGTCATGCATTTAAGGGTAACACCCATTTTTGGCTCTGTATAAATATCACTGTAATATTGTTTTCTATTATCATTTCAAAATAAAGTGGAAGTAGTAGAAATAAGTATTTTATTTTTTTAATCAATGTGGTGCTTGTTCCAACTAAGGCAACTAGTCTCGGACCCTTTTTGCTAGCCGAGATTTTGGGATTGATAAGTTTTACAATCCAAAGATACCAGGATTGAACATTTAGCATTAAATTGGGATTCGGGACTGAGAAATTTTTACTCGGCGATTTTGAAATCTTGGGATTTTTTTTCGATTTAGAGAACACAAGAATATGAGAATTTCCCAAAATTAAACGCCGTGAGAGCCTTTTTTTTATCTCTCGCTCAATTTTATCTCAATCTAGTTTCAACGCTTTCCGAACAAGAAGTGACAAATGAAAACAACTATAGTGTTGAACATTAATTTCTATACTACTTCTGGCCAATTCTGCAATTCTGTACATTTATGTAAATTCGTAAATTCGGAAAAACGAGGTATGTTATTGAGGATTTCAAATTCCTCGGTGAGCTAAAAAAAAAAAACGAGGCTTGGAGATAATCTGGGGAAAAATTAGAGTAAGGGATTGAAAATTAATTAATCCCGTCCTAGTCAATGTTAACTGCGGCCTTATGTCGAATCAGAATAATGAATGCGGCTTTTAGAGAAGAAAAGGTTACCCACTTCTATTCCAGACCATTCATTTCATAACTGAAATGGTCACTTTTCTGTTGAGCTCTTCTAGCTTAGTTTATTCCTATATAGTACAACATATAAATGCAGTTCTGTGATCCATGGTATTGATCAAGTTTTACAATAGCGTTTTATTTGATTATAGTTTGTTTATATTATGATAATAAACTATTCATAAAATATATTCGAATCAAGCATTTCGCACGTCGTAAACATGGAGGACAAATACCTGGACCGGATATTAAATACATTTTACATTTGAAGCGTTTCTCACGTTCACGGCAATATGACGAAAAAGTTTCGACACGGTATTGTGCTAGAATTTTTTTCAGTCAACCTTTTCCCCCGGAGGCATAAAGGAAATTACGTTCCTTTTATACGTGGTAAACGAATATGTTTATACAAAAGACGTTAGTTTTTTTTCAAAACATTTTTGTTGCTCATAAATAAAGGTGAAATTTATATGATTAATTTATAGTAGATTTCTTATGTGAGTTACCTTCTTTGTTTAAATTTTTTTTTAAGGGACATAGTGAGTTGATACATAATTATATGAAGTCAAGTATTATCATACTACGTTGAGAAGTTTATCTACACGAAGATTACTAAAAAAAAGGTAATAATATTCAAGGTTAAATAGTGGATAGATACCATCGCTGTTTCGAGGTAAAAATAAGAGCATGGTGTAAAACATGGTTTCCCAACCGAGGGCCACTGAGATTTTTGAGTGGCCACGGGCAAATCCATAAACTCTTAGGTTTTTAAAATTAGGCAGCCCGTGAGATCCGTAACGGACGCCAACGATGTTGAACACTGCGCCACAAACCCAAAATATTAATAGTTGTGTAAAAGCCTATTGTATTCAAGGCGGAATGAGGATTTCCAATAAAGCACGGTTAACCATTAAAAAAACCGGGCTTTTTTGACAGGCAATAAATCGCTTAACCGGTTTTGGTATAAAGCAGGTTGAAAGCTCTCGTTGTATTATTACAGCCTATAAATTATTTTTGTATTTTCATTACCAATTGTCTTCAAAACCCTTATTAGTTTTTCTTGATTAAAATATATAGCTCTGTATCAATTTTATGTTATTGGTTTAAAATGCTCGTGATGTGTAAATACGGTCCTGACCCTAATAAATAATTTTAAATTATGCTGGAAAGATTGTTTTGATTATATTTATTGAATCATAGAAGTTTGACTAAATGATCGCAATTACTAAATTTATTATATACCATCCGTAAAAAACAAATACAAAAATCGTTTTGAGTATAAGAGAGTAGTTTCAAAAATCTAAGCACGAATAAATTTGAGAATATCAGGAGTGATTATGATGATGTGATGATGTGATCAGGAGTGAATGAGTATCGTCTGTGGTGCATGTTAAGTATGTTTTAAGATTATTGTTTTCAAAACACACTTTGTTTCTTAAAACATTTTCCAACCCCTTCTCAGCATCCATCAACGAGACCGATTCATCATTGCAACTAGAGTTAATAGATTTGCAGAACAGCAAGCAATTTTAATCAAAATATGTGGAAATATCAGATATTTTCTATTGTTTTGAAAATTACAAAAGTAGCGTCACTAAAACCACTGTAACATGCGAATTAAACGTCAGATTTTTATGAAATTTTGACACGTATTATTTGAAATTTGGTGAAATTTATAAAAATCATATGGATTTGTCTATATATCATACTGCAAACTTATTGAGTGATATGTTAATACACTCAATCCTTTTTTTACGCGATACATTGGTTCCAGAAAGAAAAAAACCTCACTTTCATATAATTTGGTAAATCAGTTCCGAAAATCAAAATATTGCATAAAAGAAGTATCAAAAATGTATAAAAAAACAAAAACTGTTCTTCAAATTCGCGTATTTTTTTTTATTACATATACAATTTAATTTATCTATTGATTATAAAAATACAGTGAGAAACAGATACATCATTGTTATGATGTAAAATACTAATAGTAACTACGTCATATAGTAAAAAAAATCTTGGTTATAAATATAGTAATTTTTCCCACTTGTCTAAAATAAAGTCAACGCCTTTGGGGTTCCCATGGCATTATAGTGAATGACACGTGTCTCGTAAGTCACGGACTAAAACTTTAGCCCGTTAAGAAGTTAGTACTTAGTTAACGATTAAGTGGCTGGTAGAGTTCTGCAAAGCCCGAACATCGACACAAAACAATTTTTACCCATTTAGGACGGTTCTCCAGGTGTGCCCGGGATCCCTTTTCTTCTTGTTTTACTTGATATATTTTAACTGACTATAGTTTATAATGCGATACGTAAAGTGGGTCTATATTTATTTGAGTGAAAGGCTCGAATTTGGTTTTAGCGCACCGGTTCGTGAAATTCACAACACGAGCGCACAGGTTCGTTATAAAGAAAAAAACTTAGTTGAAATAAAAGAAATTTGATTATTTTATTTCTCTAAAGGTTGTCACGTGTGTTTCACCTTTTTAAAAGCATCTTTAGACTAACTATATTAAGGTTGTTTACGAATAAACTAATACTGAATTTCAATTATTATCTTATAAAATTACAAAATTGGTGTTGGGTTTTTTTCCCTTCCAATGAACGCAGAGCAGGGTAATTAATAGAAACACTAAAAGTACCAATTATAAAATTAATTTCTTATATTAGGGACGGCAAATTCCAAAAGAAATAAGTTAAAGATTGTTGAGTCGTCTATCCTGCTTATAACTATATTTACAAATAATTTAATTCCTATTATTAGATATCAACAAAAAAATTGAAATATACAATTTTAAATAGGACAAATGGCTAATCATTGTTGAACTAACTTCCTTTGGGATTTACTGTTTCTAATATAAGTAAATAATAATTAGTGATAAATATTATCAATGTTTGTATACCACCACCCTGCGTCCGATAGGAAAAAGATAAACCCCAACTTTCATCTAGTTATTAATAATTTAATAATTAAAATCAATAGCTATGTTGAATTCAATAATTATAAGCAATATACTAATAACTTGTTATATTTATATTATTAAAACAAATCCAATTAATTTTACTTATTTTTGTATGTATTTTAAAATGATTATTATTGACGAAGAAAATTTTGCGTGCATGTGCTGTATAGAAAATTATTTTACACAAGGAAATGAAATAATACAATAAAACGGAGAGTTTGGAGAAATTCTACATGAATTATTTTATTTATTCTCTAAAAGATAATGGTGACGAGGGCATCCAATCCCGCAACTTTATTTGATCCGGGAATTTTGGCAGTTCACTTGCCATTGCTTCCGAAAATTCTGGCGAGAAAAATTAAAACTCAAATTCCCTTTTTTAACCCTTTTCAATGAGACTTATTGCCAAAATGGTCAGTATCTCGATATTGGAAGCCCTAGTAGTGACTAATTTTCAAATATGTATATATAATATACATCTATTGTAATTTTGTATACATTTACTAAAAAATCGATATAAAAATATATTGTTTTTTTTAACATTCAGCGTTCCGGTTTGTAATATTTTCTATTTCGTGCCCTAGTTAGGTGTTAAAAAGAAATTTTATGAAAATTAATAAACTTTGGGCGAGACGATACGTTTAAGTTTAAGTTAAGTTAATGACGTAAAATAAGTAAGGAGGTAACCAGTATCAAACACGGCCCAGTCAGTTTAAATTGATATTTCAGGAAAGCCAAATGTTTTCAACTTTTTAACGAAATTTTATTGTTTAATAAATTTAATAGCTACAAAAAATCGAGACACTAAAAGTAAATTATTAAACGTAAAACGTTTACATTATATACGAAATACTGAATGACATTTAAATTCTGCGATTTGATGACTTGACCAACATGATAATTCTTCTTTTCTTCTTTGGCCATGTTCGCTCCTTATGTGGAGCATATGGCCACCACGCGGCACCTCCATGTTCCTTGTCTCCCGCCAACAGCTTTGCTTCCTCCCATGACATGCCAGCATCCCTCAGTTCCGCCGAGTACATCCTATGGATAGTACCCGACGGACGTCCGGGACGCCGGAATCCCACCGGTCGAAAGAAGAGGCAGGCAGAATTGAGGCTTTCCGGAGGCATCCGCAGCACGTGACCCAGCCAGTTCCAACGTCTCTCCATAACCACTGACGTGACGGGACGCTGTCTTGCACGCTCTCTTATCTCTGAATTCCACATAAATCAAACCACCTCACCCCCATTATCCGACGCAAGCATCTGTTCTCGAAGCTCAGTATACGGTTTTTCCTGAGTCTTCGTCAGGTGCCATGATTCGCAACCGTAAAGCATTACCGGCAGAATGAAAGCGTTGAACAAGTGGCATTTGGTTTTAATCGAGTACAGCTGTGTGTCCCAGACAGTCCGCGTTGATAATTAGACGTATTTAACTCGGGAAATGTTTGTCGTGAGTGAAACCGGTCCTGATCATGTTATTATTTAATATGATTGAAATAAGTACAAAAAATTGTTTTATTTTTTGAATAAAATACCTTTCCACTAAGTGAGAAAATATTTTGCTGAGAAACATATACTCATAAACCTTTTGGCTGCCATAAAAAAGAGTACATCTGTACCTAGAACGCCGGTTATAATTTGAAATTATTAATTTAATTAACACTTGATGAGATAGCTTGTCTCTGGTGTGTTGAGCACGACTAATTTCAGACGAGAAATCACGTCTGTGGCAGCCATCCAGTTAAGAGTCTGTGCTCGAAATTCCGTCAGGAAATGGTTAAAAAGATAGTAAATTCACCTGTATGAATTACATCAACACCAACGTTTTTTTCTGCGCATACTCAAATACAAAGAAAGAGTGTGTGTGATATTTTACAGATTAAAAACAAAAAAGTAAATTAAGACAAAATAATATTTATTGTTAAAAATCAAAATTACAGTACATGACATAACAGCTGACGCCAATTCGCCATGCACTTGAAAAATATAATAAGACAAAATATAAAATAAAAATACACAGTACATCAAATTCAACATAAAAAATCAAGAAATACAAAAGAAAAAATTATCAAACAGTTCACAAATACCATCACCAAAAATGTCCACTTCTCTAGGCAATGCGTTGATTAGTCGAACGGCCCTTGGAACTGGTGACTCATACCTCCTAAGCGAGGTATAAGTTTTTAGAAATAAAAGTTTTTGCTCATTGTTTCGCCCACGTAAGAATAAATTGGGAGCATGTAAATTAATAGTCATGAGAATTTCAGGATTATTAACTCGGCCCCGAAGAAGAAGAGAAAAATGCTTTAAGCTTGAAAACGATCTTCGAGCTTCAAGTGAGTGAAATGATAACATTCCTAAAAGAAATTTGTTAGTGTAGTATTCCTTTAAGGAATTATCAAAGGGGAAGAATTTAAATTTTTTGAAATAATAATATCTTAGAAATTTCTTATGGATTCTCTCCAATTTCAGCTTGTATGAACTTTCATATGGGCTCCAAATGATGGATCCATATTCAAGCTTACTTAAGACCAAAGAAACATAAAGCGTCCGAAACACAGTTGGGTTTTCTATAACATTACAATATATAACATTACAATGCAACAATCATATCTGTATGTTTACATGTAACAATAACAAAAATAATACAATTTTATGGTACCTTTTTTTACTTTCAAAACTATTTTTTTACGCGCTGAACCCTTAATAAGATATCGTACCACCCTCGTGACGTCATTGTAGAGTCACAACCCTCTGTGGCGTGACGTCACACTAGGTGGTGACGTATACAGTAAGGGAGTGCCTACAGCATAGTGTGGAAGATAAGTGAAAAGAAAAAAATTCAATGCATAAATAAGTAATCAGTAATTGAACGCGGAGGCCAAGAGCACCTGATCTTGAAAGGTTATCCGGATTGAACCCGGTGTCGCGTTGGGGTAAATTTAGTCGTTTGATATTTTGGCAAAGGGTGGCGTTGTACCGTAAAATGAATTTTTAATGATATTAATTTTGTTTGTAGTACGTTACAGAAGCAACTTGAAAGGAAATAATTTATGTTAGCGTATATATAATTCATTTTTAAGATAATACTGTGTACACTGTTTTCTCTTTATACACAATTTTAAAATAAAACGTTTCAAGAGAAAAGAGCTGGCTATTTTTTTAAATGTAAAACTGTTTAAAAATTAAACAGAATAAAAATATTGTAATGCAGCAAAATATATTATACATATCGTTGTTGTTATGGAAAAAATCATTAATTCAATAAAGGTTCAAAATTCACCAGCAAAATTTAGCTGTCAGTGTCAGCATTAAATAAACAGCCGATATGTTGGGTAGTCTGCAAAATTTTGCCGTGTGTGCGCCCAATATGAGTTTTGTATGAAAAAAAAAGAAATCGTCGAGAAGAACGAGACTGTCGGCTGCGACAGTTCATTTTCGCTCGTGTATTTATATATTAAAGGTTCTTTTTTAAGTAAAAATTACAAATATAGCACACTTTTTTCACTTAAATTAAAAAAATATATTATTCATTTATGTTTGAGATATATACATTTTTTTTCAAATAAGGCATTTAGCCCGGGTTAATAAGTGTGATGATCCAGATATTAAAAAAAATATAGTTTATATTATGCTTTAGAAGTTAAGTGGCGTTTGCATTTTTTGTTGTAATTTTTTATTAATCTGACTATTGAACCCGAGTAGGTTAATCCATTTTGGCAGCAATGGCTTTAAACTTAGTGACACATTTTTTTTAAATTATATAAACACGATATATTTATTTACTAAACTTCAGTTCAAGTTCATCTGTGTACTTGAACGCATGAAGATGTCGAAAGGCGAAACCTGAGTCGTTAGTGGCAAAACTTGTGTGAATGTACATAATTTGAAAGATTCAAATTTTACATTGAAGTCTTTTAGTCAAAATCTTCAATTAAAACCTTTAATGGTTTTTTATCGTTAAAAAATAAATTTCGGCTTAATTTTCATTTCCGGAAAACTGATATTTTTAAAACCGGTAAATTTCTACTGTTGAAACACCATGAACACCGGGATCCCGGTTAGTTGAGGAGAATTAAAAAATCAAATCTATCCATGCTCATAAGTAAATATAGATATAGATTTAATTAATAAAATAGAGAGTTTTTACTGCAAGTCAAAGATAAATTACTGCAATCCATCAAACACCGAATCAATCAAAAGTGAACATTTGATTAAGAAACTGTATGAAGAAAAACATACCCATCAGACGTAAAACGAAATTAACGACATAATTCATTTGCCACAGAAGGCAGAGCCGGTCAAGGATAAGGGGCAATATAAAGACTCATATAACAATCGTAAAAAAACAAATTAGTTTTGTACTCAGTGGAGTTCTTTTCAACAATCACTAAACAAATCCCTGAAATATATTACTATCCAAAAGAGCTAAAAAACATTAAGGTCCTTGCTCGAGTGGGTTTCGTCATTGTTTTCGTCTGAAAAAGCTTACGGGCTCAAATTAGAGCATCTAATTCCAGACTGTTTTTGTAATTCCGTGATTCACAATTTTTTCGGGATCACGGGATTGATCATTCACCATAAAATTGTAAAGAAATTCGGGATTGAGAGATTTAAAAATAGTCTACAAATGCAGTAGAGAAAAGTCCTGGGAATTTACAGATTTCCAAAAATGAAAAAATGTTTCAATTTTTTTTGCCTAGTTATCACTTCTTTTCCTCAATACCGAAATCCCGGGATTACTGTTAACCCAATCTCGGTATTTCGGGATCTGGGATTGGAGACCCTTGCTTAAAACCTAGTACAAACTGATTTTTAATAGACTAAGGATTTTTGTTTGAAGTCAAGGATGTCTTTAATGTCTGGAACTTCCCCATCACATATCCTACCCAAAAAATTTGGCGTAACGAAAGGGATTAGCTTACTAAAAGTCCTGTCCTGTCCTGGATTTATTCTTCTATCCTTACCATTTACGAAAAAAAATAGATTTCCAGATTGCGCTTTCTTCGAGCCACTCTTTTTTTTTTTTTTAGTTTTATTTAGTTTAGTTTAGTTTTTTTTATTTAGTTTTGGTTTTATTTAATTTTAACGTTCTGTATCTCTAAAAAAACACCCTTTGTAGAAAAATAATGTAATTATTGGCACAGACTTGATTATACATAATAATAAAGTAATATATGACGAATAAAAAAGTTACTGCTGGTCATTTGTGGCTTTCGTTTGAACAGCACTGTCTGCAATCATTATGGCGAGTAAAAATATTAAGGACTGATTATTTTCCGAAAATACTTTCCTTGTTAGGCTATAAAAATATTTCCCGCTCCGAATACGTGGGCGCTCTCCGAGACCTCTCGTGTAATCCGGTCCTCGACAATTCCCATCCGTTGAAAATTATTTTTGTAATATTTACAACTTTTAGATAGGTGATTGCGTTTAATGCCAAGTTACATAAATTTAAAATCAAACTTAACCCACACTGCCCTTGTGGTGACAGTAATCAAGATTCAGAGCATATTCTCTGGAATTGTCCGATTATGTCCGTAGAAAGAGGTATATTGTTTTCGTTACGTAGAAATAACCGCGATAGTCCTATCGGGCATCCAGATCTAGTTTCGTCTCCAGAAAATTTATGTCACTTCAAGAAATTCGCTATTTATTTTGGAGAACAAGTTTACCTTCCCTGTCCCTCACCATTCAATACTTAATCACATCTGTTTCAGAATTAAAAGTTGTTTTATTAGTGCTATTAACTACCATTCTTGCTTATTATTCTTTAATTATGTTTTTTACGTGTAGTTATACCAATTCTATGTATTTAATTAACCTTTATTAATATCTTTATACTTTTAATTATCAATTATTGTTGCCTATCAAATTGTATCTAAAAAAATGTATCTTAACTGTATCTTTGAGGAGGAATCATCTTCGGTGTGATGCAGAAAAGAAAAACAATTTTATCGAATAATGATAAAAAAAAAAAGGTTATTCTTAACCGGTGCACTGTACAATAATGATAAAAGCAGAAAAATCCGCGAAATATTGAAAACTGTGCTTTGAAAAATTATAAAAGCTGACTAATGATCTGATGTGATTTAAATATTGCTGAATCGAACGCACTTTATTTTTCTATTATTTCATATCCTCTTCCAATGTGGAGTATATGATCTCATAACAGAAATATCTCAACAGAAGTTTTTTGACGACAACTGAACGCTCAACCTCTTTTTTCCAAAGACTGTTGTAAGAATATAAATATAAGGCTAAGACAGGACTAGTGGTTAGTTAATCGCTTTCACTACTCTTAGTTATTGAAGGTTTGGAGGGGTGGGAGAGAATTTTTAGACATCGCAAACATCCATGCCTTCGAACAGAAATCGATAAATCGATCGAAAAAAATGCTGCTCGTACAGCACCCGTGTACTCAAATCCGTATGATCTGGCATGGAAGCCAACAACGCTAACCCCTGCGCCGTAGGACTCTATTTGTTCTTGTTCAATAATTACTGTAAAACATATTCAATATGAAAAGATAATTATGTCCAACACGTGTAGCAAAAATGAATGACGATAGTAATGATTGCAAAAGTTTATCAAATGCCCGATACGAATTGTTGTGGTCAGCAACGGAATTACTAGTAATACTACGGTAGTCTCATAAATTTGGCCATTTCCGTTTATTAGTTTCTCTGAGCGACGTCTTGCTCGACTTCGGCGCTTTGAAATTTTTCGCATATTAGATTTAATATTTGAAAAGTGCCGAAGTGAAACTTTTTTAGAAATTGATACGGTATTCGTATAAGCGACTACTAATATCAACTGAATATTTATTTATGTAGCGTTAACCTTTATAAATATAAAAATTCAATTTATTACGAGAATTTTTAAAACAGATTTGTTTCCCCCAATGCGTAGTATATGTATTATACTACATTCAAGGCTGGCGACACCATACAAACAAAATAAGCAACCGCCTAGGGCGCAAACCATTAGGGGGAGCATAAATGGAGTATAAAAATTATTTTTATATATCGGTTTTTGTGTTGAGATTCGTTTAGTTTTAAAAAAGCTTGCTCGTAAATTTAGCTTCTAAGCAGAACTTTGCCTAAAGCAAAAAGCACAAAGCACAGTCTTTTTATTTAGACTCTTCAGAAAAACATTTGGTTTAATTCTGCAGGTAACATTCTTTATTTTTCAGTCTCAATTAATTGTTTTTCTGCTAAAAAATCTGTTGTAGTTCTGAAGAATGAAGATTAATCCGCTTCATATATCGCTACCATAAAGCAACACTGAAATAAAGTGAAAAGAGTCGATTTTAAGATGAGTATGCCAATCGATTACTGAAAGGTAAACCTTTATAATGAAGTATTGAAATATTTTTATTAGAAAAGAAAATGACCCATTGAAAATAAAAATCTTATATTTACAATTATCGATATTGTCATGTAACTTCAAAGCATCAGTGAGATTAGTAAAACAACTAGATACTGATAATATACTACAAAAAAACCTTCTGTTATCTTTTACCAAAAGCCGTAAAGTAAACTTAATAAAAACTCGCTATTTAAAAAGCATAACACAAACCTTTAAGTTCAATTATAACTGTTTGCTTTTGTCTAGCAATATGAACACTGAACAAGATTTAGTAAATATAATAAACAAGTATTGATCTCAATTAAAATCACAAATTCTTTGCCAAATTTATTAATATTTCCGACATAGAATTTTTAATAAAACATTTGGTAGTGAAGCAATTGTTATTTTGTGCAGCGAGTTTATATTTCACAGTAGTTTAAGCAGCGTAAAGAAAAAAGCTTGCAGAAAAAAACACTTATTCATTGAATTTCAAATGAAGTCTGAAATGAACCATATAAAAGTATCGTAAAAAGGATGAGTTCTTTTTACACTTGATTATATATGCAGCGGATCATTCGAGCTTAAAAAATGGTGGAGTCTAAAGGACCCAAGAGGGCAACAGGTACCCTATCAAAAATGTAGCATGTAGCATTGCGTCAAAAATGAATGAAAAGTGTATTTTCCTTACCAAACAACCTTTGAAAGTTCTATATTACAAATTTACACTACCTCTTCTTCGCCACACCAAAGTGTTACTGGTCAGGGATAGGCACTCATTCTGGTGTATTTCTTTATTCTTTGTATAAAAAAAGGATCCTATAGCGCAGCGGATAGCAGTGTGGGCTTCCGTGCCGGATCTCACGGGTTCGAGTCCCAGATTTTTTTAATAACTGGGCGTAGCGAGAGCGATTAGTTAACCACTAGTCCTGTTTCTAGACTTATCCTCCTATCCCTACTGCTCTCTTTGAAAAATGAGGGGTTGAGCGACTGAGTAACAAAAATTTCTCGTAGAAAAATTGATATCGAGATACCTCCATTAGGACACCATATGCTCTACATTGGGAGCGGACATGGTTAAAAAATACAATGTTGGTTGAGTCACTACAGTTTTTCCTGTAATAGAACTATTCTAACTTCAATTGAGCTAAACTTCACTTAAGTGGTATTATAAGATTTCGGTTCAGCATATCGGATTAACGTTTTCAGTATACCAAAGATTAATTAAGCAACATATATTTTTGTATAATACGGAATTCACAATCATTAAATGTCTTAAAAAAAGATGAATTTTGTATGAAATCATGAAAAAAAAACAATAAAACTGCCTTTGCCCTTATTTATAGTTTAAAATATCAAAACAAATTATTTTTAAATATGTTACGTAAAAACCATGCTAACATGATAATGGATGATCAAACTGAAAATATACTAAATAAATATTTTTAAAGAATTGTGATGAAACGTTTTATACAACCAAAAGTTACCATTCCCTTCATAGTTGTATTGTAGGCCTCCTCTTTGACGAAACCCCAAACCATTAGTGTACCTAGGGGGTTTTGTAGCGATCACATGTTAGCCGAATTCGGTCTTATCAGCAATAAAAAAAACACACAGTGTAGACTCTTTCTTAGCACCGTTTCAGGTATTTTTAAATTTGAAGCGTGTACAAATATAGCAACACAAACTTTGATACAGCTTTAAGGCTACAATACATAGATAAGTGTTATTGGTTAAATTAAATTTTCAATTGTTCTAAGTGTAAGAGATCCGGTTGTCGATTGGAAGGCTTTTTTTAAGTGATTTATTTTGACAATAAAAGATGCATTAAAATTTGCTCGTTTTTATAGTTGTTCATACGTTAAACTCAACTCGATAAAATTTAAATAAAAATAGTCAACTAAGATATTATTCCTAATACCACTACACTTATAATTCGCTGTGAAAATAAAATAGGGCAGGAAGTTAGTAGTGTCTTTAACCACTGATTTAATATTTTTGATCAATTAATTCATCTCTACTTTATATTTTTTTCTATACATATTTTTCAGCCATGTTTGCTCCCAGTGTGGAGCATTTGAACTCGAAAACTGATTATTATTTAGTTGCCAAGCCCCTCATCTTAGAAAAGGGAGGCAATACAAAGCTTAACTCTTGCTACGCCATGTTTTTACGATTAGTTGGGTAAGAAAAAATACAGAAATTTTAAAACAAATTCATCTGTCATATTCTTAGATTTAGTAGTGTCAGGACACATAAAGTTCGGTCAATAATGCGCAACATCTTCACGGTGAATGTAATATTTTTTGTAGTTGATTTATTTACCATTTTAAGGTTGGTACACGTTGACATTACTATTATTTGAAGCTATGTTCACTGTTGTTGTTAATCGACTTGTCAAACGTCAACGGTGTCAACAGTAGTCGACAGTTTTGAATTATCTTCTTTTTTAATTTTAATATTCTTGGATTTTAAGCTGTCAACAACGTAAAGGAGCAAATAAACGGTTAAAAGAGTTTATTGATCATTTATTTTAGCTCATAGCCGACAATCATGTATTTAAAAGAGTTTTAAAAGATCGTCACATTTTAAAAACTTAATTCAGTTCTACTTAACAGTAAAATGTCTTTTGTTAATAGTGAGCAACAAAAAAATATGATTCTTTAATAATAATTTAAGTAGTTTTCGATTTAAATTACTGCAGCATTGACAATTTAGATCTTCCATCGACAGACATTTTATATTTCAATAATTTCAATATATTTGTTGTCGGATCGAATTCGTGACATGTCTGTTTATTACACTGGTCTAAGTGTATGATATTTTTGAAATAGATAAATAATTTATCCAGACAGCCGGCTCCAAATACATTTGAATAATTTATTCAGACCGCGTCGGGAAATCCCTCTCGAATGTTTTAATAATGCAACCATCTGCAACAGACTTCAGGACTGTTTGCGTCGCACTCGGAATTATGAGCATAAACCACAGGAAGTGGCCAGTGTTGATGACTTCTTATATAATAATGGATGGTAATAAGAAAGTGTACAAGATAAAATGGTATTAAAGTCCAAGTCTTAGTGGTAGGAGCTTTACTCTTGCAATCAGATTAGCACTCTCCAGAGACGAGAGTTTATTTTTAATAAAAAAATATTTTTTAAGCTATGTATATTAAAGTCACGGATAATTTTTATTTCCAGCAAATATATATCGCAAATATGTGTCGCCTGTGTGGTCGAGTGGTCAACGTTGTTGGCTTCGGCTACGGAGGGCCCGGGTTCAAATCCCGGTACGGACAGTTTTTATAAATTGATTTTTCAATCGATTTATGAATTTCTGTTCAAAGGCATGGATGTATGTGATGTCTTTAATTCCCCCCTCTCACCTTTCCTATTCTATGAACGGGGCGTATCGACAGCGATTAGCTTACCACTAATCCTGTCCTAGCCCTATTCTTCTGTCCCTACTCTCTTTGGAAAAAGAGAGGTTGAGCAACTGAGCAACTGAGTAACAAACAGTTCTCGTGGAAACACTTCTGTTGAGAGAAACTCCATTAGGAGTCCATATGCTCCACATTGGGAGCGGACATGGCTTAAAAAAAAAAATATATGTATATAAAAACACAAAGTCGTTGTATAGAAACTCCGCGTGACCATATGGCCATGCTTATTCTTATATTACCGTGTAATATTGTGTAAGGACAGTAGTAAAAACGAACGTGACCGTATGGTCACACAAACATTCAATATATTATTAGCTAAACGTGAAATATAGCGTTCATTTTCATAAAAAAATCATCTAGACTGAATTTCACAACTCAGTGATACATTTTTTCACTTAACTTCTGCTATTTTGTAGACATTTATTTTGGCTAAGCACATTTCTCCATAAAGTAACCAGGGCTCTTAATAACAGTTTACACATTATATAATTCAACCTTTTTAAGATCCTTGCGAGTGTGTTCTAAAATCACATAAAAGTATGTACAAGTGTACAATCGTTGGCTATTTTTATGAGAGTCCCGGAACACCTACATAAAAGAGAATTCGGTAAAGTAATCTGCTTACACCCATTCAACCAAAGCATCGATGAGATAGCAATAAAACATTAATCAGAATAAATTGATTCATTTTTACAAACTATACTGATTGCATAATAGTTCTTTTAGAAATCAATTTAACATATATGTATATTCATCTAGATCAGAAGAGGGGAACCTATGGCCTTTTGACTAGATCAAAATATTCGCTTTGATCAAAAAGTTATACGCAAGCGTTTGGAACAAGAGCGTAGTCAACCCATTATATGTTCGATAGTCAAAAAAAGGGAGAGAGGTGTCAACGTTTTCTTTACTGCGGCCTTATGTTGAATCAGATAAATGAATGTGGCCTTTAGAAATTAAAAAGCTCCCCACCTTTGCTCTAGATAATAACAATTTTAAACTATTCGGTCAATGTGCCAAATATTTTTAACCACATGGGCATAAGCTTGATAAGATTAATTTTAATTCAACTTGAATATATGACATCACAAAAATCCATGTCTAAGAGCTTAATTTTAAATTTGATTTGAGAATCGAGCCCAGACATATCTGATCATTATGATAGAGCTCTTATCACTTGATCACATATGTTGGGTAACATTTTTCACTCATAATGCACAGCAGTTTTTTGTCATTTACGGAAAACTTGAAAAAGCTTTTCGAGTGCTTTTTGCAACTTAATGATTTAAATATCAACCAGTTTCTTAAAATATTTTTTCTGCTTTGAGTATATTTGCTTCCTATGTGAAGCATATTTTTCTTTGCTTCCTCCCATGAGATGCCAGAATTCCACAGTTCCACCGAGTACATCTTATGGATAGTACCCAACGGGCGTCCAGGACGCCGGAATCCCACAGAAGAGGTAACATAGATAGGATTTATACGAAATCAATCTACCCCACCCCTATTATTCGTCGAAATTATCTATTCTCGAAGCTCAGTATACTACGGCTTGCATTCTACCAATGCTGTTTACGGTAGCCAATCATGACGCTTAATTAATATTGAGTAAATCGTATACTGAACTCCAAGAATAAATGTTTGCATTGGATAATGGGGGTTAAGTGGAGATTAGGGGAAGAGTAAGACAGCACCTGGCTACGTCAGTGGTCATAGAGAGACGTTGTTGAAACTGGCTGGCTCACGTACTGCAGATGCCTCTGGAAAACTTTTATCCTACCTGTTTCTTCTTTCGGGTTCTGGCGTCCTGGACGACCGTCGGGTACTATCCATATGATGCACTCGGTTAAACTGAGGGATGCTGGCATTTCGTTATGAAAGATTAAATTTTGTGAACATGTATTTATCATGTATAGACTTTAATGAGAGCTCTCATTTTTATTGACTGTACCTCAAGAATAGGGTATGCTTACATTACTAACTTGATTCTTGAGTCATGAATTATTACCCATACAACACTATCGTCCATAAATCCATCAATGTAAAATAATCAATGCTTTGATTAAATGCATTAAATCTCGGGTGCTTTCTATTCGATTTACATATTATTTTCCAACAGGAGTGAACTGAGGAGTTAAAAAATGTCAATAACATTCTTGTAACTAAGGATCACTACATTTTTTTCCATTTACCTTAAGTTTTTTTTTAATTTGTTTTTTTTTTGATACTTCGATGTCCCGCTTAACGTACTACGCTGAAATAAATATTACATGTAATGCAAATATTTCACGAAGGCACGGAAATGATGCGATAAGTTCCAAAACGTCATTAAAGTTCAATACATTTTTGCTTTATTTCGAGAATAGAATCAAAATATGCTTAACAGATTATCTGTTTAGCATATTTTAACTCAATCTCTGTATAGTGTTGGTTTGTATGGTGAGTGAACCATTCATTGTTTTCGTTGTTGTTCATCTCTGGAATTGATCTTGGAATTAATTGGTAAAATAATAATTCAATCTATTGGTCAACCATTTAAGGTGTAATACCATAGCAGCCAAACCATTATGTCTTGTCATGGATAAAGTGGTATGAAACTTTTAACTGAATATTATTAGGGTCTCCAGTCAGGATTGAAGCTAAGAAGGTGAAAACTTCTCGAAAAGTTTTAAGAAATCAGTCAAACAGCCGAAATATTTTGAAATGGGCCAGTGACCACAAAAAAAGAAGGTCTGAAGTGTTTTTATTTTACGCCAGCCACCTAAAAAAAGGGTGTTCCAACTTCTTTTGTGGATTATTTTCAAAACTCTCAATTTCAGACATGGGATCCCGAAAACTCACATTATTAAATAATTGGTAATCCAAAAATTGTGAAAAGATATTATGGTGAATGATTAATCCCGGGATCCGAACAATTGTCAATCCCAAAATCCCGGAATCACAAAAAGGATCCGGGATTACATGCCCTAACTCATAACTGTGACTTCTTTTAATTCGCTACATGACATTTAAAAATGTGTTAAATCTGTCTCAACGTATATTTGATTTAATTCATTTCTTAGTCTGATCCGCTCCTGTCCCCACATTGTTGGCAACCACGAAGTACAGAAATAAGGACTTGCCACCGTTTTACGCGTTCCATTTTCGAAACCAGTTCGCGCGATGAGTGATTGGTGCGGCCGACAGCCAGCTGTCTGCGATTGGTTGTCTCATTAATGCAACTTCCAATCGAGGAGTTACATTAAATCACGATGCACTTTTTACGCGTATTCCATTTTCAATCAGAAAATTGAAAAGTTAAATGTGAACAGTTTTTTTTTACTTCCACTTTGAATAATTGCATAATCCACTAAGCAGGGTGTCAAGTGACACAACTGAAATATTTTGATACCAATAACACCAACAGAAATTAAATAAGCTCTGTAGAATTCTAAGAAAATTCACCGTTTCGTTAGTCGCGAGCATTATCAACTGATAAAAAATTAGTTCCATAGAGATTTGTTTATAAACAATTGTTAAATAAAAATCCGACTGCGTGGTCGAGTGGTTAACATTGTTTCCTACGATTATGGAAGTCACAGAATAAAATCCCAGTTTGGGCAGTTTTTTATAAAATGATTTATGGATTTCTACACAAGGCATAGATGTATGTGATGTCTTAAATTCTCGTCCACCCTTCCTATCCAAAAAACAGGTGTAGCGAGATTGATTAGCTTACCATTAGTCTTGTACTATTCGCATCTCTACTCTCTTTGGAAAAAATAATTGAGCAATTGAGTAACAAGCAGTTCTCGTAGAAACACTTACGTTGAGATAAACGCCGTTAAAAGTCCACATGACCCACATTGGGAGAAACAAAGTAAAAATGTATGAGAGCAGTGATGCGCACAAGGTACAAGGTACTTTGTATTGGTGGCACTTTTAAGAATTAAAAAAATAGTCTGCTGTTTTGAATTTGATTAGAATCGGCAAATTAATAAATAATTGTAGTAAAGTTGATAAAAACAAAAATATTTTCTATTGCCGTTTACAGAATCTTTTTAAATTGTCATTGTTATGCCGCTTTAAATTTAGTTTCAAGCTTACTGCGAAAAGTCATCCACATCTTTTCTTATGCGGCTTTGAAAGCATAGTTTTATTATTTGTAGTTGAACATAATTTAACAAATAATGTTGAGCTCGTTTATAATGGCGAGCAAAAAAGTTAGAAATTGTTGGTAAATTAAATTTTCTATTGAGTGGCACTTTACGGCATTTAAAATTGGAAAAGTGGCACTTGGTTAAAAAATGGTGCACACCACTGCCAACTCAACCAATGGTATCAGAGTATATATAAATAGTCGTGTAATAAAACTGACAATATTAATATTTTGTTGAATGCTTTAGAAGTTGATCAGAATTAGCATCCGATTACTCTACCCTATAGAGTTGAAACTTTTTACGAATAACTGCGTATCTATTTCTGATTTTTTAAAGTAGTCTGAATAATAATCAATACCACCCATCTGACTAGTAAATACTAGTAGTATAAATATTTAATTAAAATATTTAAACATGTTGAGAATGTTTGGAATCGGCCTACTTACACAAAACTATCACGGTGTCGTGCCATAATAGTGTGTGTTGAATAAATAAAATGAATAATAATTAATTTGATTCAATATTTAAAGCTATCGCGCTTGTTATTAATGGTGCGCTGTATTTTAAGATCGTATAAATATTTTAGTTATTATAATTAATACAATTCAAGATGACTTAACAGTATGTCGCAACGGCGTACCTTTATTATAGTTTAATTTAAAATACATGATAGATAGCAAACTACAATTGACCAACAATTAAAGCTTGACTACAAATAATTAGATATCTGATTGACCTAACAGTTAAACATAAATAGTTTAAGCTAATTAACAAGTAATCTGATAAGAAAAAAACTATATAATTCCTGTTAGCAGTACGGAGATCAAAATAGTTGACGTTCATGTAAAATAACACAGAATTAAGTACCAGTACGAACAGCATTTTTTAAAATTAATTCATTGATTTCTGTTTAAAGGCATTGACGTTTGTGATGTCTGAAAATTTCTGCCAATCCTAAAGTAACGAATTATAACAAGTATGATAAGCTTACCAATGATACCATCCTAGCCCTGTTTTTTCTATCCATGCTCTCAAAGAAAGATAAAGGTTGAGCAACTGAATAAAAAGAAGTTCCCGAAGAAAAATACTTCCGTTAGAAAGCCATATGCTCCACGTTGCGAGCGAACATAAATAATAGAAAAAATTCAGATAATAAATTCAATTAATATATAATTTTTATAATTGAAACTCATCTAGACTAATTACTCACAAACATAAAATTTATTAATTGATTTGGCATTTACTTGGTAGAACTCCATTTATAACAGATTAAAAATAACAAAGTATTTTAGTTCTACAGTTTTTAATAATTTTATGCGTTGAGAGCTATTTCGGCTTGCGCCATCGTCAGAACTATGTTTAAACTAATATTTTGCTCAGTTATATATACTGGCTCTGAAGAGATACACAATGCATCAAGTTATTCACTCTAACATCCTAATTATAATTACAATATTACACTTATCAAATGTGATTCTAGTTTTTCAAAGAACGATTAACAATCTGGGTCAAACCCAGATTTTATACAACGTATTGTGAAATTTGAAAGAGAAATAATAGATGATATCACATAAGATGAAAAAAAACACAACTTATTCAACATAAATATGAAGTAATTTATATTTTATTTTAATCATTACAGGTTGGTCGTTTGTCGCTTTTACTATCGAAAAATTTACGAAATGCTGTATTAATTTATATACTTGTTAGTTGATAATGCTCGCAGCAGCAAAACCGGTCCTGATCTCAATAAATAGTGTTTAATTAAAGAATTGATAGTGGACACATTGAAAGTGTTTTATTTGATAATATGTACCTCATTCGTAAATACATACGAACAAAATATTACGGGGCTTATTTTTTACCTGTTCTTTTTTTCCGATATCTTTCATTTTCAAATCGTGTTATATAATATTATGTTTAAATAAATAATATTTTTTGAGTGTACAGCTCAATTTTCGCGATGCAAGCTTCCTACTACAAAGTGAAACAGTGTTTCTCCGCCGTAATAGTAAGTGCGAATTGAAGACATGGGCGCTTTGAATTTATCGCTCGTTTCATGAGCTTTGACGCATCTCCTCTTTAGGAGTCACTCGCATTTAGCAGTATAAGTTTTATGTCACTTCTTCTCCGCCTTAACGAATCAAGATGGTGCGAGCGCATTTATTATTTGAAATTTTCTACCAACTCTAGGTGAAACTTAGATGTTTTCGATGGATTCAGCGGTAATTTTGTAAAAGTTCTTTTTCAATATAAAATTGAATTCAATAACTTTCTTATTTCACAGGTTGTATAACAATTTGTGACAAGATAAGTAAGAATCATTTTCTCATAGCGGTATCTATCGCCTCACTTGTGAAAACTGTCAAGCTTCTTATGTAGAACAAACAGATAAAAATTTAAGGTAAAGATTTAAAGACACGCAAGATGTTTAAGAAGTAATAATTAAGAAAATTATATAGGATTTAACATAAACAGATAAAGGTTCTTGGAAATTAATAAAACTGTTAACAGAAATGAAACATTTTAAACATAACAGGCGGTTCACGATTGTTAAATTTATTTCTTTCTGGTACACGTCCTTAATATATAAGTAGTTAATTTTCAGTACTATTAATGTTTATATCGTACCCCTATTCCCCCTCCAACCAGTAGAAAGAAAAAAAATCAACCTGCATATTGTAATTTAAAAGTTTAAAATTAGATTTGGTTTTTTCGATAATAACTTTACAATAGTTTGTCTGAAAATAATTCTATAGCAGGCAAAACACGTGTCACAATTTGTTACCCGACATTTGAAATAACTAAGTTTTCAAATTAACGAAATCATTGACGAGCTTAAATAAATAAATTTCGATTGAATTTATTAACTATGTACTTTCATGAAAGCTTAAAAGTCAATATGCCTGTACTACAAAATTTTACAGACTAAATAATATTATTATTTTTTCTTTTTCAGGTAGCGATCGATGTTAACCATAAAATTCGTCACCAGCTGTTCAACATGAAGATATTTGAGATTCCTGATATTTCCATCATCGATCGTAAATTTAAAATAATACGTTAACTATAATACCACTGAAATAATAGATTTCTAATAATATAACACTAAAAAACAGATGTTTTTAATCACAATTATTATAACATTAACATGTCTTTGACTTCTTAGGATAAAACATAAAAATAATGTTGATTTAGTAGTAACATTTTATATTTCATGAATAATAAACGTAGTTCAATGAAACGGGTATAACAGCGGTGATGAAGAAAAAAATATTTGCTCATTAATTAAATTTAAATTGGTTGAGAGCTTTATTTAATTTAAATTTTTTCTTGTTTATTGTCTAAATGCAGGATTTCAAAGTATGGTTTTATAGAAACAAAGTGGTTTCCCAAATAAACGAAATTCATCTTTTTGGTAGAAGCTAAATGCTCATTGATAATATTACATAATCTTCCTGCTTAACAGGAAGATTTGAACGATTCCTGTTAAAATAAATATTATATTGACAATATAAAGAAAATAAAGTCACGCTGATAACAACCTAACCTCGTGTTGTCAGTAACAAAAGACCACTTAGTCTGATAAGAGCTTGCTCTACTGACCAGGCGGATCTGGGTTCGATTCCTGGTAAAGTCAATGTCAAAATTAAATTTGATACTTAAAACATGAGTGTTTACAATAAATACTCATTGAGTTTTTTTTCGTATGATCTTTCAACCTAAAAATATTTGGTGCATTGGCATTAGCTGTAATGCCAAGTATTGTTTGATTGAATGTATAGATTTTCCGTTCCACGATTTGAACGCTTAAGCACGAATAAACAACAGTACAACAGCGTTGTCGATCAATTTAAAATAAGACCGAGTCAAACAGTTCTAGTAAATAAATTCAAAATTTAAATTATCTATTTGATATAAGCCAAACATTGTTTATATAAAATACGTAGATTACGAACAAAATAAGACTCAGATAACTCATAAATAATAAAATTGTGTAAATCGAAAGAAAATTTGAGGCGCAATTTTGTTTTTTTGGCTGAGCACTTCGTCTATTATAACTCGATCATTA
Source organism: Himalopsyche tibetana (assembly GCA_030503985.1). Lineage (NCBI taxonomy): Eukaryota > Metazoa > Arthropoda > Insecta > Trichoptera > Rhyacophilidae > Himalopsyche > Himalopsyche tibetana. Next base: position 4,761,576 of record JAPJYX010000011.1, on the reverse strand, counting down.
TTTTAATTAAATTTCTGAAAGCCTTTGAGCAAAAACTTCACTAATTCGATAAACGACTTTCGATTCTGCGTTTATGGTTTTCATAATATCTGAAAATAATATTTTACATCGTGTTGTGATACTCGAGGAGATTTATTTAATATTTTTTGCAGCTAATGTTTTTGAAATGATTTAAAGAAAAAAATATATAAACGAATTAAGTATAACTTACGTTCACTTTTAGATAACTTCGTAATTTTGTACAATGTTTGACCAAATTTTACGCTTTTATAGGGGCTGAAGATGCTTATAAAAGAAAAATGTAAACCGGAGGAGTAGATAAAACTGTTTCGATTCCATAATTCATTTATTTGAATGTTTGATCAAACCAAACTAAGTCTAAATAAGTTAATTTATATGTATAAATTTAAATTGAGTTTTGTACATTTCACACGCAAATTGCGGGAAAAATAAACTTGAATGCGGGTACTAAGTGAGCCCTCAAAAGGTGAATTGAGCCACATAGTAAAATGTTAAAACTATTCTATTGGACTTAAGTACAATCACAACTTTACTTTGTGTTTTTGTTGAGTGTATATTTTATTGAGTGTAAAAAGACATGTTAAATATTATAACGCATTCAACTCAATTTTTCCTAAAATACCACTTGACGGGTAAAAATGGAGTTCCACTGTGTACATACTTCTAATGGAGTATCATATAAGAAGTCACTCTACGAGAACTTTTTGTTATTCAGTCACTGAACCTTTTCATTAAGTAGAGACTAATAGTATAACATATTTGGTTTTTAGAATCAGAAAAAAGTAAAGTATGACAGTAACACAAAAAACCATACATTCGAAATCATTTTTTTAAAAATCGGTTAAAAATCAATGTACGATAATGTTTATTTTGAGGAGGAAAAGGAAGAAAAAAACAACTCTCGCTCCTGGACCGGTAAATGTATAAAAACATTTAAAACTGTTTTTAAGTTAACTCGTTTTTAATTAAAAAATATATGATAACTTGTTTCTCTACTAATTGTGATACGAGAAAATGATTCTTACTTATCTCGTCACAATTTGTGACACCTGCTTCGCCTCTATGTTTCAAGCTTATTCGTAATTCTTGCGATGTTCTGTCTGATGTCGCTTCTTAAAGAGGCGGAACACATGTCGTAATTTGTAACACAAGTGAGGTAAAAAAGTTATCAAATTTAGGATTATATTTAAAATTACCGTCAGCAAATTTACCGCCAAATCCATCGATAGTAACTATTTTTTATTTATATTGAATTATAGAGCCTGTTTCGCTCAGGCGGTGAAAATTTTAAGCAGATAAGCTCAACTGAGCGATGCAAGATGAGTTGCTTAAACTATCACTGATTATTAAAAAAATTCTTAAATAATAAACACAGCTTAAACACTTTTAGAATGAAAAAATCGTATGCGATGTAAGAAATAACTGTAGGAATGTTTTTTTTAAACTTTACTTGCGTTAAAAATATTGTGTTATAATGGTAGTTGAATATAAAAAAATGTGCCGATTGAGTGGCTATTGAAGTGACTGGAAGTGACCCGTCCATTTTGTGTGAAAAGTACGGGAAGCTAAAGTGGACAGGAAGTTCGGGTGATGACAGCGCGCCATTTGGCGGGTACCCGCTGCACAAGATGGCGGCCCTTCAAGAAGGTTAGTGAAAATAGTTTCATGTTCTGTTTTATACAAGACAACTGTGATATAAAAGGTCGTGTTAAGGGTTATTAAGGTTAGATGGATGTACTATTGTAGTCACATGCTGTAATCAGTGGAATCACAAAGTTATCAAGTTTAATTTTATATTAAAAATGATTTTTTTAGAAAGTTTCCACTAAACCCGTCGAAATTAATTTTGCTAAGCATAAAGACAAAACATATATTATTAATGAGATACAATATTTTTGTTCTTAAAAAAAATCTGGAAGATTTACAATATATTGGAATATGTATATAATCTTTGGAATAGTAAGATGGAGATGCAATATTTTAACACATACGATTAATATAGGCTATTTTTAGTCCATTTCAGTACTTAACTCAGTTTCGACCAAAATCGGATAAACAATATTTTATCTTTAACCCATCGATATTTCACTCCAGGGAAGTTTTATCATTAATACTTATATTTATTTCAATAAATCGTTTTCATGAATTTACAATTAAATCAATTAATTTTATACAATGTTTTATTGTTAAATAATACAAAATATTTATATCAAATGATGAAAGGCAAAAAAACTTAACAATTTAAGGAAAACACGTATTCAAAAATAATTTTAAACGTACATTTATCTAAAAAACTATATTGAAAAAAAACCCATTTGATAATTTTGATGATAAATAATTAATTTAATAGTTTTCTAATAAATATATAGATGTCACTATAGCAAAAATAAAATCTTTTCTCAACTTCTAAATCTAAATTTTACCCGCTAAAAAAGTCTTGCTAGGAAAAACGTTTCTCTCTGCAATAAACATTTCCTGTCGCCATTTTTTTGCGGATGTAAAAAGAAAAACTTTTCTATAGTTTAACGACTGTAATACAGAAAATTTAACTGTAAAAATAAATCAATTTAGAAAATTTATATTTCACGCTGTGGCTCTCAATCTTTTTCTGCAAATATGCAATTATATTAAATAACATTGTCGATAGTAGAAGTGGAGCACACACCGACAGAATACATCAGGTGAAAAATTGTGTGTTTTCAGTTATGAATGCATATCGCTATGGTCCGAAAAAACGAGCTCATTCATATTAAATTTATTCATTTCGATATTAAAATAAGTAATAAGAAATACGTAAATTTCGTTAGCCGTTATTACTGGCAAAAACTTATAAATATTTTATTACTTTTTAGCTGTACAAATTATTCATTTCTACATCTACTCAAAGACGAATAGACGACTAAAAGCTTTTAGATGTAAACATTTTGGAAAATGATTGTGTTATTGTTTACGACCACGATGTATTTCTGTTCGCTTGACGATATTTGAAAAGGTAGATAATGGTGGCCATTCACCTAAGAACAAATGATACTGAACATCTACGTAATGTCTCAAGAACTTTGTTCCAGAACAAACAACAGGGGTCACATAAACGTCACCTGTTGAAGTTATGCTGGTCAGTGTTGCGTCCAAATGAAGATTATTTTATTATATTGGATGCAAACAATACGACGAAAGTTAATTGCAAATAAGCTTGCTTCATTCAGCTTGGCATTTCACGATGAAATATAATAGTATGAGTTTTACCTACATATTTCGGGTCATGTGAAATGTTCCACGATGTGGCGTGAACACGTTAATTTTGGGTTCCAAGACATTTGTTCCTAAGTGAATAGGTGGTATAATATACAAGGCGTAATGTCAAAATATGTATAAACAAAATAATAATTGTAGAAATAGGACACATTGATATTTTTCACCTTAAATATTAGAGTTCCACTAAGAGAATCCCAATTCAATCAATTAATATACAGAAACTTAACTTTGTTGCGAGGAACATATTGAGAGCCACTAGCTCTGTGTAAGTACATTCTAAGCACAATTTTGGCTTTACAAGGGTTCCACCCGAGCATGCAGTAGTAGACCTGAAGTTTTCTGGAAGTAGTCCAATTGGATGGTGTCCAGATTCCAGGGTTTGGGTAGGAGTAATTGATAAAAGGAAATGAATGTTTTGCACTTAACTCTTGCTTTCGTGAACATCATTCAAATATGCGCCATAATCTAAAAAAAACAGTTATATTAAAAATAATTATATTTATCTCTCACAAAAAAAAACTCAAAAAGAGTTTCAAATTAACACCTTTTATTCAAAACTGATGACATTTTTAATGACACAACAAATATTAATCTATCGCCGTTACTTAGACCAGTGCTTTCAAACTGCCTCATGCCACGATCCCCTTAAAATTAAAAAAGTAATTCATGGACTCCCAAAATAATGATAGTTTAAGCGTCGAAATCTTTATTTGGCATTAATACATGTTAATGTTTGATAACAACATATAGGCGCATTAAAGATGAAGTGAGCCAAGTGATACTTTAGAAATAAAAATTTACATGCGTTGTACTATTCTACACGTCTGTAAAAGTGAAGTAACTTCAGTTAATACACGTTGCAATAGTGGTATCTTTGTAAAATAAAAATATGCAATCCACCAAAACGCCAAATAAAGACGCGATTGTTGTCAAAAGTCTAAGAAAAAGTTTTACTATTTTACTACTCAATTATCAATTAAGCTATATGTAAGGCATCACACACACTATAGAAACAATCTTTGTGTACGTAAAGGTTACAATATAAATTTAATACAATGTCGCCGCTGTGATTTAGTTGGATAGAGCTCATTCTACCAAACAGGTGGGTCTGGGTTCAAATTTGAGACTAAAACGTATGTGATTTTGATCTCGAGTGACTTACAATTAACTTTCTTATCGAGTTTTTCTTGTATGAGCTTTCACATTAAAAAATATTTGGCACATTGGTATAAGCTGTAATCATAAATGTTAAAAAATATATGTATATTTAAATATATATTTTTTTAATCACGTGTGAAAATATCTAGAAAACCTAGTGTAATGTTATTTATGTACATGTAAAAATCATAAAAGCGCTGTCTCAGAATAAGAATACACTGTTCATATATCTGGATATACCGAATGGCTGGAAAAGCTTAGGAATATGAAAAAGAAGCCCGCTAAGTGAAAAAATAGTCGCGGACTCGATTTCTAACTGGGTCAAGTTTTCTGGGATTTTCGTGTTTAACATTGGTCTTTTTTGGATGTTTTTTTTATCACTTTCCTTGAGGTTTTTGCAAGCGATATACAATATATGATAATATAAAATAAATAGAAAATGGGTCAGTAAGGGCCGTAGTTTTTTAGTATGCATGTATTATATATAAAACACATTCGATCATATGATAAAATTTCCACATAATATCCACCAAATTCCAAGGACAGAAAAATAAATAAAAAATAACAAAAGTATGTAGTAAAAAATATGTTTGTTGATTTCAGGAACATGGATTCACCCAAGTGGAGGAAAGAAAAGAACTCCAAAGATTGGCCATTTTTCAAGGTAACGAATCTAAAACAAAACCATATATTCTATTCAAACTGTTTTTTGTTTTTTATTTTGTCATTAAATCCCTTTTCATCAAAGGTGAAGTTAAAAAAGACGCGTCTAGGATTGGGTTAGTAGTGAGATTTTGGGGTTTCGTAAGCTCTGTTTATAGGGACTATTTGGGTTAGACAAATTGTTAACAGCATCCACTCATGCCGTTTGAGGATTCAAACTCTTGAACTCGCTATCAAATATTACGAATATTTAAGAGCCCTTATCACTTTGCTACATAGCTTGCTGCTTGTTTTGGGGTAATCTAATACGAAAAACATGATTTCTAATTTTATGTCTAAATTAATAATACATGCGTAAATATTTCATTTTCATTAGAAGCATTTTTGTGATTTATATTAAAGATTTTTTATTCAACCGGAAAAACCTTGCTCGTGTATAAAGATTGAAAAATGATTGAAAAAAAATGTAATTTGCAAAGAGAATAAAAGCTCTTCTAGAACGCTGAAAGCGAATGATTGTATTTATAGAGTTTTAATTAAATAAATCGATCCATCCCTCATCCCTTATCACTACACACATGAGATATGTAGATTTTTACCCGGAACACGTATGAAAAATAAAGAAACGAAACAGTGCTCGTAAACCTTTTACTCTTGGCCGAATAAAGGACGGCAATTTTGTAATTCGTTCTGATTGTTATTGTCTTTTTACTGCCGAATGGCGGCGTATAGGTATGCCTTTCAAGTAACGGAGATGTGTGCGCTTCCAGTAACTTGAAGCAAGTTTACTCGAATCGATTCTAATACATTATTCAATTTCTTAAATGACAAAAAAGCTGGTGTTGAGTTGAATGTGATTATCTATCTTATAGTTAACAATAAAACGATCTAGAAGGATTTCTATTAAACTAGCGAATTATATATTTGTATTAAATAAATACGATTATATTCATTTTGTGTGAGGAGACAAATGTAAATGCAGGGATCCATTCATTTTTCATATTAATAGTGAGTGACATTTTTTCAATACATGTCCGCTTCCAATATGGAGCATATGGTCTCCTAATAGACGTATCAAAACAATTTTTTTTTACGATAACCGATTGTTACTCAGTCGCTCTACCTCTCTTTTTCAAAGTAAGTAGTAGGGATAGAAGGATAAGGTTAGAACAGGACCAGTGGTGAACTAATCGCTTTCGCTACGCCCAGCTATTGAGAAATCGGAAGGATGGGAGGAAATTTTTAGCACCCATGCCTTCGAACAGACATTTTGGCTTAGAGACAAGAATCCATAAAAAAATCGTACTTGCAGTCACAAAAATCACAAAAATCACACAAACTTATTTCTCATATTTAAATAACCGTTTATACCAGTGCTTCCCAACCTTTTTCGTTCCACGGCCCCCTAAATCTAAAAAAATAATCCGCGGCCCTCCTCAATTGTTTCCGTAACTCGTTTTTTTTTAGCTCACCGAGGAATTTGAAATCTGCGATTTGGTATACTTTTTCCTCAGATTGTCTCAGAAAATCGTTTTTTTTTAGCTCACCGACGAATTCGAAATCCTCGATTTGCTATACTTTTCCCCCAGAATCCAATTTCTATCCTATCCAATCCGGCAGCCCCCTTAAGAAATTCCGCGGCCCCCAATATGGGAAACACCGATTTGATAGACTTAAATATATAGATATTTGTACTTTCTACTGAATTTCGCGGCCCACAGGTTGGGAAGCACTGGTTTATACTACTAAAAAAAATATAAAAAAGTGTCATTATCGTTACGAAATTAACGTTTTTTCCGATTTTTTCTCATTTATATTGTAGATGAATCTGTCACAAAGAGGAAGCGTAGGCATACAATAAAGGTGGCGAATAAAATTTTAACTACAAATTTTCACACAAGCCAATTTATAATAATTGAACATCGTTGCTTCGTTGCCAAGTTACGCAAGATAGGCCGGATAACAACAATTATACCGGATTATAAATGTGGCAATATAGTAAAAGATACTGATAACATCTTCAGGGGACACCCGGAGATAAATCATGCAGAGTAAGACTATCATTCAAGTTCCTGCCACCCTTAGTTAGAGTCGGCCATGTTTATATTGTATTCGACTAATTTTCAGAAGCATGCGGTGATTGCTTGTACTAAAGGATTTTGTAATGTTTGTTTTGTTTGATATGAACAAAATAATAATGACGTCCAATTGTTGAGATCGCGATTTCAGACAAAAAAATCAATACAGATATTCAATATTCAATACCGGTTTTAAAAAATAACCGTATCATAGAGTGACTGTTAGATTTTTTCTTGATATAAACATATCAATACTAAAAGGCAATTTGATTTTTTTGTAAAATTTTTCAACCTTATTTAGATTCAAAAGTAAAGCTAAGCGTTTGTTAAGACTCAGGCGATTTTACTTGACGATTTGGACGTGCGTCTGCTTTGCACTCTACTCCGTTGTGGGGCCGGCGCAGATTCCTTCTCAACGCATGCAGGTTTAAACGTGTTATTTTGATTACTACGCGAGAATGATTAAATAACTCAATGAATTAGTGCAAACTGAACTTTTTTTGTTGATTATCCCACTAACACCCGCTACGTGTCTGCAGCCACTGTTTCACGGCCGCTCTTCATAACGAATAAGATAAAGAAAATAAACGAATTTACTCATCATATTTTTGGCCTGATACAGAGGTACACTAAACCTTCTCAAATTCAAAAATTCCAGAACTAATATAAAAAAAAAATTAGCAACATATTGTGAAAATACATACTCATTTTCAAACCAGGTTTTTCGGCTTAAAAAAAACTATTCAATACAGATTTACCAGTTTCGGTTATACCGACAACGCAATGCTTATTCATCCATTTTTTTTTCATTTATTTGATGTATCCCTCTTAAATATTAAAGTGGACATTTTATTGAAAAATATAAACTTAGTATGAACCTTTTATAAAATGGCGCTCGTAAAAATATGTCATATTATTTTCGATAACTGCTTGGACCCTTTGGAGCATGACACTGTTTTATTGGGAGCTATGTACGCAGCTTAAATATAAAGAGGTTTTGCCAACCCCCGCAATTTTTGTGGATTGAGGGGCTTGTTTTAATCCATGAATTATTATAGTAACTTAAAGGTTAACTCGTGGGTGATCTAGTTTTTTTTATATATTAAAGTAAAATTACTCTCGTCGTGTATGTGGTGCAGCGGTCAACGTAATAAGTTTGAATGATGTATCTCATGGATTCAAGTCCCAGTACGATCAGTATTTACTAAAAATTTCCTCCCAACCTTTCAATCCTAAAATAATAAGTTGCAGTGTGAGCGATTAGTAAATTAGTAATCCTGTCCTAGCCCTATACTTCTATCTTTACTCTCTTCAAAAAGAAGAGAGGTTGAGCAACTGGGTAACAAGAAGCTCTCGTAGATAAATTCTGTTGAGATATTTGTATCTCAGTTTCAAAACCTACCTAAAGACCATTTTCGATTTTTTTCAAATTTTGATGCCAACTTGTTCTCTATTTCAATATATACACAATCAATAAATTTTCATTTTTTAAAACCTCTCTAAATACAGAGGAAACGCATTTTAAAAAACGTGTTTAGTTTCAAAACCTACTCAAATCCAAAAAGCTCACAGCAATTTTTTTCACTTTTTGGTAACAATTTTGGTTTTTGATTTTAGGTAGATTTTGGAAATGAGGCGCTCATATCTCCACTCGGAAGCCATATGTTCCACGATAAGAGCGGGCATGGAAAAATAAATAAATAATAAAGTCTATTACGCAACTCCAATGATCAAAAAAGTATTTCAGTACAAACATAACATGTGACTCGCACTGAAGTTCCTACACATTGAAACTCATAGTTACACAGCAAGTACAATGACAAATACACTAACAACATTAGTTTTCATATAATAACCATATAGTTACACAACAATTACAATAACAAATGTAATAACAATTGAATCGAATTGAAAGTACTTTTTCGTTCAAGCATATTATCGAATTTTTGAACGTCTGGCTGTAAAGGGTATTAATATGTCGGGTGGTTTTAAAAAGGAAACAAATTAAATTGGTCAGAATTTAAATCAATTTTTGGTCAGAATAAAAATATGAACGGTCAGAATAAAAATATTATACGTTCAGAATATTTAATAACAATTTTGGTTAGTAGGTTAGGTTAGGTTAGGTTTTTTTTAATTTCACTTAAATTATGACTATTTATTCTGACCGATATATTATGACCATTTAATATAAATTCTGATCAATGTTATTTAAATTCTAACCAGAAAAATACGAGCCTTTTAAAAATAATAAAAACACATAATTGTATCAAAGGTTTACATTTTATCCAAGGGTCTCTGATCTAATTTATTATGACAATAATATTTCTGTTTTTTACATGATATCCACATGGGCGTAAATTTGTACAAATAACGTGAAAAATAGAAAAAAACATAAATCCTTTTTATGGTTCCATCCCTAATGAAAACAAAGCACTTGAGAGCCTTATTTACGGGGTGGGGCGAAGGGGTTGTAGCGCACCTTCACCGTCCTCGGTGGTCGCAATTTATGAATACTGTTTCTAAATAATTGAGAAACATTTGAAAAACTACTTCGTATACTGTATTCTGTCAATTATTTTTACAGTTTAATTCATCACGATTCTGACTTAACTTTTATCCAAGTCGAGTGCTGCGTGTCCGTTACAGCGGAAATTTTCAACATGAGGTGCGCATGGCTTAAGATATAGCAGTATTATGAATCAATAACAATCGTTTTTCGTAGGAGCAGAAATATACCTCAGGGCATATATCGCCAGCCCTGCAGTATTTAAATTGTAAATTATTTAATTTTTGGAATAATGTTTAAATTTGCCAACAATCATTTTTCGTAGGAGTCGAAATAGACCTCGGGGCATATATCGACAGCCCTGCAGTATTTAAATTGTAAATTATTTAATTTTTGGAATAATGTTTAAGTTTGCTGACAATCATTTTTCGTAGTAGCAAAAATCGACCTCGGGTCATATATCGACAGCCCTGCAGTATTTAAATTGTAAATTATTTAATTTTTGGAATAATGTTTAAGTTTGCTGACAATCATTTTTCGTAGTAGCAAAAATCTACCTCGGGTCATATATCGACAGCCCTGCAGTATTTAAATTGTAAATTATTTAATTTTTGGAATAATGTTTAAGTTTGCTGATAATCGTTTTTCGTAGTAGCAGAAATATACCTCTATTATATAAAATATATATTTTATTCGTAGGAGAAGAAAAAGACCCGAGGACATTAGTACGAACATATTTGTGATTATTTTATCGACTATTAATATATAGATTAAAAATACCATGAATACAGGGGTCCCGGTTTTGGTAATACCGGTATTGCAATTCCTAATTCAAACATTAATTGTTTTTATTACTGATTTTTATTCATTGTTTGTTGCCTCTCTTTTGAAGAGAGGTGGAATAGAGAAATTAAGGTTAGAAGCGATTTGTCGTTAGTTAATCGCTCTCACTACGCCTCTTTAGTTTTTGGATCGAATATGTGGAAGGGGTTGTACAATTCGCAAAAAAAATAAAATTCAACGGCTTCGAGCCTAACCGAATAGAACACATTTAACATACAAGAACGTTGAACACTTGCTGGCAACGCCAAGAGGTTCGCAAGTTAAAATTGTTTGGGGACCGCCCCGCTTTAGGTTTTCTATTGCTTATTGCTGTGGCTATCGAGTCATATTATTATGTCGTAAACAAATCTTTTTTTGTTTATTCAGTGCAATTAAGATTCAAATTGTTCCTTCCAGAGATAGTAAAGCAATAAAGATGTAAAACGGCAACGAAATAATATAAAATTATACCTTTATGTACAAGGTGGGCCAAAAAAATGGACAGTTATAATAAATTTAAATGTTATCTTCAGTCGATATCATTGTTGTCGTCTTTCAGCGCTGCAGGAACTAAAATAGATTGATTCTATTGACGTGTTTGTCAGGTCATTCACCCTACTTTGAATATTCGTGGTAGAGAACCATTTGCCTCCGAGCTCTGTATCGTTTTAAGAACAAACAATATTATGTTATTCATTACTTGTATATTCTTAATGAAAAAATATTGTATAAAAAAAGCAATTTAAGAACTAATAACTTACATTTTACTGACTGATCTTTACCAGTAACCAACGTTGTTGTCTACGGTTAAGGCGTTTTTGAGTTCAAATCCTAATACGGGCAGTTTCGTTAATTCATTTGTATGCATTACAATGTACATATACCAAAAATACCGTAATTTCATCTCATAGAGTACAAATATATGATGATAATTATCAAGTACAAATCATATAAATATTATACCAAGAAGCCAAACTGCTATTACATTTACAATATTGAAGGGTGAACGGATCCTTCCGAGGAAGGTTATTCTGTACACAGAACCCTCCGTACATAGTAAACTCCGTGTACACACAGAATATTTCGTACATTTAAATATGTTTAAAAAATCCATTCTGAAAAATATTTGGAAAAATTGACATAAGACAATACACATTATAATAAAACATTTTTTTTAGTTGGGTACGGAAGGTTTTGTGTACGGAGTATTCTTCTACGAAAACATCGTTTTCGGAGAATCGAGAGCGGACACGGTGAGAAAATAATCAAAAAAATTATAAACGATATCAGAACCGGTTTTGGTAGACAAAGATTATTTGCTTAGTGAGCAATGGAGAAATGAAAATATCACATGGCAATGAAAGTCGTCTGAATTTATCATTTTGCAGGAAATCGATTTAAAGGTTTTTCATTTTTTCTGTGTACCTTATATACTAATGTCTGGGTGCATAAATTTTTGTTTTTTGTGCAGGAAAGATTTTCACTTTCAACTGCAGTTTTAGTTTTAGCAAAGTAGATAGGTATTGTATAAAAAAAACGAAAATTTAATAAGAAAAATAAGTACATTTTTTCTGACACTACATACTTGAAATTGACATTTAACGGTAAATGCAACGGTTTACAGTGACATCTATATTTAATAAAAGAAATAGTGATTTATTTACAAACATTCGTGTAATTGATAAAATCTTGTTTGATAAAATATACACCTCAGCTTAGAAATCATTTGGCTGATTAAATTATTATTCCATTGCACTATCTTTTATTGGCAAAAAATGAACAGAGAGCCAGTGAAGTGCTTTTTTTTGTCAATAAATTTATCCATCTAAACCAAAACGCACTACTTTTTTTTCAAATATTGTTAGCGCTATCAATAAGTTATAGATTAATACCATAACTCATTTTATTGATAATTAACCATCATTATTTAAATAGCTATTAATTTGTAAAAACACATCTTTTTAAAATATTAATATTTACTATGAAGCTGTTGGTGGCCTCAGCAAAATCCTCTGGTGGCCGCACATGAGATCCACTGTTCTAGACTCACTAACAAATCTCACGTCAGTGCACGATCCAAAGGTATATGAATCTTTTGTATCATATTTACGATGTCTTTTTTATGCGTGTTACATTTTTACAGTTCTCGAAATGATTTTCAACAGCCTTGTAATAGATTTTTTTGGTTATTTAATATCTGTTCATTATTATTGTCAGTGCCTTATTTGTACGTTTTAACGACCATAATTATTGTTTTAACCTGCATTTACGAGTTTTATTTCCTTTTTTTTCTAAACACTAAAATGTTAACATACTGTAAGTAGTCACGAAAAAAATGTAAATTTTAAAACAAACCAGGTCAAACTTTTTTCTTACGCCTTAACGTAATATAATGTGTACATGTTTAATGAGAATTTGGGTCCATGTCAGTGGTCATTCCGTGACGTATCTCACGGGTTCAAATCCCAGTTTGAACAGCGTTTTTTCAATCGATTTATCGTCAGTATAGATGTTTATGACGTCTGGAAATTCCCTCTCACCCCTTCAACCCTTAAATAACGAAGCTATTAGTGAGCCACTTCTTCTGTCTTGTCATACTATGACTAATATTTTCGATAAAAAAGAAGCAGAGCGACTCATTAACAAAACAGTATTCGATGAAAAAACTTCTATTACTAAAATAACGATTAGTTAATTATTAGTCCTGTCCTAGGCGTACCTTTCCTTCCATCTTCAAAAAAAGAGGTTGAGCAACTGAGTAACTAGCAGTTGTTGAACTTTTTTGTTATACCTTCATTAGGTTAATGCTCCCTCTCTATTTTTGGTAAATCCGAAAATTCCTGGGATTTTTAATTCAAAAATTCTAGGAAGGGCTAAAAAAAAAGTGTCGCGCCGTGGAAATCCGTAAATTCCTGGGGTTTTTTTAAATCAACACGAAAAATTCCAGGATTTCAAAATCACGGATCAAAAATGTACTCAATCCCGAATCCCAATTTATACACGATTTTATGTTTAGTGTTCAATACCGGGATAGCAAAAAGTATCTGGGATTGGATACCCTACTTGCAATCTTCATATAATAACAAAATAAAATTATTGTAAAAAAACGGGTATGAAAATTTATAATTCTTATCTTTATGTAATTATAGCCAGTGCTAAAATTTTAGTTTTAAATCGATTTTAATTTAAATATATATTCATAAAATAGTCGGTTTGTAGTGTAGTGAAGTTAAAATTTATAACAAAGTTTTATTCCAGCGGTTGTGTAACAAATTGTGTCACGTGTTTCGCCACTTTAAGAAGCTTCTTGAGACAGAACGTGGAATATAACTTATTGAGAAATAATAAGTTATCTCTTTTAGGGTGTTCACTGTCAATACTTGGTGGAAAGGCATTATATTAATAAAAACACAATATTCCTTTGTACTTTATTCCACTTTATTTAATAGGTCAGGACCAGTTTCAGTTGTCAGTTGACAATGCTCGCAATAAGCGAAACCGGTCCTGACCTATTAAATAAAGTGGGAAAAAGTACAAAGAAATATTGTGTTTTTATTAAAATAAGTTATCTATTTTATTTTTTTATTAACTTCCACAAAGTTACCGCTAAAAATTTTCCTGACAGTGTTTTTTGTGTGTACAGTATAACGTAGGTGTTTGTTATCAATGAATTAATAAATATGTATACAATTTTCAGTTGGCTTTCCTGCTTTATTTATTTATAATATATATAGTTCTGTTTGATTAAGTAGCAAAAATAATACGACCGACATAATGTATTTATGACGTCTGTCTTAGATTGCCCAACGTTGTCTAGTTGGTAAGAACTGATTAACAAGCATTTCTCGTAGAAAAAACATCAGTCGAGATCAGTTTTATTTCAAGTCCATATGTCTTAAATACGGATATGCTTAAAAAATCGCTCATCGTGAGCATTATCAACTGATTAAAAAAAATTAAAACAGTAAAAAATGGTATATTATAACAATGTCTTTCCAACAAGAATTGACAGTGAGCGCATTAAAAGTGATTAATTATGATGAATCGACTTTTTCACCACCTTTGCATGAAATATGACGCTAAAAAGAACAACTATTCAATGTATTCACGTTATCTATAATAAAAACGTTGTATTCATGTCGATATCTGACAGTTTGAAAACCATTAACTGGCCATGTTTCGTAAAACAAATAATATACCTCAGAGTGTATAATTATGTCGACTAGGCTATGGTTTAGAGTTTTTAGTATGGTCTAAGTACTATTATTGTGCCGTCGACTTCAGCTGCTGATAAATCCAGTATTATCTTACTTATGAATAATTCATTTTTCACTCGCAAGATATAAAGTAGTATCAAGCATTTATTTTTGACCTAAATATAATATCACAACACAGCTGTATTGTGTCATTTATTGTAGAATAATAGAATTCTTGATGAGACCAAGTGAGTTATAATATCTCGGCTGGGTCAAAATTGAATGCCTGTTATAAACAGCACTGTGGAATTGGATTCCCAGTCGGAAAAAACGATGCCGACTCGATTTTTTAAATATTATTTTGAGTATATAAATCGCTAGAGTCAAAAGTAACACCATTGCATAGTAATAAGCTAAACAATTTATCGTCGATGCATATCAAATATGGTCTATGTGACGAAAGTGCATTCCGAGATAATCGATCAAAACTGTTTAAAAAAATAACAAAACGGAAAATAACACTTCTATCAATGGAGATTGGAAAATTTTTCCCATTGATAGAAGTCTTAGTTTCCGTTTTGTTATTTTTTTAAACAGTTTTTATCGATTATCTCGGAATGCACTTTCGTCGCATAGACCATATTTGATATGCATCGACGATATTTTAGTCTAGGTATTCTCGACTAGAATATATTGTTTAGACTCTCGATTTTTCCCGGAAAACGAGACATTATTGTCACGTACCATAAATTCTCGCATTTCGAGACCAAGATACTGTAGTCATTTTTATAAAAAAAAATTAAGCAAATATTGCTTGAACACTTTGGTTATGAAGTGACGTTGGAACTGACTGGGTCACGTCCTGCAGATGCTTCCAAAAAGACTTAATCCTGCCTGCCTCTTTTTTCGGCCGGTGGGATTCCGGCGTCCTGGACGATCGTTGAAAACTATCCATAGGATGTACTAGGCGGAACTGAAGGATGCTGGCATGTCATGGGAAAGCAAAGCAATTGGCGGAAGACAAAGAAATATGAAAGTGATTCATGGTGGCCGTATGATCCACATAGGTAGCATATATGGCCAAAGAAGAAAAAGAAGAACACTGACGGTAATTTTTATGTTAAATATTCTAAAAAATGATGAAATTGTATTTTAAATATTTATACTGGTTTTTATTACACATAATTCGAGAAATTCCTTTGATTTTACCGATGAAACCATTCCCTTTGAAAAAAAATACATTGGGTCAGTAGTTTTATATTTATTTTTGAAAATGAGTATCTATCACACTTGCAGATAAAGTACAGTGATCTTATTTAATTTTATTAAATAAATGGTAGATTTTCAAAGTTTTTATATATTTTTTACTGCCACTCGAAATGTACAAATTTCCTAATGTATAAAGGTTTTCAATCATTTGACGTTTGTTTAATTGAAATTTCCCGGAAACCAAGCCTGGAGAAATGTGTCGATCTACCCAAAATTTATTCCCGGATTGTCTCGACATAGAACCAGTCAGAACTTCTATTGAAAGCACTGAATGTTGTCCAAGCAACAATTCTAATCGTATGTATATGAGATAGTAGAGTACGAATAATAAATTATTATTTTTATCGTGGTAATTAATTCATAATGTCAATCGTAAACATACATCGCAATGGCATAAATATAATATTTCTATGTTATTTTGATTAAAATATTATAACAAAGAGTAGTTATTAAAAAGTTCTCATGATTTTTCTACAACCTATCGTTGCCGATTTCGAAAAAGACAGAGTTCATCGACTATATGTATGTACATATATATATAACATAAATAAGTTCTCGTAGATAAACAAAATATATGACGATCCATCAGGAATCCATTTGCTCCGCATTGAGAGCGGGCATGGTTAAAAAGAAACACTTTATTGAGGCAGTAAATATAATTTAATATCTGTTTGTAAAAGTTATAAATTAATGAAGTTTCTCAGACAGAGCTCAGAAGAGATGGATAACTTAACTGGTATCGACTTGGGAGTTGCTTTACTCTTTGTAAACTTTATTGATTGACTTATTTATTGTTCGGAGCTTTAAAGCTTCGTCGTGCTGGTAAAAGATGTTACTTTAATCGTTTTAAGCTTTTTCATAAAGAATTTGATCGAATGTTATTTATTTATATTACATTCTTCCGTGCTGTATATAAAAATTATTTTGTGAAAATTGAGAATAATTATTATAAACGATCTCTTAATTTCATAATTATGACGATAAAATAACTAATAATTGAAACAATATCTGTGAGATTTGATACGAAAATAAATTAAAAAAACGGAAAAAACTGCCCTTACCATCATGAGAATGATTCTTTTTAGTTTGTTTCTTTATGCTTAGGATAGAGATAATATGATATAAAATACAGACTGAAAGTACTTGGAAAATATATTTATATCAAATATTATTTCGGCTTTAAAATAGGAAAAATGACGACGTAAATCACACAGTACAAAAGAAGACGTAAAAAATGTTTTTTCTTATTGATTTTGGGTCACAGTCAAATTATCAAATAAACATTATAGAGTATAGACTTTTATGTCTTGGCCGAGACGTCATGACGGCGGTTTCTGGAACTAATAACCGCCCCCTCTAAAGGAATTTTATACACAAAGATTTCTAAAATAATAACAGCAAATTAATTGTAAGTATAATATCAATATAATGTGTTTTTTATCTCGATTTTTTTAAAATAAACTTATTGAATGACCGGAAAATCTTGCAACACTGCGTGTGACTTAGGGGTCACGTGACGAAATAATCTCAGGTCAAGCAGCGCTATGATGTAGGCGTCACAATAAAGAAGCTGGACTGTACTTTGAAGTACACGAAGATTGGTAAGCTGGTGTTTTATTTACTCAATTTAATTTTGAATATTAAGGGTTTGATAAAGGTTTTTTGATCATGTTATCTTCTCTTATTTTCCCATTATAGTTAATAATAATATACTCAAACTAATAGAAACATAGTACAACTTTTCATTTGAAGCAAATGACCACCACGTGGTACCTGGCGGGCGTTCAGGACGTTGAAGTACCACGTGTCAAATAAGAAGAAAACAAGGTTGACGATCCTTAAGCATCCATGGCACGTGCCTCATCCATTTCCAACACTCCTCTTTATCCGTTGTAACAGGGCACTGTTTCATCCGTATTTCTGATGATGTCACACCATTTCACGCCCCAAAGTCGAAACAAATTTCTATTCGCAAAGCTCAGAAGAAGGTTTTTTAGGTAATTATTAATCTAGGTAAAATTAATAATTCCGAAAATAAAATATAAAACATTATTCCATTTACCAAAACGCTGAATTTTACATTTTAAGCTTTTTTAATATTACACAAGTTCCAACTAGGGCATCCAATCCCGAGATCCGGGATGCCGTCCAATTTTCTGATCCCAAAATCCCGGGATCGGCATAGTCACGATCCCGAGATTTCGGCATTGAGAAATTTTAAGCAAATCCCGAAAATTGATAGGACTTTGGAATTTTGATAGGAAGAGAAAAAAACGGGTTTTGGAGATAATCTGGGGAAACAGTATAGCAAATTGAAGATTTCAAATTCCTCGGTGGGCTAAAAAAAACGACTCACGTTGAGTGCCCAATCTCGGGATC
This sequence comes from Himalopsyche tibetana, assembly GCA_030503985.1. Taxonomy (NCBI): domain Eukaryota; kingdom Metazoa; phylum Arthropoda; class Insecta; order Trichoptera; family Rhyacophilidae; genus Himalopsyche; species Himalopsyche tibetana. The sequence continues at coordinate 4,743,226 of JAPJYX010000011.1, read as the reverse complement.
CCAGGATCCCGGGATTGAAAATTAATCAATCCCGGGATTACAAAAAGGCTCCAGGATTGGATACCTTAGTTCCGAAAATCACGAGATTTTACGGTATTTAATATGAATATTATAAATGGTAAACAAAAATACGGGGCTTCAAATTCCCATCCCCGAACCAAAATAGATTAAAAAAATTATGCCACAAACTTTGTATTATAATAATGAAAAATATTCAGATATTTTTTTAAATAGACGTAACATCAAGGTTATAAATATGCCAAAATTTCGGCAACATAGAAAAAGCTTTAAAGTTTTTTTATGCAAATGAGTATTTTTACTAATCATGCGACCAGAAAGTTTTGTAAAATATTATGTTAGCTGACGATGTTTTCGTGACTAACCTTATTGAGGTTAAAACTAGCCAATTAGGTTGGTACAACTGTAAAATTATGGAAATTTTTTAACGTTATAATTTAAATAAATCACTTTAAATTTTCAGTATTTGATTATTAATTTTTACATTGTGATTAATACGGATTTGTTAGAATTCGATATTATTTGACCGAATCAAAATGAAACAGTTTTTTTTCAATTGTGGTATAAATTTTAAAATATATTTTTAATGTTTGTAATAAAATTCATAATGTTTATCCACTGGAATAATGATATAATTTCAAATTAAATTTATATTACCTTAAAATCACAAATGATCTTCCGCGAATAAGTTGTTATTTTTATGTTATATGTTTTTAAGACAGTAAATCGGATCCTATGGCGCAGAGGTTAGTGTTTTTGGCTTCCGTGTCGGATCTCACGGGTTCGAGTCCCATTATGAACAGATTTTTTTCCATCGATTTCTATTCGATGACATAGGTGTTTGTGATGTCTTAATTTCTATCCTACCCTTCCTATCCTTCAATATTTGGGCGTAGTGAGAGCGATTAACTAACCACTAGTCCTGTCTTAGCCTTATCCTTCTTTCCCTACAACTCTCTTTGGGAAAAGAGAGGTTGAGTGACTGAGTAACAAACAGTTATCGTAGAAACAATATATGATGAAATACCTCCATTAAGAGGCCATATGCTCCACATTGGGAGCGGATATAGATTAAAAAAAATGGTATAAAGTGACTAGTCACATTTTCTATTCAGTAATGCCAGATATTTTTAGTATTAAAATGATCTATTAGATATCTGAAAAAAATAGATTAAATTAAAGCATATATGTCGTAAATTTTGTCTTTTTTTCTACAAGTCAACTGACGCTGACAAGAACCGAGAAGAAAATCTTTTGGGAATCGATTGGCTGGTCGTGAACATGTTAAATGTATTTTTAATCATTAAAATCGTACATTATTTAAAGCAAAATTTAACATCAATTGAAATTCAAAGCTCTGAATGTTTTATCGATATTGCTGTAATTGCGTAATAAAGAAATTATACGCAATAAAATTCTATTCCTAAACATAACATGAAAATTAGCTTAAGTTATGATAATTGAAAATATTATAATTTAACCATAAGTTTCGGTGAAAATCAACTGATTATTCCGTCGCAAGAGTGCGCCATTTTAATAAAGCTTTGCTTAGCACGCTAGAGCTTTAGCGAAAAATCAGCTTTGAAAGCTCCCGCCTAATAGACTCACGCAAATTTAGAGCAACAACTGGCACGCTACCGTAAAGCTCAAAACTTAATTGAAATCTGAGGTTGTAAACAGTTTTTCCGAAAAAACCTGTTACGTATAACAATATAGGTAGTAATCACGACAATTTTTTTTCTTCAATCTATGGATTGGATACAAAATCGCTGTTTTTTAAATTATTTTTAGACAAAAAATTCAGCTTTTCAACTGTTAATGTTACGTTGAATACAACAATTTACGTCACCAAATGTTTGCTCAGTGCATTTGACGAACTAATTGTGGATTAATTGTGATTAATATTAATCGTACATTTTTTAATCCATGTCTACTCCCAATTAGGATGGAGGTATCTCAACAGAAGTTTTTTCTACGAGAACTGTTTGCTACTCAGTCTCTCAATCTCACTTTTTTTCAAAGTGAGTAGTAGGGAAGGAAGGATAAGGCCAGAACAGCACGAGTGGTCGACTAATCACTATCGCTATACCCAGTTATTAAAGGATCAGAAGTATGGGAGGAGAGAAAATAATGTGAATTGACATCACAGACACCCAGTCTTCGATTTCAACTTTGAATTGAATAATTCTCAAATTCACTGTGATGTGACCGGGAATGGAACTCAGACCTGCGTGATCAGTAGAGCAAGCTCTAACCAACTAGGCCACATCAGGCAACATAACTATACTCCAAATTTCTGTCAAATTCGGAGTATAGTTAAACGATTTGTTTCCTTGTAATCGTCGAATCTAAAAAAAAAACATGCGGTCTGAATTTTTGGTTTGGAATTCGCAAAAATATTTTTAACGCTGATCTAATAAAAACAATCAGGGTTCTGTTGAATTGTTATGTATATGGAGAAAGATCTAACCAACTGGGCCACAGCATGTGACATAATAATTAACAATAATCATTATTAATTAATCGAAATGAGAAAAATCGTTTTGGGTAAACCACAGTTGGTTGAGATCAATTCGAGGATAAGAGATATCACACATAAAACAATGTCTAAGATAATAATAATAAAAAATAATCTTATTTTGTGTTGAGCCTCCGGGGACTTGAAACCAATCTCACCCGATGACTAGGGTGAAGCCATTTCCACTGGACCACAATCGCTGAAAAAGAAATGCATATTCCAAATTCAATGTGTCTATTATTAACTGCAATTTAATATCAAAGGCGAGCGCTACATAGCGGCGATAAGCAACTTCTTGTGGTCTAAATTATGATATGAATACCGATAACACGTGGTTCCAACAGGACGGCGCTACGTGCCACACAAAACACGCCACGATGGACATTCTGTACGATCGAGCGTCCCCATTGAAAGTTCCTTTACTCATATTAATGTCACAAATCAAGAAAATAAATTCATAAAATTCTAAAATATTTCTATACCTTTTGTAGTAATATTAAAATTCCTTCGTTCAAAAGATAAATGGTTATAACCCTAAAGAATTTCTATAAAAAACATGCGTGACGGCTAATAATATACTTTTTTACAAACGATTTTAATATAATATGATAATGCTTCGATAGCAATGAATTTGGATTTTAGCAGGAATTCAGAGATAAAGAGTGGACGAAACTGTCAGTCCCTTACATCGGCCGAAATCCAAAATTAACGAAAGACATAGCTTGGTATTTGTGAACTGGAAATTTCCCCAGAGAGCTTGTATTCCATCTGTCTCTTTTAACAACCGGATATAGGCCGTTGGTGACCGTCCATATGATATACTGGCTGAAGCTGAGGGACGTTGAAATGACACGGGAGAAATAAAAATACCGAAAAAGGAAAAAAAACAGTCCCCGAGGTACATTGTGGTAGTTATTTGTTTTGATTAGTCAGCGAAAACATAAAAAAGTGTATATTTTTTAGTTTTTAGAACAATTCTAGTTCGTTAATAGTTCAGTTCGAACCATCCGCTGCAAAATATTTCAAAAAATACAGCAATAAAAGTGCATTGAAATAAAATCGATCGTCTCAAAGAATGAGCCTTTTATGTTGTTTATTGCTTCAAGGGGTCAAGCTGTGTATAATCGACTGAGAGTCCTTGAAAGCCTCCACGTTATGACCTTGGACGAAGGGTAAAGTGTAGGCTATTCATCGCGTGATAAATAAATGCCTTAAGTTAGTTTCCTTTGAAAGTTTTCCAGCTTGTATTTGACCTAAGAGTGCATGTTATTCGATAATAGCTCATTTGAAGTACTTATTACTGTTAAATTGATGATGTTAGGCAAAATGGAATAAGTAAGTCTATTAAAAAACTTCTTAATCATAATCTTAAAATTACGCACCAGCTTAACATTTAAAGTTATCAATAATGTATTCTAATACATTGTAATTTTAAAATACGACCAACACGAATATCATCTAAAAATATCAATACACTATTAATGCAAGGGTTACAAGAAACACTGTTATAATTAATATACATACTGTATTATTTTTAATTTGATTAATACAATATGATATCTTTAATCTGGTCACTGGGGCCACATAAACTAATAATTACAAAAATGCCAATCATAAATTAACAGCACTTTTCTTACACTATATATAATAAATAAAGAATCAGTTTTTTCCAACCACTAAAATGTCATTATCTCAAAGTTAACATTTTCAATTCGCTTTACTGTTACATTGACAAAGCGATATATCACTATATTCTTTCTGCGGTAAAGAACGTGGACCCAGGGAAGATTTGAAAATTAATTCAGTAGCATACATCAAATAATGCATCACTTAAACGTAAACCATTGCTTGGAATTTAACCATTCTCATAAACTATGAAACCCGCATGCTATCTATGTATGTTAGTAAACACAATAACATTAAATTTACTCCAAAAGGTATAATGTAATATAACGAGACAGTTAATTTATTACTCGATATTATTCACATAAATATAGCAGGTAAATTATTGTGATCTTAAAATGTTCAAAATACGTTTCTATTCCATTCATATATCTTTTGTTTTCTTTTTGTTTACATGTCTGTTGAGCTCGGACTGTTTGTTTTTATTTTGAATAAAGAATTTTATTAATTCGGCCGTGCAAGAGAAGTTTTCAAAATGGCTGCTTCTGAACAGCTGTTAGTGCTTATGAATATTTGATTTAAATTTGATTAATAGTAATTTAAAATGCTCCGATAGTGTTAAAAATTAAAACATAGTTTCTGTTGGCAAAAACATTTATATATATATTTACTTTTATATATATATTTATTTGAAATATAACTTATTTAACAAGAGACTCGCTTAATTTCAAATCAATTCTCGGTGTCCTGGGAAAGGAGTGATTTTTTTTCTCACTCCTTTGCAATGTTATGCAATACTTAAAAAAAGCAATCGGTTATTACTTAATACACTTATGATATGTAACAATATGCAATTTACCGAAAAATAATCAAACAATAAATGGCTAAAAATGTACTACTGTGTATACTGAAGCTCTCGTATGTCTCCATATGTCAGAAACTTGAGTTATTTACTAATTTGATCCGAGGATATTGTTTTCTCTTAAATTAACAAGGGGCTCGTCGGCCTAAGTAAAATTTAAAAAGGGCCTCCGAGCTCCCTCCAGCTCCCTCCTGCTTACACGTCACACACAAGTCACCCGTTTTGGTCTAGTTAATAAAAGCTTGCCATACCGATCAGTTCGTTCTTGATTCAATTCCCGATAGTGTCGATGGCAAAATATTTTGATTTTTTCAATTTGAATTTGAGACCTAAGTCTTGGGTGTCTGTGATATCAATTCTCCTCGGGTGAATTTAGAATGACTTAACAAAACATTCTCATCGAATTTATCTCTTATGATCTTTCAACGTCAAAATATTTGGCGCATTGGCTGTAAAGCCATTTTTTTTCATCAAGAGACCATTTTTAAATCAAAAGACTGACGTCAAAGTCAAATGACGTAAACAAATGATGAAAGATGATAATGAGTGGCTAATTTATTAAATATATTTAATACTATTCAAAATTAGTAATAATAAACAAGTATTACTAAAAACATATAAATATGTTTAACAACACAAGAAGGCGTATTATGTGAAAACAACCTTGCTCCCCTATCCCTTAAAGTTGTTTTAAATCTATATACGGCATAGGGTAGTGGGGCGGTTTTACATTAACATTTAAACCAATTAAAATTTTTAGGCTTTTACGGCTTTTATAACATGTAAAAATATTGTTTTAGGAACACACCGTTTTATGATTGATGGCAAGTATTTGATTTTATTAAGTCTAGACAGTTTTAGATTTTAATATTAAGTGTTGAAATCAAACTAAATATTATTGCTGTTGGATAAAAACTATTTTATACCGAGAGTAAACAAAACAAACTGAATTTGAGCAGACACGAATTTTATAAAGGCGATTACAAATTGAGCTATTTTAATTTCATTTAAAGATCCTTTTTGTAATTTAAGGAACAGAGAAAATAAAGCAGTATTATTAGTAGTAGTAAAATAAAAAATATCGTGTAATATCAACAAGTAGCTAACTGACAAAATGATTTATGAGAGCTACAAAAATTTATAGATTTCCTTCCCTCTTATATTATACAACATCGTTTTTCAATAAGTAAATAATCACTTTTGTGGTATATTTCATAATGTAAACATTGATTCTAATTTTTACCATGTAAATTAAAATAAAATCAAGGTTTGAATGTATTTTCTCCTTTAGACGCAAGAAGACACAACGATGATAAAACTGATTAAAAGAAAAAAACACAATTAGTAGATTTACAAAGTTATCAAATTACATTTTACATTAAAATTAAATTTATAACAAGCTGCTTCTGAGTACTGACTCTATCGAAAATATTCAAATATGTTTAATACGATCGGAAACCAGATATTTAAAGCGTATTTTATTTATTTTGATATATATGAAATGAGGGGTTCAAAAGACAAACGGTCCAAGGCAAAAAGCAGAGTTTTGAGTAAATTCAATTTTACGTAAGCATGTTTTGTAACACCAAACAAACAATAAAATTTCTATACATACAAAAAATCAGTCCTTTTTTTTAAACTTACTTTTTGTCAAGCATTATGCTAGAGTTTTTTTTCTAATCCGTGTCCGTTTACAATGTAGAGCATATTCCTTTTTAATGTAAGTATCTCAAAAGAAGTTTATTTTTTGAGAACTGCTTGTTATTCAGTTCCTCAACCTTTCTTTATTTAAAAAAGCGTAAGTGTATAAAGATAGAGCTAAAACAAGACTAGTGATTAACTAATCACTCTCGCCTTCTCTCGTTTATTTTAGGATTGGAAGGGTGGGAGAAGTTTTTTAGATATAACAAACACCCATCCCTTGAACAGAAGTCGATACATTGATTGAAGAAAACACTGTTTGTTTTCAAATTCGCCACGGAAGCCTTGTCTTCCTCTAAGTGACCACCGAGAAACCTTTTTCAAAGGATAAAAGTGTCAAAGGTGCTCCAACGAGACCAATGAATAAAAGTGACAAAACTGTTACGAATGGAGTCCGCGTGACACAAATAGTTCACTAAATCAAGTATTAAACTCCTAGTTCTCTTTTTTTTTTAAACCATGTCCGCTCCCAATGTGGAGCATATGGACTCCTAATGGAGTTTATCTCAACAGAAGTGTTTCTACGAGAACTGTTTGTTACTCAGTTGCTCAACCTCTCTTTTTCCAAAGAGAGTAGGAATAGAAGGATAGGGCTAGGACAGGATTAGTGGTAAGCTAGTCGCTGTCGATACGCCCTGTTCATAGGATAGGATGAGTGAAAGGGGGGAATTCAAGAAATCACATACACCCATGCCTTTGAACAGAAATTCATTAATCGATTGAAAAATCAATTTATAAAAACTGTCCGTACCGGGATTTGAACCCGGACCCTCCGTAGCCGAAGCCAACGACGTTGACCACTCGACCACACAGGCGGCGTTCTCTTTACATAGTAAGTATTATATATGAACTTGGTATTTTTTTGTAGAATGACATTAATTTTAAAATGTTATGATACCTAAGATAAGAACAAACAGCCAATGTTTTCCGAGAAAGAAATCAAACATTTTCAAATCAAAATCTGTATTATTATATTAATAGTCGATAAAATAATCACAAATCACAAACCACAAATCACAAATATGTTTGTTTTCATAATGTCCTGAGGTCTTTTTCCTCTTCTACGAAATACATTTGTTAGCGTACTTGAAAATTTCAATTATTCTAAAAATTATATTATATACTATTTAAATACTGCAGGGCTGTCGTGTCGATATATGTCCCGAGGTATATTTCTTTTTCTACGAAATATATTTGTTTGCACACTTGAAACATTAGCAGGGCTGTCGATGTATGTCACGGTGTTTTCATTTTCTTCTACGAAATATATTTTTTTGCATACTTGAACATTTGAATTATTCTAAAAATTATATTATATACAATTTAAATACTGCAGGGCTGTCGATATATGTCCTGGGGTCTTCTTCTTCTTCTCCGAAAAAAAATTGTTTGCATACTTGGGTCGGGTCCTATCGCGCGGTGGTTAGCGTTGCTGGCTTCCGTGTCAGATATCACGGGTTCGAGTCTTAGTATGAACATCATTTTTTTGTCGATTTATCGATTTTTTGTTCGAAAACATGGGTATTTGTTATGTCTAAAATGTCCTTCCCTCACACCCTTTTATAACCGGGTGAATCGAGAGCGATTAATTGAACACTTGTCCTGACCTATCCTTATCCTGTTTTCCCTACTACTTTCTTTGGGAAAAAAGAGAGGTTGAGCAACTGAGTAACAAACAGTTCTGGTAGAAAAACTCCTGTTGAGATACCTCCGTTAAGAGGCCATATGCTCTACATTGGGAGCGGACATGGATAAAAAAACCCATTTATAAAATGGCTATTGGAGATTTAATAAAAGCGGGCTGGGCCCATTTTCCTTTGAGCTCCTCAAATAAGTTAGCAAAAAGTTTGTCCATTAAATATAAGAAAAGTTTTGTGTACTTCATAGCTTTAAATTTTCAACATCGCTTTTACGAAGTATCAAGGCGCCAAGTTTTTTTTTTTTTTTAAATTTATACATCAAAATCTTCATGTCTCGGTTGTATATACTTTATAATATCATATTGGTATATCAGGGTTGGCCAAAATGTTGTGGAACCGATATAATATTTATTTTTTTATATTATAAAATTTTCACTCCCAATTGTTTTAGTATGTGGATTTCAAATGAAAAGTAAAACGGCTTTTTTACGAAGGTGTTGTAAACTGTAAACGAGAACTGTTTGTCACTCAGTTGCTTAACCTCAGAGAGAGAAAGCAGTTATTGAAGGATATAGACTATGAAAGGACTAGTGCAGGGTGGGGAACGAGAACTGTTTGTTACTCAGTAGTTCAACCTTTTTTATTCAAAGAGAGTAGTAGGAAAAGAAGGATAATGCTAGGACAGGACCAGTGTTCAATTAATCACTCTCGCTACACCCAGTTATTAAAGGATCGGAAAGGGTGGGAGGGAATTTTTTAGACATCACAAACACCTATGCTTTCGAGCCGAAATCGATAAATTGATTGAAAATGTTACGTGTAGTAGGTCTTTAACCGGTGAGATCTTTCACGGAAGCCAACGACGTTGACCACTACGTCACGGAACCGGCATATTCAAAGAGTCACAGTAAATCAAATATTCACCTGTGCTCAATTTTTTTTTCATTTTTCTGCATTATAACAGTTTAAAAATTAAGAATTTGTAAAAATATTGCCGCCTGTGTGGTCGAGTGGTCAACATCGTTGGCTTTCGCTACGGAGGGCACGGGTTAGAATCCGGGGTACGGGCGGTTTTATAAATTGACTTTTTAATCGATTTATGAATTTCTGTTAAAAGGCATGGATGTATGTGATGTCTTGAATTCACCCCTCCCACCCATCCTATCCTATGAACAGGGCGTATCGAGAGAGATGAGCTAACCACTAGTCTTGTCCTAGCCCTTTCCTTCTATTCCTACTCTCTTTGGAAAAAGAGAGGTTGAGCAACTGAGTAACAAGCAGTTCTCGTAGAAACATTTCTGTTGAGATAAACTCCGTTAGGAATCCATATGCTCCATATTGGGAGCGGAAATGGTAAATATATATATATATGTTTAGTATGGCATATAGAAACACCCTATTACTGATCCAGATAATTACCGCTAGTAAATTTATATCGTTAAAATATGTACATCCACACAAATTTTGTCACTAATGACCCGGGTTTCACCTTTCAGCGTCTTCATGCATTCAAGTGCACGGATGAACTTGAACTGACGTTCAGTAAATAAATGTATCGTGCTTATTATAATAAATCAATGCATCACTAAGTTTAAGGCCCTTGCTGGCAAAATAGATTAACCCATGTTAATGCCTACATTCATGATTACATTTACTTACATATAGGATACAACTCGTGGTTTTTGTGTTCAATGTGAATAGAGGAATTAAAATGTTACACCAAAACACAAATGGGCATAAGTTGTTTTTCCAGGAAATTTTAGAAATAAATATGGCACAGTTAATCAGTCTACCAAATTTTGAATGCGCAGGTTAATCTGCTAAATTCTCCACTGTCAATAACATGTGTCCCGCGATATAAAAAAGCCAAGACATCAGTCGACAGACTAAATAAAAAGCAGTTATATTAAAATACTTATCTTTTGTCAGATTATTATTTATTGTAATTCTACTTATTAAAAACAAAAAATTTAAAATAAACAAAACCATGTAAGATTCCAACCCTTAACATAATATAATTACACTAAAGCAATTAGCTGAGTTCCCTATTCACGCTTACATATCCATTATTCATATCATTCTAAGCCTAGTACATTATGTAAACCGTAAAAGCGCTTTCTCGGCATGTGCATTATCGATTAATTACGTGTATAATGGAGCCTTGGCACCTATGAGGTTAAGTTTCAATCTCGAGCCATAGAGCGAAGGAACTGCGGCAAGTTTTAATAGCTTAACCTTTGCGCCGCCGTGATTCCAAGGTAAACTTTCCTGATAGTCTCGAGCGCTAGCCGCACACACGTTTTGAGCATGGACTCATTTGAATAATTAGTACGTGAGTTTTAATACTCAGCGATAGAATTGCAAATTTATTTTACCCCATAGTCGCTGCAATACATATGTTTATTATTTATGAAATATAGTTTGCGTAACAAAAAATTCTTATGTGTTGCACTTTTAATGTGGAGAGAAATATGGACTCTAAATGGAGCTTATGCCATTAAGAATGTGTTCTACGAGAATTGTCTGTTATTAATTAAGATAAATTATCTTTTTTGAAAAGATAAGGGATGAGTTTTAGACCCAGTATTCCTCTATACTTATTTCTATTTTTTTTATCAAGATCAGGACCGGTTTCGCTCATGGCGAGCATTATTAACTTATAAGAAATACAATTAAAGAGTGTTTTTTTATACAAATTAAAATTGAAATAAAAAGGTGTAAACACCAATTGGCATTAAAAAAAATGTAAAAATTATGAATAAATGACTCTAAGCTAGAACACAAATCAGTTCATGTTTATCCGTGCACTTGAACACCTGAAGATGCCGAAAGGCGAAACCCGGGTCGTTTGTGACAAAACTTGTGTTAATGTACATAATTTGAACGATTCAAATTACATACAAAAACGTTTTTCAAAAAAAATATTTGGCAAATAATATCGTCATGTGCCATGTTAATCGTGAAAAAGAAGATGGCATGGATCGAAACATCTTTGCTTACTTTCTTATTAATTTTCTCAAAAATATTGAGGACAAAACCATTCCAGTGGTTTTTTATTAGCGATAATTGTAGAATAAAATATATATACGCATCTCTTGAAAACATGTACTTTTTAAAACTACTTACGATATGCTCCACATTGGGAGTGGATATGGATTTAATAAAATGAGATATCGAAGTCTGACAGTATCATGATACTTAAAGCAATACAAAAAAAAAACATTTAATCTTTTAATTGAATATATACGTACTGCATTGTAATAAAAAGTAATCTAATACTATGGGCTGTCAGCGTAGACTGTATGTGAAAGACTTAATAGCATGCCATGCCCATGTAAAATAACTGAATAGATACACTCGAAGAAATAATAAACACGAACTGAATGTCAGCGCAACAACACAGTGATAAAAAACGAACGACATGATGCTTCTGACATGGCAAAATACAATATATAATAGAATGTGAATGAACTTTAACTGTCGGCCGAAGGGTTTGTTTTCGTCTTGCTTGACAAAATAATATATTTACCTTTCTGATACACAAACAATCTTACTTAAAGGAATTGATATTAGTCTACGAGAAGGTTCGGACTAGGGATAAAAAAGGGCCCATTTTTTTAGGTGGTTGTAAATTTGTGGCGAAAAATAGGTGATTTTTTTATAATAATAAATTTGAAATTTTAATATAATAATAAATTATTATTAATATTATATATTATGTACAAATATTATTTTTAATAATTTAATAATATATTACTTTAAGGGTGTTCACTGACAATACTTGGTGAAAAGGCATAATATTTAAAAAAAAAATACATATGTACATTAAATTTTTGCTAATTTCACTTTTATTTAAAAGGTCAGGACCGGTTTTGCTCATGTCGAGTATAATAAGCTAATAAGAGAATACAATTTTACAGTGTTTTTTGAACGATTCAAAATTTATATTAAAATTCCACCAAGCACCTTCAGTTCAAATTATAGATTGCATATTGTTTAAAAAAAGGTTTTAAAGTATAAATCATCAATCTTATAAACTCACTAAATATTTTTTTAAATCAATGCACAAAATGTTGTAGTCTATGGATTCAGTATTAAACTATTAATATCAATAGTTTACGAGTGATATAAATGTTCCTTAATCCGCGTCTGTTTTAGATCAATGTTTTCCAAGCCATAACACAGATTACAAAACTTTTTTACGTTGATATTTTATTTGTTTTGGCTGTACGCAATAACAATAAAATTAATAGCTAGACAAGATGAATATTTGATGCGCAAAATAAAAAGAAACTTTTTTGAGATTTTAGTGTTTTATTTTAATGAATTTCCTCTTATTATATAAAAATATTTTTTCCTTTAATCGTTGATTTGATTGCAAGTAAATATGATATGAGTAAAGACATTATATTTTTCGGGTTCATGGCACAGTGTTCAACGTTGTTGACTTCCATGCCGGACCTAACTGGTTCAATTCCCGGTACGAACAGCACTTTTTAATTGTATTATCGATTTTCTGTTCGAACAATGGGCTCGCTTGCTATATTAAACAAATGGCTCGCCAGATTTCATCAATTTCAACAACGGGTTCCAAAGAAAAAAATAATTCAAAATTATACATTCTTCAACGTCAAAATCTGAAAAAAATTCTTTCATCATTTTACAATGGGCTCGCTGGCCATATTTATCAAACGGATCGCCAGCTTTCATCAATTTTAACAACGGGTTCGAAAAAAAAACTTCAAATTTTTACATTCTACAACGTTTGAATCTGAAAAAAAAAATCATCATTGTACAATAGGCTCGCTTGCCAAATTAAACAAACGGCTTGCCAGCTTTCATCAATTTCATCAACGGGTTCCAAAAAAAAAACTTCAAATCGATATATTCTTTAAGGTCAAGATCGAAATTTTTTTTTCATCATTGAACAATGGGCTCGCTTGCCAAATTTAACAAACGGCTCGTCAGCTTTCATGAATTTCAACAACGAGTTCAAAAAAAAAACTTCAAATTGATACATTCTGTAAAGTAGAAACTACAGTAATACCCCGCTTAGCGCGACCCCCTTAAGCGCGGTTTCACTATAACGCGAATTTCAAATTTCGAATTAGAATAAATTATGAATAGGGTGTGGCGTAATCTTTGGCCAGATGTAGTGGAAGCACCTAGAAGAATTGTCCAGATGCAGAGACAAGTGCTTGAAGACATTGCTGCAATGATTGAGGGGTCTGAACTTGAAGATGTCACGGTAGAAGATCTCGTAGAACTTGTAGCAACGCACGACGATCCTATCAACAATGAAGATTTGATCGAGTTACAGAATAATCCTATCTACGATGAGGAAGAACAGGTAGAAGAGAAAGTTTTATCTTCAGGGGAAATACAAAATGCACTTTCAAAAATTTATTCAGGTTTGGACATATTGCAGAGTATAGACAATAATGATGACCGTGTCTTGACCGTGTGTCAAACAATTAAAAACAGTGTTGGGTGTTATGAACGTATTTTACAAGAACGTAAACAAAACGCTACCTAAAAGACAATAGATGTATTTTTCCGTAAAAAATAAGAGTATGTATTGCATAAAGTGTTCTTAGAATTAAAGTGATTGATTAAAATGATTTGTATTTTTTTTGTATTAAATTTTGACTATGTTTAATCATAAACCTCGATATACGCGAATTTCAGTTAACGCGATTTTTTTCGGAACGTATCCCTCGCGTAAAGCGGGGTATTACTGTATTGAATTAAATGACGGCCACTGTTATCTAGTTAGCTTGGCCCTAACAATGGGGTGGGTTTGGGTTCGCTTCAAGCTAAGGTGAATGTCAAAAAGGTGTTTGTGATGTTGATTTTCTTTGAGTTGATTTCCAGTGATTTAACATAAAATCTCTTTGAGTTTATATTGTATGAATTATAACATATTTGTTGAATTGGTATTACTTGTAATGCTTAATTAATATTATTCTAAAGATTCAAAATCAATAAATATTACATTTTTTATAATTTATTTTACTTACTAGCAACCCTTTTCATTTCACGTGTGATTTCCGACCTGTATTGGAAATCGATCTAAATTTTATAATAATGAAATCGAATCGAAAATCTGCTTCCCAGTCACATTATTGCAAAGGCTTTAATTACAAAACCCGTTAAGCACGCGCATGGAGATATTTCTTGAAAGTTCAGGTTTCATTAATGTTGAATTAGTAACCACATAGTGTTATATTAATAAAAACACGATTATATATAATACATATTTCAGATGTAATTGTATATTCGGATTCCTGACCAATACTTTTTGTAAGTGAGGTTTATCTACGCAGAAAATACAAAAACTGAGCATGCCGAACCAACAAATGCGCAATATAGTTTTTACTTTTTTGTGAACACATAAACAACATCAAAATTATTTATCTGATCAACAAAACAATGTATTAAGAATAGATCTGCTTAAAACTTGCTGCAAGAATATATAACTACCTACAATATAGACAGATAATTTAATTACAATAGAAGGACGTTGTTAACCATCCATAAGTGATTAGATGACCTGGAAGAAAACAAAGAAACTTACAAAGAATACGGTATGACTATTACTTGGAGGTACCAAGTGGTGGTCATGTTCTCCGACGAGAGAACGGAAATAATGGTAATTATGTAATATATAATTTTAAATTAACATATACTTTTGGTATTTTGTTTACTTATTAATATTGGCGGGAGACCACTGAAAAAATTAGAGCCTAAGTAAAGTTACGCGTTTAAGAAGTTGAGAATCTGTGTTCTAAATAAATATACGCAGCAATTTTTTTATTAATGTAACACTGATATAATATTTGGACCAAATGTGATGTAATTTGAGCAGGTTGTCGGATATCGACTGAAAATGGCTGAATGTGTTGAGATCAGTTTCGCAAATGTGTTCGGTATTTTTTCACCACTGGCGTTCAACAGTAAACATCCATACCGTCACATATTTATATACAATATAAAAAGCAACAAACTCTCAATAGTTCTCTTAAATGAGGTGTCTAGCAAAAACTTGTATGTCCACATTTTAATTTTAAACTTCAGAATTTCTAGTTGTAATACATATCGACTGTGGAAAGGAAAAAGGCTTTTTTTTAGCTTCTCCAACAATTACGAATTAACGGATTTCTCGAAATGAAAACCGCGAACGGCCGCCAGCTCTTACGTTGAAAAACCATGATTAAAAGGATGCGATCTGAATTAGTATTTAAATTTAGGTTTTATATTTGAAAAATGAAGAACATGTAGAAATTGCGATCAGAAAAAATACTTTTTTAAAAATATATTATATGAATATCAGATTAAGTCAACTAAAAATCAGTTAATCAGTTTCCATGCACTTCGAGGTTGTATATATTTCATAATTTGCCTTTATCCGTAAAATCTTTCCAGTAAAATTCGACATGTGTTGGTTAAGTACTTTTTACTTTCTAAAGTCGATGTAGAACAAATAAAACTTGGACTTACTGGAATTGATTTTTTTCGTATTGAACATTTTTTGTTTGTTTTGTTAGCCTTTCTTGGCTCTTTTTTTGTCATCTGATTGTTGTTTTATCACTCAATCAATCTTTTTTCGCGACTCGGTATAGGTGGTTTAAGGAACAGTAAAGAGGAAACGTAAGAATCAAAGGCAATTATGTATTTGAACATAAATCTGCTTCGTCCAAGAATTTTAACCCGTGGACATCGTTACTGGATAGAAAATACTCTAAAAAGCTTTAACCACTTCGCTACAAACAATTTATTTGTAATATATAATATTAGTCATAACTGACTGCGCCCGTAAAACTTGTATTGTTTTCATTTTTAAATTACCTTGTGTGTTTTCCCATAGCTTCTTGACATAGATAAAAACAATACTTTTATAACGAATACGTTTTTACGGATTGTCGACAGTATAAAACTATTTTTTATCATTAAATGGGTAGCCTAAATAAACATCGTTACACCACTGTATTTTACGCCCTCACAAAGCGTCACACATCCGGCGGAAGCCTGTCGCACACCGGATGTGGATTTTCCCATCAAATGATTGGTAGCAAGTGGACCCTTTATTATATATGGCCGCAATATATCGATAATGGAGTGGTCAAAACAATGCCGTGATAAACGAGAAACGAGACAAAGAATAGCATGGCGCCATTTCCATTTCATGCTTTATAAATTATTCGAAGAATATTATATTATAAATAAGTAGTAAGAATGCCATTTTAATCGTGTTTATTTATCGTTCAATTTTGTATTATTTTTAGCTTTATGATATTGTATTTATTTTATATCTGTCAATTCTTAAATTTGAATCGTTCAAACTATGTACATTCTCACAGATTTTGTCACTAACGACCCGCACAGATGAACTTGAACTGACGCTTAGTAAATGAATGTTTCGTGTTTATATAAGAAATAAATGTATCATTGAGCTTAAATCCATTGTTGGCGAAAAGGATAAGCACATGGGAATGCCCACAGATTTGAGTAATAAGTAGTTTCAAGAATTATATTTATTTGTTTGTCGGCAAAGGTTTTATGATTATATTTATATAAGGTATAGAAGTAGAGATCGTGGTATGTTTAATATTTCATTTAAAATCTGAAGACTATGCAATTGTGCTCTATTTATTTCCAAAATTTCCTGGAAAAAGAGCTTATGACTCTCCGTTGGGTGTAACATTTTTATCCCTTGTTCCTGATTGAACACGTGTCCTTCCAAAATTAAGTGATTAGCAAAAGTAGACGCGTCTTTTTGCAATCTAAAGGCTGCCATATGCTCTAATACTCTGGTGTTCAGTGTCTTTTCTGTTTTGCCGATATAAAATTTTGTACAACAAGAGCATTGCAATCTATAAATCCCGGATTTATTTAAGTAATGTATTTTATCTTTATTGTTCACAAGGTGTAATAGAAAATTTTGCATTTTAAGAACGTGCTACTTTTCACTTTCGATAAATATTATTTATAACCAGCCTTAGCAATGCATTGATGAGACGCTGGGCCATGAGCGTCCCTTGCAACCTTGGCTAATGACCCTAAGCCCTCGAAATGACACCTTCATTACGATGAGATCAGATATAACTGCTCGTTATATTCATTCATTCATTAATCATTCCAGCTCGTATATCTTACTCCATGGTCTATCAATTGGTAAGTTGCAACTTTCGTAGTAGAAATAAGGGATTCAAAACGAATATTTGAATCTAGGAACTCTTTTGTTATTCGAAAATTCAAATATTTGTTCAATTTTTCGAATATTTTTTGTTTTTTGTGTAATGTATATTAAGCCACTGGCTTAAACAAAATATAATCGACGTCCCATTGTATCTTTAAACATTTTTTTTTACTATTATTAACCGGCTTTGATTTTATTAAATTAATGCAATAAGTATTAGTACAATAAATATTTTTAAGATACATTGCGATATGCGATACACCTTTTTTACCACATCCGCTCCCAATGTAGACTTATCGACTCCTTATGAAGTTTATATCCATGTAATATTTTCTACGAGAACTGTTTGTTACTCAGTTGCTCAACATCTTTTAGAGAATAAGGATATAAGTGTAGGACTAGGACAAGACTAGTGGTTAGCAAAATACTCTCGCTACGCACAGTTTTTTTTGAGAAAGAATGGGTGGGATGGGGAATTTAAGACATCACATACATCCATTACTTTTAGGGTGTTTACTGTCAATACTTTTTGAAAAGGCATTATATTAAAAAAAAATGTAAATGACGAGCATTATCAACTGAAGTTGATTATGCATTATGAGCAAAACCGGTACTGATCTTAAAAATTCAAAGTGGGAGTTAGTACAAATGTATATTTCATTTTTTGAACATACATTTATGTCTCAGACCAGAAATCCATAAATTGATTGAAAAATCAATCTATAAAAACTGTACGTAATGGAATTCGGACCCGTGACTTCAGTGTTATAAGCCACTTACGTTGATACTCAAACATGCAGCCGGATTACACCTAAACACTTAAAAACTCAAAATGCTCAAATTTTAATTGGCTGTTAATTAGTAATTTAATTAATTTTCCCAGAACCATCAGTATGTCACTTACAAACTTTTTCCAGTACGGTGGTGATATGTTCTACAATCTGATAATAACGAGATGTGGAAAAAGGGTGATGAAAGTCAGCCGACATCCATCATGGCATCCCAAAACCGTCGCTATTCGAACAGTCACCAAAAAGTTTTTAAATTGGTTTCAAAAAGAGTATCCACCAATGTTTCGGGCAACTAATAACACACTCGATCCAACATGTTGGATTTACTTATAATATTTATGAAAAAGCTTCTTATTTCTTCGAGAGATGCTGAAAAAAAATATCGTTTTACAGTCTCGACTCTAAACCACCCTAAACTTGAGCGATTTTCTGATCGAAAAATATATTTTTTTATATGTTAAACTTAAGTCGTCGAAATATTTTAAAAGTTGGATATAAAAGCTTTCGTGGTTTTACGAATGACGATTGAAAGAAGTTTGCTAAGAAATTATTTTATAATAAAAGCGAAAATGTCTCGGTTAATTCTGCTATTACTTTTTATAAAAGGCCACTAGTGGAGTTATCAGTGCCGTTGACTTCGATAACAGTTTTCTTCGATTTTTCGATCAATTTATGTAGTTGTGTTCAATGTCATGGGTGTCTGTGATGTCTAAAAAATCCAATTCAATACGGCGCGAAGCGACAGACAGCTTCTCATAGTTTTTTTTTTTTATTTATTAATATAATTAAATAAATACATTTTTTTAAATCCATTTTCGCTTCCAATGTGCTCTAATCGAGGTATCGCAACACAAATAAAAAAATCTACGAGAACTGTTTGTTACTTTTTTCGAAGAGAAAAGTAGTTAAAGATATGGCTAGGACAGGACTAGTACAGTGGTCGGCGAACTCATTAGTCAACTAAGCCAAATATCAACTATAAAATGAGATTCACCGTTTGTACATTACAAAAATTGCAATGTAGAAAAATGTTATAAAAATGTCACAACCTTTAGAGAATCCAATCTTGGGACTCCGTTCAATTTTGGGATCACGAAATCCTCGGATTGTTATATTACTAATCTCGTGATTTCGGAATTGAGAAAATTATAGAAAGTTGAGCGAGGCTTTTTTTTTAAAAAAAGTTATTTTTTCGTTATTCCGTAAATTCCTGGGTTGTTTGTTCAATTTGGTCAATCCTGGAAGAGAAGAATAAGCTCTCACGCTGTTCTTCTTGGGAAAACTGTAAATTCCTGGGACTTGACATAAAATTGTTTGAAAATCCCAAGATTTCAGAAAATTTCACAACCCCAATCCCAATTTATACACGATTTTGTGTTAAATGTTCAATCGTGGGATGCCGGGATCACAACAAGAGGCCGGGATTGGATTAATGGATGACTTCATGACTTTCACGTGTAAAGTATTGACATGTAAATCGTCAAAAAGATGATCTTAAGCGAGCAGTTGCTTAAAGGCATTTTACTTTAAAAAAAGTCTTCATATTAAGTATTTCGACTGAGGGTGCTTGATGGAATTTCAATATCAAATTTGAATCGTTTGAATTTTGTACTTTTCCATGAGTTTTGTCGCTAACGACCCGTGCACTTGGAATGCCTGAAGATGCCGAAAGGCGAAACCCGGGTCGTTAGCGACAAAACTCATGGAAAAGTACAAAAGTACAAAATTCAAGCAATTCAAATTTAAGTCTTCATATGTTTCTCAATTTATTTAATTGTGCAGAAGTCGAATAATATAAATATTAATCAAAAGAAATTAATTTTGGTTACGGTGAAAGACAGTAATGAAAATGTATTATATTTATGGTGATATGGAAATATGTTCAAACGGCTGATTTTATTCAGGGCTCGTAGCATTCATTAATTTGTTAGGATAGTAAATATTAAAATTTCCACGAAATATAATTAACTCTGATTCCCATCTACCAACTGATACCATATATTCATTTATATTCATTTTATTTTAGATTTCATAGAATAAATTAATGTTTTTATTCTAATATGGCGGAAAAATAACAAAGTTTTACAAATATTATTTTATATATATTTGATATGCCTTTATCAGAACTATGAATTGATAAAGACACGCCAAAATAGCTTTCAACTAGATATGTATAAAATAATATTTGTGGAAATAAAATATTTTGTTACTTTTTTCACCTTATTACAATGGAGTTCTACCAAGTAAATGACAATTCAATCAAAAAGTTGTTATTGCAGTGAATGTTATGTCGGGTTCACGGTACAGTTCTCAATTTCGTTAGCTTCCGTGACAGATCTCACAGGCTCAAATCCTAGTACCAAGAGCATTTTTTTTCTATCGGTTTATCGATTTCTTCTCGAAGGTATTGCCTCATTTAGATTCAGCTTATAGACATTATTTTTTTCTACTTCTTGCCCTCCTCCACCCACCACTGCTTTCCCATTCGTTAATTTTATACGACACTATCCAGTGGCGTAAAAAAAAATGTATCAACAGTTGTTTTTTTTAACTGGGAGTGTCTTAGGAGCAACTGTCCAAGACTTGGTGGCGTGCACTTAAGTGTGCTGGAAATCATTCTTTCATGATCATCGAAAAGCTTATTTGAGTTGAGGTCTACTCGCTCTCCGTATGGCGCCAAAATTTTCTTAAAAACCTGGCAGTTAGTCTTATTAGACGCCAAGTCAGTGTGATCGATCGTTCCTTTGAAAGATTGGACCGATCTATAATCTCTCCTTGGGCATTAAACATTCTGTTTTACAAAGTCACCTTTGCATACTGGCTTATCCGCTAATAGGCCAAGCTCATAGCTTTTCTTCTACTGGTAGTCTTCTGTTTACATATTTTTTTATTTGCTCTCTCTGAAAAAGAGTTTCAGTTTTTGAATAACGATCAGTTATTATAAAACAGCCTCTATATGGATGCTTCACACGTTGGATCCCGGACCCGTGTTTTCACGTGATACGCTAGCCGAACGTTGAGTCCCGGAACCGTATTTTCACGTCCTGCGCTATGCTTTCAAATAGAGCCATAATTGTGGTATTTAGTTATATTTTTATAAAAGACTGAATATAACCATTAAAGCAGACATTAAATCATATTAAATCAGTCTTTTAATTACTACTTTTATTAAAAATAGTTACTAATTTTACCAACTAAAATTTAATAATATCATAACGCATTATAAGCGTTCATTTGTCCTTTTGAAGATCACATGATGGTGCAGTCACCGAGTTTATTTTCAATTGTAAATTTAAACATTCCATAAAAAGGATGACAAAAAGCATTTTTTTAAATATGTTGATATTAACAGCAACAGCAAAAAAAAAATAAGCGCAATTGAACTTGTAAAGTGTGCGCCAAACAAAAAAGCAGTAGGACTCGGGACATATAAAAACATTTTCATATGGATTTCCATAACAGAAAATTCTGGCAATAATACCATGCATAATAGAATATGTATAGTCTTTCAAACAACCACAAAAGATTTAATTTGATTTGACTATGTGGTTTCACAGTTGTAGCACTTTTAATAAGTCCTTAATAAAAAATGTAATTCTTCAAAAATAAGTCGGGCACACAAGATTGTTTTACCTAATTTGGGCCGGGGCCAAAAGTGTTAAGAGTTTGTATGTCCCACGTTGGTATTGCATAAACACAAAGCATTAAAAATATTTATGCAGCCAATGGAACACTCTTTTAATTGGTTAATATTTCAAAATTTATATGCAGTTTAAATTGCCGAGAAAATGGCTAATATTCCGTAACTGGGCTATAAAAATCTATGAAAGTTTATCGCACCACGTTCCATGGGTAAATAAAAATGCCAAACGAATTCAATTATAGCATTTTATATGAGACGTAAATCATCAAACTGAATTTGGTATTTTAATTGTTAAAAGTTTATTTGAAAATGTGAAAGATTAACTACCATTCAAATTACGCTAGCGCAAAGCAATATTGTACGAAGTGTTAAATTGAGTAATTTTATATCACAATCATTTTCCGACTATTTATGTCTATAGCAGTGTTTCCCAACCTTATTTGTGCCGTGCCTCACTTTGAAGTTTCAAAAATCTCCATGTCCCTCCATCCCAGTAAAAAGTACCCAACAAATACGTAAAAAAAATATTTTAATTAAACTTCGAGTGGTCAACGTTGTTGCCTTCGGCTACGGAAGGCTCGGGTTCAAATCAGAGAACCGACAGTTTTATACATTGATTTTTCAATCGATTTATGAATTTCTCTTCAAAGGCATGGATGTATGTGATGTCTTGAATTCTCCCCTCTCACCCATTCTATCCTACGAAAAGGGCGTATCGAGAGCGATTAGCTTACCACTAATCCTGTCCTAGCCCTATCCTTCTATCCCTACTCTCTTTGGAAAAAGAGAGGTTGAGCAACTGAGTAACAAGTAGTTCTCGTAGAAACAATTCTGTTGAGATAAACTCCATTAGGAGTCCATATGCTCCACATTGGGAGCGGACATGGTTAAAAATAAAAAAAAGTTATGTATATTATGTGCCACGTACAAATCTAATAAATAATATTCAAATTAGTGTGGAGATTGTGTTTAATGGGAGCTTTAAAGATTTTTTATGTGAGTTACTAATTTGGTAAATTTGTTGCAAAATGCGTTTTAACAAAGAAAAAAATGTAACAAATATTAGTCATTTGCACATTGCCCCGGTGGGCCGTACTCCCCATGTTGGGAAACACCAGTCTATACTATTTTTTACGGTTAATTTAGGTATCTGTGTATATTTTTAAGTTTTTATGCCAATTGAATTCAGTAAAAAACCTTATAATCATCTTTGCTTTTGAGCAACAATAAAATTGATTATGTCATATTTTAGATGCGGGGAAAATGTTTTATTAATTTGGGCAGGTTAATTGGTACTTTGATGAATGACTTTGCATTCCCCGTGAAAAAGTTAAATTAATCTTAATAATATGTAGATTGTAATTTTGTCCCAAAAACAATCACTGTGACAGATCTTAGTGAGTTGTCCAGTATGCAGATCTTTTAAAATGGGTCCATTTACCAATTGTTTCGTACGCCATTAAAATCTTTGTTCTCGTTTTTATATCAATGAAAAATGCTCACGACGATTGAACTCAGTTCTGGTGGTGATGAGCTGTCAGTATGTTAGCAAGGGGCTCGCCCAATCTCAATGTTATTTGTGATATTCCGGGGAACGGGTGATTTTCACTCTTAAACAAGTACATATACGCAATATATTTTGAAGCAATCAAAATGTTACTTTATAATACACTTAACATATACTGTAAAACAATACGCAATGTAATGAAGCGTAATAAACATCAATATCTATTAAAAAAATCTTTAACTAGACTGCTAGAGTGAAGATTTCCAAGATTGACATAGAAATGAAAATTTTCACTTCAATTCCAATTTTCCAACGTAATAATAATTAAGTCATCGTAAATAATACATAAGGTAAATAACGTATATAAAATATCTGAGTGAGAATTGTGTTTTCTTTGATATAAGTGACTCGATGGCTTAGTTAATATTTAACAAGGAACTCTCGCGTACTTCCGTAAATGATAAATAAATACAAAAAGACTTGATTTTATTAAAAATATTGATCGCTTTTTTGGTGTTCGCTGTCCAAACTTGGTGTAAATGCATCATATATTTATAAAATAAAACATTTGTATTAATTTCGCTTTTATTTTATATGATCGCGACCGGCTTCGGTTATGGCAAGCTTTATCAACAGATGATTTATTTCGTGTTTTGTGGATTGCGCATTTGTATATATATTTTAAACCATGTCCGCTTTCAATGTGGAGCTTATGGACTCCTAATGGAGTTTATCTCAACAGAAGTGTTTTCTACGAGAACTGCTTGTTACTCAGTTGCTCAACCTCTCTTTTTCCAAAGAGAGTAGGGATAGAAGGATAGGGCTAGGACAGGATTAGTGGTAAGCCAATCGCTCTTGATACGCCCCGTTCATAGGATAGGATGGGTGAGAGGGGGGAATTCAAGACATCACATATATCCATGCCTTTGAACATAAATTCATAAATTGATTGAAAAATCAATTTATAAAACTGTCCGTACCAGGATTTGAACCCGGGCCCTCCGTAGCCGAAGCCAACACCGTTGACCACTCGACCACGCAGGCGGCTAAAATTAACTTGTATATTATACACGTAGATTATTAAAACGTATCGTAATAAATGTTTTCTAAAAAAAACACTTGGCTCACTTCGCTTCTCGCGGCTCATACGTTCTGTGCGAAAATAGAATAAGTTATATACGTATTTTTGATTCAATTATTTAAACTTTTCTTTGGGTCGTATCGCAAATACGAGCGGAAATTATGGTTACCCGAAACAAAGCCCACCAACCATTGGATGCTAATTCGCCAACGGACTTTGGAGAAAACTTTTACATTTTCTTCCTTTGTTATTTAAATCAACCCTACCATCCCTTATTCGCACAGTTTCGCAACTCTATTATAAAGTTGAATATTAACGAAAAATAATTCATTCGTTAGAAACTGACGTGCTGATTAAGAACATTATAATGAATTTGAGTCCCACTACATTACAATGTCGTGATCAACAGGTGTCGTCAAGGGATTTGAACACCGCCGAGTAACGAGTATCAATACAATTGAGGGCTCTGTGGTGCTATTCCCAAGTATTTAAGACCATCTAGAATAAGTGTATGCGCGCGAGAATAGTACCGCTGGAAGCATAGACGGCAGGGCACTCTACATGTTTTGTTGAAAATTAGTTAGATAGTATGTCATGATGTAGCTGGCAAGAAACACACATGGTAGTTAGTTATTTTAAAGAAAATAAAACTCTTGCATGTAAATTTTTCAAGAATTAAAATTGAGTTTGTATCAAAGGCGGCAGTTAATCCTGTATAGCAAACGTGGCAGTTACTAAGCGGATTTTTTTTTTAAATATGTATATATATCATAAACGTTATTTTACCATATCCGCTCCTAATGTGAATCATATGGCTTCTTAATGGAAGTACTCAGTCGCTAAATCTCTCTTTTTCAAAGATAGATTAGAAGGATAAGGGTATAAGATAGGAGATAGGACTAGTGGTTAACTAATCGCTCTCGCTACACCCAGTTATTAATGGATCGGAAAGGGTAGGAGGCAACTTTCAGACATCACAAACACCTATGCCTTCGAACAAAAATCGATATATCGATCGAAAAATGCTGTTCGAACTGGAACTTGAACCCGTGAGAGCCCACAACCCTAATCGCTGCACCATAGAATAATAACATTGTGCTTAAAGTTAAACTGTTAATCTTCCATAAGTACTAATATGTTTCATATAAAAAGTGAATTTGGTATAAAAAAATAATATTTATCTACGAACTTAAAATTTCTACTACTGTGGCCAAGTCGGGCGTAGTTACACGCGTTCAAATCACCGAGTAGATATTTGCATATTTTGCCAATTAAAAAATCGATATGCAAATAAGTATCCTTATAATTACGCTAACTTAATGTGTTTGTCTTTGCTCGTGCATCATAACGGTACGCAGAAGCATCAATTGGCTAGCAACCAGTCTTATTATTATATCACACAACCATCGTCACCCTCCTATACAAAGATACACATCTACATCTTGAATATTTTTTCCTGTGCGTTGTTGTCCATATACTCCCAAAAGATGTGATCAGCATCACGAATCATATTGTCGCATATACAATTCAGACTAGTTACAAACTGGCCAAGCTGGAACAGCTTGGCTGCGATGTGACCATGGCCTATTATAAATTGGCTGGTCTAGAAATTAGAAGTAAAAACATGGCTGTCTCTAGTATTATATATTATACTAGAAGCGCTGTATTGTATAAATTAAAATAAAAGTATTATATATATAAATGTATTGTGTTGTGCACATGTTATTGTACCACGGATACAATCTCCGCCAAAAACGGTACATATTTCACATGATGCTACCAGCTGTAATATTATTACAAGAATGACTAATCGAGAAATTTCTTTTTTTCTGCCTCGCATACTGTTAACCGCAACATGTCAAATCGTATTCACTATTTCTTGTGAGAAACGAACCACATTCGAATTATCATTTATCATTCAAACAAAACCATTAGCCTTCCCATTCTTGCTCTGATTGTATTATATTATAAATTACACGGCGCTGCGATGGATAATAATTTCTCCTACTTTCTCAAAAACAGCGCGTTGAATGAACGATCAAAACTGGTTAAATGATTATTTCCCCACCATAGACAATAATTTCTCCGACACACGAACGTCACGCTAGACACGTTTTACCTGCACAAGCTGTGAAAAAATATATCCTACCTCACTTTCTCTCATTATAAATGAAAGAGACGGAAGATAATTTGAAGATTTTCTGTCAAATTGTAGGGAAAATTCAAAATTCGAACGCTGTGTATGCTGCATAGTAAAAGAGCGACGAGAACGAGAGGAATATACCGACGAAGGTTTTCTTCTTGGTTTAGTAAGCTGCCGGACGTCGGCAAAGGCGAATGTGTGCGTGTTGATTCGGTGTCGTATTACAAACTGTCAATGTTTACGTAGTCGATCTGTTATTTTGAATTTCGAAGATTATTATGAAATTTATGTTTGTGTGCCTCCCTTAGATGTTTGCACTGTGTTGCCAGTACAATACGTGCTATTTTCGTTGAATATTTAAGTGTTTTTTTTTATGTATTATAATAAAAAATAATTAATGTTAGTGTGTTTTTTTGCGTGAGGAGCGTTTTTCTGTAAACACACGCTGGATTTTTGCAAAACTGACGAGATAAAAAGTAAGTTATGTTTATTTTTTACGTGTATGTCCATGTATCCAAAAGGCTTTTTTTTATTTCAACAACAAAGCTTGTTGTCAATGTTTATTTGTGCATAAATATACAATATTATTTCCTTTGTTTAATATCAAATTAAAAAAAGCTTGCGCCAAAACAATAACTCATTCATTAAGCGCTGTCAATAATTAACGAGTTAATCATAGACAACGTTTAATTATTCAAGTAAGCATACGATCGATTTCATAATGAGCTACATTTAAAATAAGACGTTAAACTATTTATTTTATAATAGTAATTAATTAAGTCGCAATTAAAACCAAACAACAATATTGTTATAATTTTTGTTTAACATTTTGTCATCCAAACAGGTTTATCATAATTTGTTTATTTATCAATATGCAAAATTTTAGTCGTGAATATTATATTATTTATTCAAGGACGAGTTGTTGTTTTATTTAAATAATAATATGTAATAGTGTTTTTTAAACATTCTTTTAGTTTCGTCTTCTATTGAAGGTTGGATACGATGTTTTTTATGACTTTAAAGTTTTTATAAAGACATAAATGGCAGTTGTTTTCGGTGCCTTATTTTATTGTATTACTGGATCATTTTTACTAAACCATCACTGTCTATATCTACTATGAATTTTTAAGCTTATACACATAATACATTTCTCTGTTTTAAATTAAATAATCACATACCACGATTCTTCAACCCTTATCTAGTCCGCATTACGTGCATATAATATATTAACAAATGTAATGTAACTGCTTTCGAAATCCTATAGACGAACAGTTTTGCGCAAAACATACACTAAAGTGTGTGTTATAAAAACAAAATTCTAAAAAAGACTTCAGACATAGAAATTCTGGAATGTTGAGTTTTTCAAATCCCGAAACACGAGACATAAAATTGTCAAATTCCGGGAAATACTCGGGACCATAGTATTTTCATGAAGTAAAATTTGTTTTGAAAGAATAAAATCTACTTTATAATAAGACAGTTTGAGATAGTGATTCTAGAGTCTTGACGCTTTTCAAGTCCTGGAACACGAGACATAAAGTTGTATTACGGGAAATACTCGAGACTCGAGACCATAGTACTTTCATGAAGTAAAATTTGTTTTGAAAGAATATAATCTACTTTATAATTAAACAGTTTAATATAAGGATTCTGGAGTCTTGACTTTTTCAAGTCCCGGAGCACGAGACATAAAATTGTCATGTTTCGGATAAGTCTCACATCTCGAGACAATATTGTTATTTTCATGAAGTAATAATTTTGTAGTAATATTTGTTTTGAATGAATAAAAGTTTATTTGTACGTTTTTTTAAATATTTAACTAGTTATAGGTCTAAAGATTAATTTCTGGTTTCTCTATACCGAATTTCTAGTTTCACAGAATATAATTTAAGATTTCGACTGAAGGTACTTGGTGGAATTTCAATATTAAATTTGAATCGTTCAAACTATGTACATTCTCACAGATTTTGTCACTAACGACCCGGGTTTCGCCTTTCAGCATCTTCAAGCGTTCAAGTGCACGGATGAACTTTAACTGACAAAATCTGTGAGAATTTACATAGTTTGAACGATTCTAATTTCACAGAATATTTTTGTCTGTCTTAAAACTTTCCAAGTCGACATCAAAATAAACAATAATAAACTTCTCACCCTATGAAAATAAAAATTAATCTTTGAAAACCTGGCCACAATAAATGTAGCTGTGCATCGAAAGTCTAGGCATTAGTTTATTTTTGTGAATTTGTTATCCTTTGATAGTTACTATTCCCATGTGCTTTTGTTAAGCCTAATGGCCGGTAAGCTTGAGAAAATGTACTTTAAAGGTATAAATTTTCCCTTAATTAAAATATTCCCCATAGACACTACATACTCCATGAATGTATGTTGTTTTATACAAACGAAAACTGGAGAGAGTGTTGATAAAATATGTCAATGTATAGAATATGTTGATATATATGACTGACACAAAGTTCTGACACATCTAAACTGAGTTGTAAAAAAGTATGAATTATTATTTGTCCCATCCTTTTGGTGAATCATTAAGTCAGTTATCTCAATTCATTACAACGTTGACAAAACTGTGAAATGATATTCCTAGTTGTATTTATATGGAACTGAGAGAAAATCGTTTATATTCTTTAATTTTCATATCGACTGTGAAAAGGAAAAAGGACGTTACCAACAGTTTTTTCAAAACAGCTTTTTTCGATAATCACAATGTATCAAACTTGATACACGCTCTATCAAAAGGATTATGCTGCCAATTTCGAATTAGTATCTAAATTTTGCTTTTAAGTTTGAAAAAAGATGAGCTTGTGAAAATTGAAATCAAGAAAAAAGACTGAAAAAAAGGTTTTTCATAGAAAATTTCTTTAATCAATATTAGATTATGTCAAATTAACACCAGCTTACAAGTCTCCGTGCACTTCAAGGTGGTGTATATTTCATAATTTGCATATGGCCCAATGCATGGATTTTTTGCCCCCTGTAAAATTTGCTTCGTGTGGATAACGTCCCTTTTCCTTTCCATAGTCGATATGCAAACATCTGTATATTAAGAGAAAACTAGTGAGTTTTCTAGTTGTTCTTTTGTAAAGCTATAGAAGAGAGGTATACAAAAATAATTCGTAATGTAACTCAAAGCATAAAATGTTGGACCTATTCTTCTATGGGACTAGGTTGTCGATTTGTTCTTGTATGTTTCACTTTTATCTTATAATAACAATTCGATAAAAAATACAAATTCATTTTTGATTTATTCGTTTGTAATGTTTGTATCTCAAAGCAGACACAAACCTTTTCTATGCCTGCGAATGTTAGATATCAAACGAATTGAGTATTTTTCGACAAGTTTTCTTTTCGTTATTTAATACTTTTGTATTGTTAGTTCTATACAATTTCTTTTATTTTACAAATAATAATATATTTTACAATGTTAGCATTAGGGCATCCAATCCCGGGATCCCTTTCAATTTTCTGATCCTGAAATCCCGTGATCGCAGCCGTGTCGACCGGGATTTTCAGGATTGAGATTTTTTTAAAAATTTCGAAAACTGACACGAAATTGGCAAATCGAAGATTTAAAATTCCTCGGTGAGCTAAAAAAAACGAGGTTTGGAGATAATCCGAGGAAAAACTATAGCGAATTGAGGATTTCAAGTTCCTCGGTGAGCAAACCCTAATCCCGGAAATTAATCAATCCTGAAATCCCGAGATTGGGTACCTTAGTTAGCATCGATGTCACAGAATAGAACACTTGACCGCGAATATAACTAATAACTGTGGGTCTATTTGATTTCCATAAAGAAATTTCATAAATCATGAAATATTTCAAATAAAACAAAGTCAATCAATATTTACTTTTAATCTATGTTCGCTCCCAATGTGAAGCATATAGCCTAGTAATGGAGGTATCTTAACAAACTGTTTGTTACTCAGTCGCTCAACATCTCTTTTCCAAAGAAATATAGAAGAGATAGAAGAATAAGGCTTAAACAGAACTAGTGGTTAACTAATCACTTTCGCTTGTTACTCAGTTATTAAAGAATCGGAAGGGTAAGATTTTTATCGAACGGAATCAATAAACCAATCGAAAAAATGCTGCTTGTACTGGGACTCGAATCCGTGAGATCCAGCACTTAAGCCAACAACGCGAACCGCTGCGCCAAATTACCCGGTAGCCCGATATACGAATAGATTACACAAAAATACAATTTAAATGATTGTTTATTTTGCAATGTAAAAAAAATATATTATATTGTGAAAAAATAGTTGATATAAATGTAAAATTTGAAAATTGAGAAGGAAGTCAACTGAGTAAGCTCCGACAAAGTCTACTTTAATACATAAAAATAGAATTCTTCTGAACTCACTTACTTCCGTGGAATATGTCCGAAGCTTTAGTGACTTAACATTGTATAAGCTCTTCCTAGTGACATTCTCATTCGTAGACTGTTATTACGACATGGAAGAACAATCAGTGATATTTAAAAAAAAACCTGGATTTTGAATCGCTATTATATACACACTTTCATTTTTTTTAATTTTTTAATCCATGTCCGCTCCTAATGTGGAGCTTGTGGCCTCCTAAGAGGAGGTGTCTCGACAGAAGTTTTTTCTACAAGAACTATTTGTAGCTCAGTCGCTCAATCTCACTTTTTTCAAAGTAAGTAGTAGGGAAAGAGAGATAAGGCTAGAACAGGAATAGTGGTTGGCTAATCGCTATTGCTACACCCGGTTAGTAAGGGATCAGAAGGATGGGAGGAGAGAAAATTATGTGAATTGACACCACAAACACCCAGTCTTCGATCACAACTTTGAATTGAATAATTCTCAAATTCACTGTGATCTGTCCGGGAATCGAAACCAGACCTGCGTGATCGTTAGGGCAAGCTCTAACCGACACAGCAGGCGACAATTAGATTGTATAATAAATGCTTTTACAATTCAATACAACTGATAAAAATTCCATAAACATAAGAATGATCGAAAATTTGGACCTATTAGAGGTGAAGTGAGCCAACTAGTAAAATGGTAAAACTTTTATGTTGGTCTTTTAAGCACTATCACGTCTTTACTTGGTGCTTTGGTGGATTGTATATTTTTATTTTACGAATATAACACTATTGCAATGTAAAAGATTAAAAATATCCAAGTATTTTAGTTCTACAGTTTTTAATAATTTTTATGCGTTGATAGCTATTTGGGCTTTCGCCATCGTCAGAACTATGTTTAAACTTATATTTTGCTCAGCTATATATACTGGCTCTGAAGAGATACACAATGCATCAATTTATTCACTCTAACACTTAGGATGTGGATAAAATACTTTGATATTTTTAATCTGTTATCATGGAGTTCTACCAAGTAAATACCAAATCAGCTAATAACTATTGCAATGTCTTTTAACTGAGGCTATTTCCTTTTGACGATACTTTAAGACGTTTTGAACGTTACACCGCATCTAACTTATTTTTTCTAAAATACCACTTGGCTCACTTCACCTCTTATGGGATCATGTGACAATGATATGTTTGTTTCCGTTTACTTATTTGTTTGAATTGCGCTTTTATAAATTCAATATTCTGCAACGAATTCATGTCGATTATATTTCAAAAATGATCAATATGTTTGGGGGAACGGATTAAGTCGGACAGGAAAAAACCGAACAGGAAAAATACGTGTACGCTTTTAAACATGTACGATTTTGTTCATGTCCGCTTTTGTCCGTGTACGGTTTCTTTCGTTCGCTTTTAATGGCGGAAAGCATGAGGTGATTTCTATAGACTGTACTATGGGTGAATTATTGACTAGTATTTAATCATAGTATGGAAAAAATCATTTTCACTTCGAAGCTGAACGATTTTTTTTGCTAAATATTATATAAGTTTGGTAATTAAATTCATAAAAGTAAAAAAAAAAAAAAAAACCCTCCTACACGCGACGATACAAATAGTACGGAGAAAAACAAAGTGTGAACAAAATAAGTTTTACGAAACTAATTAAAACTTGATTAAGGTACATAATAACTTTGAATAAATCAAAATATATTTGTGTGTAAAGCGTCACATTTATTCATTTTAGCAATATGCTAGAAAATTCCGATTTTGTCCACGACTTGCTTGAATGTTTTGGCAATGCAGGAATTCCCGGAATTGAAAAAATGTAAATTCCAAAGTCCCTAAATTATACAAAGGGTCCGAGAATGGATGCCCTAAACATAACCTCATTTTCCTTTATCGTTATTGACATAACATTACTGCTAAAACACCTTTTACTGACGATTTATTTTAATGTCTGTTCCCAATGTAGAGCATATTTACTTTTAAGTCTGCCTATTGGATGCCTGTCACAGACGAGATATCTCGTAAGATTGTTCGTGCCCAAAACACCAGTTACAAGTTAGCTCGTCAATAACTAATTAAATTAATAATTTAAAATTATAGCCGGCATGCTAGGTGATTACGTTATTTTTTCTACGGCAGCTAAAAGATTAACGGATGATATTCTAAGTCTAAGAGAACTGTTTGTAAATACACTGTTGCTCAACCTCTCTTTTTAGAAGAGAGTAGTGATTAATGGATAGGACTAAAGCATGATATGTGGTAGCACTTTTGCTAAATTTATTTTTAGGATTGAATAAGGGTTGAGAAGAAATTTGAGACACCACATACATCAATGCCTTTGAACAGGAATTCATAAATCGTCCGTCCGTCTGTATTGGGATTCAAACACTTCAGCTATTCAGCCAAAAGCAACGACGTTGACCACTCAACCGCGGACTGATATGGTTCACGGGATTTAGTGAGGAATAAAAAAATAGCTAAATGAGTATGTTTTAATAATGTGTGAAAATTTCAATATACGTCAGCAAAAGGATTGTACTTTTTTTAATTTAAAATATAATAAGCAAACATTAAAGTAAGAATTTTCAACTACGTTTTAATTAATGCAAATCTGTATTAATATGATAATTATTATTAATATAATTCAGCAATTTATTATTTAAATTGTTGAAAGTTATAATATGCATTTTCCATAAACACGAGTGTGATTCACCAGAAGTTGAACTTTGGATAGTGTATGTTCAACAAAATATGAATTCATTGTACATATATTAAACTTGTTTTTTAAAAAATGACTGTTCGTAAAAAATATGCATATTATTTTGCATTTAGTAGAAAAACAAAATTAATTCTATTCGAATATTAATTCATTGCTTGTAATTGTTTTTGAGTGCCTTTTCGTTTGACTATGTTTTTCTCTAGTGCAGTCATTTCTAAACTGATGTGGATTATTGCAAAGAAAGCCGAAAAAAATATATTGATTTTTTATAAAATTTGAATTGTTTGAATTTTGTACTTTTCCATGAGTTTTGTCGCTAACGACCCGGGTTTCGCCTTTCGGCATCTTCAGGCATTCCAAGTGCACGGATGTACTTGAACTGACGCTTAGTAAACAGTTTGTATCGTTTATAAACAAAAATATAAGTAGATCACTAAGTTAAAAGGCTATTAAAATGTAAATTAGCGAAAATTGAATGTATACAATTTTCAATGGATTAAGTGGGTTTGTTATAATTATGGGGATTTTTCGAAAATATTAATGACCAGATAATAACATAAAAATGTTTAACGTTGATTTTTGTTGTTTAATGTTGATTTTTTTATAACATAATATATCGACTGTGGAAAAAAAAAGAAACGTAGCCATCACATAACAAATTTGACAGAAGACACAAGAAACGTTTTTTGATAATTTCAGGACAAAGGCAAATAATGAAATACATACAGCCTTGTTGCGCACGGAGACCGATAAACTGTTTTAAAATTGACTTTATCTATTATTAGTTTAGCCGAATTTCTCTTCGAAAATCTTTTTTCCTGATCACAATTTTTATGAGCCTTTCTTTTCTCAAAGTTAAAAGCTAAGTTTAGATACCAATTCGGCATTTTCAGCTTATATTCTTTTGATATAACATTTATTAAGTTGTATATCTGTGATTATAGAAAAAAAGCTGTTGGCTACTTCTTTTTGCCTTTACACAGTCAATGTATATAAACAAATACACGCAATTTCATATCGTAACGTAAAAGTACCAGGGCAGTTACAGGACATCAGTGAATCTTGAGTTTTTAGACGTGGATACAGAATCCAGTTGTCGACAATAAACATGACGAATTTTAGATTTCGAGTAAAGATGCTTGGGGAATTTCAACATTTAATTTGAATCGTCTATATAATGTACATTCACACAAGTTTTGTCACTAACGACCTAGGTTCCGCTTTTAAGCATCTTCAGGCGTTCAAATGCACGTATGGACAGTGAACACCCTAAAATTGAGAAAGGCATTATATTAAGAAAAGTATAAAACACTCTTTTGTACAAATGAAATATCGTGGAATGAGGGAATGATTTATTATTTTTTATTCATGTCGGCTCCCAATATGGAGCATATTAATTACTTCCTAATGAAAGTATCTCAACAAAAGTTTTTCTTCGAGAACTGTTGGTTACTCAATCGCTCAAATTCTCTTTTTAAAAGAGAGTAGTAAAGATAGAAGGATAAGGCTAGAGCAGGACTAGTGGTTAACTAATTGCTCTCGCTATGCCCAGCTATTAAAGGATCTTAAGGATGGGAGGCGAAGAATTTTCAGACACCACAAACACTGTTCATTCTGGGACTCGAACTCGTGTGATCCCACGCGGAAGTCAAGACCGTTGCGCCATAGGACCCGACCCGACAATCTTAACACATATTCAAAATACATGTGTATATGTACTATAATTCTTATGTTGTAAATGCTACTAAATATTAAATTCTCTTATCTCGAGATTTGTTTGAGAGTCTAGAAAACAATTTGTTTATTTTGAGCCGAGTTTATTGTTTAAATAACGACATATCGATGACGAAATAAATTTTAATATTCCACACAGATTTCCGCAATGCATTGATTGAATAAATAAATATTATGTTTGTATAGAAAATTCCTAGGTATTTTTTTTTCTCATTTGTGTTATAACTATGATGTTGAAAAATCAATAATGTGGGTTTTTGTGTAAAATTTATTTGTTTTTATGTATAAAAAAACCTGTTTCAAAAACGTTAAATCTTGTACTTAGTTATATTTTTATTTTTCTCTGTGTGCTGTTTAATTGGATTTTAGCATAATGATTATTTAATGACAAACAAGATTATTTTATAAAAAAAATCAGTCGAAAGTAACAAATAAACAATATAAAATAATATTTTTTTGCACTAATATTCTTGATTGACTCAGCGGTAACTTTGTGGAAGTTCGTTTTAATATAAAATTAAAAATAATTTTGATTATTCCACGTATTATTTTAATAATGTGTCACTATTAGTAACACAATACTTGGAATAATCAAAGTTATTTTTAATTTTATATTATGATAGCAATTTTTAAATATTTTATAGAAACAAAATGTCAACCTTTTTTTATTTGTATCTATGTCCGCTGCTAATGTAAAAAATAAAATTTGGTCTACCAATGGAGGTATCTCAAAAAAAGATTTTTACGAGAACTGTTTGTTACTCCGTTTGTTTCTGAAGAGAGTAAAAGGGATAGAAATATAAGGCAGGAATATAGTTAACTTATCGCTCTCGTTTCGTCCAGTTAGGTGGGAGGGAAATTTGAAACACTAACACCCATGCCTTCGAACAGAAATCGTTAAAAAAGGTGCTGTTTGTACCGGGAGTCGAACTCGTGAGAAGCCAACAACGCTTACCAGTGCGCCATTGGACAATAAAATGTTTACCCTAGAAAAATGAACTTTTAAGAGAATGTCGTACCTTTGATCGTTAGTAAATACGTTTCAAGGCCTTTGGTTACATTGACTGTAAGATGAAAATACTTTCGATGATCCCTATATTCCTTGCCACCCATCTTCTTTTATAACAAGAAAGTTGGAAAAGAAATAAAATGACTTTCATTCTCTCATATCACATGTCTTTACCGTAACGAAAGACTGGGCTACTCAATAACAATAGCAGTACTTGTGAAAACGGCTCCTGTTAAAATTTTCTAGTTTTTATGATATTTTTAATACAAATCACGCTTACTTTTTGGCCGTGACCGCAGCTTAGCGTCTATATTTTTCACGCATACGAGAGCATTGAATAGGTCCATGACTTACATCAGCGGTCACCAAACTCGGACCCGCGGACCGAATCTGGTATTTCAAAAATATTTTTTATACACGAAATATTCTCTTTCACATTTTCTAACAGAATTCCAACAATAATTTCGTTCCCTCCGGCATTTCTATGCTCTATAAAAAAAAACCATAATCCTCTTCATTTATTGATTTGGCATTTACTTGGTAGAACTTTATTATAATAGGGTAAAAATAACAACGTATTTAGCCTGTGTGGTTGAGTGGTCAACGTTGTTGGCTTCGGCTACGGAGGGCCCGGGTTCAAATCCCGGTACGGACAGTTTTATAAATTGATTTTTCAATCGATTTATGAATTTCTGTTCAAAGGCATGGGTGTATGTGATGTCTTGAATTCCCCCCCTCTCACCCATCCTATCCTACGAACGGGGCGTATCAAGAGCGATTAGCTTACCACTAATCCTGTCCTAGCCTTTATCCTTCTATCCCTACTCTCTTTGGAAAAAGAGAGGTTGAGCAACTGAGTAACAAGCAGTTCTCGTAGAAACACTTCTGTTGAGATAAACTCCATTAGGAGTCCATATGCTCCACATTAGGAGCGGACATGGTTTAGTTTTACATTTTTTAAAAATATAGTTCTGACGATGGCGAAAACCGAAATAGCTATCAACTCGAAATATATAAAAAAAACTGTAAAACTAAGTACGTTGTTATTTTTACCCTATCATCATCGTCGTTTTTAAACGAAATTAGTGATCCCAGGATAACAATTTTTAGGGTTACCTTGGGAACGGTTTCATGATTTAAGAAGTTATATGCCAAGATAACTAACGACGTGGACCGGCTTTCACCTGCCCGTGGACCGGAACTGGTCCACGAACCAGCATTTAAGTATCACTGGATTAAAACACAGCATAATGCCGCCTGTGTGGCTGAGTGTTCAACGACGTTGGCTTCGGTAACGGAGGTCACGGGTTCGAATCAGAGTACGGACAGTTTTGTAAATTGATTTTTCAATCGATTTTTGAATTTTCGTTCGAAGGCATGGATGTATGCGATGTCTTGAATTCACTCCTCCCACCCATCCTATCCTATGAACGGGGCGTATTAAGAGCGATTATATAACCACTAGTCCTGTCCTAGCCCTATCTTTCTATCCCTACTCTCTTCGGAAAAAGAGAGGTTGAGCAACTGAGTAACAAGCAGTTCTCGAAAAAATACTTCCGTTGAGATAAACTCCATTAAAAGTCAATATTCTCCACATTGGGAGCGGAAATGGTACAAAAAAAAATGTTACAGTATTCACTGATACACTGTAACAATTTTACATCAATATTTTTTATTTTAATAAATATTTATGGTGTATAAAACATTTTTAACGAAATCAACAAAAAAACATGCCGAATTAACTTAAATAATTTTATTACTTCACTGCGTGACCGACAAAAGTAAATTCAGGTTTTATTGCAAAGACTAGAATATAAAATAATAATATAGCCAGCTAACGTTTTTTTTTTTAGTTTTCAATGTCAGGAAATAAAATGAAGCGTCTACAAACAAAAAACAGATATGTCCACTTTGTAATGTTGGGAGTAAACGACGTATTGGCGATGAAATTTTTACTTGTATCGATTGTTTTTTTGTATTGAACGTACAGTATTTTTTATAAAGAACAATGTGACAATTTTTACAGCCAGTCTTTTGCTTATTGTAATAAATATAGTAAAGTCAACATTCTGGCAGACGTTGATAATTCTGAGTAAACAACGAATACAAAATTTGAGCTTTTAGTGTGAAGCCTCGAGCATCAATATGTTATGTTACATATCATACATATTTAAAATATTATAATATAAGTAAATTTATGCTGACCTAACACAAATCAAGTTATTCATAAATAGACAGGGAATGGTTTTGTATCTTCACTCATAATATTAACATTCGACTGTTGAAAGGAAAAAGTTTTTTGATAATTTTGGGACAAAGAATAATTATGAAATATACACAACTTCGAATTGTATGAATACTGATAAACTGGTTTTTAATTGAACCCGTGAGGTCTGGCACAGAAGCCCACAACGCTTATTACTGCGCCATATACAATTAAACAGTGTTGTTTATACAAAACAAAAGAAAATTAATAGGGCGTTACAAAAAACTGTTATTGAAAGAAATTTACAAATGGGCGTAAGTGATACAAAAATGACTAAAATTAAAATGTTTATTACCTCTTATGCTTGAGATATATTTTTTATAAAATTACTTTCCATCAAGTGGTAGTGAACACCCTAAAAGCGATCCATAAGTAATAAAGTCAAAACTGATAGTCTTATAGTTCCCGTACAGACCGACTATTAACATAAAATGTTGTAAAAATAAGTCGAAATAATAACATATCGACTGTGGAAAGGAAAAAGGACACAACCCACACATATAAAATTTTAAAGGAGGCACCAAAAACGTGTTTTGATGATTTTGGGCCATATGCAAATTGCAAATTATACACAACCTTGAAATGCACGGCGACTTCTAAACTGGTGTTTAATTGACATAACATAATATTAATCAAAGAAATTGTCTAGTAAAAACCTTTATTTCAGTCTTTTTTTTGGATTTAATTTTTTACAAGGTCATCTTTTTCAAACATAAAAGTTAAATTTAGATACTAATTCGGCATTTTCAGCTTCCATCCTTTTGATTGAACGTGTGTCGAGCTGTATTCATTGTGATTATTGAAAAAAAAGCTGTTTTAGAAAAACTGAGGGTTAAGTCCTTTTTCCTTTCAACAGTCGATATGTAATTAACATATTAATTTGGCCAAAAAACAAGGAAATAAAGCCCACGTCTGCCCAAAAAAACTTTTTTTTTCTCCGTTTGCAAAGTCATACTCGAGACTCGTATACAAATGAGCCCTACGGATCATTAATCACGAAGTAACTTCAATCAGATTGCGGCCATCGGGTGTCAATCCCGGGACAATGGAGAATAGAAAGAGATGAGGCGCGTCCATTGTAGTGATAAACGTACAATAAAATAATATTTCCATTTTGCAAACAAAGAATTTATATAATAGAAAAACTTCTCTTCGCTGCTAAAACTTTACGAAACTACTCAAAAATAATGGATACTTAATAAAAGTTTGACAACTACTGAGAAGAGTTTGACAAAAGAAACATTTTTTGTTATTATTATACCGCTGTCATAAGTAAAAACAACGCTAACGGTTAACAGCACATTTCATGCAATAAACATAAAGATAGTGATTCCAAGAATAGCAAAACTTTGAAAAATTTTATTGCTTGCTTCTTGGTGGATGATTTTGTTACAGTAATCAGTAAAATGTACTACTTGAATAGAAAAATTGTCCAAAATATACATTTTGATGAGGTTGTAGGGTTGTTCTGGAAAGTGCTTGTTAAATTTGACTAAGGCTGGTGAGCCTCTTGTTAATTTTAGAGAAAACAATATTCTCCGATCAAATAAGTACATAACTGCAATTTCTGAGATATATATTATCTACGACAGCTTCAGTATACACAGTAGTACATTTTTAACAATTTACATTGATTAGTTTACGGTAAATTGCATATTGTTACATATTATAAAAGTATTAAGTAACAATCGATTGCTTATTTTAATATTGCATATAATTGCAAAGGAGTGTTAAAAAGTTCACTCCTTCCCCCGAACACCGAGAATTGCTTATAGATCAAGCGAGCTTCTTTTTTATGTATTAGCAGCCCACTGCTGGGTTGTACATTTGACGATGGTCGGGT
The DNA here is from genome assembly GCA_030503985.1 of Himalopsyche tibetana. Lineage (NCBI taxonomy): Eukaryota > Metazoa > Arthropoda > Insecta > Trichoptera > Rhyacophilidae > Himalopsyche > Himalopsyche tibetana. The sequence goes on along the minus strand of JAPJYX010000011.1, from coordinate 4,702,583 downwards.
TTTCGTGGCGTATTTTTTCTCTTCGAGCTAAATTTTGAGTAACTTGAAAATCTCATTTATGTTATTTATTTATTTATTTATTTATTTATTGTTAAAAATCAAAATTACAGTACATGACATAACAGCTGACGCCAATTCGCCATGCACTTGAAAAATATAATAAGACAAAATATAAAATAAAAATACACAGTACATCAAATTCAACATAAAAAATCAAGAAATACAAAAGAAAAATTTATCAAACAGTTCACAAATACCATCACCAAAAATGTCCACTTCTCTAGGCAATGCGTTGATTAGTCGAACGGCCCTTGGAACTGGTGACTCATACCTCCTAAGCGAGGTATAAGTTTTTAGAAATAAAAGTTTTTGCTCATTGTTTCGCCCACGTAAGAATAAATTGGGAGCATGTAAATTAATAGTCATGAGAATTTCAGGATTATTAACTCGGCCCCGAAGAAGAAGAGAAAAATGCTTTAAGCTTGAAAACGATCTTCGAGCTTCAAGTGAGTGAAATGATAACATTCCTAAAAGAAATTTGGTGGGGTAGTATTCCTTTAAGGAATAATCAAAGGGGAAGAATTTAAATTTTTTGAAATAATAATATCTTAGAAATTTCTTATGGATTCTCTCCAATTTCAGCTTGTATGAACTTTCATATGGGCTCCAAATGATGGATCCATATTCAAGCTTACTTAAGACCAAAGAAACATAAAGCGTCCGAAACACAGTTGGGTTTTCAAATGGTTTGCTTTGTCTAACAATAAACCCAAGAAGTTTGCTTGCACGCAGTGCAATAGAAGTTATATGTGAATGAAAGGTGAAAGAGGAGTCAAATCTTATACCAAGATCAACAACTTCAGACAAACGCTTTAAAGCATCATTAGATATCACATAGTTATATGTGATGGGTAATCTTGAGCGAGAGAAGGAAATACAAAAACATTTTGAAATGTTGAAGTCGAGTTTGTTTTTTATAGACCAATTTAAAATATTATTCATATTTTGTTGCAGAATAGTACAGTCAGACTCATTACTGATACGTAAAAACAGTTTTAAATCATCAGCAAAGAGCAGATACTTTATTCCACGTATACATTCTATAATATCGTTAATAAAAATAAGAAATAAAATTGGGCCAAGATTAGATCCTTGAGGAACCCCGGAATATGTTGGAAAGACGTTTGATATGAACCCAGCGTAATCAACATATTGGCGTCGATTTGACAAATAGGAAACAAAAAAACTAATCATCCTGTTTGAGCATCCTACAGCACTCAATTTATCCAAGAGAATATCATGATCAACACGGTCAAATGCTATAGAAATATCCGTATAAATAGCATCAACCTGACAGTTAGAATCCAAAGATTGCGAAATATAATCAGTATACACAATTAGATTGGTTGTAGTTGAACGTGCTGATCTAAAACCATGTTGAGAATCAGTTAATTGACAATCAACATGCATATAAATATACCTATGTATAATAGATTCAAAAAGTTTAGCCGGTGCTGATAAAATTGCTACTGGACGAAAATTTGTGATTTCAGAAAGAGAGCCTTTTTTGTGGACTGGTCTTATGCGAGTCAAGCTCCAGCATTTTGGAAAAGTGAAGGTACTTAAACTTAAATTGAAAAGATACAATAGAGGTGTACTTAAAATAGATTTGCAGCCTTTGAGCAACCATGGGGGAATACCATCAGGACCCACTGAAGCTTTTGGGTAAAGACGAGAGAAGGCATACCGCATATCGGACACATTAAGATTATTGATATCAAGAGTAGGCCAAGAAGAATGTACTGACTCCGATTGGAAAGGGATGTATTTTGGTGGAGTTTTAGAGTAAACTGATTTAAAATACATAGCAAAACCCTCAGCAATAGCCAGGTGACCATTCAATACACTACCATCGAGAGACATGGATGAAAGCTGAGCAGAAGAGTCACGTATTTGGCGGACATAGTTCCAGAAAGTTTTAGGTTCTGAATTTATGTTCATACCGATGTTGTTTATATAAATTTTGTAATCGCTTTTAATGAGTTCGTGAACTCTTCTGCGCAGCTCAGAAAAAATATTATAATCATTCGGACATTTATAGCATTTCCATTTTTTATGGCACTTATTCTTTTTGATAATACATTTAATAACATTTTTTGAAAACCATTTCGGAAAGTCCCGTTTTGAGCCCGAGTTAACATTTTTATCAAAAAAAATTTGCATGACATCATTAATTTTATTATAAAATACACTGACAGCCTTGTCAATATCGCTGATCAAGTACATATCGTCCCACTCAATGCCGTGCATTGTGTTGAACATGTGCAATAAGTCACCACGGCGAAAATTCCATGAAGCTCTTTTTCTAGTGCTATCAGGAAAATCTTCAATCACATCACTTTGATCGCGGTGATAACCGGATAATTTCTTTTTAAAAATAGGAAACTCAATTACTAAAGCCGGATGATAAATGTCCTCAGGGACAAGAGGATCATCACTTGCATACACAGAGATACAACAATCTACATCAGCCAGTACCAAGTCTAAAATTCGTGACTTTGCATTCCTAATCTGTGAGAACTGTTTAAGATTCACACAGCTCAAAAAGTGAGCAAACTCCAATTCTACCCTGGGCGCTGACGAATACAAATTGAAATCACCAATGATAGCAATAGAGTTTCGTACAGGTAAATTTTGAAGGAAGTTAAAAATCTGTTCATATGTTTCTATGGAGCATTTAGGCGGAAAATAAATGCAACAAATTGTGTGATGTGATACACCACACATCACATCAACAACAACTGCATCAACGTTAATGCACGGATTGCACTCAATCCTAGCAACACTATCAACGCTGTCAGTGCGTATGGCAATTAAAACACCACCACCTCTTTGGCCATATCTCCGATCTTGACGAAAAACAATATATTTACTACCAAAGAGCTCAGCATCATAGACAGAATCATTAAGCCACGTCTCACTCAGGCAAACAACTGGATAGCTAACCGCCAAAAGAGCGTTCCGTAGCTCAACAGACTTAGTCCGTAGACCCCTTACATTCTGGTAGTAAATTTTTAACATTTTAAATCGACTATTTTTATGATACAGTCATATTTTTTTATTTATAATTGATGGCTTGATTTGCCATTCTTTAATTATTGAGTTGAGTGGCCAAATGCTAGGACATAAAAATAGTTTAATTTTCGATATAGGAACCTCAATTTTAAACGAAGAATATTTCGCTTTCGTTAACAGTTTTCTTACTGTTACTTTATCGGGTACACTCTCACTTAAAAAATTTATAAGTCCGTCCTCAGTTGTATCAGGATGAAGAGACCAAACATGAATGGAAGCTGTACGCTCAATACCAGAGCAAGCCGAACTGCCAACTCTCGTTCCACATATCTGTGTTGGTGATGATGTGGCAGTCATTGGAATATGGCTTTTGCGGTTCTTTTTTTGAATTGTTTTCCAATGATTATTATTGCTAGGCTCATCAATAGCCGAAATCATTGAAATTGTTGAAAGGGGCTGCTTTTGCTGAATTTTGTCTGGTACATTATCATTCACAAGGTCAATAACAGGTAGCACGTTTACGTTTGGCTTACATGTTGATGCATTAGGAATGGGTTTAACGACAGAAAATGATGATCGGGTGACCCTTTTATTGGTTTTAATTGCCTGGCTATTGGATGGTTCTGTTATAGCTGGCACATTCACCGTCAAATTCTTCGAAGTCAACTCACATTGACATTCACCAGTTTCAACGTATTTTTTTACAGCTTCAATACGCTCAGTTAAAGCTTTAAGACTTTTGATAATAATATTCAGTTCACTATGAACATCCATTTTGTTAAAAATATTTTATATTACTTAATACACTAAATAACTATTAGTAGTATTTATTAAAACTAGCTGTAAGCCCGTTGCCCAGCAACGTGAGATTTTTGTTGCATAGTATTTAATTTAATTTAATTTTATGTTATTTTATTTTATGGTATTTTATTTTATTTTATTTCATTTCATTTTATTTTATTTTATTTTATTTTATTTTATTTTATTGAATTTAATTTAATTTAATTATATTTTATTTTAATATATTTTATTTTTATAGTTAGCAGATATTTCGTAAATTATTTAATATTTGGAATAATGTTTAAGTTTGCTAACAACAATTTTTCGTATTAGCAGAAACTTCGTAAATTACTTAATTTTTAGAATAATGTTCAAGTTTGCTGACAACTATTTTTCGTAGTAGCAGAAATTTCGTGAATTATTGAATTTTTGGAAAAAAAAAGTTTGATAACAACCATTTTTCGTAGTAGCCGAAATTTCGTAAATGATTTAATATTTGGAATAATGTTCAAGTTTGCTAACAACCATTTTTCGTAGTAGCATAAATTTCGTAAAATATTGATTTTTTGGAATAAAGTTTAAGTTTGCTAACAACCATTTTTCGTAGTAGCAGAAATTTCGTAAATTATTTAATATTTGGAATAATGTTCAAGTTTGCTAACAACCATTTTTCGCAGTAGCATAAATTTCGTGAAATATTTAATTTTTGGAATAAAGTTAAAGTTTGCTAACAACCAATTTTCGTAGTAGCCGAAATTTCGTAAATTATTGAATTTTTGGAATAAAGTTTAAGTTTGCTAACAACCATTTTTCGTAGTAGCAGAAATTTCGTAAATTATTGAATTTTTGGAATAATGTTCAAGTTTGCTAACAGCCATTTTTCGTAGTAGCAGAAATTTCGTAAATTATTTAATATTTGGAATAATGTTTAAGTTTGCTAACAACCATTTTTCGTAGTAGCAGAAATTTCGTAAAATATTTAATTTTTAGAATAATGTTTAAGTTTGCTAACAACCATTTTTCGTAGGAGCAGAAATTTCGTAAATTATTTAATATTTGGAATAATGTCCAAGTTTGCTAACAACCATTTTTCGTAGGAGCAGAAATTTCGTAAATTATTTAATTTTTGGAATAATGTTGAAGTTTGCTAACAACCATTTTTCGTAGTAACAGAAATTTAGTAAATTATTCAATTTTTGGAATAAAGTTTAAGTTTGCTAACAACCATTTTTCGTAGTAGCAGAAATTTCGTAAATTATTGAATTTTTGGAATAATGTTCAAGTTTGCTAACAACCATTTTTCGTTGGAGCAGAAATTTCGTAAATTATTTAATATTTGGAATAATGTCCAAGTTTGCTAACAACCATTTTTCGTAGTAGCAGAAATTTCGTAAATTATTGAATTTTTGGAATAATGTTTAAATTTGCTAACAACCATTTTTCGTAGTAGCAGAAATTTCCTAAATTACTTAATTTTTGGAATAATGTTTAAGTTTGCTAACAACCATTTTTCGTAGAAGCAGAAATTTCGTAAATTATTGATTTTTTAGAATAATGTTTAAGTTTGCTAACAACCATTTTTCGTAGTAGCAGAAATTTCGTAAATTATTGAAATTATTGAATTTTTGGAATAATGTTTAAGTTTGCTAACAACCATTTTTCGTAGAAGCAGAAATTTCGTAAATTATTGATTTTTTAGAATAATGTTTAAGTTTGCTAACAACCATTTTTCGTAGTAGCAGAAATTTCGTAAATTATTGATTTTTTGGAATAATGTTTAAGTTTGCTAACAACCATTTTTCGTAGTAGCAGAAATTTCGTAAATTATTGAATTTTTGGAATAAAGTTTATGTTTGCTAACAACCATTTTTCGTAGTAGCAGAAATTACGTAAATTATTTAATTGTTGGAATAATGATTAAGTTTGCTAACAACCATTTTTCGTAGTAGCAGAAATTTCGTAAATTATTTAATTTTTGGAATAATGTTAAAGTTTGCTAACAATCATCTTTCGTAGTAGCAGAAATTTTGTAAATTACTTAATTTTTGGAATAATGTTTAAGTTTGCCAACAATTATTTTTCGGATTTTAAATTATTTAACAATTATTTCCAATAAAAATCAAAAGATCAAATCCAATTTTTCAATAAAAAATCAGTTGCACATTTTGTCCAAGTGTATGAAAAAAGCAAAATATTATTAATAATATCATATATCCATATCATAATTTGAATATTCTTAATGTATTAAAGAATTCTAACAGATTTTCAAGGTCAGACGTGAAAAGATTCATCATTATGATTCAATTGATCAAATCCGCTCCAAAAAATATTAGTCTCACATCGACTCACACGATCAGACGATTCATTTCGATAGCCCTATAATCATAGTTTGCAATAGTCGAATTAAAGTCTTTGATTATTCGAATATTATGATGTATGGTGATACAATACTTTAGCTCTACACCAAGAAATATCAAATTTTCAAACGTGGCGATATCAGAACATTCACGCCCGGTTTAAAATAAGCCGCTCCCATTGGATAGAACAACATTTCAAAAATGTGCTGTTCAGAATAAATCGAAATCATTGGTCTGTACCTTACTGCGGACGTCCTTACAGACAGACCTTATCGGCTATTAATGTTAAGACTAGCAGTAAGCCCGTTGCCCAGCAACGTGAGATTTTTGTTGCATAGTATTTAATTTAATTTAATTTTATGTTATTTTATTTTATGGTATTTTATTTTATTTTATTTCATTTCATTTTATTTTATTTTATTTTATTTTATTTTATTTTATTTTATTTTATTGAATTTAATTTAATTTAATTATATTTTATTTTAATATATTTTATTTTTATAGTTAGCAGATATTTCGTAAATTATTTAATATTTGGAATAATGTTTAAGTTTGCTAACAACAATTTTTCGTATTAGCAGAAACTTCGTAAATTACTTAATTTTTAGAATAATGTTCAAGTTTGCTGACAACTATTTTTCGTAGTAGCAGAAATTTCGTGAATTATTGAATTTTTGGAAAAAAAAAGTTTGATAACAACCATTTTTCGTAGTAGCCGAAATTTCGTAAATGATTTAATATTTGGAATAATGTTCAAGTTTGCTAACAACCATTTTTCGTAGTAGCATAAATTTCGTAAAATATTGATTTTTTGGAATAAAGTTTAAGTTTGCTAACAACCATTTTTCGTAGTAGCAGAAATTTCGTAAATTATTTAATATTTGGAATAATGTTCAAGTTTGTTAACAACCATTTTTCGCAGTAGCATAAATTTCGTAAAATATTTAATTTTTGGAATAAAGTTAAAGTTTGCTAACAACCAATTTTCGTAGTAGCCGAAATTTCGTAAATTATTGAATTTTTGGAATAAAGTTTAAGTTTGCTAACAACCATTTTTCGTAGTAGCAGAAATTTCGTAAATTATTGAATTTTTGGAATAATGTTCAAGTTTGCTAACAGCCATTTTTCGTAGTAGCAGAAATTTCGTAAATTATTTAATATTTGGAATAATGTTTAAGTTTGCTAACAACCATTTTTCGTAGTAGCAGAAATTTCGTAAAATATTTAATTTTTAGAATAATGTTTAAGTTTGCTAACAACCATTTTTCGTAGGAGCAGAAATTTCGTAAATTATTTAATTTTTGGAATAATGTTGAAGTTTGCTAACAACCATTTTTCGTAGTAGCAGAAATTTAGTAAATTATTCAATTTTTGGAATAAAGTTTAAGTTTGCTAACAACCATTTTTCGTAGTAGCAGAAATTTCGTAAATTATTGAATTTTTGGAATAATGTTCAAGTTTGCTAACAACCATTTTTCGTTGGAGCAGAAATTTCGTAAATTATTTAATATTTGGAATAATGTCCAAGTTTGCTAACAACCATTTTTCGTAGTAGCAGAAATTTCGTAAATTATTGAATTTTTGGAATAATGTTTAAATTTGCTAACAACCATTTTTCGTAGTAGCAGAAATTTCCTAAATTACTTAATTTTTGGAATAATGTTTAAGTTTGCTAACAACCATTTTTCGTAGAAGCAGAAATTTCGTAAATTATTGAATTTTTGGAATAATGTTTAAATTTGCTAACAACCATTTTTCGTAGTAGCAGAAATTTCCTAAATTACTTAATTTTTGGAATAATGTTTAAGTTTGCTAACAACCATTTTTCGTAGAAGCATAAATTTCGTAAAATATTGATTTTTTGGAATAAAGTTTAAGTTTGCTAACAACCATTTTTCGTAGTAGCAGAAATTTCGTAAATTATTTAATATTTGGAATAATGTTCAAGTTTGTTAACAACCATTTTTCGCAGTAGCATAAATTTCGTAAAATATTTAATTTTTGGAATAAAGTTAAAGTTTGCTAACAACCAATTTTCGTAGTAGCCGAAATTTCGTAAATTATTGAATTTTTGGAATAAAGTTTAAGTTTGCTAACAACCATTTTTCGTAGTAGCAGAAATTTCGTAAATTATTTAATATTTGGAATAATGTTTAAGTTTGCTAACAACCATTTTTCGTAGTAGCAGAAATTTCGTAAAATATTTAATTTTTAGAATAATGTTTAAGTTTGCTAACAACCATTTTTCGTAGGAGCAGAAATTTCGTAAATTATTTAATATTTGGAATAATGTCCAAGTTTGCTAACAACCATTTTTCGTAGGAGCAGAAATTTCGTAAATTATTTAATTTTTGGAATAATGTTGAAGTTTGCTAACAACCATTTTTCGTAGTAGCAGAAATTTAGTAAATTATTCAATTTTTGGAATAAAGTTTAAGTTTGCTAACAACCATTTTTCGTAGTAGCAGAAATTTCGTAAATTATTGAATTTTTGGAATAATGTCCAAGTTTGCTAACAACCATTTTTCGTAGTAGCAGAAATTTCGTAAATTATTGAATTTTTGGAATAATATTTAAATTTGCTAACAACCATTTTTCGTAGTAGCAGAAATTTCCTAAATTACTTAATTTTTGGAATAATGTTTAAGTTTGCTAACAACCATTTTTCGTAGAAGCAGAAATTTCGTAAATTATTGAATTTTTGGAATAATGTTTAAATTTGCTAACAACCATTTTTCGTAGTAGCAGAAATTTCCTAAATTACTTAATTTTTGGAATAATGTTTAAGTTTGCTAACAACCATTTTTCGTAGAAGCAGAAATTTCGTAAATTATTGATTTTTTAGAATAATGTTTAAGTTTGCTAACAACCATTTTTCGTAGTAGCAGAAATTTCGTAAATTATTGAAATTATTGAATTTTTGGAATAATGTTTAAGTTTGCTAACAACCATTTTTCGTAGAAGCAGAAATTTCGTAAATTATTGAATTTTTGGAATAATGTTTAAATTTGCTAACAACCATTTTTCGTAGTAGCAGAAATTTCCTAAATTACTTAATTTTTGGAATAATGTTTAAGTTTGCTAACAACCATTTTTCGTAGAAGCAGAAATTTCGTAAATTATTGAATTTTTGGAATAATGTTTAAATTTGCTAACAACCATTTTTCGTAGTAGCAGAAATTTCCTAAATTACTTAATTTTTGGAATAATGTTTAAGTTTGCTAACAACCATTTTTCGTAGAAGCATAAATTTCGTAAAATATTGATTTTTTGGAATAAAGTTTAAGTTTGCTAACAACCATTTTTCGTAGTAGCAGAAATTTCGTAAATTATTTAATATTTGGAATAATGTTCAAGTTTGTTAACAACCATTTTTCGCAGTAGCATAAATTTCGTAAAATATTTAATTTTTGGAATAAAGTTAAAGTTTGCTAACAACCAATTTTCGTAGTAGCCGAAATTTCGTAAATTATTGAATTTTTGGAATAAAGTTTAAGTTTGCTAACAACCATTTTTCGTAGTAGCAGAAATTTCGTAAATTATTTAATATTTGGAATAATGTTTAAGTTTGCTAACAACCATTTTTCGTAGTAGCAGAAATTTCGTAAAATATTTAATTTTTAGAATAATGTTTAAGTTTGCTAACAACCATTTTTCGTAGGAGCAGAAATTTCGTAAATTATTTAATATTTGGAATAATGTCCAAGTTTGCTAACAACCATTTTTCGTAGGAGCAGAAATTTCGTAAATTATTTAATTTTTGGAATAATGTTGAAGTTTGCTAACAACCATTTTTCGTAGTAGCAGAAATTTAGTAAATTATTCAATTTTTGGAATAAAGTTTAAGTTTGCTAACAACCATTTTTCGTAGTAGCAGAAATTTCGTAAATTATTGAATTTTTGGAATAATGTCCAAGTTTGCTAACAACCATTTTTCGTAGTAGCAGAAATTTCGTAAATTATTGAATTTTTGGAATAATATTTAAATTTGCTAACAACCATTTTTCGTAGTAGCAGAAATTTCCTAAATTACTTAATTTTTGGAATAATGTTTAAGTTTGCTAACAACCATTTTTCGTAGAAGCAGAAATTTCGTAAATTATTGAATTTTTGGAATAATGTTTAAATTTGCTAACAACCATTTTTCGTAGTAGCAGAAATTTCCTAAATTACTTAATTTTTGGAATAATGTTTAAGTTTGCTAACAACCATTTTTCGTAGAAGCAGAAATTTCGTAAATTATTGATTTTTTAGAATAATGTTTAAGTTTGCTAACAACCATTTTTCGTAGTAGCAGAAATTTCGTAAATTATTGAAATTATTGAATTTTTGGAATAATGTTTAAGTTTGCTTACAACCATTTTTCGTAGAAGCAGAAATTTCGTAAATTATTGATTTTTTAGAATAATGTTTAAGTTTGCTAACAACCATTTTTCGTAGTAGCAGAAATTTCGTAAATTATTGAATTTTTGGAATAATGTTTAAATTTGCTAACAACCATTTTTCGTAGTAGCAGAAATTTCCTAAATTACTTAATTTTTGGAATAATGTTTAAGTTTGCTAACAACCATTTTTCGTAGAAGAAGAAATTTCGTAAATTATTGATTTTTTAGAATAATGTTTAAGTTTGCTAACAACCATTTTTCGTAGTAGCAGAAATTTCGTAAATTATTGAAATTATTGAATTTTTGGAATAATGTTTAAGTTTGCTAACAACCATTTTTCGTAGAAGCAGAAATTTCGTAAATTATTGATTTTTTAGAATAATGTTTAAGTTTGCTAACAACCATTTTTCGTAGTAGCAGAAATTTCGTAAATTATTGATTTTTTGGAATAATGTTTAAGTTTGCTAACAACCATTTTTCGTAGTAGCAGAAATTTCGTAAATTATTGAATTTTTGGAATAAAGTTTATGTTTGCTAACAACCATTTTTCGTAGTAGCAGAAATTACGTAAATTATTTAATTGTTGGAATAATGATTAAGTTTGCTAACAACCATTTTTCGTAGTAGCAGAAATTTCGTAAATTATTTAATTTTTGGAATAATGTTGAAGTTTGCTAACAACCATTTTTCGTAGTAGCAGAAATTTCGTAAATTATTGAATTATTGGAATAATGTTCAAGTTTGCTAACAACCATTTTTCGGATTTTAAATTATTTAACAATTATTTCCAATAAAAATCAAAAGATCAAATCCAATTTTTCAATAAAAAATCAGTTGCACATTTTGTCCAAGTGTATGAAAAAAGCAAAATATTATTCTATGATATATCCATATCATAATTTGAATATTCTTAATGTATTAAAGAATTCTAACAGATTTTCAAGGTCAGACGTGAAAAGATTCATCATTATGATTCAATTGATCAAATCCGCTCCAAAAAATATTAGTCTCACATCGACTCACACGATCAAACGATTCATTTCGATAGCCCTATAATCATAGTTTGCAATAGTCGAGTTAAAGTCTTTGATTATTCGAATATTATGATGTATGGTGATACAATACTTTAGCTCTACACCAAGAAATATCAAATTTTCAAACGTGGCGATATCAGAACATTCACGCCCGGTTTAAAATAAGCCGCTCCCATTGGATAGAACAACATTTCAAAAATGTGCTGTTCAGAATAAATCGAAATCATTGGTCTGTACCTTACTGCGGACGTCCTTACAGACGGACCTTATCGGCTATTAATGTTAAGATAAAATGTAGGTAAATTAAAACGAGCACGTCAATCCAGTGAAGCTGTTGTCATAGCAACTATGATATAAAAATGAATTATGTTAATTATTAATAATAACTATCGACAGTCATAAACACTTTTGGCAAATTGATTTAATTACACGACTTAGTAACACAGTTTATAATAATTATCAAGTCCACCTGATTTTTCTGTCGTTAGAAATGATAATTTATTAACAAAATAACTATTGTAGCACTAATTAAAGTAAAATAAGACAAATTGAAACGAACACGTCAAACTAGTGAAGATGTTGTCATAGCAACAATTACAATGTTATACCTATCACGTGTTTTTTAATTGATTGAAATGTCATTTACTTGGTAGAACTCCATTACAATAGGGTATTTAGTTCTACAGTTTTTATATTACTCCATAAGTCCATAGCTATTTCGGCTTTCGCCATCGTTAGAACTATGTTTAGAACTGCCTGAGTAGCTATATCGGCTTCTTTCAATTTATTGATTGAATTGGCATTTACTTGGTAGAACTCCATTATAATAGGGTAAATTTATATATTTAACTTATTAAATTGTATTTTTAAAATTAAAAATACATTACTTTGTAAAGGCATTATATTCAAAAAATGAAGTATACATTTGTACCAATGCCCACTTTTACTTAACAAGATCAGGACCGGTTTTGCGCATGACGAGCATTATCAACTGATAAGAGAATACATAGTTATAGTTACAGTTGTTTTGTGTTAGAACGAATATTTTGTCTAAAAAATAAAGTATTTATTTGTTCTTTTTAGGAGGACCGTGTTATTTCAAAAACGTGTTAAAAAGAAGTTTAGTACATCGATACTAATATACATATATGTATATATATATATCACGAAAATTGGTTGTCCTACCACCCGTTATGGGATAGCAGCCGCTGTTTTACGCCAATAAGCAAATCGGTTTGAATAAGAAAGACAGTGAAAAAAACAAACGATACTTTTGGCATTAATTAAAATTTAATATAGATAAAATAACCATTTGTAATGTTATTGGCACATTTAATACTGGTTGACTCATGTATTTACCTAATGCTCTAAGCTTCTTTATCAGCCGGTTTTTCAACCTTCAATTGGACATTTGAATTTTAATCTATGACGTAATGATAGACATAGAATAAATAAATACATTTACACATTATATATTGTCGCATAAGGAAATGTAAAAATAATCATCAGCATTTTATCCAGCGCTTATTGTCTTCAGGCCATCGTTAATTTTGAAATTTACATACAAATGTGGTTAAACAAGACCAGGGTTGCGATAACAGACAAATATTATATCAATGACGGTATTGAATGGTTGATATCGGCTAGGGCATCCAATACCGGATCCTTTTTGTGAACCCGGAATCAAACATTCAACATTAAGTCGTGAATACATTCTGTATTCGGTCTAACAAAGTCTATTTCTATATCTTATTTTTTAGCTCTTCCCAGAACTTTGGATCCAATAGCCCAGGAATTCGCGGAATTGCCAAAATTACGACCTCGCGCAACATTCTCATCTTTTTTCAATCCCGGAATTCCGGAACTAGTACTATCATAATCCCGGGATTGGAGGCTCTATACCGGTGGTAGAAAAATATGCAATCACAAATTATCGGCATACTGTCAGAAAACAGAAAACCACAATGTAAAAAATTGGGTTAATTTTGTTTTGAGTTACGAATACTAGTCGAAAAATTTAAGCGCGCGCACTCATTAAATTTAAGTATTTCTATATTAAAAGAAATAGCACGAAAAAAAACAATTTCGTTGACAGTTATTACTGACAGAAACCTATAAATAACATTACGCTTTTTAACTGTATTTTTTTTTTATTTCTAAATCCACCCAAAGATGATTAAGCGAATTAACGTTTTTGGGCTGTTATCGTTTTGGTCATTGTTGTTCAATTACGGCAGATTGCACCTTATTAGTTCATATTTAAATTAGCATTTTTTTTGTTTTTGAAATATTTTTGAAAATATTTTCGGCTTTAACTGTTTACCGGTTTATTTATAAAAAAAACCGAAAACCGGTTAGTTTCTTTGAACAGTTAATTGAATGCCCTACATCCAACCTTAAAATGTTGACTAGTTACACTAGTATTAGTACCACTAGTCCTGTCCTAACTTTATCCTTATATCCCTCCTCTCTTTAAAAAAGAGTAATATGAATATGGTTAGTACACCACTGCAATTGAAATGAAGTGCGGTGGCTGAACAAACATTTAAATATGTATTCATAAATCACATTTTCACTAGATCCGCATTCTTATATCTGTCACTTTAAGACGATAAATAATTATGTATTTTTTATGATATCTTTTTGATACAGAAGTGTAATAATTGCGACAAAGGTTACCAAATCAGTCACGATTAGGTTGAAGTCAAATAAAACAAAGCGGTTGTAAAACTGTAATGTCTTTTTTTTTTTTGATAAATGACTTTTTTTGATGAATTGTTGTTTTTGTTGATACATCGACCGTCCACTCAGACAGCTGCAAATAAATTCTTTTGTGATAATAGGTAAAACAATGTTAAAATGTTCAAGAGGGCTCTAGATTTGTACTTATATATGTTTACGGATTAGGTATTTAGGTGGTGTTAAGTAGTTGTGCATTAAAAATTGTTCATGTCGAAAAAAACGACTCTAATTCCGACCTTAAAACATGACTTAAATTATTATTTTAGACTTAGTAGCACGCAGTGAGTAGCGACGCCACTTTTGGCCCTTGCAAGTACAATTTATTAGATTTTTCGAGCAGAGCTCCAGTTAAAAATGTCCGACTTCACAGCCCTGGAAATAAAGCAGACAATATCAACAAGTTATGTAATTATTCATAAGTTGATCGGAAATTGCATTTTTTGATGTGTGTTTTTTTAGTGATCTGATAACTGGACCTGGTAAGGCGCAAAACTTGAAAGTATAAATAACTGCATCTTCTTCTTAGATTTTTCGGAGTTTATTGTTTATTGTTTAAAAAATCAAATTTACAGTACATGACATAACAGCTGACGCCAATTCGCCATGCACTTGACAGAATGTTAATGAGACAAAACAAATATATTGAGACAAAAAATAAGACTACATAATTCAACAAAATCAATAAATAAAAAAGAAAAACTTTACAAGCAGTTTACGAACACTATCACCAAAAATGTCTAGTTCTCTAGGCCAGGGGTCGGCAACCCGCGGCTCTTTTTATGTAATGTTGCGGCTCTCCAGTTCCATATGAAGTTGGAAGAGTTGGAGGTTCAGAAATACATGCACATCGCGCAGCATAAGTTGAGACCCTCATATTCGGCGCATGGAGCGGTCTTCCAGAATGCTATAGTGAGGTGAAGAAGTTGGCATATGCAGTATTGACGATCTTCGGGTCGAAATATTCGTGCGAACAAGCTTTATCTTGCATTAATATAATAAAAAGTAAAATTAGAAGTCAACTAACAAATAAAAATCTAGAGTCGTGCTTGAAACTTAAAACAACAAGTTATAAGCCAGATTTTACCGAACTTTCAAAAGACATGTCAAACCAATGCTCCCATTGATGTAATTACATATGTATCTATATTTGTCTTTTTAAATGAATAAATATTATTCCGTGTTTCAAAGCGTTTATTTTAAATCAACATTCTACATTAAATACACGATATTCAGCGAATACACAATACACTATATAGATATATATATATAACTATATATGTATATACATACGTACATATAAGTCAATACTATAATATTGAAACGAAAAATTTTAGTGGCTTTTTAAAAACTGGAAATTTTTGTAAATTGTAACTTTTGCCACTTCCGATTTAATAGGTTGCTGACCCCTGCTCTAGGCAATTAATATGTATATTATTCAGATATATAAGAATGTATCTGAATAATAAACTGGACTATCGATGTTATGGTTTTTATTCTGGATTTGTAAATTTTTTGATGTTTACATAACCATATACTTAATACATTTAATTCTCAGCTGGATATTATAAGATGATTTTAATAGTTTCACATTTTTTTGTATTACTTGGGTTAAATAAAATACGAATATTTTTAATATTCTCGTATTGAATTCATCTAAAGTACGAGATCTATAAATGATAAAATATATAATAGTTCAGCAGTTGTAAAATTATACAAACATATAGTTTGCATGTCTATATTGATTTAATTGATAACGAACTTAACAATGGATGTAATATCATTAATTCGACAGTTTTAGAATCGCTGACGGTTATGCCATTGCGTTAACACGGGTATGTGATAATTCAATAGAGAGAAAGACTTATCGCGGTTCCGATCTATAATTATTATTATCATAAAACAATACATAAATCACAGCACGAAAAAAACTGCAACACCCTGTTGATTCAAACACGATTTTTTCATTATTTTTATTTCTATGATAACGTAATATGCAGTATAATTTAATAAAAAAAAAAGTAACAATGGTTTACCGTTGAAATGCGAACATTAAATATTTTCAACCTGAAGGCATTATAATTATTTTGGTTAAGTTCGTAGAAACCGTTTTGCTAGATAAATATTAACAACAATAAACGTATATTATTAAAAAATCTAAACAGAGTTCTTGCTGTCGTATCGACCCGTACGTATTAGAAAAAAAACCGTAACTTACAATTTATAAATTTTACAGGAAGATTTTTTGAATTGAGTTCAAAAAAAGGATTCCTTAAGTGCGATTAGTAAATAGTAATATATGGTCAAAGCCTATCCTGACATTAAAGTAAAATTGTGTGACTACTTTCAGTTCTTTATATCAACGTTTCTCAATTGGGGTTTACGTGGAACAAACGATATATGTAATGCCAAAAAACTAAAACGAACAGGCCCAAAAAATATGATCCTATTTAATCGGTCTGAATTTTAATACAGTTTCGGTCATAACTTTTACCACATTGGTCTGAATTTATATTACATTGGTCATAATTTATATTAAATGGTCATAATATGTCCGTCAGTATACAGAGGGTAGAATAAATAATTAATGGTCAGAATTTATATAAAATAGTCATAGTTTAAATGAAATTTTTAAAAAAACTTAACCTTACCAAAATGGCTATAAAATCTGACCAAAAATTTAATTTTATTCAGACCGCAAGTTTATTTGAATTCTGACGAAACATTGATTTAAACTGACCATTTATTTTGTTCCCTAAAAAATATAAAGCGAATGAGATAACGCTGTTAATTTTTGTCACTGACGCCATAGGCGATATTAAACAATTTTTGGCTTGAAACGAAATTTACCAAATTTTTTGGCTTCGAATTTCTTTTGTCGGTTACGGGTCGATGTAAAGTCATTTTCGCTATATTGTTAAATTCTTAAATATCATTTCAAAGTAACGATAATCTGGTTGAAAATCGATAGCCATCTTATTTATGTGTATCAGGTTAGTATTTATGTAAGCTATATTTCTATTTCTTTATTTCACACCCTTAAAACAACTCAATAACACCTGATGGTGGTTTATCAAAAAGCTATCTAAAGCTAAAAAACTTATTTTCCCTAGTTATTTCAATTGAACCAACAACTATTTTAATTTTGATAATGCTTCTTAAAAGAACGAAACACTTTTTACGCTACACGAAGTTACACGAAGAACAGTATTCACCAAGGCTGTGGAGTCAGAGTTGCGACTTATTTCAAAACTCCTGAAATTTTAAAACCGTTAACTTTAATTATAAATATAAAATTATATTGATGTTATTAAATATATGGCCAAAACAAGAATGTTTTATCGTAAATTAAACATTCACATCACATGTTGTAAAATGTTTGTCGACTATTATGTAAATATTATTATTATATTTAATGCGTACAACTATTTCAAATATTGATTTTAAGCCATTAATTCATTACAGAAGTGGTCGTCAAGCTGTGGATTTTGAAAGGACATGCGTGTGCATATTTTAATTATTTTAATAATATACCATTTAAATCGAGTAGCCAAATACGTGCCCAAAATAAAAAATGATAATTTAAGATTATTTATTAAGATGACCCTGTTACAGTGGGCATTTATTTACTGAGCTCATTTCACTTTTACAATACTTTAAGATTAACATGACGCATCTGATTCATTTTTTCACTAAGCTCAAATAACCACATATGGGCCATTTTTAATTGTAAGGTTTGATGAGGTTAGGTTAGCTTAAAAATAAAGATCTGTGTTACAATGATCGGGTCCTACGGCACAGCGGTTAGCGTTGTTGGCATCCGTGACGGATCTCACGGGTTCGAGTCCCAGCATTTTTCCGATCTGTTTATCGATTTCTGTAAGAAGGCATGGGTGTTTGTGATGTCTGAAAGTTCCTCCCCACCCTTCCGATCTTTCAATAACTGGGCGAAGCGAGAGCGACAAGTTGACCACTAGTCCTAGCTTTATTCTTCTATCCCTTCTACTCTCTTTTGAAAAGAGAGGTTGAGCAACTGCGTAACAAACAGTTGTCGTAGAAAAAGTTGTGTTTAAATACCTTCATTAGGAGACCATATGCTTCACATTGGGAGCGGAAATTGATGATTTTTCTTTAATTCAACAATAATTTATGATTTAAGATTTTGACTGAAGGTGCTTGGTGGAATTTCGATATTCAATTTGAATCGTTTAAATTATGTACATTCACATAAGTTCACACTCATTTACTAAGCGTCAGCTCAAGTTCATCCGTGCACTTGAACGCCTGAAGATGCCGAAAGGCGAAACCCGGGTCGTTAGTGACAAAACTTGTGTGAATGTACATAATTTGAACGATTAAAATTGAATAATTTATGATGTTGTATATTATTGCTATTTTGATATCAAGTCATCGTCAGAACTAAACATGGTTACCTGATGCGTGTTAAATCAAGAAGATCATATAATACAAAAAAAAGCCTTGCGATCAGAGAGGGGGGGGCTATTCTAGCGTGCATAAAATTCTATAAACATATCTTGAACGATTCACATTGAGAGCGGAAACAGATAAAAAAATACTCATAATAATAAATTGACCCATGCTTTCTGTAAAGTGCATAATATTTAATTTGGATTTAAAGTTTGACGACGACTGCGTTAAGTTAATGGTTTGATATGGCAAGAGAGTCGGTGTTAATGTGCTGAGACATTTTGAAATCTTAGGTCATTATCAATGACAAATTGCCGAGTCAGGTACTATGCCGGTTTTGCTAATTACCATGCTTTATACAAATGGCTATCGTAATTAACCATCGGAGCAATATTGAGTAACGCTGTATTGACACTTAATAAAAATGCCTCATTAAACATAGCGACAAGCCATTTAAGGAAATCGATTATATGCCAGAATTTAATAAACGGCTAATATTTTTTTCACTTGTTAAAAGTATGAAAGATAACTGCCTGCAAAAGATTTCGCAATGATTGCTCCACTTTGACACGGCTACTATTTTTTTACCATGTCCGCTCCCAATGTGAACCATATTGATCCATAATCGGCAAAATCACTTAAGCGACACAATTCGTTAAATTGAGTGTTTGACCAATAATTGTTCAATATCGCTTAGGGCTTTGCGTTAGTGACAAAAAAGTCGTTAATATCATTTGCTTGATATTTTTATATTGATTAAGCATTTTAGCGTTTTCACTTGTTATCGTTTGTTCCACGTGGATTCCAGTTGAGAAACGATGATCTAGAGAAGTGAAAGTACTCAGTATAGTATCAGGATAGGCATTGATCATATATTACTATTTTTTAATCGCATTTAATGAATTCCCTTATCAAACTTAGTACGAGAGTAATTAAAAAAAACCTTCTCAGTTGATAATGTTCGTCATCGGTGAAACTAGTTTTTAGATTATTTAACAACAGTGAGATCTAGTACAAATGAGTATTTCATTTTTTTTTTATTATGAAACCTCTAAAAACAGGGCTGTGCAGTCTAGTAAAAAAACAGTGATTCCGACTCCGGATTTGAATTAAAAACCGACTTGATTTCTTTAATCATTACAGTTTAATTTAAATATCTGCATACAATCAGATCATTTTTGTTACAAGAATAATTCTAGTAGATTTCACTGATCGATATGTTGAATAGACTAATACTTTTTCTAAATTCTTTAAACACCCTTTATTTGCCTTCACAAGCTAATTTTAAAAAACAAAGTACAATGAAAATGTTGCCTTCATTCATATTTGAACTTCATGATTAATCGATACGTCAAAAAACTCATAAATTTAGACTCGTTAGTAAATAAGATTTAAAAAAAATGTAATTAATATCAACACATTAATAAACCAAAATATACTAGTTGAACTAGAATAAATTATGTATAACCAAACACGATAGATATGTCATTCTACATTTCTATATTTATTGCCTATTGCAAGATTTATTTTAATAATATTTAAATTATTTTTTAATGCAAACAAGACATATATGTTTTACTATAGTAATTTATCATTGAAAATGAGTCAAAAGGTATTAAAAATAATATATCCTTAAGATTAGTTTAACTATCGACATAAATTTGTTGCCTAATATGCTTTTGCTATAATAATATGCGTTCTAGCAGCGTTCACCGAACTTCGGCCCGCGTAACATATTATTACACCGTCGAGAGCTTTTCATTTGGACCGCAGCACCTTTCATCAGGTTGTCGTAAATATAACTCTTCACGTTTGACACAGGGATATACGCATGTGGCGTGGTGCAGGATGCTCATTCCTTGAAAAATGAACGGGAGCAGTAAATTAAGTCCCACAGGACAAACCGACTTAGTAGCGACAAGAGAAAACTACATAGCATTCGTTAAATTTGCAACGTCATACGGAGAAAAGGGAAGGTATACCCTCGTAATACTAGAGATGTACCATTTTAACTTGACTGTAACAAAACTCGGAACTAAAATTGTCGCCCTAGGACGTGTTGGCTATGGCAACGTTAATGATGCGATGGTGGCGCCCTCGAGGGCAGTCAAGTTACGCTGGTACATCTATAGTTGCCGGCTGTATGGTCGAGTGGTCAACATCATTGGTTTCAGTTACGTAGGTCACGGGTTCGATCCCCAGTACGGACAGTTTTTATTAATTGATTTATGAATTTCTGTTGAAAGGCGTGGATGTATGCGTTGTCTTGAATCCTTTCCTATGCACTATTATTGTAAAAACGAGAGCAATTTGCGTACCATTAGTCTTGTTTTAGCCTTACATTTCTTCTACTAATGAAGAGCATATGAATTTCTAATAGAGTTTATCTCAACAGAAGTGTTTCTACATCAGTTGCCTTTTCCAAAGAGAGTAGGAATTTAAGGATAGAGCAAGGACAGGACAAGTAGTTAGCATATCGCTCTTGCTACAACCCGTTTTGAGAAAAGGAAGTGTGGGCGGGCAAAATTCAAGATATTTTACATCCATACCTTCGAACGGTATAATTGAAATTTATAAAACTTTCCGTACTGGTATTCAAAACCGTGACATTCGTAATGGAAGCCAGCGACGTTACCCACTCGGCCACGCAGGCGGTTATATATAATATATTGTAACAGCATATATGAGGCTATTATTTACAAACCTTGCTCGTCCCAAAGTTGTTGAAATATGAACCATGAATGTAATATAGCAAATAAAAATATTTTTTAGAAATCAGTCTCAAACATTGCTTGAAAACATATAAAATATCATTCCAAAGTAATGTTAAACTAAAAATACGTATATTGTTTTTGAAAATGAAATTAAAGCTACATCTATTAAACATTTTGGAACGAGTCATGAAAAAATAATACCCTCATATATAATACAATATTGTTTCAAAATTGAATGCTTATGCGATCGTTACAAAACTATTAAATTATAAACATTAATAATTCAACAAATGAGAGCATTGTAATAATTTTTAAACGATCCACTCGGTCTTTTAATAAATGTTATATACCATCTAAAAATAACATATCATTTTTTTGTATTCAAAACCGGTTTTTTTTCGGCAGCGGATGCAAGTTTATTAAGACAAAGCATCTTTTTTTGTGTTCACATCCGCATTCATAATAAACAGCTAATTAAAATGAATAGATATTGACACGACTCGATCTTCGGTAATAAAAAAACAGAAAGAGAAAAACCTTCCATTCTCATAACCTCCGAATTTAGAAGGATCGAATCAGTGTTACAAGTTAGGAAAATATTGGGAAACAATTCAAACAAATTAAACATCTCGGGTGCAGTTTTAAAAAGTGGGATTCCACTCGTTTATTTATAAAAGAACATATGTTAATGGAATTTTGAAAATAGTGCACAAGCTAACTCACAGAGGTGAGAAAAAAAACATATAAAATACAGTAAATAATTCGCCTGATATCGAGCCTACGATTTAGATGGGCTTCGATTGCGTAATCATAAATTTCTTTGCGCTTCGGGGTTATTATAGGATATAACGGTATAAAATAGTAAAATTTATAACAATAGGTATTTATTTAGAGTCCCTTAATTAATATCCTAACTAAGTATCGACAATTTATAAGAGTAATAAGTCTACTTGCTACACGTAGGGGGCGGAAGGCTTGATATTCAGAACAGTGTCGGTCCGGTGACACAACGTTAATTTTACCAGTTATTTCGGCGGCGAAGCGCGAATTCCATTTTATCATCATCATCAGCTGTTCTCAATTCACAATCATGTCCGTTCCCTACGCGTGCCATATTCTAGTAACAAAATTCTTATTCGGCCCAGCCATGATAGCAGGAGGACGTCTCCCGGGACCCTCGGATCGGCGAGCACGGTGCCTAGGCGTGAGGAGGGCTGTTAGACCCTCCGCCTCCCAATCCGTGTGTCAACGTCCAGTTAACACAAACCAAGGTGGTTAGAGCTCACAACTAGTGCTCAGAGTCAGTGCCGAATGACACTGACTTCTTCCCGGACGTTGCCCCCGCTCCATGCGTTGGGCTTCCTAGTATCTAAAAGTATCGAGCTCGTTTTTGTTTGGATAACCGGGAAGCGTGGGTGAGGGATGAAATTCCGTTCAAATTTCTCCGTCGACATGGTAGTCCGCCTGTGAAAAAGAAACATCATCCGATGTCCTGCCCGTTGTAACGAAACGGGTTTGGTTTACTATAGAATAGCTCTGCCAATTATGGCAGAGATGAACGTCGTCCAACAGTGTTCGCCTGCTGGACGACCACCGCCCACGGCGGTATCGGTCTTATGCATCTGCCCATGTCAAAACGACCCGGTCACCTTGAGACCGGCGTCGCTGTCGCTTTCCGGTTATCCGGCACAATGAGCACCCACCTAGTCCTGTCCTAGCTACCTTATTTTAGGGGCAGAGCGCCAGGCCTGGTGGCATCGGCGACACAATCCGCCTAGGCTGTCCAAGATTTCATTACTAACCTGGCGCTCCGGCACCTCATGACTCGATAGACGGCGTGACGACAGCTCTATATCGTCGGGAGACCAGATCGTCTCCCTAAGCAAACAGTCTCGGCAGACTACACACGGCTTCTCCAGCCGACTCCTCCACTTTTACACGCCTTCTATCGTCAAGTTATGCTATTTGTCACGTCGCCTAAAGATCACCTCTTACAATAACAAAATTTATTTCAGTTCCCGCACACATAATTTCAATACGTTTCTGGTTGTGTCATTGTTAAATTACATAACGTTACTAGAAAAAGGTTTCTATTTCTACAGTTAGAATAAATTTGCATTACGCGTATATTATCAGTTTAACATTCAGCGAAGGATTATCCTCCTACAACTTTCGATTCGATATATCGACCACATTCGATAGTGACTTTATGAGCATTTGCGTGTAATAAAATTATCGTGTGATAGAAAATAATATAATAGAACCTCGTGTATCTAGAATTAAATTTTCTGACACCTAGTTAGGGGCGCCGTTCAGGGCGTATTGTAAATGCGATAGCGATAAATTAGAGAATTGTTTGTGCTCGACAAGGCTTGATTTTACTGGATTAAAATAACACACGAAGAGGCTTTCGAAGACCTTCATCGGTCCCGCCGAAGCGTGGTCGCACTCGACTGAATTAATATGGTTCATTATTATAATGAGAATTTCGTTTATAGAATATAGACACTTAACCGGAAACGTATTGCTTTTAACACACATTAGGCTTCCCGGTGACTTTCGTCACGTACAGAGGCTACCGACATATTAACACCCACAATAAAATACATATTTATACAGGTCCTGAAATAATACAGTAGAAATTATAATAACAATTTAAATTGGCTTTGGTTTCAATACAATATCTTTACCGGGGTTGCTCCCTTGCTTCCCCTCGCCTGCCAACGCGCATTACTGTTTCGTACCTTGAATTTATTAATTTCCATGCTTTGAGACTATAGTCTTTTATGAAGACAACATTTAAATAGGCTTTTAATACATTCGGCGAGCATCTCGGTGCTCCGCCAGGTGTTAATAATTTATACCCGGGGTTCGAGTAATTTATATAAAATCCGCTGTCGGATCTTACGCACGCTTTTACTTTGCAAATCGCCGCTCACATATCACAAAACACAATGTTTAATAATAGAGAGGCGGCGACACCTCATCAACGATATTGAATGCCACAAACCTTGAGGTGTCGACAGGAACTTGAAGACGAGAGACGGCTGGTGCGACAGGCGGAGAACTCTTAATTTGAATGCGAAAGTGCAAGTTGTTAAATTTTGAAAGTTATTGATAAGCTGCTAGTATAATTATTCAAGTTCGAAGTGAGTATAACAAAATGGCGGCAGCCATAAGTGTGAATTTTAACAGGCGAGGTCAGGGGAGCAACCCTTCGAACAACTTTACTTGGCGAGCGCTAACAGAGAAGAGACTTTGTTTCTTTTGTTACTATCCCTCCCTTCCTGCAAAATGTACAGATCTCGGCGCGAAAAAAAAATGCATGGTTGCCGTTAGCGATGTTGCCCTGGCGTCAAGTTGGCTACCGCAAACATATCTTTCGAATGATTGTATATTTGTATTCTCATAATATGCCTATCTCTCTCTGGTTTCTTTCGTACTAACTTCATGCCAGCGACATTCTATGAAAATGCTATGGAATAATCGGGTCCCAAAAAACCGAGTCGTGACAATCCCCAATACCCCAGAGGAATCGATTTACCCTTTGAGCATTTTTAGTCGATTGCATGCTAGAAAAAAAAATCGGGCCTTAGTACAAGAGAGAGAAAGTCAGGCGAGATTGCACTCAGCTAATCCCGCAAAAGAGCAAACCAGGCACGGCAGCTTAACAGCAGACATTCCGGTGCCTGTGCGCGCAGCGCGGGTTTATCAACTTAGTCCTGGCCTCAGGTTGAATTTCCACTTGGGAGCAAAACATAAAAATTATATGCACTACTTATCAGTAGCGCTGAACACAGTTACACATGGTTATTTAACAATCGAAAAACTATATATATAAATTTTTTTTTTTTTTTGCATATTACGCGATCTCTTAACCTAGTACCTTAAGATTAGACAGATTAATTATTTTTTTTTTAATTTTTTTTTTTAAAAGTTTTTTCAAGTGTCAAATTTTCTCTAAATCAGGTGAAATTATTTTTTCATATACAATCTGCCTTCAGGGCCCTCTCATTAAAACTTTCTCCTTGTCCGCACCTTTAACGGTGTGAGCGACAGGTTTTGCTTAACTCACAATCCAAAGTTACAAGTTATAAACACTTAGTCTGAGGTCATGAATAACAATATATATTCCTAGTAAAATCTTCGGGACATGTTTGTTTCGATTTGATTTTTTTAATTGCCTAAGGCTGGTTTGAAATTAGTGAATAAATTTATAATTTACTAAAAGTACAATTTACAATTTTTTTAATTTTCTTTTATGAATGGTTAATCATTCCTTGAAGAGGAATATACTCATAGTTTGTACTATACTTGTAATCTTCGTTGGAGAGCTTCATCAGGCACGAGGTGAGGCCTGACCTCCTGCAGCTGGCGCGTCATCCACCGGCTGGTGGAAACGTCCGCCGCCTCCACTTCTGGTGGTGCGGCTCGTCTTCTGGCAGACTTGTGGTTGACGTCTTCCGGGCCCCTCTGCAAGTCTCGTTTCCACGAGGCTCACGTCCATCGAGGTTTGGGTGGCCCGGTATCCTCGATGATCGGCGGTTGGAGACGATATCTCTCGTCCTCTGTTGATCACAGCCGGTTGACATATCGCGCACTTATTTCCGACACGTTTCGTTATTAGTGCGTTTGCCTGACACTTGCCTACTTTATTTGTTGACATTCTATGTAACCAGCACACAAAGAGAAAAATTTTCATCAAGTTCAATTAATAAAAGTTTGTTGATATTAATATTTTATAACGTTCATAGAGATTACAATCCTGGTTTCTTTACACTAAGCATCGTGTTATTTATTATTATTATGTTTTGATAATTATACTGCTGACACTTAATTATCCCTTTATAATTTCACTTAGTTTATTTGATTTCACTAATCGTCGAACACAGTTGATGGGCGCCGTAACTGACCGCCCTAATTACTTTTAAATAGTTTTATACGTTATCGCCTATGTCTCTTTTCGCTGATTTAACTTAATATTCGTTTGCCGACACTTAGTTTCTTTGTATTTTTTCTAATCCCAATATTTACGTATTTTAAATTGCGGTTTGTTTTATTTTATATTCGGTAAACAGAAAGTCGTTAGTTAAAATTGTTTCTTGTTAATTAGTCATTTATTCGACCCCACAAGTTTTACTTTCATCACACTTTGATTACACTTAACATTTATAATTTTATGACCCGTTGTTAGAGATCCTTTCCAACAATTATTTTTTTCTTACTTTTATTTTATCTTTATTTTTATTTTTAATTCCGCACCGTTTATTTTTGGTGTAGTTAAACGTTTCTAAAGGCGATTTTACTATTCGTTTCGACACAGGTGTATATTTTTTTATATACTTTCTACTTAATTTACTGACCGTTGTTTACGCTCTTTTATCATTACTAACAATTTTCAGGATTATTATGCACACTTTTTTTTCCACACACTACATTTCGCCAAACGTTCAGTATTTCAATAGCGGTGCGTTTCACGAGGACTCGTTATCTCAGCGCGGTGATCCGCGCCTATCCCATTGTTGACGTCTTGTCAACTTTTCGCCGTGGCCGGATGGTTTCCTCCTGTCTAGGTGACGCTTCAGCGCGCGTCTCTTAGAGGTTTGGACATTGGGAGACTTGGGTGTTGAAAGTGGAGGAAGGTGTGATACTTCACGGTAATGGATATGAAATGTGGTTAGGGGTTGAGTCCCGCACCTCGGCATTGATATTCGTACGCCGGTACGTCGTCAGTTTCCGGCGGTGCGGACCCTGTAGTCTTCTTTTTGGAGTCGAGTGAGAGCGTCCTCCCATCGACTCCACCGCGGCTTCAGCTTGCAGTCGGCCTCGATTAGCTACTCGAGGTTCGGCCACTGGAGACGGTCTGTTCTTTTTTAAACCACCTATTCTACCATCACAAATGCCAAGCTTTCACTTGGTGATTATTACATGTTTAAAAAAAAAATTGCATAACATTTTTATAATATAACAACGTTACCTACAACCCTTATCGCTTACATTTTTATATTCTTGAAGGTATCGTGTTAAATACGATCCCTTACATTCCCAGGCGCCACTACATGGTACGTCATGCAGAACGTACTGCTCCCGAGCCACTCTTGACATTTCCCTTTGTCTAAAAGAGTTAATTTTCTATTAGCAGCGGCGGAGACACGAAACTTTTCCTCTCAGGGTCGCAGGTGATGATTTAATTGTTTCAATCATTCATCTCCGCATACTTTTACTGAAGTTAATTTTAAAGAGTCTACTCCGACTATTATTTATCCTACTTTACTCGGTTCTTCGGTGATCAGTCGATTCACTCCGTATCGTACGGTTAAAAATTCGAGCGTACTGCGCCCGGTCGGTTTTCTAATTTCGCTTTCCAGTGGTCGATATTACTCGGGCCACCGGTCTGCTGGCGCATGACTCTATTGAATTTACATTTAACTTTAATACAAAGTCTACGTTACTTGATCTGCGCTTTGATCAGATGAATTCATGAATCTAAATCAGCCTATGAGTTGGGGGCCAAGATGACACGACTCGATCTTCGGTAATAAAAAAACAGAAAGAGAAAAACCTTCCATTCTCATAACCTCCGAATTTAGAAGGATCGAATCAGTGTTACAAGTTAGGAAAATATTGGGAAACAATTCAAACAAATTAAACATCTCGGGTGCAGTTTTAAAAAGTGGGATTCCACTCGTTTATTTATAAAAGAACATATGTTAATGGAATTTTGAAAATAGTGCACAAGCTAACTCACAGAGGTGAGAAAAAAAACATATAAAATACAGTAAATAATTCGCCTGATATCGAGCCTACGATTTAGATGGGCTTCGATTGCGTAATCATAAATTTCTTTGCGCTTCGGGGTTATTATAGGATATAACGGTATAAAATAGTAAAATTTATAACAATAGGTATTTATTTAGAGTCCCTTAATTAATATCCTAACTAAGTATCGACAATTTATAAGAGTAATAAGTCTACTTGCTACACGTAGGGGGCGGAAGGCTTGATATTCAGAACAGTGTCGGTCCGGTGACACAACGTTAATTTTACCAGTTATTTCGGCGGCGAAGCGCGAATTCCATTTTATCATCATCATCAGCTGTTCTCAATTCACAATCATGTCCGTTCCCTACGCGTGCCATATTCTAGTAACAAAATTCTTATTCGGCCCAGCCATGATAGCAGGAGGACGTCTCCCGGGACCCTCGGATCGGCGAGCACGGTGCCTAGGCGTGAGGAGGGCTGTTAGACCCTCCGCCTCCCAATCCGTGTGTCAACGTCCAGTTAACACAAACCAAGGTGGTTAGAGCTCACAACTAGTGCTCAGAGTCAGTGCCGAATGACACTGACTTCTTCCCGGACGTTGCCCCCGCTCCATGCGTTGGGCTTCCTAGTATCTAAAAGTATCGAGCTCGTTTTTGTTTGGATAACCGGGAAGCGTGGGTGAGGGATGAAATTCCGTTCAAATTTCTCCGTCGACATGGTAGTCCGCCTGTGAAAAAGAAACATCATCCGATGTCCTGCCCGTTGTAACGAAACGGGTTTGGTTTACTATAGAATAGCTCTGCCAATTATGGCAGAGATGAACGTCGTCCAACAGTGTTCGCCTGCTGGACGACCACCGCCCACGGCGGTATCGGTCTTATGCATCTGCCCATGTCAAAACGACCCGGTCACCTTGAGACCGGCGTCGCTGTCGCTTTCCGGTTATCCGGCACAATGAGCACCCACCTAGTCCTGTCCTAGCTACCTTATTTTAGGGGCAGAGCGCCAGGCCTGGTGGCATCGGCGACACAATCCGCCTAGGCTGTCCAAGATTTCATTACTAACCTGGCGCTCCGGCACCTCATGACTCGATAGACGGCGTGACGACAGCTCTATATCGTCGGGAGACCAGATCGTCTCCCTAAGCAAACAGTCTCGGCAGACTACACACGGCTTCTCCAGCCGACTCCTCCACTTTTACACGCCTTCTATCGTCAAGTTATGCTATTTGTCACGTCGCCTAAAGATCACCTCTTACAATAACAAAATTTATTTCAGTTCCCGCACACATAATTTCAATACGTTTCTGGTTGTGTCATTGTTAAATTACATAACGTTACTAGAAAAAGGTTTCTATTTCTACAGTTAGAATAAATTTGCATTACGCGTATATTATCAGTTTAACATTCAGCGAAGGATTATCCTCCTACAACTTTCGATTCGATATATCGACCACATTCGATAGTGACTTTATGAGCATTTGCGTGTAATAAAATTATCGTGTGATAGAAAATAATATAATAGAACCTCGTGTATCTAGAATTAAATTTTCTGACACCTAGTTAGGGGCGCCGTTCAGGGCGTATTGTAAATGCGATAGCGATAAATTAGAGAATTGTTTGTGCTCGACAAGGCTTGATTTTACTGGATTAAAATAACACACGAAGAGGCTTTCGAAGACCTTCATCGGTCCCGCCGAAGCGTGGTCGCACTCGACTGAATTAATATGGTTCATTATTATAATGAGAATTTCGTTTATAGAATATAGACACTTAACCGGAAACGTATTGCTTTTAACACACATTAGGCTTCCCGGTGACTTTCGTCACGTACAGAGGCTACCGACATATTAACACCCACAATAAAATACATATTTATACAGGTCCTGAAATAATACAGTAGAAATTATAATAACAATTTAAATTGGCTTTGGTTTCAATACAATATCTTTACCGGGGTTGCTCCCTTGCTTCCCCTCGCCTGCCAACGCGCATTCCTGTTTCGTACCTTGAATTTATTAATTTCCATGCTTTGAGACTATAGTCTTTTATGAAGACAACATTTAAATAGGCTTTTAATACATTCGGCGAGCATCTCGGTGCTCCGCCAGGTGTTAATAATTTATACCCGGGGTTCGAGTAATTTATATAAAATCCGCTGTCGGATCTTACGCACGCTTTTACTTTGCAAATCGCCGCTCACATATCACAAAACACAATGTTTAATAATAGAGAGGCGGCGACACCTCATCAACGATATTGAATGCCACAAACCTTGAGGTGTCGACAGGAACTTGAAGACGAGAGACGGCTGGTGCGACAGGCGGAGAACTCTTAATTTGAATGCGAAAGTGCAAGTTGTTAAATTTTGAAAGTTATTGATAAGCTGCTAGTATAATTATTCAAGTTCGAAGTGAGTATAACAAAATGGCGGCAGCCATAAGTGTGAATTTTAACAGGCGAGGTCAGGGGAGCAACCCTTCGAACAACTTTACTTGGCGAGCGCTAACAGAGAAGAGACTTTGTTTCTTTTGTTACTATCCCTCCCTTCCTGCAAAATGTACAGATCTCGGCGCGAAAAAAAAATGCATGGTTGCCGTTAGCGATGTTGCCCTGGCGTCAAGTTGGCTACCGCAAACATATCTTTCGAATGATTGTATATTTGTATTCTCATAATATGCCTATCTCTCTCTGGTTTCTTTCGTACTAACTTCATGCCAGCGACATTCTATGAAAATGCTATGGAATAATCGGGTCCCAAAAAACCGAGTCGTGACAATATTCACGAAAAAAAAATAGGAAACGCGTAATGTGTTGAATAATTAAAAAAAAAATTCACGGGAAGAACAGGCGATGACACCTTTTTGGTAAGTAATTATTGTATTGTAATTAGTGTCGACGTAATTAATTCCCAGTAAAATATCACAATTAACATTGGTATTGTGAGGTCAGCCAGTGCTTCAAATTCACTATTTTAATAAATTTGACACTGAAAAAATTAACAAACAATTCGCAAGTTGGCTTAGTATTATTTTGTTTTTGCTTATTTTTATGTAAGCCTTTGTAGTCTACTAGGGAAATTCTGCTTAGCGATTTTCCATATATAAATATTGTGCTTCCGTGCTCAGATTGTTTCACCTAATACGTAGGTCAAACAGTTTAAATTAATATTATGTAATACATGTTATCTTTTCCGGTTCTAAACTCAAGAAATGCGACCCCAATACCCACATTTTCTTAAATATCTAGGTTTTCTTATATCATAGTTTTTTGGTCCTTTTGTAGTTTATATAAATATGCGATAACGCGATAAGCGATCGTTCGTAAGAAAGCTGGGCTAAGCTCGTCAGTTGCAATTTCTATGAATGCAAAATGTATGATGAATGATGCAGAAATATATTTTAAAGCCTTTAGACTATTTTTTTTAAAATTCATTAGAATAAGGCCAATAATGAAGAAACCACTGGGGTCCCTAAACGACCCCCATCGGATGAGAAGTATTTTTCTAGTCTCCGAGCCGCGAGAGTTATACTCTCGGGTCCGTGGCGTAGTGGTCAACGTCGTTGGCTTCCGTAACAGATCTTACTGTTCCCAAGAGTCCTAGTTCAAACAGGATTTTTAATTGATTTATCGTTTTTTGCACGGAAGCATAGGTGGTTGTGATTTTTGAAAATTAACTCTCACCCTCCCGAACCTTAAATAACAGAGCGCATCGAGAGCCTAGTAAGTGGGGAACCCTTTTCATTTTTAAAAGTCACATTCATTTATCTGATTCAACATAAGGCCGCATTCAAAAAAAAGTTGAGATTCCGTTCCTTTTTTTTCGACTGTCGAACATGTAATGTTACTCTCTTTTTTCAAACGATTGTGTATAATTTTTTGGTCGAATAGTAGCCAAGAGACCGCAGGTTCTCCTCCACTGCTGTATACCATTTCAATTACCTTCAAGTCGTTACAGCAAATTTCTCGTACCTATTAACAGTTTTGCTGTGTATAGAATTCTGCGTAGTGTGTAGGTGTGCCACTCGTGAGAAAAGCACCTCTTTCACCTTTCATTGACATATGACTTCTATTGCACTGCGTGCAAGAAAACTTCTTGGGTTTATTGTTAGACAAAGCAAACCATTTGAAAACCCAACTGTGTTATGCACGCTTTATGTTTCTTTGGTCTTAAGTAAGCTTGAATATAGATCCATCATTTGGAGCCCATATGAAAGTTCATACAAGCTGCAATTGGAGACAGTCTATAAGAAATTTCTAATGTATTATTATTTCAAAAAATTTAAATTCTTCCCCTTTGATAATTTCTTAAAGGAATACTACCCCACCAAATTTATTTTAGGAATGTTATCATTTCACTCTCTTGAATCTCGAAGATCGTTTTCAAGCTTAAAGAATTTTTCTCTTCTCCTTCGGGGTCGAGTTAAAAATCCTGAAATTCTCATGACTATTAATTTACATGCTCCCAATTTATTCTTACGTGGGCGAAACTATGAGCAAAAACTTTTATTTCTAAAAACTTATACCTCGCTTAGGAGGTATGAGTCACCAGTTCCTAGGGCCGTTAGATTAATCAACGCATTGCCTAGAGAAGTGGACATTTGTAGTGATGGTATTTGTGAACTGTTTGATAAATTTTACTATTATATTTCTTGATTTTTTGTGTTGATTTCGATGTACTGTGTAGTTTTATTTTATATTTTGTCTTATTATATTTTTCAAGTACATAGCGAATTGGCGTCAGCTGTTATGTCATATACTGTAATTTTAATTTTTAACAATAAATAAATAAAAGGCCTCAGGTTCCCCTCCACTGGCTTAGTCTTATCCTTCTATCTACAATACTCTTCGAAGCAGGAAGGTTGACCAACTGAGTAATAAACAATTATCGTAGAAAAAACATCTACTGAGATACCTCCATTAGGTGGCTATATTTCCCACACTGGAAGAGGAATGGATTAAATAAAATACATAACTATATATCAAAATAAATGTAAGCAAACAATGATGTAATGTTTTGATTGTTGAAAAATATAATATTCTCGTTTGTTTTGATATGTATGCTGTCATCCGATCCTGAACCGATCCGAGACTTTAAATGAGCAATTAACTAAGTGCATGTCCTGGCAAAAAACATAATTTGACGTAGTGGTTTTTGTCACAACAACGACGATTGAACGTTATATTTATGACCACATCGTAAACACCAACGATTGCTAGTTGACAGAATTTAATTGAATAAAAATGAATTACAAAAATTATCAACGCAGTTTTAAATTGATGAGTCGGGATTGTATTCTTCTATAAGTGTTATTAGCAGGGCTGTGGAGTTGGAGTCGGAGTCGAGGAGTCGGACTGTTTTTATTTAAGATTTCGAATATTTGTGTATACAAATCTCTAGAGTCAAAAGTGACGCAGCTGCATGCCAGTGTAAAAACTATTAGAGGTCCGAACTAGGGTATCCAATCCCGAAGCCTTTTTCCCGGGATTTCGGGATTGAAAATTTATCAATCCCGGGATCCCGGATTGGGATTTTCTCAACGAGGAATTTGAAATCCTCGATTTCGTATACTTTTTCCCGGATTATCACAAAACCTCGTTTTTTTTAGCTCACCGAGGAATATGAAATTCTCGATTTGCCAATTTCGTGTCAATTTTCGGGATTTGGTCAAAATTTCTCAATTCCGAAATCCCGGGATCGCAGCCGTATCAATGCCGGAATTTCGGGATCAGAAAATTGAACGGGATTCCGGGATTACGGGATCCCGAATCCCGGTATTGGATGCCTTAGTCCGAACATATTAAAAACAAATATATAAATAATATTTTGTAAAATAACAAAAATATAAGAAACTCACACTACCGTTCATCTAGGACAAGGGATGGCAAACTTTCAAGTGAGAACAGCGAAGTTGTCGAAGAAACAGGATAGCAAAGGTATCGGAGAGCCATGTATATATATGAATTTGTTGGGTAAAAAACGTGATTGTTGTAATCTCGCGTGCCGCGGATTGCCGACCCCTAATCTTTGTAATCCGTAATAATATATGAGCCTATGAAAGGTGAAGTAAGCCAAGTGGTATTTTAGGAAAAAATGAGTTGGACACGTTATAATATCCCACATGTCTTAAAGTAATGTAAAAATGAAGTGAGCTCAGTAAACACACACTGCAATAGTATGTAGAAAATATGCAATCCACCATAACATTAAGTAAAGTCATGATTGTACTTTTTTTCTACTAATTTTACCATATTACTACTTTGCTCACTTCACCTTTTAAGGGCTCATATGTACAGTATTAATAAGCCAAATACGTATATTCGAAAATAAGCCTATTTATTGTATTGATTTGTGAATTAATGACTGAATGAACAAGGTGAAAAGGGAAATCATCTAAAATATTGTTGACTTTTTTAAGGGGGTAAAAAACATGAATATTTATTTTTAAAAACCAAATTTAGAGATGGAGTCGGAATCGGATACATTTATTTTTTTAACTACTCCGCAGCCCTGGTTATTAGTAATTCAGTATTGCTTTAATAAACACAATTGAATGGTTAGAATCCAATGTACATGCAAACTTATTCATTCTGATTTACAGCCGGGTGATATCAGACACGAAAATAGAATAATTTTGCTATTTTAGTTGTATGACTTGATGCTTTATTTCAAATGTGTTAATTCGTTTAACAGATACAATCGCTTCTTTAATAAGACTTCAGCGTGTTAATTATACAATGATGATTCTACTAAGAGGGTGTTAACTGCTAGTTCTCGATGGAAAGATAAGTTATTTCGAAAAACAAAACACAATTCTAAGTATTTATACTACTATAATATTATATAAAATGACGTTAATATTATGTCCAGTTAAATTAGCATAATAGCTGGCATTCACTAGAGCCGTATTCTTCAACCTAAAGTTCGCGGACCGGCACCGATCTGCAAAGACTTTATCTCCTCGATGTTGATGCAAAATAGTGGATGAACTGCCATCTGATATCTTTAAGGTGTCAGCTATCTCACACAACTTTAATTTACGATCGGTCAAAACTATTTTATTTTGTGGTAATTTTTATGTTTTCTAGAACAACCGCCGAATTTGGGCGACCAGAACTTTTAATTCAAAAATCATGAAATGAGCGTCCAGAAATTAGCAAACAACTTCTCTATCATTTGTCTCGATGTAACAGACTCCGAATAACACTTGTCAAGCCATTGCTTTGCTTGAACGGTATTTTTTCCCAAGAAAAAGCAATGCTTTATCAACACACGAAATTCAGATTTTTTATTGTTTTGAAAATTACAAAAGTGACGTCGCTAAAATCACTGTAACCTGTGAACTGAACGTAAATTGTTATGAAAGTTTTTGTCGTTGGTTGACGCAGGTCCGCGGATGTAAAAGGATTGAAAACACTGCACTAGGGAACCAATTGTCCCATAACATGTCCAGGAACACAAAATTTACGTGTTCACATCATATCGTGAAACGTTTCGCGTGACCCAAAATATACGGAACATGCGATGCGCGCGCAGCTGTAGACGAACTGTCAGTCATTTTATTCAATGTCATTATAAGGATAAATATTTCATCAATATATTATATTCTAAAAATATATACGTAGACAGCACTGATCATCATAAACTCATCGAGCTTCATTTTAGACTTTTAAATGTCTTCTTATGGTAACGGCTGTCAAAATAAACGCCTTTGCATAAGTTATATTACTCTGTGGCTTATAGTATATTGTCTATGGTGTATAAGCTGTCATTATGGATAATTGAATAATTATATTTTCATTGTAGGAAGTTTTTAGTTATTAATTGTACGTGCATTTTTGCATCCAATAAAATCAAATAACGTTCGTTTGGACGCAATACTTTCAACATAACCTCAACGGTTGACGTTTCTGTGACTTCTCGTGTGTTAAAGAAAATGTTGTGAGACATTGTTCCCGACACATAACGTGGATGTTCAGGATCATTTGTTCCCAGGTGAATGGTTAGCATTATTGCCTAATGCAAGGCTCATTACTGGAGAGGGTTGTATTAAAATTGTACAAATCGATTGAATTATTAATATATGTAAAGAATCATTACGTGACTCATGATTATGAATTCAAAACTGAGAAGCATGGCAAATACATTAAAATAAGTATCAATGAATAATTTTTGATCGATGATTTTGAAGGAAAGATTCTGTATTATTTTCGTTTGAGTAAAGTACGTCGAGTCCGTGTCGTAGTTTTCAACGACGTTTGCTTTCGGAACGGTTCTCACGGGATCAAGTCTTTATACGAAAAGAATTTTCTCGATTTCGAGTGTTTGTGAGGCTTAAAAATTCCTTCTCCTAGTCCTTTCATAGACCCTAACATTTCTATCGCTTCTCACTTTTAAGAAAATGACGTTTAGCTACTGAGTAACAAGAAGTTCTGGTAGAAAAACTTTTGTTATAGACACTTCAATTCGGAGAATATATGTTTCACAATGGGAGTATTGCATCCAATCCCAGACCCTTTTTGTGATCCCCGGATTTTGAGATTCACATTTTTTCGGATTTCGGTATAGTGGATAAATTTGGGATTCCCAATTATTTAGGGATGTGAGTTTTCGGGATCCTGGAATCGATCACTGGGAAAAAAGTCAGAAATTGATCGATTTAAAAAAAAAATATACCGCTAGCCGATTTTAAGATTCTGGAAATTTACGAATTTCCCAAAATAAGAAAATTTGAGATTTTTTTAAAGCTTTTGGCAGATTTCAAAAAAAAAATTGTCCATGTTCATTTTAAAAAGCCAAAAATTTCCAAAAATGTGGGACTTTTTTTTATTTCTCTCGTGGATTTCAAAAAATATTTCTCGCCGTGAAAAACTTGTGATTAGTACTATCAGAATCCCGGGATTTCAGTTCACGAAATTGGGCGAGACCCCGGGATTGGAGACCCTAGTTGGGAGCGGACATGTAATAAAAAAAATCTAATAGAAATAATTTTCGATTTTTTTACTTTGGCCTCACTTTACTTCCAAGGGCTAAAATTTATTTTCGTTTAATTATTATTTAATTTTATGAATACAAACACTCACTGGCTTATTACTGGTCTAAATGATTTCATTATTGCCCAACCCACACTTAATAATATAAATTTAATACGCTCCGATTCCTTTAAATATGTACGAGAAGTGTATCCGGCCCGTGATATATTGCGACAATTCAAATATTACATCGTAGATGCCAT
Source organism: Himalopsyche tibetana (assembly GCA_030503985.1). Taxonomy (NCBI): domain Eukaryota; kingdom Metazoa; phylum Arthropoda; class Insecta; order Trichoptera; family Rhyacophilidae; genus Himalopsyche; species Himalopsyche tibetana. Next base: position 4,665,074 of record JAPJYX010000011.1, on the reverse strand, counting down.
TTATTTTCAGCCTTCCTGTACTAAGTTATGAAATCTCAATTAGCAAATTAAGTTGGTGTGCGACTTAGTTGATGAAACACAGTGTGGCGCAAAAAGGATGGCTTAATTACATAATTATGCAAATATCCTAAAGAAGATAATGCTTCCTGTAATGAGACTAAATTTAAATAAATTAAATAGGCTTCTGCTAAAATAATTTTAAATATTGCTAAGTTTTCATTGTTTTGTTATATACCTACTATATTTATTGTAACGAAATTCGTTTATAAGGTTTTACTGAAAATATTTCACTAAGCCATATCTGTTTAAATTGGAAAATATGAGTACTAGAAATATTAAGTATGCCCCATATTTTTCGTTTTCTGGAGTGCTTTAAATTTTTAACGATAACTGATTGTGAATTTTATTATTATATTTATTTTTAATCTCATTATTTATGGTAATAGACATGTTAATTACATTTAATTTAGAATCACTAATATATTATAACTGTAAATTTGTTTATTAAGTTTTGCTATTTTTTTTTACCATGTCCACTCCCAATGTGGAGCTCCTAATGGAGTTTATCTCAACATTTATGTTTCTACGAGAACTGCTTGTTACTCAATTGCTCAACCTCTCTTTTTCCAAAGAGAGTAGGAATATAAGGATAGGGCTAGGACATGGCTAGTGGTTAGCTAAGCTCTCGACACGCCCCGTCCATAGGATAAAATGAGTGGGAGAGAAGAATTGTATATTATTTTTGTTGATTTCTACTTAGAACTAAAAAAAAACATTATTATTACACTTCTTCTTCTTCTGGGCGCTACAGTCCAGCACTTGCATGTCTGTGATACTCCATCCATCCACCGAAGTCTTTTTAATAAACTCGAAAATAATATTTAAATTGTTGAACAATCTGATTTATGCAATTGTTTTTTTTTTAATTAAATCTTACAATCGCGACTCAAATTTTGTAGTTTGAATACGCAAAACGTATGTAGTATGGTTGTCTATTATTTTTTTTATTTATTAATGTTAATTGTAGAAATATATAATTCTATATAAAGAATCAACTTGATGAACAAGTAAAACAAATTTCGGAACGTTCTTTAACGTGGAATATTTAGATTGAACATAATTGACTCGCGGTACACATTTGGTAAGCCCTTGCTTTATATTTTAATCGGGTCAACTTCACAATGGTGTGTTAAATACATTTTTTTTAAATTTTTCTCTCTTTTTATCTCGAATGACTTTTTATGAAAAACTATCATATCTATCTTGTATGGTTTTTCACCTAAAACATATTTAACGCATTTCCATCAGCAATAACATTTTTTAAAAATAATATGTTATTATCTAAAATTCTCATATTCTAGATTAGCTACTTACAATACAATTAGGTTAGGTTAGTTGTCTGAATTCAGATCAGCTCGATTCTCACTCGCCGCGAAGTCAAATTTTCCTAGAATACATAATGAAATTGTGCTCAGAATTAACAACGGCGTTGGAAATTTTAGCCAGTGAGCCGATTGCCATCCAGTTTCTATCTGTTAAATCAAATTTTGTTTGTCAGTTATCATTAACTGATTTCACAAATGTGATAGAGAACTTTATTTTCAGCTGCGCTTCTCGGGGTAGCAAATCATGGCGTTTTTATAATGTCGGGCTAATAAAAGAATTCGACGTATACACGTAATTTAATTTTACAGACAATCTTGCTATTATTGAAGTAATATTTACCGTCTGCGAAAGAGAGAGAGAGTAATAAAACTTCTGCATAGATGCCCAACACCAAATTCATAACCTTCAAACTGACACAAGATAGAATTTGAATATGTACCTTTTTTATCGTTTAAAATAGTGACATAATTTGTGATTCTTGACATCGACGGGGCTATTCTAGTGTGTATAGTGTGTCCGTTTGCCATAAGCTGTATTCCGTTGTGAATCCGGCACAGATTCCTGTTTGAAACGTACATGCTCGAACATGTTATTTTTATTTCTAAATTTTGTCGAAATTAAGCACATCGTTTGTTAGGTATTTCAGACCGTCCACGCTAGAATAGCCCTCCGTTCGCAACTATTTTTCTGTATTATGTAATTTTTTTGATTTAACACGCATGAGGTACTGATGTCTAGTTCTAAAGATGACTTGATATTCAAATAAAGATAATATATGACGTTAAAAATTCCTGTTGAATCAAAAATATTTCTGTAAATTATTGAAATTTTATATTAAAAACATCAACATTTGATATTGGCCATGCGTTACTATTACTCCTTGAACCTACTAATCTATAAACAGTTGGGTGGGCTAAAAAGTTTGAATTATGGATTTTACATCAATTTTTTTATATTTTTTTTAGCACCTTAAATTGGGGGTCGGCAACCCGCGGCCCTCAAGGCGTCGTGGTGCGGCCCGTAAGGTTCTCTAAATTAAAACATTTGCTTACAAATGTCATTAAAGTGTAATCACATGTGACTGAAGTGCGGCCCGCACTTATCCTCACGTAAAATATTTGGCACTTTTACATCAAAAGGTTTCCGACCCTTGCCCTAAATTATACAAATTTATAACCAGATAAATAAAAACGAAAATATGCAGATATCAGTATATTTAAACACACTACTTTATCCATGTGATTTTTAAAATTGAAGAACATCTTCAGTTTTTCTATGAAAGTCAAATATTTATATTTGATTTTTTATGTGAAATAACATCTACCGCATAAATAGGGGATGGAGTGTATTTCATCATAAGAAAAATAGCTACGTTCCCGGTATTTCAGTCACAACCCGCGCCCCACACTCGTCCAATTTGAATTTCATATATCGCTTTAGATATGTACGCCATGTTATATGTTGTTATGTCTATTTGAAGCGGAACTCTGTGACCTTTGTTTGGTTGGCCGTGACCTCAGATAAGATGTCCTCATGATCTCCGCTGACCTCTCCGAAGATAGCGCGATTTTCTCCTATATGATAAGGTGACATAAATTTGACACATTATGTAGGAGAACTCGCAGAACAAAGCGTCCCATAAATACGTATTGACAATAACATCACGTAGGCGTTTTGCAAAATCCTAAATAATGTCTAAATAATTTTAGTTTCTACCAAAACTGTGGACAGGGGTGTTCTGGAAGGGTCTCGGAGGTGCTCGCACAAGCTCCTTGTTAATTTTACTTTAGGCCGGCGAGCCTCTTGTTAATTTGGTAACCGGATAAAACACAACATCACAAAACGTAAAATATATCTTTAGAAAACACTAGTATTGATATGTTTTACAATCAATTAGTAATCTCTATGTCGTATTAGATACATTAAATAAAACAGCAATCTTGCATATCAATAACACTTTCAAACTGAAATTGTCGTAAATACACTTATATTCGACGATTATAATAGTCGCCATTGACTGATAAAGTAAAGCGCACGTTATTACACACTGTTCTGAAATTATTACCTGTTAATCTATAATATTTTGCCAATAAATAGTTAAGAAGAAACGGGAATTATTCAACTAAAAATTGATTGTGTTCTGAATTGTCTATGTACTATGTTATCATGTTTTGTTTTATCATGATATGTTTATTCACGGAACCGTTAATTTAAAAGAAAATAATATACTCAGATCAAATTAGTATATAACTGCAATTTCTGACATGTATTCTCTACGATGGCTTCAGAATACACAGTAGTAGGGTATCCAATCCCGGAGCCTTTTTCCAATCCCGGGATTTCGGGATTGATTTATTTTGAATCCCGGGATTGAGATTTTCTCACCGAGGAATTTGAAATCCTCAATTTGCTATACTTTTTCCCGGAATCTCACGGAAACTCGTTTTTTTTTTTAGCTCATCGAGGAATTTGAAATCTCCGATTTGGTATACTTTTTCCCAGAATCTCACAGAAACTCGTGTTTGTTCTTTAGATCACCGAGGAATTTGAAATCCCCGATTTGCCAATTTCGGGAAAATTTCGAGAATTTCCTCAAAATTTCTCAATCCCAAAATCCCGGGATCGCGACCATCTCAATCTCGGCATTTCGGGATCAGAAAATTGAACGGGATCCCGGGATTACGGGATCCCGGATCCTGTGATTGGATGCCTTACACAGTAGTACATTTTTTACCACTTAGATTGATAAGTTTACGGTAAATTGCATATAGTTACATATTATAATTGTATTAAGTAAAAATCGATAGCTTATTTAAGTATTGCATATAATTGCATAGGAGTGATAAAAAAATCTCCAGAACACCAAAAAATGCTTTGAGAGTAAGCGAGCACATTGTTGAAGCATTAGCAGCCCACCGCTGGCTGTGAAGTCGGAGTCGGGGGTTTGTTCGCAGTCGGAAGCGAAAAAAATTTACTACTCAGACCTATGTTAAAAAAAAACATATATTTAATGATGTGTATTCAAACCACAATAGTCCATTGTGTTTCTACTACATGCTTGGCTGACTAAGGATGATCTGATGGTATACATATTTATATATATAAGTTATATATAAATATGTATAACGATTGAAAAAATTCTTTGGGGTTAGAGTGCGTTTTTATTTTAAAGCTAGAGTCGGAGTCGTCTTTTTTTACACAACTCCACGACCCTGGTTTTTACAAAACATTAAAATTTCCTTTTTTCAGTCTTTTGCAGTAATGATTTAATTCTAATCAAATCGTGTTGTTTTCTTAAATATCATTTTTGCAACAGTGTTAAATAAGTCTTTCTTTCGCTATAAAGCACTACTGGAATTCTTTTGTCTCTTATATCTTTGAAGAAATTCATAAGAAAGGAAGGAAAAATCTATTATTTGCTAACAACGTGTTTTTATTATGTTAAATAAAACAAGAAATATATATTTTTTGCGATACGAATTAACGGAATATGTGTGTATTTAAATTCGAAATGCACTAGATAAAAAACTTAAAACTGACAAATGTTGAGACACTTGCTTATATGAAATTTTCAACGAATTGTCGTCGTAAAGCGCTTACCACTAAATCACAGAGGCCAACAAATATATCGGCAAACAGCGTGAATTTATATTATGGAAACTGCAAATAAATAATAATTACTAAAGGAGAAAAGGTAAATAGTTTATTATATTTAAAATAAATACTCCCATATGATAATTATTGCTAATTGTAACTTTGTCACGCACTCAATACTGTTTAATTAAAAATAATTATTAAACATGACATTTATAATTATTTGCAAATGAATCGGCTATGCAGCTCTCATTTGAGTTGTTTATATTTGTAGTTATTATTCATATTACAAATTACTATATGAAGGTTCCAAAGGTATTGCAGCTGATATAAACATTGATTTTAAATTGCATTTACGATAAAATTGGTAGTTGCGTTGTGTAAATTAGTTTTCAAATTGAAAACCATTATTATTATAAATTCTCGGCTGTTAATTAAAGTCTTAATTTTCCGATGGATTTGGCGGTAATTTTGTAACTATAAAATCTAATTTAACCGTTTGAATACCGCGTAAATAAATCATTAATATGTCCCAGAGATACTGCGTGTTTTTGAGAAAAATAATTTTGCCTAATATACACTCGAATTCGATATTTTAAAAAACTGTGTTTATTTATTTATTTATTGTTAAAAATCAAAATTACAGTACATGACATAACAGCTGACGCCAATTCGCCATGCACTTGAAAAATATAATAAGACAAAACATAAAATAAAAATACACAGTACATCAAATTCAACATAAAAAATCAAGAAATAAAAAAGAAAAATTTATCAAACAGTTCACAAATACCATCACCAAAAATGTCCACTTCTCTAGGCAATGCGTTGATTAGTCGAACGGCCCTTGGAACTGGTGACTCATACCTCCTAAGCGAGGTATAAGTTTTTAGAAATAAAAGTTTTTGCTCATTGTTTCGCCCACGTAAGAATAAATTGGGAGCATGTAAATTAATAGTCATGAGAATTTCAGGATTATTAACTCGGCCCCGAAGAAGAAGAGAAAAATGCTTTAAGCTTGAAAACGATCTTCGAGCTTCAAGTGAGTGAAATGATAACATTCCTAAAAGAAATTTGGTGGGGTAGTATTCCTTTAAGGAATTATCAAAGTTGACTCAGTATAGATGGCACTACACATATTCATCAAAATATTGCTTATATTCTATTAGAATACCAAGTATTTGATTTTTTAAATGTATTGGACATATGTTCCGGACACCTGTGTCCGCTTGGTATTCAAGTGGTTAATAACTTTTTACTCCATATTTTGGCACTATAAGAAGCAACATCAAGATAGAGTTTTAGTTTTTTTTTTAAATTGGAATCACTCTAATTGACCGCAATAAACATTTAGAAAATTCAATTAGAATTATTTTTTATTTTTTATAGTAACAAGAAATTAGATTAGTTGTAAGGAGCGACGGAAAAAGCTAGATTTTTTAATAAATTTATAACTGACTTATTTGTTTCGTTCTGATTTTTTTCGCAATTTGTGCTTGATTTTATTTTATGTAAAAAAAATAGAATGAGTTATGTTTTTTTTGTTCTTATTTTTTTATTTGATAAAAAAAATATTTATAAATATCAAATGACAATATTTTTTATATCAAATATGACAAATTATGCCGCGCATTTGTTTGATTGGCCTACGCAGCTTTTAAAATTTCCACGCATCTGGGTTCTTGTCTTAGAAGGAGCATTGAACACCATACCTAAAGCAACAAAGTAATCAAATTAGTTTTATATTGGCAATAATTTTATTTATCATAAATTATGTGTCGAGAAAACGCTCCGAAATAAATTTGATAAACGTCTTTCTACTTAGGTTCAACATTTTTGAAACCATGCTACTTACTTATACTGCAGAGGGTTAAAGTAGAGTGTGTTAGAACTGACAGAATAGAGACAAAACTAAGAATAGAGACAAACAATTCTTGATCCCTAATTCATTTCTGGAGATGATGGTTTTAATGTCAAGCTGGTTATTGTTAACATCCAAACGTGGCTCTATAAAGCAGGGAGCATCTTATGGTAGTGTCACTGAATGCAGCGCTCTACAACCTTTTCTATCCCGCGGCACACAATAATAGTCCGCAAACACGCGGAACACCATTAGTAAAAGCTATTATATGTTAAGAAGGGTTAACATAAGAACAAAATTCAGTAATAAATAGCTTGAAGTTGGTATGCATGGTAATATACATCGGTAAAATATTGGATATTACAAAGGCTTACGCCGTTAGCACACTGGTGCGAAAGCGTAACGGAAGAGGACCGGTACGACGCACAACCTTATGATAATACAGTCCGCTTTCGTTCCGTTTCCGCGTCTGTGTGCTAGCGGCGTTAAATGAGAGATTCACTAAGTGTGTTCTGCGTGAATTTTTGGTGTGTCTCGCGAAATTTCTTTAAATCTAGATATATTTTTTTCATACGGAATATTAAAAATTTCTTTTAAAATATAACATGTTCTTACAAGAATGAATGTTATCCAGCATGTTGATAGTTTTTAAACATGCTCATCGAATGGCTTCTTTATTTGAAAGTATAAATTAAGTATTAATATAAGAATTTATAAATTTTTGTGATTTTTTTTTTCTACAATGAGCTAAATAAATCATAAGCCACAACAACAAATTGAAATAAATAGGTGTAATAAGGAATTGGCATTGAAAAGAATTTACAAATTACAGTAGAAATTATGAATAAGTGACTCTAAACTAACAAAAATTAAAATGTTTAATACCTCTTACATGTAATTACAAAAATCATCATTACATGTTATAGGTTCTAAGCTATAGGTTTCCAACCTTTTTCGGGTGGCGGCCCCTTTTTATAAAAGCCGCAACTAGGCGACCCCCCGAGGAATTTGAAATCTTCGATTTGCTATACTTTTTCCCCGAATTGTCCCCGAAACTCCTTTTTTTTTTTTTAGCTCACCGGGGAAATTTGGCGACCCCCCAGAAAACCCTTGGCGACCCCCAGGTTGGGAAACCGTGTGTTAAACATTTTAATTTTTGTTAGCTTAGAGCAGCCATACTCAACCTTTTTTCCTCCGGGCCGCATTCCGATATTTGTTTCACTACGTGGGCCGCAACATATTTATGGTATACTCGTTTTTTTTTAGCTCACCAAAGAATTTGAAATCCTCAATTTGGTAGACTTTTTCCCAAGATATCTCCAAAACTCCTTTATTTTTTTAGCTCACCGATGGGGGGCTTACTGGGCCGCACGTTAGAGCTTACTGGGCCGCAGGTTGAGTATGGCTGGCTTAGAGTCACTTATTCATAATTTCTTCTCTTATTTATAAATTCTTTTCACTGCTAATTCTTTATTGAAAATTTTTATTTCAATTTGTTTTTGTATGAATAACACTGTTAAAATCTATTTCTTATCAGTTGACAATGCTCGCCATGAGCGAAACCGGTTCTGATCTTGGTAAATAATCTTGGACAATGCCTTTCCACCAAGTATTGACAGTGACCAACCTAAAAGAGACTATATGCTCCACATTGAAAGAGGATATAGTTTTCAAACTGTTTATACTCATAATTTATTAATTATTTTCTTTTTATTTCAGGTAAGTCCAAGAAGCATTACGGTTTTTGCGGATTTCTAATAAAAAAAGGTAAAAATACGACTCATTAAACGTATACGTATCGAAAGAACGTATCAATTACCACAAATTTTACTTTGCACGAGTGATTTTTAACTACTTTAGTTCACTGCTATTTGTTTCCTATTACATAGCAAGAGCAATACGTAGCAGACGATATTGCCTTTCATGAAAGCATGTTGTCCTTTATCTATGCTCACTGGTTCATGCAACTTGACATCGATTAAGTATCTATCCTTTCATAAAAGGCCATATTGCATTGTTGCAGATTGCACTTGCTTTGTATGATCTGGCTTAATGAGTTTTTGATATAAAAGTTGCACGACGGCATCTTAAAGTTAAGTTTTAACATTGACCATGCTTGAATAATGGCTATAGAAGAGTAGCGAAATATGCTAAAATAAAATTCAGAAAATAAAATCATTATTTGTATTGATTCCACTCTGTATTGATATAATCAGGAACGATTTCACTCATAACGAGTACTTTCAACTAAGGTCTCCAATTTTTGGATCCTGTCCAATTTTGTGATCTTGAAATCTCAGAATGGAGACAGACGTAATCCTGGGATTTCGAGATTGAAAAATGACAGAAAATTGAGCGAGGTGTAAAAAAATTGTAGGCATTTTTTGTGGATTCCGTTAATTCTTGGGTTTTTCAATTTTCAAATCTTGGAAAAGCTAAGAAAAAAGCTCTTTATTTTGGGAAATCTATAAATTCCTGGAAAATCTGTAAATTTTTGATTTGAAATTCTCGAAAAAGTCAAAAAAATATGTTGTCAATCCCGAAACCAAAGTTATACACGATTTTATATTGAATGTTCAATCCAGGGGTCTCGGGATCCTGGGATTGGAAAAATTGTCAATCCTGAAATCACAAACAGCGTCCGGGATTGGATACCTTACTATCAACTGATAATGCTCGTCAGATAACAGTTGATAATTTTCGAAATGAGTGATTAGTATTTTATTTTCTGAATGACTTTGACAGTAAACACCTTAAAAGTGGCTAATATTAAAAGCTAACAAAGTCATCAGTACAATTGTGGAACAGATTTTAGTACAATTTTAATGACACTTCACCCTTGCCCATTATATTAAACGAGTTATTAGGACTCGAGCATTGTCACCCAAAATCAGTTGAACCCATTTCTTACATCAATCTTTTTTTATTGCTCAATTGTTGAACATGATAAGCATTGAAATAAATAAATATGCTAATAAGATACTACAATACATTCAAATAAGATGAAATAATGAAATTCGATAAGTGCTATGCAGATCGCGGTCCCGGATCCCGAGATTGGATCACCTATAAGAGACCATATTGTTTATTTAAAATATAAAAAAACTATCATTTGTGCAGCAATAGAAAGAAGTACTTTGCGTTCTTCTTGCATCCATAGTATATGAATATCTTTCTGAGTGTCACTGTATTTTAAAATTACACTTTATCCTATCACAACACTTTATTCATTGTATATTGCCTATAGTGGCAGTGATAGGCTAAACTATTTTACTGTCTTAGTGTTGCAGTAATGTAGCGATTTATGAATGCTACAAACATTTACGATTCAAATGATGTTTTCTTTTTGTAGCATATAAAATCTGTAATTCATTATCGCAAATATAATTATCATAAACCGGTAAACATGAGTAATAGTTAAATTCTTAAAATGCACTTAAAATTATTTACGTGGAGCGTGTAAATATATTAACTTGTTCGGCTCCGGCCCGAATTAAACAAAGCTATCTCGTGTGCCCGGCTTATTTAAAAAAAATGCATTTTAAATTCTTCAATTATGAAACCACTTTATCAAATAAAATTAAACCTTAATTATTAGTTAACAATAAAGATAGAATACACTTATTAAATAAATTCGGGACTTATAGATTGCAATGCTTTTGTTGTACAAAATTTTATATCGGGAAAACCGAAAGGACATTTAGACCAGAGTATTAGAACACATGGAAGCCTTTAGATTGAAAAAAGACACGTCTACTTTTGCAAATCACTTAATTTCGGAAAGACACGTGTTCAATCAGGAACAAGGGATAACAATGTTACACCTAAATACGGGCACACATAAGATTTTTTTCATAGAAATTCTAGAAATTAACAGAGCGCAATTGAACAGTCATCCGATTTTAAATGAAATACTTAACATGCCGAGATCTCCACCTTTATACCCTATATAAATATAATTATAAAACCTTTTCTGACAAACAAAATAAATATAATTCTTAAAACTACTCACTACTCAAATCTGTGGGCATTCCCATGGGCTTATTTTTTTCGCCAGCAATGGATTTAAAATCAGTGATGCATTTATTTATTATATAAACACGAAACATTCATTTGCTAAGTGTCAGTTCAAGTTCATCCGTACGCTTGAACGCCTGAAGATGACGAAAGGCGAATCCCGGGTCGTTAGTGACAAAATCTGTGTGAATGTACATAATTTGAACGATTCAAATTTCTTTTATGATTGTTTGAAAGGCTTATTAAATTTTGAAAGATTTTTTAGTAATATTTTCTGTTATAGACAGGCATATTTAAATGTTTGTAAATTTACAAATTTGTTCGCTTTGCTTTGTTAGAAGCACACTTTACAGGTTCTACGTGGCTTATCTAGCTCCTTAAAAGTCTACTTGGTGACTGCACCATCGTGTGATCTTCAGAAAGACAAATTTGTGAAACACAAGTGTTCCGCGGAACATATTTTGGGAAACTCTGGTATAGAAAAACCGCATTTTTTACCTACAGTTAAACACAGTGGGCTTTAAATATTTATTTACGATGCTAAGTCGTGAGCAATACATTTTCAATCAACCCGCCTATTAAAGATATTACCGTGCTAATTATTTCTAGTTTTTTTAACACGCTATTTTTGTTATACGAGTGTACGTTGTAAGTATTTAATCTGTGAAAATCATACGTGCTAACAATTGGCATCACTTTACATGGTCATTAAACAGTAATAAAACCCATTACGTGGTTCTGCAGTTAATCATAAATGTATTGAAGAAACACGAACGAGGTGATTTGACCTCTATTATACAGCCTTATTGAACGTGAGGGGAAATAGTCAGTTTTCGTAACGTTTGTAAATGAGTTGAATCGTGTAATTGATAAATCTGGTTAGCTAAAAACGTCTCAATTGATTGAGATGTTCTATATAATACTTGCCCACTAATGCAGTGCTCCGCAACCTTTTATCTTCCAAGGCACACTGACGTGTTCTTCGAAATTTCGCGGCACACCACAAGTAAAAATGTACATAATATACATAAAATACATTAGTTTGTATTTATATGTATATGATACAAACCACAAAAAACCATATGGATATTTTATAACCATGTGCACTACCAATTTTAGAGCACATGTACTCTTAATGGAGATTATCTTAAAAGAAAAGTTTTAGATTATTCAGATTTATTAACAAATAAAAGAATCAGTAGTGAAAAAAAGGCTGCACCAAAGTAGAGAAAAGTCCGTAAGTTTCCCACTTCAGTTGAATTTTCAGCATCGGTTATTAAAATGTTTTTAACATTTAGTGGTAAAAGTTATACTAACAAATAAACATTTTATCGATTGGGGTATACTATGTATGTACATATAACATATTCTTCTAACCAAAAAATAACTATTTCTGCTTCTCTGTGGTAGTGTCTTCAGAAATATTTTGTTGTATAGACCAAACTATTTGTTTTTTTTTTTCGTTTATTGGAGATACGCGCCGCGGCACACCGGTTGCGGAGCACTGCACTAATGTACGAATGTTGATCATTATTCACTCAGATAAATTTACAAAAAGATAGTTTCTAACTATATCCACCGAAGTATTTTATTCTTATATTATATTCTTGTGCGTATAGCCATTTGAAGTGAAGGTGATTGATGAAGATTTTTCTGCAATCATGTAATAGTTTCCACATCGTTGGTGACGTGGCATTTAATGAAAATGTCTTTTTCACTGATCATATATCTCACTTCCACTTATACCCCGATATTAAAATTTAACATTGGTTTTCTGCAGGGTGATGATAACATTGCTTGGGAGTATTGATGGAGGTTGATAATGTAAGAAGATTACGCCTGAATTGATGTGTGGAAAACTGTGGGTTACGTCCTTCCACAGTCGATATAAGTTATTTATTTTGGCTAATGTTTAATACTTACCTAATTTATGACGAAACGCAATACTTACACAAACTCATTTTCTTTCTATATCAGCGCACGCGAAGATGGTGACTGTGGTTGTGAGCGTAAGTGTTGGATGTTTTGTTTAGCGCACATCGCATACACAAACACACACTATATTTCTCTCTCTGACCATCTTTCGCATCCACTGTATTAAATATAATTTTGAATGTAAACTACATATAGTGAATGTGTATTGATTTATATGTCAGTAAAGCACAGCACATCGGGTTAATAGCGCAGTGGTTACTTTGTTGGCTTCCGTGACTCACGGGTTTGAATCAGGGTATCCGATTCCGGACCTTTTTTGTGATTCCGGGATTGACGATTTTTCCGATCCCGGGATCAAAAATTCAACATAAAATCATGTATGAAATGGGATTCTGGATTCAGAGAATTTTTGCTCGGTGATTTTGAAATTCTGGGGTTTTCCAAAAAAAATCATGTCGATTTCAAAAACCAAGTAATTCGCGGAATTCTCAAAATTACCAGCGTATGTATTAGCTTTTTTTTACTTATTACAGTATTTGCAAATTGAAAAACCAAGGAATTTTCGGAATTACAAAAAAATACGTAAATTTTGAACCTTAGACTCGTTCAACTTTCTGTAATTTTCTCGACTTCCGTTTGAAGGCATTGCTTTTTTTTGTTTAAAAATTCAATTGCAATTCAAATAAAAAAAGAACGTTGCGAGAGCGATAAGCTAACCACTACTTTTATCCTAACTCTCTTCGAAAAAAGAAACATTGAGCAACTGTAGAAAAACTGTTGAGATACATACATCCATAAGAAGACCATATGCTTCACATTGGAAGCGGATATGGGGGAGGGGGAAGTTCAACACAACATTGTATTTGCACACGATGCACTATGCGCAGACACAGATCAAGTATTTGCAACACACAAGTTTGTGTTGACAGGCGACAGTTAATTATCACATTTCCACAAATTGGTATTAATATGATATTATTACAAATATTTGCAGCACGTGTAGAATATACATGTATTCCTCGATAACTATGTTATTATCTAGTAAAGTATTTTTTCATTTTATTGCGTGTCGTGATGTATGAAAAAATAAACATAAATATTGCAAGGCAAATATTATCATATTTTATTCAAATTGCAATATTTGTAAAATAACTCAATGTTAAAGATATTAAAAATAATGGTCTACTGGGGGCTTGGGAGTCGCTTTGCGTCTTTAGGTTTTAGTTCAAGGTACTCCAGTACTTATTGAGAAAGGAAAATATGATTATCTTAATAATAATATCTAAATAATAGAAAAAAATATGTATTTATTTCGAATCTTCTTCAACAAAAAGTGTCATCGTTATGTGAAGGTTGGCAACCAAGTAACAGGAGGTCATCTTATAACGAGTATTTTATAAAATAGTGAGTTAATTACCAACCAACTTAACAGCCGAGTCAGCCTCGTGGTGAAGTGGCGAATCCCACTGGTTCAAATCCCAGTTTTTTTCAATCGATTAATTAATTTATGTTCCAAGGCATGAGTTTTTGTACAGTGAAAGTGATTAACATACCATACGTCCTGTTCTAGACTTACCGATTATAGTTTAACTCTCTCCGAAGAAAAATTGAAGGTTTATGGCTCAGGACCGTGTAACAAGCAGTTGTCGTAGAAAAAATACAATATCGTCGTAAATAATTGTCATTTCATTAATAATTCAAGCACTTGCTATCATTAAATATTAATTCAAAGGCTTAAAAACAAATCAACTCATTAATAATAGGTCGGATAAAACCCTAGATTTATTTTAAACATTCCTATGTTATTATCTGGTCATTAATATTTTCAAAAAATCCCCATAATTATAACAAACCCACTTAATCCATTGAAAATTGTATACATTCAATTTTCGCTAATTTACATTTTAATATCCTTTCAACTTAGTGATCTACTTATATTTTTGTTTATAAACGATACAAACTGTTTACTACGCGTCAGTTCAAGTACATCCGTGCACTTGGAATGCCTGAAGATGCCGAAAGGCGAAACCCGGGTCGTTAGCGACAAAACTCATTGAAAAGTACAAAATTCAAACAATTCAAATAAATACTTCCATTAAAAATTATATGCTCCACTTTGGGGATCGGACATAAATTGACTTTATCCTTTCTATCCATACTCTTTTCGAAAAAAGATAGAGTTGAATAACTGAAGTACCAAGCAGTTTTCGCAGAAAAAAATCTGTTGTGGTACCTCTATTAGGACACCATATGCTACACATTGGAAGCGAGGAGACATGAATCAAAAATTGCATGTTTTAAAATGCACAAGCTAAAATAATTTAAAAATTATTAAATATACAACCAAGAAAAATGTCTAACTAATATCAAATTAATATATATCTAAATAAACATCCGGTTGATAAATTAAATAAAACACGTTGATACTTAATTGATTATCTAACAACAAATCCTCATAATTAGTATAGCCGGCCATTGTTATTTAGTTTACTTACGCTATGATGTAAATAAACTATTCATTGAAGTGTTATTAGAAATGAAATAGTAATAAAGATGACACATTTAAAAAATGTCATTTTGCCATAAAAACGCCAATAATAGATCAAAAAGTTTAATTTGTAATATGCTTTTATATTGAATGTGTTATTTGAAAGATACAAGGTTGCGCGGAATTTAATAGATTAGAAGTTCACTGAAATCTTTTTCACAATTAAATCAAATCCAATGAAGAAATAGTAAAGTGGCATTGATAGTTAAAATCAAAGAAAAATGCATTTTTAAACCTTTCGATCACGATGTTTAAAATGACCTTTGGCAATTTTAGATAGATAAAAAAAACTGTATCATAAATGGTTATTGAAATTTTATTGCATGTACTAAAAAAATATTCAGATTCAACCACAATCGTAAACGTAAACGTCATGTATATATTTTTTATTTTAGTTTCGGTCTAAAAAATAAATGAAACAATTATAAGACGCATATTAAAAAAACAGGGTATTGAAAGTTAACCTATCAACATATTTTTATTGATATAGTTGAACTAACAGCACCGGATCGAAATGACTAACTGAAAATAATGTATGTTAATTTCAAATTTTTTCATATAGCCTTGATACCACACCTGACAATTACATTTTTTCCCACAGTCGGTAAAACTAATTGATTTACTATTTTGCAACAATTCTAATTGTATGTAAAAAAAATATTTAAGTAATTCAAATAATTAAAATTTCTCGAAATGTGTATTGTTCTATAATTCTATTTACCATTTTCGCTTCCTACGTGGGGCACCTCCATGTTTCCCTGTCTCCGCCAATTGATTTTGCTTTTTCCCATGACATGCGAACATCTTTCAGGTCCTTCGAGTACATCCAATGAGATAGTACCCGAAGATAGTCCAGGACGTCAGAATCACTGGAATAAAATTAAATTAATCGTAATTGGCGATGTATTCAGGGATCAGAATATTTCAAATCTGTTTAATTCTGATTCCGGTATTTTATTTTGATTATATTCTTTTAATTGTATGATTAATTGTCTAATAAACGGTTTTATTAAAAAAAAAATACAATAGAAAAAAAAACTAACATTTTTTTCTTGAAACGTACATTTTCTTTTGTCGCATATATTGAAATGTATACATAACGCTTTTTGTAATTAAACGCTTCATATACTTTAGGGTTAATAGAAAATTTAAATTAACTTTGATTATTCCACGTATTGTGTTACTAACTGTGACACGTGTTTCGCCTCTTTCAGAGGCATCTTCAGACTTACTATCGCAAAGTTTGCTTAAGTAATGAAGCAAGATTGATTCTAACATTTTAAAATTATGAAATTACAAAATGGAGTTTTTGGGTTTTTTTTTCCTTTTAAGAGGAGCAAGGAGGGGGTGTAGAATCGAAATAAAGCAAACAAATAATGATACTTATGAGTTGCAATCAATCAGATTGGGATTTTTCCTTTTTAAGGGAAGCAAAGAGGGGATTATAATTTAAATTTTCTATTAAAATGAACTTCCACAAAGTTACCGCCGAAACCATCGAAAGTATTACTTTAGTGTTATTTGAAATGGTGAAAAAAATGTTCACTACTACAGCAGTGTGTGGCAGCGCAAAAATTCAGTCTCAACTGGATGGACTCCGATCTACGCTCACAAAATTCGGTCAGATAACCTTAATATATAACCGATAATTCACGATTTTGTGGGTAATATTTGTTGATATAATACATGACAACTAGTTTTAAAATCAGAAATGTATTCTAAAATAAAAATCATTTTTTTTATTTGCGTATTATTCAGCTATACATTGGATATTAAATTCATTCATGTTCTAAATCTATTTCAGGCGTACGTGCTTAAAGTGTCATTATTAATGGAGAAAAAAGTACTTTGTAACAATCGTTATGTTATATTTATTTAATTTTATAGTCTATTATTTATTGAAGTATACAATAGGTATTATATTATGATTGTTATGCGAGCTGAAGTCGTAGTAAATAATACAAATTCGGTACACAATTATATTGATGATAAAATCAATTAAAAAATACGTAAACGAATAAGTGTGTAACATAACGTTTTTTATTATATTCAATGGAAATGTGTCTCAATTTGAAAATATAAAAACACCTTTTTTTTTTGCTACAATTGTACAGAGTTGAATATTATTTTCGACGAATTCGGTTGGCAATTTGGAAGGGCATTGTATTTTATTACGTTTAGATTTGAAAAGACCCATTCTTCCATGTAACTATACAATTTTCTATTTTTCAGCTGGTGTCAAAATTTCCCATCTGAATAATTTTCATTTTTTTTTATATATCATAAACATATTTTACGTATATACTAATATAAATAATACATATCGAATTCGTCAAAGGTATTTCGTGTTATATGTGGGTATAATAATTTGTATTCTATGACACAGCAGTCAGCGTTCACGGATTCGAGTCCCAGTGAAAACAGCATTTTTCGATCGATTTCTGTTTAAAGGTGTTTGTGATATCCGACGATCCCCATATACATTGGAAAACTTTTCAAATGCCATGAAGTTAGCTTTGTTTGCAACCAAGTCAGCGTGTAATCATTTCTTCTTCTTTGTCCATATTCGCTCCCTATGTGGAGTATATGGCCGCCACGCGGCACCTCCATGTATCCTTGTCTCCCGCCAATTGCTTTGCTTCCTCCCATGACATGCCAGCACCCCTCAGTTTCGCTGAGTACATCCTATGGATAGTAGAAGAAGAACCGGTCAAAAGAAGAGGCAGGCAGGATTGAGGCATCAGGCTTTCCGGAGGCATCCGCAGCGCGTGACCCAGCCAGTTCCAACGTCTCTCCATAATTACTGACGTGACGGGACGCTGTCTTGTACGCTCCTTATCTCTGAATTCCTATAATTAATATATTCCTATAATAATTCCTATTCGAATAATCATTTAAAACTACAAAAGTGTGTGCTATTAATTTGTAATATAATTCAAGATTTTGACTGAAGGTGCTTGGTGGAATTTCAAAATTAAATTTGAATCGTTCAAATCATGTACATTCACACAGATTTTGCCACTAACGACCCAGGTTTCGCCTTTCGGCATCTTCAGGCGTTCAAGTGCACGGATGAACTTGAACTGACGGACTTTATCCGTGCACTTGAACGCCTGAAGATGCCGAAAGGCGAAACCCGGGTCGTTAGTGACAAAATCTCTGTGAATGTACATAATTTGAACGATTCAAATTTGTAATATAATGTCTTTCCAACAAGTATTGAAAGCTATCAGTTGTACGGTCTGTTAGTGTAACTCGTTTTTTTGTGAGTCGTAGTCAATATTGTATAGTTACTTTCTTGAGTGAAATACAGGCAGTCTCGAGCCTGTGGGAATAACATTATGTTTGTGCCAAATTGAAAAGTTGAAAACGATCCTGAAGCTTCAGATCAATACGTTTCAGAGGACACTGGTGCTTGTAGTAATCCCTGGCGATTCAAATAGCCAATCGCCGGCGTCCCTCTGCTGGGCAATGTGAAATTGGCGGCAACATAACTGCTCGACTGTCAAACAGCGTTATCGGTAAAACAGTGCTCGAACGCACCGACGCGGCAAACCAGCAGGGTGGAAAGTTTTGAGTTGATTTCCCAGAGAAGCAGTTTGTGGAGGGAAAAGTTTTTTGAAATTTATTACTTTTTGAAGTGTGGATGAAATGAAAACGTTTTAAGCTTCACAATAAAGCTTGACTGCGGGTATTTTCAAAGGCAAAAGAAAATAAAA
Source organism: Himalopsyche tibetana (assembly GCA_030503985.1). NCBI lineage: Eukaryota > Metazoa > Arthropoda > Insecta > Trichoptera > Rhyacophilidae > Himalopsyche > Himalopsyche tibetana. The sequence goes on along the minus strand of JAPJYX010000011.1, from coordinate 4,646,014 downwards.
AGCCAAAAAAATAAAGCACTCTGATTTTGGTACAGTTGAAAATACTTGTGATGAACAAAACAAATTCTGATCATATTAAATAAATCTTAAATAAAAACAAAAGTGTTTTTTTCATAAAATACATTTTTAACAACTAATTACAATTTCGCAGCTGCGTGGTCGAGTGTCTTTATTTTAAAATTAATGGTATTACAGCTAATGCCAACATACCAAACATGTAATATCATACGAGGAATACTCGATGAGAATTTATTGTTAGTCATTCAAGATCAACTCGAGGTAAATTGACATCACAATCACCAATGTCTTACGTCTCAAATTTGAATTTAAAGATCTTAATTTGACATTGACCTTAACGGGAATTGAACCCAGACCAGTCGACCACGCGACAAGTCAACGTCGTTGACTTAGATCATGAAGGTCACCTGTTCGAATCCTAGTACGGACAGTTTCTATGGATTTATGCTTGAAGGCATGGATGTATGTGATGTCTTGAATTTCCTCCCACCCACCGTATCCTACAAAAAATGGCGTAGCAAGAGGGATTAGTTAACTACCTATCCATTTATCTCTACTCACTTTGAAAATGAGAGGTTGAGCAACTGAGTAACGAAAAGTTCTTTTTGAAAAAAACAATCTGTTGAGATCCCTCCCTTAGGAGGCCATATGCTCTATATTTGGAGTGGAAAACGATAAAAAAAATTGACAGCGAACACCTTTAAGAATGAAATAAATTGTTTCTGGTTTGTCTTGATTCCGTTTCTCAATAGAAGTTAGTGGAAAAATTATAGACACTCATAATACCATTTGACATATACACAAAAAAGTGAGCATGTAATGTGTAAGAGGGTAGTGAGAAGTAGAAGGAAAACCAAAAACCTTTGACTACTCGCCTACAAGACTTACCGAAACGGTATTTTCATCTTATATTTAAAAGATGTATCTAAAACACGTCAACTATGGATTCTGAAGTCTCGAGGTTTTCAAAGTCCTGGGATATCCCGGGACTCGAGACTTCTATTTCATTTTAGATAAAATTATATTTTTTTATTTGGATGTATGTATATATTTCTGTATTACATACACTCGGCGCCTTTTGAAAGTACGCACTAGTAAAAATCGCGTTTTTTTTATACAATATTTAATAATTATTATTTTTCTTATGTAATGGATGTGTGCAATGCTCACGGTTAATGTTTACTAAGAAGGAATGATAACGGTATATATCATGAATAAATATCAATGAAGCCGCCGTCAGGAGTAAATTTATGACCGTAACTTCACAGTACGGCTTTTACACCTTTTTTTTTGTCCTATTGAGACATCGGTACCTCTGTAAAATAGTGAACAACGTTTGTTTATAAAACAACAAGTATGAAAATTTAATTTTATTATTTTGTAATTTGCTTTTGCTACAGTTATATTACATTATGCAAACACATGGTATTTCAAACTTCTACGAAATTATAAATCAGATTCCCTTTATGTATGCATACTTAATTTTTGTTAAAACCGCGGGTAAGTGTCACGTCCCGACCATACCGTGTCCGTTTTTCTTGGGGCTTCCCTCTTATACCTGCTTTCATTCTATAGACATCAGTCCTTTTGAGGATTTCTAGTAGTTATACAAGAATTGTTTTTTTTAATGAAAATGTACATGCTATTAGCACTTTATAAATCACAGTCACAATTCCCGGGAAATTTTCCAAGAAGTACCGGCACGTCTCGACACAGAATCCCTAATGCCAACGGATAAGAGCAATAATAACAATATATCTAAAAGAGAATTCGGCTAATTTATTTCGTCATACAATACGCCGTGATTACTTTGATATCTAAATCTTTTGAATGGACTGAGATTAAAGGGTTGGTTTGTTTTGATCGTTGGTATACTATGATATATTTCGTATGTGCACATAATACATCTGACCCTCTTCTCTACCCTCTAGAGATAATTGATAGCATCGTCTGGATGTTCTGGTGAATACTTATGTTGTTTTTTGATTATTTTGCAGATGTTAAGCTGCGTAGAAATATGTACATACATATATTTACTCTTAGCGAGTAAACAAGTAAACTTATGTTCTTAAAACATTTTTTATGTCTGATGTTCAATTAAAAACATACGTAATATGATGGTATTGTTTGCAAGCACGGCTCATTCAAAAATGGTCAAAAAATGAAACGTGAATTTCATTTTGAAAAACAATAGTATTTTTATTTTTACATTAGGTACTTTGGTATGATATTTTGTACGTTATCAAGCCATGTTTGAGACTGATTTCTAAAAATATTTTCAAAATTTATTTTTATCTTCTAAATTACATTAATGTTTTTTAATTTTGGAATGAGTTGAGTTGCAAATAATAGCCTCATATATTAAATTAAAATAAACATTGTTCTAAGTAAAAACAATTAGCCAGCTTGACTTTTTAACATGTCTACTTCCGATGGAATCCTCTCGTAGTGGAGCTTTTTTCAACAGAAGCTTTCTACAAGAACTGCTAGTTGCTTAGTTGCTAATTTTTCTTTTTTTTAAGGTATATATAGTAGGATATGGATAGAACAGGACTAATGGTTACTAATTCCTGTAGCTACGCTTCGTTTTAAAGATCTTATGATCCATGCCTTCAATTATATTGAAAATTTCCATTGAAGATCTTAAGTCTCGGGTGTTTTTTGTTGAATATCCCGGGAACCGATACTGGAAAAAAGTCTTGTTTACCCGAAAATGTATTAACGAGTTGTCTCAAAACTGAATCCTTTGTCTTTTTCTCATACTTCAATCTTTAATGACGTAAAAAAAAGTTGGGCAACTGCGTAACCTTAACAACTTATGTTGCAATCATTTTCATTAAGAATCCATAACCTTCATTAAAGCAGAATACGTAATGACAGAAATATGTAACGGAAAATAATAAATATAAAACAAAGATAGTATATAAATAGCAAATGCTCTAAGCTTTTAATGTTTCAAGAAAGTCTCGAAAACTTTGATAACTTTTTACTCTAGATTAATTGTTGTTATACACCATATTTTCAACTCTGAACAAAGTTACGCAAGAGTCTGCCAACATACAGAAAGTAAATTTTCTCAAGACCTTGGCAATGTCATGTTTAGTTTGGTTAAGTTTTAGTCATTTTTCCTCGGCGACTTTGATATTAACATTAATGTTGAAGACTGCTAAGTGAATATAAAAAAATCACTATTCTACTACTGCTTGTTAAAGTATATTCTAATTATTTTTTTCTGTTATGTACATTTTGTCAGTCCTATAGCTGACAGATCAAAGTACTTGCGCGTTAGTACAATTCTATTTCAGCCTAGGGGCTGGACTGCCAGTACTTTCACGTTCAAAAATTATTTTCTCATTTGTGAATTTTTTAAAAGTATGCATTAGGGCCTCCAATCCCAAGATGCCGGATCCCAAAATTACAAAACCCCATATAATTCCGTGGTTCGTGATCCTGAAATGGATTGTGTAGTATTTGAAAACAAATCAACTATGCAAAAATTTCAAAATCTGTGTAAGACCTAACAAAAAAAACTGGGAGCCAGTAAATTGCTCGAATGCAAATTGCTTGAATGCAATTCCTCGAATGAAAATTGCTCGAGTAACAAGTTTCTCGAATAACCAATTCCTCGAACGTCAAATGCTCGAATTACAAATCGCTCGAATTTTTTTATAAAAGTTTAAACATTAATTACTTATTCTTTAAAAAAATATTTATGCAAGTCGGGAAATAAAAACAATAAATCAAAAAAAGTCATAATAAAAAAATATTTTTTATTTAAGTTGCCAGTGGTCAAGTAGAAAAGGTCGTTGGTTTTGTTTTCGGAGGTCACGGGCTTGAATCTTAATACGTACACTTTTTAATCAATTATTTTTCAAACTATTTATGGACTTCTGTTTAAAGGCACACATATATGTAATTTCTTGAAACCCTCTCATCCATTCTTACTAAAAATTGGGCGTAGCGATAGTGATCGGGGGGAAGTTTTTTTTAAATCATAAATCTCGAATTCATACACGATTTTATGATGACTGTTTAATCCTGAATGGATGTCTGTCATGATTAAGTTTTCCTCGAGCACGTAAGATCTTTAATAAGAAACATTAAAAGATTTATTAGCTTACAACTGTTTTCTAAGCACGTCGTTCTTTCCGTATTTTCTCTCATAAAGTTGATTGTGCAAGAAAAAATATTACAAATAACTTTTATTTCTTAAAATAATTTCATATCAATACAAGACTCATTATTTATGAAAGCTATCACTATTGAATACAAGTCTTGAACAAATAACGAACGTTTAATTTAAGATTTCGACTGAAGGTGCTTGGTGGAATTTCAATATTAAATTTGAATCGTTCAAACTATGTACATTCTCACAGATTTTGTCACTAACGACCCGGGTTTCGCCTTTCGGCATCTTCAGGCATTCAAGTGCACGGATGAACTTGAACTGACGCTTAGCAAATGAAAGTTTCGTGTTTATATAAGATATAAATGCATCACTGAGTCCAAAGCCATTGCTGGCGAAAAGGATTAGCCCATGGGAATGCCAACAGATTTGAGTAGTGAGCAGTTTCAAGAATTATATAATTTGTTTTTCGGCAAAGGTTTTATGATTATATGATTTTATGATTATATAGGGTATAGAAGTGGAGATGTGGTAAAGTTTGATATTTCATTTAAAATCGGAAGACTTTGCAGCTGTGCTTTGTTGATTTCTAAAATTTCTTGGAAAAGGAGCTTATGACTGTCCGTATTTGGGTGTAACATTTTTATCCCTTGTTCCTGATTGAACACGTGTCCTTCCGAAATTAAGTGATTAGCAAAAGTAGACGTGTCTTTTTTCAATCTAAAGGCTGCCATATGTACCTGGGTTGTTAGTGACAAAATCTGTGAGAATGTACATAGTTTGAACGATTCAAATTTAAATAACGAACGATTTAATTAAAATATGTGATAATTTCTTTACATTGAAAATTTGATATTGGCTGATGAAAAATTCTCCATTTTATAAAAACATTTGCAACTGACCTTCTCAAATATTTTATGATTTCTTCGGTAAGCGAATCTAATAAAAATAATTCAGCATTTTGCGTGACAGAAGACGTGACATATATTAGGGTCTCCAAAATTGACCGCAGTCACGAAATCTTTTCGCAGTTATCACGTCTCTAGGTTATGATTGCCATGTTATTGAGAATCACTGCAAAAATCGAATAAATGTAATTGATTTATGGTTAAGAGACTGTCCTAGACTTATTTGAAAGCCTAAATATTTCGGTCCAAAAACTTAATACGAGTTGAGACCCGTATTTTTAGCATTTTGCAAAAAATGAGAAATATTTGCTAAAATGAGAAATTAATATACATGCATACAATTATATGTATTTTATAGAGATTTTGTTGATGTATATTTTCTACACCGCTTCAGCAAAATAAACGTATGGTCTAAGTCTGATTTAAAATTGAATACCTCTGAAGAGTTTGGTTGTGCTGCTCTTAAAGTAAATTGATTTTCGAATATTGTCGCATTTATGTAGACTTTTTGTATTTATTTTCAATATAACAAATATTTGAATTGGCCTATTAGAGGTGAAGTGAGCCAAGTAAAATTTAGACGTGTTTATTCTACACGTCTTAAAGTATCGTTAAAGTGAAGTAATCTCAGTTAACTCATTTCAACTCCGTAAAATAAAATATGCAATCAACCAAAACACCAAATAAAGTGCGCAATTATAAGCCCAAGAAGAAAGTTTTGCCATTTTAATAGTTGGCTCACTTCACCTCTTAAGGAACCATATCTATTATGATTGACAAATGAATAGCTATCGCGCAAATCATAGTTTCGCTTACAAATTATTATCGATCGGCTTCGTAAATGTACCCTCTTATGCAAAACCGCACCCTAACACCGCACCCCTCAGTGGTCAGATAGTCAATATTCCTGCCAATACAGCCTGTCATTACCACGGCAAACTCTGTCATACAATTTCAACTAATTGACACAACAAAATGACTAACCCCCAACGCATCAATTTAAATTGTATCTAGTTTGAAAGCCAAAACGGTTTAATGTAATTTAATATCAAATTTGAAATTGAAATGAAAATTAAATTAAATTAAGCCCTTTCGATTGTGCTCTTTTTTTTAAATGCCCGCTCTTTATATGTTTTTTTTATAAAACTTTATGTTATTTGGTCACACTCAATCTTATGTTTTTGGGGTTTTTAAGGATAGAATAATGTAGGAAGAATACTAAAAACTAACAGTTCTCCAGAATCAGTTGGGTGGGACGTGTGAAGATATGCAAAACAACACAAACATACATTCTAGGGTATCCAATCCCGGAGCCTTTTTCCAATCCCGGGATTTCGGGATTGATTAATTTTGAATCCCGGGATTGAGATTTTCTCACCGAAGAATTTGAAATCCTCAATTCGCTATACTTTTTCCTTGGATTCTTACAGAACCTCGTTTTTTTTTTTTAGCTCACCGAGGAATTTGAAATCTTGAATTTGCCAATTTCGTGTAAATTTTCGGAATTTGCTCAAAATTTCTCAATCCCGAAATCCCGGGATCGCGGCCATCTCAATCCCGGAATTTCGGGATCAGAAAATTGAATGGGATCTCGGGATTACGGAATCCCGGATCCCGGGATTGGATGCCCTAATCCATACCTTTAAACAATAATTCATTAATTGTCAATTAGTTAAATACCTATTAATGATCCATTAATTTAGAACTTCGACTGAAGGTGCTTGATGAAAATTAAATGTCAAATTTAAATTGTTTTGATTTTGTACACTTCCATAAATTTGTCGATAACGACCCGGGTTTCGCCTTTTTGCATCATGTGCATTCGCGCAATTGATAAAACCAGAAGATGCCGAAAGGCGAAACTCGAGTCGTTATCGACGAAATTTATGAAAGTGTACAAAATCAAAATAATTAAAAAATGATCCATTAATTGAATAATCAATCTATACAAGTGTTTGTTATGGGGACTCGAGATTTTCGAAGCCTCAATCAAAGAATCCAAACGACTTGAATTGTTGATCCATCTGACGACCTGGAGATATCTCAAAAGATTTTTTTTACGAGAATCACTTGTTACACAGTTGCTTAACTTAGCACAGAACAGGATAGCTAAGCTAATCGGTATCGCTGTGTCCCATTGTTTTAGGCTTAGAAAGATGGAAAGCAAATTTTTGACATCACAGATTGAAAAAAATGCTGTTTGTACTAGGATTTGAGCCCGTGAGATCCAATATTTTATTTTGATTACTAATAAGTATTGTTGACCACTCTATTGTGTCATCAAAACCTAACGCCGTTCGTTATTTATAAATTAATAAATTTCTTAAAACATGAAATCAGTAGTGGCTGTAATAATGTGAAAGGTTTTCTCAAATAAACAAAAAAATATAAATAATATATTACAAAATTAATTATATCAACGATTGGGTCGGATAGAATTGCCCTTAAAGTCTAAATAAAAATACAAAAGCGGCTCTGTCCAATCAAAAATTCGTTTCACAAATAAAAAAAAAGAAAAATAATTCTTTACGAATTTGCAACACAATAGTTTTTACATGAATATATTATTTATTTCGATTGTACATATATCTGGCAGTCATTAGCCATTATCTGTTTTTCAGCTTAAAAATACTCACGCATTATATTTCAATTTACAATACAGAGCGAGTTATCAAAGATACAAAATATAACAAAATAAATTGAAATGATCCAAAGCCAAAAGAGTGCAAGTCAATATTTATTTTACGGACTTACAATGTTTTAGTTCTGATTATTTTATCATATTTTTCTGTTAGCTTTTGCGCAATGCTTTGAATAACTACAACAGCTTGTGAAAGCTCAATTTTTTTTGCAATTGTATTACCTAGATAATAAAACAAATGTTTGTTTATTAATTGATTTGGCATTTACTTGGTAGAACTCCATTTATAACAGATTAAAATAACAAAGTATTTTAGCTCTACAGTTTTTAATAATTTTATTCGTTGATAGCTATTTCGGCTTGCGCCATCGTCAGAACTATGTTTAAACTAATATTTTGCTCAGCTATATATACTGGCTCTGAAGAGATACACAATGCATCAAGTTATTCGCTCTAACATCCTAATTATAATTACAAATTACACTTATCAAAGAACGATTAACAATCTGGGTTTATTTCTTAAAACATTAATTAGGATAAAATTAAAATGATATTCATTATTAATGACATTACATAAAATTTATCAACTATGGCTTTATTGTTTCGAACAACAATAAGCAATATGGGTTTTTTCAAAGTAAATTATGATAAATTATACTAATATTTATTATTAATTACAATAGGGGTTTTAACAACGGTGATGGATTAATAATCGTTTGTTCGTTTAAGATGTTTTGTTTATGCCTATTAATCTCAAGTTGCTCTAATAAATTTAATTTTTGACCCTTATGACAAAGATGCAAAACGGTTGGCTCTAAACTTAAGTTAATGTCCATCACCGTTGTTAAAACCCCTATTGTAATTAATAATAAATATTAGTATAATTTATCATAATTTACTTTGAAAAAACCCATATTGCTTATTGTTGTTCGAAACAATAAAGCCATAGTTGATAAATTTTATGTAATGTCATTAATAATGAATATCATTTTAATTTTATCCTAATTAATGTTTTAAGAAATAAACCCAGATTGTTAATCGTTCTTTGATAAGTGTAATATTGTAATTATAATTAGGATGTTAGAGCGAATAACTTGATGCATTGTGTATCTCTTCAGAGCCAGTATATATAGCTGAGCAAAATATTAGTTTAAACATAGTTCTGACGATGGCGCAAGCCGAAATAGCTATCAACGAATAAAATTATTAAAAACTGTAGAGCTAAAATACTTTGTTATTTTAATCTGTTATAAATGTTTGTTTGTTAACCTTAAAACTGAATATATTTTTCAAGAAAGTTTTATTGTATCACAGAATTTATATCATGAAAATTATCATTCGGTTACGTTGCCGAGAAAAGTTATTTTTCTTCGTTTTATTGATTTGTGTTTGAAGGCATAAATGTCAGTCATGTCAAAACCGTTCTCTCAACCATCCAATTCCGAGCGTCGTTAGGGATTAACTAATTATTAGTTTTTTCTAAGCCACATTCTTATTTTCTTGCCCACTCGAAAAAAAATAGGTTTATTGAATAAAACTATTTAGTATCTTAGAAATACTACTAAGATGAATCTTATATAATAGAGTTTTATATCGACGCCATATCGTTAAAAGTTAAAAAGCACAAATGTAAAGATTCGAGAAAACAGTGAAAATTAAACGATAAAATTATAAACCTTAATGTTTCTTAGATAGCAACGTTGTCGGGTCCATGATATAGCTTTAAATGTAGTTGGCTTCCGTTTCGGACATCACGGCTTCAAATCCTAGTACAAATTGTATTCGAATTGTTTGTAATGTCTGAAAAATTCCCTCCCACCATGTCAATCCTAAAATAACGTGGTGTTGTGAGAGTGAATAGCTCACCACTAGTATCTTAAGTGTATTCTTGATATCCCTACTGTCTTTAATAAAATAGAGGGTGGGAAACTCAATAACAGTTAGTTTTTGCGGAAAATTTCTGTTGAAATACCTTCATAAAAGTACAAAGCCATGTGCAACACGTTGGAGGCGGACGTGGACTAAATATTATAATTATTTTATGAAAAAAAAAATTAACGCTGGCATAACATTATTGAGGTAAAAAATTAAGCGCCATAGATAAGGCCTAGTGCACTATTTACTTACAGCGAGTTACGCAGCTGCTTTATAAAGACTCTTGCTTAGCAACACTAAAGTCATGTTTACTATATCTAATACTATAATTTTTAATATAAATTAGAATGTTATAGTAAATTACAGGATGCATTGTGTATCTCTTCTAAGCCAGTATATTTAGCTGAGCAAATGTAGGTTTAAATATAGTTCTAATGAAGGCATACGCCGAAATAGCTATCAACCATTTTTTAAATAAAAGTCTAAATAAATACTTTCTTATCTAAATAATATCTTATTGCAATTGAGTTGCACCAATTTAATCTATTTATCAATAACTCCATAAATTTGATACCAAAAAATACTGTTTCTTGCCAAACTAGTAAAATAAATACACAATAAGTTTTTATAGAATATAGACAAAGGATTATTATCGAATCATCTTATCGTGCAATTATCCAGTTTATGTAGCTTACCAACTTCTGCTTGTACGATAAAAATACGCTCCATATAGATAGCAGACAAGATAAACAATAGGAAGTTAGCAATGTGTTAGAGTTGTACCAAACAAAAGCTTTAATTTAATTTTAATGTCCAAACTTTCATTGAAAATTTTCCCTGATAATAAGTCCCAATGAACATCTCGAGAGCTTTTTTAATCTGGATTTTTGAGGTAAGAATTGCGCTAGCTGCCAGGAGACATTTTTATATTCAAGGTAACTTTGTAATTATATTATTTAGTTCTACTTTTTTCGATTGGATAGAGAAAAAGTGATAGGGGTTGGACCACTGTTGTCCCCATAGACAGGCAAGTCAGACAGACTTCTGCGTAATGTATTATATAATTTATACATTAGACGTTATTCTGTGTTGTTTTCCCTGGCAGAATTATTCTTTTTGTAATACTGAAAATTAGCTTATTTTGATAATAAATCCTTTTATATATAATACCTTAGTCAAATTTCAAAATTCAACGATCTTTCAAAACTTCAAATAACAAAAAAATAGTTACTAGTTTTTTGGTTTAAAAAACGACAAACAGTATAAATATCTAAAATTTCAATTTTATCTTTAATAAAAAAACTAATTACTTGAATGAAATTTGTGAACTCTATATAAAAAATGAGCATCTAAACAAAACATGTTCTTGGCGTGCTAGTATAAATGTTGATTAATACAAATAAAGTCAAAGAATCTTTATACTTTGAGAACCTTTATTCATTTTAGAAGGCAATAAAAATGCAAAAAACTTTTAAAACCTTTCAATTATTTAATAACATATGTCCACTGTCCGTACGTGTGACAGATGCTAGTTTGTAAGAATAACCATAATATTACTAACCTAATGTACTCATTATTTTTGAAAAAAAAAAAACAGTTTCATCGCCAAAATAAAATGAATCTCTCGAATTTGGTGTAATAAAAAAGCCATATTAATATTTAATATACAATTTTGTCATAATTTTCAATGTTAAACCAAAAATAATTTTGTGTTTGTGCATAGAAATATTCGGTAAATATATTTTACATATATGAATTCGGAACGCGAGAACTTTCCGGGAAAACTAAAAAGCCGAGACTATTGAAGCCCAATTGTTCGAAAATTAATTATTTAATAACAGCTGATAATACACACAGAATATGACATTATCCAGATATTCAATGACTTTGCAGCAGCCATTAAAAAATTCAAAGAGCTTTGAAATGTGTTTCACGAATACAAAAAAGAAAACGAAGAAAAATGCTTGTCAACAATTCAAACGTCAATCCAGAGACGAGAATAGATATTTCAAATACTCTCTTTTTAACGAACACATGTATACAAGACTCGGCAAATAAGTGCAACATCATATTATCAATACAACGTTTTTAAAGTGTAGCAACTTAAAAACTATAGGTTTGAGATGATTAGAAAATATGGTTTTTTGTTGGTTAATCTTCTATTGTGAATCAAACTTTAGTAGTTTTTGATTAAGTGCTTTGATTTACTAAAAAAATATATTTATACATAAAACTTTATAGAAGTTCATTTTTAATGGTGAGTATAGTGATCTACAGCGACACCTACAATTATGAAAAAAATATTGAATAGCTTATTTACAAACATTCGTGTAATAGATAAAAACTAGGTTACTAAGATTTTCAAAACATCCCAGTTCAGCGAGTTAAGCATTACATATAATTATATTGTAGTAAAATTAACCTATAAGAATTGAACAGAAAGCCATTGTCATTTTTAAGTGTTGTCTTAAACAAATGTACTATTTTTTTTTTGAAAAAATACTATTCTTTTGACATTGATTTTTTCAGCTTTAATTGAACATGCATAGGTAATTTTATGTTGAAACAGTAACTGTTAAATAGAGATTTAAAAAAAGTTAATGCTTTTATTGATGTATTTGATTTTGTAAACGTTTATAATTTTTTAGTATTTAGAGGAGTATGGACGTCACATGTACGTCGGCGCCATTTTTCTGTAAATGAGTATGGAAGCACTTTAAACTCAACACAGGAGTGTCTGTCTGTAAGCATATATACGCTCTAAGTATGAACTACTTATATTCATTGAGAAAAAGTCACAAAATTATCATGTTAAGAAAAGGCAGTAAATTAAAGTAAGGTCTGTATAGATCTATTTACTCCCCTAAACGTTAAAAACAAATGTTGCGAATTAGTTGGGTTGCTATTTTTTATTGAAAAATTATGAAGTCACTGCTTAAGGTAACAACCGGCTCGGCTCCCTGTTAATTTTTTAGAGATAAAATATATTAGAATATAAGATTAAGAGATGTTTAACTCATTTGGGATGTCTTGGAAATCGAATTAAGCTAGATTTTATCAATTATGTTATCGCCATGTTGTCCTTATTTATACGAGTTTCTGTAGACCGTTATACTCATCCTTAAAAATCAAAATATTTTATTATATATATATTTTTTCTAGCAATATATTTTTTTAATCAAAATCTACAATGCACAGTAGAAGACTTTTTTTTAAATCCTTGTCCGCTCCCAATGTGAAGCATATGGCCTAATAATGGAGGTATCTCAACAGACGTTTTTCTACGAGAACTGTTTGTCACTCAGTCGCTCAACCTCACTTTTTTCAAAGTGAGTAGTAGGGACAGAAGAATAAGGCTTGAACAGGCCTAGTGGTTGGCTAATCACTATAGCTACACCCAGTTATTAAAGGATCAGAAGGATGGGAGGAGAGAAAATGATGTTAATTGACATCACAAACACCCAGTCTACGATCACAACTTTGAATTGAATAATACTCAAATTCACTGTGATCTGACCGGGATTTGAACCCAGACCTGCGTGATCGGTAGAGCAAGCTCTGACCAACTAGGCCACAGCAGGCGACTTACTCGCCCAAAAGATTAACCTACTCAAAATTTACGATACCGACTGTAAAAATAACAACATACTGACACCAGCGAAAACATTTTTCAACCTCGAAAGAAACTCTTTTCTTTTATTTCATCCCGATTTTTTTCAATTCAATGAGTTTGATTTTGCCGTGTCGTAAAAATGCTGGCGTATGTAACATAATATCGTTTTTTGAAAAAAAAAAATATTTCACAGGACAAAGCTATCAAGCCTTCCCACTCGAAAGTGACCCAAAACATTCCGTCATGATGTGGTTCATTTAATCGCAATTTAGACTGTCGGGCGAATGGTTGGACCGATCGCTTTCCATTTCCTCATAAGGATTTCTCCGAATCGTATCGATTACACATCAGGAACCATTTGGAAATTTTTAAATCAAGGTTTTTGAATTTTTTATAATTTTTTTTACTCTTATTTTTTTTTTAATATTTAATATTTTGAATTTGAAAGATCATACGAGATATAAAATGTTCGATGAATTTTTTTTTAAGTCACTTGATATAAACTCAAAGAGAATTAACTTCACAAACACCCATGTCTTAGATCTCAAATAAAAATTAAAAAAATCCAATTTGACATTGACCTTACTGGGAATCGAACTCAGACCCACCTGATTGGTAGAGCATGCTCTAACCAACTATACCACAGCGGGCGACAATTATCTGTGTATCGTCTTACATGGACCACTATTATGAACAGACACACCAGTGTCTGCGCATTAATACTAAGTAAGTGACATTGATTTTGTATTCATAAAATTTAATTGGTAAGCGGTAATATTCGTCGGATCAGTGGAGAAGTGTTAAACGTCGTTAACTTCTCAGGCTCATTATTTTTAATCGGTTCATCAGTTTCGATTTGAAGGCATGTGTGTTTGTGAAGTCTAATTATGTCTCCCCACTTTACCAATTTAAAAATAACAAAGCTTAACGAAAGCGCTTAGAGAGAGATTAGCTAAACACTAGTCCAGTCTTACCCCAATCAGTCTATCAATACTTTCATTGGAAGGCATTTGCTTCACATTGATTAGCTAAAAAAAAATATCTCTGTCAATCCTACATCACCTCAAGTTACGACACTGACGGTTTCTTGCGATAATTAATCAGTAAAATCATGAATTTGTATCAAAAGACATTCGATTATGTGATATATTCATTCTTCCTAACCCAGTTAATCTTGGTAACATGTTGTTAGCTACATAACCTTACTCATAAAATTTATTGTACGGCAATATTAAATCATAACAATATACTAGATAAACAATTCTTCTTAAATAAATCTTTTTAAATGATCCGTTATGCTTTCCATTTGGATCATAAGATTAACAAAACATTTGATTTAATCGATGAGAAAATTTTTGCGTTGGAAATGTCGCCTAGTAAATAGTTTACAGTTTAAAATACTTCATATGGTAAAAATAATAAAAAGGCACCACCCAATCTTCTTAAACACTGACTTTGCGACAAGATACATTTTTTCGACACATTTTTTTGAAACACTTTCGATACATTTTTTTACGACACTTTAAGTTAACTTCAGTTGTGTAGCGGTCTTCAAACAAGAGCCTTGCGTAAAAAAGCTTTTGGAAGTTATCCATCAAAAGTTCGCCGGTAAAAGTTTTGCTGCGGGGAATGACAACGGTGTGGGTTGTTAATTATTTTCCACCCAAAGGCAAGGAAAAGGTTTTGTATTGAATTAATTTCAGATCGGGTAGATTTTGCTACACAAAGGTATTTTTTGTCCCAGACTCGGAATTGTTTTTGTACGGTTGTTTTTGCATGGCAACTATTTGTGGTTTTGTTGAGATCATACTCATTCCCATAAAAATGAATTTTGTTATCAACAAGCACGATAGGCTTTTTACGTTTTTTAAATTTCGTTTATAAAGTAATTTTGTATTGAGAAAATATTTGATTAATTAAAAATATGAATTATAATTTAACATTGAGCATTACATAAAAAAACAGTATTTGACGATTGTACTTTGCATAATTGTATATGCTCCACATTAGAGACAAATCCACATAACTATTCTACAATCGTCCATATGTCCACTGATTGAATTAGCGTGTATTTGATTGAACTCCGTTATAATAAGGATAGAAAATCACAAGGTATTTTAGTTGTACAAATATTTTTATATTCATAATTATTTTACGGTATATAAAGGCCATACTGACACCTTCTCATTTTTTTTAATAGAGAATATATAATATAATGGTCTTAAAAAAACGCCTTGCATATTATAGATCAGATTTCTTACTAGTATTCATTAAAGAAACCACTTGCTAGTAATGGAAATTAAAGAAAAACATAATAATTTAATGATTATTAAACAGAATTGTTTGAAATATATTGAATTTAGAACACCAAGTGACAAAACACGGCGTAGATCTTCAGCTGTTTTTCTACGCGAGAAAATTAGTATAAAAAGGGCATTGATTGAGATAGGTCACGTTTGATTGTTTGTTTGAGTAATTTTTTTTTCGCCTGGGATCAACATCACCTATAAACACAGTGAATTGTAAAATAGCGTCATTGGTGACATATAATTTGCATAACTATCAGGAGATATTCTATCCAAAGGATTATAACATTTGTGAAGGTTGAAGAAACTCAGGTTTAAAAATAATAACACAAAGAGTTATCCGCTGATGTCCCAGGCGAGAAAGAAGACGAAACAACAGGAATTGAAAAGCTAAAGTTTTTTTTTTGTTTATTATTTATTTTAAAGAGAATCATGTAAATCTATTATTTTAATTTCGTGTATAAATTATTGAAATAATTATTCATTTTTTTGTGGATCAGCACTGGGTTGCTGTACCCAGGACTATCTTTCTAATTACTATTATCATCATGTTATCAAGCAGGAGGAAGTAGTCCTAAATTTTGAAAATGTATTGTAGTTATCTAGTAACTGAAGTAGATAAGTCGTTAATGACATAATGTTGTATTTCAGTCAACTTATTGACAGTAATAACTTGAATTTATATGTAATTTATAATTGAGTTTAGAATTCAATTGCTTATACGAATACTTGGTATCATTTTATTATTATGTTATTACGACTTTAAGTCAATAATGGATTCGCCCCCTGAAACCCCAGAAAGATGAATGACATATTTTGTTTTATTTAGTTATATTATCATTATTAATAGATATTATTGTGTGTACTTAATTGAATAAAGATTGTTATATAATGTACTACACATGTTGACTGAGACCGAGTCTTTTATTGTTTATCTTTGCTTTCTTGTAAAAATAATTATGTAACCAGACTGTTAGGGCTACGCCAAATCTGGAAGATCGGATTGGGGGAGGTTTCCTTCCCTGATTCTATCCAAAGAGGCCCTGGCTATGTTAATATATTTTAAAAAATAACAATGTTTCTTTGTACTACTTGCACTTTTATTAAACAAGATCACAGCCAGTTTCGCTCGTGACGAGCATTATTAACTGATGAGAAATAAAATTAAACAGTGTTATTTATACAAAGCAGAATGAAATTAAAACATATAATAAAAAATTCATATTGAAAATAATTTACAAATTACAGTAAAAATTATGAATAAGTGACACTAAATTTACTAAAATTAAAAACTTTGATACCTCTAACATGTATTTAGAAAAACTGTTTTATTTCTTATCTTAATGCTCGTAATGAGCAAAACCGGTCCTGATTTTGCTTAATAAGAGTGGAAGTAGTACAAATGTAGTATTTTTCAATATAGTTAGTATATTAGCTTTTTCGGCTTATGCTATAATAAGCTATCAAAAATAAATAAAATAATATTTGTAGAACTAAAATACTATTTTTCCACCTTATGAAAATATGTCAATTTTCTTTTTGTCTGCTTTAGAAGTATAGTGAGTATTGGAAACATCGGATGAGTTTTCTTATTCTCGTCACGCCAGCAGATAATTTACACGACACGCCATTCATAAATCTGAGTTCAAATCCCCAGCCTGATTACTGAAAGGAATCGAGTAAGGGCTGTATATCCCCATTTATGTCTCTCATATTTCATGATACTTTCAGTAGGGTGCAATATTAGTTACAAGGTCCCACGTGGTTTTAACCCTTTGACTCGTCCCGGGGTTGTTTAATCTACCTGATGTATCTTAACTAATAGTTGACTAGTTCCGTCTCACTACGTAACTAGATATTGAGAGAACACTATTTGTGTTTATCAATGTTTTCGTTAGTCATTATTTACTCTCAAATCAATTCTTAAAGTGATTCCTCGTTTTTAAGTGCCCAGAATTCAAGTTTTCCTACTATTTGCGTGCAGTTTTGACAGTCTTGCTTTATTAAAAATTATATTTTTAATAACGTCAGTTTCGTTTCACGTTTCAGTTTTCATTTCCTGAAATTTTCGTCTGAAATATTTAAAAAAACAATTGAAATGGTATGCATTTTAAAGTAAGCTATAAAACCATTTGACTCAAATTTATTGAATTGAAAGAGTTAAATATGAACTACACAGGAATATGAAAAAAAATATACCTCCAATCTACGTTTTACGTGTACTTAACGTAAAAACAGACTTAAACTGTAATGGTATATTAATCAAACATAAATAAACAAATTTGAACTAAAAAATCGAAGAGACTTTGTTTCACGCATTATTCTCTTGTATTGCATCAAATTCTTTTTTCCTATTTATTAAAATGTGGCAGTTATCATTTTTTACTTTAAATTTAAAGTAACTAAAAAAGGGATATAACGTTAATTCCTCCAATCCAAATTAATATGACACATGATATAACTCTTAGCATTTTAACTATTTATATAATATTGTGTAATAATTTTATACTACTTGCTTTTTTGTATTTTAGCTTTCAAATATATATCGACCTACATTTTTTATATGCGCTTATACTTACTAATCCATGATCTATTTAATATTCAAGATGAACGATTCACAAATTTCATTAAATCCCGAAAATGTTTCGTCAAAAAAGAGTTAACTAATAATAAGTGGTTTATAGCCACAACGTTCAATGCAAACCGTTTCGAACTTTTAACACACACGCAATACTCGTCAAAACATTCATACATTGTTAAAATGCTTAGTTTGAAAATAATATACATATTTTTATAATTTACATTATGGTCAGAATATTATTGACACATCGCCGCTCCCTTAACAAGTACACAAAGCTCACTTAATTAAACCACATTTTTAAAAACTCAATATATCTAATTTCAATATTTTCTTTACTATATTTTTTTTCTTTCTAGATGACTTGAACAAAAGCTTTCATATCAAATAAAAATAAAAACAAAACCACCTGACTATATTAAATTTAATATTTTATTTTTTTGAGATAATTCTATTATTATTTAGTATTTTATACATGTCCGCTCCCAATGTCAAACATATGGTCTTCTAATAAAGGTATCTCACCAAAAGTTTTTCTACAAGAATCATTTGTTACTCAGTCGCTCAACCTCTATTTTCCAAAGAGAGTAGTAGGCATAGAAGAAAAGGGCTAGGGTGGGACTAGTGGTTGACTAATCGCTCTCACTACGCCCAGGAGGGAACTTTTAGACATCACAAACGCCCATGCTTTCGATAAATAACAATGTATTAATATACTGTATTCTTTTATCAGTAGATAATGCTCGTAATGAGCAAAACCAGTTCTGAATAAAAGTTTTATTAGTCAAAATGAGTAATTACAGTGAACACCCTTAGAATTATACAATTAAATTTAAACTTGAAAACTTCCACAAATATTTTTGGGTCGGGTTTTGTCATTTAGATCATTTTACCCATTAATAAATAGAAAAAATGTTTATAGTCTGTTGTGTTCTTATTTGTCACTCATTATACTTTTTTTGACGTATTGACATCTGCAATAATATTCCCCTGCATACAATTTTTAACTGAAATTTTTCTTCCATAAATAAATCTCTTTATATGAAATAAACGTTTGTCAATAGTTCTTTCATATTCAAAGACAAACTGCTGAAAAAGATAAATCATCGCCTATCAAGACATCTCTTGAGACTTGCGAAGGCATATCCAGTTGCTTAGCTATTGGATTTCTAATAAATTGTAACATTATATGATGAACAAGTTTGCTTGAACCCTTTAGACGTCGAAAATATCTCATCTATTGAATTTATTTTTACACATCGATGTTTTTTTGAATACGTAACTCAAATAAGGCACTAAAATTTTTCCAGAATGAGTTCTTTTTTCCAGAATGAGTTCTTTTTTCCAGAACTTTCCAGAGTTTTTTCCAGAACTCATATACATTTTATTAATCAACTCTTTAATTCAAAAATATTAAATTATGATAAAATACGTAGTGTTTTATTCAAAAGACGCGCAGCCTTGTAAAATAAATGGTGGAAAACTTTCGAGACTCGCTGAAAAGAAAAGTTATTTCCCCGCCATCGAATGAAAATAGATCAAACACTTTTTCTGCACCCCAGGGGTGTGCTTACAAAAGAAGTAATGCATTTTCCCAGAAAGAAAATGTTACAACTTTGACCCAAAAGTATAATTTTCTTAACGGAACGTGGGAAAATCGTAGAAGGGTTTTCGCGAAAATTTTATAGCTTAAATAGATTTGAGCGTCAATCGGAATGGGGTATTTTATGACGCTTTTGAGGTTTGCCCTGTAGTGTGGGACACAAATCCCCAAATGGACATTCCCGTGGACTTTTCTTTGGTAGCTCTTTCGTACATCCAATTAATTGCTGACAATAAAAGTTTAAAAGAGTATAGATTATTTTATTCATTGATACGGAATGGGTTTATTTTTTACTATCAACGTAACATGTAGTCTTTCTTTCACATTTAATTACAATATTGAAATTCTATTATTCTAAAATGGGGGTCATTGAGCACTTTTTTCATTGGCTTAAAATGTTTTTCAAGCATTCATTGTCTATTCATTATTATAAAGGTAATAAACCACCAGATGGTTTGATTATAATTCTAGCTTTCAAAGTTTCCAGACAAACTCACAGTTTTCTATTGATAATAAATCGTGAAAAATCATAATTACACACACACGGATAGTAGGTTTGGCAAACGAATTTGAAATAATACCCTAACTGGTATTGTTATATCAACATTTTGTATTGAATTCAATATATATCAATAAGTAGTATTCCTCTTTGTTGAACAACGATAACAAAAGCTCTAACAATTTAGTTCAAAGTTTTAACACCGGCCAATTCATAACTGAGCAGGGTGGCTTAGAGCCCAACCGCTTTCAGCTTAAGCATTGGAGTGATTCGCCCGATTGTTAGTGTGGCTTTAATTAGCAGGATGACAATCAAATTACTTGATGCCCGGAAGCGTATAGTATAAAGGTAGAATTACTCAAGTAATTGCAATTGGATAATCTGACATTTGATAATTTTTTGAGGAACGAAATTTGTATATTTAATTGCATTTTTGTTGTGTGTTTTCCTGTATTTACCGCGTAACGATGCATGGACAAATTGATGTGAAGAATGTTTGTGTTATACAGAAATAATGTAAATTATAAGTAAACTTACATTACATACTTATTGACGATATTGTCTTTTAAATAACCGTGATAAATTTAACTGTCTGCGGTAGTAAAACAGTGAGAAGTTCATTTGAAATGTAAAATCGAATTTGATAATTTTTTAACTCCACTTTTTATCACTATCAAACACTATTTTGTATTATTTTTCATTATATATGTACATAATAAAGATCGCGATCGGTTTTTGCAATCATTTTTTACTGACGAAAATTTCTCATCATTAATGTTCTCGATAAATTGAAATATTTTAAACTTGCATAAAAAAAGGATTGACGAATCTTAAGATTCTATATTACTTATTTAAGAAACCTTCAGTTACTTTTATAAATTTCCTGTTTATGACTATATTTTATTATTTAATAAAGTAATTTCTCTAAAATCGTGTTTTGAAAAAGAGCACAGATTTTATTTATTATAAAAAAGTCGTTAATTACCATGAAAGTGAAAAGTAGCACTTGCTTAGGATGCAAAATATACTATAACACCAAAAAATGATCGCCGATTGGTTCTTTTTAATCATAAAATATTATTCATTTTAAAATATGAGCTTAAAAGCAGTGTTTAAAGTACATTTAAATACCCACCTTTTTGATATATTTTATTTGTTGTGCATATATATAATTTGTTGACATACTTTCTCAAAAATATATACTATTAGTTTGGATACCAAGCATTCTTTTCAAATATTCATGCATTTGAACACATTCTATAAAGAAATGTATGATAATTTATTTTCTTTGATTCCGAGCCAGCTAGGAACAAAAAATAAACAAATGAACGTCGTAGAGCGTTTGATGATGCGGCTTCAAAATTCACCGGCATTGATTAAGTTCCTGAGAAAAAAAATCAAACGTGCTTTCGTACAGCTCGACGATTTTCGTCGTCTTTGTTGTGCGATCTGAGATAATATTTCCGAAAATACAATCTAATTGACGAACATCCTGTTGTTGTTTACTGCCAACGACAACAAGAGCATCCTGTGAACCTGCCCAAAGCAAATATTTGTACTATTTCCTCTAGTAAATACAATCACGTTTGTTATCCGACCGCTCATGTTTAAAATACTACCGACTGAGAGAAAGGTATTTCAATCAGTTGGATAACTTTAAAAGATATTTTATATCAACATTAACAACGCATTACTTAAAAAAAGTACCTTTTAAAAATATTTACAAAAAAGTATACAATTTTTTTTGTTATTTCGGAGCAATCGATAATTTTCACCTAATCAAAACTTATCGAAACTATATTTTAAAAAATGTAAATTATACGATAGATTCTGATTAAACGGCATCAAAACAAACCACTAAAACCATCACTTTTAGGGTGTTCACTGTCAATACTTGGTGGAAAAGCATTATACTAAGAAAAACACAATATTCTTTTGTAATTATTTTCACTTTTATTTAACAAGATCAGGACCGGTTTTGCTCATAGCGAACATCATCAACTGATGATTAATAGAATTTAACAGGGCTATTTATACAAAAAATAAATAAATAAAAAGGTGTAATAAACAATTTATTTTTGTATAAATAGCAATGAAATTATATTTCTTAATAGGTGATAATGCTCGCCGTGAGCGAAATTAGCCCTGAGTTTGGTTAATAAAAGTGTGAAATAAATACAAAGCAATACAACTATATTGCCTTAAATATTGATCATTTAAATACGTTAATTCAATTTTA
This sequence comes from Himalopsyche tibetana, assembly GCA_030503985.1. Lineage (NCBI taxonomy): Eukaryota > Metazoa > Arthropoda > Insecta > Trichoptera > Rhyacophilidae > Himalopsyche > Himalopsyche tibetana. The sequence continues at coordinate 4,623,608 of JAPJYX010000011.1, read as the reverse complement.
TTATGTTATTTTTAATTACAATCGAGCTTATTTTTTTTTTATTAAGTGAGACGTTTAATATCAAACACGGTCATGATTTCACCGATGTACACTTTTTGTTAATTTCCGTAGTGAGTTTTAATACCTACAATTCAATATATGTTTCAGTTTCAAAATCGTTCTACAAGTATATGCAAATCAACCTTAAAAATGATTTTACTAGTAAAAGTGGTCAAGTCGAAAACATCGTCGAGAATGTGAATCTAAATGTTCCTGATTATTTTTTGAGAAATCGTGGACATGAATTGTTTGTTCTCCCAAGGTGTAGAACCAGCCTGCCAATGGGGATGCCACTGGGGAGAGCTTTAACGGTCTTCAATAATATTGCTTCGGATGTCGACATATTCCACGTAGACGTGGGTGAGTTCCGACGAATACTGTTTTTTATGTATTAAAGTAGAGTTCGTCGGAGCTTACTCAGTTGACTTTCTTGCCACTTTTTTTTTACTGCGTTTAATATTAAATTATACTATTTTTTTTCCTCCATTGTAAAAGTTTTAAATTTATAATTTGTCAACCTTGCACAATGTTAATTAATTAAATAAATCTTTTTAATTATACAAGCAATGTTGTTTATAGAAAATCGAATCGCTGCTTTTTTCGTAGTTATTAAAATTTCGTATATTGAAAAATAAAGTGAAACTGATTTGGTCGTGACTCGTGTTTGACACTGAACGCCTCATTAGCAAATTATAAATATCCTATTATATGTATATTTTACGTTTACTACTGACAAATTTATTTGAAATTGTTTGTACGTGTTCACAAAAAGGTCAAAATACTCAAATTCACGTCAACTCATCGATATCCACAATATCATTCAAAAATTTGCAGCTTTATAGGTACAAAGAGCAATAATAAATCGATACGTAAAAGCTTACCTCATACAAAATGATATTTTACCAAAACCAAAATGTTATTGAATGAATTTCTCTTAAGGCATTCCTGGCAAAAATTTGAAAGCGTATCTCGTTGCTTCACAATATACTCCATGTTATAGCTGTAAATCAGTATCAAATTTTTGAATTTTTATCTTAGTATGAAATGAGAAGGTTCAAATTCGTCTTTTAGGAGGTACTAATAAAATTAAATATTAATACGTCAAAACGGCCATAATGTCTCCCTTGTATTGTATTTTTTTGTTTATTTTTTGACTGTAAGATTATTTAAAAATGTAAACAAGAAAACTCTTCATCGAGCGAGCTTTTTTTCTGTCTTTCTACGGTGCGTTCAATCGCTTAGGCCGTCGGGACGCGCTCGACTGAGTGCAAAAAGCGCCGGAAATACGCTGCGTCGTATCCGTTTGCCGGAAGCTGATAACGCCTTTGCGCCACACCGTCATTCACCTGGCAACTGTTTATTATCCTTACCTTTATTCGATACATTTAAAATTTACCTTTTAAATGAAAAATACTTTATGGTACTCAACATCGCTACAAATATGGATTTTTTCAGTACTTTGACTAGTATTCAAAATAGTACACATAAAAAGCTTTGCTAATTGTAAATGCGTAATAATATTCTTGAATATCATTTTTTTGTCTGAATAGCTGAGTAGGTTCATTTATTATAACAATTTGACAAAAATGCAATTTAATATATCTGTAAGTATTTATACTTGCTGATGAAAATTTTTAAGCAAGCTTCTGCCCCGTGATTCAAGTAAAACATTATTGGTGCCTTATTAGTAAGGATTCCAACTCGGATATCCGATTTCCGGATATATCCGGCCCTTTTAACTATTCGATATCCGGATATATCGGGAAATATCCGGATAATATTCGTTATAATTGTTAATGAAATATTTTACAAAATCGACGAAAGATGATATGAGTACTGGAGTATTTACTACTTGGAAGAAACCATTACTTAGAAGTAGTGTTTTTTATTACCTTTCCAAAATCGGGTATTATGAATATCTTATCTTGTTATCTTAATACTTTAAAGTACAACGAATAAGCTCAGACTCGAGGCAAAAAAAACCTTTAATGCCGAAATTTCATTCATTGAAGAAATGCCGTTGCAGTAATCTAATGCAGCTGCAATTTTTCAATATTTTAATATGATGTAATAGTATTGAAATGTGTATTGTCTCTATCTAAGGCATTACAGAAGTGGGAAAGGATTTAGTCAGGATCAGTTGATCGTAAAATTTTGATCGTGAAACATCGTCATTTGCGTGCGAGTTCTACAATTCATCACTGAAAACTAAGCAATCGAGACCACTATCTACATATTAAAATTGTAATAATTTTGTATAAAATTTTAGCCATGTTAAGACGCTCGGAAGTATGGACTCATTTTATGAGAAAAGATAATAAATGAAATTTGCAACATGAAATGTGTTATTCTATTTTATCTCTCGCGGAAACTGACGACAATACAAATAATCTGAAAAAAGATTTTAAATACTTAGATCAATTTAAAAAAAAAGGACGGAAAAGTTGGACGTGTTGTTTAAAACACTTCTAACAATAAAACCAACAGCAACGAAACGAGTATTTTCAAAAACAGGACAAATTAAAACTAAATTAAGATCAAATTTAAAATATGATACATTTAATGCTCTCTTATTTTTAAAATATGAATTGTTAAAATCTGAATAAATGACTTATAATACAAATTAACTCATTTTTAATGTATTATTTTAGTACATAAATTTATATATGTAGTAACGTTTTATTATTTTCATACTTACTGAAACTATCCGGATATATCCGTATAGTTTCAGTTTTACTTTTTGATATCCGGATAGTTGAAAATGACGAATAGTTGGAATCTCTACTTATTAGTATAAATACTTTAAATTCGTGTATTTTTTTAAATTATAATTATCATTATTTTCATTACCATATAGCACAAAATATTTAGGCTTGTAGTATATGTTCAAATTGCCATATACTGTTTACTCAGAATTATTATGTTTTTGTAAATGTAAATATAAATAAAAGGGTTCTGGAATTATTATTATAAAACATTATTCTACAAATTAGCCTACCCAGTCTTAGACATTAATTAAAGAGTTTACCATCAATGCTGGCAAAAACGTTTATCCTAAAATTTTGAGTTTGATATATAAGCAGATATGTGTTTTACCTATATAAATGCAAAAGTTCTGATTGAATATGATATAACTTGTTATGTTAACGAAAACATGAAACAACAGCCAAAACTAACAAAATATCACTTATTACCATTCTTGAGAGATGACCTTATTTGATCTTCTGAGTCAAATAGTAGTTACAAATACGTAGGTTCATCTTATTATAGTTAAGTCACAAAATTGTATTTTAGATGTCAAACCTACGCAAGTCTTTCATATGGTTTCGTGTGGTTATTTTAAAAGCTCATTTAATATAAATGTATAATATATGCGTCTATAGAACATTACCGATACATTAAAAAACTTTACTCGATAACATTTTAAAAGCACGTCTGTTTTCGGTTTGATCTATACATGAACTTTAGCAGTTGATTTTTGACTTCGGTGTTCTAGTTTTAATTTATTCAGTTAGTTCGTTTTAAGGGGATGAAAAAAATGATGTAGAATCATAGAACCTACAATCTTTTAAATAATTTTGGAGATTCGTAAACATAATTGCAAAACAATATTCATCATAAATCTTCCAGCAAACAAAAATAAATATAACTCTAGAAATTACTTACCATTCAAATCCGTAGGCATTCTCGTGGGTTCATCTATTTCACCAGCAATATATAAACACGATGCATTTATTAACTGAGCGTCAGTTCAAGTTCATCCGTGCACTTGAACGCCTGAAGATGCCGAAAGGCAAACCCCGGATCGTTAGTGATAAAACTTGAGTGAATGTACATAATTTCAACGATTCAAATTTAATGTTGAAATTCCACTAAGAACTTTTAGTTGAAATCTTAAATTAAAACAATATTCGTTGTATTTTGTGAACAAACACATATATGTGATCACTTTTAATGTGTCAACTAGCAATAATTTGTGAAAAGACATTTTACTAAAAAATAGTAAAACATTTTTTCGTACTTTTTTTACAAGTGATTTCAAATTGATCGCTTTTATTCTTTAAAATTCTTTAACATTTTAATTATAGTCAATTTTGTGTCAACGATTAATATTTCGTATAATTATCTACAACAACGTTTTACATTTTATCACCAAATGTTTTTACCAACATTGCTAGTCTTCTATGGCTTTTTTTAAATTATCTATGTATCACTTTTAGGGTGTTCACTGTCAATACTTGGTGGAAAGGCATTATATTAATAAAAACAATAATCCTTTGTACTTCATTCCACTTTATTTAATATGTCAGGACCAGTTTCGCTCATTGCGAGCATTGTCAACTGATAAGAAATATAATTTAACAATGCTATTTTGTGTTATTTTAGAATCACTTTAATGTAATTGGCAATTTCTTTTCAATGCCAACTGTTGTGTATAACTTTTCAATTTTGTATAAATAGCATTGTTAAATTATATTTCTTATCAGTTGACAATGCTCGCAATGAGCGAAACCGGTCCTGACATATTAAATAAAGTGGAATGAAGTACAAAGGATTATTGTTTTTATTTTTTATTAATCTATGTATCAGTTTATCTTTTAAAAATGCTAATGATCAGCAAAACTGGCACTGATTCTAATTATTAATTCTGCAATAAGTACAAAAGAGATTATTTTTTTAAATATCCAAACATGTTATATTTTTCTTGTATGCCTATTTTGTTTTTCCAAAAAAAGCTTTGATAAATAGTAATCCTTGCTGACGTTACATTATCGAAAAACAATCCCTACTGTATACCTTATGGTAAGCCATCAACGAAATTCTAAGGATGCCAAAAACAACTAACTCGTTTTCGTCAAATTGTCTTTTACGCATTTTTGACGAATTATATATTATACAAGGCAAATGAAATAGTAATGTACAGATTGGTTTTATTTGTATATTATATTGATACGAACATTTATTTCAGTGAAGCATTCTTTTCTGTATAGAATTTCCCCTTAGATATTATCTTTCTGTTTAGCTTTATTATGGCTTATTTATATTCATCTTTAAGTCTGCTATTGAAAATTGGTTGTTTCTAATAAATTATTTTGTATATCGAGTTCAAACTTTACACCCATTTTAATATTTCCCTAATATGGAAAATGAATTATTTAAAACAATATCATCGAAACATTTCAAGAAAGAAAATTACCATTCGATCTAGAATCTCCATTTTTTTTTACCATAATATCTTTTCACAAATAGAATTGTTAAATGCGCCATAGTCTGTTAACGTATACACAATATGTGCATTTAAATTCAAGCACTAGAATTTTTAAAACAGTTTATAACTGAATTTGTTTTTGAATACTTTTCTTTCAACGAGACTCGATTGTTTTTTGCAACACTGGCTATATGGGGCAATTTGCTTCGATGCAAAATGTGACTTTTTCCAGGTTGAGCAGTTTTTTTTTGCTATTTTCGCATTATATGATTTGAAATATTTTCTACACATAAAGAGAAAGTTCATTTTTTCTCGTTTATAAAAATAGTTTTTACTCGTGATATATTTTGTAATGAAACCAAATCCTGTGTTTTACTATGTTTCATGAAACTGTAATTTGTGCTATATTTTTACGATTGAAAATAATATATTGTAATACCGTTCTTCAATACCGCTATTTCTGTATTTAAAATATTATATCCGGTATAGCAAAAAAAATACAGGCAACTGGAATCGCAATACCGGGCAAGTAAATTAAAGTCGGTATTTCGATAGTTCACTTAAAATACTGTTAGTAAAAAATGTAACCGGTTGATTGTCATAAATAAATAACGGTTTCTAAAAATGATTTTTTTACATATCCTTGAAAGGCTCGTCAATTTTGAAAGCTTAACTCAACTTTTCAACAAGATTCCGTCATAAAGTGCTTGGTGGAATTTCAACATAACAATTTAAACCGTTAAAATTTTGCACATTCACCCAAGTTTTGTCACAAACAATCCGGGTTTCTAATTTCGGCATCTGTAGGCATTCAAGTGCACATGTGAATTCTAACCGATAATTCAAGTCACCCTTATACTTTAACGAATATGCCGAAAGGCAAAACTCGAGTCTTTAAAAATATAAAATAGTTTTGATCATTGTGAGTAATTTTACTAAACTATATAATGATTTCTATACATTTCAAAATGATTGATTTTAATTGATTTTCAATACCGAAATAGCAGTTTTTTTACATCGCTTTTTACGTCACTTTTAAGGTGTCCGCTATGAATAATTGATGAAAAGCCATTGTATTAAAAAAAACTTTTATTTAATATGATCATTACCGGTTTCAATCATAACACTTCTTTTAAAAATGCTCGTCATTATCAAAACCCATTCTGAAAATATTTAATAAATTTAAAATAAAAACAAAATAGTGTTCTGTTATTTGGTTTTGAAAAAACACTATTAATACCGGGATACCAGTTTCGGCAATACCGATATTGCATTCCTTATTATTAAATACGTAGTTGAATTGTAAGTAATCGTATAATCCATGATCTTTCATTTCGAAACCGAATTTAATCTATGGATTAAGTCTCATTAAAATACGCCACATGCTTTTGTTTTTGTCTGCGGTCTCATAGCTAAGTGGTCAATGCACCGAAGCCTCTAAGCCGACCGCCAGAGGGATCGCAAATCTCCGAATAAAACATTGCCATCTATTGATTCGCCAATTGATTTACAGATTTTAGTATTCAAATAAATGTCTGGGCTTTTGTTTTGATTTAATTTCTCCTTTGACAGTTTTATTTATTTTTCAGCGTCGAAAGAGAGATAAGATTTAGCTTTGTACTTATTTTAACTAATTCATTTTTATCTTTATCGTTTTCCACAAAGAGGCGAAATCTTAATGTAACTAATAATAAATATCAGTTTAATTTAATTTAATACTATAATATTCAATATTAATTATGATTTTAGAATAAATTCAATCCCGGACTTGATCATATATCATAATTTCATTTCTGTACATATCCCTAATTTAAATACAAAAAAATAACTTGCATTACAGCTAACGGCCAAAGCGACATATTTTTTTATTAGCCTTTTAGCTTCCGTAGATTATTAATATTAATTAACAAGCAAGCATTTACCAAACTAAAATTTGCAACTATTACTTTAATTAGTTATTGACTAAATAGCTCGTCTCTGGCGTGTTGAGCAAACATTTTTTTACGAGATATCTCGTCTGTGGCAGCCATCAAGTTAAACCGTAGTTGCTTTAGATCAATTTGAGTAAAAGAGGTATCACAAACAACCGTGACCATGATACGTAATTAAAGTTGACGAAAACGTTATTTTGCTTAAAAAAATAATAAAAAAATCATTTCTTTTTTATTTACTTTACATTTCTTTAAATGAATTCTGTATACAATTTTAAAAATACTTTATTCCTATCTACGGCTGCTACAAAATATGAGAGAGATTTTTTAAAAATATAATTTAAGATTTCGACTGAAGGTGCTTGGTGAAATTTCATTATTAAATTTTAATCGTTCAAATTATGTACATTCACACAAGAGAGGGTAAGGCTTCAATTATTTTCTTTACTATGGTAGAAAATCAGGAAGAAAAAAATTGTTTTTTTTACATGGAATAGTGAGTCGCGAAATTTCGGTATTGGTATTAAGCTCTACTACCAAATGCAATTAAAGTGTTGTAATAATTAATAAAAATAATTTGATTTGTATAAAAAACCATTTTGATCTTTGTCTTTAAATATAGAATAAAAAATGACAGAAAGAAAAAGAATCACAAATTCCACTAAATTGTATGTTAGAAATTAGAATCAAAATTTCGTTAATTCTCAAAACAACCCTTACGATAGTTTGTCTAAAAATGTTTATAAAAGAAGTAAAACACATCGCACTTTTATTTAAATATTGGCACAACGTGTTATATATTCAACTTTGTATTGCTGACCAAACGAAGCAGTATTATTACCCGGGTTAAGGCCCCAGGCGCTGTAAAATTTGGAGGCCCTATTTTTCCTTATAACACAAAAATGTCAAAAAACTCCATGTTATATAATAAAAATATATTAAAATCTGAAAAAAGGTTGTGGGTTATATAATATAAGCTATTTTTAGGTCCCTAAAATTCGAAGGCCCCAAGCGAGCGCCTCATTCGCTTATAGGGTAATCCGCCCCTGCTCAGTGGTCACTGTATGATTAAGGATGCGTACGAATGATAGATATTGAAATATTTAGACATATGATAACACAGCAAAAATAAAAGATTTGAGTCTGGTGTTTTTTTTCTCCATCGAATGCAGTGAAGTGACCGTAACAATCTAGTGTTCAAATGTCAAACGTCAAAAACACAAAATTTTAATACAAATGCGACACGGCATTATTTTTTACTCAAATAATGGAATAACAAAGTTATTATTTTCAATTTCATTCTTAAAAATAACTTCTACGAAGTTACCGCCGAATTCATTGCAAATATTTTCTTTCAAAATTCAGGCGAGCCGTAGAGTGGATTTCGTTTTACTGCGTGTTGAATTTTATTGTTATGTACGTCTCTGCTGAAACTGGTATGTGCTAACATAAAAATTCAGAACCCGGTTCGAGATGTAGATCTTTGAATGTTATCTGAAGCGAAGTGCTACGTACCTGCTACGAGACTCTACGACGGCTACGATAAGACAAAAATCATGTTGACAACCGAGTACTAAACATTCGAAGGCAAATAAGTATTTTTCTTTTTCAGTGCAATGAAATATTATATTGTAATATAATTATTTAATTTCCGTTTTATTATATATTCAACCATATGAGACTTTTAAAATTAAAAAATGTATTTTTGTATTATATCGAATCCTTAGCATTCTTTGGACATCACAGAAATATCGTGGTTTTACTAAAATGTTCATATTTGGGGAAAAGTATTGTTCAAAATAAAGTTTAACTTTTGCTCATGCTTTGCTTTATTTTCAACAGTACTTGTTCTTTAAGGTGTAAGTTTCTATTAAAACTGAGATTTATCATAACTGCAAAGTTCTACGTACACTCGTTGCTAAGATTTGTAGTAAAAAATGGTGCAGTAAAATTTAAAACAAGTGTCAAATTTTGTTTAAATTTTTTTTTTCTGGGAATTTTAATGTTGAAGATTTAACTTGGGGTTGCTTAAAAAATTAACATACACCCAGCAAGATATCAGAAATTTCAAAGACACGTAAAAACCTTGAGTATTTTTACCTTTTTAACGTTTTGCGCCAAATAAGCTACTACTTATTAAATAACTTTATATTATGTATATTTAATTGTTTTTTATAATGCCGTTTTACCACTTTTCTGAGCGTTTTTATGTACCCATAGCATTAAAGATAACAAGAATATTTTTTAAGTCAGGATTGTATTGAAAAATCAGTTAAACTTAATTATAAAACCTAAAACAAGTTTTAATATAAAGTATTACATAATATCGTAAAAACCTAATTTAAAATTGAATAAATGTTTTCTTTATATCCACGTCCGCTCCAAATATGGAGCATATGGCCTTCTTATCCAGGTATCTCAACGGAAGTTTATCTACAAAAACTGTTTAATACTCAGTCGCTCAACCTTTACTTTCAATAGAGAGTAGTGGGGATATAAGGGTACGGCTAAGACAGGATTGGAGGCGAAGGGCGGGAGGGATTTTTTAAACATCACAAACATCTATGCCTTCGAACATCGAAATCGAAGAATGCTGTTAGTACTGGGATTAGAAACTGCGAGATCCATCCAAGCCATAGGACCCGACGAATCAATGAAAAGATTTATTAAAAATATTCCGAGCGCTCGGTTGCAAGTTGTTTGGGTATAAAGTCGTTATGCAACTTTTAGGCGATGTTTTATACGCTGAAATGTAAAAAATATTTCGAGATATAATGTCTCCGCGTAAAATAAAACAGATAAAACTGTAGTTATGTACTTTTGGCAGAAAATTTATACTCCAAAGCAGACGTTTTTAAGCTTAATAATAGCATCAAACGTTTCTTTCGTGGTTACAAATACTTTCAAACAACCTATTTGCTTACGATTTTATCATAATAAGACGGTACACAAAAACTTTAAGAATTTTCAGTGAAACTTACTGGAGTATAATCCAAGAGCCACGAAACGTCACTCTCTAAGCAATTTCATTGAGCACTGCAAACTTCCATAAAAACTTTGTTTCTTTAATAACTGGAAGAAAACTAGATATTTTTTCATGTAGTAATTTTGTAGAGCTGTAAAAGACAAAAAAAGGCTGTTTGTACTGAGACTCGACCCGTGAAATCTGGCACGGAAGCCAGTAACGTTAACTGCTGTGTCATATAACCTGATGATTTTTTGAATTGTCTTAATTTTCCCTCCTGCCTATTCCATTCAACAATAACTGAGCGTAGCGAGACCGATTAACTAACCACTAGTCGTGCCTTAACCGTATCCTTATATCCCTACTACGCTATTTGAAAAAAAAGTGACTAACTAACAATCAGTCATCGTAGAAAAAAATATGTTGAAATACTTCTATTAGGAGGCCATATGCTCTAAATTGGGAGCGGACATGTATAATAAAGAAGAGTGTAATGGGTAATGTAATTCAAAACATAATTTATTGATTTATCATTCTAAGAAACTAGTCCATCGGAGTACTTTTAATTAGGAATGAACATAGATTTAACAATGTTTATGTTGTATCTGTTAGGATACTAGTTATAGTGGGTAGTGAAATCAAAACTACCACTTAGATTTGGGTCAAGGCTCGAAAACGTTGAGAAACTGTGTTTTTATTAACAATGATATTTATTTACTTTGTAGCTTGAATCTACTCCTAGTTTTTAAAATATTCAATTTCATACCAAAGCAACCGGGAAACAAAAACAATTAATTAAATGCAACTTTACAAGTAGGAACTCCCTAAAAGCTTTCATATCGCGAAACATTGCAGTGCATGTATTTAATATTCAAGTTTTGATCTGAAGTTATTCGAAAACTTTTCACTTAAAAATACTTTCAATCTTAAAATAGTTTGTATTAAGATGAAAAAAAAGACTAATTCTCGTCTGGAAGTTTAAATAAACAATTTTGTATAAGATAACAGTTTGTCTGAAATTTTTTATCGATTCCAATATACTAATATTCAAAAATATTTTTTTATCTTTAAAATTAGACCTAGTTTCTTTATTTTTATTTATTGAGTAACATTGATGATTTTGAATTATGTCACTACATTAACGCAACAGTAGGTCAATCTGAAAATCTTTTATATGTTTCGAAATATAAACTGTTAAGTGTTTGCTTAAACGCAACAGTAAGTTTAGTGTTTGGCAAAATATATTACATTTAAATTGTTTGAATTTTGTACTTTTCCATGAGTTTTGTCGCTAGCGACCCGGGTTTCGCTTTTCGGCATCTTCAGGCATTCCATGTGCACGGATGTATTTGAACTGACGCGTAGTAAACAGTTTGTATCGTTTATATACAAAAATATAAGTAGATCACTAAGTTAAAAGGCTATTAAAATGTAAATTGTATGTATACAATTTTCAATGAATTAAGTGGGTTTGTTATAATTATGGGGATTTTTTTTTGAAAATATTAATGACCAGATAATAACATAGGAATGTTTAAAATAAATCTAGGGTTTTATCCAACCTATTATTAATGAGTTGATTTGTTTTTAAGCCTTTGAATTAATATTTAATGATAGCAAGTGCTTGAATTATTAATAAAATGACAATTATTTAACAGGAGTACAATAATGGAGAATTTGGTAGATAAAATTGCTGAGCTCGATTAATCTCTAAGATTTCTTGGTAAAATAATTTAAACTCACCCCTGTTAGTCAAAATCAAACGTATGGTTTTCAAGAATTAAATGGTTGGCAAAATTGGAGGTATCTTTTTTTAAGCAAAAAGCAGCTAAATGCTCAGCCACTCTTATATTTAAGGTTCTAGCAGTTTTACCAATATAAAATTTGGGACAATCACTACACTGCAATCTATAAATCCCAGATTTGTTTTTATAATCTATAACATCTTTATTTTTTTACATTTTTTACATACAGTTTTAGAAGAGTTTTTTTAACTAGCTAGTATTTTTGTTTATATATTGTGCTACACTAGACTTAAAGACTATACTGTCTAATAGACTATACTAATCAATGAAATTCAAAATAATATCACTTTTAAGGTGTTTACTGTCAATACTTGGTGAAATGGCATTATAATAAAAATAATATAATATGTGTATACCGATCAGAGTGTTTTGTGTTACTCTTGCATTAAAAGTATATTGATATTTGAGTGTCACTGTCAGATGATATCTGTGTTTGACGTATTTTAAAACTACATATTGTCTTACCATTGCATTGGATTTGTTTTTACATATTGGCTATGCTATCATAAATATCTCGAGATTTGTTTTTTCGTCGATCGTTTTACTTATGCATTGATACAGTAACATTTAAATATATACAAAACCACCAACAATTCACCATTCAAATCTGTAGGCATTCCAATGGGCTAATCTTTTTCGCCAGCAATGGCTTTAAACTCAATGATTACTTTATTTCTTATATAAACATGAAACATTCATTTACTAAGCATCAGTTAAAGTTCATCCGTGCACTTGAACGCCTGAAGACAAAATCTGTGTGACAAAATCTGTTTGAATGTACATAATCTGAAAGATTCAAATTTAATATTGACCAAGCACCTTCAGTCGAAATCTTAAACTAAACTTAAATTATATACAAAACCTATTGATTTTTTGCTAAAGATTTTTAAGCATTGCAATTTACACATACGAATTTTAGTCAGAAACTTATTTTTTTTAATTTGTCTGAGAAAACCATATCCACCGAAGTATTTTATTCCTATTCATATATCATTATTCCTATATTATATTCTTGTGCGTATAGCTGTTTGAAGTGACGGTGATTGATGATGATTTTTCTGCAATCATCTAATAGTTTCCACATCGTTGATGGCATTTAATGAAAATGTCTTTTTCACTGATCATATATCTCACCTCCACTTATACCCCGATATTAAAATTTACCATGAGTTGTCTGCAGGGTGATGATAGCATCGTTTGGGAGTATTGATGAAGGTTGATAATGTAAGGAGATTACACTGAATTGATGTGAGCATTGGTGACTTATAATAATTACTTCCCAGTGTCATACAGAGTGCTTAAATATTATAAACTTTCTAATGGCAACTTTAAATTTCTTATGCACTTTTAAATAAATAACAACCAAGTTTTAAGACACAAACTTGATAATTTTCTTATAATAATTTGTGAGAACCTATTGCTACTGTGTTAGCAAATATCTTCAAATGGTGCTTTCAAACACAATCCTTAATACGATAGTCTGGTCGAATTCACACAGCATGTAGGAAGATATGAATTTTTAATTTCCGTAAAAGATAATATGAAAGTCAACAAAGTATTTACTTTTTTTTCACCTTATTATAATGGAATTTTAGTAAATAGATCTCGATTTAATCAATTTTCTAATAGAGCTTGCATACTTTTTCTCTGTATAAACATTTATAGTTTTTCAATACTTTCTTAGACGATCTCATTCATTTAAGGAGACTTATTATTTTATCAATCATCAATTGGTTTTCATATATCATTAATACGTATTCATAGACATTGATATTTATTTATTTTTATGTTGAAAGATCATACAAGAAAAACTCGATGAGAATTTGTTGTAATTCACTCGAAATCGACCCAAGGTACAGTAGAGCAAGCTCTAACCAAATAGACCACAGCGGACGATATAACGTGTGTGATGCTAACATTGCTACCTTCCTTTTTGATCTTAGAAACTAGAAGTAGGCAGCAGTATAGCGATAAATCAACTACCAAGTTGTTCCTACTCTTTTTATCCCCATTCTCACATTTCACGCATATCTTGTAGGCTAGATTATAGAATAAAAATAAATACTTTAACATTTACGAATTATGAAAACTGACGTATTTTTTCTACGAGCTCTCAATTAATATCTAAGATTCTCACTGTCAATTTTCTTACTTCTGCCAGTAACTAAAGAAGTCTTGAACTACAGTTGGTTCTACGAATACAAAAAAACGTACATTTAAATTTTATCGTACTTTTCGAGTTCATTTTTCATGAATCTAGTGTATTTATTTTTCTATCTGGCTGTACATCTTTATATTTTTATTACAGAACATTTTTTTTATATAATATATGACTTTAAAAACATATTCATAACGAGAAAACTTTTTTCTTTTTAATAATATTACATCCTCTTTGATAAGACTTTTTTCAAAGTTTCATTTTTACATATGAGAGAAAAATGAAACTTTTAACGAAGCGCCCAAGTTTTTTCTTCGTATTTTGCATAAAACTATTATGAAATGTTCATACTCATACTTTTTTAATTTAAAATCTTCACCATAGTGCTCAGACTCATAAATATACTAACTAAAATTTTACGCGTCCAAGGATTAAAAAAAACAATTATGTCTGTTTGTTTCATATATTGATATCTATATACTTTGATACAGAAATTATTACTAAAGAATTGATATGATAGATAAAGAAATGTATGTCATAAAAGCACAATAATCTGATACTGATTGATTTATGAATGTGCATAAAGTAGTGCAGGATGCAATTGTTTTAATAAATATAAACTTATTTATCATGAGAAAAAAGCACATGTCATGCAAACATCACTGGATAAATATTTCAATAAATTAAATAAAAAATACAGTAATATATCATCTGAGTCTGAGGATGTAAAATTCTTTGTTGGCTTCATTATATTTTATATATTTAAAGAAAAATAATTATGTATAAGTGTACTCTGCAAACATAAAAAAATATACTTCAAAGCTGATATTATTTACTTAACATGTTGTTCAATCATATAATATAAAACGGTAAATACAATTTGTAGATTTAATATATATAACATATAATTTTACGTGTTCTTCGACTTACGGCAAATCCTTTGGATTACATTAACCGTGTAATCAAAGGACCCAATGTATAATGCAGTTGTGAGGAAGAAAATACGCAGCCCAAAAATTCACTCATAGTTGTAAAAAAAATGAAAAGGGCGTAGAAAATAACTGACGACTATTAGAAGCAGATGCATATCAATCATATTTTATTTCTTAAGTTCTTATAGTTAAAGTCACAATATAAAAATCGAATGAATAATATAAAAAACAAATGCCATACCAGACAGAAAATAATACAAAACGTTTATGACATATTATACCTCTTAATCAAAGTTCTTAGTTAAGATGACAGTCAAATAATAAAGAGAAGCCCCTCAAAAAAGTTCTCTCTTGAAATTCGCCAATATTTACGCAGCAGAATAACTTTGCTAGGTGATGTTTAACTTTGAGAGATAAGATTTAATGGACGTAAAGAAAATAAATTTAGTCTTAGACAGATTAATAATAAATATCTGGGTAGAAATCAAGTCATGTCAAATTGTAAAAAAAGTATTAAATATTTGATTGATGTTATCTTTCAAATTAACTTAACTTTTCAAATGATTTCGATGAAAGATATATAAATATATATTTGAGAATTGATGCAGAATTATTTTTTTAACATTTCCGCTCTTAAGCGACTAATATTTTTAGGAAACAAACCTATTGACAAATTGACATCAAAAACTCTTATTTCAAAAGATTCAAAATTGAATTAGATAAAAACCAAATTTTATATTGACCTCACTATAGAACTTGACCCCAGACCAGTCTGCCATTGTAGAAATTTTAATTACTAGAACACATAGGACGGCATATTGCCTACCATAGAGGTAAAGCAAAGCTTTTCAATTATTTCTTTATTATGAATAAATCATCTCTTTAACACCTCACGCCCGGTGCTAAAAAATTCTTCCGGTATGTAACTGGCCTGGTAAAAAAACATGTTTTAACACTTTGATGAACGTAAAAACCCAGGACATATATTATAAAAAAACAGATTTTTCACTTGGTTCCTAAAATACCAACAACTTATTGAAAGTATTTTTTAACACCGTAAACGAAGTGTTAAAAAGAGATTGCGCAAGTTGTACCAAACAATATCTGTAAACGTAAATAATCTTTAATAAGATAATTCGATATATATATGTTTATCTAAATATATATTTAACGTACAACTCTAAGCTGCGCTTGCGGACGATACAGATAGAGAGAGTTAATATGAGTGTAAACGAATGTTGACTTGTGACAGTGCCACAAAGTGTGTATTTTTTTTGCATCTTAATATGCTCGTGTTATACAGTAATACCCCGCTTAGCGCGACCCCGTTAAGCGCGGTTTCACTATAACGCGAATTTAAAATTTCGCGCTCAAATGCCTTGCATTACGCGAAAGAGTGCGTATAAACATATTTAGTCATTAACTTCTCTATGGTCGCGGGATCCCCGCTTTCTCTGAATATTCTCTTTGAAGAATTGGGAATTCCCCGTCCTTCGACTTTGTTCTATGGGGATTTCCTCGTTCGTTTCGTGTGTTCATTTGTTCCGTAATGTTAGTTCGGTCGGCTGGCAGTTTTTTTTTAACATTTATTGGAGATACATACATACATAATTTAACCCTACGTTAAAATGCCGCCTTTAAAGAAAAAAGAGCGTAAAAGCGTCACTTTGGAATTGAAGATGAAAGATACCTCGATGTACGCGAATTTCAGTTAACGCGATTTTTTTCGGAACGTATCCCTCGCGTAAAGCGGGGTATTACTGTATATGAACAGTAAAAATTTCTTTTAGAAGTCATATTTTTCAGTCACATCGAATAAGGTTCAAAAAAAAATGTATTAAGATAATGTAATGGGGGGTCTTTGGTTACTAGACTATTAAAAGGTGTTCGCGTTTCATAAAAAATGTTGTAAAATTATGTCACAGTGCTTTTATTGATGAAAAATCAGACGCTGAAAGTATCGTTTTTCATCTCAGGGGTGACGGTTAAAAAATCATTTTAAAAAATTTATACGCCGGAGGTAATTTCCTTTTTAAAATCGCGTCATTTCCAGATCGCCTAATCAATTTAGTCACGTTTTACCTGATCCCGATCCTCTTTGATCAATTTTACAACCTGTACCCCCCCCCCCCCACCCCTACACCGTTCCCCGAAAACTGTGCCCACACCAATCACGGTTTTTATTTTATGATTTATATTTCAAGAAGCATTTTGAAAATATTGAAACAGAGTTTTGTTTCAAAATAATTAAACATTTTCAACATCAAAGGAAATAGAAAATTTCACTGACAAATTTGTAATTAATTTTCTTCACAGAGGTTTAACTTTAAGGAAATTTTATAGTATGTAAATTATTCTGCTATGTAGCTTAAGGTTGATTTAATATAAAGGTATTTCTTTAATACAAATAGTATGTATAGATGTTTTTGAGTGGATATCAATTCTTAGAGACAGATCTCTGTGATGTTTTAGTTAAGTCTTGCGCGTCTATTTCTATAAAAAAGCTAAGCAAGATTTAATAATTTACTTGTATCTCTTTTCTAGCTGTCTTATTATCTCTTTAAAAAACAGAAGTTCAAAGAGCTTCTATGTTGAGATAAACTATCATTAAAAGTTCATATGCTTCAATATCCCACCAATAATTGACAGTTAACACGGTGAAAGTGATTTTAAATATTTCGTTTTATAACACTAACTGAAGTTCAGTGGTTGAGCTTTTGTGTAGATTATTTAATCAAACATTATTTTTTAGAAGTTTATGTTATCAAATTGTTTAAGATTAAATCCTGTTTCTAATAAATTGGCTTTCTTTTATTACAGATATACCACGGTGGAGACTGAAAGTGGCCCCGTTATGACGAGGCCAGCACGGCAGCCAGGGGGCCAGACGGGGACCCACATTACTGGCCCCCAGACCTCTCCCCCCGAGTCCAGACTTCTCCTGCACAGGGAACACAACCAACAACCCACTGTGATAGCCAATACGTCCAACGGGACTACAGGCAGTCGAGATTTGACACAATTAGACATGTTTAATGACAGCTCTTTAGATATTAATAATCAGTTTAAAATTAGTCATATAGAAGAAAAAAGTAATTTAACCAGTAGAGAAGATGAAATTAAAGTCAACGCTGATGTGACAGTTAACAAATTAGAAGAAAAACCAAAACCGACAAACGTAATAGACGAAGAAGACCAAACTACTCATAGTCAACAAACGAAACCAAATTATAATGACGATTCAAATAATTTAGAAGATAAATTAGGTGGACCAGAAAAAACTGTAGACGTATCAACAGTGCCTTTAGAAAAACGTACTCGACCCTTGCTTTCGAGTGAAATGGAAACGGCAGCTTTTGGAGAAGTCGTTCCTCTTTTAAGGCCGTTACTCCGAGACATACCCAAGACGCAAAGTCTGGACTTGAGGCATCACCATCATCACGATGACGATAAAGGAAAAGGAAAAAGCACAGAACCTTCAGCGTTGACGAGAGAAATGAGATCCCGATTGCTTGTGACTCAACAGTCTAGGTCTCTGGGTAGAGAAGATAGCTTGCAAGAGAGTTCCGGGAGAGGGACTGAGGATTCTTCACCAGCTGGCTCGCCAAGAGCGCTAAGAAGAAGGCCGCCTCTACGGGAGTCACGGAGAGTTTCTATTGATGCATCTGGCAGCTATTTACAATTGAATCAATACAAGCTTATGGAGCCAATTGGACAGGTAAGATTTTTTGAATATCCTAAATCAAACCCGTTTCAAAAAACTACTGAACAAAAAATGACAATTCTTATCTTACTTATGTGTTGCTTATCCTCTTTGAACCCTGTAAGTTGTTGGTTAGTTTGGTTTTTGTTTCAATTACAAAATTTTTGGACTTGTGATGTACTTGTTCTCAGAAAATAGTAGGACCCTAATTGAAAATGAAGCCATGCCTACCACTAATTTTCTTTTAAAATTGTTTTTCTTACCTTAAAATTTCTGAGATGCTAGTTTCGGTGACACACTTAGAATCACTAAAAAAACTGCCAATTATTTATAGGATTTTAAAAATAATTATTAGCACTCTTGACATATCCTTTGTTCACGACAAAAAATAATATTCAGCCTTAATTCAGCACAGCAAAAAAAATAGCAATTCAAACATTGTTTTTAATTTTGCGGCATCAAATGAGCCAGGTGACAGTTATGGTATTAAAAATATCTGTCAAATTCCCACAAGGGATACCTTTGCTTCAAAGAGTAACGGTCTTATGCCGTATGTCCAATTTTCCATTTTGCAAATACTGAAACGTGTTTGTAGACATGTCCTCGCCAGAAACAGGGCCCCACTAGGTGTTTTTTAATCGGATTTTTCACGACATCGCGTATAAAATGTTGAACTTTATTTCCACCCCCAAAAATTATGTATAAACATACTAGAAAAAAAAAATTAATGTGGACAGTAGTTTTTATAGATTTTAATTATGTCAGTATTTTACAGAACGCTTTTTACACCCCATGGTAGCTAGCGGAAGATCATGAAAGATACCAGCTCTTCAAACTCATTTATTCCTGTAACCAAGATACTTTCTGTGAAAATACTATTGAGAGTCTCAAAATAAATAAAAAATGGTCAAGACCAGAAACAAATTTTTAAATTAATTTAATTTTAAGTAAACATATTTTACAAACTGCAATAAATAAAACAAAAAACTTCAATCTTTAAAATATAACGGTTTTGATATATCTTTCAAGCTTTCAATCATACAAAAAATAACCAAAGCCACGAATGTCATTTATTAAGCAACATACAAAAATCCCAATAGACAATTGGCTTGTATAACACGTGATATTGGAAAAAAGTCGACATAAGTGATTCATTTAAGATTTCCACTGAAGGTGCTTGGTGGAATGTCAATATTAAATTTGAATCGTTCAAACTATGTTAATTCTCACAGATTTTGTCACTAATGACCCGGGTTTCGCCTTTCGGCATCTTCAGGCGTTCAAGTGCACGGATGAACTTATAGGTTGCAATGCTCTTGTTGCACAAAATTTTATATCGGCAAAACAGAAAGGACACTGAACACCAGAGTTTTAGAGCATATGGCAGCCTTTAGATTGAAAAAAGACACGTCTACTTTTGCTAATCACTTCATTTTGGAAGGACACGTGTTCAATCAGGAACAAGAGATAAAAATGTTACACCCAAATACGGACAGTCATAAACTCTTTTTCCATGAAATTTTGGAAATAAATAGAGCACAACTGCACAGTCTTCCAATTTTAAATGAAATACTAAACCTACCGGGATCTCCACTTTTATACCATACATAAATATAATCATAAAACCTTTGCTGACAAACAAATAAATATAATTCTTGAAACTACTTACTATTCAAATCTGTGGGCATTCCCATGAGCTTATCCTTTTCGCCAGCAATGGCTTTAAGCTCAACGATACATTTATTTCATATATAAACACGAAACATTCATTTATTAAGTATCAGTTCAAGTTCATTCATGCACTTGAACGCCTGAAGATGCCGAAAGGCGAAACTCGGGTCGTTAGTGACAAAATCTGTGAGAATGTACATAGTTTGAACGATTCAAATTTAATAAGTGATTCAACAAAATGAATTATCTGGGGAAAGCCGATTTTCCTTTTAGCCTGAAATCTTAATGATAAACTAATTATTTTAGATGTGCAACTTTTATACTGTTCGTAATAGGATTCGAATACTTAATATCCAGCATGGAAGCCCAGAACGCTAACCACTGCGCCATAGGACCTGGTTAGAGTATGATATTATCTAGAAAATATGACGTCGCATTAACTATAGAATATTTAATTAAAAAACAGTAGACCGAATATATAAATAAAATATCACCTAAAAAGCGTCTCTTTATAATCTTATTATGGGTAATCATACGACTAGTTCAGCGCTGTTGAATAAAATAACCCTTTGGTGCCCAAACATCAAAGCTTCTTTCAAGTTTCGTACGGCTATTTGTGCTCCCCAAGTTATACGGGTGAGAAGGCACGAAAGGGTTTCGCGGATAATAAATTATTACAGTGTTTATTTAGGTTTTGAATCGTCGCTTTGATTGGCCATTTTCGTCGTTGATTGATAGACAGATTTTAAATGGTTAATTTATTAACAAACCTTCATAGCTTTTAGTATTTATATTAATGTTCCTACGATGCGCATGGTTGAGCTGTCGGCAGTAAACTTGTTATCAGCGTCTAATACAAATAAAATTAATGAGTTTGTATTTTTATCACAGAGTTTTGAAAAAAAACGCCGATTCACAAATTAAATTACACACTTTGGTTGATTTAAAAAAAACTATTTTTTGGGACCAGTTTTGCTATCATATTAATATAGTGCTAGTTTGCTGAACTAAGCTAAGCTCTTAAAAGTGTATTAAATCACTGACTATGGAAAAATCAAAATAGTTTACAAAATATGAATAAGTAATACTACATTGACTATAATTAAAATTTACGTCTGACAAATAAATGGTCTCGTGCAATTAATCTATATCGATTGTGGAAAGGAAAAATAATGTAACCTACAGTTTTTTCTAAAACAGCCTTTTGTCAATAATCAAAATGTATACAACTTGATACACGTTATATGAAAAATATGTATGCTGAAAATGCCGAATTAGTATCTGAATTTAGATTTTAAGTTTGAAAAAAAGGACTTGTGAAAATTGTGATCAGGAATGAGAACTGAAAAACGGATCTTCATTAACAAATTATTAAATAAATATTCGATTAGGTTAATTAGTAACCAGTTTTTTAGTCTCTGTGTATATTTCATAATTTGAATTTGGACCTGTGTCTCCTGTAAAATTTGTCTGTGTTTCCACAGTCGATATGCATGTTTTAGAACTTCGGACGTGTAGCATTTTTTATAACGTTATAGATTACGGTTTGTATTTACACAACGATAGTGGAGGAGCAACTGACATACCAAATAAATCAAATTAACAAGCCGCATCAGTTGTTTGAGAATTGATTGTAAAACAATTTCTGTGGGTGACCCACCTTACACTTTGCTTTATGGCTTCAATATTCGTGAGAATTTCCCATCACGTTGCATTCAATTTGGCATTTTCCGGTCGTAAAGTTTCACTGCCTTTTGTAGGTGCGTCTATTGCGTGGAAAATGATTACACTCATGCAAGAGGAAGTTAAACTTTGTTGAAATTGTCGCCATAGAGTGGAAAGTCGCTTCACCCACACATCGTCAAATATTATATTATATTGTAAAAGCTCGTAAGTCGTAAGATATATAAAATCTCATTAATTTAATTTTAATTTACTTTAATAAAGTTTACGTTTTTATTTTATAGTATGGTCTGCTCACTACTTAAATATATTAAACTTTAAACTATAAATAAAGCAGTAGAAAAAAAAAATATTTACAAAAAATAGTTGTTTTAATAAGAATAGCAGAGACCTTCTAAATTTTTGAAAAATGAATCTACCCCATGTCAAATATTCAATGTAGATGAGACTGGTTTATTTTGGAATAAAATGCTTAATCGTACATTCTTATCAAAGAAAAACTCAGTTGCCCTTAGGCACAAACCTTTTAAAAACCGATTGACATTGCTTTTTGGTGGAAATTTAGCTGGAGATTTAAAATTGATGCTAATGTTAGTTTATCAAGCAGAAAATTCTAGAACATGGAAAGGGAAAGATAAATACAACTAACTCTTGAGAAGTTTATAAAAAAACACAATTTTTATAAAATACACAAGTATATTTTGTTAAATAAAAATTTTAAAGGACAATTTTTGGGTTTTTTTACATCCCTTTACTTTCGAACATTCAACATTCGCACACGTTTTCAGGAACCAATTGTGTGCGAAAGTGGAGGTCCGCCTGTATTCACACAATATAACATCCCTATTAAATATTTTACGATAAGAGTTTGAGGAAAAAGTGAACACACCTTTTGTAGAATAATTGCTATGCCGTCAAAAAAATTTCAGAGTCACTGTTACCGCAGTCAAATCACGCGATATTGGGGTAGCACATCCCATTGATCGATGGCTCGGATAACGTTTGTGGTTTTAAACCAACGGTGATCTGACAATTGCTATTTGTGGAAATCTGTTTCCTTATTCGTGGAATTGAAAGGGTTTTTATGAATTGTTTTTTGAGGCTTGGCAATCGATCGCATTTTTGTAAAAATATCTTTTTAATGTAATATCTTCGCATCATCAACTTGATATTTATATTTATAATGGAAGCATAAAACAATTCTAATAATCAACAGTTGGTACTGTTTTTGTATTTATTTGTTTTAGTTACGTGGTTATCATAATTATCTTCGATAAATTCGTTTTGTAATTTTGTGAAAGTTAATGTTTAATATAATATTAAATTCTAACGCTATAAACTACAAAATAAAATTCGATGTTTATCCTTTTCTACTGGACGCAGGGAGGAGGTAAGACACAAACTTTGACATATTTTTATTTTTATTTGTGTCCGCTCTCAATGTGGAGCATATGACATCCTAATGGAGGTATCTCAACAGAAGTTTTTTACGAGACCTATTTGTTACTTAGTCGTTCATCCTATCTTATTCAAAGAGAGTAGTAAGGATAGAAGAATAAGACTATGACAGGAATAGTGGTTAACTAATAGCTTTCGTAACACCCAATTAATAAAGGATCGGAGAGGGTGGGAGGGAATTTTTAGACATCGCAAACACCCATGCCTTCGAACAGAAATCGATAAATCGATCGAAAAAATGCTGTTTATACTGAGACTCGAACCTGTGAAATCCGGCACGGAAGCCTGCAACGCTAACCGCTGCGCCATAGAACCCGAAAATATTCGAGGTTTGTTCTTTTCTACTAAACGCACATAGTCGCCTTGCTGTGGCCCAGTTGGTTAGAGCTTGCTCTACCGATCACGCAGGTCTGGGTTCGATTTCCGGTGAGATCACAGTGAATTTGTGAATTATTCAATTCAAAGTTGTGATCGAAGACTGGGTGTTTGTGATGTCAAATCACATCATTTCCTTTCCTCCCATCCTTCTGATCCTTTAACAATTGGGTGTAGCAATAGCGATTAGCCAACTACTAGTCCTGTTCTAGCTTTATCCTTCTGTCCCTACTACTCACTTTGAAAAAAGTGAGGTTGAGCGACTGAGTAACAAACAGTTCTCGTAGAAAAACTTCTGTTGAGATACCTCCATTAGGAGGCCATACGCTCCACATTGGGAGCAGACATGGATTAAAACAAAACGCACTTAGGGGGTAAGATACGAGCTTTGATAGTACTAATTATAAACTAATTATTCCTCTATAATATGGATATATTGTGTATTTCTTATAAGCCAGTATGTGTATATAAAACGGAGTTAATGTAAGTTTAAGCATAGTCATGATTAAGGTATAGACCGAAATAGCGGTCAACTATATTTGTAGAACTTTAGTTCTTTGTTATATTATTTTACCTTGTCATTATGTTTACGATTTGAATACATACTTTTAACATACTTTTGCAAACTTTTCATTTTTTTGCTAATACGCTATTTTCTTTTACTCACAAATCAAACATAAATACACATAAAAGTCGCTCATGTATGTAATAAATATTTCATAACCGTAAATAAAAGTTCACGATTTAATTGCGAAATTTTGTTTATTCTTTTGTCTTTTATGAGCGAATGTTCGAAAAAATATGTCACGCAATATCGGTCTTGAGAATAAAGTTGTATCTTATTTTTATGACGTCGTAAACCCTCTTTGAAATATTTTATCACTAAGCCGCTGTGTGAACTAAATATTTTTTTTTACTTTTAAAAAGTGCCGTTCACTTTGGCCGACTGGGAACATTATTTTAACAGTAGCTAGAAAAGGTTTGAAGCATCTCATTTTTGCAACCCATTGAAAACTAAAATATATTTCGATAGAATAAACTATGTTGTTGCAAAGGATTATATTCGTTAAAATGACGTCACATAAATCTGTTTTCAAAGCACAATATACGCAGGGTTGCCAGTTTTCCAAAATCACAGATCAGAGTTGTGATAATAACGGGATTTCTGGATTGATAAAACTGGACGGGGTCTCGGGATTGAAGGCCCTAGTTCTAAATAGTGAGTGTCCCGATCTGTGATTTTGCAAATCTGTGAATGTGTGAATGTACATGAATGAACGATTCAAATTTAATATTGAAATTCCACCTAGCTACTTCAGTCGAAATCTTACATTATTAAAAGATTCCTTAATAAATGTGATGAAAATACTAAGAAAATTTGTGTGGAGTACCCCATCGTTTTTCGATCCTATGTTTGACGATTCGAAACTTAAATGTTTAAAGTGTTTACCCAAGCTTTTTTAGCTTGTTTGAAAATGATAACTTTGCTCGATAAAAAAAGTAAAGTCACTACAATTATAATCAAAATTATGTTCGTAAAAAGTCTTTCTACAAAAATAAAGCTAGTGTCTTTAACTATATTCGTACATTGTTGCACAAATGTATACAAATTTTGTCATGTTGGTATTTTCAGAGGCAATGTGAGAATCTGGATTTGGCTGTTGAACTCTAGACATTCCCGTTCAAATAGTAAAATCTGACAACCTTGAGTATACGATTCTTATCCGATGAAATCTTACGGTATAAATAATCAAAAAATATAATCTGTTTGATTCCGATAAAGTTATTTAATTTTGAGCATTTAAAATTTTAAAAATACGAATATTGGTCACTTTTACTACCAAAATACATTAACGTTTTCGTTCGAGATATCATCGCATCGTCTTAGCACTCGTAACGTACCCAATTGGTAGTCGTGTTGAGGTTCTAGACCGGAAATGGAAGCGGAAGTCGTGACGTGGCAAGTGGCGGGAAGGTAGGACCTTGCCATTAGCCTTCGTTTTTATTCGACATGTGCGTGTGCTTTTGCTAGCAAAGCTCTTCTGGATCGATTAATAAAGTTGAGCCGGGTTCGCGAATGAATTGATAATTGAGCTCATTAGGTCCGTAAAAGGTTTCCGATGTTCGCTTATTTGTAGTCATTACACGAAATTGTCCTTTTCCGTAATTGTCAGCGATATTTTATTGATGTTATATTACTAATATATTATCTTTCAAATAAAAATACGTACAGCCAAAATAAAGTCTCGTCATAAATAGCTATGACATATTTATTTGTTAAGTTAGACTCATGTCATCAAATTTGTTAAATGAATTTACTACATTTTTTTTATCCATATGGCCTTCTAATGAAGGTATCTCAACAAAAGTTTTTCAACGAGAATTGTTTGTTACTCAGTCGCTCAACCTCACTTTTTTCAAAGTGAGTTGTAGGGACAAAAGCATAAGGCTAGAACAGGACTAGTGGTTGGCTAATCGCTATTGCTACACCCGATTATTAAAGGATCAAAAGGATAGGAGATCACACACACCCAGTCTTTGATCACAACTTTAAATTGAATAATTCTCAAATTCACTGTGATCTGACCGGGAATCGAACCCAGACCTGCGTGATCGGTACAGCAACCTCTAACCAACTGGGCTACAGCAGGCGAGATTCTTACTACATTTACTGCATAAAAATACCATATCACTAAGGCCTAATCAATCTGAATTCACAACTTTTTTCAATATCAATTCTAAATTTGCTGATGTAAAAATTAATTATAAAAACAATCTCTTCGCCTAATTTACCAATTCCCTATTTTCGAATGAATTGATTGAACTATTTAAATTTCATTCCAAATATCACTAATATGTTTAAAGCGTTACACATTTCATATCGTTCTAGATTTGTTTTAAAGATTTGCCGTTTTATTCAGCAATAGTTGTCTTGCCTGTCTAAATGTGTTTCGCAGGTAAGACTTTTTAAATTTATTTATTGTATAACAGTTATTACACCTTGATCTATTGGTTAAATGATGGACTCGTCTCTCATACAAAAAAAAACACAATATTTATTATTATTTTAGCAAATGTGCAGCGGAACAAAGCTCAGTTCGCTCCATATGTGTAGCATATGGCCGCCACGCGGCACCTCCATGTTTCTCTGTCTCCCGCCAATAGCTTTGCTTCCTCCCATGACATGCCAGCATCCCTCAGTTCCGCCGAGTACATCCTATGGATAGTACCCGACGGACGTTCGGTATCCCACCGTTGAAAGAAGAGGCAGGCAGGATTGAGGCTTTCCGGAGGCATCCTCAGCACGCGACCCTGCCAGTTCCAACGTCTCTCCATAACCACTGACGTGATGGGACACTGTCTTGTACGCTCTCTTATCTCTGAACTCCTCACAAAATCAAACCACCTCAACCCCATTATCCGACGCAAGCATCTGTTCTCGAAGCTCACTATACGGTTTTCTTGAGTCTTTGTCAGGTGCCATGATTCGCAACCGTAAAGCATTACCGGCAGAATGCAAGCGTTGAACGAGTGGCATTTGGTTTTAATCGAGTACAGCTGTGTGTCCCAGACAGTCCGCATTGAGTTGAATGTGGCTCCAGCCATTCCTAAACGAATGGCGAGCTCGTTTTTTGAATGGATACTAATATTTTTTTTGTTGGAAATCTCGTAAGTACGAATTCACGTAACTTGAATTCGTGTAAGTCGTGAGTGGACCTACTGTATCAGCTGACAATGATCGCCGTGAGCGATACCGGTCCTGATATTGATAAAAATGTGGAAATTAAGTACAAAGAATTATTGTGTTTTTTTCTTTATAGAATGTCTCCACCAAGTATTGACAGTAGGCACTAGGATTTGTCGGTTTTTAAAAACCAGTTTTTCACCAAAATTTGTGACATTCGAAAACCGGTTTTTCAACTTCGTAACCGACTGTGCCGAATTTTTCATAAACGAGTCTGCAAACAAAAGGACAAAAAAATGGATCTTTTATTTGATGGCTTAAAGACCATATACCCCACATCATTACCCAGTGAAAGGGTATTTTCGATATCAGGATTTTTTTTAACAAAACGATCAGTGGACGCTTTGTGTTTTCTTAAATCATATTTTCTAGTAAGAGTAACACAAAATACTTTCTTGTTGTGTATTATTATGTATATAAATAAACATCATAAAAAAATGAAGTTTTGCTCGCTATTTTAATTGAATTATCCATTTTTTGTAAAACTTTGAAAATCGGATAAAACCGGTTTTCGAACAATATTGACTTTTTGGTTTTTTCAAAAGTCAGTTTTTGTATAAGCCCTAGTGGACACTCTAAAAGTGAAAAAAATACTATGTTTTATGACGGTAATATTTATTTTTTCTGAGAAACTTTGCTATTTTTGAAGCAACCATTCTTAGCATGGAGTAATTTACATTAATGATTAAACTTGAGCTCTCTCGCGTGTTTTTCTGTTCTTTACTACTCTTCGAGTGGATTTCCTTATCTTCATAACAGAACGAAAACTTCATACCACTAGATTCCTTCTACGATAAAAGCGAACTCGAATGTGTTTTCCAATTTGTGTCGTTTATTTTTACCACCTCACATTACTATGAGGCCAACAATCTTTGACCTTGGACTCTATCGCGATTCGACGATAAAATAAACAAAGAATATCTACAACAACAAAAAAAAAACAACTACAAAGAAAATCATTACAATAATGATAATGACACTTACAATGATTTCAACGTTAAAGGAAAACATTCTGTAGATATGAAAAGAATTTAGCAGTCACGTAAAACTGAGATAAGAAAGAATGGTTAGGAATAATGATTGCAATCATTTCCGCCACTTATCTCCATATTCTTGAACGGTTAAGGAACGATTCCGGGATTAATCTTGACATAAGGATATATAATAAAAATTACATTTTTACAAGAAATCTTTAAAAAAAATACATAAAGTTGCTCTTAAGAGTAAAAACGCTCCGAATTATAATGATTGTTGATTATTCTATTACCATTATTTATTGTATGTATAAAAATACAAATATGTGTACGAAACCGCTGCTTTATGGCCATCTTCCACAACGCAATACGATCAACGAACCAAAAAAACGAATCTACTCCACATATTCTTGGCCCGATACATAGAAAAAAGATAGAAAAAAAGATAGAAAAAAAGATAGAAATAAAAAAAGAGAATGTGACTTGTTCATCCATTTTCAGCGTTCAGAAAATTATGTTCTATTTACGTAAGCAAAAAAGAAAATCTTTTTAAAAATACAATTATTACTTGCGAGCCATAGAAAAATGCGCAACGGGTCGGAGGTGACTGGGTCATCCAATCCCAGATCATTTTTGTGATCCCGAGATGTCGTGATCCTTGGATTGATCATTCGCCATGCCACAACCATGGCCACAATCATGGTCACAAACATACCACAATCGCTTGATATTGTCGGAGAAATTTGTAATTCACAATTATCTCGATCACTAAAGATTCTAAAATAATTTTCAACTCAAATTTATTCGGAATTGAAAAATTATAGATTTCAACTATTGAAAAATGTGAGAGCTTTTTTTTAGCTACGTCCTTCCAAAAGTTACGACTGCCAGTGAATCCAGCGCATAAAAATCTGTAGCGGCTTAAACGGATTTTTCAGTTTTTATAGTGAATCACGAAATCCCGGGATCGCAAAATTGGTCGGAATCCTAGGGTAGGAGGCCCTAGACCAGCCCTGCGGCCGTTGGCTACTCCGGTGCGGCCTTTTGACCTGATCGGCCAATTCTGCAAATCGTTTTAAATTCGTAAATTCATGAGGTTTTGGATTGGAAAATTTTTGGAAGAGCTAAAAAACTAGTTTTGCTAGATCATTTTAGGAAATTACAAATTTCTGAGCTTTACAAATTGGCATGAAATTATTTCCGGCCAACGATTCCCTAGTCAATGTTTACTGCGGCCTTATGTTGAATCAGAAAAATGAATGCCGCCTTTAGACAAGAAAAAGTTCCCATCCCTGCCTTAGACGTTACCCTCTGGCCACGGTTTGCCCATGCCTATTCTAACTTTTTTTTATTATGTGCATAACAAGTATTATTTTTAATACTTTTTTTAAGTTGTAAAAAAGACAAAGCTGGCGTTGAATAATTAAACTTGAAGATGTAACTTACGCTTGTATCATTTATATTTTTATTCGGCGGTAAAATTTCTACATAAATTGCATAAATAATAAGATTTTCCCCATTATTAAAATATAGTGACAAGTTTTTACGCCGCCGTCAAAATTGGCGACACACTTCATGCCTATATAAAATTTTACTGGAAACTGCATACATAACGTATTTAAAAAAAATTTCATGGTGAATTATTTTGTTTATACCATGAATTATAACGGCAGTAGTTTACCACTGATAATATCAAAATTGCGTGGCCAAAAATAATTTAAAAAATATGCTTAGTCTTATAATAAAAATAAAGTGTTATTGCTTTGAGGATTATAAATATTTTAAACAAAAAATTAACACCGTGGAAGTTTAGTTTTCGTTTTGTAATTCCGTTTTCATTGAGCGATAACCTGACAAGCAGAAATAACGTAGTTGTTTAAACTTTCTCCTAAATTTGAGTTAGAACGTATTCAATATAAAATTAAATTTGATAACAATTTGATGCTAGAGGCTTTATCCAAAAAAAAACTGTAAAAATTTTCATTTGCTGTTTACTCAAAAGTGTGAATTTGTTTCTTGTTTATCTACTTTTACGTGTTAACAGTCAATAATTAGTGGAAAAGCATTAATTATAAAAATAAAACACAGCTTTTTTGTACTAATCCTAAACATTTTCATAAATATGCTTCTGAATCAGTTACAATCAGTCAATTACGTTTATGATGAGCCGAACTGATCTTCATTGAAATATGCATAATTATTACAAAAAAGTTGTTTTTTTTTTTTTAAATATTTCCTTAGTATTTATTGTAACTGATTATTTATTTAAATTGATGTGTAATTATATTTTTTAAAAAACACAATACTCTTTTGAACTACTTCCACTTTTATTTTAGTAAGATCAAGACTGGTTTCGCTCATGACGAGCATTATCAACTGATAACAAATTTATCATTGTTATACAAAACAAAATGAAATATTCTGTTCGCTCCTTATGTGGAGCATATGGCCGCCACGCGGCACCTCCATGTTTCCCTGTCTCCCGCCAATAGCTTTGCTTCCTCCCATGACATGCCAGCATCCCTCAGTTCCGCCGAGTACATCCTATGGATAGTACCCGACGGACGTCCGGGACGCCGGAATCCCACCGGTCGAAAGAAGAGGCAGGCAGGATTGAGAATTTCCGGAGGCATCCGCAGCACGTGACCCAGCCAGTTCCAACGTCTCTCCATAACCACTGACGTGACGGGACGCTGTCTTGTACGCTCCCTTATCTCTGAATTCCTCACAAAATCAAACCACCTCACCCCCATTTTCCGTCGCAAGCATCTGTTCTCGAAGCTTAGTATACGGTTTTTCTGAGTCTTCGTCCGGTGCCATGATTCGCAACCGTAAATCATTACTGGCCAAATGCAAGCAGAATGAAATAAAAAGTGTAATAAACAATTGGTATTGAAAAGAGTGTAAAAAATACAGTACAAATTATGAATAAGTGACACTTAATTGATTTAAATAAATAAGTTTAATACCTCTTACAAGTAATTATTATACAAAAATCATTAAAGAGTCAATTGAAAAAAATGTGTTATTTTTATTATAATTCTTTTCTACCAAGTATTGACAGAGAACACCCTAAAAGTAATATAAAATAACTTTGATTATTTCACGTTTTGTGATACAAACTGTGACACGTGTTTCATCCTCAGACAGGCTTACCTTAACAAATGCTTGCTTACGTACGAAAAGAGGCGAAACATGTGTCACAGTTTTTAGCGCGTTAACAAAACGTGGAATAATCTGAGTTATTTTATATTTTATATTATAACGAACTTCCACAAAGCTATCATCGAATGCATTGAAAGTACCCTAAATGTAATTTGTAATTACTAAATTCCAAACCAGTTGAAATAAGGTAGATATGTAGAAAAAAGTGCAGAACACATACTGTCAAATCGAGCATAAGTATTAACCTTTGTAAGTGATTTAAAAAAGTATGATTCAAAACTTTAGCAACCGACGGCGCTCCTTCGCAGTTTAACAAATTCTCAATAAACTCAAAAGCTCCAGCGCGAAAGTTCTTGTGCTCCGAATAGGAGTTGAACACTTTGCTTTGGTCTTCACATTATATTATATAAACTTACCAACCAATTGTGTTCTGGAGTTTAGTATTCTCCTCTTGGCAACTTTAAAACAGCTGTTAGTAATAAAAGTTTGGATGGTTAACCCCGTTCTTTGATAAAATATTATTCGAAGAGATCTTCTTTTGAATTATCAGCTTAATTTTAAATATTAAACGTATCTCCTTTTGTTTCATTACTGTCGTAACATAATTTATCAGTGCTCACTTGTTATTTTTCATAAAATCACTCAGATTTCAAAATTGTAACTCTTCCGGAATAATTTAGCGACTGAAATTCTACGCTCTGATTTATATTCACGCAAAAATGATCGGATCCAATGTCAGTTAGCAACGCGCTCTTAACACTTTTAACTCCATCTCAAATCGGGTAAAACTATCCCGTGTGCCCGACTTACTAAAAGTATTATAACTGAGAAACCACAAAGGCAGATCAAATAAAATATTTTTGGTTGTTTTAAAGACTATAATTTTTAAATAATCTATGGTATTATTACTATAATTTTCATGTATGGAAAGCCATATTTGACAATGTTTGCATATGTACCGAGTCTTACTCTCTTTTTTTGCTTGGCGCACACCTTGCAAGTTTTATTAGTCTTATTTATTTTATTCTGCTGCTATTAGTAACAAAATATGTTTGAAATTTTACTTTTTTTTTTACGGAATATTTAAAGTTACAATTGAAAATGAACTCGGTGACTGCAACATAGTGTGATCTTCAAAAGGACAAATGGACGCATCAAATACGTTTTAATATCCCTAAATTTTTATTGATAAAATCAATAACTATTTTTAATAAAAGTAATAATTAAAATACTGATTTAGAATGATTAGAGTACTATTTTTGCTAAAATAGTCATACTGAACAAAAAATGCTGAATACCACAGTTATGAGTATATTTGAAAGTATAGTGCATCACATGAAAACGCGGTTCCGGGACTCAACGTTCGGCTAGCTTATCACACGAAAACACGGCTTCGGGATCCAACGTGCTATAATATTGAAAAAGGATTTTTGATGAATTATTATATTCTAAAATTTTGGCGGTCCCATAACTGAATACCCCAAGGAAGTGGACGGAAACTTTTTTAATATAATGGGCAGCTCTAATGGCTTCCTTGTGACAAAGTGCACTTCATCTTAATTTTGCTGGGCGAGGGTGTTTTGTCACGGGTTTTGTCAAAAGTAAGAAGTCTTTGCTTGTAACGACAGTCAAAATTTATTAAAAGCTCTGTGAACAAAGGCTCTGTCAATTTTTGGTCAATCACGGTCTTTGAATCCAACTCAACACTATACATTAATCTTGTACGTAGACGATTAGGTCTTTATTTGTCTTTTGGCTTTTTGAGTATCGGTTTTTACATTGCATTTTGTATCAATACCATTCCTACGTTAAAAGAACATAGTTTTTTTAAAATAAAAAAAAAATTGAAACTTTGTACGACAAAAAAACAAAATAACACACATATTTTTTTCTTTCGACCATAAAAAAGGTTTGCAACTTAAATCTCATAAGTTATTTTTTGACAATGTTTATATTATTGTTGCTTTCACATCATTCGAGAGATTCGTTTGCGATGAAACCATAACCTTCGAAAAATAAAACATTGGGTCAGTATTTTTATTGTTTTAATAGCATCTGCCACGCGTACTTACAATGGTCATATTTTATTTATTTAATAAAATAAATATTCAAAAAGTTTCTTTTCTTATTGCCTTCAATGTTCTCACATGATAAGGCTCTCAAAAAATATATTTTTTTAATAATTGATATCCATATTAACTTTCTTTAAATTTCGGGTTGTTTAATTCAAATCTCTGGAAAACTAATACTGGCAAAAAGCGTTGATTTTCCGGGAATTTATTTTCGATTTATCTCGACACAGAATCGGTTTTCTGTATTCTTCTAACAAATAATATATCTGAAATGTTTTTATTGGGTTTAGACTTCAATATTCTTTTTTTAGGTTTATTATTTATTCAATACAATTAGGGATTCTGTGTAGAGACGTCCCGGGACTTGTTGGGTTTTTTGCTGTGTTAAGTCCAGGGACTTTTTGGAAAATGTCCTAGGAATTGTGACTGTGATTTATAATGTGCTAATAACATGTACATTTTTTTTTTTTTTAAGATTTCGACTGAAGGTGCTTGGTGGAATTTCAATATTAAATTTGAATCGTTCAAACTATGTACATTCTCACACGTTAGTGACAAAATCTGTGAGAATGTACATAGTTTGAACGATTCAAATTTAATGTACATTTTTATTTTGAAAAAAAACAATTCTTGTGGTTAAGAAACCCTCAAAAAGACTGGTGTGTATTGAATGGGAGCTACAAGAAAAACGGATACGACGTGGTAGGGACGTGACACTTACCCGAGGTTTTAACAAGATGGAAAAACAGATTTTTGGGATTTATAATTTCGTAGAAGTTTCAAATACCATGTGTTAGCAAAAGCAAATTACAAAATATTTAAAATTAAATGTTCATACCCGATGTTGTGTTATGTCCAAATGTTTTTTCACTATTTCATAAAGATACCAATGTCTCAATAGGACAAAAAAGGTCTAAAAGCTGTATTGTAAAGTTACGGTCATAAATTTACTCCTAACGGCGGCGTCATTGATATTTTTTCATTACATGTACCGTTCCCATTCTTGGTAAAAAAAATAGCCGTAAGTATTGCACACATCCATTACATAAGAAAAATAATAATTATTAAACATTGTATTAAAAATACGCGATTTTTACTAGTCCGTACTTTCAAAAAGCGCCGAGTGTATGTAATACACAAATACATACATACATGCAAATATTTAATTTTAATAAAATTATAATTTTATCGAAGAGAAATAAAAGTCTCGAGTCCCGGGATGTCCCGGGACTTTGACTTTATCACGCCTTGAGTCCCGGGACTTTGAAAACCTCCAGACTTCAGAATCCCTAAATACAATTTTATATCACTAAAATAAGCAATCAAGTAAAAACATGTTCATTCAATATTATAAATGTTTTCTTATCTCAATTATATTCAATTTCTTTAAGTACAAATTTTCAAACATTCAGCTTGACCTTATACCTAAAATATTAAACACCCCTTTAGTATTTTGGTGAACGGTTGAGTAATTTTTCCAGACTGTGCTTTCCTGAAATAGCGCCTCGCTTTATCGACAGGTTGTGAGCGGAAAAACTTCGTATTTTAAGTGCCTTATGAGGCGATCAATGCCGTTAATTTAAAGTTTTTCATTTAAAATATCCTTGAGAAATTCAAGTGTCTCAAGCCATTAACCTTTTAAGAAGTTTATTCAGTGGCGTTTAGAATAGTGAAACCGCGATCCTACGTTTTCCAAGAGACCGTAATAAAAAAAATGAATAATGCGGGAGATCTTCAAATAATACCAAAAAAGGTTTGATTTTCAACTAACTTATTTTTTATTTCACTTTTTTATTCAACATTTATTCTATAATTAATTGTTTAATACATAATTTATACTATTATTATTTTTTAAGACTACTTAATTCATACTTTTGTTTCAGATAAAAATACGCTTAGAACCTTGTAGTTCTCGGAAAAGTCTTTTATGCCTTTCAATGCACATAGATTAAAGACACTTGAACAGAATTACGAAGGCTTTCCAGTTCAAGTACCAAGACCAACGTTTGACAATAAAGATTTATTATTTCTACACCGTTTTCAATAATAAAAAAAGCATTCATTTACCCGCGGGAAGCAGCAGTTGGTACTGAAAATAATTTTGTTTGATCTTATTTCATAAAAGTAATTATTTTTCATTGCGTAATGATTCGAAGAAATAAACTGTGCATTTGAGAATCATAATTAAGCTCGAAGCGGCGCAGACAATCACTTTGTACACATTGACAGTTGTCCTATAAATAATTCCGAACAAGCAGACTGGCTAGATTCGCCTTGCGGTAGGTTAAATTGCGAGGGAGCTTAAATAAGCTTAAATAAGCCTAAATGAGCTTTCATCTCTTTGAAGCAGTTAATAACAGTTCACTGAAGATTTGTTCAGGAGCTTTTACTTCCATAAATAACAATCCGCTCTCATTATTGGAGGCTCTTTATCGCGGTTTGGAAATCTGCAGTCTTCATTATATAAATTAACGAATAAATACAGTATAATTGAGTAAAATATATTTTAAGGAAATAAATAGCAAAATAAGTCTTTCACCAAGAATCAAATAGTAAAATTAATCTATTTTAGCATCGTGTCAGAAATATATAAAATATTTTCTGCGTCACAAAATTAATTCTTTTGTTTTTATCCATGTCCAAACCCAATGTAGAGCATATGGCCTCCTAATGAAGGTATCTCAACAAAAGTTTTTCCGTTTGTTACTCGGTAGTTCAACTTATCTTTTTTCAAAGAGAGTAGTAAGATTAGAAAGATAAGGCTATGACAGAACTAGTGTCTAACCAATCGCTCTCGCAACGCCCAGTTATTGAGGGATCGGAAGAGTGGGAGCTAATTTTTAGATATCACAAACACCCATGCCTTCGAACAGAAATCGATTCAAAAAAAAAATTTCGTACCGGGACTAGAATACGTAGAATTATATATAATCAACATAATTTATAGATTTTTTACACTATTTTTGCTATGTGAAGATACAATGCCATTATTATTAAATATTTTGTAGAAGCAACTAAAAAAAGCTTAGAATTTATTAAAAATACAGACTGTTTTATATACTTTCAAACATAACTCAATCAAATTTTGTCACTTACGACCCGGGTTTCGCCTTTCGGCATCTTCAGGCATTCAAGTGCTCGGATGAACTTGAGAATGTGAGAATGTACATAGTTTGAACGATTCAAATTTAATATTGAAATTCCACCAAGCACCTTCACTCGAAATCTTAAATTATAACTCAAATCAGTTCTAAGGCGTGAGTGTTTGTGGTGACAATTCTTCTCGAGCTGATCTCGAGAAACTTACAAAACAATCTCAGATATTATCTCGTACATATGATCTCTCAACTTCAAATGTGTTGTACCTTGACATTAGCTGTAATGCCAAACATTTTTTTAAATTAATAATTGAATCTATGAAGAGAAACTTTGTATTAAATTTATAATTCTTTATTTAATCTAACCGAGAATTTTTTTATTTAAGCTGAGGGCTTGATTTTTAAATAAATAACATTGTCAACAAAATCTTTATTGGTTTTATTTATTTAAAAACAATTTAAAACATAAACATTTACGAAATCATATGAGTGTCCAAGCGGATAATATTATATTTAACTGTGGATTTTTTGTAACCTCTTGTAAATAAAATCCATTTCGACCCCACTTATGCTTAAATTATTATTATAATGGGACGTGGCTGTTTTATGTATAATGTACGTATAAACATCACTTAACAATAATGTTAGCCTCTTCATAACACATAGAGATGTCAAATAAACGATATTTTTTTATACACCCGTATATTCGGATACAAACAATGATTGATTACTCGGGTATTCTGTAAAGTAAAAAATGGTAATCAAATTTAGTTAACAATATTTACATAGATATGTATTGTTTTATGTTTTATAACGAATTCACTTTTACTTTCAAATTCATATCAATTTAAACAGTTGTTCTGACAATTGGCCTTTCTAGACATGTCATAATTTTTCTATATAAAAATTGTTTAAAATATACTTTATAGTATTTTTTTACCCACTAAGTGTGTTTTCTTTTTGGTTACAAAGTATTCGATTTATTTTGAGTTGTATTATAGCGCAGAAAAGGTGATTATTTTCTTTTGTTTTATTGGCAGAAGGCGTAAAGTAAAAAAAAATGTTTTGAGCTTCTCGTCATTTTCGATAATCATGCAATTTTAACAAATCTATTTATATATAATACTTTAACTATTATTTATCGATCAAATCACTTAATAAAATTCAATAATGATTAACAAATTCGAGACACATTAAAGTGCGTTAAGTTATTTTATAGTTTTTTTTCCAAAAATAACTTTAGACGGAATGTGTCACTCACTAGATATCTTGAAATCATTTAAATCAGATAGAAAATTTAATAGATGCTTTATGACTCGATTGCCTATTACTTGTAAATTCATTTAGACATACTGCCGTAATAGGTACTGAAATATTATATTATAAAAGTTTTATTTAGAGTAACACTAATATGCTCTCGTTACTTTTTTTCCATCCCTTTAACCGAGCACTGTAAATTCCGAGTATATATTTTTCCGAGACCCTTTCAACCCCAATCAGCAAAAGGCATTATTCCTGTACAACCTTTTTTGTTTGTCAAGAATTCCATTCTGTTTGTACGGTGGAGATTTCCAAGTATTTCTTGACTTTTAATCAACCGTTAGAAAATATTTCCGCTGGGTAAAGCACACACTGTTCAGTTGCTTTTGTCATATTACTTGGGTAATTGAAAGTACAGTGGTTTTTTTTTTTATTATTGTTTAAATAGCAGTGATTGTTCAACTCTATATAAATATAGCAGCTTATCAATTTTGAAAAAAAACGGTTGTTTTATTTAAATTTACGACATTAGAAAGCTGATCATTTTAAATTAGGCAACCGAGTTTCAAATTTAAAAAAATATATATTGTTGTTTTTCATTATTATTTAATTAAAAACCTTTATGTTTTGAATTGGAGCTTTCGTGGCTACAAATAAAACGAGATCAAATATTTTTGTTGTTTAAATGTGTTAATTAGTTGAAACAATTAAATTTGGTTTAATAAAAAAATATTTTTGCCATGCATTTTGTTCTGTGTATAACATTTTTTCCAACAAAGAATAACAAATAAAGTGTAGAAAATTGAAGTAGTTTTTTGTCAAATTTCCAAAACCTTCTAAATATTTGATATATCCCTGTACAGCTTTCGAGCGAAGATATGGTCTACTGGTATTTAACGAGAAAGTTTCTCACTCTTTCTTTTTTTCTGAAGAGGGATATAAACGATTTTTTTTTGGATATCAAATTTATGGAGCTTTAAGTACCAGGACGCGCTTGCGTCAAGGTTCTTCTAGTCTCCTTCATCGATAAAGTTTTTGAAAAATTGTAAATTGTGTCCCCTTACCATCGTTTGCAGACGGAAGGGCGTGATCACTGCAGAGATAAGAAGTTTACGGGAACTCCATATGCATTATTTTGCAAATTACATCATATATACTTCCCCAAAACAATGTCCGTACATGTACACACACATGCGCATACATATATACACACATACATTACACAAAAAAGTCAAGCAAAGAGAGTCATTTTCGTGATGCTAAGTTCGTTCTTAAATTGACAATTTTAGACGACATAAGATCTATGGAGTGTCGTCGAGCAGAACTGCTCTGGGTCTTAAACGATTCTCATAGTCATAGTTTTGGAGATTAGAGATCGTTGGGTTAAAAAAAATCCTACCTCGCTGTGAAACTTTTGAGATATTTCACGAACGAACTCGCGGATGGTAGTTATTTTCAAGGATATAAACGGTAAGACTAACAGCTAGCCAATCATTGTCGCTTTTATGTTTAAATAGGTGGTAGTGATTTTTCAGACATCACAAGATGCTTTCCAACAGATGATTGAAAAATGCTGTTCGTGTTGGTATTTTGAACCCGTGATATCCGTCACGGAAGCCAACAACGTTGACCACTGCAATACAAAACCGAAACGTGACAAACATACTTAATATCTATTTCTATTGAAGCTGCCTTGCACAAATCGATATGTTCAACATCGGGAGCGTATAAAATATACATTAAAATTCACCCTTTTGTCTCCTTGAATTTTACATATCTCGTGACCTACGCGTTTATCTTTTGAAGTTTCTATATATATACATGTAAAAGAATTTAAATTACAATTCTAAAAAAAATTAATCAATAATCCATAAAATGGATTTCATGCAGACATTGATGGCACAAACTTTTATTCGCTTAGTGAAAAAATCCGCCAGTATTAATTATAACCCTTTGGTTTATTCTAAAATAAACCTTGAATTTTTCTTTTTAATTCAAATACGTCTTTAATCGTTTGACATTTAAAAAAAGTGAATGATTCTATTTTTAGAATACAAAAGCTTCCTAATTTAAAATTCGCGTTCAACATTTTACTTTCGAAAGTTCTTATTTGGTCATAAACTACGTAATTAATCTTTTTTTTTTGTTGAATTTACTTATTCAATTATCTTTTTCTTAATTTAACATAATTGTTCATTAAAAAAATATTAATCCTAGATGGAAGTTTTTTCATTTATTTAAATTGACCATCAATGACTTTTCATCTCTTGAGAAATAACTTTTTTTTCCAATTTATCATTTGTTTTTATCCATGTCCGCTGTCACTTTGAAGCATTTGGTATCCTTGTGGAGGTATTTTAGCTGAAGTTTTTATACAAGAACTCTTTGTTACTCAGTTGCTCAACCTCTCTTTTTTCAAATAGAGTAATAGGGATAAACGGATAAGTCTAGGACAGCACTAGTGGTTAACTAAACGCTCTCGCTACGCCCAGTTATTAAAGGATCGGAAAGGGTGGGAGACATGACAGCAGTGGTGTAGTGGGGCCAGGTCAGCGACCTGGCATTTGAAAATGAGGAAGGCGTCCTGCCACCTTTTCGACTCGTTACTTAATTTTCAAGTACATACATTTATTTAAAATTGTTTTTTTTATTAATTTAATTATTAACGGATTGTTCGGACGGATATAAAAAAAAAGCAAAAAAAAGTAGTAAAGAAATCAATGACCGACCCGGTACCTATTTATTTATTATAACACCATAACTGCATAACAGTAATGATTAACAAAAGGCTTCATTAAATCCTAACACAAAGCGATTTATCTCCAGTCCCTTATAAAAATTCCTGAGTATTATCAAGTAACAAATGAAAATAGTACACTTTATTAATTAATATGCATATTATAAATAATATTTTGTGTAATTTATTTCATTATTACCTTTTTAGACGATTTTCTATACGACAATATTGTTTATATTTTGTTGTTTCAATTTAAAAGAAAATAATTGTATAAAACTAATATCATAATTTCCTGTAAAATAATTCTCTTTGCCTAGCGTGTTTCGTGATGGTCTTACATTGTTCTTCTACCGAGAATTAGAAACAGAATTAAAAGTGTTAATTTCATTATGTAAAAATATATTTGTATATTTTTAAAAAGCTCTGTAAACACAGCTCAGGGATAAAAGCTTATTACGCAGAAACTTCAGTTTTATCTCTGCTTTTTTGCATATCATTATAACTTATAGTGTCTCTTCTCTGGGGATTAATGCTAAACATAATTTAATTTTTTGTATTGTCTTACTTCAATGTAAGCCGAGTGAGTTTTATATTGTATTGCTCGATGAACAGTGATACATTGTAACCCACTTATAAAAATATTTATATTAAGAAGTATTTATTTTTGGTGACGATTGTTATTTAACTCTTTTTTGACCCCAGTGGTTTCCTCATTATTGGCTTTATTCTTATGAATTTCAAAAAAAAATAGTCTTTAAAATATCTTTCTGCATTTTTCCTCATACATTTTTTTTATAAAAATCCGTGGTTTTTTAATAAATAATCATATTTTAAGTTGCGCGTAAAAAAGACGTCATCCCAGCACACATATGAAATTGCAACTGACGAGTTTAACCAGCTATCTCACGAACGATCGCTTATCGCTTTATCGCGTATTTTTATAAACTACAAAAGGTCCAAAAAACTATGATATAAGAATATCTTAATTATAAACATTGTATCACTCATTTTAAAATAGATATTTAAGAAAATGTGGGTATTGGGGTCGCATTTCTTGAGCTTAGAAACAGAAAAGTTATTGCATCTTGCTTATGAATATAATATTCTAACTCCTCTGTTAAAAGAACTATGTCGCAAATACAATAATAGTATTCAATTTATAATTTACTTAACATGGGTAGTTTTCAGATGTTTTTTTTTTAAATAATGTTCTAAGTATTTTCGATGGATGTGGCTGTTACTTTATGAAAGTTCATTTTTTATACAAATAAAGTTTGATAACTGAGTTATTCCACTGATTTCCTTCAGACAAATCTGACAAAATTTAGAGACACGTCATAAAGATATTGGTAGCAGAAAACTTTAATTTTACTACCCGTTTTTATATACAATTAATAAGTAACGTGAAAC
This sequence comes from Himalopsyche tibetana, assembly GCA_030503985.1. Taxonomy (NCBI): domain Eukaryota; kingdom Metazoa; phylum Arthropoda; class Insecta; order Trichoptera; family Rhyacophilidae; genus Himalopsyche; species Himalopsyche tibetana. The sequence continues at coordinate 4,581,218 of JAPJYX010000011.1, read as the reverse complement.
TTATAAATTTATGGTGATAAAGTTGAAATGTTTTTTTAAAGCGGTATTTATCGCCTCTCATGTGAAGACTGTCAAGTTTCTTATATAGGCCAGACAGATCGAAGTTTAAATGTAAGAATTTAAGAACACGTAAGATATTTAACATAACATAACATAAATGATTAAGTTAAGTATAATTAAGTATTTCGACTGAGGGTGCAAATTTGAATTGTTTGAATTTTGTACTTTTCCATGAGTTTTGTCGCTAACGACCCGTGTTTCGCCTTTCGGCATCTTCAGGCATTCCAAGTGCACGAACCCGGGTCGTAAGCGACAAAACTTATGAAAAAGTACAAAATTCAAACAAATATGACATATTGGAAAAAAAACAAATTATTTCAAATAAATTAAGACATATTGAAATAGTTTTTACAAAAAAAAGCGTTCAAAACTGAAGGACGTATTTTTAATTTGTGGCGGTTTTTAAACATACAAAGTTTTCCATGAAGCTTACTTGATTTTGGCTTGATGTTTTTGAAATCAAATAATAATTACAACTATTATAATCATTGAAGATAAAAACAACCACAGTTTTGAAACGTCGAGTAATTTATTCTAATCATAGCACGGAATTAAACTATAATTATTTATTATTGATCATGTTGTATAAAGAATTGTTGATTATTGAAAAGCCGAGGCATACCTTAAAATCTTAGATCATTTTGGAAACATATGCTTTCGTTGAAATTATATTATATTCACTAGATCAGGGATGACGAACCTTTTAGGGTCCGCGTGCCAAAAATCATCAATTATTAATTCTTGATTGTGTGGCGTGCCCAAGCAGTAAATATTGTTAAACAAAATAAAAAAAAAACTTTTTTTTTAACGATTGTTGTTTACCTTGAGAAACCGTTTGCGTGCACTCGAAATTCTCAAACGTGCCGTAGGTTCGCCACCCCTGCACTAGATCGTAATTTAACTACAAACGTCAAATGTATTACGTAAGCATGAGAGATGAATATTTTATTTTATTTGATTAAAAAATTTTCATACAGCCATACTAAAAAAAATAAACTACGCTGTACCTCGAAATGGCGGGTAATAATTTGGCGCGCAATTTTCGCGCGATATTTTTGCCGCGCTATTTTCCCGCTCTAGAGATATGGTGAAAATTAGTCTCAGTTCTTTACAGCCAATAAAGAACGGTCGTGAACAGTTGCCACTCCGCCACCGTCTCACCCCTACCTCACATGTTTCCCAATGATAATGGAACACCCTCCAGTGGCTTAGGAGGACTTTTTATAAACGCAGGGCAGGGGTGGCACAACCGTTCTTTTTTAAGATGAAAAAAAAATGTATTCTATGAACTAAAAATTCATGTATCAATTTTCTATACATCTGCTTCCGTATTGCATATTATGGTTACATAAAATACAGCGTTACATTTTCAAAATGAATTTCTTTTTTAATAATTGAAAACAGGTAGAAATATTGTAATTGATATAAATATTGTATTTTTGGCCGCGTGGTTGAGTTTCAACGTCGTTGACTTAGAACACGGAGATCACGAGCTAGAATCCTAGACAGTTTTTAAAGATTCATTTTTCAATCGATTTATGGATTTCTGTCCAAAGGCATGAATGTACATATTTAATGTCTTGAATTCCCTCCCACTCAACTTACCCATAAAATAAGCGTAGTGGGAGCGATTAGTTGACCCACTTGTCCTGTTCTAGTCCTATCTTTCAATCCCTCTCTGAAAAAGAGAGGTTGAGCAACTGAGTAACAAACAGTTTCGTAGAAAACATATGTTAAGGTACATTCACCAGGAGGTCATATGATCCACATTGGGAGCGGATATGGATTAAAAGTATATATATTTTAAAAGAATGAGTTATCCAAATTAACATTTGTCTTATGTGACTTAGTAAAAAAGCAGCTATGATTCCTTGCTGAAATTGCGACAACACAAAAATAATGAGAAATGTACAACAGCAATCATCCTGCTTTTTTATAAAAAAGGTTAAGCATTTCACTATGATAAATAATTGTTTTACAAATTGTTGACTAACGTTCGTTATATATTGAAGTTAATACTATTTAATACTTTGTCAGTCATAAGAGAAGACTGTTTGTTTTGAACAATCCAACATTTTTAACATATTTTATATTCTTTTGCATTTTTTAAATCCATATAAAGTTTTTCTTTCGGTTAATTGAAACATACCTTCCATGGTGTGTATTTTTCTATTATCATTCACATAAGTGACAACCCTTAACGTATACCTTTCACACCACTTATCCCTTATGATAAGTGAAGTGGCAACCCTGCAGTGGGGTGCTGAATTCCTCGAAAGCTCTAACCATTCATATGTTAATTTTTTTGAGGAAATTTCGTCACCTCTTCAAAAATACGTTTTCTTATACAGTATAGGGATCTTCTTTTTGTTTTTGTAGTTTAATTCTGCTATTGATATAAAATAAATATTATTTATGTATTTTCATTATTTGCATTGAAATGTAAAACGCAATAAAATTTAGCATACAATTAAGAAGATGGTAGTCGGTTATATCTCGTAACACCAGTCAAATAAATCTTACAGTTTAAAATGTATACAATTATTTAGGTACTAATTAAAAACATTTTAATCTGAGCTGGAAAGTATATGGGATCTCTTAGAGTAGCGTTTTAATTAATATGAATAAGACAGTCTACAACAGTTGGATAATTACAATTAATTAAATTCCCAACACAGTTAATGAATACTGATGGTGTTTTAATTTGAATTAAGAACTTTTTAATAATATTCAAATGTACTAGAATACACTTAAAGATTGATCGTTTACTTAATAAAGTTTTCTATAGTGTGGAAAGGTTCTTGGCTTCCGGTCGGTATTCTCTCTGCTGAATCATAATATACAGTAGCGGTCCAATAATAATCAAGAGTTTTGTTTAACTATCGACGTCTTTGCATCATATTACTACCTTCACAGAACTCTGCACAAAGAATTCATGACCAGCCATACGTTTCACGAATTACCTTTTCTCCTTTTCTTGTATTATTTTGTGATACATTAAATATTCCAATTTGATCTTATTTTAAATCTTGGCCAGGGTTACCAAGCGTTTAATTAAATAAAAACAATATATTTTCAATAATAAATATTATTTAGAGAAAATTCATTCAAATTAATTACAGAAAAGATATTACTGGCACGATTTGCTGTGGCGAATAAGAATTTTACGTGGCAAAACATAACATTAGGAAGTTATATATATAGGGTCTTTCAATATGGACGCTCGAGATCTGTTAGGTTATAGCAGCCATGTTGTTAAACTGACATCTGTCAAATTTGGTGTCAATTGTTTAATAGAGTACGTAAAATCACCATGGAAGGTTATAATAACGTTGAACAACCTGTGCAAACCATCAAATTTTATTATCAAAGTCACTGCTCCGTTCGAGAAACGTTCGCCGAAAAATTATCTTTAGCGACAAGATCCATTTTGAATGAATGGATATGTGAACAAGCGAAATTGTCAATGGGCAATACCAATCCATACGAGATACACCAGCGCCAAATGCATTTTAAAAATTCACTGTTTGGTGCGGATTTTGGTCTGGCGGAATCATCAATCCGTACTTCATCCAAAACAAAACTAGCATTACCAAAACCGTTAACACAGTTACGTTAAAACAGATCAATGATAAGCAGCTTCTTGCGGTTTTAACTGTTTTATAAATATCCATAAAATGTGGTTCCAACAGTACTGCACTAAGTGTCACACAGCACTTGTCACAATAGACATTCTGTAAGATCGAGCGTCTCTATTGAAAGACCCTTTTTATTGAACGAAAATAAAAATGAAACAAAAAGAATTAAATGGGTTACTAAAAATTTCTATATATATCAGGAGCGAATTAAAAAGTGAAAAGTGCTCTCCAGGCAGTATAAGAAAGAATAAATTAAAGTATAAGGAAGAATAAATAGATTAAACTTAATAATTAATGTTTATATCATCAAAGTTTAAAAATGATTAAAGTAGCATTTATGGACAAATGATCACAAAACTAATTAAAAACATCTGTACATAAAACAGAGCAAAACAAATATGCACAGTGAAACAAAAACGAGCAGCAAAAATAGATTCAATTAAAAGTATAAAATAGCGCTTGCATCTGCTTCGTAGAATCGCAAGGCGGTTTAGTTTTACAGAGGCGCTAGAAGCTTTGTAAGCAGGACACAAAAGATGCACTGAAAGCTTTATCCTTAATTAAATATGCAGTCTAAAAAATAAAAGACATTCTCAAGGCTTTCTAGGAGCACTAAAGTTACAAAACAATTCGAAACTAATTAATTTATAAATCTCTTCTTCGTTCTAGCAAAAAACAAACACTTAAAACGGTTATTGTATTGCTAATTTTGATGGATTTGGATATCATTGTCGAATTTGTTTTCATTGGGATTTACCCTACCTTATATAAGTTACTAATTTGTTGTAAGTTCAATCAATTTTTGTACCTTGCTCGTCGCATTCAGTAAAAATGGGAAAATGCCCGATTTTAATTTTGTAAGACCTTGTTTTGTAAACATTGTGATTTTATAATAAAAATAATAAAACATTTTTAGTACTTTTTCCACAAAAAAATTATTAGATCAGGACCGGTTTCGCTCATGATGAGCATTGTCAACTGATAAGAAAAACAATAAAACAGTGATATTTATACAAAAGTTAAGTGATAAAAACAAGGTATGACAAACAATTGGTATTACAACCTAGCAAAAGAATTGAAGCAAAATACAAGGAAAATAAACTATAAATCGCTCATCATGAGCGAAACCAGTCATGATATAATAAATTTTATGTGGAAAAAGTACTAAAAATGTTTTATTATTTTTATTATAATGCCATTCCACCAAGTATTGACAGTGAACACCTTAAAAGTGATTGTGATTTTATTCTTAACGAGACAAAACACATTTTGAAACACAAATAAATTAACTAAATAATCTAATGATATTTTGTAATATTTTATTTCTTTACGTGTACATTACAAAAAAATAATACAGATACTTGCTTTTGCAATGTAAAATAGCTAGTATGTATAAAATAGAACTCGTCTGAACTCGTCATAAAACTCTACTTGACATATCACTACCCTGAAGCAACAGTGGGATAAGTCGAAAATACTAGTTACGAGATAATTGAACTTTAAGGTTTGTATTGTAATTTTTTAATAGCGAATTATAGTTGTATTTTGTTTTTTTACGGTTTGTGATAAAAGTAAGTTTTTTGTATCTGTATCCAGCTATTTTGGTAATCTCGCTGATGATTTTAAGTTACAGGGGAATATCAATAATTGTAAATGTAAGGTTTTTCTTTTAAATGGGCCATTTTCTTTTTAAATTAACATATATTTCAGTATTTCTTTATAAAAGTTTACCTTTCTGCAATCGATCGGCATACTTATCTTAAAATCATCGTTTTTTACATCATCTTACTGTTGTTTTATGGTAGCGATATATCGATAGTGTTTATTCTATTTCTTTGCCATTTCTGTTCCCAATTTGAAAAATAATATACCGAATCAAACATCTCAACGATTTTTGTTGTCAATTGGGTTGAGCTTTTTTTGGTCAGGGTAAAAATAGAGGGATGGTGCCAGGAAAAGACAACTGGTTAGCTAAAAATCTCTTTCTGTGCTTCGTTTTGTAAGATTAGATGTTTTTAAGTGAATCACCAAAATCTATACTTTTAGAGGGTAAAAATATCAAGGTATTTTAGTTTTAAAAACTGTAGAACTAAAATACTATATATTTTTACCTCTTTAAATATTTTTACCCTCTGATAATGGAGTTCTACCAAGTAAATGCCAAATCAATTAATCTATACTTTTAAGCACAGAACCATCCTTCTAAGTAAAAACATAGTGTTAATAGTTGTTTGTTCGTATTTTATGCGTTGCAACACCGCTCATCCGACAAACTTTTTGCTTGCCCTATCGGGAAGGTTATAGGGCATAAGCATAATTTAAATTAGCTTGCAGTAGGTCTTATATATAAAAATCAATGTTTGTATTTCTGCCATACAGTTCATTTTGACAACGTATGCTTGCACAACATAAACTCACAGTAGGTGTCGTACCATAGACAATCGGCAGCGAACGTCAGACAGACAGAAAAATAAAACATGCACTTCAATAAACACTATTAAAACACAAACACTTTTTTTCTTCGAGTGGCATTGCAACGCTTGCCGGGAACCGGCTAGTGTGCTATAAATAATATTTTATGCAATTTTCTGTATTGGCTCTATAATTTTACACGTTTAACATGATTTTATATAACACAAAACTGTTATATTACAATGGTGTCTATGAATTCTATCATTTTTCATACCTTTTTTTTATACACGGTTTTTTTGCGGAACGTATCTACCGTGTTAAAAATATTTTAGTATATATTCATATTGCTACGAATAAAATCAATAGATTATTGAATTATTCACATACTCCAGCGATAGAAAGCTTTTAGACACTTTTTCTTGTATGTAATGAAATTTGTTTCTTTGCGAAATGCGAATTCTTTTATGGTATAAATAATAATAAAAGTTTCGTAAGAATTTCGATCATCATGTTTGCTTTTTATTCGCTCTGTAACGCAGACCTTGGATCAAACTTTCGCATGACAACGGCTAGTTCAATAAAAATACTCGCGTAAAAAGGGTTTATTTTTTTCGAACATTCCTGTACATATTTCTTTTTCTAATAGTATTTTTACCTTAAACCACATTGAGAACATTACCAAAAACAAAATAGTATTTAAGTTATGTTATTTCATGTATTTTTACTAAATATTGCACAATGTCAGATTACGGGTACATCTATAAAAATGAATACTCATGCAATTATCAAAGCCGTTTTTTTTTATTAATCGAACAGTAGCAAAAGAAATTCTGGTGGTTTATTAAAATTGATAAATCAGTACAAAGTAATGCGTTTTATTTTTTTATAAACACATTAAAATTCCACAAATAATCAACAAATTAACTTTTCCGGTTCTAAGCTCAAGAAATGCGACCCCAATACCCACATTTTCTTAAATATCTATTTTAATATGGGTGATACAATGTTTATAATTAAGATATTCTTATATCATAGTTTTTTGGACCTTTTGTAGTTTATATAAATACGCGACAACGCGATAAGCGATCGTTCGTAAGATAGCTGGGCTAAACTCGACAGTTGCAATTTCATATGTGTGCTGGGATGACGTCTTTTTTACGCGCAACTTAAAATTATTTATTAAAAAACCACGGATTTTTATAAAAAAAAATTATGAGGAATAATGCAGAAAGATATTTTAAAACCCTCAGACTATTTTTTTTTTGAAATTCATAAGAATAAAGCCAATAATGAGTGAACTGGGGTCCCTAAACGAACCCCATCGGCAGAGAAGTATTTTTCTAGTCTCCGAGCCGCGAGAGTTAATATGAAAAATAGTGATTTTTAATATTTTAAGAGGGATTTTTAAATTTTACAAAAAAAAATATTTTTAATGGAACCATGCGTATAATAAATTTAACGAATAACATGTCGTTAATTTAAAAAATAACATCGTTAGCTTCCGTAACTGATCACATGGGTTCAAATATCAGTAAGAATAGCATTTTTCAATTAATTCAAAGATTACTATTCGAAGGAATGAACTTTGTGATATCTAATAATTTCTTCCCATCCTTCAATAAGAGATAAATCGACCATTCTAGCCATCAACTTACATTTTACATTCTTGCAATTGAGTAACAATCATTTGACGTAGAATAACTTATGTTGTGATACCTCAAGAGATCATATGGTCCGGAGACCATGTGTTCCACATTTGGAAGGCTTATCCATCGTATTAGATATATCGGTTGTGAATGTACATATACTCTTAAAAACAAAAAAATCTTCTTTAAATGACAAGTGACGATTTTTTTATTATCATCGCTTATTTAAATAAGTTTCTATTTATTAAAATAGGTAAAATATTTACTTAATTGCAACACTGAAATTGCGTTTGAAAATCGAACCTCAAATAATCATTGTTAAAACAAAACAACATCGGGAATAAAAAGAATATGTTTATTTGAAATTCAAAATGTAAGATGGCTGCGGCCTATTTCGAATTAAAATATATACATCAATTCACCAGCAAATTTACATTTAGAACCCGGAGCGAGATACATAATTTAACATTAGATTAACATTAATTTAAGCAAATGTTCTGAACATCAAATCTTCCACGTAACTATTGAATTAGACCTCTGTTATCAAAACTAACAAACTATGACATATATTTTAAATTAAACCAGCAGCAAAATTATATGTTGTACTAAAAAATGATTGCATGGTTGAAATTTGGAAATGTTGAGACAATTTTATTGTTAGTAATAATTTTTCGAATGACATAAATTTCAATGACATTTCTGTCATTTCTTACTTCATATATTGTTGCCTTAATTATTTTTCTTCTTTTATATTGGCAATAAATCTGATTAAATTTGATTAAAATGATCTTATTTCATATCGGATTAAAAAAAATACTAGCTTTTTAAGAAAAAATAGTCTTTTTATTTGAATGTAATAGTTAAAGCTTCGGTGTATGTTAATCAAATAAAACTTGAATTTCATTTTCACAACAATGATTGAGGTGGCAATATTGTGTCTACTTGTTTTTTTTTATTATATCTCATGTCTTTTTAGTGTGGATGAATACTTGAAATATAAACTTTTTTTATTATTATTTTTGATCTAACTTGACTAAAAATATTATTCGCTTATGTTTGAATCAGTACATGCAATTGAAAACATGCACTGTTATCTTATTCGTTTCTCATTTTATTTCCATTACAAAATTGCTCAACCGCCTTGATCAAATTATGCATTCTTTATCGTGCAACATTATAACTGTTGTTTAAAATTCTCGGCAAAGAAAAGATATTCATGTATGTAAAAGAAAAAAAATAAAATTGAAATGAAAAATAACATTTTTGATACGTTGCTGGGCTCGAAAAGTTGCGCACTAAAGTTAATTTGTACATTTTTTATCTTAATTTAGAACACATAAAATTTCTCGTTATTTCCGGATCGATGTACATTTGTGGGGTTATAATGCAAAACGTACTATTTCCAAAATGAGCGATATTGAGCTAGGTATGCAGATAGGGTAATTCATGCCTAAGGAATCGACTGATTCAATAAGTTTTAATATAAAATATCTGTAAGACTGTCGTCTTCAAATTAGAAATCATATTTTTATGCAAATTTTATTTTGTTTGTGTTATTCGTTATAGTATTTGACTCTACTGAAAAGTTTGAGTTTTGGAAATAGTTTTGCATTATAACCTAACATTTGCGAACAAACATATGCTTGATTAAATTATAGCGAAAACATGTGTTGTAAGAATATACATATATTTTTGATAAACAATTAAAAGCGGTGTTAAAAATTTTAACATCAAAATTAAATTAAAATAATAATGATTGACTGTAACCACTAAATTTTGTAATGTATAAATAAAAGTTGTGTTTTAAATTTCATCCGCTTTGATAAATATAGTTTTATATAAAAATCGATATATTGATGAAATTCGCGGCACAGCTAATAAACCAAAACATTAAAAACATATATATATATATATATAAATGATAGTGGGGCGCCAATTTTTCAGTTTGAAATGTTGTTTTATACATTTTTTACCTGGAAAATGTTTGAGGGTTTGTAACAAAATTAGCCGCACCGGATGACACCAACCCCAGGCTTGTCACTTCCTTTCCCGATTAAAAAATACACTTTATTTTGTCATTTTTTAGTGTAGCCCGACACACGAAAATATTTTCTTTGCCTCCCCTAAGTTGTCTGAAAAGTTTCATTGAATCCTATTTGGCAAAGACTAGCGTAACGAGAATTTATAAAACACTTTTTTCAACTTACTTCAAGGAACTCTGTTTGTTCAGAAGCTTAGCTTTAAATCAATGGTGGACAACCTTTTTGACAGAAGTAATAATCCATTTTTCAATTGTTTGCGGGTTGTATTTGTTAAAAAGTAATACTGTTGTGCATAAAATAAATGTATTTAATGCGGTTTTTTTTTCAATAATAATCCAAAAATAGTAGTAAAAAATAATAACATTAAAAACATGGCGCAAATTTAGTTTTATAGAATGAAAAACCAAAAAAAAAAAAATTGGAGGAATTGATGCAGAAAAGTTTAAAAAATATCAAAATTTTGTCGTCAACGAATTCGAGACTCGCGGCTCGGAGACTAGAAAAATACTTCTCTGCCGATGGGGATCTTTTTTTGACCCCAGTGGTTTCCTTATTATTGGCCTTATTCTTATGAATTTCAAAAAACAAAATAGTCTAAGAGCTTTAAAATATCTCTCTGCATCATTCCTTATACATTTTTTATAAAAATCTGTGGTTTTTTAATAAATAATCATATTTTAAGTTGCGCGTAAAAAAAACGTCATCCCAGCACACATATGAATTGACGACTGACGAGTGTTCTCAGCTATCTTACGGACGATCGTTATCGCGGGTGCTTATCGCCTGATATCGCGTAATCGCGTTATCACATACTTATATAAACTACAAAAGGTCCAAAAAACTATGATATAAGAATACCTTAATTATAAACATTGTATCACCCATATTAAAATAGATATTTAAGAAAATGTTGATATTGGGGTCGCATTTCTTGAGCTTAGAACCGGAAAAGCTAAATGAATTAGTTAGTGGCTTTGATAAATTGGTGGTTTTCTATAACATTATTTGAAAAATTAACACATTAATAAAATGAATAGCTTGTCATGTATGGCTGCTTGAAATATCTTTTATAGCCACACGACGCTCGCGGATTATGGGTTGCGTGTAGCTGCTTTAAATGCGTTTAAATTGTATTCAGCGTTACAAAATGCAAAATCAATAACGGTTCTATCTTTCAATTGCATAAGTTTACGGGAACGCAAAGTTGCGAGGAATTCTAGCGCAGTAAATGGGTACTATAAAACTATGTTCGATTCAATTTCCTCACACAAAAGCTTGCTTCAGTAGAAAGGTTCAAACTTACACTTTTTGTGTATGTTGTATGTAGGGCTTACATTACCGGTAAATAGACAAAAATTAACTATCGGTTATTACCGGTAAATCGCAAAAGAATACCGATATGTTTGTTTTACCATGTCTGCTCCGAATGTCAAGCAAATGTACTCTTAATATAGTTTATCTCAACAGAAGTGTTTCAGTATAAACTGCTCGTTACTTAGTTGCTCAGGATATGACAGAACTACTGGTCAGCTAATCGATCTCTTTCTGCCCGTTTTTTACCCGATGGGTGGGTGGAAATTCAAGACATTATATACTTCTATACCATTATAAAAAAAATCCATAAATCAATTGAAAATAAATTTATAAAACTATCAGTATAGTTTAAGATTTCGTCTAAAGGTGTTTTGTGGAATCTCAATATTAAATTTAAATCATAAAAATTATGTACACTCACACAACGATCTGGGTTTCACCTTTAGACATTTAAGCACCAATTGTATGTAACAAAAAACGTTATTCCATGTTTAATCTATATAATCAAATAAAACTGTCTTTTTCTCAGTTGTAAATTACTTAGTAAAATAAAATAATAAAACACTTTTTCGTACATATTCCAACATTATATGTAAGGATCAAGACAGTGAGCAAACGTTATAAATAGTAAATTGTGGAATAAAAACAAAGGAGTGTTTAATTATTTTTTATTTACTGCATTTCCATCAAGTATTAACAGTAAAAGTTTTAATAAATAAAGTTACTTTCATTTAAATTGTATTTTATAATTATTTGTTTGCTAATTTAAATCAATTGAGTTTAACAAAATCAGACAAACATAGTTAGTTGTAATAGATAACAAAATAATATTAAATTTAATAATCATTTGTTAGCATGAATGATTGATTCGAGACAATAAATTGTTCAATCAACGTAGATAAACGGTTTCAAATAATCATGTTCGTTGCCGTTTTATTGGAAATTTTTACTTATTAAGTTTTTTTGCAACGTTGTCAGCTTTTATTGAAGTATATTTGTAAAAGTTGTTCCACGAGAGTTGCTTTTATTAAGTCGCTCAAACCGGTTAAAGCTAAAAGTACTCGTGATAAAAACAATCGGTCCTTAACATTATAAAATGTTCAAAAATATCTATAAATTATAAGCTTTGCTTAAACAAACGAATGAATTCATTTTTGTGTCGAAACAACCTATTAAACACTGTTGGTAATGTATTATGTTCTTGTAGACATGAAATAAAACCCAGCAATGGTTTATTCCAGAGCTTTTTAAGTTTACCAATCAGGCGCCAACCAGCTTTCGACGAAATGGGATAAGTTTTAAAAGGAAGACAAGCTTTGCAATTCTTTCCTGGAAGATGGCTTCGAAACCATCTCCAGTCATTCAGTCAGTTATTAAAGGATCGGATAGGTGGAAGAGAAGGACATTTTAGGCATCACAAACACCGATATCTTCAAATAGAAATCGAACAATCAAATACATAAAATCAACAAAAAAATGTTTCGTAATTTGCAAGCGTTACTATGGCGTAATTATATTTATGGTAAACCAAACTAAACGCAAATCAGCTGTCAAATTGGCTCTCGCTGAAAATAGTGTTGCTTATTCGAAAAACAAACCTCTTAAAAAAAAAAATCGTTATATTTCTAGAATCGTTCCACCGATTAAACATAAAAAAGCTATCTCAAGATAGATTCAATTACGTTTTAAAATAAACGGCCAGACATGTTACTATTATGTTTTCCTGTTTTCGGAAAACCAAATATTATTTTTTCACAGAAAACTAACCAAGTTGCTTACTTAATTTACTGCTTGTACTTAAATTGAAAAAAGCCTCAACTTTTTTTCTTGGTATTTTTGTGGTTTTTTTTAACGGCTAAAAAGATTTTCTACGCACTTGCAGGCGTGTGTAAATTTTTTGTCGGAATACATATAAAACTTTTGCAGTTAAAATGTCTCATAATTATTAAAAACGTCGGTGATTAATTTTTAAAATTATAATATAAAAAATACATGTAAACCGGATAAAAAGTTGAAATATTTTTTAGCATAAAAGTTTTCGTACAAACTAGAAACGCGTGAACGAATCTAGACGTCTTAATGTTTGTAGTTTAAAGTTATTTCACTTTTAAGGTGTTCACTGTCAATACTTGGTGGAATGGCATTATAATAAAAATAATAAAACATTTTTAGTACTTTTTCCACATAAAATTTATTAGATCAGGACCGGTTTCGCTCATCGCGAGCATTATCAACTGATAAGAAAAATACAAAAACAGTGATATTTATACAAATTTAAATTGAAATAAATCAAATTTCTTATCAGTTGATAATGCTCGCGATGAGCGAAACCGGTCCTGATCTAATAAATTTTATGTGGAAAAAGTACTAAAAATGTTTTATTATTTTTATTAAAGTTATTTGTTCATCTTTATGTAAATATTATATTGTTGAGAATTATTTATTTTCTTAGCAGTAAAAAGAGCCGGGGTGGATCAAAAATAAGTGACATTATTAAAACAAAAATATTTTATTGAATTATTTTAAATGTAGATGGGCAACGCGTCTTCATTATATTTTAACTTTCGTTGAGATACCTCCATTAGGAGGACATAAGTTCCACATTGGGAGCGGACATGGATAAAAAAAATCAGATTAAAATAATAATCAATAAAAACCTTTCTTTTGCATTCGTTAAAAAAAAGTTTTGCCAAATGTGCAGTTCATACTTACAACTTTTACTCAAAATATAAAAAAATGTTTAGGAATTATATCTCAATTCAAGTTAATCTACTTAAAATACTTTTAAAAATAACGATCCGAAAACAAGTTAAAAAACTCGAATTAAATTTAAATAAAATTAATTAATCTTTCTAGCAAAATAAAATCACTTAAATTTCAGCTTAAATAAATTATATCAAGCATGAAAACTTAAGACAGCTTAAAAAATTGTTGTGTTAATATATTTTTTTTTTAAAACTACTTAATTCAACAATACTTTTTCACATTTGTTCTGATCTTAAAAAGTGTATGCATTGCTTCAAAGACTGCAAAAGTTTTCCAGAACCAATTTGTCGCAGTTGGAAACTTGTTGTAGGTACCGGCTCAATTCTTCGTTTCTAACTAAACACACAATAAATCTCGTTACCCTTAAACAAAGCTTTTCCTTAGAGAACACAATAGAAACAACAATTATTATTCACGAGGGCAACAGGAAGTTGTGCGTCGTGACAGATATTTTACAGTCAGAAACATTTTTATTATTTAATACAATTTACATGAATACATACATACGTTTTTTTCAGCAATTTCTTAGCCATTTATTTGTCTTAGTTTCACTGAAAATACTGATATTGATTAGATATTGAATTAGGCTGAAATTTATACGAAAAACTCAGTTTTTTTAAATTTTGCATACCATATTCGCTCTCAATGTAAAACACATGGACTGTTTCTAAAGTTTATTTCAACATAAGTGTTTCAACGAGAACTGCTTATTACTCAGGTGCTCAACCTTTCAAGTGAGTAGGGATTAAAGGATATGTTAATGTTTATGTCAATGGTGGTAAATATCTTTCGGATTGGGAGAAATGTTAAATTTATAACGTATATGAAAGATTTGACTATGTATACAAGATAAAGGCGCCAGGTACAGTAAAAAAAACCAGTAAAATTTTGTTAAGAAGATCAATAAACAACTTGACAATAAAACTATTTGTCAGATTTCACTTAGAGTGGATACAGAACACTTTCCATGATGTACACAATAAATACATGATCAATAAAAAAGCCTTACCATTTACTTCATACTTGACTCTCTACATTTCTCCTGGACTTACTTATGATATCGTTTCCTCTCGAGTTGATCTCGAGTGAGTTGAAAATTCTCATCGAGGTTATCTTACACAATTTAAAAAACCAACAATATTTGACGTAACAGATTAAAAATAACAAAGTATTTAAGTTTTACAGTTTTACTTTGTTATTTTTAATCTGTTATAAATGGAGTTCTACCAAGTAAATGCCAAATCAATTAATTAAGATTTCGGCTGAAGGTACTTGGTGGAGTTTCAATATTAAATTTGAATCGTTCAAATAAATTATATTCACACAAGTTTTGTCACTAACGGTTCTCAAGTTCATCCATACACTTGAACGCTTGAAGATGCCAAAAGTGAAAAACCCGGGTCGTTAGTGACAAAACGAATGTACATAATTTGAACGATTCAAATTTTATATTTGACGCATCGTCAATTAAAAAGATTGTCCAATACTAAAAATGTGACATTTATTATACCTTTTATAGTTTTAAATATAAGGGCGACGGGCTAAATATGTTTGAGCATCTCTGGCTTAACCGAGGGGTGGGTGCAGAATTTTTAAACGATGTTTTATAAACAGAAGAAATACGTGGGCTTTAAATGTTATCATTCATTATTCTATATCCAAGTAACACATAAATATTATTTTTATTAAATTTACTCTTGTTGTTTATGGCCCATTTACATTTTGCAGACGTAAAGAAAATTTTAATTAATGTTTGTGTTATTTTCTTAGGGATCATACGGGATCGTTAAGCTGGCTTACAACGAGGAGGATGACACCCATTATGTGAGTACTATTTTTTATTACATTCCTTGTATTTTACAAGGAGTTAACCCTACTGCACCCGCGCGGAGTAATACGATACCCCATTCCCAGATAGTTGTTTTATATCTCGCGTTTAAAAAGAGCAACTTAACAGAAAAAGTAAACGCCAACTGGCTGACTGAATGGTATCATTCATATTTTACAGAGCAAAGAGCTCTTGCTCTATTTCTCTTTCCTCTCTTGTGTTTTGATGTTGTTTTTTTTATCGATTTTTTTCCCCTCTTCATTTATTTTAAGCTGACCTACAACATTTTCAACTAAACTAACTGACGAGGAAAGATCGATCAAGCAAGCAAATTCAAAAAGGAGATTCATTTAAGGAAAATGTGCTCATTTTTGTAGTAAATATGTATAACGTAGACACGCCCGCGGCACTGCCGGAGCGGTCGAATATTTTTCCTAATAAATTCAGAAATATCGCCAGTCGTGTTTTCTTGGTACGTCAGAAAAGAATTGATCCACCTGCTCGTGCGGGTGAACGGCAATTGACTTGTTTTTATTTACCTTCCTTTTGTTTTTATTTCGTAATTTTTTGATTCTTATTTGTGATTACAATCGATTGCAGATCCAAAAATACAGACACCTTACTTACGGATACGAAAGTTGTATCTTAGCCTATTTGTATTTAAATAAATCTGACTTAAAATAAGGCTTGTCATAAAGCGACGTATTTATTTTAAAATCCTTTTTAGTAGTCCTAGACTTTGTTCTTACTTTTAAGCACTTGTACTTAACTCAGTAAGACTCTCTTTTAGTTTACTTTCTTTCTTTAATAAATTTAAAACATATTAAAGCATTTTAGTTCTAAAAAAAATATTTTGTACATCCGTAATAGCTATTTCGGCTTATTTCTTTCCTCAAAACTATGTTTGAACTTATATTATCTTATATTATTTTAGATATACTGGATTAGAAGAGATACATCCTCTCATCCATTCTAAAATCATTATATATTCCAAAACGTAGTATTACTTTTAATAAATTGACTTTAATGTTTACCAGAACAATAACAAATATGAAATTATTTTTAATTTAATTGATTATTTACAAATAATATCATTGGCATTTTGTAACGCTCTTAGCAACGGTGATTATTTTTACATATGTACATATGTATGCTAGGCATTATAAATTCTGTTTGAATTTTGGTACCCTACTAATTATACGAAACAGAGGACAGCTGTTTGAATTTCTACGAAATATTCAAGAACTTTAAATTCAAAAATTTAGTACTTAGCTGATTATTGATAACGTAATTTTTATAGCACGTTTCAGATAAAAAAGAAAGATATATTTTGGATTGTGAGGGAATATTAGAATAACATTTACCGCTTCTAATAAAAATGAAACAGCTCTATTTTACTGTTTTATAATATAAATATTAATTGTTTTTTAATTTAAGATTTCGACAGAAGTTGTTTGGTGGAATTTCAATATTAAATTTGAATCGTTCAAATTGTGTACATTCACACAGATTTTGTCACTAACGACCCGGGTTTCACCTTTCGGCATCTTCAGGCGTTCAAGTGCACGGATGAACTTGAACTGACGCTTAGTAAATGAATGTTTCGAGTTTATATAATAAATAAATGTATCAACGAGTTTAAAGCCAATAAAGATAAGCCCATGGGAATGCCCACAGATTTGAGTAGTGAGTGGTTTTAAGAATTATATTTATTTTTGTCGGTAAAAGGTTTTATGATTATATTTATATAGGGTATAAAAGTGGAGACCCCGGCATGCTTAGTATTTTATTTAAAATCGGAAGGCTGTTTAATTGTGCTCTGTTTATATCCAAAATTTCCTGGAAAAAGAGCTTATGAGCGGACGGACATTCCCGTGGGCTTATTCTTTTTGGCTTTAAGCTCGTTGGTACATTTAATTATTATATAAACACGAAACATTCATTTACTAAGCGTCAGTTCAAGTTCCTGAAGATGACGAAAGGAGAAACCCGAGTCGTTAGTGACAAAATCTGTGTAAATTAACATAATTTGAACGATTCAAATTTAATTGTTTTTATTGTTGATAAAATATTTTTTTATTTTTGTTTTTATATAAACATGTATGACATTGTCTCGTGATATACGGTGTTCTTTTAATTATGTTATTACTTTTGAAAATACTTGAGAAATAATAAAATTGCTGAGAACTTAATATAATAGACCACTTATTTTGTATTCGTCAATAATTTAAGCTCTCTTATTATATGACTCAAACATTTGTATTGAATTCGTTAAGAAAATGATTCAAAGAAAAGCAAGGACGATTGAGTGAAAAGCTTGCATTCACAATCCATCGGCAGTTGGGGCATAATTACTAGTTTTAGGCAATAAAATATTAAGCAACCATAAATGACATATCAAAAAGTTCGTCATGAATAATTTGGAAACACGATTTCAATTTGAGATAATTATTAAATGATTTTCATTCAAAAGAGACATTCAAAGCTTGTACATCGAAACATTATTAATTAATAATATTGTTTGTCAAATAGTTTATCAGTTTCTTACATATAATTTTATATCAAATAAATTTAGTATCTATGTATAATAAAAATATCACATGTATTTTTACTTAATGTTTGCGATTCTCTTAAACGATTGCTCTTTTCGGTTCCACAGTCGAGTGTTCAAATCTCCAAATAGACAGTTTCTAGCATCGATTTTTTATACGACTAAAAGGTTTATTTTCGAAGCATATGTGAGTGTTGTTTATATTATTTCCTTTTATCCAATCATAAAAAACAGGGCAAAATGAGAGCAATTAACGACTAGACGAGATTTTCTTTTATTTTTTCTTTCTAGATTTTCTTTTAAAATGTCGATAGAAATGGTCTTATTGGAGTCCAAATGCTTCATATTTAAAGCTGGCACGATTGAATATGTCATTAAATTAAGAAAAACACAATATTCATTTGTAAGTATTTTCACTTTTATTTATTTATTTAATTAACATTGTACAAGGTTGACAAATTATAAATTTAAAACTTTTACAATGGAGAAAAAAAAATAGTATAATTTAATATTAAAAGCAGTAAAAAAAAAAGTGGCAAGGAAGTCAACTGAGTAAGCTCCGACGAACTCTACTTTAATACATAAAAAATAGTATTCGTCGGAACTCACCCACGTCTACGTGGAATATGTCGACATCCGAAGCAATATTGTTGAACACCGTTAAAGCTCTCCCCATTGGCAGGCTGGTTCTACACCTTGGGAGAACAAACAATTCATGTCCACGATTTCTCAAAAAATAATCAGGAACATTTAGAACATTTAGATTTTATCATCTGATGCTCGCCATGAGTGAAACCGGTCCTGATCTTGCTAAATAAACATAGAAATAAGTACAAAGGAATATTGTGTTTTTTTTATTCTAATGCGTTTCCGCCAAGTGAACACCCTAAAAGTGATAAAATATTTTATTTGTTTGACTTGTAAGTGTATTTGATATTGGTGTCTATGAAGTATTTTTTTAATTCTCTATGATACTCAACGTTATACCCACCACCACTACGACTTCACACTCTTCTTACATGGTGTATTCCGTAACGTAACAACATTAGTCGATTTCAAAGTTTTGCCAGGGATTAATTAATAATAATATTAAGCAATTCAACAATGTTCATGATGTTTTCTCAGTTAGTTTTAATCGTATAATTGGAGTGAACTTTTTTTTATATGCTCCGCTCCAGCTCCACTCCAAAGCCGAAAGCCAGAGTGAAGCAACTTGTTTTTTCTTTTAATCAGTTTTTGTATAAGCTCTAGTGCTTCTGCTCCAAGATGCACTCTAATGCATTGGTTTTAATAAAATTTGCTGACATTGTTTGAGTTGTAACACGAATATAGCAGAGCTTGCAAAATCTACTTCATAATAAATAAGAAGCATTAAAAAAAACTTCTAATAAATTGCACAACAACATATAACATAAAAATATTTATTTTTTTACTCACAGAACGACACGTTTTATCTGACCCACACCTTTACCTTTCCATGACAACAATCCAATCCAAAGAAGCTCTCAACATTTTTATGAATATACCAAAGATAATTCAAACATTTCTTCAGCGCAACTTTTATTTATCGCGTAAGATCAAATAGTTTTCTTTCTTTACTCAATTTGAATGGGTCAACTTTCTTTACGTTTTACATGACAAACATTTCATTACTTACGGCTTAGTTCTTCAATAATCCGTAATGGCGACAGTAACATTTATTTTCTCATCGGCAGTTTATTTTTTCATTGTTTTACCATATACATATTATAATAGATATCATTTTTAAACCTTCATCGGCAGATTATTTTTTAATCTAATTTTATGATAGTTGAATAAACTTTTTCGGGCTCAGAGGTTCAATTCCCAGTTAGAACAGCATTTTTTCGATTTTCGTTCAAAAACATAGGTGTTTGTGATGTCATAAAATTTTCTGACCTTTTTCAATCTTTTAATAACCGGCAGTAGCGAGAGCGACTATTTAACCACTTGTCCTGTACTAGCCTTATACTTGTATCCCTGCTACTCTCATTGAAAAAGAGAGGTTAAACGACTAAGTATTAAACAATTATTGTAGAAAAACTTCTGTAGAGATACTTCCATTAGGAGAACATATGCTCCACATTGGGAGTAGACATGGATAAAAAAATATTATTCACATTATTTTTCTACATCCGACAACATCCTGAAATCTTTAGACATATCCAACTTTATGCCAATGACAACTATCTTCGTGGCATATCTCAAGTCACCTTTTCTATCTTCAATATAAGCTATCTTCCCCTTTGAGAACGCGATTTTTTATGTCTCTCCCGATAGATATCGACATGTTTACTGACCCACTTAACTTTTCCGGTTCTAAGCTCAAGAAATGCGACCCCAATACCAACATTTTCTTAAATATCTATTTTAATATGGGTGACACAATGTTTATAATTAAGGTATTCTTATATCATAGTTTTTTGGACCTTTTGTAGTTTATATAAGTATGTGATAACGCGATTACGCTATCAGGCGATAAACACCCGCGATAACGATCGTCCGTAAGATAGCTGAGAACACTCGTCAGTCGTCAATTCATATGTGTGCTGGGATGACGTCTTTTTTAGGCGCAACTTAAAATATGATTATTTATTAAAAAAAATCACAGATTTTTATAAAAAAAAATGTATAAGGAATGATGCAGAGAGATATTTTAAAGCCCTTAGACTTTTTTTTTTAATTCATAAGGATAAGGCCAATAATGAAGAAACTACTGGGGTCAAAAAAGATCCCATCGGCAGAGACGTATTTTTCTAGTCTCCGAGCCGCGAGAGTTAATGCTTTGGTTTCCGTCATGATTTCGTATAATAATCAGATCCTGCCTTTTTATATATAATTCTCAATGCAATGTGTTTTTTTATATTGCTCGTAAAACATATATTGCTTTAATTGCACATATCTTAACCGGACCAACAGAAGTTGGTAAGTAGCAAGTTGGTAGTTTTAAGTAAGCTCCAAAAGAGCTTAATTTAATCTTTTATGATGAAGTTTCTAGCTTCGATATTTTACGTTAAAATAATTATTTCAATGTTAAAATATCAATAGATTTATTCATATATATGATACAAGTAACAGTAACACTTGCCTGCTTGTAAACTTTCATTGATAATAATCGATAAAAAATGATCTTGCTAAGCTGAAACAATAAATGCACCTACTGAGTTTTTCCGGGAATTTTTCCATTTTGAACCTTGGCTCGAGTCGAATATAGCAGTGTAACCCAGTCCATGAAATTTGACTCCAGCTATTCTTACACGAATGCACTTTTTACTACCTCGCAACCTTATTTATTCGATTTATTCTTATACAATTTTCCAGAATATATTCCTCCCTTTATAACTCGTTGATTCCCCAAGCCGTGTTTTCACGTGATAAACTAGCTTTGCGTTAAGTTCCGGAACTATATTTAAATAAAGTTATAGCTGTGGTATTTGGTAACATCTTTTATATAGTTATGCAAGTTGGTTGTTGAGTATCCCACCACCACCCGTTATGTGTATGCAGCCGCATTTTCACGACCACCTTCCATAAGACAATGCGATTAAAAAAAGAAATGAATTTATTCCTCATGTTATTGGTCCGATACAGAGCTGTTCGGGCTCATCTTTTAACCATGCACTGTTGTGCTTAAAAGATAAAGATAGAAAGAAAACAGAGAATGTGATTTGTTTAGTCATTTAAAAAAGCCCTTAAAAATTTATTTAATTATTTAAGTGTAAAAAATAGTCTGGTTGCGGGGTCAGTTTCAGTTTAATTTGGGCTGGAGCCGAAGAAGTTATGATAGTCTCACTTCAACTCTATGTAGGAAAAAATAAAATAAAATCTTTAATATACGACAACAATGCCTCAAGACAAAAATTACACATCTTTTGAGATCTTCTGGTTTACTTAAATGTGTAAGCAAGTTGTTTTTTCTAACAGCTACTTGGTGCTTTCAGTTATATAACCTGAATGTGGCGATTTTACGAATGTCAAAACAATTTTTACGATTTTTTTTCACAAAGCCAAACATAACTTAAATCAGAAAATATATTTTTTTCCTTTCTTTACGTCTTCTACTCGTTCTTGATTCTTAAATCGTCAATGAAAACTCTTCGTAATTTTTCAATAAACTTAATTTCGTGATTTCAATTCAGTGTGGCATTATGATTTCAATAGAAATTCCGCATAGCCGTCTCGCTTCTTTTTATCGCGAAATACTA
This sequence comes from Himalopsyche tibetana, assembly GCA_030503985.1. Taxonomy (NCBI): domain Eukaryota; kingdom Metazoa; phylum Arthropoda; class Insecta; order Trichoptera; family Rhyacophilidae; genus Himalopsyche; species Himalopsyche tibetana. Next base: position 4,558,738 of record JAPJYX010000011.1, on the reverse strand, counting down.
TGTTGCGTCTCGCTCTAGCGTGTTTTTTCAAGTGTTTGTCAAAAGTATTGACTGCATAAATATTAAAAAATATTGGAGACGAATTAGACAAAACAAAAAAATAAACGTACATATCCTTATTTGGTGTCAAAAGTAATATCTGCCTAAAAAAATATTTGTTAAATGACAACGTCCGCATAACCAAAAGTGCCGCCAAACATGTCCAAAAATGAAAACTTTTTATGTTTACTGTTCAAATAAACATTAATTATTATTAAAAAGTCTCTTTAAGAAAAACAACGTATTTGTTGATAGGATGCGAAATTAACAAAAAGTATTTCAACTATCACATAACAATATAATATTAGCATCATAAAAGGTTTGTATTTAGCGTATTTCATTTTTGTAAACATAAGACGCTTGAAAGCAAAAACCGATATGTCGACATTGCAACGTTAATAGTCAACAATATTTTTTTATTCCGCGCTAAAATTAATAGTGTTTTTTTTTCAATTAAGATAGAAATGTATATTTAAAGTAGCCATTCAACTTTTGATTTTGGAAATACATTTAGATATATCAGAATTTGGTTACAGTAATATTTTTTTTCGGATTCTGCGATTCATCAAAAGCTTACACATTTTATATGGCTTTATCGGGTTTTGCAACTTGACAGTGTAAAAAATACGTATAATATGTCAATGTATTTATATTTATTTGATCTGCTCTTATCAGTTTTTGCTTTTAGACGCATTATAATGTAACAATTTATATCAAGTAAAGTAAAACACTTTTTTTTAACATGTGCGCTCCCAATATGGAACATATGGCCTCCTAATGGAGGTATCTCAACAGAAGTTTTTTCTTCTAGAACTGTTTGTTACTCAGTCGCTCAACCTCTCTTTTTATTAAGAGAGTAGTAGGGATAGAAGAATAAGGCTAGGACAGTAATAGTGGTTAACTAATCGCACTCTCTACGCCCGGTTGATAAATGATCGTAAATGGTGGGAGGAACATCACAAACACCCGTGCCTTCGAACAGAAATCAATTGAAAAAATGCTGCTCGCACTGGGACTCAAACCCGTGAGGTCTGCCACCGGAGCCCACTATAAATAAAATAATGAACATCAATTTGATTCAGATACATTGACACTTTGTTTAATCAGTCATAAATTAATTATATGGTGACAAAGCGAACTACAAAATTTAAACAAAATAAAATTTAACTCATTCTAAATATGTTAGCATCCTTAGTGGCTGGTATTTTTTTTTAATGAATAAAATAAATAGCTGTGTTTACGTATTTAAAACAAATATTTACGACATATTTACTTTCTAGAACGACGACCATGTACTGAAAAATAATAAAAAAGATTGTTTTCTTTCATTATGCTGGTAATGTCGATTTCTCGGAATTTGTTCCATGTAACCAATTTATGATATTTGATCACAAATAAATAAAGAGCGCTCGTGTAATTGTTATTAAAAAATAAAAATAGCTTTATACCAATTATGTTATCCCGACCTAAATAAAAATCATTAATATACATCGACTGTGGAAAGGCAAAATGACGAAACACACATAACAAACTTTACAGGAGGCACAAAAAACGTTTTTTTGATGATTTAGGCCAAGGGAGGGGAACCGTTTCTTCTCTAAAGGCCGCATTGATTTTTCTGATTCGACATAAGGCCGCAGTAAACATTGACTAGGGAATCTTTGGCCGTAAACAGGAATTTACTAAACTATTTATTAAACTGTGAAATTTCAGGCAATTGGCATTAGTGGTGAATAAATATATATTGAAATTAACAATCAAGCAGCACATTTCATATTATTGAAACATAACCAGAGTTATAAATGATACATTGTAAGGATTTAAGATCTGATAAGTGAAATATTCACAAATAAGGACGTGATGATCCAACAATAACATCATTCAAGTATTTCGTGATTAAAATAATTTAATTTCAACTCACACGCCACAGCTAGGAACCGGATATCCGATTTTGGGAACGTATCCGATTACGGGCTACATTACCTTACGTGTGTGACGTCACAGATACTTGAAGATATATACAGGAGTACTGTAAAAGTAATTCAACAAATTTTATGATTATATACGTGCGTATGTCATCCAGCGGTGGGCTTCCAATACGTCAGCAAGGGACTCGCTTAATATCAAAATAATTGTCGGTGTTCTGGGGAAGGAGTTAGTTTTTTTTTATCATTTCTATGCAATTATATGCAATACTCAAATTGAAAAAATAATTTTAATTTATGTCCGCTCCCAATGTGGAGCATATGGCCTCCTAATGGAGGTATCTCAACGGAAGTTTTTTCTACGAGAACTGTTTGTTACTCAGTCGCTCAACCTCACTTTTTTTCAAAGTAGGGAAAGAAGGATAAGGCTAATGGTTGGCTAATCGCTATTGCTACACCCATTTATTAAAGGATCAGAAAGATGGGAGGAGAGGGAATAATGTGAATTGACATCACAAACACCCAGTCTTCGATCACAACTTTGAATTGAATAATTCTCAAATTCACTGTGATCTGACCGGGAATCGAACCCAGACCTGCGTGATCGGTAAAACAAGCTCTAACCAACTGGGCCACAGCAGGCGAAGTGCAATTTACCGTAAACTTATTAATTTTTCCGGTTCTAAGCTCAAGAAACTCGACTCCAATACCAACATTTTCTTAAATATCTATTTTAATATGGGTGATACAATGTTTGTAACTAAGGTATTCTTATATCATAGTTTTTTGGACCTTTTGTAGTTTATATAAATACGCGATAACGCGATAACGCTTTAAGGCAATAAGCGCCCGCGATAACGATCGTTCGTAAGATAGCTGCGCTACACTCGTTAGTTGTAAATTCATATGTGTGCTGGGATGACGTCTTTTTTACGCGCAACTTAAAATATTTATATTTATTAAAAAACCACGGATTTTTATTTAAAAAAATGTATGAGGAATGATGCAAAGAGATATTTTAAAGCCCTTAGACTATTTTTTTGAAATTCATAGAATTAAGGCCAATAATGAGGAAACCACTGGGGTCACAAAAGACCCCATCGGCAGAGAAGTAACTTTCTAGTATCCGAGCCGCGAGAGTTAATGTAAATGGCTTAAAATGTATCACTGTGTATACTGAAGCTGTCTTAGATAATATGTAAATCAGAAGTTGCAATTATGTAGTAATATGATCTGAGAATATTTTTTCTGTTAAATTAACAAAGGGCTCGGCTGCCCCAGTAAAACTTAACAAAAGGCTAGCGTAAGCAACTTCAAGCACCGTCCAGCCCATCCCTGATGTTATTTACAATTTTTTGATAATACTGTAAAATTTTCTAAATTGTTTGGATTTTTTTAGCCATGTTCTTTGACAAAGTTTAGCGTGTCGACTTTTAATCTTCGCAACAGTTACGAGAAATGTTTATTATTTAATCGCTCAACCTCTGTTTGCGGAGAGGGTGTATTAAAAAAGATGTTCTGGGAAAATATTACGGTGAGAAGTAATGTAAGCACAAATCCATGCATCGATTGAAAAAAATAATGTATAAAAAGTGTGCGTTATGGGATTCGAACTCACCACCATACAAGACCAAAAATGACCGAGCATTTATTATAAAAAAATACGAGATATGGTTGTTATTCAGTTCCTCAAACTTTTTCATCGAAATGGGCTTGTAATAGAACGATGAGGCTAGAAAATAAATATTAAATTACAGCGAAGCTTCTAGTTGCAAAAGACAATATGTACACATTTCAATATTTGCGACAAAATTTTTGAAATTAATTTTATATTGTGTTATATATCTTTAAATACGTACAAAAAACAGTGTTTATTAGCCAATTAACTAAATAAATTAAATAAAAATAAAATACCAGAATTAACCATATTTGAAATATTCCAATGCATGAACATATCACTAATTAAGATTTTAAATATTTTTTCGTACCCTTATATTGAGTTTAGTTAATAACATATAAGTTTTCGCACTCAGTGTAAAATTCCACGTAGAATATTCACATATTTACTCTCGATGTTGACAAAATGTGGTTCATATCACTTTTTTGACTTGCTTCAGTTATTCAACGTACCATTTTCAAAATCAAATTATGGATGATTGTATTTCAAAGATATCACAGACACTAATGCCTGCGGATAAGAATTTGACAATGTCGCCGCAACAGTTTAAAAAAAAACAAAAGCGTTTATCATTCTACAAGCACGCGGTATGTTATTGATCTTAGAATATATTATACAATATCAGAAACTCTTTTTTTTAAATATTCTACATTGAAATATAACTTAACGAAAAAAAGTGTTTATTTTATCTGAAACGTTGTGAAAATCAAATAAAAAGCACAAAACATACAAAAAATCAAATAAAAATACAAATCGAAAACGTTATGTAAATATACTTATATCAAATTTTCACTATTCCAATTCTTTTGTTACCATAATTCAAATAAGAAACCTTTTGCATAGTTCATATTTTTTGTGGCCTTTTCAACAAAAGTTAAATAATAATAGTTTTTATTATCACAGTTTAAGCAGCCCGGCTTCTTCTTTCAATAAATTAACCCTAAACAAGGAGGGGTTGGGCGTACATTTGCTTTTCTTCGCCTCCGCTTCCGAGCCTTTTAATTCATGAGAACAAGTGAAAATGTCCAAATCACCCCACACTTCCTTTTTCACCAGTGAGATACCACTGCTTTTCCCTTAGAGATAAATGAAAATGCGTTTGATATTTTTCATTCGTTTTTAAACACGGTATGCGCTCTCTTTAATGTAAGACATAATAAATATATTAAAAGAAAATCTATGGAAAGATGGAACGTTTTCCTAATACAAAGTATTTTTATAAATTAAATTAAATATAATTAGCCTCAATGAGTGGCAAAATTTTACGTTCATACTCACAAAGCTTAAATAGGCATATTAATTTAATCATATCCACTCCCAGTTTTCAAAATATGGACTTCTCATAGATTATGTCATCAACAAAAATGTTTCTCGTAAAATTGTATGTTATTCGTACGCTCAATATATTTTTTTAGTGACGATAAGTATAATATATCTACTAGGGATTCCAATCCCGAGATCCGGGATTCCGAAACCTTAGGATCCCGATCAATTTGGCGATCCCGTAGCATTTGGAATCGTCTTGATACTAGGGATTCTGTGTTGAGACGTCCCGGGACTTGTTGGGTTTTTCGCTGTCTTAAGTCACGGAACTTTTTTGTAAAATGCCCCGGGAATTGTGACCGTGATTTATAATGTGCTAATAACATGTACATTTTAATTTTGAAAAAAAACAATTCTTGTGGTTAAGAAACCCTCAAAAGGACTGATGTGTATTGAATGAAAGCAGGTATAAAAGGGGAGCCCCAATAAAAACGGACACGACATGGTCGGGACTTGACACTTACCCGGGGTTTTAACAAGATAGAAAAACAGATTTTTGGAATTTATAATTTCGTAGAAGTTTCAAGTACCATGTGTTTATATATTGTTATATAACTGTAGAAAAAGAAAATTATAAAATATTAAAATTAAATGTTCATACCTGATGTTGTTTTATGTACAAATGTTTTTTCATTATTTTACAAAGATACCAATGTCTCAATAGGACAAAAAAGGTATAAAAGCTGTATTGTGAAGCACACATCCATTACATAAGAAAAGTAATAATTATTAAACATTTAATTAAAAAAACGCGATTTTTACTAGTCCGTACTTTTGAAAGGCGCCAAGTGTATGTAATATAATACATAAATACATACATGCAAATATTTAATTTGAATAAAATTATAATTTTATTGAAGGGGAAATAAAAGTCTCGAGTCCCGAGATGCCCCGAGACTTTGACTTTATCACGCCTTGAGTCCCGGGACTTTGAAAACCTCGAGACTTCAGAATCCCTACTTGATACAAATTTTTAGATTTTGGCATTTGCTTTAACATGGAGAAGACTCCAATTTAAAATTTTCAATGTACCTAATTTACTACTATATATTTTTATAATAAAACAATTCCCAACAGTGTGTTGTTCATTACGCAAGTATTATACATGTCTATGTATCATACCTACATAATAAATAAATGAAGTGAGGTTTTACTCTCTTTTATATTTTGAATCAGGAAGATAGTTTTTTTTAGTTGTATACAAAATTAAATAAAGAAATTTAAAGTACAAAATAAATGACTGATCATTTCTTTTTGGGGCAGAATGAGATTTTTAAAAATTAAATTTGATATTTTGGACACGAGTGCCAATGATCTCAAGCAACAATGGTTTTATATTTTTTTTTAAAAAAATGTCGCCTTGGGCGTGAACTGTGTTGCAGTTATTTTTTAATCAAAATTTAAAATATATGTAAAAAAAAAACGAAATATAAAATTATGATAAATGATCAATCTCGGAATCCCGGATTGAAAGATTGTGTATCCCAAAATTCCGGGATCACAAAAAATGACCGAGAATAGATGCCCTAATTGATATTTAATTAATGATAATGATATTCGGAAAATACGATTAGCTTTAAACAAACATCTTTGACATCATTTTTTCTGGCAGTATGTCGACGAATTATTCCTATGCAAGATAATAATTAAGCAAATTCAATATTTAAAGAAGTGACATATTTCAAAAATTATCAAATGACACCCACAATAGAAAACATTTGATTTGTTGTATTGAATAAAAAATGCAATGCTTAAAAGGAATTCATATAGCATTTATTGCGTTTTTACATTACCAATCTTGGTAATAAAGAAAACATCTTTCTTCACACGATGTGATAATTTATTAAAAATTATAACTTTTTCAGTTATATTTCCCTTGAAACTGTGTATTGATATGCATGTGTCTGTTTCTGTGTGTGTATGTCTTGCGTCACAAAGGAGCACATAAATGGAAACAAATAAATACATATTTTACTTACTAAAGTACAACGACTTTTCCATAAACCTTAAAGGATTAGCATTTCTTACAGTAAACCTCTGTTGTATTGTAAAATCGAGGATTTCATTTGCATTTTTCGCACACAATTTTATTCTAGAGTTCTGGGAAATCCATTTTCATCCTCGCGAGAAAACAACACACGTGGGAGCAGTTTTGTGGTGGTATAGAAACAGCTTGTGCACCTTTTCTGTGCATAAAATATAAATCATTAAAGTAATAAACTCAACCTTACAAAAAATTCTAGAAACATTCGTTAAATAAGCTTACTACTTTTATATAACATCGGAAGTGCAGTTGTCAGTTAACGTTGTTGGCTTCTGTGACAGATCTCACACTACGACCAGCAGTTTTTAAAATATATTTATTGATTTCTGTTCAAAGGTGTAGATGATTGTAGTGTCTAATACTCCCAACCTTCCAATACAAACACGGGGCGTAGCAAGAGCGATTAGTAAACCACTTGTCTTGTCTTCACCTTACTCTCTTCTATAAAATAAGATAGGATAATTAATTGAGTAATAAGCAGTTATCTGGTGAGATGCCTTCATTAGGAGACCATATGCTCCACATTGATAAAAAAATGTTATATAATATAATATACCTCATACTGTCAATTCTTGTTGTAGTGGCATTATATTTATAAAATTAAAACAAAAATTTCTGTGTTAATCTCAAATTTTACGAAGTGATCAGGCATGGTCTGGTACGGTTTTGGTTATTTTGGTAAAAATATGGAATAAATTTAAAATAAATGTCTCCCCAATCCGTTTTTTTATCACTCTTTGAATTATTCTGTGTAGTAGCTTCACAAGGCATACCTCTTTTGTGTGAGTTTTGACAAACGTTTCTAAACTTTTTATTTACGTTAAGCCCATTAATGATTTAAAAAAGAACACTTGTAAATTGGAAAAGTAAGTAATAATGTTGAACTTGAAATAAATAATAATTGAACAAAGAAGTACAATGAGTGATAAGTATTTGAATAAAATGAAATGAAAAACCAAAAATACACACAGAAAAATCAAAGTGTTTCGTTTGAAATTTACTTAACAATTATTCTGTTTTAATATTTTGAAATATTTATAAAATTTCATTCATAAAACAAATTGACATTTTGAAATAAGAAGCATGTGGAATGGTTTAAAAAATATAGTAGTAATTTCAGTTATTATTCGTCCATTTATCATTTGAATGGTGACAAAAAGAAATACGTGCATGAAACGGCTGTGGAAGATAAAATAAGGACACCCCCAAATCCTTAACGCCGACTTAGAGTGACGTCGGGGGTTATACGACCCACCCCACATTCGAACTGCCCTGTCAAACGCATTGCTTCGTGTTTGATAAGGCCACTCCACTATAGACGTTTTCGTGGAAAACGATTTTGTCGTGTAAATGAAAATTGGTTAATTTTTAATGGTAACTTTGTATTGTTTGTTGATGAGAAAAGAATATATATTTATAATATAAAAAAATCTTTCTACTAATTCCATATTTTTAAAAATATCAGGTTAAAGCCATGTCCGTTGACAATATGAAAAATACGCTGTAAGTGTGAAGTGTAAAAGAAGTTGTTTTTGCTAGGATGAACTTCTAAAACGACAAGGAATAAGCCAATCATTTTCATTACGCCTCAATTTTAGAATCGGGTGGTTAGGGAAATGGAAAAAATACAGACGTTCGAGGCTTTAAACGTTCATCCATAAATCGATCGGAAAATCTATTAACGTAAGTTCCACGACGTCTTACTTGATAAGGGTATTTACTGTTATACTATATGTGTATAGTATTAAATCTAGATATCGTACTATTACTGTTGTTAAGAGGCTTCTTTTTCTGCTTTATATTAGATTGTTTCAACTAAAAAGTAATTTTGGTTACGTGGTTCAATGGCCAACGTCGCTGGTTTCTACGTCAGATCTCATGGTGCGCTTAAAAATACGACATTACTTATGACTTACATAACACATTTAATTCAATATTAATTTAAATATTTTCATGTCAATTTATTGATATCGATATCGATCGAGTAATAAACAACTCGTCCTGTTTTAGATTTATTATTTATATCCATTCTTTTAAAAATAAGATAGTTACCTATTGAGTGACAAGCCATTTTCTTAGAAAAGCTTATTTTGAGACACTTTCATTAGGAGGTCGATTCTTCACATCAGGAATGGATTTGGATATAAAAAATATCAAATTCCTAAACCGACTTTTTGTGTGCCATTACCAAAACCCAATTTCACTGTGTGTATTTTTATGAATAAATTTTTCGGCTACGAAAATGATGTGTGCTCTTTTATCGTGTTCGATCACGTGTATTTAAATCTGAGGTAGACTTTTTAAAATAAATATTTAACGGAAAATGTTCTGCTTTCTTAGTCGTTACGCTGGTGTATCAATACGACTTTTCCGACTTTTCACCGCTAAAACAAAGTGGAAAACTTTATCTCCGCGCAGACGAAAATACAAACTAAATTGGGGGGTATCCGAATAATTGAGTTCTATCTCGAGCTTGCAAACATGTAATCTGAACTCGGGGAGACAAGAAGGTTCAATACAAAGATGTAGGGGATGGTGGAGGAAGGCAGAGTAAATATGCTGACGTGTTGAAGAACATGCACACGTCGTTACGAGCTTTCTAAGGAAGCAAACGTGTATTATGGAAATGCTGAACTGTGATAGATTTTTGGTCCCGGGAAATAATTCACGGATATTATCGGGTTTTCAGGAAAATACCGGGAATAGTCCCGGTTATTTTATATTCAATAAATTGTATGCAGCGATCACTTGACAATTGCGCACTTACAATAATATTACAGATATTATTTAATGAATTCCACATACATTTTCTTTTGTGCTCATTCATTTATTACTATAGTTGTCACCAAATTTTAATAATATGCGTATTGGTTTTAATTCACTTGTTTTAACAAGAAATAAAAAAAATGGAGCTAGGGAAATTAAGATCGTTTAAAAATTAAAAATCAGACTTACAATTTGCAAACCATTTTACCACAGAATCCCATGTCATAAACTTGAATTCAACGCCAATTTGCTTACATCTTTGTTATAAAGGTTCAAAATTAATGCACTTGAGCAATTAGGAATGAATAGACATCATCAAGCCAACGACATCTTAAATAAACAAACAATTATAAATCCATCACCCTTACTAAAACCCCTAATATAACTAATAATAAATACGCGTTTAATTTAAATTAATTTACCTTTAATAGACCCATACTTGTTATCGTTCTTAGAAACACGAAAATCAAGTTTTAAATTTAATAATTGTAATATAAATTAGGAGGTTGAAGCAAATAGCAAGATGTATTGTATATCTCTTCTAAGCCAATATATATATATTATATTATATAATCATGTGTAAGTTTAAACGTAGTTCTGACTATAGCTGTAAACTCATTTTATAAAAAAATGTAGAACTAAATACGTTGATATTTTGTACCTTATTATATGAAAATTTAATTTTTATATTTAAGAAATAAGAGCACGTTATTTTACAACCGAATAGAACAAACACCTAAAAACGTTAAACATTTAACAACTTGACAGGAAATGTATTTTCTGATGTGTATTTTAAAGAGATAAAAAAATATCGTATTATTTAATATTGTTACTTAAAACTGGACTAGCAAATTGATTAATAATGAAGTAATAAATGATCGTGGGTGCACAAAAATTCTTTATATAATATTTATCGGAAAAAAATTGTATTACTTTTCAAAAAATGCGAGAAAATAAAAATGTACTCTCGACTTATATTTGAGAACTTCGGAGTTGTGTAATATTGAACAATAGTGTTTTTATATGTATAATATATAAACGCTGAGTGTTGCCAGAGTAATGAGGTTGGCATAAAAGAAGGGACTTTCCTCGATTTAATTTGCCATTATACGGCTAAGAAAAAAGGCCAAACATGTATATTACAACGTAAAATAGTATTTTCGTTGCTTTTTACTTTGTCAAATGAGAGTTTTGTTTTAAAAAGACTGCAAAAATACTGAATTTTATATTTTTTGTAGCTCATTTTAAATACACAAATTAAGGTTTGTCTGCTACTGCTATTTTTTTGGGGGTAATTAAATAGCATTTAAATCTGAAAAATAATACATATTTAACTAACCGGTTAATAAGGGTAAAATCGGCACGGATAAAGGATGCGTTAAAACTTAAAAACTGACCGATTAAATAAACATTATTCACATTTAAAAAAAAAGATAAACATCGTTTTTAACCTTCTCATCATGTATGACATCTATGCATGTCCTAGCAAACATGCTGTCAGCGCGCGTGACACGTATAGATGTCATGGAAATTTCAAACCGTATATTGTGTTAAAATTGTATAACTTGGTTGAAAATATTACTAAATATATACTTTACCAAATTCAATAGATGGCATTAGTCAAAAAAGATTCAATATAGGATAAAATAATTTATTTCTGAAGCACGCCGTGAACATACGTCACCAATGCAAGATTTTGGATAGTGTAAATAAGCGATCGAGTGCGGGTGAAATTGAAATTGTTCCGAGAATTAAATATTATAAGCATGGTATGGTGGTGGCGCAGTGTTCTCGGTCGCGCGTGGCGGTATTTTGCAATATGGCAACGTCACGCCGCAACTGTATGAAGAATGATTATTGTTGAATTAAACCGAAAATACAAGAAATACATTGTATTTTATTATTGAAAAAGTTACTTTGGGTGTCAATTAACATATTTAATTAGTTGAAAAAATATTAAAACCTATATTTATATTCGAAAACGCGATAACAAAATCTGCAAAAAACCAGCCGCGTACAAGGCATGCTCGCTAAATTTGGTGACGCGGGCAAAAGGTTAAAGTAAAACTTCATTTTTTTTAAATCTTTGTCTGCTTCGAATGTGGGGCATATGGCCTTTAACAATGGAAGTATCTCAACAAAAAAAAATCTGTGAGAACTGTTTGTTACTCACTTTTTTGACCTCTGTTTTTGCATACATGCCTTTGAACGGGAAATTCAGCACCCAGCACCTGTTTTTAATTATAATACTATTATAAAGTTCTTTGTTAGTCTAACAACATTACGAATAGGGGAAACTGGGATGGAGTGTACATATTTGTCCAGCTACAGAACTAGTTAGTTCAAAATCAGATAATTCACTAATCAAACAATTCGCTTCGTAACATACGACAAACGGTCATCCTCAAAGGAACCAAAATGTATCGCTTCGTCACGAAGTCACACAAAACAAAATTAAATCAAATTTGCACGCGAGTTAAATCATATATAGGATGTACAAAAAGTATGTTGTCAGTATAATTTATAGATTTTTAAAACCATTTCCGCTATGTGAAATCAGTGAGTGGAATCATAATTGAGCAACTTAACATAAATCATTTAACCTCCCTCTGTAAACATCAACTCAAATGCACTCAATATGTCTTTTTTATATTTACAAACATTATTTTTTATTTCAGGCTATGAAAATACTATCAAAAAGGAAACTTCTTCGAAAAGCTGGCCTCTTTGGAAGAGCTCCGCCAAGGCGTGGAAGAACTCCGCCTGCTCCTCTCGACCTGGTAAGACGAGAGATAGCAGTCTTGAAGAAGCTGGACCACCCAAATGTCGTCAAGTTGGTTGAAGTAAGTTATGAAATAATAATATACCGAAACACTCATATTCAACCTATTTGACTCGGGTGACATACATTTGTTTGTTATGTCACGTGGGCCACAACAAATTACAAAGCAAAAAAAGGTCAAAATGGTACTTGGTGAAATTTCAACATTAAATTTCGAATTTGTCACTAGTGAGTCGGGTTCCGCCTTTCGGCATCTTCAGTCTCACTCAGTCACCCCGCTCTCTTCGGCCCATATTATCCGGAACATATTATACAAAAAAAATATAAAAATATATTTGAAAACGTTTTCATCAAACCAGTTATTTTTAAAACATGTTTAAAAATAAAAGAATTCGACGAATTTTAAGGTTTGTTAATTGATTTGATTTCCGTGTCTAGATATTTAGCCCAAATAAGTGGCTTTGTCAATGATCTGTTCATCTAATTAGGCAAAGTGGTTTTAATTTGAAGGCATTTTTTTTTGTTTTTATGCCAGCTTAAAAAAGCTTTTTTTCCTTCTGGTTAAGAATCACTGTACCAGAGTATTTGCTTTCATTGCACTACAAACTGAAAGGCATCTTTATACGTTCTCAAAATGAGACACGATAACTTCCTTTGTCTCAAAGGATAATATTAGTTTTATAACAAAGCAAACTGTTCGAAAACCAACTTATTTCTACTTTATCCTCGACATGGTTAAACTTATACCAGGAATTTCCGGCTAACAGCCAATCATAAAAGTCAGACTTTAGAGAATTTATAATAGTCTTTACAAGAGGTATACTATTCAATATTTTGCTTTTATTATAAAACTATGGTATGGCATAAAGTTCTAAGCTTTTTGATATTTCAAAAGCTTTCATATGCACTATTATTTTTTGTTTTAAAAATAAACTTGAAAGGATATTGTCTGCAACAAACTTAATAACAAAAATGTAATACTTGAAATATTTGTAAATATTTATATCGGTTTAACTGAGATATACAAATATACAAAATCTTTTAATCTGTGAATGACAATTTTTTGTTCCTTTGAAATCGTTTATAGCATAGATCCTTCGTGGCCCCAATACCTATTTTTTAATTTGAAGAATAAGTTTTATTATGAATTTTTGGATTTTGCAAAATGAAGCGCCGTGGGACCTTTTTTTTGAGCTCTTCCAAGAATTTCGTATCCAAAATTCAAGGAATTTACAGATTTCCCAAAATAAAAGCAGAAAGACTTTTGTTTTACGAAATTCACAAATTTTGTTCGTGGCCACCTAAAAACAAAAATCTCTCTGCCCCCCCATTGAGAAACCCTAGTGTAATCACGGTTTTTCAACCAGGGTCCTCAGCATGTTCCAAAGGTGCCATAGCAAAAATATAATTATAGGGGAGCCGAGGGCATCGTAATGTAAATGAAGTCCCACATTTTTTATTTTGGGAAATCCGTAATTTCCCTGGTTTTGAAAATCTGCCAGCGACCAATTTTCTTTTTGGAATCCTCCAGAGAGCTAAAAATGGTCTCATATTTTTTAATTTTGGAAAACTGGCACCACTGAATAGGAAAAAAGAGCATTTGAATAACACAGGTATACACGTCTTTTTAAAAAAAAACATATAACGAATGAAAAATCAATTTATTAAATTGTCTGATTAGCGATTCGACTATATCTAAATTAAGACTAAGAACATTGTTCACTCGTTCATAGACCCGACAAATACTTAGTAAAAAGTCATCGAATTCACTAGATATCTAGTTATGTATAAAATATACCACAAAAACACGTTCGGGATCATGGAAAATTTTTAAATAATAAAAAATCAACTTATGACATTGAGCTTCATATTACTTCGACTAGGGAGCTTTTTATTAGTTAGTGGAATTCTAATGCCATCAATTTTCTGCGCCGTTATTTTTTTTCACTTAGATCAATATTTTTTGGTTGGTGGATCTAACGTAATTTCAAATTGTTAGCATTAATGGATTACTATTTAAATATGTCTTGTTTATTAAATACGATTCCTTTTCCTCACACAAAGACTGTATAAAACGAGGCGATCGCTATAAATAGACCGAAACGTGCTTTAATTTGCGCTACTCAATAATAGTCTATTAAATATTCATAAACTTTTAATGAATGTTGTTTAATTATTATTTAGGAACTTATCACAAAGTTATGAGACGCTTTGTATATGAATATAATGTTTGACAAGATTATTTAAGCAATCAGAGTAACGTTGGATATAAATATAGTGTTATAATAACACACTTTGCCGCCCACTCATATTTAGCATAATGGTGGGTAATAGTTAATCCTGAGTACACTTCTGTATAAATGCACAAATCTGTATGTATAAAATAATTAATTCATCACCGTGCTTACTTTGGTTAAATAGATAATTATCTACCATCATAAGTTGTTAGATTAAATACATAACTATATAACATATGGATTTCTGTATATTATATATTTAAAATCAATGATTTAAAACTAGACTTAAGTCTTAAGACTAGAGTTAATTATACCAGAAGAATAAATCATAACCGGTATTCAAATTGGTTCCCAACCAACACCTGTTGTGTGTATTCAATTATTGTGTATTCAACCTTAAAAATAAGTCTACTCTTTACATTCATGGCCCGAGCAGAGCTCTACAGACCATGCACAATAAACCATGCACTGTGGCGATTAAAAAAGTTTGACTAGTTCAGCCATTTATATTATATTAAGTTAATACAGATCAACAAAATAGAATTGCTCCCTATTCAGTGCACGTGGACTCCGAATGGTTCATTTAAGATTATCTGTCCACCGCCAGTCTTGCTGTTTCTTTCCATGTCATTCCACTGCTTTGAAGCTCCACCGAGTACATCCTATGGATGGTCATCAGTGACGTTTCCCGACGATGGGACTTATCTGGTCGGTAGAAAAAACAGACAGATTTCCTTGATTTCAGGAATCTTGGATCCCGGAGTTAATCATTAATCGATTTTGATTTTTTTTTGTAGAATAAAAAAATCAGGTATATTACCTTAACAGCCCAGCTGCAATTAGAATAAATTTAGCATATATATTTTAATAATTTTCTTAAATATCAAACACTTCACTGGCGTGATTCCGCTGGTCCACTTTTAAAATTGAAGTGATTGCAACAGAATTTTGATTAAAACTATGCAAAAAAAATCATCTCTTGACTATGACAATTAGAAAATATAAGGAAGAGTGATACTACAATTTACAAATGTATTATGTTGTAATAAATTATGTTTTAAATTAATAAACATAAATACACTGGTGGATACTTGCTATATTTGTTGATATGGTAATAATCCGATAGCTATTTTACATTTTGTGGTTAATTCCAAAATCTTGGTATTAGTATTTAGACTTAAGACAATCTCGGATATCGGGATTGAAAGCCCTAATCGTATAGCACTGTTGTAAACAATATTTGTAATGGTACCTTCCTCAAGCACTTTGCGGCTTAAGTATCAAGTTTAAAGCATAGTTCAAAGGTGCTATGTAGTTAATAGAGCAAAAACCACAATTCGACAGGGTCAAACTTATCGAACGGGCTCTTTTGAATTCAATAAACGCCTGTTCAATGTGGGTGGCGAAAATGTATTTACATTTTCGTTTAAAATGTTTAACAATTAAATTATATTTGAGTTATTATGTTTTGATAGCTTTTTTGACAACTCCTGTTAAATCGCTTTTAAGGTGTTCACTGTCAATACTTGGTGGAATGGCATTATAATAAAAATAATAAAACATTTTTAGTACTTTTTCCACATAAAATTTATTAGATCAGGACCGGTTTCGCTCATGATGAGCACTGCCAACTGATAAGAAATAAAATGAAACAGTGATATTTATACAAAAGATAAGTAAGAAAAACAAGGTATGACAAACAATTAGTATTACAACTAAGCAAATGAATTGAAGCTGAATGAACTTTTAAATCCTTAATTTTTTTCACTGAAAGTAGTTACATCTTTGCATAGAGACTTCTTCTAACAGTAAAATATTACAAGATACTATAGTTTTCTTGAATTAAATTATTTTTCATTTAATAATATATAAATGACACCAAAATAACATGAATACAGCATTCAAATCAAATCAGTTTTAAGATGAGCAACGTTAAATTTTGTTGGGAAGGCATAATAGCGCTGCCAGGTATATAACGTTTTTCTATTATGCGTGCCGCAGTCCCTCATAGAACGCCGTTTCCTATAAAATGCAACATTTTTAATGGTCAAACTATATATTTCTTAAGGATGTTATTATATGTTAACATATATAATATATAAATATATGCATTGGAAGAAACAAAATATAAATCGCGTAATTGCGAACTAAAAAGAGAACAAGGTAATTATTTTAAATATGTGAATGGAAAAATTTCCCATTTTGTGAAACTTACAAATACAATTTAAAAACCTATCCTCAAGTTTTATATGGTATATGAGATATTACTATATATTAAAAATAACAAACAAAAACTGTGCATATTTTAGACCATCCAAAATAAGTGCCTAGATCAGTAGTGGGAAACCTGCGGCATTTTCGCTACTCTGATGCGGCTTATTGACTTGCGCCAATTTTTTTTAAATAAATCTGGATATTTTTTTAATAAATACACAATTTTATAGTGCAATATATTCACTTTGATCAAAAATGTTGTCAAAAGGTTTCAACGTTTTTTTTTCTGCGGCCTTATGTTGAATCAGATTAATGAATGTGGCCTTTAGAAACGAAAAGGTTCCCCACCTTTGTTTTAGATTCTTATATACATGAGAATGGAAGTTTAATAAAAAAGTGTGTTTAATTTTTAATATTATTGTTTCGTTAAAAAACAACATCGACTTTAAAAATACCTAATTGGGTCCTGAAATACCTTTCTCCGTCTGATATATTGGGTATTTAAACTATTCAAAGCCACCTAGTCAGTGTTTATACTTGAAAGATCCAATGAGCATCAATTAGCTGTGTGAAATTGTAAGTCAAGATGGATATATGAATTAGGTTTGTTCTTTTGCACACTTCGGGCGGTTTGTGGACAATTTACCTATGCTCACATTGCTTGCATTAATTATTAACATTTTATTTGATTTGCGTTCTTTTGCGACTATCAAGAGTCAACCCATTCGAGACGCGCTTAAAATGATTCTAGCTCGAAAATTCAAACGGCTTTACACTCACTCTGATTTTTTCTGTTAATGTTACATACCTACGCTGATTTTTTTCAAGCACGTAACTTAATTTTTTGTCTTTTATCGTAATTAATTCATAATTTCAATATACTCATATTACTTCAACACACACATATTCAAAAAAGAATAATGTTATACTTTATTTAACTTAATACAAAAACGTTCTTCTGATCGAAAATTGATTTAAATTCTTACCATTTAATTTGTTCCCTTATTATTTCATTCTTGTAATTGAAGTTGTAGGAAATTCTTGCTCATATAATTCTAACAGACAAGCGACAAAACAAAGCACTGTCTTCTAAAGCGAATGTCGTTTGCTTGGCGTAGCTTTAGGCTTTAGAGTAACATATTAATTTTCAACATAATATGTACCAAGCTTTATGTTGCCATTTTGAAAATAAACAATTCGTCAAGTCTAAATAATCAAATAAACCTATCACGGCGGGGTCTTTCGCAATGTCAAACGACCGAATACATATTCCCTCAAAGGAGCTTTTAAGCTTGATTCAGTCGCTCGGTAATATTGTGAATGCAGAAGCAGTCTCACTTCGATGGCTGCCCAATTTATTCATCCTTACTCGGGATACATGAACCGGCACTAATGAACTTACGGCCTTATTTGCCTGGCAACACTAACTTTTTTTATATACACATCGTAGAAAACGACTTTTTTAAACTAAAAAATATTCTGAGGCTCTCCAAACTTCTACTACGAAGGGATGTTTTATACACCTCCTTTTTTAATTCGTAAAATGTGCTTAATAACTTAAAAAAACAATCTTTAATTTATTATTTACCTTAACTGAATGGCTGCCACAGACAAGATATCTCGTCAAATTGTTCGTCCTCAACACGCCAGATACTAGTAATCTAGCTTTAAACTTTATGATGATAAATGAGGAGCAAACATTCAAAAAGTGTTTTGTCACAAATTTTGAAAAATGGCGTTTTATATCAATTCTGATAGCCCATAATAAAACCTATGAATGGAAATCAAAATTAGTGTTCAAAAAGGTTTTTTTTTCATATTAAAATGAAATCATAAAGTTGACACATTCATACAAATCGTCACTTTTGCAACACTTAAATCATCATTTTCCAAGCTTTGTATGTGTGTGACAAAACACTTTTTGAATGTTTGCTCCTCAAATGTTATTCTTATATTTACACAATACAACTATTTATCAAGCGTCAGTTCAGGTTCAAAGTCTGAAAATGCTGAAAGGCGAAACCTGTGTAAATGTATATATAATAACTTGAACTATTCAAATGTAATTATAACTTTATTTCAAACGAATATACGAGAAATATAATATATGTTATTTTACAGAGCACGGAATACAGTCTTTCTAATTGTGTGACTGAATTTGTCAGTCAAGTAATTAAGTTGCAGGTAAGTATGTCAATAAGTTATGTCAGGTTTATATCTATCTATATCCGCTGCAAATTATCATAACTGTTACAACTCTATTAAAGTTTGATGCACAACTTGGATAGTTTATTTTCCACTAGAATATTTAGTAGTGTTTTAAAATATTTTACATTGAAAAAATGAACTAACAAAAATAGGTTTTCCGTGATTTTGGGTTTTTTGAAAACAGATCTATGCAAAATTTACCCCTTTACCAGGCTAGAGTATATGAATTTATGTCAACTGTGGAAAGGAAAAAGTACGCAGCCTACAGCCTACCACAATTAGGGTATCCAATCCCGGGATTAAGATTTTCTCACCGAGGAATTTGAAATCCTCAATTCGCTATACTTTTTCCTTGGGTTTTCACAGAACCTCGTTTTTTTTTTTTTTTAGCTCACCGAGGAATATGAAATCTCCGATTTGGTATACTTTTTCCCAGAATCTCACAGAAACTCGTTTTTTTTTTTTAGCTCAACAAGGAATTTGAAATCTTGAATTTGCCAATTTCGTGTAAATTTACGGAATTTCTCAATCCCGAAATCCCGGGATCGCGGCCATCTCAATCCCGGAATTTTGAGATCAGAAAATTGAACGGGATCCCGGGATTGGATGCCCTAATCACAATGTACATGTTCTATCAATAGGATATATAATAAAAATAATAAAAGATTTTTACTACTTTTTCCACATAAAATTTATTAGATCAGGACCGGTTTTGCTCATCGCGAGCATTATCATCAGTTGATAATGCTCGCGATTAGGGCATCCAATCCCGGGATCCGGGATTCATAATAAATAAATCCCGGGATTGGAAAAAGGCTCCGGGATTGGATACCCTACTCGCGATGAGCGAAACCGGTCCTGATCTAATAAATTTTATGTGGAAAAAGTACTAAAAATCTTTTATTATTTTTATTATAATGCTTTTCCACCAAGTATTGACAGTGAACACCTTAAAAGTGAATAGGATATATATTTATTTATATATCCTATTATTTATTAATATATATTAGATATTTATTTCTTGATTTTGTATGTTGATTTCGATGTAATATGAAGTTTTATTTTATATTTTGTCTCTTTACATATCAGCCACCTGTGTGGTCAAGTGATCAACGTCGTTGGCTACCACTACGGAGGTCACGGGATCGAATCCCAGTACGGGCAGTTTTATCAATTGATTTTTCAATCGATTTATGAATTTCTGTTCAGTCATGGTTGTATGTGATGTCTTGAATTCCCCCCTCCCACCCATCCTATCTTATGAACGGGGCGCATCGGGAGCGATTAGCTAACCACTAGTTCACTGTCCTAGCCTTTTCCTTTTATTCCTACTCAGTTTGGAAAAAGAGAGGTTGAGCAACTGAGTAACAAGCAGTTCTCGTAGAAACACTTCTGTTGAGATAAACTCCATTAGGAGTCCATATGCGCCACATTGGGAGCGGACATGGTAAAAAAAATATTTGTCAAGTACATGGCGAATTGACGTCAGCTGTTTTGTCATGTACTGTACTTTTAATTTTTAACAGTAAATAAATAAAAAAACACAATTTCTTTTGTACTTTATTTCACTAACTGATCAATTGACAATGCTCGCAGTGAGCGAAACCGGTCCAGACATTTTTAAATAAAGTTCAAAGTAATATTATGTTTTTATTAATATAATGCCTTCCACCAAACATTGACAGTGAACACCCCAAGAGTAAAAAATATGTAAGCTTAAAATGCCAAATTAGTATCTAAATTTAGCTTTTAAGTTTAAAAGAAGAAGGGCCTGTAAAAATTTCTATCAGGAAAAAAGACTTAAAAAGGGTTGTTTTTAAATATTATTATCAGACAAAGTCAATTTAAAACCGAGTTATTAGTCTTCACTGATTTCAAGGTAGTGTATATTTTATAATTTGCCTTTGGCTCAAAATCTTCAATAAAGGTTTTGTGTCTCCTGTAAAATATGTAATATGTTGGTTACTTCCACTTTACTTTCCACATTTTCCCGAGTTTCGGTTTATTTCATCAGATTAGCGGTTTTAAAACATAAAATATTTCCAATTGATTATTTACGATAAAAATTGTGCAATTAATGAAAAGCTTGCTCTATGTTTTGTGATATAATAATCTTTATTTGGAATAACTTAATTATTTTTAGTTTGACTCTCGCGGCTCGGAGACTAGAAAAATACTTCTCTACCGATGGGGATCATTTAGGGACCCCAGTGGTTTCCTCATTATTGGCCTTATTCTTATGAATTTCAAAAAACAAAATAGTCCAAGGGCTTTAAAATATCCCTCTGCATCATTTCTCATACATATTGTTTATAAAAATTCGTGTTTTTTTAATAAATAATCATATTTTAAGTTACGCGTAAAAAAGGCGTCATCCCAGCACACATATGAAATTCCAACTGTCGAGTTTAGCCCAGCTATCTTACGAACGATCGCTTATCGCGTTATCGCGTATTTATATAAACTACAAAAGGTCCAAAAAACTATGATATAAGAATACCTTAATTATAAACATTGTATCACCCATATTAAAATAGATATTTAAGAAAATGTTGGTATTGGGGTCGCATTTCTTGAGCTTAGAACCGGAAAAGTTAAATTAAAAATGTTTCATTATGAATATGGCATATAAGTTATGTATTTTCAATGATTATTTATTATAGCAAATATAAATAACATATTACTGAATTTGGTTCAGTGGTTTTTTGAAATGAGCGCCATGCCAATTAAAAGTTAAAGCATTCACGGAGTAGCGAGACTCAAATATATTGAACTCATTCATTTAAATTCATAGAAAACAAACTTTACATAATACATAATATCTACCAACCAATTAAAAAAAGACCTCAGTTTTAACCATATAAGCATTGTAGGTTTTACCAAATACACAAAATTAATATCGCTTAAATACCAAAGGTTGAAAGTTATAATCATTTTCAGCGCTAAATTTCGAAGAACAGTTATTAATTATTTTACCCACGCGTGGTAAATTGAAATTTTCAATTGTCAGATTATTTCATCGAACGTTAATTCAAGTCCATTTATGCCTGAGAAATTCCGTAAATTTTGAACAATGTTTTCGAAGTAATAAACAAGTATTTATCTGTAAATATTATACCAATTAATATTGACATCAAAAATGTATATTATTTCGAGTAAAATTGTTTTGAAATTTTTAAATTACTGTGCACTGTAGCGAAAGTGATTGATTTATTATCTTTTTTAAACTTTTTTTGCTAACCCATGTCTACTTCCAATGTAGAGCATATGGCTTCTTAAGTCATTTAACTCAGTCATTTAACCATTCTTTTTTTTCAAAGAGATTAAGAGATAGAAAGAATATGCATAAGACAAGACTAATGTTTCTTAAATCGCTCTCACTATACCCCAGTATTTTACGTAGGGGAGGGATTTTTAGACATTACAAACAACTATGCAATTGAATAAAAGTCGATTGCTGTACGTACCCATGAGATCGAAAATATTTATATGTACATTAAAAAATAATTACATACAAAAATTAATAATTAGAAATGAACAAGGAAGTCAACTGAGAAAGCTTCACTTTAATGCATTAAAAAAGTGTGCGTCTGAATTCACTCACGTCCACGCTGGATATTTAAATATCCGAGGATAAATTGTAGCACATTTTCAAAAGTTTTCCTAAGTGTTATCCCCATTGGCAGGCTTGTTCTAATCCTTAGAAGTTCATGTCCACGATTCCTTAAAAAAATATCAGATGCATCAAGTTTCTCATTACCCAAAAATGCTAGAATTCTCATTGTAGCCTCCAGGTAAAGGCTCCAGGCCATCAGTTTTCTAAAATTATGTTGTGAATCTGAATAATTGATTAATTCGTAGCTGGACATGGTAGCTTGGCTCCTAAGCTTTGATAAGTTAATCGGATTACCAAAATACAAGATAGCAATTAATTGCAGAATGCTGATTACATACAATTAATTTTATTAACTTTTTTACTAGTGTCTGTTTTAGTTTGTCTGACACGTAAATATCACGTATAAACATAAATATTGACCTGTATAAGCAGAAAATTGTAACCGGCAATTCTTAAATTTAAAAGGAGAATGTTAATGTTAAATTAAGTTTGATAAAGGAATTCCTTAATTGCGGTTAGTAAATAGTAATAGATGTTCAATGCCTATCCTGATATTATAATAAAATTATCTGACTACTATCAGTTCTCTAGATCAAACCGTGGTCCACGTGGAACAAACGATAACAAATCAAAACACTAGAATGCACAGACTCTAAAAAAGATCAAGCGAACGAGATAACGTTCTAATATTTTTGTCAATAACGTCTTGGGCAATATTGAACAATTATTGGCTTTAAACGTAATTTACCGAATTGTGTCCTTTAATTTTTTTTACCAATTATGGTTAATATTGTACAACTGTAAGTAATTATTACATAGATATGTATTCTTATTTCTTACTTACATAATATATGTGAAGTTTTGGAAAGGGTATATTTTTGGGTGGGTGAATGTAAGGTGAAAACGACTTATTACAATTTTAAGTATTTGCGTATAAAGGGAAAATTTTACATAGTTAATTAGCCTTTTAGCTGCCGTAGATAATAAATAGTAATTACCTAGCACGCCAGCTATAATTTTTAACCATTAAATTAATTAGCTATTGACTAGATAACGCGTCTCTGGCGTGTTGAGCACGACAAATTTTACCAGATATCTTGTCTGTGGCAGCCATCGAGTAAAGTATTGTTTTTACTTCTCTCTTTGAAAATGTGTAGCTTTTAGATGGATAATCTCAACAGATGTTTTTTAAAGATTATTAGTAATCTTAGAAAAGAGTTCAACTTTTTTTCGAAGAGGATGACGATAGAACGATGGAGCTAATAAAATACTAGTGTAATATAAGCACACTACATTTTTTACTGATTATTTAATGAAGTTTATTTCGATAATTTATCGTCTAATTCTACTTGGTCGTAGCTTTTTGTGACTAAAGCAGGCTTGAAATAAATAATGATCGTTTTTTCTTTTATGTTTTATTTTCAGGTTCTTGACGATCCCCTCGAAGACCACTTGTATCTCGTATTTGAGTTGGTGGAACGGGGTCCTGTGATGCAATCCAATGCTCAACCACTTCCTGAAGCTCTTGCCAGGAGACACTTTAGAGATATGCTTCTTGGAATTGAATATCGTGAGTCAATCGATTTCCACAATCTCTTCAGAAGAGAGTTTTTGATACATTCGTAATTAAATTGTCAATCTTAATTGGGCGTTTAGTAATATTTCTAAATATCGTTTTTCTAGTGGCTGTCAAGTAATGATATTATATAATTTAGATTATTGGCAAAGCTATATATACATATAATAAGTTTATTTTTAAATCATTTTATTCAAACAAAAGTTGGGTTACACGTATATGTAAAGCATTAAATCTTATTTGTTGTGTTTCTTCCAGTCCACTACCAAAATATAATCCACCGCGACATAAAACCAGCGAATCTACTTGTGGGTGAAGGTGGGCGAGTCCTAGTGGCAGATCTTGGAGGAAGCAGTGAAGGAGCGGGAGCTGGTGGTCCAGGGACGCCAGCGTTTCTTGCACCAGAGGCTTTTCCCTGTGCTAATCCTTCACAAGTGACAAAGGTAAGAAACACTACAATCATTACTTTATCTGCATAGTGGCGATTGGTACAGAAAACGTGTTAATGAGTTATATTTTTCCCGCTTGTACTTTTGATGCTGTGTTTGAAAAGGCTACCCACAAGTTGGCTGAGCAATTATTTTAATGAATTGGTGCTTATGAATGACTTCGATAAATAACGGTTTTTGAGAATTCATTTTTTTTATTTATACTTACCGTAACGATAAATTATTTCGTTTATTAAACAAATTACTTTCAATCCAAAATAATTGTAGATCTAAAAGGTGTGGCAGTTCACAATAAAATCGGGCATTCATAGGTTGTCCAGGGTTAAAAGCTGCGACACAAATTATGTTCTTGCAGTCTTACTTAACAGATATAAAGATTTTTTTGTTTCGTTTCCGGGCTTTGGGGTTAGTTTTAGTGCATGCTTTTTTGATTGTTAAATTAGATCTTCTTTTTTTCATCTCCTGTTATTAATATTTTTTATCTCTCACAGTAAACTATTTTAAACACGGTTCTAAAACATTTTTTTAATTACTACACACATTTAGCATGTCAAATCAGGGCCGTAGTAAGATTTTTAGAAACCTAAGTTAAAGTAAAAATAGCCTAGTCTCAATACAGCTTTCAGGCGACAATATATGTTTATCAACGAGACAAACCAAAATTCGTTGTAAATTGTTGGCTGAGAAAGCACAACTTATGTACAATTCAAAATCAATAAAGTAGAACGACATTGTTTTCCGGTACACCTAATATGACAGCTTAAACACCTTTTTAAAATATTATTATATATTTAAATTTTGCAATGTCGTTTGGTAAACAGTCTAAGCAAAAGTTTTTCTTTACAATTGATTTGAAAAAAAATATCATTGACAGCGTTAGTATTTTTAAGGCTTGTCTGAAACATGGAAACGGGATCTTAACTGTGCTGAATAAAAAAGTTCGTGTACTGCTGTGGTCTGAAAAATTGTTAAAAAGTACTATCTTCTTTTGAAAAAAAGCCACCAAAATACGACTTCCATTTAATTTGTGTTTCCACCATTTTCGTGCTTGTTTACTACATATTTGTATCGAGATTAATCAGTCAATCAATTGATGTCGGGAAAATGGCGACAATAAAACGAATTGCGCCGACTTTTGTCTTTATGCCAGACTCCAAATTGGATCGGCAACTGGGGGGACGCTGGGCGAATTGCGTTTTTATTAACGAAGTGGTCAGCTCTTATTGTGTTTCCCGTGCGGTCAACTTTACTGTCAGATGCATGCTCTCGTGCTGGTTGCGCGTCACCGATGTGTGATTGGCAACGAGCTGTTTTCAGATAACAATTCACAGAGAAATATGAAACAAATAAATCTCTGAGAGGTAAAGTAAGCAATGTGGTATTCTATAAAAAAAATAGTTAGATGCTTTATAATATTCTACATGTCTTAAAGTATCGTTAAAGTAAAGTGAGTTCATTAAATATACACTGCAAAAGTAGTCTCCTAAAACAGCGATTTCCAAAATGAGAGGCGCAAATAGCTTAAATATTTCTTTGCACCTTAAAACGTGTATGTATTATTATATTAAATAAAGGATGAGTAGGCGCGTTTTTAAGTTTTTTTTCAAAAGAAGACCGCAAGCTCCCCGCCACTGGTTTAGAAAGTTACTAGTTAATTCAAACATTTACCTGTCAAAGTAAATGTGAATTTGTAATGATGTAAACTTCAACTAATTCTGCCTGTCAATCTTAAAATTGACTAGTAAATTTTGAATTAGTGTGACAAATACATTGTAATTGCTTTTGAATAAATGAAAAATAGCAAGTACTAATTAAAAACACGGAATACTGAAAGACTTACATTTATATTCATTTACATTTTAAAAATACCAAGAAACAAAAAAATACAAACTCTTATTTTAAAACATCACAACACACTAAATTAAATTAAGCTCTACTACGAGACGTAGCAAATCTTCTGTTTTTCGTAGGCCATAGTACTACGCCGGCGTAGAGCGTATACAATAAATTTTAATAAGTTTCTGTAAATAATATTGTTTACGTTTTTAAATTTAATGTCATTGAATATGTATCGTTTTGACGCCTACGTTTTGTGTAACCAATAAACATATTGTACCCGACATGTCACACTTTTTTAGTGTCGTTTTATATAATACTAGCTGACCCGACGAACTTCGTACCGCCTCAGAATCAATAAATGTTGTAATAAAAATAATAAAACATTTTTAGTACTTTTCCCACTAAATAAAATTTATTTGATCAGGACCGGTTTCGCTCATCGCGAGCATTATCAACTGAGTTATTATCATCTGAGCATTATCATCAGTTAATAATGCTCGCGATGAGTGAAACCGGTCCTGATCAAATAATTTTTATGTGGAAAAAGTACTAAAAATGTTTTATTATTTTTATTATACTGCCATTCCACCAAGTATTGACAGTGAACACCTTAAAAGTGAATAAATGTTATGTTAACTTGATAACTTGAAGCATGATGACTACCGAGTCAACCTTCAGTTGTAAATTGCGCGGTGGCAAGCCAGGCAGATCCAATAAGTTTAAAAATTAAGTTGGATAGTTGGTTGCTTCGTCTTCGTTTGTTACACGGTCGATAGATTTAAAGGAATGCAGAGGACCAACGATTTGATTTTGAATTGTGAAGTTTAAATGATCCACATCTTTGTTCTTTGCCGCAAGAATTGCTCGTTCATTCAACCAATTGTGATTTTTGTGATTAGATGTTCGGGAACATTTTGTTGAATGAAGTGAAATTGCGAAAATTCGGCGGAAACAAAATCAATCCGTTCGATTCGTCGACAGGAACACCCCCGTTACCGATAGTCAGCAATTGCTTCGGCAGATAGATCGTTTAGCAATGCAACTCGCATGTTTGTCGTCAGCTGAAGATTCTTTACATAGCGCCAGAGTCGTGATTTGAGGTAAGCGTTTATTTCATCGGAAGCGGTAAATCTTGGAATGACTGGTAGTGTTTGGCGGAAATCGCCAGATAGTAGAATCATTGCGCCTATAAAGCATCTTGAGTCATTGCACAGATATTTCATACTTTGATTGAGTGCTTCCAATGCGCATTTGTGCGCCATTGTCCATTCATCCCAGGTGATGATTTTACTTGCTACCAAAACTTTGGTCATTGGTGAGTGTTTCGCAATATTGCATGTCAGTTTTTCAGTCGTTTAAAGCAGTGCTCCGCAAGCGGTGTGCCGCGAGGCGATGCTGGGTGTGCTGCGGCGCGAATCTCTAATAAACGAAAAAAAAAATTGTTTGGTCGATACTACAAACCATTTCTGATGACACTATCGTAGAGAAGCAGAAATAATTATTTTTTGGTTGAAAGAATATGTTATATGTACAGTCTGCGCAAGAATGTTTCGCGCACCTTGCGAAAGTTCGCTAGATTTGAAGGAATGTAGTGAACCAACGATTTGATTTTGAATTGTGAAGTTTTAATGATCCACATCTTTGTTCTTCGCCGCAAGAATTACTCATTCAATCAACCAATTGTGATTTTTGTGATTAGACGTTTGGGAACATTTTTTTGATGAAGCCGTTCTTCGTTGAGACGAAATTGTTAAAATTCGGCGGAAACGAAATCAATCTGTTCGATTTGTCAACAGGAACACGGTCGTTACCGACGATAGTCGAAGATCGTTTTCAAGCTTAAATCATTTTTCTCTTCTCCTTCGGGGCCGAGTCAATAATCCTCAAATTCTCATGACTATTAATTTACATGCTCCCAATTTATTCTTACGTGGGCGTAACTATGAAGATAGGCATTCCTAACTTGACTACCAAACTGCCGCACATGAGGTAACACATGTCTTCGATCTAAAGCAAAGCCTGGTTATGTATCTCTTCATTCACCTCGAGATCGGGATTCCCCAAACTGACACGAATTCGATGCAAAATGTATTCGGACATGTCATCCTTGTACTTGTTCCACAGTTCACGGGGATTCGATGGGAAGCATGTCAAAATAATTCGTCATTTTTCAGATGAACTGTGTACATGCGACCAAGAGCATCAGTAGTCATTCGGATGAGCAGGAACCGCATCGCCTTGCTTTCGACGTTAAAATTTCTTCGATGTAGCTTTCCAAGTGTAATAACGTGGCATCTCAAAGTAGAGCAACGTTCGTGCAAACAGCGTAATATTTTTGTCAAAAAAATTATCATACCTAATTAAAAACATAACCTTATTTCAACATTATCCGATTTTATTTCGTTTTCATTTTATATCATCGATTTGTTTTATTCTAATCCATACTCTAAATTTAAAATTATTTAGAAGTCAATCGTATGCAAAATAAGCAAAAACAAATGAATTTTGAAAAAATTGCCACCTAGCGGATGAAATCTGCATACAAACGACATTTTCATTATTTCAAGGTGTTCGCCATTTGAAAACTGTATGAGAATATTAATTTTCTTCATAATTTCTTTGCCGTGATATTTTTCCGATGTTTTAATGCTTATTCTGCTATTCTAGGCGGATACGAATTTAATAAAACAAAGATCATTAAAATCCGAGCTGTTATTCTCGAGATATACGTGGTGTAACAAACCCCACTTTCTTTTATATATATATAGATTAGTCGTTTGTTTTTTGTGTCAATACAATATATTTATATGCAACATTTTTATGCAAAACTTTGAGATTTGACATATTTTTCTTTATTTTGAACTCCATTATAAGTCTTTATGGTGTCTTCCAGTGGCTGCAATTCTTTTTAAAAATCCGTGTAATGAAAAAATTCTGTGCCATGCAAAGTTCCAATTAATTTAGTAATTTTCTAGCACGCCTAGCATTAGGATCGTTTGTCAAACAAAAGTACTATCTGTGTTGAATCGTTTCAGCTTCTAATGTTGGTTTTTCCGTATTTTGGTCAATACTATAAACTGACTCCTTATTAGTTTATTCTTCGTCGCTTAGCATTTGGTCCAGTAGGATCTCGTCAATATCCTCACGCGTAGTATTTTTAAAGTCTTCGCCATTTACGGTGTTGGTACGGACAGACCCCTAGATTACATTAATAAATTAGATGTAATACATATTCATTTAGCTAACTCTGTTTGAAAAAAAAACTATGGTCGAAACGTGCTTTTTAACGAACTCAATAAATGTATTTTAACAAAATTCAGAGTGGAGTCATCACTTAATATTTTTCGAAATTATTGATCGATTTATTTTGGAGTTTTAAATAAAAGATTAATAAAAAAGACGCAAAAAGTTTGCAAATCTATACTTTGTGACCTTTCATTGATTATGTTTTGTGCGCCCGTATGCTTTTTTTTACAAAACACTGTAAAAAAATATTATATTAATTTGAAATAATATTTATTTTTTCCACATCCACTCCCTAGTCGGAGCAAATGGCCACCACATGATTCTTTCAAGATTCTCTATCCCCCGCCAGTCTTCTTCTTTCCTACCATGTCATTCCGGCGTCCCGTAGCTCCGCCGAGTACATCTTGTAGATCAGTGCTTCCCAACCTGTGGGCCGCAAAATTATATATATATTTATTATTTATTTATATATATATATTTATTTATTATTAATTATATTTATAAAATATATATTTAAGTCTATAAAATTGGTGTTTCCCATATTGGGGGCCGCGGACAATCTGGGGAAAAAGTATACCAAATTCCAGATTTCAAATTCCTCGGTGACCAAAAAAAAACGAGTTACGGAGACAATTGAGGAGGGCCGCAGATTATTTTTTTTAGATTTAGGGGGCCGTGGAACGAAAAAGGTTGGGAAGCACTGTTGTAGATGGTCATCAGTGGCCTTCCACGATGGCGGAATCCATCCGTTTGGTAGAAGAGACAAGCAGAATTCAGGCTTTCTTGTGGCATCCTCAGCACATGTCCATGCCAGGTCCATCGTCGCTTTTTTACTTTGGACGCAATTGAAGGCTATTTAGTCCGTTCCCTTTTCTCGGTGTTTCTGGTAAAGTCAAACCACCGCAATCCCAGTGTTCGGCGCAGGCATCCTTTTTCAAAGCACAGTATACGGTTAATCTGTGCTTTTGTAAGGTGCTATGAGTCGCAACCGTAAAGCAGCACTGTCAGAATACATGCGTTGAACAGAAGGGACTTGGTTTTGGCTGAGTACAGCCGTGAGTCCCAGACTTTCCGCAGTGAATTAAAAGTTAATATAAATAGCCCTGTATTAATTTATATATTCTCATCATATTAATTTTCTCGTGATTATTATATTAAATAAATTAAGTATTAATTAGCACGCAAATATAGTATACATCAATATATTAGACTAATACTTGAAATTATGTAAGCAAAGCACATAAATACAAAAAAAAATATTACTTTGTTTGCTTATAAATCATCACAACATATCGACTGTGAAAAGGAAAAAAGACGTAACCCACACATATCAAATTTTACAGGAGGCGCTAAAAACGTGTTTTGATGATTTTGCGACATATGCAAATTATGAATTATATAAAACCTTGAAGTGTACGGATACTTCTAAACTGGTGTTTAATTGACATAACCTAATATTAATTAAAGAAATTGTCTCGGAAAAACCTTTATTTCAGTGTTTTTTCTTGGTTTTAATTTTTTACAAGGTCATCTTTTTCAAACTTAAAAGCTAAATTTAGATACTTATTCGGCATATTCAACTTCCATCCTTTTGATAGAATGTGTGTCAAGTTGTATACATTGTGACTATCGAAAAAAAGCTGTTTTGGAAAATTGAGGGTTAAGTCCTTTTTCCTTTCCACAGTCGATATGCGTGTTGTAAAAAAATTGAAGTTTAATAATAAACAGAATTTCATTGGTCCTTTGAATTTTTTTTCACATCCTGGAAAGCTTTCTACAAGATGTATTGTAACATTTTCCGGATATCCTCATTCGGATAAATAAAAGTAATATTTACTTGTAGAAAATTATGTTTTCCTTTCATATTTCGTTCGGAAATATTTACAGCGAGTAAACATCACCAATTGTGTTTCTCCGTGTATGGCACTATGCGAAATAAGCGGTCGTAAACCTTTAACCTTTGTGTGACTACACGCAAATACGCTGTGAATTATTAATCCAAGATTTTCATCATGTTTTACTATACGTAATGAAAAAAAAACTTTTTGAAACACTTATTTTAAAAATAATAAACAGTGTTTATTCTTTTCTCATGAACGAAATAAAAACGTATTTTATTATTTTTTTAGACAATGTCTGCTCTCAATTAAATACACATAAAAGAATTATAATTTGTTACCCAGGGAGAATGTATCAATACCATTATTTCTTATTAAATACTTATATTGCAAAAACGTTTTAAAAATACGGCCAATTGGGATTGCAATAATCAGTAACTAAATCAAAATCATAAAAAATATATCCTTTTCATAAATGAGTGTTTTCACTTTTTTTTCTTAAATAGAAAAATGTAATGCCAATGCGCCAAATATTTTAATGTTGAAAGATAATAAGAGAAAAACTCGAGAATTTATTGTAAGTCACTCGAGATAAACTCGAAGTAAATTGACATCACAAACACCCTCGTCTTAGGTCTCAAATTTAAATTGAAAAATCCAAATTACCTTACCGGAAATCAAACCCAGACCCACCTGGTCGGTAGAGCAAGCTCTAACCAACTAGACCACAGCGGGCGACACTCTTAGCGGATCTAAAATATTTCAATTCGTTGCTAACAATTTTATGAAAACATGATAATGCCTTTCCACCAAGTATACAGAACACCTCAAAATGAAAAAATCTTTTTAAAGTACCGACATAAAAAAAAATGAATTTCTTCAAAACGACCGCCTCGTCTAAAATGATTGGCGATCTCTGCGGCGGCACGCGTACTTGTTTATCAAACAAAACCAAAAAACTAAATGTTTGTGCCGCCGATGTTGGATAATGGCGAAAAAAACCTTTTTTACAGGTCGGAAAAAAAACCGAAAACCACCTTCCCCGACAGTGGACAAAGGATATCACATTGTTTTCTACGCAGGTTTTTTGTCGCCGAAATAGATTTATTTGTACGCGAGTGTGAATGTGTACAGAATAAAATACTGTTAAAGTAATCCCCTTTGGAAAATTTATGTGTGTTTAGTTTTCCACCCGTATTGGATTGATATTAATGAATATTTGGTGCGCTGGCTTTGGGCTGTAACGACAAATGGATTGGTATGGAAATCGTAAAAAAATAGTGGGTAAAATGCGGTGCGTAAAAACAACCAATATTCACTCAGTATTACGGTGTAGTGATAGTTCGAGAGCCTGGAAAATATTTCCATAAAAATAGTGTCAAAGTGCATTCATATTTAGCTATGAGGGCATATATTTACGTCGTTAAGTGAGGTGAAACTGAGCACGATAAGGTTAACTATAAACCATTTTTTTTCTATTTTTTTTACATCAGCCTGCTTACATATAAATTTAAAAAATATCTCGGTAATATTTCTGTGATTACTGTTTTTTTTTAATACACGTTCAAATCGTCTACTGTCAATTAATAAAAAAATATGTGTCTACTTTTTTGTCTATGTTCGCTACTAATTCGGAGCATATGATCTCCTACAAGAGGAGATTGTTACCCAGTTGTTCAACCTCTCTTATTTTCGAAAAGAGTAGAGATAGAAATAATATGGTTAAGACCTAACTAGTGGTAAGCTAATCGCTCTCGCTACGCCCTATTATTTTAGGATAAGAAGAGTGTAAGGAAATTTTCAGACATCACAACCATTCATGTCTTTGAACAGAAATCGATTTAAAAAATACTGCTCGAACGAAGCCAACAACGTTGACCATTGTGCCGTTCAATAGTCCAATACAAGACTGCTCGTGAGCTACTTACTGGTAGCTGGCGACACCATTTTCTGTTTTGTTATTTAATTTTCAAAAAAAAAATGAATTAGAGTGACTTCGAAATGGAAAATATTAATTTCATACAATCATAGAAGGCATATATATTTAAATCAGTTTCATTCAATTTCGGAAAAATAGATGATTGTTGTGAATATTTATAATTTAAGCTCTACCTGGTTTGACACCAGCGTGTGGAACATAAACACGTTTGAAACACAATGGAGCATCCGGCATTTAAGCGGTTATGTTTAATCTTTTTTTTTTGAAGCGTTACATTTATGACATTTAACATTTTATAAAAACGTGGGCGAAGTAAGCCACCGGCGTCTAACGTGGTATTTTTCCTCGCAGAGGGTGGTGAAATATTGTTATTTCATTCGATGGAGATAAAAAAAACAAAGACAACGTTTTTACGTTATTATCTCCTGTGGAGTTGACCCTTTTTCAACAATTAAACTAAGTGCCTCGTTAGAGGCGATATAACTTTTAAATGGCTTTTTTTATTGCAAATAACAAAACAGTAACTATTTTTCTTTCGGTGCAGTCTTTAATCAAAGATTGGAGGCGACCAGATTGCAGAAGCTTATTTGTTTACTGCTTTGATAAAATGAAGACAAATACCAACTCTGAGAAAATTTCGAGAAAAAATCTATTTAGTTTAACATACTTGTGATTAACGAAACTGGTAATTATCCTGATGAATAAATGTGTAATTTGTACAATAGACTGTTTGATTTTTAATACCATTCCACCAAGTATTAACAGTAAACACATTAAAAGTATGCAACCATTGTTTTTTTTATTTTAGAATCTAATATTCTAGAAAATGCTTTAATTACTTAACAAATAATCAATAACTGCAATCAGTGGCGGATTAACTCATACGCAAAAAAGGCGCGCTCTTGGGGCCTCCGAATCTCAGGGCCCTCGAAAATGGGAGCCGGTAAATTGCTCGAATTACAAATTATTCGAATTGCTTGGTTATTTAAACAATTTTTCACGACTTTTTCTACGAATTTCATGTTTATCTTGTGTGACACTTGTTAAGAGAGTGAAATATAAAAATTATTTTCGTAAGTATTTATTTTAACCGTGTTCGCTCTAAATGCGGAACATATGATCTTTTAATGGAGTTTATCTCAACAGAAGTGTTTCTACGAGAACTGCTTATTAATTAGTTACTCAAACTATTTCTATGTATTTCCAGAAAACATAGAAGACTAGGGCTAAGACAGAACAAACGGAAACAAATTGATTATCTTATTATTCAAGCAATTTCCATTCGAGCAATTCACCGGGAACCCTCGAAAATAGCTTATATTATAAAGCCACGTGAATTTTCGATATTTGTTTTAAATCCAGATATTATTAAAAATAACTTATTAAATAAAACATTATCTAACAAGAATGAATGGTCCAACATGTTGGTATTTATTAAGCGTGCTTATCAAATGGCTTCTTTATTTGGAAGTATGTTTTTAAAAGTTTTTACAATTACCTTAATAAAGCATACTAAAGATCAAAATTACCAGCCAACCATATCGCATCTGTTTTGGGTATTCACACAATTAAATTTGAATCTAGATTGCAGGATTTAGTTTCAAACAAACAATTGCATAAATCCCATGATTATAATTTTTTTAAGTATTCTTTTTTTATTATTAAAACAGAAAAAACGGCCCGCTAATATTATTTTTTTTAAATATCTCTGTTACCCAAAGGTTTGTGAATCTGACTATTAAATATTGATTTTTCCATTATACGGAAACAGATGTCTGACCAACGAACAGGACATAAAGGGTTGGATAATAAAGTTGTGCTTGAATAAAATAAATTAATTTGATATTAATTTTTATGTTAATTATTTTAACTGACGCTGTGTTGTTTCCTTTTTTGTGTTACAGGCATCAGACATCTGGTCGATGGGTGTAACTCTGTACGCCTTTGTCACTGGTTCGGTTCCGTGGAAGGCTGAAGGAGCCACCGCCCTCTATTCTTTGATCAGAAGGCAGTCTCTCGGATTTCCATCACCAATCGTAGCTCTCATTCCGCCGGCTTTGAAGAATTTGATATCCAGGATGCTAGACAAGGATCCTACTACCAGGATTACTCTTCCTGAAATAAAGGTAAAACGTTTTTTCAACTATCTTAGGAATGACACAATTACTCTTTCTTAACTTCATCGCTCTTCATTAAGGTATTTAAATTAAAGCCGTTTAATAGAAAAACCGCGTGACCGCAAGGTCACGTTCGGTTTCGTTTAATATTGTGTAAGGACAATGGTGAACATTGTACGTTGCCAATATACAGAAAACAGATGTAATTATTCCACATTGGAATTTAAGTACCCTATATATGTATCATCATAATGATCATTTAAATAGCTTCACTACAGTTGACTGCGCCCTACAAACAGTTAATAAATATGCACCGTTTCGAAAATAGTTTTCGTAACGTTCGTGCTAGGGATGGCAATACTGAACGAATATATCGAAACCGGTATTTCATGCTAAATACCGATATTGTAAATATCATTTATTTTAATCCATGTCCGCTCCCAATGTGGAGCAAATTGTCTCCTAATGGAGTTATCTCAACAAACGTTTTTTTCTACAATAACCATTAACTCGATGGCTGCCACAGACGAGATATCTCGTTAAAATTTTCGTGCTCAACACGCCAGAGACGAGTTATCTCGTCAATTAATAGTTGCAAATTATAGCCGGCGTAGAGACAAATTTATATAACTTTGCCGTTTTACTACATTGATACGCTTTGTGTATAATACACAGAACGTGCAGGTGTATTAGTATGTATTTCTTCTGTGATTGGTCAAAAGACGTAAGGGTAGCAGGCACACGCTTTTTTGCTCTCGAAAATAAGGGTGACCATCAACGTTCCCTCTAAGCTGCGCGCGTGCGCGGCCGCGCAGCAGTTGGGAAGCCCCCGCGCACTCATTCCGGGTTGGCGCGCACTACAATACAGTTGCTCAATTAATATTTGAAACCGGTCCTGACATATTAAATAAAGTGGAATGAAGTACAAAGGATTATTGTTTTTATTAATATAATGCCTTTCCACCAAGTATTGACAGTGAACACCCTAAAAGTAATATTTGATCGTTCCGCGCAGCCTTTGAAATTTCCGCGCAGCTAACCCTTCGGCTTAGAGGGAACATTGGTGACCATAATATAATGTCAGAAGTAACGAAATTAGGATGAGGTAAAGCACTGTGCGGTTAGACTAAAGAAGTGGTTATAAATGTTTATAACTACATAAAAAAATTACACGAGAATGTTGAATAAGTAAATATTTATTGATTAATTCTTTTTTAATGTTTTCAGATAGTACCTACTTATTGTGATCGAAATTTCTGTATACAGTGTATTTAATAAATTAATAGAATTTACATTCATTTTCGACGAAGTCGAAGTCACATACTGGAAAGGGAAATAAAGACTTAAGTCTGTACTCACTCTAGTAAGAATATTAGCCAGGAAACTAGGTATCCGCTTCGCGGACTCCACATATAGTTTCAATAGAGAAGAGAGTAAAGGTAGGAAAAGAAGATATTCTTATAGTTGTGAGCAAAACCGGCCGTCATCATATAAAGGAAAGTCTTAGTTTTTGAATATTGAACATGAATTATGGTATGCTACAATCCTAAATATTTGAATAAAAAAATGTGTGCAATAAATCGACATAATACATAAAAAAAAACTATTTTTATGTATTTTAGTTTAACTTATCATCAAATTATTCTCTTGTATAAATATATAAAGTTATAAATAAATGAATAATTTAATTATTAAAAAATATATATTACATCATGGTCACCCTAGAGCCCGATGGCGAAGTTAAGCTGCGCGTACTCTACTAGGTAATTACTATTAATTATCTACGGCAGCTAAAAGGCTAATTAATCAGTTGCTCAACCTCTCTTTTTCATAGAGAGCAGGGATAGAATGATACGAGTATGATAGGACTAATTATTAGCTAATCGCTCTGGCTTCGCCCGTTTTTAAGATAGTATAAGTGGGGAGGAACTCAAGACATCACATAAATCCATGGCTTTGGACCTAAATCCATTTCCTGTTGTGTAGCCGAGTGGTCAACGACGATGGCTTCGGTAGCGTAGGTCACGGACTCGAGTCCCAGTATAGACAGTTTTTATAAATTGATTTTTAAATGAAATAATAGAGATTAGTAAAATAGCTAGATACAAAACACCTATATCATATATATACACCTATATCACATATCTTTTATTATAAACTGCAAAATAAACTAAATAAAATCATAATTAACTATTTATAAAGTTCAATTATTTCAAAACTAATATTTTCGATTTAGTACACTGTTGTTTTAAGGTAGCGATATCACAATCATAAAAAGGTGATTTTCATAAATATCATACAGATTTTTTAAATAATTAAGAATTGAAAGCCTCATCAATTCTGTATTCTGCCAATATTGATACAACTTGTAGCATATTTATAATATTTCAATTCATCTTGAGCAATTTTATGAAAATATTTGACGGATGTTTTCCACTTTTTAAAGACCAGCATTTCAGTATTTTGTCGCCTGCTGTAGCCCAGTTGGTTAGAGCTTGCTCTACCGACCACCCAGGTCTAGGTTCTACCTCCGGTCAGATCACAGTGAATTTGAGAATTATTTAATTCAAAGTTGTGATCAAAGACTGGGTGTTTGTGATATCAATTCACATCATTTCCTCTCCTCCCATCCATTCTGATCCTGTAATAACTGGGTGTAGTAATAGCGGTTAGCCAACAACTGGTCCTATTCTAGCCTTATCCTTCTTATCCTACTACTCACTTTGAAAAAAGTGAGGTTGAGCGACTGAATAACAAACAGTTCTCGTAGAAAAAACTTCTTTTAAGATACCTCCATTAGAAACCAATATTCTCCACATTGTGAGCGGACATGGATTTAAAAAAAAAACAGAATTGAATAAAATATCATGAATACCGGGATCCCGATTTCGGTAATATCGGTATTGCAAACCCTGGTACGGGCGAACAAACAAATCGAAAAATTTCCGCCGCTTGCACAGGTCGGTGGGAAAAGTTTAAAAAAAGGAACGTGGCGAAATTCCCGCGCGAATTTAATTTCCCTCCGACGGGATTTCACGTTTTCGTCCGAAAAAAGAACAAGAAAGTGACAAAGGGGTATTTTTGAATTCAATTGAATCGTTCATACACCTAGCTCTTGATCAATTATTCAACTTATTCAAGCAAAGTTCTTTTGTTATAACCTTGCGGGAATTTTCGTGGAATACAAAATGAAGATATTATTAGATTATGTTAAGTATTTTTATACATCGTTACTGTTCTGACGAAAAACGTTAAGTAGAAAACGGAAATCATGAATTATTTTTAAACAACATCCACTGCGAATGCGGAGCATTTCAACAGGTTTCGTTTAATGAGAACGTTATGTGTGTGTGAGCCGGGTGCTCTTCGGTGATGGGCTTGAATCCTAGTACGGACAGTTTTTTTCAATTGATTTATGGACTTCTGCTCGAAGGCATGGATGTATATCATGTTTTAAATTCCACTCATTATATCTTATAAAAAAAAACGGGCGTAGATATAGTTATAAGCTTAGTCCTGTCCTAGTCATATCTTTCTATCACTACTCACTTTGAAAAAGAAAGGTTGAGAAACTGAGTAACAATCAGTTCTCGTAGAAATACTTCTGTTGAGATAAACTACATTAGGAGTGCATATACTCCACATTGGGAGAGGACATGATGTAAAAAAAGCGTGTGTCAGTTGCTTAACCGTTTGAATACCGTGCAAATAAGTCATTAGTATGTCCAAGAGATACTGCGTGTTTTTGAGAGAAATAATAATCTTTGAAAATCCATTATTTTATAATTTCAGGAAGACCCATGGGTGACGACGGATGGGAAATGGCCACTGCCTTCCGAGGAAGACAACTGCCAATTGGTGGAGGTGACTGAAGAAGACGTGGCCAGGGTTGTCACAAGTATACCAAAGGTTTCCACGCTCATCCTTATCAAGACGATGCTAAAAAAGCACAGCTTTCAGGTAATAAAAATATATTATTTTTTTATATTTTTAATGTTTGAAAAAAATGGCATTACAGCTAACGCCAATGCGCCAAATATTTTAAAGTTGAATATCATACGAGAAAAACTCTACGAGAATTTATTGTAAGTCACTCGAGATCAACTCGAGGTAAATTGACATCACAAACACCCACGTCTTAGGTCTCAAATTTAAATTGAAAAATCTAAATTTGACATTGATATTGACCGGGAATCGAACCCAGACCCTCCTGGTCGGTAAAGCAAGCTCTTACCGGCTAGAATACAGCGGGTGACTTATTTTAATTTGTTTGTCCACTGATTGTGTTATGAATTTCGACAGCTGTTTAATGAGAAATGACAAAGTTATCAAATTTTAGTCATTTTCTGAAAATTTAACCCTCCAGAAACGAGAGCTTTTTTCCGATAAAAAAAATATTTTCTAAGCCATATTGAAGTCACGGATAACTTTTATTCCTATCCAAAATTTAAAAAAAAAAAACGCAAAGTCGTTGTATAGAAACCCCGCATGACTATATGGTCATGCTCATCCTTTTATTACCGTGTAATATTGAGTACAGACAGTAGTAAGGACAAAAGTGACCGTATGGGCTTGCAAACATTCGGGGTTGAAATATAGCTAAACGTGATTTTTTTAAAAATATTTACAATTTGACCTCTTTAGATCAACATAATTTCAAAACAAATATATTAGCAAAATAACTGTAAATAATTTTATGTTTTTATAAAAAAAATATCTAACAGTTTCAAAAAGTAAATTAAAAAAAACGGAAATTCAAAAAATCACATGTGCTTTTGGAGACCGTTCCTGTTCCTACAGCTGATGACTTACTGTAGTCCGTACCCTTCTTAACCAAATATGAGCAAAAGCAACGATATTCAGGTAGAAAAAGTATGAATAGTGGGATCAATAGACAACGGTGTTTTGTGTGACCATATGGTGACGCTCGTCCTTGGAGGGTTAACTAGAACTCACTTTGACGTCAGTTTGAGTTTACACACACTCCCCCTCTCTCTGCCTATTGGCGCATGGTGTACATTGAGCGCATGTTTACAGATGGCACTGCCGCCTGGTTAGCACCAGTAACTTAATAAGTGCACTAGCAATGATACATAAACTTTTACAAGATTCTTCAACAACCTTTTACTAATAAATAAGTGAAATAATAACATAATAATCTGTTGGTCTTAAAAAGTGGTATCCTTTTATATAGTTGTGCTTGTATTTCCTATCCGATGACTGTTAATCTTTTATTTCTTGAATTCCAGAATCCGTTTCTATCACGGCCTGGGAAACTGTCACGTGGAGCTCGTTCATCGTCAGCCCCTGGTGCTTATCTCGGATTTCCAGAAAGGTATATACAAAAGAACCTCGATTATCCGTATTGTTCAACATTAGCACAAATTTTAAGAATTTTTGGTATAATTTCTTCCGCCAAATGTCACATTTGTAATACAACCAATAGATCAGGGTGTAAATGAAACATTCAGACGCTTATATTGGAAACAGCTGCTGCGACGATTATTGCTAGCAGACAAAAATAGTGAAGAAACCGTTTTCAGCTTCAAA
This sequence comes from Himalopsyche tibetana, assembly GCA_030503985.1. Taxonomy (NCBI): domain Eukaryota; kingdom Metazoa; phylum Arthropoda; class Insecta; order Trichoptera; family Rhyacophilidae; genus Himalopsyche; species Himalopsyche tibetana. The sequence goes on along the minus strand of JAPJYX010000011.1, from coordinate 4,517,352 downwards.
AAGAAAATTTATATAAAATACTGTTGCTACATGGCAGCAAAGAGTTGGAATTCTTTAGATGTGTCTATGAAATGACCATCCACAAAGAATATCCAGCAACGCTGTATAAAATAATAGTCTTCCTTTCAATTATAACAGTTTTGATTATACAGATTTTTTGTTCATCCCCAATCTACCCGGATAATCGAGGTTCTATTGTATTCTATTTTTTTCCAATATTTAGTTTGTAATATACTAACCCAGTGATTTAACCTTTATGTTACTGCGCCTCCCTTTAAGAAAAAAATATGTTCGCGCCTCCCCATTCTTTATTTAATATAGAAATAAACACACGTTTTAACCCTTTGCCCGCGTCACCAAATTTAGCGAGCATGCCCAGTACGCGGCTGCTTTTTTGCGGATTTTGTTATCGCGTTTTCGACTTTAAATATAGGTTGTAATATTTTTTCAACTAATCAAATATGTTAATTGCCACCAAAGTAACTTTTTCAATAATAAAAAACAATATTTATCTTGTATTTTCGGTTTAATTCAACAATAATCATTCTTCATACAATTGCAGCGTGACGTCGCCATATTGCAAAATACCGCCACGCGCGACCAAGAACACTGCGCCACCACCATACCATGCTTATAATATTGAATTCTCGGAACAATTTAAATTTCACCCGCACTCGATCGCTTATTTACATTACCCAAAATCTTGCATTGGTTCACGGCGTGTTCCAGAAATAAACTATTTTAGCCTATATTGAATCTTTTTTGACTAATGCCATCTATTGAATTTGGTAAAATATACATTTAGTAATATTTTCAACCAAGTTATACAATTTTAACACAATAGATAGCTCTTATATAGGGTTTGAAATTTCCATGACATCTATACGTGTCACGCGCGCTGAGGGCATGTTCGCTAGGACATGCATAGATGTCAGACGCGGTGAGAAGGAAAGAGTAAATAAATATTTTGGACTGTCGGCGCCTCCCTTTGCAATAGCCCACGCCTCCCAGGCCAAAAATCGCTGTACTAACCAGCTTAGTTGAATCAGATATCATAATTTTGTAATTCAATGGAGCACTGACTTTGTTTGGCACTTTGATAGGCTGGTTATAATTATTTTAGCAACTTGTTTGAAATGTCAACATTATTTTGACAACATTATTTTTGATTTCCAGGCAAGGCTCATTCGATAGCCTATTACCTTCATTAACAGAACAATCGCTCGATCCCCATTCCGTACTTCACCAAAAACTCCGTGAGATCGAAGCACAGTCGTCAGAAGCTGCACAAAACAGTGGACAGTTCGTAGAAGATGAAAAATCTCAAGACCCAGAACTTGTAGAAGAAAATGACGACAGATCAATGCTAGAATCGTCAACAGAAGACGTTCAGAGTGTCACCAAAGACAATTCAGAACCGGACCTGTGCAATGTGAAAGTAGGGTTTCAATACCGTGGAGTCTTCAACGATGTAGACGTGGCTGGAAGCCAGGACAGGGAGGCACGGTGATGTATGGTTTGCTCCTGAATTTATTGCCGTAGAAGCAATATGTAATAAAGGCTTTTTACAGCGAATTTTTGCCTTTTGTCAAAGTGATTTAATTTAAAGATTCTTATTTTTGATTGTATAATAATTTTAATAGCAAGATAATTTTTGTCGATTATTGATATTAACATATGGTAATTAATACATAATTAATAAATTTCCAACTTTTAAATAGCCATTTGTACATATTTATACATTTAAGAAGTATAAATCTTTTTATTGTGACAGAAGAATATTAATCTAGATGATTTGTTGAAAAGATCTTTTTCTGCTTTTAAGCATTGCTTAAATTATTCAATTATAAGTAAATGTCATCTTTTGAAATACAGTAAACCCCCTTATAGCGTCCCCCCCTACAGAGAAGTTTCCTATAGCGTATGCGGCAGTACTCTGTATAGAGGACTCTACTATAATGAAGTATTTTTATAAAACGCTAATTTTTCACTGTCAAATTTTTGGACTTTTCATTAAAATATTATATTATAAATACATTTTGTTTCTACGTTTGCAAAAATATTTGTCAGTAACCGTTTGTCCTTTGTTTTTGCTAGACGCATTCTAGGAGATATATATAAAAATATTTGATTTCGTTATATTCACAAAACACAATTGAAAGAACCTAACCTCAAATTTTTATGGATGTCTAATCCCCTATTACGTACTATTTCTATAGCGTAGTCCCAATTTATATGCTATAGGGGGGTCGACTGTACACTACATTTTTTTTATCTAATCTTTATGAATGTTAAAAATAATAAAAATATATTTGTAGTTTATTTCTTGTTTCAGTGAAAATTAACAAATTAATAATTGGAAGTATTCTTTCTCACCGATAAATAACGATATTAATTTTTTTTTTTTCACGCTGAAGAGTTATAAACTTTTTCGTCGAAAAAATATCAGATACTATAAAGTTATATATCGAAATTCCACAGTACTCGAAAAGTAGATGTCTTCGAAACAACCGCTGTTAATGACTGTACACCATCTTGGGGTACGCAAGAGGCCAATACCTCCACAGGGTGTAGGGCCAGGATTATTTAGTAATAGTTTATATTTATTATATAAAAATTCCATTCACTGATATATTTAAGTCAAACACAACTTCATTATTACTTCAAATTTTCTTATGGAATATCTAATTTAAAATAGTGTATATCTTAATATAAATAGGCACAAAAGAATGACGGAAGTTATATCGCTGGACAAACAGCAATATGATTATTTAATATTGAAATTATTTTAACTTTTACTATTTCGTAAGTTTAATATATGTAGATAGATATATTGCTTTACAATTAAAATGTCTTATCGCATTAAATTTTGATACAACAGACAATTATTAATGAATTGCCTGTTTCCAAAATACACCTTGTCCATTTTCTTTTGTTTTGAGATATATACTCACAAAAAATGTTTATGAAAAAATCAACGTTTTCTTCATTAAAATTAAAATAAATAGTGTCTTTATTGATTTAATCTAAGAAAACAAACATTTTTTTTAAAATATAGAGATTCCATATTGTGAGTATCTCAAAACAAAAGAAAATTCACAAGTTGAATTTTTGAAATGGGCAACTCAAATATAAAATTGAATATATGAGAAATTATTTAAGCATAGTTTAAGCATGTGACGATTCTTGTCAAATTTTAACAAATTTATCTATAAATATTAATTACTACAATTTTATTAATATTATATCTTTAATATGTAAACAAAATTGACAAATTTTACTGACTGCTCTTTGTTTATGTATCTATTGACGATTCGTTGTATTTTTAATGAGATAAAGTAGGTTTGTTCTGTCTTAACTAAAAATTGTCATTATAAGTAAAACATTAAAACACAACTGTTAACAAACAGTTAAAGTTACAGATCCAATAATTTTTTACAGTATAATGTACACTAAATAACAAAAGAAATGGGTGAATCATAAAGAATGAAGATTCAACGTTGCTTTTGATTATAAGAAAAACATCCTTTTTCCATTTTTTGTTTTCGGACAAACTATTTAGTTATTATTAAGAGAAGAAACACATTATATTGAAAGCATAATGTTTTTAATGAAAATGATATGTCATTTTAAAACAGAACATACTTAGGATAATATAGATTTTATTGTGACTCTGAATATACATAGATCTCAAACAAAGGAATATAATTTTATTAGTTTTAAAACGAATCAATATGACTAATAAGTTACATTGGCTAAATGATAAATACATATAATTTTAATATTTCAAAGGGTGAAGATATGTTTTCGATAACATACTAATACAAAATTTTATGCATAGAACATTTAGGTCAGATTTTAGTTCTTTTACCTTATTTTCAACCCCTTAATAGCAGCTGTGGGGTATACAAATGAAGCTTGTAATTGCTTTCAAGCAATTGGTTATCGAAAAGCGTACATAATTCAATATTTAGGATGATATTATTCTGAATAAATAAGCTAATTATAATCGTTATTATACAATGTGTTTCAAAATTGCCAAATTTTATTGTTAAGCTTATAATATAATTATGTTAATTGAATTTATCAATTGAGCACTCTATAAGAGGGCTGATGTCCGTTTATTTTTATTGAATTGTTCACGTGTATTATTTGAGCTTTTATTTTATATATTCAACAGTTGTGTTCGTACAATTAAATTTATATTTATTTAATCATCTCTACGCATTTTAGAACTTCAAAGTCGATTATAAATATTGCGAAATTTTAAGTCAGATTCTGTATTACTTGATGTATTAAATGAGCTTTTTCATCTATTATGGTCAACATTAATATTTATTGGTCTCCATTTTGTATCGTGGCCAAAGCGCCATTTAATAATAACTTTACATATATTGAAATATCCAGGGCTGTGGAGTCGGAGTCAGAGTCGTGAAAAAATAAACGGCCGGATTTTTTTTTCAAAAATATATTTTATGATGTGTATTCAAACAAAATAGTCCTAAGTGTTGACATTTCATGCTTGGCTGACTAAAGATGATCTGATGTTATACATATTTATAAGTTTAAATTAAATTAAATTTCTTCCGAGTCAGAGTCGTTAATTATTTTAAAGCCGGAGTCGGAATCTGAGTCTTTTTTTTACACGACTCCTCAGCCCTGGAAATAACAATTGAATTGGAAATGAAGTCTGTGCGAAAAGATCGTCTTGTTTTTTTTTCGTTATATCTAGAGGAAATAATAAAAAAACATACCTTGTAAATAATAACTTAAAAACGTGTGCTTTATTTTAAATTCTTGAAGGAATATAATAATTCAAAGATTATTTATCTCCTAGAACTTAACTTAACCATTTTTCTTATAAATAGATGTCGCTGTAAGCCGTTTCACTCACCCTTAGAAAAATCACATACCCACATTTTTACCATTGATTCTATGGTTGCTGTAAACACAGGGAGAATTTTATGAATGTCAAATTAAGATCAATTTATTCTAGGGTATTTACGGTAAAAAAAAGTACTTACCTTGCCAGGAATCTTCTGATTGTAAAAATCAACGCTCTTATCACTGGAGGGGGGGGGGGTATAATCCAAAAATGCCAAGGTGTATGTGTTTTTTACTTTATAAATCAATATTGTCAATGCTTGTCACAAGGTGAAATTTAAATAGTCAGGTAGGAAGTCTTCGCTATTCGATTTCATATGTAATAATAGCTGTTCACTCTCATTTGACTAATCAAGATATAATATGTATTACTAAGCTTACCTCTTACGACATTATAGTAAAGCTTTGTGTAAAAAAAAAATTGTAAATAATGATTGTATATATTTTGGACCAAATTTTTGCACCAATTATAACGCAATATCACTCAGTTTTAAGAATGATGCTATGTGTATAAACTGAACAAGCTTGTAGTCGCTTTGTAAGAAGCTGCGAATAATTTTCGATAGAGGGACCAGGGATTGACTTTGGTGTATTTGTAAACATTGTTTTAATATTTAAAAAAATATAGCTATAATTAATATTTCTGTATTGGCAGCTTATTTTTTTATTATTCAACACAGAGAGGTCATCTATAACTAAAATCAAAACTATTTAGTGATTATTTCAACTCCCTTTCGTCAATGTCACAAATAAAAACCTCCACCGTATTTATTTAATGTAATATTGTGGCAGAAGATTCCTGTTTCATAAGTTTCTGAATGAGTTACTGGTACAATATTTTGTGACAATTTGGGATGGGGGTAATAAAACATACACAAAATCATTTAAGGAAGACCACTAGTCACAAAGCATCAAAAAAATCATGCGAAAATTAACTGGTGAATATTTCAAAAAAATAAAACACTCTTTTGTAGTAATTCTACATTTATTTATTAGGTCGGTTTCACTCACGGAATTTTCGTCTTATTAAAATGTATATACAGGATTATATAATATATACAAAACCAAGTAAGATAAATAAGGATGATACAAATAATTGGTAAAAGAAATATTAAAAGAATTCATAGATAATGATACAAAATATTAATAAGACGACCCTGAGGTTAATATTATTACAAGAGTGTTTTAGTTTTAAATATAATGCCTTTCCACCAAGTATTGACAGTAAACCTTAAAGGTGACTTTTATAATTTATTTTAGTGCACAACGTTTAATTTTTTATTTTATTAATTCATTAATTACTACAAACTTTATTTACTTAAATCAGTTTTTAATTATTCATAAATGCAAATACTGATGTCCAAATTGTTATCTGTCTAGATTTATAATTATTATTACTGCTGCACAAAATATGCTTTTGTCTATTACATTAAAATAAGATTGTAATATTTTGAAAAACTGTGCCTTTTTAGTTTACCGTTTTATTTATTTGTATGTCGATCCAATGGGCCAATTTGAATAGGTTTGATTAATGTTAATTTTACTTAATTAATTAATTAATGTAATCGTTAGTGACCAGTAGCGCCATCTGTTTTGGCCGTGTGAGCTTAAGAAATCTGAATTATTTATATTATTGGATGTTGGGAAATATATCTATAGTTTTTTGCTGTGTTGATAGTTTTCAATTGATTTGTTATTGCCATGTTTCTATTCGATTTATTCTATAAAATCAAAATATTGAAACCAAATAAAAAAGATAAAGCTTATTTTGAATGTTAATTAAAAATTAATATAGAACCGTTTATATATAGACTCTAATAAGTAATTAGATGTCGTAAAAGTGTAATATTTTTTACATTGAATAATTGTTCACCTGCTGAACTTTGCAATGACTTTGCAATTGCTTTGAATGCTTCGGTGATCTACAAAAGTGAAAAACACACAAATGCACTAAAAGTCAATTTCTATTTTGTGTCGCCTTTTTCAAAAAGTATCTAAGTTAAGTGAAATAAAGCAGTTTGAATATATCTAATAACTTGACACATAAATATTTAACATTATTAACTCATTACTCATGAGTAACAATGTGGAAAGCAGAAAGACTTAAAAGTTTTGGCTACCGAGAAGCACCTGATGAAGCTTTTTTCCAAGACTAAGAAATATAGCAATATGTCTTGTTTTGATTGTAAAGAAATTTTTCAACACATATATATGGGCAATGTTACCAAAAGATAGGCCTGGGCAAAATACTGCCTGTAAACTATTCTCGTACTTCTGAAAATTAAAACTTTTTTCTGCTTTTATTATAATACCTTGTAGAGATTTTCGACTTATCAATTGTTTTTTGAAGTTGTGACAAATTGTGAAAAGCTTGGCAAAAGTATTCAATTGATATTTAAGCAGTTATTGCACTGTCATGAAGAAATCTTCAAATTTTACAACACTTCATTTGTACAAATTCGAGCAATTTAAGAATTTTACTCAAAAAATATCAGCTATTTTTGGGACAGCCTTGAGTGTACAAAAATTTACAAACAAGATAAACTTTCAAACAGATATTTACATCAATTTAGAAGCAGTTTTAAATACCTTAACCACAAAGTAAGAACCTGGATTTAAAAAAATTGAAAGATGTAGAAAGGATTGATTGTTATATATACATTAAATTCTGAAGCTGGTGGAGCCGAGCTTCAATTTCCCTTTCATCTGGTGTATTTTGATGTTGCTTTTCCCATGTAGTGTCCTAGATTTACCTGGGCGTAGGTGGGTGCGTGATCTTTGTTTTTGTTTTTGTGGTGGTATTAGTTCTCATTCTTAGGCATTACAGGTTACACTGGTGGTTGATTCAGTAACCTCGAGCTGCAGTTAATTGGGGTTATGCTTATCTGATGAGTTAACATTTTTTATGAAAGGTTTCATTTTTCTTGTTTAATTGTTGGTAATAAGAGAATCTCTCATTTTTTTATGTTGAAATTCTATGAAGCTCTTCATCTAAAATGATTACCTAGGCCTGCCATATGCAATAATATCTCAATAAAGAAATAATGGAATTGGTTTGTTAAGAACGAAATTTATAAATGTTTGCTCATTCTTAACCGTGTGCTTAGACTTGTACTTTTTTGTGAAACATAAAACAGAAACATAAAAGCAATATGCTTATAGATAAAAAATGCTTTTTTGGAAGGCTATAACAAAAAATGTGATGTTTGCATAATATACCTGCTTAACAAGTTCACTGGTTCTGAACTATTAGTATATTAATGTTCACTAAGAAACTGATCAAAATAAAAAATGTTCTGTAATGAGTAAAGGAACCCACTTGTTTTTTACGACAGCAAATTGCAACAAGGGAGGTGGCACACCTAGCGTAATATGTGCACGATTGACTGCATGCACACAATGTAATAGAAAATGCCCTAGGCACGTTATAGCATTAAACGTGTTGTCAATTTTACGTGGAACAATAGATTAATATTTTATGTATTTTCTAACCGTACCAAGTTGGAAATTTTTAGCAAGTCATGCATGTGTGCCAACCACAGGGAAAGAGTTAATGAAATGAATATACTATTAAATCTTATAGAAACATGACATTAGTTTAGTGGCATTCAAATTTAAATATTTTTAATACAATTAGTTTTATATGTTATACTTGTTCATGTACATTGAAGAAAAAAATAATAATTTGATGTTGTTTTATTCACATTGTAAATTAATTCACTTTTTAAAGTATACCTTTCATTGGTCGAAAATCTGTTAACTAAGTGAGGCACGCCGAATGTCATAAGCATATAACAAAAGTACTATATCTCAATACGGATGAGGATGGGAGTCGAACGCATTATCAGTATAATATTAATCATCTCTTTCACCGTAATTACAATGAAACATAATTAAATTAATATTTTTAAAATATAAGCTCGCAGCTGTGGAAAGTAGTTTAAATGTATCATATATATATTTCTGTATTAGTTGCTTCAATTTGCAGATAAAATTAAAAAATCTTAAACACAAATTATAGCTGACCATAAACTATATTTCATAACTGTATTTCCTTTACTATAAGAAGCTTTTTTTTCCTATTTTGGTGTCTATGAATTTGGGATGCCTTATAATCGATGGCAACTTACAATCGCTAAAAAAATTAGAATTTGATGTGAATCAAAGAATTTGTAGAAAGTATATAAATTTTACGCCTACTGGGGAGTATAAGTATTACGTATAAATGGGAGTGTCGTTTGGTCAATGGGGGTGATAATCAAGGAATACGGTGTATCCCAAAATTATTTAAACTCCTATAAATCACCGAACAAGTCTCAAATATTCATGAGCACAATTTCCGTAATCGTGTGGTTATTTATTTTCGACCAATATGTTGTATGATTAATTTTAAACAATTTTAGATTAAACTCAATGTACATGAATGAAAGTTAACAAAAAAAAAGTGTCACCACTTAAGTGTTCCTAATCGTGCCATTGATTTTCTTGATTGTATTTTGTTTTTATTGTTTATTTGTGTAATCCAAATTTTGTAGATTTAAAATATTCAAATTTTAGAGTAATTTTTCGTCCAAATTAATTAATTATTATGTACTTTAATGTAATCGTGAAGTTCTCTTTTTAGACTTAAGAAAAGTGAGATCTAAATCATATCATGAATGTATGAATATATTTAATGAAAAAAAATGTACATTACTCAAAAAATATTTATATATTTATGTGTCGTGCATTTTATGAATCTTTACGATAAAAGGAATATGAAAATTATTTAGAATAAATGCTGAAAAATGAAAGAAACTATGGAAACATATTGGCTTTAATTTAATGTAGATATAAAAAAAAATCTGTATAAGATTTTGTCAATGTAAACTAGAATATTTACAATGGTAGGGCTGTACGGTTCAAAAGAAAAATGATGAGTTATTGTTACTCTACAAACTCATTAAATATTTTAACAGGTATAGGATATAATCATTAACTTTTAAGTTTAACTGATAGCATCTCGATGATATGATCATATGTCATCAAAAAGAAACTATCTGCGAATTCATTGAAACCGATAACATATAATGCTTTTTAAAGTGGGTATTTATTATATAAGTTTTTGTAAAAAATCTTTCGGTTAAAAGAAAATACAGAAAATATGATGAAAAATGCAGTTTTTAATTTCATAAATTTTACACAGCGTCTTCATGACAAAAATCATAATAATGTATATATAGATGGTCCTTAAAATTGTTATGTTGAATCTACAAAGGTTGATTAATTTAATTGAAATGCAGAAAATAAAACAATAAGGAAAAAGCCTGTTTGTCCTATCAAGTGCTTTGTCAATTACTTACGTCTTTTCTATAATTGATATAGAGTTCTACAACTTAATTTTTCTGTATTGATTGCCTGACGTATGTGTGATAGTATCTCAATGAGATTATTTATCAAAAATTTAGTGAGATACATATCAATAGTCAAAAATTGATTAATTCTAACCCAGAATCGTATTAAAGTGGACAACTCGTTACTATTATGTATCGTCAAGTACATTTTCATCAAAACCTTTTATGTTTTTTTAAATGTATTACCATTTTTCTAATAAATAATAAGATTGTTTTACTATTTCAAGTGTTTTTAGAGTCTTGGATCATTTTCAATACTTTTATTTTATTCAGTTTTAATGCTAACCTATAACAGTTATAAATTGTCAATTTTAACATGAATCTGGGTTACGAATAGTCAATTTCCGACTATCGATAAAGATTTTATTCACAATCGTAACTGTCAAAATTCTTAACAATGAGTTAATTATTTATCACCTCGTTTTACTTATAATTTTATCTCTAACCATTTACTTGTAGATAAATTTGTGTTTTCATTTAACACAAGTTCTAAGTGAGATTAAATTATTTTGTTTATTTCCATTTTTGATTAATTAATTATTGAATGAAGCACTTAAGACATAATAGTTTCAGATTCTTCTAAATATCATTTATTTGTGGGTTTCATCTTTTTCTACAATCTCTCATTGTTGACTGTTACTGGTCACTGGATAAATATAATATTCCTTTTCTAAAAATATTTTGATTGAGGTATTTTTTCAATACTGATTCAAATTAAAATAATGAATTATGTGAAGGTAAAACATACAAAAGATAAAGACCGCCTATATGTGTTACCTAAAATGTCGCACACTATTTATTTTATCTGTTATCCTACTAATCAACTAAAATATTTCATATTTCAGTAACAAAAATCTTTTAACTTCTAATTTATATAAAATAATATAAACACTAAATAACATTTTTTTATTACCAGCATTGTTTACCAACAGTTTCTATGCACTTTTTCAGATATTTCTTATATAAACAAACACCTTTCAATATACTTACTGACTCTTGTGTGAACGAACCTCGATTTATGACAATGTAAGGATATATATATATGTATTACCGTATCCCCTTTATAAAATACGGTATTATTATATACTAACCTAAAACGCATGATAAAATTTGTCTTTATTATTCTTTTCGATAGCAAAGAAAGGATCATTGTCAATTTGTCTTTTGATATAGCCACCTTCTCTTTAGGCTTCCTTAAATATCTTAAATGATATTGAAAATAAGATTAGTCTTTAGTCTGTCTCTTTGAATGTAGTGACTTGGTGAAATCCATGAACAATGCAAAAAAAAAAATCAACTTGCTTTTCTTTTCCGATTAATATTTTTGTTATGTAGTAAGCCTTTCTTAGAATATATCTCTTACATCTGTAATCATGAAAGGTTGTGTGCATGTGTTTTGTTTCTTTAAAATATGTATTTAAAAACCATACCTATACAATACATACCGTCTTCCAAGTGTTGTGGTACTTAATCAAATAATAAATTTATCATTTGATGTTACTAAGTATAAATTCTATATCTATTATAATCCATGTTAGTACTTTGTGAATTATGAATTTCTATCACTGTAAATCTTCTCTGCACACTTTTAAATAAAATTCTTAAGACTATAAAACATTCAAGCAAATTATGAATAGCATTTTTAGTATATATTCAGATTTTTTCAATATTAAAACCAAATACAGATGCTATTCGTCTTTCAATAAAAAATAAAATGTACCTTTCTTTCAAACATGTAAATATTCTTTCACAGGGATCGTCAAGCGTACATGAGAACTTTCTTATTTGATAGCAAGTTGTAAAAATGTGATTTCTTGATTATAACCAAAGTATACTTTGAATTATCAATATTTTTCATACAATGCACAAGCATTACTTAAATAATGAGAACAAAAATCTCTGAAAAGTCTTTGTCTTCTCAATATAATTTGTATGTAATTCAGAATTAATAATGCCTTTTCACATAAGCATAATAAAAATTATGTGGGTTTAATCTCAACATTCAATATTATTTAAGAAGGTTCGGCGACCCCTGTTCTATACTAATTTCATCATTATGTATTCTCATTTCTTTGTAAATTTTCCAATACTCTTTTGTATTTTTCACATATTAAAATAAAGTGCACATCTATAATTACGCTCTTGAATCAAGCCTCTAAAAGATTATACTCGTATTTTATGTTTTTACTGCTTATGATACTGTCTCTTATTCTGAATGTAAAAAGTATTGGTGAGAATTTAAGATTTTAACTATTTCGTCATTTCCACCCTCCATTTGAAGCCTACCTTCCTTCTGAGTCATCCAGACATCCCATAAATCAATTAAGTAAATCATATGACTGGTCATTGGTGGCCTTCCAGGGTGATGGAATAAATTTGGTTAGAAGAAGAAGCAGGCAGGATTCGGACTCCCCCGGGACAGCTAGATTAATCACCATGTTATAAGGAATGTTTTACAACGATCTTTGTGCTGAAGAATTGACCGTTCATACCTTATAAGTAATTTATTAATTCACTAATCCATTGCATAATAGATTTTTATAAACCAAATGATACAACTATCCACATTCTGGAGTGACAGGAAATCTTGAATTGATCTATGATCTATGATTGTAATCTCAACTAAAATGCCAATAACTCGTAACGATAGCAACATATTTATTTGTACAAGAATTGTCAAACATTTTCAATACCAAATGTAGACTAAAGGGTGCAGACCATACGGTTGTTTTTCAATAGGCACATCATGTATTTCTAATGATTTTTATACAATGGCGGATTACAGTAGGGAGATATTAGCTATCCATTAGTTCTGTTCACTTACCCCAAACTATTGGAGTAGCCCAGACATGCACAACCTTTATCTTCTATCGGGCAGCAAAGAAAACAATTAATTTAAGGTACGCTCAATCCTCTTCTACACGGGGGATATGTTACAAGTAAAACAACTGTGCAAAAAAGATTAAGTGAATTTAGATAAATGAATGATATGATCCATTACATTATTTTGACCGTGTTATTTCGAAAACATGAAAATAAATAAACCATGCAAAAAGAGGATTTTGAGTACTATAAACAAGTTGTTTTATTTATGTGTAATTCAAAAGTTAATGCAATTTTTATTAATTTGAAACTATTTTTTTATAATTTAACTTAATAATATTTGTAGTATTGAGCAGCAAAATCAATTTTTTATCAGTAAGCCTATTTCTATGAACAGATTTATTCTCCTTCATTAAAGAAAAAGATGGCTTATATATATTAAATATTTTTTTTACGTAAAAAAAATATATACTGCGTTTAATTTTGAGGGCAGTCAAAAATTTCAAAAAGACCCGCGGGTTGTGCATCATTGGACTAGTCAGTTTATTTCAGGACACTGAGCAGTTTCGCTACCAAGCTCTTCAAGCTTGGCTGGATAGACCCAGGGACATGCTAAAGTTTTGGATGAAGGATGCTGATCACATCCTCTGGGATTGTCATCTTATGAATGCGATCAATTAATCTAGTTGGTCCGACCAGCTGTCAGACCCACAGGCCACGCCAACTTGGTAGCTACAAAGGCTAACTACTTAGCATTCTGTAAATTACAGTGTCATACGGAGAAAGAGTAGATTTATTCTTCCCAAGACAATCCTAGCACAAAACCGAACAACGCATAACATTCGTTACACCGTGGGAAACTTCTGTTGGACACAGATGTATGGCCGTGTCAGGTGGTGGTTGCGTAGTCCTGTCCTAACCCAAATCATTCTATCCCTACTCTATTCGTAAAAAAGAGAGGTTGAGCAACTGAGACAAACAATTCTCATAGAAATACTACTGTCGAGATACATCTATTAGGCCATATGCTCCACATTGGGAGCGGACATGCATGAAAAAAAACACTGTAAATACTGCACCCATTCCACTTTTTGCGCAAATTTGAAAAGAAAACTTAAGTTTTTATACATTCTCGAGATATATTGATTTTTGGGAGCAATTTATGGAATTATTTGAAAGTAAGGTTTTTATGTGTAAATTTCTAGAACCAATGCCTCACAATAAGAAAGGATTGGGTGTACATTCAAAATAAGAGCAAATTGTTTAAACATATTAATTTTACTGTGAAAAAACAGCTGATCGTTTGATGTATATTTATGACTAAAGGAGCCTTGACTCTGCAATACTAACATTTGGCAAACGTCAAAAGGTGTTGGAAAATGATAATGAAAGACTGGTGAAGATATCCGAGTATGTGATCATTTGATAGTGCGTGTTTCCCCATTTATTATATGTATACCATACCTCGAACAATTATGATCTAGAAGCATAAATAGATGTCGTAAGATTTTCTTATTTACTTCGCTTGATAATAAATTTTAAATATTTTGGTGTTCATAAATTATATAAACATTACCCAATCTGTTATTTTTGTTATAACTCAATAAAGAAAAATCTATCATAACTAGTTTTTTATTCTTGATATAGCGTCAGCGTTACTCTCCGTTAAATCTAAAATCTTTACCAACAGTGGGGCTTTTCTTTTGAACAGTTTGAAATGCCTAAAAGCGTTTTGTATTAGCTTTTGACTGTTGGTACAAAACGAGTAAGTACATTATTCTATGAAAACGACAATGAACATCGCCGCAGTTATATTTGTGCTATATCAACCTTGAAGTTAAATATCGAATGTGGAAAGGAAAAAGGACGTAACCCACACATATCAAATTTTACAGGTGTAAAAAACGCGTTTTGATGATTTTGGGCCATATGCAAATTATGAATTATACACAACCTTGAAGTGCACGGGGACTTCTAAACTGGTGTTTAATTGACATAATCTAATATTAATTATAGACATTGTCTATGAAAAAACTTTATTTCAGACTTTTTTCTTGGTTTTAATATTTTACAGTCATTTTTTTCAAACTTAAAAGCTAAATTTAGATACTAATTCGGCATTTGCAGCTTCCATCCTTTTAATAGAACGTGTATCAAATTATACAAATAGGGTCAAATAATATTGCATGAGAGTTGAGCTATATGGCTCTTATGAACCACTAGATAATCAAACATATATAAGGTATAAATATGGTTGATTATCTAGTGGTTCATAAGAGCCATATAGCTCAACTCTCATGCAATATTCTTTGACCTTATTTGTATAACTTTGTCACCCTCCGAGGCGTGTGTTAATTTTTACTAAATTAGGTATTTTCCTACATTTTGATTATTTGTACTATTCTCCGCATAAAAATAAAAAAAAACATTTTTATTTGAAACACACCAATCTGGGATGTTAAACTTTTAATTTGAATTATAAAACGCATAGTTAAATAAATGTATTATTACATTTAAATATTTTTCTAAAACCTATAAAAATTGAATTTTGGCCTAGATCTTTTTTACTCTCATCTGTGAGCATTTGTGGAATTAATGGAATTTCACTCAAAATTATATGGCTACCGATTTGTTTTCAAATGTTATCCTTTTTAATTAAAAAACAAATAATGAAAATATTGTGAGTGCCAAAAATCATAAAATATCAATGTTTTTAATTCGTGTGTTTAGAAATAATAACAATTCGATAAAAAAAACATGAGAATGACAATTAATACAAGACTACACAACATTTGTACACACCAGCTCAGGGTTTACTCCTCAAAATTTGGAATAACCGGAAAATGTACAAATTTAAAATATGATTCAAGGAAATAGAAATTTATAGTTTACTAGCCGGTTCCTGGCAATCGTTGCAATGCCACTCAAAGAAATAAAGCGTTTATGTTTTAATTGTGTTTATTGAAGTGCATGTTTTTTTTCTGTCTGTTTGACGTTAGCTGCCGATTGTCTATGATACGACACACGCGCCACCTATTGTAACTTAATTGTAGTATAACCTTCGCGCAAGTGCAAGCATACATTGTCAAAATGAACTATATGGCGGACATACAAACATTGATTTTTATATACAAGACATACTGTAAGTTAATTTTACTATGCCTATAACCTTACCAGAAGTGCAAGCAAAAGGTTTGTCAAAGTTTTATTGCAATCCGATGAGCGGTGTGGCAACGCATAAAGTACAAACAGACAAGCATTAATTTTTATATATTAGATTTAAATGGGGCACAGAATGTTTTAAGGAAAAAGCTTCATGTAAATTAAAAATCTTATTTTATTTATTACTTACAACTATAGTTCTATAAAATAATTCACACAATAGACAAAAATCAATCATCCAACATACATTTTTCACTATAATCTACCGAATTGAAATGTACATTTTTTTATGAAAAATAGGAAGAATATCTCATTTATCCTCATGCCCTGTTTTAACTGTGCATAATCAAGCGTTTGACCAGAACTCAAGCCTCAGAAATGGATTAAAAAAGCACTTGTGTAATGTCAATTAAAACCTAGTTACCAACTTTTGGCAGAAATTTGGATGGCTTGCTGGTTGAACGATAAAAGTATATTGATTTTGTTTTGTTTTTAAATTTACCAATAAGATTTCTGAAAACCAAATCAACTACCAATTAGTATTTGGAATATCTGTCAATAATAAAAAAGCAGAAATTTTGAAATGAATATTTGCAGGAATGATTTCTTCTCTGTGCAAGGTAGGGAGAGAGTAACTTGTAATGATATTAACTAACTTTACTAGAAACCTCATCCCAATGAGGTATCAAAAGAATTCATTTTGAGGTTTACTTTACACACGTGAAGATCAAAATTTATTCTGGTAAAGCTATACGTTTAAACCAAACCAATATAACTGGCTCCGCATAAAAGCATACTTGAGCCACCAACTTTCGAAAGAAGATGTCACCAAATTAATGGAAGAGAACATATCTCAACGATAGTTTAAAACTGATTGCCTAAAACGTATTACAAAAATATTTTGACGGGCATTACTTTAGGACTTAAGTTATATGGTATGTGATGGAAAATCTACCACTGCGTGGAATTATCTCCGAGACGGCCCTGCGCCACCTTGCCATCCGCCACGCGCACCCCTGTGAGCTCCCACACTTGGACCTCCACGTCCTCGCCCGGCAACTGAAATGATTAAAAAATACTTTTGTGTAAATTCTACTTGTAATCTACGTAGGCACATTATTTTTCGTCAATGTGGATTATATGAATTACTAATAGGGTATCTCAACATAAGTTGTTTCACGAGAACTGGTTACTTTTCACATGCTCATCCTCTTCATTTGAGGACAGTAAGAAAAGAAAAATAGTGTTAGGAGAGTACTAGGATTTTAACTATTGATACTGTGAGTGAGCAGATGAATACCCAACAGCGTTGATATATCTATATATTAATACTCGATAATGTCCGAAGGATGTCCCACAGATTTCACACCTTCCAGTCTCCACTTTTTTATTCATACTAAATCTATATATTAATAGCCGATAAGGTCCGTATGAGTGAGTGTAAGGTGTCCTCGACCTTCCAGTCTCCACTTTTTTAAATAAAATAAAATAAAATAATATAAAATAAAATGAAATGAAATGAAATAAAATAAAATAAAATAAAATCAAACACAATGCAACAAAAATCTCACGTTGCTGGGCAACGGGCTTACAGCTATTCTATATATTAATAGCCGATAATGTCTGTCCGACCACATTTCACACCTTCCAGTCTCCACTTTTTTGAATAAAATAAAATAAATTAAAATAAAATAAAATTAAATTAAATTAAATTAAACTAAATAAAATTAAACACAATGCAACAAAAATCTCCCGTTGCTGGGCAACGGGCTTACAGCTAGTTTATATATTAATAGTCGATAAAATAATCACTCGCTTTTCACTTTTCACAAATGTGTGCGTATTGATGTCCTCGAGACTTCTTCTTCTACGAAATGTATTTTGTTTGCGTAAATTTTCAAATTAATAGTTAATGAAATAAAATTAAATTAAATTAAACTAAATAAAATTAAACACAATGCAACAAAAATCTCACGTTGCTGGGCAACGGGCTTAGTTATAGTTTAATTTAGGATATTCAGGTTGTCGTAGAAATAGGATAAATAGTGGGATTAATGGACAACGGTGTTTACTGTTACCATATGGTCACGCTCATCCTTACAGGGTACGTGTATTTTGTAAATGTGCGCGACAGATATTTTTTGTTTACAACGGCGTCAATACTCAAAATATATATTTGCTTACTTTTAAAATGTTTTAAAAAACAGTATAATTCAAAATCAAAGAGTTTTAATTACAAAATTCACTTGTAAATAACAAAACTTGACATGTTGAGACGTTAAAAAATAGGCCATAGCATATTTTGGGGAATCCAGGTAAAAAATGACAATCGTTATGTTGAATATAAAAAAAACAATGTATAGAAATGACCACACATAATAGAAACATATAAAATAGTTTTCACATTGACACAAAAATATAGAAATTTTAACTGACATCCTTGTCAACCGATTTTGAGTAAATCCAACGATATTTAGGAAGAAATACGAGTAATAGCGGGAATAATCGAGAATGCTGAGAAGATTTACTCACGTGGTCACGCTCATCTTTCATGGGTTAATGGAAATTACGAAATATTAAGGAAATTCATTACCATTATTCAAATTTACTCTATGGTTATGTTTGTTCTAAGAAGTTCCATTCAACATATTATGGTGTATTTTCATACTAATATTACATTCGTATTTTGCATCAATTTTATCAGTTTCCCTGATTCTCACGTATAATAATTTTTGGCATATTTCTATTCGTAATTAGATTTCTTTCCGGGCTGCATTTACTTTATTTCATAGAAAACGTAGCATGTTCTATAGGAATAACTTCAAAAGGCACTTCGATACATAAATAAGCTTTATTGAATAAAGAAACAGCCAGATTTTCATAGATTGTTATTGTGCTTTCCGTAAGCTAAAAAAAGGTAAACCTATTTTCGTTTTAGATACATAGTATTTGTTTAAATAGAAGGCAGATATAGAAATCAACCTTTTAATAACAAAAAATATTGATTTAATATGCATCGAAAATCTAACCTCAAATTAATGATCACAACTAACGTTCATAAACAAAGTATTATATGATAAAAATGACACACGAAGCCGATGATATTTACAGAATAAACTCATGAACACATAATAAATCATAAAATGTGCAGTGAAGATAAATAACAAACCTTGAGCTCGTAAAATAGCACTTTTTCCTCTGCCGGCCGACCCGGATTTGGTTCCTTGACGTTTAAACATAGGCGCATTTTTTAACATGTCAGGAAGTATGAGGAATCTTATTTTTGAACCACGAATATAGACATTTTCTAATTGTGCCACTCTACCATCTCTGTGTGTCACTGTTATTTGTGTCATTTGACAATTCATATTATCTTCGGCTTCTATTAATTTCCCTCTATATACTTCGCCGGTGATAGTTTCGCAGGTCACAAAATGCCCTTCGGCTTCGTGTAAAACTTTAATGGGGACTCCAATCGACATATTGATGTATTATCTTTCGTTGTGTATATTATTTTTGACAAATGGTTTATTATTTTAGCAGATGAACGTTGATAACAAAATCGTATTTAATACGAATTCTACAAACCGCTTCAAATTTAGCTTAAAGTATTGCTATAAAAGTAAAAAGATAAACAAATAATCTTGTCTATGAAATTTAATAAAATATATGGAATATAAAGGAATACTTAATTAATGTGAAAACTAATACTACCATTCGCCAAAATCCATTTTGAGAACTAATGAAATAAACTGCTAAAATATTTGGGTACTGATTCAAAAGTACAGAATTAAATTTAAAGTTTTTATAATAAATGTGTCTTTTTCTTCGTTAATTATAAAATAAAAAAAAATGTATCTGAAAAAAAATATTTGTATGCATTTGTAAGTAAAAACATTTTAAGACATCAATTGTGAAATTCAAAAACAAACATGATGGTCATCTTCATCAATAATAAAACACGAAATCACCTTTTTGGTGTCTAGTTATAACTACTTTATAATTTTTATTTTTATTATCCAATAAGATTCATGCAATCGTTTTGTTTTAATTCTAAGCTACTTTTGCGAACAATAAAAAAAATGTTTCGTCGTATTATTTGCGTGTGCTTTTGCAAGTAATTTCAAGCGAACTATATATTTTTTTATTAAAACGCAATAATTCCAATAATATTGAGCTATCTTCCCGGCTGTTGATTTTTCCTTCATCAAATTCTTTTTCTCTTTTTTAATTAGGTAACTATTATAAATTTAAAAAAAATGATTATACCTACTGTGAATATTCCTATTTAACGTATGGCAATAAATATCCAAATGTCACACCAGCGTAGGCATAGACTAAAGCGCAGGAAAAGAGTGGTTGTACAAGTGCTTATTTTTAAAAAATAGAATTGGGAATCAGCGAAATCATTTGAGAATAGAACAAATACGACAATGCCGGTTCGTTTCATTTGTTTTTAGTTTGATTTAATATTTTTGTTTCGTTGCTATAATATCCGTATCAATGGTGATAGCGGTTATGTGTCATCGAACTGTCAAAAGGGTGTGAACTATTAACACCATTTTACAGATAAGAAGCCTTGTTTATTTTACCGAAAATTACACAAATCGAAGCCTTAAAACCTCCGACACATGTTTTCTTTTTGCAAGTTTTCTGTGGTGAAAGAGTAGTTATCTACTATTTTAAAAAAACATTTTTTTAGTCGCAAATTATCAATATTTTCCTATACAAACTAGATTTGCCTGATATTTATTTTGTCTTTCAATGTTTATCGTAAAAAGGGTAATTTTGTCATGAGCCATAGCACGGACTATTGGGGCGAAAAACTTCACAGACTAAGCTAAAAACAACGCCACGATTTTAAATATTCATTGAAGCATCCCGGAAGCACGTTAAAATCACACATTATTATGAAGAACACTGATAAATAAATTGGTAAATATGTCATTTAGTAGCACCTCGACTATTGCCGCGCGCGCGGCCATTACGAATATTGGAGGCGAAGATTTCGTATTACGTATAATTTATCAGTGTTCTTCTTTTTATCGTGTGGTTTTAACGCGATTATCAAGCCCTAAATAAAATATTTTAAATCGTGGCGTTGTTTTCAGCTTAGTTTGTGAAGTTTTTCGCCGCAATAGTCGGTGCTACTCGGTGCTACTGAATGACATATTTACCAATTTATTTATCAGTGTTCGTAACGAACGTTATGCGTTGTTAAGCTGTGTGCTAGGATTGTCTCAGTAGCAATTGACCAAGACTTGGCGGCATGCACTTTCCTTATAAATTTGTCAGGAGTTGTTACCATTACTCTGGGGTTCACCGATTTAAAACCACTGGTACAATGTGTAGGACGAAATACGTACTTGAACGTTTACTTTCAACTAAACAGAAGAGTATTTCTCCTTTTTTTTTTACATACGGTTAAGTTTGTCACAAATATATTTTGATTGAAATTTCATTCTAGAATTTCAGTCTTTTTACGGAACCATTTAATATAAATATGTATTTGCGTATCATGCTTCTGATTTTTTAAAGCTTAATATATAAGTTTGGTAATTATAGAGTATAGCTCGTCATGTATTATTACGGCGATAAACTTCACAAACTAAACTAAAAACAACACCACGATTTAAAGTTATTTTTTGAGAGCTTTATAATCGCCCTAAAACCACACATTATTACGAAGAACACTGATAAATTATGCGAAATACGAAATGGAAAACAGAGGCGATGTACTGAAAAATATTTCGTATTTCACATAATTTATCAGTGTTCTTCGTAATAATGTGTGGTTTTAACGCGATTATAAAGCTCTCAAAAAATAACTTTAAATCGTGGCGTTGTTTTTAGCTTAGATTGTGAAGTTTATCGCCGTAATAATCCATGACGAGCTATACTCTACTTTTACCATAAGTTTAGTTAAATTAAGTAAAAACAATTTTTTTAATTTTAAAACAACATTTCAACATTTTGAATAAGTGTTTATCTGCATATCAATATTTTATCGTATGCATACTGTGTGTTAAAATACTACATATTGGGAGTGGAAATGAGTTAAAAATAAGTATTAAAATTGTTATAATTTTTCAAGGCTTACCACTCGTCGTTTGAGAAGACAGAAGGTTCCCTAACTTTGGGTAACTTGGCCCTGTTACCCATCAGGACGCAGTACCGAGGACCCGCCCTGACCGACCCCAAAGGGATGGACATTATTGACGAGGCCATATACTTCTTTAGAGCCAATGTATTCTTCAGATTTTATGAAATAAAGGCGAGTAGATTCATTATTTTACTTCAAAGTGAGTTGCGATCTGACTGCAAGTTTGTTGAAATTGCGACTTTTGTTTAGATCATATTTATTTTCACAACAAATGATTTTCACGCATTACAAATATTTCGCACAAAAAATAAATGCTTTCACCAAAAAAAAAATTATCCAACATGAAAAAATATATTTGGACTATTAACAAATATACTGCAATTACAAAAGATATCTTAGGATAAATTAGATCCCACTTTGAAATGGTTGGTTTACACTAAGGAACAGATAAATCCCAATAAGTTTTTACTATTTCCAGAAACATTGCATTGGTACTTGCCAACACGCTTGAGTCATAATACACCATAGAATTGAATCAATTTTCATAACCCAGACCATGCCTGGGCAAATGGCAGCCCACAATGAAATTTCAGCTGGCCTGTGGATTATTCTAAAAATTGTGCATATTAAAAATATGTAACTAATTAAATAAATTAAAAAACATTTATTCGTTGGTTCGTTTTGATAAATTTAGTTTTATATAAAATATGTCTAGTGATAAAAATGGTATTTAAAAAAAGCCGAAATTTCAAGAAAAATTCGTAAATAATAGTGGATCACCAGTTTCTAAAGTTGATCCTGATAATGTGAACGTTTTTTCTTTTGAAAAATGTGTGGAGGGTTGTAGCAGAATTAATGTTTGTCACTAACCCCAAGTATGCCACTTCCCTTCCTAATTAAAAAAAAAACCACTCAATTTTGCAGTTTTTTAATTTGACCCGTGGCCAAAAATTCATCCCCAATGTGGCCCGACAGCCAATAGATTTGCCCACCCCTGCCATAGACTAATAAACTTTATTTATATCTATTAAATTAACTTTATTTAATTTCTGTCAAAGTGCTGACATCCCGTGTTTGATATTAATACGTCATTTAATATGTGTTTGCTTCCAATTTCCAGTCCGAAGCTGATCGAGTTTTAATATACCTGACACTTTACATAACTGAATGTCTGAAGCGGCTTCAGAGATGCGCAACACGAGCGCAGGCGACACAGGAACTCTACTCTCTCGCCATATCAAAGTTCAGTATTCCTGGAGAGCCTGGATTCCCCCTGAACACTGTCTATGCAAAGCCGACTAATCCAAATGAAGCTGGTAATTTTTAAAAATCAATAAGAAAAATTATATATTTATATATCCACCTAATCTGATGAGGCGAAACCTGGAGATTTGATCAAGATTGCATCTCGAGAATTTTTCAATAATATTGATTTCTGCTGCTTGACGATACGAAAATTTCAAATTCCATTCATCAAATGAGCGTCTGAGAAGTGCCTCTGAGCCGAGTAGTATTTTAGAAAGCATTGAGTTTGATGCGTTATAATATTTTACAAGTCTTATAAAGTATCGTAAAAGTGAAGTGAGCTTAGTAAATACTCACTGCAATAGTGTTTTCTTTCTAAATAGAAATATACAATCCACTAAAACACTAAATAAAAATGTGGTTGTACTAGCAAAATCTCGCACCACAAAAATGATTTAATCCAGCTGTCGTCGTCTAAACTGAAGCAATGTGATTATTGCTTTAAAATATGTTTGGCTTACAATGGCATTTTTTTTAATTATAAGATACGAAAAATCTGTAATTTCCTGTAAAATTTGTGTCTTGTAGAATGCAAGGTATTGTTTTATCATTAGCGATCTACAATACTGCATTAATTGCTTTAATTACTTATCTTTTTAATTATTAAATTTTAGTAATGATCGTAATTGTGGGGTAATAATGCAAAACGTACTATTTCCAAAAGTCAACGACAACACGAGCATAATATTATGATTTAATCAATCAAAAATCATACAATAAATTATTTTGAAATCATTGACCTGCTTTATAAGCTTGGCATATGGTGAAAAGTATTTTAAATTCGTCATTCTAATGTATTTTTTTTTCAAAACACACTATTTCCTTCAACTATGTGTACTATGTGTACCGAAAACAAACTTGTTTTCTTTGTTTATTTTCAAATAATATAAAAACAAATATATTTAGGGAAACAAGTTAGTAAAAAATGGAGAAAAAATACAAAAGAAATTATGTTTTAAATAAATAAGAAAAAAATATTATTTTATCCTAAGCAAAAAGACAATTTGCAATCAATGTGTCTGCGTAAGTATTGTTTTCACCTCAGCTCTAGCTGCGTGACTTTATAAGTGGGTAAACATCAAGGTTCGTGGTCTGAGTCTTCATCATACTCATTTTCCTCAGTGGTTTTTTAAACATTTTCATTAATTACATTGTCGTAGAATTGATTTCCTTCCTCAAGCACTGTGAAAAATTTCATTAATTTCATGACGCAGAAATATAGCTATTGTCACAAACAGGAAAAATATTTTTTATTTTATCAAACTTTCATTGCTCACTATCAATTTTATTTAGTAAGATACCCATTACAAACTGTTTTTTGTTTAGAGCAGAACAGGAATCTGAGAACAATTTTGACATCATGGGCGTTTTTATATCCTTGTATATAAATAACCTCTATGTTTAAAAAATCTGCAATTGCTGAGCACACTTCGCTTGGTCCTCTTATTGATTTGGTTCCCTGTCAGGAATAAACAAAAATAGTATCATTTCCTTCACTGTCCTTAGTGCAGATCGCAATGCTTAAAATATACAGTCAAATTTGTCAACCAACATAGTGCACATTGACATAACATGGAAATAGTGCGTTTTGCAAGAAAAGGCAGATGATTTCCCATTGGAAATAGTATGTTTTGCAGAAAAATACGATTTTCAAGTTGAAAAACGACGGTGTTTTATACACTTTATCAAAAAACTAATAATACCAGTCGATTCCTTAGGCTTGAATTACCCTATCTGTATACCCAATTCAATATCGCTCATTTTGGAAATAGTACATTTTGCATTATAGCCCCACAATTATGGTATACAACTCTTCTTACATGGTTAAAATGTTTATTTATCTTTAGATACCATGAGACAGTACATTCAACAGTTGAGACATGAAACGGGTCTTAGAATGCTTGAAAAAGTAAGTTCTCTTTATTTTTTTGTGTCGTGTTTTCAATCCCGAATTGTATTTGCGGTAGTATCCAACGAGATATATGCTTTGTTTATCTCAAGATGATTATTAAACAAGAAGAATTATCTGCTGTAGTCCATCCTAACATGTTAGTTGTCACGTCATTTACACAATTGATTACTTGAAAAACAGTTTCATACAAGCGTAGTTAAATGAATATTGTGCTGAGGAACATTTTCTGTTAACCTGTCAACTGTGTTGCAATCAGGACTGTGGAGTAGTCAATAAGATGAAAGCAACTCCGATTCCAACCTTCAAATAAAATACGACTCCAACTCGCTTTAAAAAACCCTTCCCTTTATTATAATACATACAGTCATTATTTCACCAATAAATACGATGAATAGACTATTTTTCGAATTTATCAATTTTACAAGTACTGTATGTACTTATATAGATTACAACTTCCTGTGTGAACAGGGGCTTGAATTCTCCATATCAGTATTTTATTTCATTATCTCGATGAAGAATTGAGAAATCCTGCCCCTGATTTTTTGTTCTCTTACAAAATATTATTTATCTATCAAATAGTTTAATTTTTTTTATGCGTAAGGGTATCCTATATTTTTTTAGACTTAGTAGCATGCCATAGCACCACTTTTGATTCAAGCGTACACAAAGAGTTTAAAACAGAATCAGTCGTTAGATTTTTGCCGACTGACTCCGCAGCCCTGGTTGCAATTGATTAGTAATATTTCATAAGCGATTTGTCCTCGCAAAAAGTTTATTCGTATTTTTCTCGCCTTTCCTACTTTTGGCTTAATTAATCTGTTGAATTATCTTAATTTCCAGGTATTCTCTACCCCCGACGATAAGCCTAGCAAATGGTGGTTGTGTTTTGCCAAGAAGAAGTTCATGGATAAATCTCTGGCTCTCCCGGGACAGTGATTAACTTAATTCGTGCAATAACACATTAACATTCAGTAATTATTTAAGTCTTTTAATAATATGTTTCAACGTGTGCGGATTGGTTCTAAACCGGCTCTTATTATATTGGACGTATTTGAATTTGCAGACAAGTACTATTTACTAGTCAGTAATTTGTCTAAAATAAAATTGAAACATATTATATTAGACCTCGATAAGGCGATCATGTTCAATGATTTTCAAATCATTTGAGAGATTGATTTATTTTAAAAGGTTAAACAATGTCCTGACTCTGATAAGGCATTGGCAGTACTCTTCATAGTCGGGCTCATTGCCTTTTTTAATTTCGGATAACACGAAGGGCTCGATAGTCCCCTCACTTATATCCAAATTATGGTCCTTGTTAGGTTGGTATCTGCTTTCGAACCGCGGTAGATTATGCTGTTTTCATAATTCAACTGCCAAACGCTGTTGTCATAATGCATGCATTGAAATAAGTGACTTATTTCTCCAATATTTCATATCATTTTTAAGACTTATAATTTATTTTTTACTTTCTTACAAATATGGATTTCAGGATCATATAAGGAGTTATCTATTTTGAAAAAAGCCATATTAAATGTTAGGTTGTCTCAGCATTAAGTAATTTATAACTGAGAAAAATGATGGACTCCAGTTAGAGTATATTTATCGTTGTTGTCTATGGTAACATTGCCCATCTTTTGTGTACTAGACTTAACTGTTTATCACGTCTAGTGTTGCCTTGTGTCCAATATGCAATATCCCCTCTAGAACCAATTCGCAGACATATTTCATAATCACCAAATGTTCGTATGCATTATTTTTAAATGAATCTAGTTAAATGAATCATTTTAGCGAAAAATTCACTCGGTTATTTTAATTTTCTTGTTTTTATTTTTGCTTTATTTTTCTGTATCTTCCAGTATTGTTTAATTTAAACCCCTTTATTTGTAAATTTTATTATGAATATTAAATAAATTTACACTAAAAACTTTTTTGTACTGGCCCTAGGTGTCCCTAAAAATGTTTACTAAAATGATTCGAGTGATATTAAAGTCGGTGTTAATTCTGTGCAGTTATGCAGAAAGCTGACAGACTACTAACGGAACACTTAACATTTTTTAAAAATAATTTTATGGAGAAACGGTTGAAGTAACCGTCGTTTTTTTGTTAAGTGTGTTCTTACAGCAGTAATGATATTTAAGAAGTGTGATTGTTTTCTACAAAAGAAAAGGTAGTATATTCGGCAAATTTTTAATTGTCGTAATGCTTTCATAAACGACTTATTTGTAAGCAGCCCAGATGATTTACATATAATTTTGTTGAAATGACTGCCTTAATCTTTGTATCCCCATGAAAAATGTCCAGATTTGTGAGGTCTGGCAAACGAAGACTATTCTAGTAATTTTCACCATCCAATTCATCTTCTCAGCAGATTCTCATCAAGGAAGGCATTTACATCTCAACGGTAATACGGTGGTTTGCCTATCTGCTTTTATTAGTGCTTCAAAATGTATGATTTATTTCTATTTTATAAGGATATGTACTGTTGCAGTTTGTGGTAAAAAATATTGTTGATTCCCCATATTATAAGGATAATTCCTGTATTTAGATTATTTTTTGTTTATCATATTAGGTCTAAAATCATTTGTTTTGTATAAACTAACGGGCATGTGTATTTCATACAAAATTAATCTCTGCAAATGATTATCAGTTAAAAATGCTCACGATGGACAGTCTTCTTCTGGTCATTATTTAAAACAGTGTTTCTCAACCTTTTTGGGAGCGTGGCCCCTTTTGAGTGTCTTTATTTTTCTGTGGCCCCCATACCATTGTTTTGTCTTCCCATAAAAATTATAATTTCAAAAACCCACCTTTTTTTATAGCTCTTTCGAGATTTTCGAATGCAAGTAATTTATTTTATTTACGGACTTACGAAAAATAGCTGCGTGACGTCCGCCATTATGCTCTTCCCTGTATCGTTTTATCAATACCCGTGGCCCCCCTAAACTGTGTTGTGGCTCCCCAAAACAAAAATAAATCTCTGTGGCCCCCTTAGAACACGCTGTGGCCCCCTGGGGGGCCACATGGCCCACTGTTGAGAAACCCTGATTTAAAATATAGAACGAGTGCAAGAAAATTGTGATTTATTCATATATTATATAATGCCTTTCCACCGAGAATTGACAGGATCTAAAGACATATTTTGACGAGTCTGACATATTATTTGATTAGCTTTTGAAGGTTGGTATAAGACACATGTATTAACTGCAGCTATGTTCATTGTTGTTTAAATAGAGTAATATACTTATTTGTTTTCATCGAATGTGAAAAAACATTGAGAACCACTGATCTATCATGGCTAGAATTAAAAAAAAAAATAGTTGATTAACCCATTCGTTATAATACTAATGATTTAACAATTTTTCTTGTTAATTTATGTCACTGTCGCAGAGTTTGAATCTTTCTATAACTAAGTATTGTTTACAGAACTCTTTGAAATAATAACCTTATGATAAACATTTAAACATGATAATATTAAAAATCAGTCGATAACCAATTTTTTCATATTCAACTCTATATTTGACTCCTTTTTTTTATCTTTCGAGTAAGCGTGTCTCTGTTTTTCTTCAGCAGCATAATATGGTATGTTTCTTATGACTCTTTCTGTATTTTGTTTGTGGATAGTCTGTGCATCTGGAAGATCGCCACCATAATTTGACGGTAGGCATTTTTTTGGTATGTAGTCTCTGTAAAATGCTTCCCAGTCCATGTCTGAACGATGGAGCACTATCTGAAAACAAAGCGATAATTTTTTCAATTCATGCAATTCCAAATACAAAAAAACTTGGAATGGAGTGAGGAAGAAATGTGGTTAAATAGAAGTTAATAATTGC
Organism: Himalopsyche tibetana; assembly: GCA_030503985.1. Lineage (NCBI taxonomy): Eukaryota > Metazoa > Arthropoda > Insecta > Trichoptera > Rhyacophilidae > Himalopsyche > Himalopsyche tibetana. The sequence continues at coordinate 4,487,937 of JAPJYX010000011.1, read as the reverse complement.
CAATAAAAATTTATTATTAACACAATTCTCATCAATATGTTATACAAGATGAGTGCAAAGAACTTAACATTTGTAATCATTATTATTGAGAATAGTTAAAGAAGAGAGAGAAGAGAGAAAAGTTTGTCGCCTGTGTGGTCAACCTCTTGGCTACCGCTACGGAGGTCACGGGTTCGAATCCCAGTACGGGCAGTTTTATAAATTGATTTTTCAATCGATTTATGAATTTCTGTTCAAAGGCATGGATGTATGTGATGTCTTGAATTCCCTCCTCCCACTCATCCTATCCTATGATCGGGGCGTATCGAGAGCGATTAGCTAACCACTAGTCCTTTCCTAGCCCTTTCCTTCTATTCCTACTCTCTTTGGAAAAGAGAGGTTGAGCAACTGAGTAACAAGCAGTTCTCATAGAAACACTTCTGTTGAGATAAACTCCATTAGGAGTACATGTGGTCCACATTGGGAGAGGACATGGTAAAAAAAAAGTTAAAAACTTACTATATCAATAACTTCTGGTCTCATAAACGGCTTCATGATTTTCATCATTATGTCAAATAGGTAAACAGTATTGATAACGTGGATCGTTGTAACACGACCGTTGAGTCCTTCTTGCAAATAGTTCATATGTTTTGCCATGTATCTGAAATTGAAATAAACGTATCAATGAATTGCCCAAATAGGTATTATGATTAGAAATTGAGTAGTGAATCACATCACGAACTTAAAAGAAAAATTTTCTTCTTGGTATGTTCATGGATGCACTCGGTTCGACATCCGCTGCAAGTTTGCATGAATCAATCTTCGTTGGATCAGATCTGATAAGGCTTACATGGAATGCAGAGAATAAATTTTACTACGAGTGTTAGAGGAAACTTAATTGCATGCAATTTAATATACAAGAAATGGGGGGAAAATTGGATAGGTTTAGTTTAGTGTTTCTCAATCACATCAGAGCCCATGGCCCCTCTTGAGTGTCTAATTTTTCTGTGGGCCTGTGGTTTTGTACTAAAATCCCAAACGAAAAGACGTGGGACTTTTTTGTAGGTCTTCCCTTATTTTGAATTTCAAAATCCTAGGAATTTCGAATCCAAAGTTTGCGGGTTTCCCAAAATGAACACCACGAACCCTTGTTTATTTTTAGCTCTTCTCACATATTCCAATTTCTAAAACACAAGAATTTACGGACTTTGGAAAATTTGCTCTTGGCTCCCTTAAAAAATAAATTGTCTGCCCCCCCGTTGAGAAACCCTGCTTATCTTATGATTCAAGCTTTCACATTGTTAGATGTAGGTTAGTCATTTTCATTTTCAATATTGTCAGTTTTCTTCATTTATTCTAAAAATTAAAAAGAATATACAGATTTTTAATATACAATATTATTTATAAATCTGATTTTTATTTTGTTTATTTACAATTTATAATCATTATGTATCCATTTAGAGGAGTGTTCCCCAACCTTTTTACACTTGCGGACCACTAATGCAGAGTCGCATTATTTACATCTACTTTTCACTAGAAAGATTTCATACGAAACATAAATATTACTAATATTGGTGTTTTAGTGCGTTTTTAAAATTAGCATACGTATTTAATTTACACTTTTACCCACAATTAGTTGAGTATATACTTTCTAGATATTGAAAAAAGGATATAATTGGATAACGGATACAATTTGAAATGACGTTTTCTTGACACGTGTTTAAGTTCATACCATATTATAACCACACTCGAGATCGGTTGCCGGCTTCACCACATTTGTTGGGTATTTCACTTCCCATTATTTTTAAGTTCCTTGGTGTCGCATCATCCTACCAATTATTATTATACAATAACTAAAAATACAAGTAAACGTGAAGACGAAAAAAAATCCCGTATTTAATATTTTTGCATGGCGAATTTCTTGAAATTTAGCCTGGCACCGAGCCGCGGACCACCGGTTGGGGAACACTGATTTAGAGAACTCATTGAGTTAAGGGATTTTGGTTTATTCAGTTTGTATTTGATTTTTGATAATGATTTTTGATAATGCGAAAAAAATCCCACCGTTGATGGCAATGGGCTTACAGCTAGTTTGTCTAAATGATGGTCTGTTGAAGCGAAGACTTATCTTTACGTGATTTTCTGGATTCCAGCATACACATATACATACACTGAAATTCTGCTTATTCATTAAAAAAAATATCTTGAAACTAAAGAAAATACACACCAATTTGTAAATATAATACACAACACGGCAATTTTTATAAACAACAAAATTAAAAAAGGTGTCGGAGTCATTAGTTTGTTTCCGACTCCATCTTCGACTCCCTGATAATTTCGGAGTTGGTCTATCGAAGCGAATACTTATCTCTACTCTTTGGATTCTAGCATACACACATACAACAGAACATCTGTTACCATTCCCTGAAAAAATTTGCTCGAAAGTAAAAAAAAATACATACCCAATACTGATTTTTGGTATATGTCCAAGTCTTGATTTTTTTAGATCAAATATTGCAATAATTCCGTTGTCTGGTCCTTCTTCATTAACAAGAGCATCTATAATTGAATAATGATATATTATTAAGGTTTAAGGCACTGTCTGAAGGTGTCTAAACCGAGGTCCATGTGGCCACAGCATGTTTCAAGAAGGCCAAAGGGAAAATATCAATTTTTGGGAGCCACAGCAGGCTTTTGATAAAATGATAAAGAACTAAATTTAATAAGATATAATCAACTAAAATTAAAACAAACAAGGGAACAAGGAGACTGGCAGGGAAAGAGAAGAGCGACCAGGTGGGTCTGGATTCGATTCCCTGTAAGGTTAAATTCAAATTTAGATTTTTCAATTTAAGATTTAAGACGTGGGTGTTTGTGCTTATCTCGAGGGACTTATTAAAAATTCTCATTGTTTTCTCGTATGATCTTTCAACTTTAAAATATTTGGCGCATTGGCATTAGCTGTAATGCCAAATATTGTCGTTTTTTTTTTTGAATAAATCTACTGTATATTGACTTAAAAAAGTTAATGAAAAACTGTTACCAGCTCCAAATAATTCAACTATAATATCAAACAACGCCAGAAATTATGATCAAACCAATCAAAAACAGATGACAAATAATTGTCTTAAAGAATGCAATAAACTGCCAGTTGATTTGTTATATTTACCATATGACATCGTGGACCACTTGCAACTCGCTGCATAATTGTATTTTTCAACAGTGCTGTCATATAATCCATGTATTGAGACGATACACCCTTTATCTGTTTTTTGGCTGCAGAATAAATGTTCCCTGTAACAAAAAAATATGTATATTAACCTTTAAATGCAAATGACAATTAACTTATTAGTGTCTACAACCGTGATCCGCAACCTTTTCTCACGAACGGCACACCTACACAGTACGCAGAAGTCTATACCCAGTAAAAATGCTAATGGGTATTTGTAGGTGAGTGAAATGGCTTACAGCGCCATCTACGAAAATGTTCTACTTCTTCTAATAAAGTTAAACTTATAAAAATCAATAACTTACTGAACTTCTTGGAGTTGCAAAAAAACTTCCGAGTGCGGATCTCTGTTGTCGAATTGGTCCGGGTGATTATCTTTCAATCTATAATGATTTTTAATACATGTTTTTGTATCGTCCATTACTTGCTTGCACGCCTGGTGAAATACCACCAATTGTTTATCCGTCAAATCCCTAGGTATAATGCTGCTGCTGCTGAGGTTCTTCACCCATGTCTTCAGTTCTGCGATATCTGATTTCTTCAAAGAAGGTTCTCTGGCGAAGCAGGCTTCGTAATCGAATTGTAGATCAAATGCCATCTTGGAAAGTTGTTAACTGTCAACTAAACAAATCATAACAGTATTAGCCATATTTTAGTCATACTTGTTCAGTGTGTTGTTTATTGTACAAAACTGGGACCGGCAGTGGGGTAGGAAGGGGTCCTGGCGCCCGGGGCGATCCTTGAATTTGCCGCCCCTAATATGTCCTCTTATTTGGTTTTTAAATCACTTCAACTATTTATAAACTATGAATGTGGAGTTTTGACGATAGGTGGCTTAATTTTTTTTATGTATAAAAATAATTTCTCGCAAAATATTGAACACTACTGGGAACCGGTAGACTTTCAAGTAGGAGACTTTCAAATTTGCGGATTTTAAGTATGACTGAGTAACAAACAGTTCTCGTAGAAAAGGGTAAGGTGTTTGTTTATTATTAATATAAAAATATCATGTTATTATTGACGATTAAAATATTTATGTGTGGCCCATCAGAGACATACACTAGTTTATTTGGCCCGCCAAGTGATTTCAGTCGGGCATCCCTGGTGTAGACAGTTAGTATCTTGATGATTTGTTGTTTTCTTTTATACCAACTCACTAAAATTGTTACACACACGAGTATATTTATTTGTTGTGAATAACACTTTATTTTATAAAAAAGAAAATAACTCCCGAGTCCCGAGGTTGAAAAAATATTTTAAAACCTTTTTTTTGTTTTGTCTCAATTCGATTTCAAACTTTCTTGAGATAGATACCTCGCTACGAGAGCATTCTTCGTTGACTGATCCGAGATTCACATTATTATTTATTCATTAATACACTTTAATGACATAGATTTAATAAAAACATTATTTTATTTGTTGACTTAAGCAGTATCATAATATATTTCTAGTGATAATAATAATAAAAAGTACTAGAAATAAAAAAATATCAAGATAGTTTTTTTAAAACCAAAAAAACATAACCTAGCCAAGATATTAAAAAAAATATTAGCTCACCTTTTTCCTTAAAACTTTTATAAATAGTTATCAGTGGCAGATTACCCTGTAAGCTAGCGGTCGGGGAACCGGAGCAAATTAATTAAAAAATGAAATTTTTGGGGGTAATAAGGAAATTTTTAAAAACCTGAACCTAAATTTTGTTTGTTCCAATATGAGAATTTCATTTTGTAAAAATGTTTAATTTAAATTTACATTGATTGTCTCCTTTTCAAAGTGGGGGGGGGGGGGGGGTAATGTCGACTTACGCAAAAATATTTTGGGGTAATGGTTAAAAAAGTTCCCCAATGGCTAATATAAGCGAATGAGGCACGCGCTTGGTGCTTTTGAATCTTAGGGGCTTCAAAAACAGCTTATATTTTGTAACCCATGTACTGTTGGTTCAGATTTTTTATGTTATCTGAAAAACAGGGTCTCCAAATTTTATTACGCATCTCTTAATTGAAAAATCCCTTTAAATAATTTAAAAAGTCCAGTTTTCAACTCGTACTTCAATGGTGATAAAATCTTTGTAAACAATTAATTACCTGTTTTTTTTCGCTCAATTGATATTTCAATTCATGCTTTGTTGAATTGTAATGTAGTGACCTCAATGGATAATTTAATGATGGAGAAAAACATTCAGTTTTCGTGACATCATGAATTAATGATTGGAAAAACATTGTGTAATTGATAAAACATAACCAGTTATAATTTTGACATTTCAATTGATAAAGATGTTTGTTGCAATCAATACTATTCCATTACACCAGGGGCTCTCAGAAGATTTGTGGTAGTGGACGAATTTGAGAGCAGACAGAGAATAATGATAGGAACTTTATTTTTTAATTATTAAAAAAATGAGAACGCAAATAGAAAAAAGAAGTATCTTGACAATGATAAAATTGACATTAAATAGAGCTTTGTAATAACAAGACTACTTTTAATTATTGAATTCAAAACGTTGTCGTTGTCACCTGATGTGGCCTAATTGATTAGAACTTGCTCTACCAATCATGTGGGTCTGTGTATGATTGCCGGTGAGACCAATGTAAAATGTTGTTGTTTTTTTTTTTCAATTTAAATTTGAGACCTAAGTCATGGGTGTTTGTAATTTCAATTATTCTCCTCGAGTAATCTCGAATCCCTTACACAAAATATTCTCATCGAGCTTATCACGTATATCGTTAAACTTTATTGTTTAAGAGGATATAGTACCTTTACGCCTGAAAACAGAGTAAATCGATCGTTTGCCATCGACGAAATCTCGTAAACCGTTCACTTAAAAAAATTTTTTTTTCAATAATTACATTTTCCAAACGCTTTTTTACACTATTGCATTTTTTTTTTATGAAAATAGTAAAAATGTCAAGATTACACGGTAAAACATTGACTTGGATTTTTTTCAACTACTTTACGCGAAGATCGTTTTAAGGTTTATTATAAGATACCGAAGTTTGAAGTCTTAGAAAGAAATACAGATAAAGATTGGTTTAAGAAAGTGATTTGAGCAGAATTTCTAATTTATCGTATATAATGATTATACAGCCATTTGAAATGTACCATTTTCCCCACTTTTTCTGACTGATTTTTAAAGCATAATTGTATCATATATACTTCTAAAAAAAATTTAAATAAAAAACCATTTTATTGTTTACATTAAAAGCAAAAAAAAAATAAATAATAATGATAATACCAATAAATGGTAACCATTTTTCGGAGATGCCTTTTCTTACCTACTATGGTTCAGTTTGAGCTTCAGTCTGAGATCGTACGTGGTGTGGAGTGGACGCGTCCAATGTTTTATTAAAAAATATTAAATCACTGGTCAACGAATATTAGAGGTAATCAAAGCAATGTTTTTTTATTCTGCCAAAAAAAACGTGCTATATCGGTTGGGGTTAGGGTTGCCCAAAGCGCTGACAAATAATATTATTATTTATAATACAATAATGTATTTTTCATTAGCGATGCTTCTAAAGACCAGTATGACTTTAGCTTATGGATGTCCAACCGGTAGATCGCGATCGACCGGTCGACTCCAAAGCATAATTTGTTTGATCCCGAAAGCTTCCGTGAATTTGGAAAAAATATACAATTTAAATATAAAATATACAAAAATTGAATTATTTGTAAGCATATACCTAATATATATCTAATATATCTAATTGTATGTATTTCACATTTAAAATAAACATTTCTAAGATTGAAGAAGGGAAAAACCCTACTAAATAAAAATTGTTACAAGAATCATGGTAGAAGTCGATCGCGAGAAAACTTAAGATTGAAAAGTGGATCTTAAGAAAAAAAAAAGGTTGGACACCTTTGCACCCTTTAATGCAGCGATTTCCAACCTTGGAAGCGTGGACTATTGTAAAAAGAAGCGCGAACAGTCCAAAATATTTATTTACCCTTTAAAACGTGTCTTTGTTACTATATGAAAATAAAGCATGGGGAGGCGCGAAGATATTTTTTTTCAAAGGGAAGCGCATTAACACAAAAGTTGGAAACTACTGGCTTAATGGATAAGTATTTTAAAATAATTATTTGGCAATGCTTTTAAACAGAGATTCTATCTATAGATATTTGTATCTAATAGTAATAATAGATGAATAAAAGCATTTTTACATTAGTATTTATGAATCATTTCTATGTTTCAAAAGTTTTATGCCGCTTACAGATGGGGAAGATTTTCGCTAAAAAAACAAAGTTCGTCGTTTAAACGTAAAAAAACGCATTATTATTAGAAACAAAAAAATATTGGAAAATATGTTAATATGTCACAACCCTGCATGTCGTCGAACATGCAAATTGCCAGTAAAGAAAGTTCTCAAACATTATATAAAGAAATACAAATATATCTATGCATTCAATATAAATTATTTGAATGACTACTTTTGATCTGGTCTAATATTCATTTAGTTTCTTCCTTATTGAGTTAGACTATAGAATATTGAAGTAAAACTATTTGCATTTAGTAAAATATACACCCAATACTTTTTTTACTCGATTATTTTGGATAAACCGTTACGTTTTTTCATACATTTTTGGTACTTTTTTTACACGGATTTGAAACCGATTTATCAAATTATATGAAATGAGCTTTTTTTAACGTGCCACTTTCTGGAACTAATGTATCATCCTGAGATTTTGGATCTTAGATTCAAAAGGTCAATAGAAATATATAATAGAATCCGCAATACATTTTAGATGCTATTAATAAAAAATGTAAAGAAGTCACTGTGCGACATGTTCAATCGATTTGTTAAGAACGATTACTTAACATATAATAATTTAAAAATATCGAAGTTTTTTGTCTCACACGATAAGACATAGTTAAGATAATTTTCGGATTAAATTCATGGTCAACTATAGCGCGAACCAGAAATAACTATCAATTGCAACTTATAATTCTTTTAGAACTCAATACTTTTCTATTTTAATCTTATTATGTCAATATTTTTTATGTTTTAAACTTTTTTATGCAACAAAATTATTTTTCAAAACTGTATTCATCAATATCATAACAAATCAATATCATAAAAAATAGGTTATACAAAATTAAAAATAAAAACTAATTCAATATATAAGAGAAAGTTTGAGAAATTTGTATTGTATGGTTTGTTTAGCGTCTCTTGTTACCTTTGGCAAAAGCCGTCTCATGATTTAATTTATTAGTACGATAGCTTACTGTTGCTTACATGTAGCAATACCTCATATGAAGCATTTTCAAGGAATATATAATTAACGTATAGTTTCAGTTACATATAATTGTTGCAACAGATATTTGGGGAAGTAAATTAGATTGTCAGTCTTGGCTATGAAGATAAATAAATACTTATTGATTTTCGTCGATATCTAATATTAATACAAATTGTTTTATATGAAAAACCTTTATAACTGTCTAAATACCCATTCGTGTGTTAGGTGGTATTGTTATTTTTGTAATGAAATAGAAAAATGTTTTGCTTGTTTTGATACTGTAAAAATACGTATTGTGGTGGTTACTTATTTAAGTCAGTGCAATATTTATGCTGTAGGTCAAATTAAAGTTTTGCATTCCTACTGAGTCGCCTTAAATATGAATCGTTAAAATTACGTACATTCACACAAGTTTTGTCAATAACAACCCGGGGTTCGCCTCTCGCCATTTTCAGGAAATTAGTGTATCGTGATCATATAAAACATACAAGGGCAACCACCGGCCCGGCCCGCCTAGCTATTTTGTTCGGCACTGATTCATCTCGGCGAAGTATTAGAGAAAGAAATTAATGGTTTCAGGGAGGGATTAAATAATGAAGATGACACGGGCGCTTACAGTGGCTCCACACTACTAGTTCATGATCACCACCATATAAGAAATAGCAGCGTGTTTTATATAATTTAATATTACTTTATTATGTTTAATAATTTGGTCCGGCCCTTCAATGGATACAGAATGATAATTTGGCCCCAGACCAAGGAAAGGTTGCCCATGCCTGATAAAAAGATATTTGCATCACAAAGTTAAAAGCCATTGATGGGGACCAAAAACCGGCTTATTCTGCACGGCTAACCAGGGTTTATTGAAAACTTCGTTTCGCCTTTAGTACAATGGATTTTTATACAACTATTCCTATGTCGGTTCCGTGGAGCAGTGGTCAATGTCGTTGACTTCCGTGATGGATTTCACAGATTCAAGTGCCAGCAAATTTTTTCATTTGGAAGGCATTCGTGTTTGTAACTTAAATATTCCCGTCTTCCATTCCGATCCTGAAATAACGGGGCTTAGAGAAAGCTATTTGTTAACTTTTAGTTGTTTCGTAGCCTTTTTCCTAAATCAGTAAATCTCATCAAAATTAGAAAGTTTGAGCAACTGAGTACAAAGCTTCAAGCAAAAGTCCTTGAAAAAAAAACCTGTGTTCGGATAAATTTCATTGTCAGTCCATATGCTTCACATTAGGAGTGGACTTGATTGAAAAAGTAAAATAAGATTATCTACTTTTTTCATATTTAACCACTTGAATACCAAGCGGACACAGGTGTCCGGAACATATGCAAACGAACACGGATGTCCATGACATATAAAAAAAATCAAATAATTAGTATTCTAATAAAATATGAGCAATATTTTGATGAATATGTGTAGTGCTATCTATACTGGGTCAATATAGGTTTTTAAAATATCGAATTCGAGTGTATATTAGGCAAAATTATTATTCTCAAAAACACGCAGTATCTCTGGGATATATTAATGATTTATTTGCGCGGTATTCAAACGGTTAAATAAGCAAAATGATCTTTATTTGTTTGTCTGTTTTGGAATATTGGTTTGTGTGGTACTACAATTGGTTTTTTGAAAACAGTTTCGGTTTAAGCCAGTTAGCCGGTTTATTTATTTGAAAAAACCGGTTAGTTACTTTGGACGGTTAATTGGATGCTTTAGTTTTGACCATACTTGAAGAAAAACTAATAAAACTGCCATTGAAAATATATGTATACAAGGTCGGCCCGTGGATTCTTGCGCCTGTGTGAGAGGCGCCTTCGGCGGTCAAATGTCATGCAATTAATTCTGGAGCGATCCACCAATCTGCGCCCCACTGATCATTCTTAGAGCCGGCGCCTGTGTGCACCGCACATTTTGCACACGCTTAGGGCCGGCACTGTATGTATATAATATATTTGTTACCTCTTTTCGTTTGGATCAAATAAAACTTTGTCCATTTTCAGCAAGATGTCACAACGTCCTGACGCACAATTTTTCTCTCTGTAAGACTAAGGTAAGGAAAATCGAGTTTCCTTAGGTCGCCCCGAGGTGGAATTAAGGGAAAAGGGTGGGTCAACGATTGCAAGATCAAAATCTGGGTGCTGACGTCTTAAACAAGCCACAAGGTTTATTAAATGTCAAAAACGTAAAAACATACAAGTAACACAGATAACACAACAATATTAATCAAATGACAGGAAAAAAATGTATAATGAGTTAAAACGGAATACATTTTATCGTAATCTCATCCGTTACGTTGGCTTCATCATCACGCGTTTATTCTTGTACGATTTCAACTAGAAATCAAAGCCTTTTTTGTGTTATAATCTAAGCCAGTCCACGGGGCAGCCATTACTCAAATATTTTAGAAATTAAAGATTTTTTGTTTGCTGTGAATACCATCTCAGGGGTGGGCTGGAGGTGGCTCGGAGGGGCTTGCGCAAGTCTCTTGTTAAATTGTACTAAAACCAGCGAGCCCTTTGTTAATTTAAGAGAAAACAATATTCTCAGATCAAATCAATAAATAACTGCAATTTCTGACTTATAAATTATTTACAACACCTTCAATATACACGGTAGTATATTTTTAGCCAATTACATTGATAATTCTACGTTAAATATCATATTTTTACATATAATAAGTGTATTTAGTAACAATCGATTTCTTATTTAAGTATTGCATGTAATTGCTTCCCCCCAACACCGAGGATTGTTTGATATTAAGCTGACCCCTTGTTAATGTATTAGCAGCACACCGCTGTATTTAATCGGATAGTAACACTACCCTTTGGTGAATTTTTCTATGGATAGGTTCTCTTAAAAGAACCAGCAAAACGTCATTCACCCTGCTTTTAAGTAAATGGCCATCGCAGGATGCCTTCTTAAGAGGCGCGCAAGGAAGACCGGGCACCGACAAAACGAGGTCGTGTCAGTGAATCTTTGAATCTTTCCAGTCGAAATTATACCAACTATTACTTAAATTAACAAAGTATTGTTTACAGAACTCCTTGAAATAATAACCATATGATAAACATTTAAACATGATAAATATTAGAAATTAGTCAATAACTAAATTGTTCATATTCAACTCTATATTTGACTTCTTTTTTTTATCTTTCGAGTAAGCATGTCTCTGCTTTTCTTCAGCAGCATAATATGGTATGTTTCTTATGATTCTTTCTGTATTTTGTTTGTGGATAGTCTGTGCATCTGGAAGATCGCCACCGTAATCTGATGGTAGGCACTTTTTTGGTATGTAGTCTCTGTAAAATGCTTCCCAGTCTATGTCTGAACGATGGAGCACTATCTGGAAACAAAGCCATATTTTTTTTATTCGCGTAATTCCAAATATTAAAAAAAACTTGGAATGGAGTGAGAAAGAAATGTGGTTAAATAGATTTTAATAATAACCAATAAAAATGTATTCTCAACACAATTCGTGATAGATCTTGCTCACTACAAAGAGGCTAAAAACAGACAATAATTTACCACCAAGGGTTAAAAATAACAGGTCACTCAATAAGTTTGTGGGATAAAACAACTACTTTTAGGCAAAATTCCACTTCACAGTCTCATTCAAAAGTGATACAGTAAAACCCCCATTTACACTATAGTTGGGACCGTGTAAATGGAGGTGTTAATCTCATATCAAATTAGGGATTTGGTTTTTTTCCGCGGAAAATGCAAAACTAAGAGCCTTAGTTTTGCAAAAAAATAAAATATGGACGAAATATTTAGTTTTTTAGTAGTAAATATCCCACACACAGACAGACGCCCAGCTGTGCGTGTATAGCCTGGCTTGTGTTGAATACACAGACGCTAGCCAACATTTGATTGTATGCGCGGCACAGACGACCGTCTCGTAGTAACGACAATGGAATGCGATCGTATAATTGGGGGATTTGCGGCGAATTTTCAAGCCAGCGTAATTCGGGGTAATGTAATTGGGGGTTCCACTGTACATTCATTCCAAGGCTTTTCTAACATTTCGATGCCTTTTTTGGAGAAAAATTTATCGTATAGATTTAAATTTGCTATACTTTTTCCCCGGATTGTCTCCGTATATCGTTTTTTTTTAGCTCACCGACGAATTCAAGATCCTCGATTTGCTACACTTTTTCCCCGGAATCCAATTTCTCAATCTCGCATTCCCGCGGCGGTCCCCTTAAGAAATTCTGCGGCCCCCAATATAGGAAGCACCGATTTGACAGACTTAAATATATAGATATTTGTACTTTCTACTGAATTTCGCGGCCCACAGGTTGGGAAGCACTGGTATAGACGACGTATTTAGATGATTTTTTAGCTGACTGATTGCTGTCCACACAGATGACTGCCGATTTGACTCTGAAGTGTAGAGATGGATCCTTATGTCATCTATTGTCACATACCATATGAAAAAAAGTTTTCTATTTTTATTGCGCTGAAACAGCTCTAAATTAAATTGAATTAATTGTCGATGCGTTGTTGTTTGTGATCGACTGTGAGCAAACGTGGTACCCTCTTCAAACAGAGCTTTCTCAACGAAAATACAAAATGGTGAATACACGGCCTTCTGATATCTTTAAAGTGTCAGCTATCTCACGCAACTTCAATTTACGATCGGCCAAAACTATTTTGTGGACTTTTTGTGTTTTCTGAAACAACTGTCGAATTTGGTCAACCTGAGCGTTCAGCGTTTCTGTTGGGCCACGGTAAAATCAGCAAACCACTTGTCAGTATGTTATACAAGACGAGCACAAAGAACGTAACATGATTATTGAGAATAGTTAAAAACTTACAATATCATTAACTTCTGGTCTCATGAACGGCTTCATGATTTTCATCATTATGTCAAATAGGTAAACAGTATTGAAAATATGAATTGTTATAATACGACCGTTGAGTCCTTCTTGCAAATATTTCATATATTTTGCCATGTATCTGAAATTAAAATAAACGTATCAATAAATGGCCCTAATTGGTATTATGGTTAAATTTTGGGCAGTGAAATAATCTATCTTGTATCAGATCCGCCAGGGTTTTCACCGGGTGCATTAGAATAACAGCTAGCATAGATCTTGCTTAGATAAAAGTAGAATTACTATAAAGGAATATTGTGTTTGTTAATAAAATACTATTTATTAATTAAAGAGTTTAATTGATTTAATGTGTTTGGACCTCTAATATTTGTTATGCTTAGAAACATACAGTGGCACCGTTTATGACTCAGGCAATTTGTATTAACAACAAAATTAAAAAAGGTTTCAGAGTCATTAGTTTGTTTCTGACTCCGTCTTTGACTCCACAGCCCTGATAATTACGAAGTTTGGTCTATCGAAGCCAATACTTATCTCTATGTGAATATAAGGATTCTAGCATAAACACATATATTTGAAAATTTGTTACCATTCTCTGAAATAAATAGTTTGAAACTAAAAAAAATACACACCCAATACTGATTTTTGGTATGTGCCCAAGTCTTGATAGTTTTAGATCAAATATTATGATAATTCCGTTGTCTGGTCCTTCTTCATTAATAAGAGCATCTATAATTCAATAATGATATATTATTAAGGTTTTAGGCACTGCTTTCTAATGTCACTCTAGAGCAGCGCTTTTTAACCGGGGTCCAAGTCGCCACAGCATGTTTCAAGGAGGCCACAGGGGAAATATCTGTTTTTGAAAGCCACAGCAGGCTTCTGATAAAATGATAATGAACTAAATTAAATAAGATAAAATCAACTAAAGTTAAATCAAACAAGAGAACAAGGAATTGACGGGGAAAAGAAATAGTGAAAGCTATATGCTCTGAGAAGGAAGCGGAAATAGTGAAATGTATAGTATAACATATATATCATTATAAATAAACGTACATTTTTCTTCCTCCACTTCCCCTGAGAAACTTATTACTATAGGTAGAGACCACAGAAAAATATGAAGATTGAAGACTCATTGCGGCGCTTTCTGGACCTCGAAATCCTTAGGTTTTTTTTAACCTCTTAGCTGCCGTAGAAAAAAGTAAGTAATTAATTACCTAGCACGCCGGCTATAATTTTGCAATTATTAATTTAATTAGTTATTGACTAGTTAACTCGTAACTGGCGTGTTGAGCACGAACAATTTTACGAGATATTTCGTCTGTGGTTGCCATTAGGGCATCCAATCCCGGACCCTTTTTCCAATTCCGGGATTTCGGGATTGATTAATTTTGAATCCCGTGATCTCGGGATTGAGATTTTCTCACCGAGGAATTTGAAATCCTCGATTCGCTATACTTTTTTCCAGATTCTCACAGAAACTCGTTGTAAATGTAAACGTTGCGATAGTCTGATGATGCTTCTCAAAGAGGCAAAACACGTTTCACAAGTTATAGCACAACAAATGGAATAAAAAACCTATCAAATTTCATTATATATCATAAATTTTTAATTTTAAAACGACTGACATTATATCAGAATTTGAGACCACATACCGCTGCAAATTGTTCTTTTCAAAATTAAAAATTAAATGTAGCCAAAACAAAATATCACAACAGGTTGTTTGATGAAAATACAACACGATCTTGGCTTAGTTCAGTGGTTTCCAACCTTTATGTTTCTGCGCCTCCCTTTGGAGAAAAAAATATCTTCGCGCCACCCCATCGTTTATTTCATATAGCAATATAGACACGTTTTAAAAGTAAATAAATATATTGGACTGTTCGCGCCTCCCTTTGGAGTAGTCCACGCCTCCCAGGTTGGAAATCGCTGGCTTAGTTACCAGATGATGTAAAAAAGATATCAAACAATATATAAAAATAGTGTCACATTAATTAATAAAAAAAATTAAAAACTGGTCTAAAGCCATCATAATTTGCTTTTATGCGCCCCACTAGAAGAAAAAGGTTGGGAATATCTGCTCTAGAGCAAGCTGTAAAGGAAAGTCGGAGTCAAATTAAAAAAGGATTCGCAGACAATCTGATTGTAATTGGCATTGGCAAAGCACATCTATCAACTGGTAACTAATTACTCAATTACTTTTTTTTTTGAAGTCTACCGGAACTCACCTTTATCAAGATTTTTAGTAAAGATTTTATTCTAATCTGTGCTCTTTCTCAATGTGAAGCATATAGCATGCTAATTAAGGCATCTCAATGAAAGTTTATTCAAACAATTTCAAATACAACATTGAGTCAATCCTGTTTTTATGCGGTTTTTTTAATGCAGTCGCATTAAAAAAAACCGCATCGAAATCTCGAAGTTATGCGGTTTTTTAGAAATACAAGTTTTCAAAGAAATTTACTATATTTTACGATATATAGAAATGTTAAATATTACATAGAGCGCATGTATTGTTTTTTTTGATAGAATAGAGAATGAATCATAAACACAACCGATATATGGAAAAAAATACGACTTTGGACTGTTAAAATCATGTTGCAACTGCCATCACTGAAATAAATCCACCTAGTGTGTTACAGTCGATGAAATCATTGAAACATTGGCGATATCAGCTGAAATGATTATTTTAGCTCATGAACTTGGCGAAGAAGGGTTCGATACCTTTGGCGAAAATTATATCGACAAATTACTTACGGATAATGCTATAAGTGATGATGATGTCATTAATTTAACTTAAACTATTGACAAAACACCAGAAAACGATGAGGAAGTGGACGAAATTCCAGTTCCCTTCACCGCGAAAATAATTCAAGAAGGTCTCCAACTTTTCAGTAAATTAGAAGATCATTTCATTTTAAGTGATTCAAATTCCGAAATTTATGTCTCAACGATAGCTTAAAAATTGTATTTATGGGTATAACAAACTGCGTAAACAATGAATTGTTTCGAAAAAAGAAAATCTGAACAAATTGATCACTAATTTCATTGTTAGAAAAAAACCATTGTTTTATAAAATTAATGCGCATACTATTTCTTCCGAAAAAGAGTAATTTCGAACCACATGCATAACGCACTTAACATTGTGTCATACAGTGACGATAATTTTACTTTAAATGTTTCTAAAGTAAAACAATATCCAACAGTATTTTCTCCAAATTTTACTACACTTTTTTACGCGATTTAGGGTATATTTTAATTCGCCGTTTCAAAGTTATGCGGATTTTAAAATTTATGTAACGTATCTCCACTTTTTCTATGGAAGTCAAGTCTTTTTTTGTGTGATTTTTTTAATGCGATATTTTGTAGAACGCATCTACCGTATAAAAAGAAGATTGACTGTATACAACATCAAACAACGCCATAGATAGATTATGATCAAACCAATCAAAAAGAGATGGCAAATAATTGTATGTATTAAATAATGCTTTTACAGTGATAGCAATATTGCAACAAGCTACCAGTTAGTTTGTTATATCTACCATATGACATCGTGGCCCACTTGCAACTCGCTGCATAGTTGAATTTTTCAATAGTGTCGTCATACAATCCATGTATTGATACGATACACCCTTCGTCTGTTTTTTGGCTGCAAATTAAATGTTCCCTGTAATAAAAAAAATGTGTATTAACTTATTAGTGTATAAAACCGTGATCCGCAACCTTTTCTCACGAGCGGCACACCTACACACTACGCATAATTATATGCCCGGTAAAAGCGTTAATATGTACAAAAAAAAATCGTTGTAACGACTTGAAGGCGAGTGAAATGGTCTACAGCAGTGGAAGAAACCTGCGGCCTCTTGGCTACTCTGACTTGATCAAAATATTATTCACTTTGACCAAAAAATTACATGCAAGCGTTTGGAAAAAGAGCATAATCAACCAATTATATGTTCGACAGTCGAAAAAAAGGGGAGGTGTCAACGTTTTCTTTACTGCGGTCTTATTTTGAATTAGCTAAATAAATATGGCTTTAAGAAATGAAAAGGTTTCCCACCGCGACATCTATAATAAAAAAATGTTTGGTGGCTTCCTTAGAAACATTCGTGTGATTGATAAAATCTAGCTTAGTAGGTTTTTAAAAATATCCCATCTGAGTAAAACATTCCTTCTTATTCTATTCCATTCACGTTATTGGTGTAAAATAAACAGGGAGCCAACAGTATAAATTGTTATGACATTAGGTGTAATAATAAGAAACATAATAATATTATCAATTTTTTTAATGTGATTTTTTAAGCCAGCGATTTCCAACCTGGGAGGCGTGGACTATTGCAAAGGGGGGCGCGAACAGTCCAAAATATTTATTTACACTTTTTATAACTTGTCTTTATTACTATATGAAATAAAGGATGGGGAGGCGTGAAGATATATCTTTCTTCAAAGGCAGGCGCAGTAACATAAAGGTTGGAAACCACTGTTTTAAACCAAATTTAAATGTGTGAATAACGAAGTCTGCATTTCCGCCATTGAATTTAGATATTGTGTTATTTATACAAAGATACTATTTGTGGTTTCTAAGCGATTTCAAATACCAGTATTTTTTATGAAATATACGCAGAATTACTAGTTTTTTATTTATGCATCTATTGCGAAGCCAACATGTTTATTTTTACGTATGTTTGACCTTTCAAACAATTTTTTGATGTTTGTCAACATATTGGTAATATACATATATGTCACAGTTGATGAGTGAAATCTCATCCATGTATACATGAACTAGCAGTTTTAAGTAAACGTTATTAATTATGCCGCCTGTGTGGTCGAGTGGTCAAATCGTCGTTGGCTACCGCTGCGGAGGTCACAGGTTCAAATCCCAGTACGGGAAGTTTTATAAATTGATTTTTCAATCGATTTATGAATTTCTGTTCAAATGCATGGGTGTATGTGATGTCTTGAATTCCCCCCTCCCACCCATCCTATCCTATGAACGGGGCGTATCGAGAGCGATTAGCTAACCACTAGTCCTGTCCTAGCCCTTTCATTTTATTCCTACTCTCTTTGGAAAAAGCGAGGTTGAGCGACTGAGTAACAAGCAGTTCTCGTAGAAGCACTTCTGTTGAGATAAACTCCATCAGGAGTCCATATGCTCTACATTGGGAGCGGACATAATAAAAAAAATATGATTAATAACATTTTCAAAAATTAATGGTGCACTTTGGTTGAGATGGTTGAGAAAAGTTGTAGGTAATTGATTAAGCACTTCACTTGCTCCCTGTTCATCTTTTTTACAGATTTATGTTATTGGAATATAATAAAAAAGATTGCTGAAATTAACTGGGATGTTTTGAAAATATTATTAAGCTAGATTTTATCAATTATACGAATGTTTGTGAATAAGTGACTTAACAAATTTTGTTGATGTTGATGTCTACTATTATCTGACTCGTTATATATAAGCCGTAGCAATTTCTATCAAGTCCTCGTTGCTTAGCATTTAGTCGAGTAAGATCTCGTTACTCGTGTTGTATTTTCAAGCCCGTCATCATTTATGGTGTTGGAAAACTCTGCAGTGCATTTATTTATTAGATTTAATACATATTTATCTCTATGTGTTTGGATACAAATTATGGCCAAAACGTGTAATGTTAAGAATTTAATAAATACATTTTAACAAGATCCAGAACAAAGTCATCACATTACATCAGCGATTTCCAACCTGGGAAGCGCCGAGTATTAGAAAAGGAGGCGCGAAAAGCGCAAAATATTTATTTACCCTTTAAAACGTGTCTTTATTACTATATGAAATAAAGAATGAGGAGGCGCGAAGATATTTTTTTCTTGAAAGAGATTCTTTGTTATTTAATTAACCTGTATTAATATCTATATAGTTGTAATTATTATTTATTGTTGCCTTTAAAATTGTACCTAATGTATCTTAACTCTGTAATGTATCTTAACTGCATCATCTTCGGTGTGATGCAGAAAAGAATAGAAAAAGTTTATCGAATAAAAAAAAAAAAACTTCTCTAAACGCAGGGTTTGTCTATAAAAAAATCGTATAAAAATGAGTAAATCGTGTAAAAGAATGAAAGGTGACGTCCAAAACAATCGTGTAAAATTGAAATTAAAAAGTGTGATTGTTTATATTTATTTTATCAAAACGATTGGTTTTTAACCGTCTTTTGATTATTTCACCTGTAACCTAACATTGCAACTAACTCAGTGCAAGCAGAGTTGGCGACTGCCCGTAGCAGTAAATCTGGAGTCTTATAAATAGGGTGGAAAAATACAATATTGCCTGAGCGGCCAAATGTCTAGTGACGGCACTGCTCGGAAATGTAATGCTAAATTTATAAAAAAAAACCATTAACTTACTGAACTTCTTGGAGTTCCAATAAAACTTCAGAGTGTGGATCTCTGTTGTCGAAATGTTCCGAATGATCATCTTTCAAAATATAATGATTTTTAATGCATGTTTTTGTTTTGTCCATTACTTGCTTGCACGCCTTGTGAAACACAAGCAATTGTTTATCCGTCAAATCTCTAGGTATATTGCTGCTGCTGTCGAGGTTTTTCACCCATGTCTTCAGCTCTGCGATGTCTGATTTCTTTAAAGATGGGTCTCTGGTGAAGCAGGCTTCGTAATCGAACTGTAGATCGAAGACCATCTTGGAAAGTTGTTTGTTTTTTTTATCTGTCAACTGAAACAAATCAAAACGTTTTAAACTATATTTTAATCAGGTTTAATGTGTTGTTTACTTCACAAAACAGGGACCGGTAGATTTTCAAGTAGGAAGGCCAATAATCATGACACAGGGTAAAGGTATGAGAGAGCCATACATATGTCATATATATATATATATATATATATATGGTTTTTTGTGATAAGTTCAAGATTAGATGTCTGAAGAGTCGTAAACGCCTTTGCAAAGAGCCGCTTTTTTGCCAATGGTATAAATTAACAACACAAAACACTACTCGTGAGTAGGGTTGCCAGGCCGGGATTGTCCCGGAATTGGAATCGCTGTCCCGTATCCCGGATGAGTACTAAATTGTCCCGTACATTTAGAGAAAACTATTTAACTTCGATTCGAATTAGAATTTAAAAGTTTCGAGAGAGCTAAAAAAAAAACGAGTCACGCTGGTACTTTGCGCAAAATTCCTGGGTTTTTGGATTCGAAAGTCAGCAAATCGGAAAAATGTCTCGGATTGATTTGCAAGAAATCTGGCAACCCTACTCGTGAGTCGTGACCCGAGAACTACAAGGCTATAATTGTAACAATAAGCCAGATTTTACCATTAATGGTATTTATTGTTTTACTAAGCACACATATTATTATATTGATTAAACCAGGGCCTCCCGATTAAAATAAAGTTTCAAAAAATTATAAAAAAGCAGACAAGAATTAGCACGCGGCGGCGATTTATGCGGACGTTAGCACACTTAAAATTCTTGATATTTTACGCCACAATAAACGAGACAGAAAGTATAATGGCCCCGCCCCATTCACCAGAGAATCATATGTCCCAGGACATGACCCTGAGCATCCTAATCTAACCTAAACTAGCCTTATCCTTCTATCCCTACTACTCTCCTTAGAAATGAAAGGTTGAGTGACTGAGTAATAAACAGTTCTCGTGGAAAAAGTTCAGTTGAGATGCTTTTATTAAGAGGCCATATGCTCCACATTGGGAGCAGACATGGATTAAAAATTTTGTCCATCCATCCATTTTTAATTGATATTACTTTTTTGCGTTTAAATATTAACGAAATTCATTTTTATCGAAGGTCACAGCTTATTGATCAAATTGTTCAAAATTTCCTTGAAAAACTCACTTGCCAATTTAACACTGTTCGATGTATGTGAGTTGGTTGTTTATAAAAAAAATACTTACATTCAATTTATACAATCGACAAAAGAGGTATACATTGTTTAACTGTAGGTTTTAATTATCAGAACCCGAATTTTTGCCAACTATTCATGGCAGTGGCTTAGGAAGAAGTTTTACCCCCACCTCCCGGAGGTCCTTAATTTTGACATGCTCTCAATTTTCTTTAAAAATTATAACACTAGAGGATAGAAGGTATTTTTGTAAAAACCATAAATCATAATAAATATAAACGATTAAGGTTTAGGTGATTTCTCGTATTTCTATCTATTTTTTTTCATTTAAAAATTCTATATTTTTCAATTAATAATTAAAATCAGGCTGCATACTTTCAATTTTTTAAAAACATCTATTTGTCAATTGATTATTTTAATAGGGTTGTTTGATCAAGATATATTTTTAATCCATGTCCGCTCTGAATGTGGAGCATATGGTCTCCTAATGGAGGTATATCAACAGATTTTTTCTACGAAAACTGTTTGTTACTCAGTCGCTCAACCTCTCTTTTTCAAAGAGAGTTGTAGGAATAGAAGGATAAGACTAAGACAGGAAAAATGGGTAACTAATCTTTCTCGCTACGCCAGGTTGTTAAAGTATCGGAATGGTGGGAAGCACATCATAAACACCCATGCCTTTGAACAGAAATCGATACATCGATTCCCCTCGATAAATCACCATCTCCGCCCTTTTGCTACGCCACTGTTCCTTGGGCCACGGTGAAAAAAATATGAAACGGTCATCGTACTTGTTGAGTAATGTACGTTGTTTTAGCTGATTCCAAATATTGATTCAAACGGTTGGTATGTAGATAAATTTTTCGTAGGTGCCTCAAAGGTGAAACAGCCTAGAACAGAGATCGGCAAAACGCGGCTCTTTGGGTATGATTAATTTTTAACATTCCCATAACAGATAATTAATTCACTTGAGAAATCGATTTCATAAAAAATATTTATAGCTTTGAAAAAAATCTGAATTGTGGTTTTACTTGAGGAGCAAACATTCAAAAAGTGATTTGTCACAAATTTTGAAAAATACCGTTTAATATCAGTTATGATAGTCCATAATAAAATCTATGAATGGAAATCACAATTAACCGCTTGAATACCGCAAAAATAAATCATTAATATGTCCCAGAGATACTGCGTGTTTTTGAGAAAAATAATTTTGCCTAATGTACACTTGAATTCGATATTTTAAAAACTTATATTGACTCAGTATAGATGAAACTACACAAATTCATCAACATATTGCTTATATTCTTATAGAATACCACGTATTTGATTTTTTAAATGTATTGGACATCCGTGTTTGCTTGCATATGTTCCGGACACCTGTGTCCGCTTGGTATTCAAGTGGTTAAGTGCTCAAAAAAGGTTTTTCCTATACAAATTAAATCATAAACTTGACACATTCAAGTAATGCGTGAATTCTCTAACACTTAAATCATAATTTTCCAAGCTTTGTATTTGTGTGACAAATCACTTTTTGAATGTTTGCTTCTCCCTTATGTTGGCTTTTTTGATACAACAATTTGCCGACCCCTGTCCTAGGACCACTCTTAGTTTAGTCTGAATCCGGGACTGAGAACACACTAAACACATTATATTTACATAGCATTACAGCCAGCCTAGACAGTTTATGTATAAATGATAAATTTTCTTTTTTACCAAAACACTGATATTAATATTTATCTGAAATAACTCCCGACGTTGAAAAAATATCTTTTAACCTTTTTTTGTTCCGGAAAAAAAATCTCTTGTGCATAGACCACGCTGTTAGAGCATCCTCCGTCGACTGACTTGAGTATTCACAGTTTAATTTATTCATTCCATAATACATTCCAGTGACGTACATCACGGTGTCTCAACCGAGGGTCAGGTGGCAGCATGCTTCAAGGCGGAAGTCACTCAACTTCTTTTTTTGAAAGAGAGTAGTAGGGAAAGAAGGATAAGGCCAGGACACGACTAGTGGGTATCTAATCGCTCTGGCTACGCCCAGTTATTAAATGATCGGAAAGAGTGGGAGGGAATTTTCAGACATCACCATCACACATACCTTCGAACAGAAATCGATAAACCAATCGAAAAAGTGATGTTCGTTGTGTAGCCCACAATGCTAATCGCTGCGCCGTGGTAATAATATTATATCCGGTGGGTTTATACTTACTATCGCAAAAATCTTTTTAAATATGACATTTACCGATTGTGGCACGATACGCGACAGTTTTTAGATACATCAGATAATGAAAGCGGAAATGGCATGGGTCATAAAAATACTAATGGCACAAATTTAAATATTTTTTTTTAGGCACGTAGATAAGTAGGTTTTTATATTTTTATATCGAACGTGGAATGGAAAAAGGACGTAACCCACACATATAAATTATACACAACCCTGATGTGCACGAAGACTTCTAAGCTGGTGTTTAATTGACATAACCTAATATTAATTAAATAAATTATCCAGGAAAAACCTATATTTCAGTCTTATTTCTTGATTTCAATTTTAACAAGGTTATCTTTTTCAAACTTAAAAGTTAAAGTTAGATACTAATTCGGCATTTGCAACTTGCCTCCTTTGATAGAACGTGTATCAAGTTCGATACGTTGTGATAATCGGAAGAAACCTGTTTTTGGAAAAAACTGTGGGTTACATTCTTTTTCCTTTCCACAGTCGATATGCATTCGGGCAGAAACCATTACAATTTGTTTTTATACGGCCCGCTTAAGGAAAGAGATGGTGTATGCCTGCTCTGGGTAAATGATACCAACGTCGTCGAGAGAAAGTAAGAAAAAGGTTAACGTGACCTTAACCCGAGAGCCGCGAATCGTCGCGCTCTGAGCAAACTTGTTAGACGCTGTAACCTTCCATACAAAGTTTGTATGGAAGTTTGCAGCGTGACGTCTCGTGACCCTCGGGTCATTGTTCCCTTTAAGCTGCGCGCGTGCGGCTTAAAAACTCCCGCGCACTCAATACAAACTACATATCAATTTTCCTGCTAAGATATGCGAGTGTACCGCACACATTCTTCTATCTTTCGCATATACCAATATTGTAAAAAGAGGATTAATTAAGGTTTTACTAAATTTTAAGTCATCTTTTTGTTTTCAAGACAAATAAACATTAGATTGCGTGTTGTGTTATAAATAAATATGCGAATAATGGGTTCGCTGACTGGACTTATGCACCAAGCTATCGGGTTTAAACATTACACAGTTTTTATAATCTTCATTGATTTCTATAGATTTTTTAGACGAATTGACGAATGACGAATTGGTTTTCAAGCGTCAGTGACTACATACCTTTCTTCTTACTTACTTTCTTCTTTAATTGCATAAAGAAATTGATGGTCCGCACACACAATAGAAAAATTAGAGGGAACGTTGCTACATAGTCGATTTTTTTTTTGAATAACTAATTGAACGAAACAAATTATAAATTTAACTGGAATTTAATTCTTTCTTGATATAAATAGAGTCTATATAAGAATTAGTTATAAAGAATGAGATTAAAAACTAAAACGTTTTAAATAAATTCATAAAATATATTAATAACTTCTTAAATGACTTTTTTTTAATTTGTGTTTGGTTTTATTTTCTCTATAAAATTAGAATAAGCTTCGTTTTTCTTATGTTGTACTTATTACACTCAGATGACCATATTTTTATTATGCAAATCAAAACAAAAAATCACAATTTATTTACATAAAATATGACAAAATTTTGCCGCACATTTGTTGGATTGGTTCGCGTAACCTTTGAATTTTCTCAGCACTTAAATCCTAACGTTTCGTCTTGGAGCAAACTTTGCCTTGGGTTGGTTGGTAGTTAGTTATCCAAGGCTCTGATTCTATTGTTTGGATTTATGTTTCATGAGTTGATAATTCTTACGGCTAGCGAAAATTGTCCTAATCATAACCATTTTTTTTTTCAATTTTAAATGTAATGCACAAAGCATTTTCAGTTAGCACCTTAAAAAATATTCGTGACACTGATAAAGTGCTCGAAAACGACTTTCGTCTTGATCAGTGGTTGCATAGTAAGAACTAATAATACATACAAAAATGGAAAGTAATAGAAAATGAAGTACATATATAAAGTATAATTTGGTACGAAATGAGTTAAGTTCTTAAATACTTCTATGTGTTAAATATTGCATTTACAAACCTACTGTTCCAAAGATTGTTGATCGACCTGCTGTTAGTTTTTCACTTATGACGAGTTCGACCCAATGAATATGACGGTCTACTTTTTAAGACTATGCAAGATATTTATTTGCTTTACCTATGCACTTGCTTAATTTGTATTATCATTATTTGGTTTATATAACTTATCATAATGTTTATATATCCTATTATAATTTTAGTATTTTTGTTTATTTTATATTTAAATTATATATTTTTTTGAAATTCACGAAAGCTTTCGGGATCGTCCAAATTTTGGTTTGAGATCGACCGGTCGATCGCCATCTACCGGTTGGATGTCCATGCTTTAACCTTAACCCGTACATAATAATTATTAGAAAAACAATAATGCTCTATTCATTTTTTCATTTAATAATTATCGTGATTAGCGAAACCGCTCCTGATCACTTGACATTTACGCAATTGCGCAAAAAAAACATTTAAAACGATCTGTTTACATGTGTTTTTATTTATTATATTTATTACCCTACCATAAAAATATACATTGAAACATATTTAATTTTACTAAAATTCAATCTATATCCAATTTAGTAAACTCTGGTTCTATATTTAGCCTTTTTTTATTGTCTTTTGAGTAAAAGTGTCTTTGTTTTTCCTCGGTATCAAAAAATGCTTTGTGTTTTAAAACCCTCTCGATATTTTGTTTGTTAATTGTCTGTGTGTCCGGTAAATCACCTCCAAAATCTGATGGAAGGCATCTTTTTGGTATTACGTCTCTGTAAAATACTTCCCAGTCCATGTCTGGACGATGGAGATTTATCTGAAAACGGTGCAAATAATTGTATTACTGGTGCAGTTTAAAGGTTGAACAAAAAATAGCTTAATTCGGAGTATGTTAAACAATATCCTAGTTTAAAACACTCTTCCTAAGTATAAATATTATACCTAGTACGATTCTTCTGACAGCTGAGTGTTTTGGTAAAGTGACTCACTTCACGTTGCTTGGATTAAGCGAATGACGTTTAGTTGTTTCTTTTGCGTCAGTGCAGTTTTGAAGTTCATGTCCTAAAATCGCCCGTTTGCTAACTACTTCACGCCAAACAGCATACCAACCCCAAAATGGCGAAATTTGTATTTAACGACAACTTAACAAACTAAACGTCAAATGTCAAACTGACTGGTAAACGTTTCTAATGTTAACAAATTTTCTAAATATTTGGCATAAAAACATTGTTTTGGTTTGACGTTAAAAACATAGTGCATTTCAAAATGAAATTTTAAGAAAAATTGCACCTGACACGCACAAAACCAATATTGGAACGAAAATATTCCACCTGTATCTGTTAAATGATATGAACGTTTCTGAAACAAAAGCGAAGACGAAACGATGAATGAAAATATTATAAAATACCTAATTAACAGAATTGTTAGCGTTGGGCTGCCAATACGTTAACAAGGGCTCGCTTAATCTCAAAGCAATTCTTGGTATTCTGGAGGAGTGAATTTTGTAATACTCCCAAGCAATTATATGTAATACTTAAATATGCAATCGATTGTTACTTAATACACTTATAATCAGAGGTGGGCTACCAATACGCTAACAAAGGGCTCGTTTTATATCAAAGTAATCCTCAGTGTTCTGGGGAAGCAGTGAGTTTT
Source organism: Himalopsyche tibetana (assembly GCA_030503985.1). Classification (NCBI taxonomy): domain Eukaryota; kingdom Metazoa; phylum Arthropoda; class Insecta; order Trichoptera; family Rhyacophilidae; genus Himalopsyche; species Himalopsyche tibetana. The sequence continues at coordinate 4,460,950 of JAPJYX010000011.1, read as the reverse complement.
CATCACTGCGATGGAATTATATGCAATACTTAATTAAGCAATCGATTGTAGCTTAATACACTGATAATATGTAACAATATGCAATTTACCTTAAACTTAGCAATGTACTAAATGGCCAAAACTTTATACATAAACTGTCCTATATAATATGTGTCAGAAATTTCAGTTATGTACTCATTTGATCTGAGAATATTGTTTTCTGTTAAATCAACAAGGGGCTCGCCGACCTAGGTAAAGTATTACAAGGGGCTCGCGCGAGCCCTTCCGAGCCCCTCCATCCCACCCCTGCTTATAATATGTAACAATATGCAATTTTCCTTAAACTTATCAATCTAAATAGTTAAAATATACTACTGTGTATACTATAGTTGGTGAAGATAATATATAAGTTAGAAATTGCAGTTGTATACTAATTTGATCTGAGAATATTGTTTTCTATTAAATTAACAAGAGGTCAGCAGGCATTAGTAAAAGTTAACAAGATGCTCGCGCGAGCCACTCCGAGCCCCCTCCAGCCCACTCCTGAGTAGTGTTACATTTCAATGAATTTATTTTTTAAATTTGTTTAACTTATTCACGAAACCTCATTGAAGAAACGACGGTTTTCATAGAATATAATACATACCCTTTTAGCTACTTCTGCTTTCAAAAATGGCCTTATGAGCTTCATTATCATATCGAATAACGGAACCACATTCAATACGTGGATACCCACAATTCTACCGTTCAGTCCATCTTGTACATAGTTTAGATATTTCGCCATGAATCTGAAAAAAAATGAATGAAAATGAATATCAATAGAAATAAGCCGTTAATATAGTGTTATGTATACTCAACATCACACAATGTTTATACTCTACGAGATTCCATTTTCAAATTGTTTCATTCTAGAATGAAACAATTGAAGTATGTAACTATAGTAGTTTAAATAAAACAATTGCAACCTGTCATTCTCAATATATTTCGTCTTGATTTATTAAGATTGATTTTATAAAGTGTAATATTATTATTGTTATCAGAATAAAATTGAACCAACATTTAAAACTGTTTAAGTAAAACTTATAAACATAACAATAGATAAGATGTGATTCGATTGAATACTATTTCTCCCCTTTGTAATTTATCTCATTTCATAACAAAACTTATTTAGTCACTTCATATTTTACTGCCTTGTTGCTGAGAATTTCGAAAATAAACAACGTTTTCACGAATTATTTTCCATTTATTCATTAAAATGGTACATAAATTATAGATTTCTTAAGGTTTTTAAAAATAATAATAATAAATCGTTGAATGACTCTCTAATTCAGGGTTTCCCAAACTGTGTTCCGCGGAACACTGGTGTTCCGCGAACACTCACATAACTTAAAAACCACTCATTATCAATGTTTTCCAAAAACTAGCAATTATGATTCCTTGGTTTGGAATCCATTTTCCGTAACAGCAAAACCAGCATGCTCGATTCAGCGCAAGTGATTATGAATATCTGACTGATTTTATCAGTGATTCTGATATAAATGCCATTAAATTCTTTCTTGGCGAGTTTGTCAGAAGAATCTTCCCTCAAATTTGTCGAAAGGAGCTATTATTATTTTACTCCCGTTGTATACAACTTATTTATACAAAGCAGGATATTCTTTTTATGCTGCAACGAAGTGTTTTATTAAAATTTGTTTTTGTATTTATATTCTTATGTTTTTTTTAAGCCATGTCCGCTCCCAATGTGGAGCATATAGACTCCTAATGGTGTTTATCTCAACAAAAGTGTTTCTACGAGAACTGCTTGTTACTTAGTTGCTCAACCTCTCTTTTTCCAAAGGGAGTAGGGATAGAAGGACAGGATTAGTGGTAAGCTAATCGCTGTCGATACGCCCCGTTCATAGGATAAGATGGGTGAGAGGGGAGAATTCAAGACATCACATACATCCATGCCTTTGAACAGAAATTCATAAATCGATTGAAAAATCAATTTATAAAACTGTCCGTACTGGAATTTGAACCCGGGCCCTCTGTAGCCGAAGCCAACACCGTTGACCACTCGACCACACAGGCGGCAAATTATGAAATTATGCAATTATGCAATTACCCGACCTAAAAAATTAACCAAGTGTTCCATAGCAGAAAGAGTTTGGGAAACCCTGCTCATAATAAATTCATAAACCTTTGGAGATTCAGAAAGTTTCAATTCGTTGCGTGCAATTTTATTAAAATATATTATGGTTTCTACACATTAAGAATTCGATTACCATCATACATACCGGGATCCCGGTTTTGTTGGTACCGGTATTGCCATATTGCCTTGTGACGTAATATAGAAAGATGTCGAAAGCACAAGTATTGTAAATGGAACTCTACGATTGCAATTCAATTGTTTTTTTTATGTTTATGCATGCATAATGTAAAGGAATATATTTTTAACACTGATATAAAACAGTCGTAAGATATCCAGTTTTTATCGATATAAAATCATTACTCATATCAAAGATATTGATATAAATCAATATTCATTATTTTTAATTATTATAAGTAATATCAACAGCATTTTAGAATAATAGATAATTCAACCAAGTGTGAATAATATTTTTTTATTGATTGGTGTGCCACGGTTTCTCAATATGTAGAAGGTTTGATTTAAAAATACCAACCCTATCGGTACTCTGCCCAAGTGTCCAAGTTTAGCTCCCCTCAAGTCAAATAATAAGATAAGTCCGTTTGCTGGTCCTTCTTCATTAATTAGCGAATCTTAAACAATTTAAAACATTACAAATTATTGACAAATTTGTTATTCCATTTTTTGTATTACGAACTCCACTGTAAGATTTTTATTTTTTACGTAAAAACTTATTCTTATGATTTATTAGTGATAACAAAAAAAATATTGAGATTTCTGTTTAATGGGCGTGAGGAAAGAAGCTAGAATCAAGAAATGACAGTATTAATTATGCGTTCTTGGACGAGTTGAATACAAATCGACTTTATTGAGGTTCCTAGAAGGGATTAACCCGAAAAAATAGTTTTATTTGATAATCACAATGTTTACAACTAAATACACTATCTGTAAAAAAGGCTTAAGCCACAAATGCTAAATAAGTATCTAAATTTAGTAATTAGAAAAAAAATCTTCATAGAAGGTTTTCTTGAACAACTTATTCAATTTATATTACATGGAATTAATAAGACACCTGTTTATAAGTCGTTTTGCACTTCAAGGCTGTAATTATTCAATAATTTAACTTTTTGTCAAAATGGTTAAAAACGTTCTTCGTCTCTCCTGTATTTTTTTCTGTGTGGGTTGATTCCTTTTATCTAACAGCAGTAAATATATTATATAATACTAGTGAAGAACCATATGTTTTATCACTAATTTTTGTGAATTATTATTGATTTTCAAAGACTCCAAGCAATTCATTTTTATATGATGGTAACTTTGTGAAATTTCATTATACGAAAAAATATAAAATAACTTAGATTATTATACGTATTGTGCAACAAACTGTGACACGTGTTCCGACTCTTTCAGAGGCATCCTCAGACAGTCTTACTTTCACAAATGCTTGTTAAAGTACTTCAGTAAGTTTTTGACTATTCTTGAGAGCAGACAAAGACTGGACAGATGGGGTGCCATAAGACCTGCGAGTGCTGGTGGTCAGCGGCTGACGTAGAAGGCAGAGGAGTGGAGGATATTGATTGATGCGGGCAAGGCTTACCGAACTTTTTTGAACATATTCTTTTTTGTGTTGATTCAAACAGTGTCAAAGTACGTGAGGTTAGGTTAGGTTAGATCACAGAGAGTAAAAACATTCATCAATATTGTTTTGCATATACCATTATTTGAAAAAAAAAATATATTTGTATTTTGTACCCGACTCGATGAAAAAACTGCTTATATTATCTTGATAGCATAGCTTGGAATGCATAATGCTAATTACCTGTATTGAGATTTTAGCCTTTCCTTACTTATTAATTAGCATACTAATAGTAATGGTTTATTTTAATGTTTTCGAAAGATTTAGCAATTAAGTTTTGCATGTGTTACATTAAAGCCTTTTATAAAATTTAATATTATTATATTCAATCTGTTGAGATAAACTCCATTAAGAGTCCAAATGCTTCACATTGGGAGCGGACATGGTTAAAAAAAAGTATATTATAAAAATAAAATCGGGAAGCAAGGAGGGGAGGATAGAAAACAAACAAACAATAATTATACTTCAAACGACATTTACATTAGAAAATGATTAACTAATGAATTGTATCGATTAGGAAGGGTTTAACACGTTGGAAATAAATTTAGGCGAAACACGTGTCACAGTTTGTAGCACAATACGTGGAATAATCTAAGTTATTTTAAATCTTATAATAAAATGAACTTACACAAAGTTACCGCCGAGTCCATCGATAGTATAAACGATAAGTAACTTAAATTATAAACGAAAATAGGTAACAAATAATTTCAATTGTTAATTTTTTTACATTATTCAATTTCAAGATACGTTTTATTACAATATAATAATAAAGAATGTTTAAATTAATAAGCAAATTATGAAAAATATATTAAGGTAGATTTTATCAATTACTCGAATGTTTCTAAATAATAAATTTAATAATTTGTCTATATTATTGGGTTCGCTGTAGACCGCTCTTAAAATAACTTTTGTAAGTTTATTTTGCTCTTTTCGGATAAGAAATTGGCTACACTTTTTTTATATATAGTATTACATGATACTTACCAAAGCACATGCTGCTCCATTTACACCCTGCTGCATAATGGTAATTTTCTACGGTGAAGTCATGTAATCTATGTAACATGACGTTATATCCATCATCGGTTCTTTCTGGAAGAATCATATATTCCCTGTCATAGAGAAAATAACCATTAATATTCATTTTCTGTCTTTATTCACTTATGAATGGGTTCTGTATATTTGAATAATTATGAAATGGTGACCACTGACAAGTTATCTTCATTTGGAAACCGTCTGCTTTGACAGAAACCAACTGGGATGTTTTTAAAATTCTATTAAACTCGATTCTATCAATTACACGAATGTTTTTAAATAAGTCATTTAATGATTTGTCTTAAATATGGTCCCATTAGAGATTTAGAGGTGAAGTGATCCAAGTGGTATTTTAGAAAAAAAGATGCGTTGTAATATTCTACACGTTTTAAAGTATTATACAAGTGAAGTAACCTCAGTAAAAACACATTCCAATAGTGTTATATTAAAATATAAAACACGTCAAATAAAGTCGTGATTATACAATACTTTTAAGTCCAAGAATTTTTTTTTAGCATTTTACAAGTTGGCTCACTTCATCTATAGAGCAGTGCTTCCCAACCTGGGGTCCGCAGGTTTTTCATTCTTTCAACATTATTTGTGATAAAATATGAAGATGTGAAACAAAAAAAAACGGGGGTCCGCAGATTACTGTTTTCAGATTTAGGGGTCCGTCGCATGAAAACGGTTGGGAACCACTGCTGTAGAGGACCCATACACGTGTCGCTGTAGACCGCTACACTTACTCTTATTGCATAAAATGACAAAATTTCACACATATACCAAAATAATCAGTTGAATTTAATCTAACGCGTGCAAATTCTTATAATCATTAAATATATTATATAGAGGGATTGAGATTGCAGTTTACTCATTAATTGAAGAGTTTTGACTGCCTGATTGGTTGTGGAGGCTTTCCTGAAAATCAGATACTTACTGGGCTTTGCGAGCCTGCACTAAAACATCAGAACAAGGGTCTCTGTTATCAAATTGTTCGGATAGTTTATCCCTTAGATTGTAGTGAACTTTGATACATTTTTTAGTATCTTCCATCTTAGACACGCATGCCTTGTGAAACACCAGCAATTGCTTGTCCGTTATATCCTTCGGTATTGTGCTATTGCAGTCGAGACTCTGCACCCATTTCTTCAACTGAGCTATATCTGACTTCTTCAACGAAGGATATTTGACAAGACAGGCTTCATAATCGAATGCCAGATCGAAGACCATCTTGAAAACCTGTTCTTAACAGTTCACTAAAAAAAATGAAAGAAATTGTAAGTTAATTTTCTGCAATTACATTAACAAGGGGCTCGCTTGATCTTAATGCTTTTCGTGGTGGTCTAGGAAAGGGATGAATTTTTCTATTAACTTTCATTTAAAATTCAGTTTTTATAAGACACTAGCCGGTTCCCGGCAAGCGTTGCAATGACACTCAAAGACAGAAAGTGTTTTAATTGTGTTTATTGCAGTGCATGTTTTCTTTTTCTGCCTATTTGACGTTTGAGACACGCGCCGCCTACTGTAAGTTAATTGTACTATAACATTCGCAAAAGTGCAAGCATACGTTGTCAAAAAGAACTGTATAGCAGACATACAAATAATTGGTTTTTATATAAAAAGCCAATTTTAAGTTAATTTTACTATGCCTTCCCAGAAGTGCAAGCAGAACGTTTGTCAAAGTTTTATTGCAATCGGATGAGCGATGTGGCAACGCATAAAATACTAACAAACAAACATATTTTTTCTATATATTAGATAGATTCATAGTTAATTACATGTTAATATGTACTTTCAAAACCGGTTTTTGGAATATATTGCAATTTGAAAACAGATTTTTTAAAATGTTGGTTTTTGTTTAAGTTTTTATGCCGATGTAAATCTGACATTTAATATAAACTATTTACATTATTTTAAATACTTTATTTATCAATATGACTTCATTAGCAATAATAATGATAAAAAACAATTTGTTTATCAATCGTGAGTTATTTAAATATCACAACAACGTTTATCAACATCAGAGATTACAATAATTAGATAACGTATTACTTAATTAACTTGCTTTGACAAAGTAACTTGACTTCAATTTATCTACTGTGATAACTAGTTCAAATGATAACTTCGTGTAAACTTGAACAGGGAAGACAAATAAGTGGCATGCGAGAGATTTTCGAATGCACACTCAAGCAGTGATCTGCAACTTGTTACTAAAGACTAGGGAAGGCGTGGGAACCTGCGGTCTCAAGGCCGCATACGGCCTTCTGGCCAATTCTATAATTATGTAATTTTTTGTAATTTCGTAAATTCTTGAAAGACCTAAAAAAAGGTCCCACGCTGGTAATTTTGAGAAATCCGCAAATTTCTGGGGCTTACAAATCGGCATGACATTGTTTCCGGTCAAAAATTTCCTAGTCAATGCTTACTGCGGCCTTCGTGTCGAATCAGAAAAATGAATGCGGCCTTTAGATAAGAAAATGTTCCTCACCCCTGGGCTAGGGCTTGTCGTTTTTCAAAAACCGGTTTTTTGGCTAAATTTGTGACATTCGAAAACCGGTTTTTCAAGTTCGTAACCGGTTGTGCCGAATTTTCCATGAACGAGTCTATGAAAAAAAGTACAGAAAATTCTGAATTTTTATTTGATGACCATATGCCCCACATAATTACCCAGCGTAAGGGTATTTTCGATATTAAGAAATTTTGTTACAAAACGATCAGTTGACACTTTGTGTTTTCTTAAATCATATTTTCTGAAGACCAAATGATTTCTTGTTGTACATTATTATCTATATACACAAACAACATAAAAAATGAACCTTTTCTCGCTATTTTAATTGAATTATCCATTTTTTTGTAAAACTTCGAAAACCGGATAAAACCAGTTTTCAAACAATATTGATATTCGACAACCAGTTTTTGTATAAACCCTACTAAGTATCTGAAATTTTGCCGAACTTCTTCATACAAAAAAAAATATTAAATACAATTAGACACAATAAAACTTAACAAACAACAAGACGTTAGAGTGAATAACTTGATGTATTGTGTATCTCTTCAGAGCCAGTATATATAGCTGAGCAAAATATAAGTTTAAACATAGTTCTGACGATGGCGCAAGCCGAAATAGCTATTAACGCATAAAATTATTAAAAACTGTAGAAATAAAATACTTTGATATTTTTAATCTGTTATAATGGAGTTCTACCAAGTAAATGCCAAATCAATTAACAATAAAACTTACTAAAGTCACAACAAAAAATTTACGTAAGTGATCCAACGTCTAAAATCTCGACGAAGAAATAAGGTAGTTTAATAGCGTAAAAAAACTTTTTTTTCATTTCTTTACGATGAAATATTTGTGCACTTTTTACACCATACTGCAATCAAGCTATCGCCCAGAAACTGAACACTACAACTACAAATAAATATTAAACTTTCTTATATCGACCCTGTTTTCAGAATAAATTTTATTTCAAGGATCAAAATCCCCCAACGTGATGAACAGAAAATGGAGTGTTTGAATTTTCACTTAAAAGCGTTATCTTTTAAATAATTAACATTTTTTATTATTTGTGTTGTTTTGAGATTATTTTTTTCTAACCTACTAATTGACTATTACTGTCAGAGGGAAGTTTGAGAAAACCTGACCTTATTTTGTATTTATTTTTGGCCGTTAGAATGATGTCAAATTTTGGTAAAAAGAATTGTATTTGTCAATTTCTCCTACGTCAATATAGAACGGCTCGTATTTTTCCGGTCAGAATTTATATTAAATCATAATAAATAGTCATAATTTAAATGAAATCTAAAAAAAAACCTAACCTAACCTATAAATAGAATATTCTGACCGTATATATGTTTTTTCTGCCAGTTCATATTTTTATTCTGAACAAAAATTGATTTAAATTATGACCATTTAATTTGTTTCCGTATAAAAAGACATAGAATTTTGACAGCTGGTAACTTATTGTACCCTAATACAGAGCACAATGGCGTCGGAAAACGTATTATTCAACTGAGCCAAATATCAACTATAACAATAATTTAAATTTTATTTCTTGGGCCATTCTTTTTAAACATAAACTATATCAGAAGGTACATTGTTATTAACTTTATAAGGGAATTTTGAATTTTGATTTAAAAAAGCCTTGCATCTAATTGAGGTACGTTCTCTGAGATCTTCCATTCTAGCTCAAGTTTTAAGACTGAAAGCCGACTTCTCCGCGTGGGACACAATTTCAATCGTACTGTATGTGATATTTTGTGAAAGGGGCAAAAGGGCCGTAGTTTGCCGACCACTGGCATAGGCTACAATACAATGTCTTGTCGTATTTTTTCAATGATTAAATAAATATATTTCACCAAAATTCCTTGATTAAATTTAAATAGTAATCGTTTGTTACATAATCTCTAGAAAAAGTCGCGTGCGTCATCATTGTCGGAATAATTAACTTTTAAATTCGAATGGAAATTAAAGAATAGAAAAACGTTAAATAATATTGATAAATCTTAAAGTCATTGAAAAATTAGATGATACTTCCAAATTTCATAATCATTTTTTGCCACTTAATATTGCAACAAGTGGACAGAAAAAAAAATGATTGTTTGTGTATAACAAGCACTTAAAATTCATCAATGGTATTTTGGACATATGGTTTTTTGCAAGAACGGTGATTAGTGATAATTTTTAAATGATTTTATCGGAAAGTTTATATTATAATTTTGACTAAATTTCACAAAAACTTTTATTTAAACTGTTTTTAGTGGAAATACAATGAATATTAATAAAAGAGACGAAAGCAAATTTTATAACTCGTTTTTATAATTAATATACTAGCTTTTCACCTGAATTTAGTTAACACATAAATCTCACTATGATATTCACAATTTATATAAAGACCCACTCTATGTGGAGAAACAGCATCGACTGTATGAGCGTCGCCATAAAAATATTGTTTTAGATTACTGTAGTATGTTAACATTATAAATAAATTATATTTTACTGACAGTGGCGTAGAAAGATATAATATTAATAAACTGAAGAAAAAAAAAACATCACTTTTTGTCGTATCGTTGCGTTGGATGAACAAGGTTTCGTCTGAAAAAAACTTACCAGAAAAAGCAATTTAAGATTTCAGAAGATATTCTCAATTAAAATTTATTTATTTATTAGTCTAAATATAATCATATTTAAATTTATATCTTACTTATTAATTTACATTTTAATGTCGTAATTACATATCGACTCTGAAAAGGAAAAAGTACGTAACCCACAGTTTTTTCAAAACAGGTTTTTTGTGTTAATCACAATGTATCAAACTTGATACACGTTATATAAAAAGGATGCAAACTGCAAATTTCGGATTAGTATCTAAATTTAGCTTTTCAGTTTTAAAAAGATGACCTTGTTAATAACTAAAACCAAGAAAAAAGACTGAAATAATGGTTATTACTAGAAAATTTATTTAATCAATATTAGATTATGTCAATTAAACACCAGTTTAGAAGTCTCTATGCACTTCAAGGTAGTGTATTATTAATAATTTGCATATGGCCACAAATCATCAAAACACGTTTTTTGCGCCACCTGTAAAATTTGAATTACGTCCTTTTTCCTTTCCACAGTCGATATATTAATAACTGGGCGTAGCGAGAACAATAAGCTAACTACTAGTCCTGTCCTAGCCTTATCTTTCTATTCCTACTACTCTCTTTGGAAAAAGAGAGGTTGAGTGACTGAATAACATAAAGAAATCTGTTGAGATTCCTATATTAGGAGACTATATGCTCTACATTGGGAGCGGACATGGATAAAACATTCATGCACCTGGAGATACCCGTAAGAAATACACTTATGCATCTACGTACGCGAATGTAAGAGTAAGCCGTTTCTAAGACTGTGTTTTTTAGCTGATTATTAATTATGCATTCAGATGGAACTTTAGTGCTCTATAAAAATTCGTTGAAAATTTTTCTTTTTTGAATATTGGTGGATTTAATAAGAATTCGGAGATTTTTAAATGCAGATAGAACCGTATTTTGAATACGAATACAACTGTATTAAAAAGTCATTTTATGAAAAAAATATAGATGGAACCATGTTTACCCAAAACGACGGTATCTACATATTTACAGTACAAAAGAAACAGATTTTATATTGTATAATTTAAAAAATACACCTAATGTATGAATATAGATTATTTATTTTTGTTACTTACAAACTTTTGCCAGGAAGGTGACGATAATATATATATTTTAAAGTAGACGAAAACTTTTAAGGTGTTCACTGTCAATACTTGGTGGAATGGCATTATAATAAAAATAATAAAACATTTTTAGTACTTTTTCCACATCAAATTTATTAGATCAGAACCGGTTTCGCTCATGATGAGCATTGTCAACTGATAAGAAAAACAATAAAACAGTGATATTTATACAAAAGTTAAGTGATAAAAACAAGGTATGACAAATATGAAAAATGACTCAATTTGGTTGACAGACATTAAGATTTATTTATTATATACACTAATTGTTGGTTTTTACTTTGGTAATGATAATTCATACCTAATTGGTTTTTGTCATAATAGTTTCATTGCTAAGTGGTCTTCAACTTTTTATTTATAGTTTATTTTCCTTGTATTTTTCTTCAATTCTTTTGCTAGGTTGTAATACCAATTGTTTGTCATACCTTGTTTTTATTACTTATTTTTTGTATAAATATCACTGTTTTATTGTTTTTCTTATCAGTTGACAATGCTCATCATGAGCGAAACCGGTCCTGATCTAATAAATTTGATGTGGAAAAAGTACTAAAAATGTTTTATTATTTTTATTAGACGAAAACTATTTGTGGACCAGTATACATTTTTTATCATGGCGATTCAGTGATCGGAAAACGCTAGTGATTTTTAAAAAATGCTGTTTATTAATATCAGCTCTGACAGTTCATAATAAAATCTATGAATTGAAATCACAATAAGTGTTCAAAAAAGGTTTTTTCCTATAAAAATAAAATCATAAACTTGACACATTCAAGCAAACCGGGGTTTCTCAAAACTCCATTTCCCAAGCTCTGCGTTCGTGCGAATAATCTCTTTTTGAACGTTCGCTCCTCATTTTATTTTCTATATAAAACAGGTAATCGTTCAACATTTGAAATTAAATAAGTAGGCATTAAAATATTTTGTGAACGACCAGGAGTCTGCGTAAAATCGTTTTTTTGTATCATTATTTTAAAAATAAGTTCTCCTATTGCCCAACACCGCACTGAAGAACGCTTCCATAATATGCTTTTTTAGGCATAAAGAGAAATTTACATATTACCACACCAGTATTGAAAACTATTGTATGAGTAAAAAGTTTATTTTCGTATGTTTTATTTTGTCAAACAAAATGTAATGTATTTTATATATTATAAAATTAAATCTGATAATTTTGTTATTACACTTTGTGACAAAATGTGACGTGCTCCACTTTTTTATTAAACATCATTAGACTTAACAAGGTTTACGAATAAACTAAAAACTATTTTTTATTATAAAGTTAAAAATTACAAAATAAAAGTGCGGAATGTGTCCTTTCTATTGGACACAGGAAAGAAGTAAGGTACAAACTTTGATAGTACTAATTACTTACATTAGACACGGTAAATAGCAATGGAAATAAATTCAACAATGGTGGTCTGCCTATATCATTTAAAATTATATTTACTAATGTTTCCTTACTATTAAAAACTTCCAAGCTATCCATTCTTAACCCTTTATTATTTACTTTATGAAGTATTCCAAAATTTCTGTTTATATCAAAATTGTCATCATTTTATATGATTCGCAAACTCTGAAAAAATATTGCTTGCTAATTTAAGATTTCGACTGAAGGTGCTTGGTGGAATTTCAATATTAAATTTGAATCGTTCAAATTATGTACATTCTCACAAATTTTGTCACTAACGACCCGGGTTTCGCCTTTCGGCATCGGAACGGTCAGTTCAAGTTCATCCGTGCACTTGAATGCCTGAAGATGCCGAAAGGCGAAACCCGGGTCGTTAGTGACAAAATTTGTGAGAATTTACATAATTTGAACGATTCAAATTGCTTGCTAAGTTGTCATAAATGTAAATTAATTTGTATCACACTATAATTTGTATGAAAGGAAAACAAAATTAATAGATAATAAAAGACACACTCAATTCTTGCTTCGAAGCATGATGCGGGCGGCTTAAAACGGCTACGCGGTCGACGCCTTAACCACAGCTAGTATAAAAAAATACATTGATATTTTTTACGCAATTATAATAAAGTTTTATCATAATTAATAAAAACAATAATCCTTTGTACTTCATTCCACTTTATTTAATATGTCAGGACCGGTTTCGCTCATTGCGAGCATTGTCAACTGAGTTTTATCAACTAAAGGTTTTTTTTATCAAAACGTAACGATGATCAATAATTTTCAATTTTGATGCGCCGCTGTTTTTCAAATAACCAAGTATTTTAGATTTCCGCGCAAGTGGAAAATAATTGCACAACGCATCATCATTTGCAATTATGAGTCTAAGTAGTTAATCATTACTACCTTCATAGTTTTTACTGTATCATATAGTTGAATATCAAAACAGCCAACCTTGAGAAATCTATTCTTATACGACAATATTTAATGAAAACAATCATGCATAGTCAGAACAACAGGATACATTCGATAATTACCAGAATACGTGAAAACAGGCATTTTTTTGACTAACCAATTGTATTTAAAAATAAAAAAAAACGTTTTTGTATTAATTCCACATATTATTTTGAAATAAACAAGCACTGATTTTGCTCATTAATTTAACTTGAATAACTTTTCCTACCATTTTAAAATTCCCTTATTTATTCCCTTTCTAAAATAAAAAAAAAAACAACAGCCTCAGATCAAATTAACTCAACAATTTAAAAACTTAGTGGTTTCCAAACTTTATTTAAATATTTCAGCTAATTGACTTTTTTTGAATGTGTTAGTGATATCTAAAAAGTTACTCTCATCCTTCCAAACCTTAAATTAACGAGGGAAAGCGAGAGTGATTAGTTAACCACTAGTTTTCTCCTTGCCTTATCTTTACTAACTTCGGGAAAAATAAAGGCTTAATAACTGAGTTCTCGTAAAAAAAAACTTCTGGTGAGATGATTCCATTAGAAACACGCATTGGTAACGGACATGAGTTTGAAAAAATGTTTTAAGTAAAAAGCTTGACAAGAAGTGAGTTTCTGCACCTTTATTTTTCAAAAAAGCATTGTTTGTAGGTATGAGAAAGAAAAAAACATACGCCCCTTCACCCAAATAAATATTGTTATCTATTGGCTGCTGGTTAAACACTTAGCTCTAGTGTGGGAGCCTGATGCGATACTAAAAAAAATCAGAGAGATTTAAGAAGTTTTATTTGTCTACAGTTTTTTTTATGAAAGCATCTACTAACTGCTGAGGTGCGTGTATTTATTTTCCTTAGAGGATAAAACATTACATTAAAAACCGGTTTGCTAATTATCATTTTAATGACTTAGGAGTGTTAATCTTATTCTATTTAAATAATGCCTTGTTTATAAATCAGAATGAATAGTAATTGCATCTTGAGCAAATTGCAATTTAATCTATTCAGATGGTAAACTTAAACGTTTTATTATTTAAGATTCCGACTGAAGGTGTCTAGTGGAATTTCAAAAATAAATTTGAATCATTCAAATTATGTATTATACATTCACACAAGTTTTGTCACAAACGTACAGGGTTTCGCTTTTCGGCTTCTTCAGGCGTTCAAGTGCACGTATGGACTTGAAGTGACGTTTAATAAATAAGTGTATCGTGTTTGTATGAGAAATTAATGTACAACTACGTTAAAAGCAATTGATGGCGACATGGATTGACTTTAATAGTGATTTTATTTAGATGACGTTTAATTAGCTGGTGAAATAAGAATTTTAAGTTGTAAAATATAATATGATAACTGCTATTTATTTATCCATTTTCATATTATATCAATCAAGTATTTGTTTTTCGTATTTACATATTTATAACTGTATATACGTAATATCTATATATAGTACTTAAGGTGATTGATCGAGGAGATGAAATGTGGATGTTGCCTATTAAAAGTATAAAACTAATCGACTATTAATAATTTATGATGTTTATCATTAAACGTATTATCTTTTTTAATGTATGTAAACAATTTTTTAAAAAAAATAAATTATGCTAGATAAGGGAAATTAGCCACAGAAGATTGATTGGAGATGGATTGGATTGGACTACTTTAGGTCGCTTATTGATAATAATATATTTTTTTATCATTTTGACTAGTGTAATGATGACGGTAATTGTAAATATTGTTGTGTTGTGTTGTAGTGTGTATTGAGTGTTTTTTTTTCAAATTAACACCACTTTTTCCAGCGATAGACGATTTTTGCTCAGTTTGGTTTGCCATTTCAATAATTCCGAAAATAAGACAGCTGTTGATCCTCGTTTCCACCTATGTAAATATATGCCTGAAATGGTGCGGAGAAGTTCGCACGCCGATCTTAGCACGCAATACCAAGGCTGTGGAGTCGTGTAAAAGAAAGGACTTTGACTCTGACTCCAACTTTACAAAAAAAAAACGACTCCGACTCCGAAGATTTTTTCAGTAATTTCAATTTAACTTATATATATGTATGTATTTCATCATATCATCGCTAGTCAGCCAAGCATGCAATGTCAACACTATGGACTATTGCGGTCTGAATATACATCATTTTTCTTTTTTTATTTTTTCGAGTCGCTTGTTTTTCACGACTCCGACTCCGACTTCACAGCCCTGCACAATACTAATAACTTTTACATTTTAATAAGAAAAATTAAGAAAATAAAAAACTTTTATTTTAAAATCTTGAAACATACAAAAAAGAGAACCATAAAAAACAATTAAAAAATACAACAGTTTGAAAAAACATAACAGATTAAAAAAAAATCTTTAAATAATAATGCAAACACATATTTATAATATGAATTGTATAAAATATACCCATACATCTGTACATATTAAGACAAATTTAAATTTAAATATTACCAGATATTTTTTTGAGAATTCAAATTTACTGCATGAAGACAAATTTAAATCATTCGATAAATTCATCAAAATGGTCTTGTTTTGTTTCAGAAGAAAAGTTAGGTAAGAGTACTTAGGTAAGTAAATTTCTTTATCACTTTTAGGGTGTTCATTGTTTTTTAATTTCAATTATTAGCTAATAATAAGTAGCTTACATCCCTCGTAGTATCATCGGGGTGTAACCCGAAATACATATATGCGTCTAGGCAAGACAAAAAGATAGTACAAACATGTTGCCATGATAATTTGTCGAAAACAAAATATTCACACACAATATTTATTTTATGTAATAGCTAGATCATAAATTTAATATCACGTTGTCAGTAATGTTCTACGGTTTTTAAAAATTTACATTCGTGAATTTGCCGCCTTTATTCGTATTCCGTAACCCTTTATTTACACACCCCCTATACCAAGGGTGTCCAACCTATTTTGCCCTGGGATCGACTTTTTAATCTTAAGTTTTCTCGCGATAGACTTCTAACATGATTCTTATAAGAAACTTTATTTACTAAGGTTTTTCCCCTTCTTCAAACTTAGAAATGTTTATTTTAAATGTGAAATACATATCATTAGATAGGTATGTGCTTACAAAATAATTCAATTGTAGTAATTTTGTATATTTTATATTCAAATTTTATATTTTTTCGAAATTCACGGAAGCTTTCGGGATCGACCAAATTTTGCAAAAACAGCAAGTAAAGACGTGATTGTACTTACAAGTCTATAAAAAAAGTTTTACCACTTTACTTCATAGCTCACTTCATTACTCGAGGGCTCAATTGTTTATGGTAATGTTAAGCCATTGAAAAAAGAGTCCGTAATCTACGGTTTCCCGCTCTCGATTTTTGCCAGGATTTCCCTGTATTACTCTATGATTTTAATTTCTTTTCATTTTGTTTTTGAAAATGCCTTTGTTTTTCTTCCGCATCAAAGTATGCTTGGTTCCTTAAAACCCTCTCCACGTTCCACCTGCTGAGGGCTTGCGTTTCTTCAAGGTCTCCGCCATATTCTGACGGAAGACATTTCTTCGGAATGAAGTCTCTGTAAAATGCCTCCCAGTCCATGTCATTAGAATGAACCACCATCTGTTAAAGGTACAAAGCAATATTAAATGCTGATCAAATTTTACTCGTCCTTTTCAGGAAAAAAAATAATTAATCGTTTGAATAGCGCGCAAATAAATCATTAATATATCCCAGAGATACTGCGTGTTTTTGAGAAAAATAAGTTTGCCTAATATACACTCGAATTCGATATTTTAAAAGCTTTATTGACTCAGTATTGATGGAACTACACATATTCATCAAAATATTGCTTATATTCTATTAGAATAGTATTTGATTTTTTAAATGTCTTAGACATCCGTGTTCGCTTGCATATGTTCCGGACACCTGTGGACACTTGGTATGCAAGTGGTTAATAGCTTGTTTGTTGAATATTGAAAGACGAAATAAGCACTTTATGAGTGTATTTTGTATAAGTAAAAATAGTTTTTATATACTATTTTTGTTAAGAAAAGCTAAGCTCCATACGAAGTTCATAATACATATATAATATATGCTGGAAATTGGGAACGAAAATTGTTTAAAAAAAACTGTTGCAATTATAACAATGAAATATCATAAAATACGTAAATTAAATTAAAATATAATAACTTTTGACATAGAAAGCATAACTATCAGTGTCTATAAAAACAAAATACATGTCAAATGACAGAAAAAACGACAATTAAAAAACATTTTTTATTTTATAATACGTAGCTTAAACACATCACTGGCCTTGTAACAGTTTCCGTTGTGTTACACGTAACAACATTGATTGATCTACACAAATCATAATTAAACATATTTGTTTACTTGTTACTAAAAAAATAGTGAAGATCAAACCATGACCTTTTTATACAAAACGTCAAAATGACTGGTCGACTAGGATTTGGAGTATGTATCTTAATAATATTGTTTATATAAATTTGAACCAATCAAAATTGTCAATAAAACTAGATTTTCGGTGTTTTTCTATGTCCTGCCAGTCTTTTTGCTTCCTCTCAAGTCATTCCAGCGTCTTATTATACCATAAGTGCTAAGATGTCATAAAATGTGAAGTAATTCAAAGCACAATATTATCATGTGTGTTAAAGGGGTAAAAGTGCTGTCGCGTGCTGTGGCCCAGTTGGTTAGAGCTTGCTCTACCGATCACACAGGTCTGGGTTTGATTCCCGGTCAGATTACAGTGAATTTGAGATCTATTCAATTCAAGTTGCGATCGAATACTGGGTGTTTGTGATGTGAATTCACATAATTTCCTCTCTTCTTATCCTTCTGATCCTTTAATAACTGGGTGTGGCAATAGCGATTAGCCAACCACTAGTCCTGTTCTAGCTATATCCTTCTTTCCATACTACTCACTTTGAAAAAAGTGAGGTTGAGCGACTGAGTAACAAACAGTTATCGTAGAAAAAAAAACTTCTGTTGAGATACCTCCATTAGGAGGCCATATACTCCACACTGGGAGCAGGCATGGATTAAAAAAAGGGGTAAAAAATAAATAGATAATTAAAGACACACTCAATTCTTTGTCGTCGTGGCCACCCCTGATATAAATGGTCATCAGTGATCTTTCACGACGTTGGAATCCATCTGGTTATTGAAAGAGACAGTCAGGGTTCTAACTCTCTTCGGACATCCGCAGCAGATGTCCAAGCTAGGTCCACCGACGTTTGTTTTTATTCGCGATGTAACAAGAGTTTGTTGTACATAACTAGGCTTGTTTAGTATTTCATTAGTAACGTTATACACACCTTCCTCATAATTTCACCCTTCATAAAGGGGCGTATCAGCCTCACGACCAGCTTAAATAGCGATGTCACGTTCAAAATATGAATAGTTTCGATCTGGATATTCATCCCCTCCTGTGTATACGCTAAAAATCGTCTCATATCTCTGAACAAGGGCAAAAAAACATTATAACAACATATACAAGGGTGGGCTGGAGGAGGCTCAGAAGGGATCATAAGAGTCCCTTGTTAAGTGAATTCAAAACGATTTTTTCTGATCTTAACTTTTTAAGTACAACATTTAGATTGCGGCGCAATAAATTATTCATATGTCCCAAAGATACTGCGTGTTTTTGAGAAAAATAATTTTGCCTAATATACTCTCGAATTCGATATTTTAAAAACCTATATTGACTAAGTATATATAGCACTACACATATTCATCAAAATATTGCTTATATTTTATTAGAATACCAAGTATTTGATTTTTTAAATGTCTTGGAAATCCGTGTTCGCTTGCATGTGTTCCGAGCACCTGAGTCCGCTTGGTATTCAAGTGGTTAATTATAGACGTCGCTGTACACCGCGACTCGCTCATATTTTTCATATATATATTAATTAAACAGTGACATCTGTGAAAAAGTCTAACAGTAAAACTTGTTTAAAGTCAAATTTATTACATACATTGAAATGAAAAGATTTTTCTTGAGGTATATTCACATTTTTTCCAATAACTCATGTTGATTTATTAATAAATAAGTGAAAGAATAATTAGAACATGTATGTTTGTTCATTAAATTCAAATAAAATATCATTTTATATAACTTTTCAAATGAATTTGTATTTATTTACGAATATTTAATAATAAATAAGCAGTACAGAAAAATCTCTCGACAATCTGCAATTGACGTATGCAATTTGTTGTAAAAAAGTCAAACATAAACATAACGGAAGTGTGCCCTTTAAAAACATGTTCAGCAATCAGCAGTGATTGTCAAAATTTGATCCAAAGATTATAATAGTATGTCTCGGTTGACTAAACGTGAAGATATTAGTGCATCCGACCACTGTTCACGTGTATTGAAAAACGTTTAAACCTTTTATATTTTTACCTCTTTAAAATTACGCGCAAAATACGCAAAGATTTGTGAGACAACCTAATATAGTAATAATAAGTGTTTTAATAATAAAGTGTTTTAATATTTTTATTGATGGAGTGGATTTGGTATTTATGTACTGTCATATAAAAACAATGCGTTAAAGCTAACAACCAAATTTATATAAAAAAAAAACATTGAATTTCTCCATTGCATTATATAAAGAAAATATTTGGAATAAGTTTGTTATTATGTCTATAAAAAAATACTCAAATGCAAGATCCATAAATGGTGTAAAAACAGAACTGATAAGTTTGAATTTTGTTCTAATCACCTTATTATATTGAAATTTATAATATCATACCCGATAGATGTTTTCGTAACATGTCCAAACCTCGTTCCTGCCATGTCATAAAGTACAATCATTCCATTATCTGGACCTTCCTCATTAAGTTTAGCTTCTGTAAGAATTAAAAATTAAAAATAGTAATTAAAATGAAATAAAACAGTGCTGCTTTACGGTTGCAAGTCATGTCACATTACAAATGTAATCGTATAATGTACTTTGAAAACAGATGCCTGCGCCGTATACTGGGTTTGACTTTGTTAGAAACACGGAAATAAGGGGAAGTCCAAAGTGAAAAAGCGACGATGGACCTGGCTTGGACATGTGCTGCGGATGCCTCAAGAAAGCCTGAATTCTGCTCGTCTCGTCTACCGACCGGATGGATTCCGCCGTCGTGGAAGGTCATTGATGACCATCTATCTATAGCAGGGTTTCCCAAACATTTTCTGGAATGGAACACTTCGCAAGTCCGGAAAATATAACGAAACACTTGGCTGATTTTTAAAGATTTTTTTTAAACTGTGTTGCAGCGTATAAAACCATTCCAATTTTTTTCGGAACACTTACTCTGGCTCCGCGGAACACCAGTGTTCCGCGGAACATATTTTGGGAAACCCTGATCTATAGGATGTACACCTAATCCTTTTTTAACCCTCCAAGGACGAGCGTGACCATATGGTCACAGTAAACACCGTTGTCTATTGATCCAACTATTCATCCTTTTTCTACCTGAATATCGTTGCTTTCATTCATATTTGGTTAAGAAGGGTACATACTACAGTTAGTCATCAGCCGTGGGGACTGAAACGGCCTCCAAAGGAACATGTCATTTTTTAAATGAAATGAATTATATTCAAAAAGATAATCCGCATTCTCGAAAAACGATTCTTCCTTTAAAATGATTGATTTCAAACATTGTGTTAATAATTTTAGTGCAATTCACTGTTAATTACTGTTAATAAAAAAAATAACCATAAATACCTATAGTCATGTTAAAGAATTTGCAATCGGCCAAATAGTCATACTTCTCAACACCATTACTACCGACTTTATAAAACAAAATACCATGCCCTGCATCCGTTTTCTTTGGTAGATATATGTAATGTCTGCAAAAAAAAATACAAATTAAAAGACCACCTCGGCGATTGTCAATTCAATGAAAGCCCAATGGGTAAGAGATATCAGGAATCAAAGATATTCGCTTAGAAGTTAGCATTAAGCCAATTTCGTTTGGTGTGACTAATCAAAATATTGTATTTTTAACAACGAAGAAACGCTTTTAGTTATCAAAAATAAGGATTCCTTTGAAAAAAAAAAAAAACATGACAAAAAATTGAATTATTCACACACCATAATTATAACTTTAACAAACCAGTGAGATTGTCGAATTGTAACTTTGAAAAATATCGACATTAATGCGTATTATCCCAGGGGTTGGCTGGAGGGGGCTCAAGCCAGTTGCTTATTAAATCTGACTTAGATCAGCGAGCCCCTTGTTAAAAATCAACAAAAACAATATTATCAGTTAAATATCAATTTCAACAAATAATATACATAAAGCGAAAAGTAATCGCTGTGTTTTTAGTACAAAGAAAAAAATATTTACAACAAAATTACTTAATCATTTATTTTTCCAAATAATTTCCCACGTTACTTATAATATCTCTCCAAAATTAAGGCAACTTTTCGATGCCTCTTTTGTAAAATTTAGGCTCATTTGAAATAAAAAAAGGCGTCTACATAGATGACTTCGGACTTGGATTTAAGAATTATTTTATTGTTTCAAAGCGAATGTTCCATACTTCACGTACTAAAATCACGGCAATTACTTTTCGTTTTACCTAATATTTGGTCATTATTGAGTGTGTCGCTTCTAAGCCAGTATATAGGTATAGTTACGTAAATATAAGTTTAAACATATTTCTGACGAGGGCATAAGCCGAAATAGCTATCGACCATAATATATAAAATAATATTTGTAGAGCCAAAATACTTAGATACTTTTTCACGTTATTATAATGGATAAAAAATGCCAATCCAATTAATAAATACACACATGTTTCAAAGTTTCTAAAAGTAATGCACACACTTTGTTTTTAGAAATAACACTTAAATAAAACACTTTACACTTACTGAGCTTCTTGTACTATAGCCATGTCGTTCATATTCCTGTTGTCAAACATATCTGGACATTTAGCTTTAAGACTGTAATGCATTTGTATACATTTTTGTGTATCCACTACGTTTCTATGGCATGCTATGTAAAACAAAAGCAGCTGTTTCTCCGTCAGGTCATTGGGAAGCATGTCCTGACTCTTCGTCCAATTCTTCAGATCATTTATGTCAGACTTCTTCATGGTTGGGTCGTTTACAAAACAGGCATCGTAATCGTAGGACAGATCAAACACCATCTTTGTTTCGGTTATGACATCTAAAAGTAAATAAATATAATGTCACATAATGTAAAATTCACTGTCACTGTCACATAATGTAAAATGACTTTTTTTTTATTTATGGTTTTTATTTCCCGACTTGCATAAATATTTTTTTAAAGAATGAGTAATTAATGTTTAAGCTTTTATAAAACTTTTATAAAAAATTTCGAGCAATTTTTAATTCGAGCATTTGACGTTCGAGGAATTGGTTATTCGAGGAACTTGTTATTCGAGCAATTTCCATTCGAGAAATTGCATACGAACAATTTGCGTTCGAGCAATTGCATTCGAGCAATTTACCGGCTTCCCCGTAGCATAATAAAGACTCCTACTAGAGTATTTCAGTAATATTAAATTTACAAGAATTGGTTGTAATTGTTGACAATAATACTGATGAAACACAGCTTTTTGACTAAGCGTATGCTGAGACGCAGCGCAGAGCAGCACATGATGTGACAGGCATGTGCTACCAGGGTATGCTGTGTCAGCGGTGTCACGCAATTATCATAATATAAAAAAGTATATTTTTTTACAAAAAAACAGTCAAGGATATTTTTTTATGATTAATCAACTCAAATAAATCTCAAAGTTTTTAGTAAATTCAAATAAAACGTCTACAATACAAAACATACCACTGGACTTTAGTCTTTATGTCAGATGTTCTTTATTTTTTTTTAAATGTTAATTTTGACAGATTTATGAATAAGTCTGGTAGAATTATTAACGCGTAAATTAATGGTCACAGTTCAAAAAACTTTTTGTTTGTTGTTGCCGGATATATTTTTTAGGTTGGAAGTTCACGATTCACAACTAATGGTTACGTAATTATTATACACTCGTAAATAGTTTTTTGTGGTATTTAATTCGATTTATTTTTATTTCAAACATTGATAGGTATACTAGCTGCAAGTGTATTTATTTATAAAAGCGACTAATTTGATATAATGTAATAGATTGTTACACTTTTAGACCAACCATGTTCGCGGCCGAGAGAGTGAACTCGGCCTAGTGCAAAATAATCTGAACGCGACGCACAGCACTTGGCCGAGTGATCCGAAGAGTGACTGTAGTGAGAGAGTTATGTATATTTGGTATTGAGGTAAAGAAGTGCAAAATTCACAAAAAAAAAATCCGCGTGACACCAAAATAAAAAAAATAAAAACATTGTAAGAGCCACACGAAACCTTCAATAGAGCCACATGTGGCCCGCGAGACAAGGTTTGGGCATACCTGCACTAAGCCATCACAACGGAGTGTAGGTAGAGTGATTGTTTTACTATTAGCTCTTTTCTAATACCATAATTTTATACTTTCCTTCTCCAAAAAGAGAGATTGAGGTATTGAATAACAGCTTTATAAATAAGACAAATTAATAGATCTTAATGTTAATTTGCAGCGTCATACAAAGAGCAAGTAGAGTAAGTATTGATTTTATGCGCACCTAAATGCATGTTAGATAAGGCAGTTCTTCCGAGCAAAAAAATAGTCAACTCCCGCGGCTCGGAGACTAGAAAAATACTTCTCTGCCGATGGGGGTCGTCTAGGTACCCCAGTAGTTTCCTCATTATTGGCCTTAATCTAATGAATTTCAAAAAAATAGTCTAAGGGCTTTAAAATATCTCTCTGCATCATTCCTCTTTTATAAAATCCGTGGTTTTTTAATCATATTTTAAGTTGCGCGTAAAAAAGACGTCATCCCAGCACACATATGAAATTGAAACTGAAGAGTTTGCCCAGCTATCTTACGAACGATCGCTTATCGCATTATCGCGTTATCGCGTATTTATATAAACTACAAAAGGTCCAAAAAACTATGATATAAGAATACCTTAATTATAAACATTGTATCACCCATATTAAAATAGATATTTAAGAAAATGTGGGTATTGGGGTCGCATTTTTTGAGCTTAGAACCGGAAAAGTTAGTAAATACTGTCGTAAAAAAAACGATGCAACAACATTTGTGATACGAAAGGAGCAAGAAAGTTGATAGCAAATAGTTCTTGTCTAACAACTTTTGTTGAGGTGTTCCAAAAGAAGTTTACACACTCCACACTGGGAGTGAATATTGTGTTGAAAAAAATACTAACAAATAGAATGTCGCTGTAAAATTTGAATACAATTAATATACCTAAAAACATTTTTTACTAAGGTAAATAAATCTTCACAGCACTGCAATTTATGGAGAATATATTACAATACAAAAAAAATAAAATAATTAAGAATAAACACAGCATTAAATCAGTCCTCAAGTGAGCCAAGTAGTAAAATGATTAATCTTTCATTTTACAATTTAAAACAGTGCTTCCCAACCTTTTTCATGCCACGGCAGGACCCCCGAAAAAAAACATATTTTAGCCGTCGACATTTTTATGTTATATTATATTAAAAATTTCACGAATGAATATTTGAACTTAATACTCAAAATTTTCACTAAAAACCTGCGGTCCGCAGACCTCAGTTTGGGAAGCACTGCTTTAAAGTATAATCACGTTTTTACCTAGTATTTCGGAGGATTGAATATTTTACTTTAAGGATTGTAAAACTTTTGCGGTGTGTTCACTTCACTTTTACGATACTTTAAAACATATATAATATTAAAACACATCTAACGCATATTTTCCTAAAATATCACATGGCTCACTTCATCTATCAAGGGGCTCAATTTAATATTCTTCGTATGTTAATAAAAATAGTATAAAATAAATTTAAATAAATATGAAATAACCAGTTTTCTTGTTTCTATTAAAACACTTGTTTATTACATAAATCCAATTGAATTCACAACCGTAGCATTAGAACCTTAAATGAAGACTGGTGAATAGAACAACATATTTCATATGAAATTTCGTTCGAACCGCTTCATACAATGTATTATAATTGTAATAGCCAGTGACGTCTCAAGGCCAACTGTTAAACTGTATTAACTGTCAAGTATTTATCTTTATCGGGTCCTATGGCGCAACGATTAGCGTCAGGGGTGGGATGGAAGGGGCTCAGAGGACCTCGCGCGAACCCTTGTTAAATTTGACTAAGGCCGGCGAACCCTTGTAAATTTTAGAGAAAACAATATTCTCAGATCAAACTAGTACATAACTGCAATTTTTGACGTATACATTATCTACGACAGCTTCAGTAGGCACAGTAGTACATTTTTAGCCTTTTACATTGATTAGTTTACGGTAAATAGCAAATTTTGTAGCCGCCTGTGTGGTCGAGTGGTCAACGTCGTTGGATTCGGTTACGGAGGTCCTGGGTTTGAATCCCGGTACGGACAGTTTTATTAATTGATTTTTTAATCGATTTATGAATTTCGAAGGCATGGATACTTTATACTTTAAAATTGAATAAATATATTTGACATTTCAGCTTACGCCAATGCGTCAAATACTTTTAAGTTGAAAGATCATACGAGATATACTCGATGAGAATTTTTTTTTAAAAGTCACATGAGATAAACTCAAGGAGAATTGACTTCACAAACACCCATGTCTTAGATCTCAAATTAAAATTGAAAAAAAATCCAATTTTGACATTGACCTTACCAGGAATCGAACCTAGACCCACCTGGTCGGTAAAGCAAGCTCTAACCAACTAGACCACAGCGGGTGACGATGTATGTGATGTCTTGAATTGCCCCCTCCCACCCATCCTATCTTATGAACAGTGGGTATCGAGAGCGATTAGCTAACCACTAGTCCTGTCCTAGCCCTATCCTTATATTCCTACTCTCTTTGGAAAACATGTAGACACACATCTGTTGAGATAAACTCCATTAGGAGTCCATATGCTCCACATTGGGAGCGAACAGGGTAAAGAAAAAATGCATATTGTTACATATTATAAGTGTATTAAGTAATAATCGATTGCTTATTTAAATATTGAACATAAATTGCATAGGAGTGTTTAAAAATTCACTCCTTCCCGGAACACCGAGAATTGCTTGGAGATTAAGGGAGCCCCTTGTTAATGTATTGGCAACCCACCGCTGGCTAGCATTGTTGGCTTCTGTGCCGGACTTCACGGGTTCGAATTCCAGTTCGAACAGCATTTTTTCGGTCGATTTATCACTTCCGAAAAGTAGCACTTTCATAACATGCGAAATATATTAACTACACCGTGAAAAACACTGCTCGCCGATTTGTTCTTTCTAACCATATCATATTATTCATTAAATAGTGTTAGATTATAAAACGATAGTGATCTTTGGCAGTGGTTTTGACAGTGTTTAAAGTAAATTTAATACCCAACATTTTTTTGATATATGTAGTGATGCACTTACTGTGTAGCAGTAGTATGTAGTGATGGTTAGTTTTGATACCAATATCCTTATAATTATTATGTGGTATATTTTATTTTACAATATTACACACAGCATTTACAACAAATGTTTTTCAGCACGTCACTGCGCTACTTTTTTAGATTCATGTCAATTTCGACACACATACAATCTAATTTTTGTCTTTTTACATTACTTCAATCATATCTGTTATTTTAAGCCCGTTTTTGTTGCTAGGTGATCAATGCACCTATAAGTTTAGCATAAGTCAGTGGTAGGCAAACTCATTGGTCGACTGAGCCAAATATAAACTATACAACGATTGAAATTTCTTCGGGGGGCAATTTTTTTTCGAGACTTCGCTACGTCTTACCTGGGCGAAGTCACTGCGAACGCAATTGGAACGTGGTTCAAAGTGAATCAAAATACAGTAAAACCTCCATTTACACTGAAGTCGGGACAGTGTAATTCGGGGTAGTGCAATTGGGGGTGTGAATCTCGTATAAAATTAGGGATTTGGTTTTTTCCGCAAGAAATGTAAAAATAAGACTTCCCTCATTTTTGCAAAAAAAATAATATTGACGAAATATTTAGTTACCAAGTGATAAAATCCAAAGGGTGCCAAAATACCACACATAGACAGTTGTCCGCTATACCTGTATAGCCTGGCACGTGTAGAATACACAGAAGCTAGCGAACATTTGACTGTATGCGCGGCACAGACGACCGTCTCGTAGTGACAACAATGGAATGCGACCGTGCAATTGGGGGATTTGCGACAAATATTTCAATCCAGCGCGTAATTCGGGGCAGTGTAATTGGGGGTTCCACTGTATCAAACAAACAGATCGCGGCGTGCGTTTTACCACGTGGGACACTCTAAAGCGGCGGCGACCATTCGATATTTTCGTGCCGCACCGAGTTGCTTTGCATTCGCTTTGATTTCGGCCACGGAAGACGATGCTTACCATTAATATTTTGAGCGCTCGAAGAGAAACATACCTGGCCATAAATGTTTTTCGGCTTATACGAGGCCAAAATGAGAATTCCGCCATTCTTGATCGATGAAATCGTGGACATGAATTGTTTGTTACTCAAATGTGTAGAGGCAGTTTGCCAATAGAGATTCTACTGTAAACGCGCTTTAAGAATGTTTACAATATTGCCTCATATGTATGTCGACATAAGCTACGAAGACGTGAGTGAGTTCAGACGAATATTTTGTTTTGTATTTTTAAGTCGACTTGTTTGAGTTTACTAAATTGAATTTCTTGGCAATTTCTTATAAAAAAAAACTACTATGTATTGTACAATATTATGTTATATCTATTTTTACAAAGCAGAAGCAAGACATTTATAATTTATAACACTTTTGTAATGTTTATGTAAATAATAAAAAAACCAAGTGCAGCTGCTCTCAAGCTACTCATATAAGTCAATTTAAAACAGCGATACACAACATGCGGCCCATTCGGATTTTATGTGAGGCTCAACACCATCATAGTCACTAGATGGTTTTTTTAAAAACATTTGGTATTGTTTGCAAAAAAATGTATTTTGGATACATTCGTATTTTTGTATACTTAAATTTACGTTATGTCACGTCATTATGCATACTTAATATTAATATGCTGTAGCCCACGTAATGCAGCAAAAGCCGGCATGCGCCCTAGAAAGGTTGACCATCACTAGCTCAGAGACATGGCAAGCTAAAGTAAACGTTTCATGTTTAATATCACTGACGACCTCTGGTAATATATGAACTCTTTTGATGACCAAACACACAATATTCGTAAGGGGTTTTTAAAAATATTTTTCTGATTCAAAATCTTCAACTGAACTTGGCCAAAATACATAGAGGAAAGGGATATAAGGATTCAGTCTGTACTCAACCAAGAAATAAAAATTGTCTGGAACTAAGAGCCGACTTCACAGGCTCCACATAGTTTAAGTGAGAGATAATCATAAAAAAATATCAATGTAAAATCTTTATTCATTTTAACATACATAATGAATCACAAAACAAAAGTATTTACAACAATAATACGTGTTCTACAATATAATTTGTCAACTAATCGAACAAATAGATAACGCATATTTTCAATGATAATTTCTCTTTTTGTACATAGTTACAATAAAATTATACGTTTTAAGATTTATCTGTCTGCTGTGATCTTGAACGTATACCTAGCCCAACTGTAGCTTTTAGCACATACAAAAAATCTCTCCTTTTCTTCGCCCTGAACGTATGTATACTGGTTGGTGGGTATATGTGGTAAGTTGTAGTAACTATTATTGCAAAGGGATTAGAAACATTATTATGTTTAATGAATTTAAATAAAATATTGAAGGGCCTGGCTAGTAAAAATTTAAATAAATAAATTGGGCATAAAAGTATTTTTTTATATTTCGTCACCTTCTGGACGAAAATTGTAACTAAAAATGAGTTAGGGAGACAACGAGATTTTTTGATATCAATTATTTGTCTGGGATAATTTAGTTTGTGCATTAAATATAGCAGTTTGAAAAAACTTTTATTTGTATACTCAATGCTAATAAAAGGCAGGCAATTGTCTCTTTCGATTAATTTTATACTGTAATATGTGTTCGATCCGCTTTAATACATCTTCTATATTTTGATAATTATAAAGCATAAAATATTGATGTTAGAAACTAAATCCTAAAAGCCGAATTTTCTATTTGCTCTCTAATTAGAACTATCAATCGGTTACTTACCAACTTCTGCCAGAATAGTGACGATTTATAAATAGTACACACATAATATAATATATTATGTGACAAATGTATATTTTGGGTTATATTTTTTTTCTTGTGTATTAAATCTTCCAACTAATCGTGATTTAAAATACTTCAGTTGTTTTTTTTAATACCATAATATTATCTAGCACAGCAATTCCGAATATGTAACCAAAAACAACCATGCTTAATAACTTATTTATAAAATAAACAAATCAATAATCTTAAAAACATATTGTATACATACGTTTGAACATGCTTAACATTGCAACCCCCTTTATAAATATTCATTCCTTAATGGTCATATCCTGTAACACGAAAGCGTTAAACCTAAGAAAATTCATATAAGGTCAATTGCTTTTTTAAAATAATGTCCATGGTGGTCAATTTTGTACTGATTGTATGATAGATACAGACTCACAAAATAATGAATTTATAATAAAAAGCTTTTATGAATTGAGCTTTATAACTTGCCTAAGATCCAATTGATTCGGCATGACTGACAGAATTGACTGATAGTCGTGTCTTCTTGCGTAATTTTTCTCATCCGCTGTTCATTCCTGAAAATTCCCAATCATTTATCAGCTTCCTAAATTATATTATCGCATTTGGATATTGGACAATTTACTAACCAACCAAGCTATAAGAGCTAGGCAACAAAGTTTTCATAACCAGTTATGAATTGGCTGATCAAGAAATTGGGAGTCGTCAATGACTGAGAACAGTAATGGTTACCTTATGTCATGCAACTGATGGGTGACCCACATTGTTTACGGACGACCTTCGTACAAGAGCTAAAAAGGTTACCTGTCACTAGCTAGAAGCATTTTTTCATGTCTTAATAACTACATACTAACACGCGCCAACATTTTTTACTTTGAACACTTTTTTGCTCTAGGTGTGTTCAAACTTTTTAACTGTTTGTCATCAACTTGACAAAAAAAGATGTTCAGAATAGTAAATGTCTAAAAATCTCCATAACATATACTTTTTACAAAACATTTTAGATTGATCAATGCCTCTCGCATAGAAAGACAATTCTTGGGATCGGATGTCTGGAGAGACATTGTGCAGTTTAAATCCTGGATAACCACAAACTAATCAAATAAGTAATAATTACAACGAATATTTGGACCAGAACATTAGTAAGAATTAAATGGCCTAAAAAACCCTAAATTAGTCTATATCTAAACTTGTAAAACGTTCGACGGTGCCTTTCTTCTTGTCGGGCTTAGAGCAGAAATGTCTTTGTTTTGTTTCAGCAATAAAATACTGTTTATTTCTGATCACAGTCTCAGTATTTATTTTGTGAAGAGCCCGTGTGTCTGGAAGGTCACCACCGAAGTCAGAAGGAAGGCATTTTTTCGGTATGGCGTCTCTGTAGAATTCTTCCCAGTCCATGGTCGGAGGATGAAGTATGATCTGAAAAGCATACAAAATAATCGTAATAATTATTCATCAAAAATTCACAGTTAACATCGTAGCAGCAGAAACATGAAATTAGAGGATTCCAAGTACATACAGTAAAACCCCATTTACACTGAAGTCGGGGCAGTGTAATCCGGGGTAGTGTAATTTCGGGAGTGAATCTCATACGAAATTAGGGATTTGGTTTTATCCGCAAAAATGCAAAACTAATATTTCCCTTAGTTTTGGAAAAAAAAAATATAGACGAAATATTTAGTTACTAAGTGATAAAATGCAAAGCGCGCCAAAATCCAACACATAGACATCGCCCGGCTATACGTTATAGCCTGGCACGTGTTGAATACATATACGCTAGCCAACATTTGACTGTATGCGCCGAACAGACGAAAGTCTCGTAGCAACGACAATGGAATGCGACAATGCAATTGGGGGATTTGCGGCAAATAATTCAAGTCAGCGCCTAATTTGGGGTAGTGTAATTGGGGGTTCTACTGTATCCACAAAATTTTGAAGAAGCATGCATTTAACTCTTGCTTCATCGACTGGCAGACGTAGCTGAAATGAAATATAATATATTTGAAAAGCCAGCTGTGTTTCGCACAATTAATGTTTCTTTAGTCTTAAGTGCGCTTGAATATGGATCCATCATTTGGAGCCCAAACAAAAGTTCATACAACCTGCAATTGGAGATAGTCCATAAGAAATTTCTAAAATATTATTATTTCAAAAAAATTAAATTCTTTTCCATTGATAATTCCTTAACAAAATACTACCCCACCAAATTTAGTCACCTGCTGTGACCCTGTTGGTTAGAGCTTGCTCTACCGATCACGCAGGTCTGGGTTTGATTCCCGGTCAGATCACAGTGAATTTGAGAATTATTCAATTCAAAGTTGTGATCGCAGACTGGGTGTTTGTGATGTCAATTCACATCATTTCCTCTCCTCCCATCATACTGACTCTTTAATACCTGGGCTTAGCAATAGCGATTAGCCAACCACTAGTCCTGTTGTAGCCTTATTCTTCTTTCCCTACTACTCACTTTGGAAAAAGTGAAGTTGAGCGACTGAGTAACAAACAGTTCTCGTAGAAAAAAAACTTCTGTTGAGATACCTCCATTAGGAGGCCATATGCTCCACATTGGGAGTGAACATGAATTTAAAAAAATAATCTTATAGGAATTCTATCATTTCACTCTTTTTGAAGATCGTTTTTAAGTTTAAAACATTTTTCTCTTCTTCTTCGAGTTAATAATCCTGAAATTCTCATGACTATTAACTTACATGCTCCCAATTTATTCTTACGTGGGTAAAACTATAACAAAAAAAAATGTCACCAGTTCCAAAGGCTGTTCGACTGATCAACTCATTACCTAAACTAAAGAAATTTCAGTAACAGTATTTGTGAAGTGCATGGAGAATTGGCGTCAGCTGTTATGTCACGTACTGTACTTTTGATTTTTAAACAATAAGCAAAAAGGAATCTGGCAACTTTTACATCCTTCATTAATAAGCTGAAATGACTTATCTGCATATAAGTAAAACATATTTGTTATTATATTTATTTAAATAATAACACAACATTTCAACTTACCCGTTTAATCAGGTCCCCTTTCAAAAATGGCTTGATGATCTTCATTACCTTGTCGAATAAGGGCACTACATTTACGACGTGCACAGATATGATACGAGCCTGGAGCCCTTCTTGTACAAATGCCAAGTATTTCGACAAAGCTCTACAAATAAAAATGATAAATACACGATATAATTCAATTGTTGTGTTTGTTTTATTACACGGTAAATTAACGTTGTTTTCCTGTGCTAAATTTTACTCTAAAGCTAAAAAAATTGCTTAACTGTGTTTTTTTGTATCACGCTCGTTCTCGATGTACAAATGACGGTTTGTGATGAAATTATTCCCGGCTCGAGGAGTGTATTAAAAATTGTATACATTTAAAAAAACTTTATTAAAAAATCATTTAAAGTTTCTTTTAGAAAGCATTTTCAAATTGAATGACTATTTGGAGAGTTATTCTTTGATTCGTAGAAGGTCTGTGGGTTTGATGACCCAGTATTTCTTATTAAAAAAATTGTAATTATTTTTACGGTTTTTTGATGTGCAGACATGGTAGTAATAGTTAACTATTGGTTCTTAATGGGTCCTGTATTTAGGATCATATATATACTTGGGAGAAAATGAACAGATCACACAAATCGATGCCTTATAATACTTATTCATAAAGCGACATATGAAAGAAATGTTTTATATAAAAGCGTCCATGCTGCCAACTGGATTGTCATAAAAAACCTTCAATAGTAATAATAAAGATTTTCCTTTAATATATTAATGAGGAGCAAACATTCAAAAAGTGTTTTGTCACAAATTTTGAAAAATGCCGTTTAATATCAGTTTTGATAGAAATCACTATTGGTGTCCAAAATAGGTTTTTTTCAATAAAAATTAAGCCATTAAGTTGCCCCATTCAAAAGAACTGTGTGCAAACATTTCCCAAGCTCTGTATTTGTGTGACAAATCACTTTTTGAATGTTTGCTCTTCATTTAATACATATATAATATACAATGAATTTCCATAAAGAAATCACCATACATTTTGGAGTTATTAGTATTGTCTTAATAACCCTGACATTACAAACTAACAAGGGATATTAATATATTAGACAGGAATTATACTATAAAGCTCAACCATACCCTATTGACACACGTGCAACGTGACCAAGCTTAACCCCTTGCATGTCGAAGAGCAGGACTATTCCTTGATCTGGACCATTTTCATTTATATGAGCGTCTGAAACAAATAAGTAATACAATTAAAGAACCGAGCTTAATCGATATCCGGTTATTATTTAAATTAGTGTGTCGATGAAAAAAACATGCTGTTTTACAATTAATTTAATACAAAAACCAGTTTTCGCATTCTGATATTCCTTAAAACCCAGCTAAACCCGATTTTCGAAGTTTCATAAATAGAGATAATAATTTGAAAAAGTGAAACAGTTAATACATTTTTTATAAACATTAACAAAATATTTAACTAAAATTTAATTTGTTGAAAACAAAAAAACGTTCACCGATGTAATACTTTGTAAGCTAATCTTGTTAATGAAATAGTCTGGAAAATAGAAGATCCAGATGTTTTGTAATTTTAATTTTATAACCGTTCATGTAAAATTTGACCTAAAACAGTGGCTTAAAAACTTTATGTTACTACGTCTCCCTTTGAAAAAAAAATAGGAAATTTCGGAAGAAAATATTTTTCATTGCATGAACTATTACTAACAGAAAGTAAAATAGGACATGGACCACCTTTATTAAGTAAATCAACTCGCTCTTGATTCAAAGTCAACACTTGTAATTTGCCCTAGTTGACGTTTCCGACAGCTCTAACAGATCCGACTATTGGTCTTGGTCATTTTCCAGACATTTTCAACGGCTTTGATTGGCATACTTAATCAAATTGACGTACATACTTATATGTTTGACCAAGTACTAACCAATGAGCTAAGACGCGAAGTGACCATGCCCAAAAAAAGACTTACCAAGACTCATGCTGTAGTATTTGCAGCCAACTGAGAAACTGTACTTATCAACATCATAATCGTGAAGCCTATGCATCAGGACGCCGTATCCTTCATCAGTTCTTACTGGCAGAAAAATGTGCTCCCTTTAACATACAAAAAGTAGAGAGTTTGTTTTTAATCCATGTCCGTTAAGTAGAACAAATGGTTTTTAAGTGGAGTAAAATAATCGTGTTAATAGTGTGACTTAAACCCGTGAACGGTCACGAAAGCCAACGATGTTGACCACTGCAACACGGACCAATACTTTTCTAAGACACGGGTTCCCAACCTTTCTGGTTTTCTGAGACCTTTCTTTCTAAAAGGAGTTTCGGAGACAATCTGGGGAAAAAGTATAGCAAATCGAGGATTTCAAATTCCTCGGGGGTCCCCATGTCACATGGCTTTTATAAAAAGGGGTCAAAACCCGAAAAAGGTTGGGAATCTATGTTCTAAGACAAGAGGTTAGCTGCGAGGAAATTTCAAAGGCTGCGCGGACCGATAAAATAATAATTGAATGTCTTGTAGTGCGCGCCAACTCGGAATGAGTGCGCGGGGGCTTCTCAACTGCTGCGCGGTCGCGCGCGCGTGCAGCTAAGAAGAAACGTCGCCACGAACCCAAGCAATGAATTGAATATAACTTTAGATTACTATAAAGGTAAAAAAGTTTTAAACATAATATTTGAAGGCGGTCGTGCGACAGAATAACAGATTTTCATAATTTCGTTTTGTACGAAACAATAAAAAGGCAAAATTTCGCCTTCTCGCTTTCATAATTTCATAAATAATTAATATTTTCGAACTTTATCTTGTTTTAAATTAATGTTGATATTTTAATTTTAATAATATTTTGTGCAAGCAGAAGAATGTGGGCAATTTAAATGATATTATCCCAATACTGAACCATTTCCTTCTTGATAAACACGTTGGTAAAAATCTGATCATTCTTTGCCAGGGAGATTATTTATAACAATTACAGACTCAAGATTCTGGAGGTCTCATCACATTTTTGTTCAGCTAAAACATTGTCTCTTCATCACTATGGTGATGCGAAACTTACAGAAAGTGAATTGGTCGACATTTGAAGGTAAACGCGTCGTCTGGGATTTACTTTATCCAAATATTCAAAACGGATAATCATTATTTTACTTAGATTGTCTTTGGTTGTTTCTACCCCAAAATCTAATTCCCACACAGCCCTGTACAATACGACTGGCTTAAAAATAACTTTATTGTTTTAATAAATATTTACTAAGAAACTATTTAAACTGCTTGTTGAAATATATTTTAACATGTAGCTATTTTAGTTATTAAATCTTATTGCAATCTTCGTTTTTGTGATAAGTATCAAAAATTCTAAAAAAAAATAACTGAAAAATAACAAAATACTATGCAATCAACGCGTTGCCAAAGGTGACAACCATAAATAATTATGTGTTTTTTGGAAGAGTAATACATAGAAATGTTTGAAGATTGCTTGAGGAAATTCGGGGATATGCAGAATTTTTGGGTATTAGTGACAAAATCAATTTGCTACTGGCAGTTACTAATACCAGAGTTTTCCAACCAAAAGCCATCGGACGGATGTCAGTCCACCTAAATTGTCTACTTTTATACACAAATATTTGTGAATTCCATTTTTGTTACCAATGCCTTAATATTATATGTTAAATAAAAATGAAAATACACACGCATATTATATTGAATTGATTTTGATAATGCTTATAATCAGTTTCGTTTATCACGAACGCCATTTATAACTAATATCTGTTCATTTCCAACAAGAATTGACAGTTAAAACATTACACATAATACATTATAAATAATAATATTTTTTAGTTTTGTATTGACACTCTGAAATATTTTTCCTATTTTAATAATAAAAAAAGAGCTTTTACTTACTGGACTTCTTGTGTCTGCTGCATATCCTCAGTAGAAGGGTCTCTATTATCGAACAGTTCCGGAGCTTTTGCTTTAAGGCTGAAATGAATCTTAATGCACTTCTTAGTATCCTCTAAGTCTTGCTGGCAAGCCAAATGAAACACCAACAGCTGCTTGTCGGTGATGTCCTTCGGTACAGTGCTGTTGGATTCCAGACTCTGCGCCCATTCTTTTAAGTCTTGGATGTCTGATATCCTCACGGTGGGGTGCCTTGCCAAGCAGGCATCGTAATCGTACTCTAGATCGAATACCATCCTGAGAGATTGCAGAGAAAATCGATTGAGGATTTCTGGTTAACCTTAAAACAATAAACTGTTTTGGTTTTAAAGTGGTCGCTGTATATTTTTTTTCCCCTTATAGGGTACTACACTACTGAAAATAATCATGAAACTCATAAATAACGGGTGAACGTAGAGGTCTTCAATGATAAATTTAAAAAGGTGAAAAATAGGAAAGTATTTAATTCTAAAAATATTCCAATCCCTCTAGAGTAGATAACAGGATGTATTGTATATCTATTTTATGCCAATTTATATAGCTGAAAAATCTAGGCTTAAGCATAGTTATGACGAAAGCATACGACGAAATAGCTATCAACTATATATTATATACATATATTAAAAAATATTTGTAGAACTAAATACCTTTTCAACTTATTATAATGGAGTTCTACCAATTTAATCAATAAGACAAATATAATTAAAACAAATTATTAAGTGACTTATTAACAAACATTCATGTAATTGATAAAATCTGATTTAAAACATCTTTATTATTATATTCTAATATTTTTTCTGTGACAATGGCATGTTAAAGCAGTCAGCTTCTTGTTAACAATAAAAATCACACCTCAACCAAAATCCACTATTTATTTTTAAAAAAATTATTAAACATTCTCATTGACATTCAACTTTTTAATGATTTTTGCGTAATTATGAACAGTTATTATTACAAATTAAGTCTCTGTCAATATAAAAATGTAAGTTCAAAATTTGTGATAGCAATACTCTTATATTTTCAATGTAGACCCGCTACGCCATTATTTTAGGATTGGAAGGGAGGAAGAGGATTTTTAGACATCACAAAAACCCATCATTTTGAACGAAAACTGATGTTCGTACTAGGAATCGAGCCCGTGAGATTCGTTATAGAAGCCAACAACGTTGACCACTTCACCACGAACCCGTAAAGAATGTTATATCGGATTTGAAAAGTATATTTACACGGGTTTTCAATGCAGTCCATTAAATACTTAAACTTTTGATTGATCAGTATTAAATACAATAATCACTAAACACACATATGTAGATTATTGGAATAATTTTTTGTACCTTTATTTTGAAATTTACTAAAATGCAGAATAAGTAGACGATAAAACAACGACCTATCTCTACGATTAATCAGTGTCAACTGACTAAAGATATTATTTTACGATAAATTTAAACCGACCCGCAGTGGTGTTCAGAAAAAATATTATTAGTCGAAAATAATGGTCTTGCTTCTTTTACGACACTTTGTATCCTTCATTAGGTTGGGTAGTAAAAATGATAGGTAATACAAAATTATTAAAAAATATAACGCAATGATGATTTTCCGTTGTTGACGTAATATATAATATGATATAAAACACAACCAAAATCTTTCCTGTTAACTCTTACGAAAGGCATGGAAAACGACAAAATTTTCACTAAAAAAACATTACACAGCGGTAAAACATAGCAAAATCATTTTTTTAAAATTTGTGTCGCAAACTCTATTGATACATATACATCAGTTGACAATGCTCGCCATGAGCGAAAACGGTTCTGACATTTTTAAATAAAGTGGACATAAAGTACAATGTAATACATAAACAAAAATTAAAACCTGAGTATAATTCAATTTGATTTATTAAAATGCTGTACATTTTATGCGCTTTGTTACTAACCACATGGGTTTCGCTTTTCGTCATCTTCCGACCGTCATAACAAATTTTGTACTATAATAGACCCTCGGAAAACGACCTACATTGCTACATTGAAATACTATTTTTCGGAAACGTTTTTTTTTTATTCACTGATATGTGAAAAAAATTACTGTCATTTTGTAATAATAACTAGAAATAACAACCTAAAAAATCTTACCGCTGTTGTTTTTCTATTGTTCAATAATTTGAGATCGATTTTGTGTTGATTTTGATATATATCTTGCTCAGCGCTACTGTATATTTTCATTTTAATATTAAGTAATTGATATCAATATTAGATTATCTACTTAGATAACTATTATCAAGTTCGGAATGCGTTTTATTTAATCCTTAAAAATAATATATCAAATTTAAAACTGATAACATATGTGATTTTTATTTATTCAAAGCAATTTTACTAAATAAATACTTAATTCAAAATTATCAGCATTAAGTTATGCAAAAATTAAGTATTATACTTGTCATTTAAAGGGGCATCAGTCACCACGTAATAATCACAATCGAAGCACGGTGGATTATCGTAAAAAAACATTCCATGCATGCCCAACTGCATGACAGTTCAAGAGAGAGAGATGAATAAATTGATTGTTATTCACTGGTCATATCTCTATTATCTGGTTCGTGGTGCAGTGGTCAACGTTGTTGGCTTCCGTGACAGATCTCACGAGTTCAAGTCCCAGTACGAACCGTGTTTTTTCAATGGATCTATTTTTCCTGCTCGAAAGCATGGGTGTTTGTGATGTTTAAAAAAATTCTCCAACCTTCAAGTCTTAAATTAATGGAGCGTAGCGAGAGCCATTAATTAACCACTATTCCTGTCCTGTCCCTGTCGCGTCCTATGGCGCAGCGGTTAAAGTTGTGGGCTTCCGTGCCAGACCTCAAGGGTTCGAGCATTTTTTCGATTGATTAATCGATTTCTGTTCAAAGGCATGGGTGACTGTAATGTATAAAAGTTCCCTCCCACGTTTTCCGATCCATTAACAACTGGACGTAGCGAGAGCGATTAGTTTACCACAAGTCTTGTCCTAGCCTTATTCTTCTATCCTCACCACTCTATTTGAATAAGAAAGGCTGAGCGACTGTGTAGCACACAATTCTCGTAGAAAAACTTCAGTTGAGATACCTCCATTAGGAGGCTATATGATCCATATTGGGAGCGGACATGGATAAGAAATCTTGTCCTAACTATAAACTTCTATCTCTATTCTCTTCGTATCTTTTGTTGAAATACCTCTATACATTTATAAGGAAGTCATAGGCTCCATCTTTGCAGCGTAGATGGATAAAAAAATAATCTCTATTAAGTTTTCGTTATATATCTGATGCAAGTAAAATGAGACGTCATTAAAAAATATAATCGTTCCACATTTTTACCGCAATTTTAATTATTGATTGTAAATTAATTTACTGAAAGAGTTCATTCAAGGATTTGAACCCGTGATCTCGCAACCCATATTCCAGGAGCACTGGACACTTGGCTACCGTACGGGATATTTAAATGATTTGTTTATCATTTATGTTATCTTATCTACAATAAAGCATCTACACCTTTGGAAGTGAAGCAACGCATGATAGAGGATTGACCGGTACAAAGGAAAATTCTTTATACATTATCTAACCAAGAATGAAAAGCGGAAAATCGATTTCGGTGCTTTAACTCGAATAGAATGATTTATTAAACATTATTTATTTAAACAAAAATTAAAACACTTTTTTGTATTTATTCCACAATTATAAAGTAATATTTTTTGATACAGATAAAAAGCAAGAAAGACTTGACAATTGGTAATAGACATGTGTAAAAAATTTGGGAACAATTCAAAAAGTTAATTTGATTGAACAAATCTTATACCGTAAATATTGAATGTGCAAGGCGTTTTATTACTTAGCTAACAAACAATTTTGCTAAACATAACTATTGATTTTACTAATCAAACATTACAAAAAATATTTTAATACCAATAGCAGTAGTAGAAAATAAATAAACCTTGCCGATCGTGCAAGTTATGCGGTGATACTGATTAATAAGCAAGGGCATAAAAAATACAATGGGATACGCCGCTAGGAAAATGGAATTTAAAGAACACCCATCCATCTCTTAACACGGTACTCGCATAACACGGTTATCATTTTGAAATTTTTTAAAATTTTATCTTGCATTTTAGTGTCTCGAGACTCTTAATGTCAACGAGAAATGAAACAACGCATTGCTAGATATTATTAAGAAATTTGCACGAATCTCAAAACAGATAGACAATCAAAGATTACAATTTTTTTGATACGGCCGACGGAAAATGAAATATAATCCAAAGCACTGATGATGAAATTCAGCAAAAAAAGAGAAAAAAACCCCCGTGATAATTTCTAGTGACAGTGAAATCGAATAATATTATTTCAATAAATTTTCGAAAGTAATATGTATTTTTTTTATTAATATTTAAAAAAAAAAAGAACCTATAACCGTCTTTTCCATACATTTGTTAGTCTCACTTTACACGGTTTGTTCAACACGGTGATCTAGCTGATCCTATATTCCGTGTTAAGCGAGGGATGGGTTAAAACAATGTTTTTAGTGAGCAGAATGTATACATGTTTTATTATAACTCAAAAGGTAATGCTATCTTTTCCTTTGTAAATTTGAAGCTCATTCTTAGAATTGTTAACTGTTTTTAAATACAATTATAAAACAGGACTAGTGGTTAACTAATGGATCAATCTTAGGATAGAAGGATCCATTATTAAGGGACCGGAAGTGTGGGAGGGGTTTTTTTTTTATTTATTTAAATTGCAAACGGATCGCGCGTTGTGCATTCCTGATTTAAATACTGTCTTTGATTA
This sequence comes from Himalopsyche tibetana, assembly GCA_030503985.1. Classification (NCBI taxonomy): domain Eukaryota; kingdom Metazoa; phylum Arthropoda; class Insecta; order Trichoptera; family Rhyacophilidae; genus Himalopsyche; species Himalopsyche tibetana. The sequence continues at coordinate 4,419,618 of JAPJYX010000011.1, read as the reverse complement.
AATATATAAATTTTCGATGCATCCGTATAAAGAATGCAGATACGATATTTGCAAAAAATTGGAAGACGATCACCCCATGTTGAATTAAGTAAAGTCCAGTTTAACCTATAAATATATTACGATAAACTATACCTTTATTAACCCGAGTGATACCCAAAGAAGCGTTCAACTGTATAAAATTTAAATATTTCCGGTTGAATACAGATGAGCATTCCTATTTAGTTCGGTTAACTTGCTAACGACGTATCTAAGTTCAAGGGTAATGAGTAGGAATTCCGATACTGGTAATTGGGCAAAAATAGCCGTAGTTATTACCGGTAAATACCATACCGAAAATAATTTTAATTTTCCTAACACATAATTGCTACACAGCAGATAGATGGTGTTTCGTAAATTCGACAACAACGTGAACTGTCAATTATTGTTTATATTTCATATAATTCATTTGGTGATTGATTATAATGATTCTTTATTATAGAAAACTGACGTTTGATTAAGCATTCAAAGAAAGGCATGACATTTAAGAATTTATTAAAAATAATGATCCCCTTCTTATAATAGTTTCAAATCGAAACTTTCAATCTATTTGGGATACAGTAGTAACTTTTATATGATTTAAGCATTCCACCATTTCCAACCTGTGTAATAAAAAAGGTTATCATATTTCATATTTATTCTTCTTAAAATGTAACTGTAGTATTAACAAATACATAAACAGGATAATAACAAAAGTATAATCTATATATTAATAGCCGATAAGGTCCGTATGAGTGGGTGAGTGTAAGGTGTCCTCGACCTCCCAGTCTCCACTTTTTTAAATAAAATAAAATAAAATACTATAAAATAAAATAAAATAAAATGAAATAAAATAAAATAAAATAAAATAAAATAAATTAAAATAAAATAAAATAAAGTAAAGTAAAGTAAAGTAAAGTAAAGTAAAGTAAAGTAAAGTAAAGTAAAGTAAAGTAAAATAAAATAAAATAAAATAAAATAAAATCAAACACAATGCAACAAAAATCTCACGTTGCTGGGCAACGGGCTTACAGCTATTCTTATATATTAATAGCCGATAATGTCTGTCCGACCACATTTCACACCTTCCAGTCTCCACTTTTTTGAATAAAATAAAATAAAATAAATTAAATTAAAATAAAATAAAATAAAATAAAAATAAAATAAAATAAATTAAAATAAAATAAAATAAAATAAAATAAAATAAAATAAAATAAAATAAAATAAAATAAAATAAAATAAAATAAAATTAAATTAAATAAAATTAAATTAAATTAAACTAAATAAAATTGATGACGATTTATGAATTTCTGTTCAAAGGCATGGATGTATGTGATGTCTTGAATTCCCCCCTCTCACCTTTCCTATCCTATGAACGGGGCGTATCGACAGCGATTAGCTTACCACTAATCCTGTCCTAGCCCAATCCTTCTATCCCTACTCTCTTTGGAAAAAGAGAGGTTGAGCAACTGAGTAACAAGCAGTTCTCGTAGAAACACTTCTGTTGAGATAAACTCCGTTAGGAGTCCATATGCTCCACATTGGGAGCGGACATGGTTTAAAAAAAAAAAAAATTAAACACAATGCAACAAAAATCTCCCGTTGCTGGGCAACGGGCTTACAGCTAGTCTATATATTAATAGCCGATAATGTCTGAGTGGGTGAGTGTCTGTTTGAGTGAGCGTCCATTTCACACCTTCCAGTCTCCACTTTTTTATTCATACTAAATTTATATATTAAAAGTCGATAAAATAATCACTCGCTTTTCACTTTTCACAAATGTGTGCGTACTGATGATGTCCTCGAGACATCTTCTTCTTCTACGAAATGTATTTTGTTTGCGTACATTTTCAAATTAATAGATAATGAAATGAAATGAAATAAAATAAAATAAAATAAAATAAATTGAAATAAATTGAAATAAATTAAAATAAAATAAAATAAAATAAAATAAATTAAAATAAAATAAAATAAAATAAAATAAAATAAAATAAAATAAAATAAAATAAAATAAAATAAAATAAAATAAAATAAATTGAAATAAATTAAAATAAAATTAAATTAAATTAAATTAAATAAAATAAATTAAATTAAAATTAAATTAAATTAAATTTAATTAAATAAAATAAAATAAAATAAAATAAAATAAAATAAAATAAAATAAAATAAAATAAAATAAAATAAAATAAAATAAATTGAAATAAAATAAAATAAAATAAAATAAAATAAAATAAAATAAAATAAAATAAAATAAAATAAAATAAAATAAAATAAAATAAAATAAAATAAAATAAAATAAAATAAAATAAAATAAAATGAATTAAAATAAAATAAATTGAACTAAATAAAATCAAACACAATGCAGCAAAAATCTCCCGTTGCTGGGCAACGGGCTTACAGCTAGTCTACTCTAATTACTAATTTTTTTTTTTTTTTTAAACCATGTCCGCTCCCAATGTGGAGCATATGGACTCCTAATGGAGTTTATCTCAACAGAAGTGTTTCTACGAGAACTGCTTGTTACTCAGTTGCTCAACCTCTCTTTTTCCAAAGAGAGTAGGGATAGGAGGACAAGGCTAGGACAGGATTAGTGGTAAGCTAATCGCTCTCGATACGCCCCGTTCATAGGATAGGATGGGTGAGAGGGGGGAATTCAAGACATCACATACATCCATGCCTGTGAACAGAAATTCATAAATCGATTGAAAAATCAATTTATTAAACTGTCCGTAGCGGGATTTGAACCCGGGCCCTCTGTAGCCGAAGCCAACAACGTTGACCACTCGACCACATAGGCGGCTACGTCTTGAATTACTATTACATTCGTATAAATTTTATCCCCTTATTATCTTTCACTTAATACATGGAATCATGTATATTTTTTTTAAATGAGAGGTGGCAAAAGAATGACTTAATATTCATTTTAATATACGTAATATTAATTTTGAGTTATCTTACTGAATCGCGCAACTTTCTCTACTTCACAACGCACACACTCTGTCAGCGCATTTAAGGGTAAGTGTCACGGTCTACAGAGCCCACTACAGATAGCGTTCTGGAACGCAAACGGTACTTTACGCAACGATAAAATCGAAGTGCAAAATTTCCTAAGAACACACGACATTGACGCATTACTCGTCAATGAAACGTTTTTGAAACCCGCGACACCGATTAATTAACTTCCCGAATTACAGTACGCACCGGACCGACCGGACGCACGCGAAAGGCGGAGGAACCGCCATCGTAATAAAATCACACATAGACCATTGTGCTATTATCCAGAAACCGCGTCTAAGCTCTTGCAATTTAGAATCAACCGCGATATGCATTAACACAAAAAATGCAGGCAAAATACAGTTAATATTTGTATACTGCCCTCCGACACACCGATCAACATTGGCAGCATCAGACTTAAACGATCTGCTGTTGAATGATATCCCCGCCACCGTTATCGCCGGGGACTTCAACGCAAAACACTCAGCCTGGAATAGCCGCCGGACCACCTTCCGTGGCCGAGCCGTCTACAAATTTGCACTAGATAACAACGCCGTCATTGCCGCTCCAAATGAGCCAACCATATACCACCCTGCATCGAACACACAAGATGTGCTCGATTTCGCACTATTAATAGCGATGTCGCACACACCGCATATCAGAGTCGTTCACGAACTAAACTCAGACCACCGGCCGGTCCTTCTATTCTTAGCTGACCCCCTTGACCCCCTTGCTATCGTGTCGAAAAAAACCAGAGACAAAATCTCCTGGGAAGATTTCAGCACTCACTTCTCAGACAATTTCCACAGCCCTGCCAGCCCCGCCAATCCGGCAGACATAGACAGAGCAATTGCCGGTCTGACGGATTCCATACGCGCCGCGAAAGAATCCGCCACAACCGAAGTCCCCGTGGAAGACCACAGACCAGATATCCCAATTAGAATTAAAAACCTAATTCGGGAAAAAAACAGAGCGGCTAAGGAATGGCGCCGGCACGCCAATCCCACAGCAAGAACGCTCAAAAACCGTCTCACCGCGGAGATTAAAATTGAACTTCGGGAGCACAGAGACTCCTCCTATGGCAAATACCTACAGGGTATGACCAAAGGAAGCAATCCCTTCTGGATTCTCAGCAAAGCAGTCAGACACAAAAAATGCCCCATTCAACCGCTCAACGATCCGAATGGCCCGGTCTTCACAGCCGCGGAAAAAGCAGAAACTTTCGCGGAATCCCTCGAGAAACAATTCTCTCCGAATGAATTCAACCAAAACGACCTCGTGCTCAAAACACGTATAGAATCAGTAACCGCCAAATATATTAAAATCACTGAAGAGATCACAACATCTCCGACCGCGACTGCCATCCCACCCGCAACCACGGGCGAGATCGAATGCAGAATCAAATGCTTATCCGATCGTAAAGCCCCTGGCAACGATGAAATAAAGCACAACGCGCTGAAACACCTTCCCGAGAACGGTGTCAAAGCACTAACAACGATCATAAACGCATGCCTAGCCCTCCAACACTTTCCGCCCGCCTGGAAAGCCGCAGACATCATCTTAATCCCGAAACCGGGCAAACCTCGCGAGATTCCAGAAAATCACAGACCCATTAGCCTACTCCCGACAATGGGAAAGCTACTGGAACGTGTAATTAAATCCCGACTGGAAGAGTTCGTTACGGAAAAAAAACTCATCCCGGATGAGCAACACGGCTTCCGTCACAGACACTCCACCAACCACCAATTACTCAGAGTTGTTGAATTCATCAGCGAAGGTTTCAACCGCCGATGTTTCACCACTGGCCTATTTCTCGACATAGCCAAAGCCTTCGATAAGGTTTGGATAGAAGGTATGATAGTCAAACTCTCCGAGGCCGGCCTCGAAAGTCCAATGTTAAAAATCATAAACTCATTCATGACCAACAGAACTTTCCGCACTAAAGTCAACGGCGAACTATCGACGACGCGTACGCCGACAGCCGGTGTGCCGCAGGGGTCCGCCTTATCGCCCCTGCTGTACAATCTTTATACTCATGACATCCCACTACCCGCCTTCATACCGGGGGTAAACGAAACAATCGTCGCGCAGTACGCAGACGACACAGCGATCCTAGCACGATCGCTAAACAGAAATAGAGCCACCGCACTTGTACAAAAGACAAGTGCGGACATCCAAGCCTGGTGCGCCAACTGGCGCATTCAAATACACCCAGAAAAAAGCACTGCAATAACCTTCAGCCGCAGGCCAAATAGACACGGTAAGAATATCAAATGCATCCGGATGCGAAACACAGACATCCCGTGGGCACGAACGGTAAAATACCTCGGCCTCACTCTTGATTCGCGACTAAATTTCAGCAGACATATATCTGTAAAAAAAAAACAGGCATCCCAAGTCACAGGCCAACTCTACCCGATGATTGGGCACAAAAGTAAACTTGCAATAAACAGCAAACTACTCTTGTACACCGCGATTACTCGTCCAATCATGACTTACGCATGCCCGATATGGGCATACGCAAGCATGAAACACATCCAGACGCTCCAGACTATACAAAACAAATCACTTCGAATGATAACAGGCGCACCCTGGTTCGTTCGAAATACCACTCTCCACAGAGACACCAAAACTGACACCATACTCGAACACGTCATGAAGCTGTCGAAGAAATTCTACAGCGACATGGCAGACCACCCAAACGACACTATCAAATCGCTACTAAACGATTACATAAAATACCCACACACAGACATAGCGCGGCCAAGAAAGGTTCTCCTTCTCAAACCCCCCTAGCTCTTCCCGACCCCTCATCCACATGCTGGTACGCCACAAAATGGGCGCATACACCGGGGTGTCTTCAAAAACCACCCTCGGCATACGACACACGCCGACACTGTAGGCTCGACCTCCTCTCGAGGGTAAAAAACAAAAAAAAAGAGGGACCACACGGAATTTATAAAAAAAAAAAAACCTAAAATCAAAATTAAAATTAAAAAACTAAACAGACAAGCATTTCCCCACAAAAAAAAATAACAATGCTGCTCGAGGTTAATGAATCACCCTACAGTGTCAACCAACGTCAACAAAACGTCGACTTGCCAACAACCATAACCCCCCACGCTTTTTCTTTCTTTTATCTTTTATCATTATATTTTTGTTTTTCTATTTTTACTGTACTCTTTTTCTCTTTTTTTTTTTTTTTATTACTTTTGCTCATTGTATTATCCTCTTCTTCATTATTTTTGTAAACTGTATCACCTGTATCCCAAAAAAACTAATAAAAACAAAAACAAAAAAACAATACAATACACATGACTATCCTGTCTCACTCATATTTAAAAAAATAAATAATATGGGATCAAAAAAATAAAATAAAAAAAAATATATAAAAAAAGAGACAGGAACCAACACTAAAAAGAGGGGAAACCCCAACATCAGACGAAAGGGCAATTGGAGTAATCCATAAGGCCCTACAACTAAGTGTAAGACACCAACCAATCTACAGAGCCACCTATAATAAGAGAAATTATTAAATTGCTTATACACAAGCAACTAGAATTTTTAAAACACCCCTATTGAGTTAAGCATTCATTATTAGTATATTTTAAAAAAGTTTATTGGTAAAAAATGAACAGGGAGCCAGTGGCGTGCTTAAACAAGGACTTCCTATTTTTTTTTGTTAAAAAATCTTATCTCAAACAAAACGCACTATATATTTTTGAAAAAAATACCGAACGTTAGCAAAATCAAATACACTAATAACTACATTAAGTTTTTTTTTTTTTTAAGTTTTCCATTTAACAGATACTATTTCAAAATTTAATAAGTTTTCAATGTTCAATAAAAGCTGAAAAAAAATAATTAAAACTTAATGTAATCATTGATGTATTTAATTTTGCTAACGTTTGATATTTTTTTCAAAAATAAATAGTGTGTTTTGGTTGAGATGCGATTTTTTAATGAAAAAAATAGAAGGTCCATGCTAAAGCACGCTACTGACTCCCTGTTAATTTTATACACACAAACTTTACTACTATAAGATATCAATAAATGCTTATCACAACTGGGATGATTTGAAAATCTTTTTAACCTAGATTCTATCAATTAAATGATTTTTTTGTATACAAGCAATTTAATATTTTTTCTTAACTATAGGTGCCTCTGTAGACCATGAATCTTACTATTAAAACAGTGTTGGGTAAAGTATTAGGTACAAGCGCATGATTTTTTTTTCTTACATCACACAAAAAAAATTTTGAGCATCAAGCGCCTGGTAATAATTTCTAATATTTTAATAATATTGTAACATTTTTTTTTACGATGATTTGTAGTTTGTAGCTATATAAAAATGCTACCATCGCCTTTTCCACACGACATCTATTGATAATAACTAATACCAATAATAATAAACACTAGATGCGAACAAAATGGCATAGATGGTGCTAGTAGAACTTTAACACGTTGGACCCGGAGCCGTATTTTCACGTGATAAGCTAGCCGAGCGTTGAGTCCCGGAACCGTGTTTTTACGTGATGGGCTATGCTTTAATATAGAGCCATAATTATGGTATCAAGCAACATTTTGTATAGAAGACTTAGTATAATCATCATAACAGATACTCGAATTATTCTAAATCAGTCTTTTAATTATTACTTTTATTAAAAACTGATTTTACCAACCAAAATTAAAGGATATCATAACGCATTTGATGTGTCCATTTGTCCTTCTGAAGATTACATGATTATGCAGTCACTGATTTCATTTTCAATTTTAGCTTTAAATATTCCTTAAAAAAGAATTTCTAAAAGCATTTCTAAAATATTTTGTTAATAATAGCAGCAAAAATAAATAATTAAGCCAATTGAACCTGCAAGGTGAGCGCCAAGCAAAAAATGGAGTAAGACTCGGTACATGTGCAAACATTGTAATATGACTTTCCACAGCAGAAATTTTTTGCAATAATACCATAAATAATTAAATAGTAATATTCTTTCGAACAACCACAAAAAGTTTCATTTGATTTGACTGTGTGGTTTCACAGTTATAGCCTTTTAAGTCATTGAACAAAAATGCAATTCTTCAAAAATAAGCCGGGCACACGAGACAATTTTACTTGACTTGGGCAAAGGCCGAAAGTGTTTATCAACCTTATCTGATAAAACAGAATTCTTATACAGAAAAAAATAATATGCATTTTTATGACAAGATTCATATTCAATATAAAAACAATTTGTTGCTAGTGTATTTATTTTCCTACTATTTCAATTTTAAGATATTTAGATTTATTATTCGTTTCTCACCGTGTACGAAGGAAAAATTTGACTGACGCTCAGTTCTGTCTACACATTACAGCATAATATGCACCTCGTTGGGATCGGGCATGACTTAGACGATATTTAAATTAAGTATCATCGATTTCCATTACATTTGATAGCAAGCAATTTGAAAATTATCACAATCAAATCGCGAAAAATAGTTGATGTTACCATTGGGCATTATTTTTCAATATCGACTTCTTGTCAGATTCATAAAGTAATTTTGTGGAAAAAATAATCGGTCACCTTCTTAGGGCTGACGATGGTTTGAGAAAAATATTTTTTAATTGAGACATTGTCAATTATTTTTTTTAAATATTTTTAAAATAAATGTTATCCTAAACAGATATTTTATTAGCAAAAAAATAATCTTTACGTGAAAGTTTTATTAAAGTTTCGCTAGTGGAATCGCATTGGCTACCAGTTAAATACAATTTAGATATTAAATGTTTTTTTTTTTTAAATGGTGCCGGACCTCACTTCTTGTCAAGATTTTACAAAAAAAAATTCTAATCTACATCCGTTCTTCATGTGGAATATATGGCTTTCGAATGCACGTTGATCAACAGAAGTTCTTGTACGAGAACTGCTTATTACTCAACCTCTCTCTTTTAAAAAATAATATATCAAGCATTAGATCATTGGTTTTGGTCACAAGTCTATGACCCGGGTACTGCTAAGTATCTTCACATTAATTTATGAGGGTTAGGGTTCCTGTCATATTAAATTCAAAAGGAACCTAATATAGGGACAAACAGCCAATGGTTTCCAAGAAAAAAAGCAAAAGTAAATAAAAATAAAATTTTACATATTTAAAAATGACAAGAAAAATTTGACGGAACACCGTTCCACCCCGTTACTTGGGAAAAAAGCCATGTTTATACAAATAAATATATATTAATCCATGACAGCTTTCAATTTGCAGCATATGATCTCCTAATGAAGGTATAGCAACAGAAATCCTTCTACGAAAACTGCTTTTTAGTCAGTTGCTCAACCTCTCTTTTTTTCAGAGTAAAGTAGGAATATAAAAGATAGGGCTAAGACAAAACTAATGGTTAGAGAATTGTTCTCGTTTTTTCTTGTTATTTTAGGAGAGGTAGGGGGAAGAAATTTGTACACATCACTAACACCCATGCATTTGAAAAGAAATCGAGGGAAAAAATGCTGTTCCTACTTATTGGGGCTAGAACTCGTGAGATCCGTCACGGAAGCCAACGACCACTACACCACGAACTCATTTGATTAGCAATAGAGAAAGAAAATGCACAAAATGTATTGAAACAAATTAAATGGTCACATTGTAAAATAAAAACTAACACAGTATTTTTTTAGTACAAGGAAGTACAAAACAGTCGTTTTATTTTATTATTGTAGAGAAATCCAATTAATAACTGATAAAGAATTTCAGAGTAGATTTTTATATTGATAAGTATTAAACAAATGCAATATTTCCTATAGAATGGAATTCGTGTCGTGTGAATTTTGGTGGAGTCAAGTGAAACCGCAGGGTTGTCACAACTTCCACAAGCATGGATAATATTACGACAAGCATCGCCATTTGCATCCACCAGGTGTAAAATAATTGTAGAAAAACATGAACCAATTTCTGTTTTTTTATTACAGTACGTTGATCGTTATGACAAAACAAATTAAATACACCTGATTTTAAAAAAAACACAGTTCAAAAAGATGACCGTTTTTTAAACTGTTTTTTTGCACAAATTGCGCTGCGCTATCGGCGTTATATTTATAATAACGTCAAAATGAAAAATAAATTACAATAATATGACATATTAAAGTTACTACAAATGATGTGTCTCCACAAAATAATTTTAGTGATTTTTCGTCGTCGAAAAATAGCAGTAAAAGAGAGTATTTATTGTCAAGAAAATGAAAATATTTTTCGATGTTAAATTTAATTTAGAAATCTATGTTTTTTATTACATTTTTATGCCTGTATTTTGCGTTACTTATGAAGATATTTCTATGAATAAATAATTAATAAATTACATATTTTTTTGAGTTCAAGAATTTCGTACTTTGAGTTGATGAAATCTATCTTACATTTTTGTACGCGCGCCTTATCTTTTTGCCACGGTTGTTTTTGGAACGTATCTCTCGTGCAAAAAAAAGGATCTGGTGTATTTAATTTGATAACTGATTGACTACTGGTGAATATTTATAAAATAATCATAAAAATAGTTTTAAAAATCAATATGACAAAGTATTACATTACCAGTGTTTTGGTTTACAAGCTTAAAGCTGAGCGTATGCTGAGTGAAGTACAACTCAAGTTGTATCACTATGTATACAACTTGATACACGTTATATCAAAAGGATGTAAGCTGAAAATGCCAAATCAGTATCTAAATTAAGCTTTTATGTTTGAACAACCTGTGGGCCTGTGGAAATTGCGATTAGGTAAAAAGACGTAAAAAAAAATTTGTTTAGAAAAAATATTCAATTAATATCAGATAAAGTCAATTGAAATCCAGTTTTTTAGTCTCAATGCACTTCAAAGTTGTGTATATTTCACAATTTGCATTTGGACTAAAATCATCAAAAAGAAAGAATGTGTAGGTTACGTCCTTTTTCCTTTCCACAGTCGATATTTAAGGTTTCATAATAAACGATCAATTCAATTGATACTAAAAGAACTGCAGCGCTGTGCGCGCGTAATCATGCAGTTGTTGTGTTTTACTGTCATCTAAAATTTTACATAACCTTTAAAAATTTCAACGTATAACCCATATGCTTTTTTTTTAGATGTTCACAGTTTTTCTGACGTTTTTATACTATCCAAAAAACAGGGCCTCCAAATTGTATTACACCTGGGGGCTCCCATGCGCTTAATGCACCACTGAAACCAACGACGTTGACCACTGTGTTTCCGACAAGAATATCCGAAGAAAATCCTCCAAGACAACTAAATTATGCATTCTTGATATTCTTTGGTGATATTTGGTAGCTCGGCGATGGATATCAATATTGACAACCCTTGTCAACTTCCTCTGCTACTGATATGACCCTAATATAGTGTGAGAATGGGAAATGAGATTCGAGAGTAGGAAGTTAAAGATGCCGTCTGAACGAAAATCGTTTCATAACTATATTATGATGTTCATTTATGAAGGACGTTCAAAACATCGCTGTTTTGTAATGCATTACAAATCGCGTGGCATTGGTATGGTTGAGTGCAATCAGCTGTGTATTTATTTTTTATTTTAAATAGTTTATGCACAATTTAAATGGCAAGACTTAAAAACAATGTGTCATTTTATTTTTATAAAATATAAATTAACAAAGTATAACATAGATCTAATAGCTAATTAATCCATAAGCGTATGAGGCATAAATAAGCTTGGGGCCTGAAAATAGCTTATATTTTCTGTAACCAACACAATCAATTATTTATTTTTATTTTACATTGAATATTGGGAAACATTTTAGTCAGTCACTGTATAGATCAGAGGACTTGGAAGATATTTTAATCTAAAAAATCTTTTACGATAATCGCTCTGTATTTGAATCATATGGGCGCCACTTGGCGCCTTCATGGTTCTCTATCTCTTGAAGATCGCTTTGTCATATGATATGCCAGTAACCTTCACTTTTGCCAATAACATCATATGGCCCTCAACGGTAGGCACTCAAAGTTTTCCGCCATCTTTTGGTTACCAATGACCCTCTACAAAGCTTCTGGACCACAACATAAATGCTTAAAAACCGTGTTGAGTTTTTTTTGTTGTTTAATTATTTAATTACAGTCGCCTGATGTGGCCCAGTTGGTTAGAGCTTGCTCTACCGACCACGCAAGTCTGGGTTTGATTCCCGGTCAGATCACAGTGAATTTGACATCTATTCAATTCAAAGTTGTGATCGAAGACTGGGTGTTTGTGATGTCAATTCACATAATTTCCTCTCCTCCCATCCTTCTGATCCTTTAATAATTGGGTGTAGCAACAGTGATTAGTCAACCACTAGTAATATTCTAGTCTTATCCTTCTTTCCCTACTAATCACTTTGAAAAAAAGTGAGGTTGAGCGACTGAGTAACAAACATTTCTCCTAGAAAAACTTCTGTTAAGATACCTCCATTTGGAGGCCATATGCTCTACATTGGAAGCTGACATCAATACAAAAAAAACTGCATTAAATAGTTTTTATTGGATTTACATTTTCAAAAAAAATATGCACACATCTTCCATTCACGGCTTACTTATCTTTTCTACAATCGCAATTAATATAACACATTGACTTCAAATGGACTTGTTATGATGCAGTAATTAAGATTTAACTACATTTATCAGTTTTTTTTATTTAAACAAGTTTTGTGTTTAAAAATTTAAATCTCTGCCACGAAAGTTTTAGCGCAGTATGATCTCACGCGCGATATACAGAACCGTGTCATTATTTTATTGTTTCACCTTGCCGACTCTTTCGATCTCAAATTCAGATTCTGTTCGAACTGATGATGATGATGATGATGTGAGGTCGTTTAAGAAGAATGAGACGGAGAGACAATATGATAAAGAGCCCATTGTTTTATGACCAGGACTGGTTCGGGAAGTTTACATTAAAATAATAGAACTAGATAAAAAAAAACTCATGTGATCATAAGAGTAGGTCATTGAAGGGATTATTACATGACGCAAAATGATAATATTGTTTTCTTTCAGTTTATGTCAATATACACAATTTTGCTGTAAAATGGTAAAGACTAATAAATTTGATGTACAATTTTTTTTAATATTATGTAAAAAAATCAGGATTCTAATTTACACATATTTTTTTAACTCGCATCCCAAAAAATACGTATTTAACCACTTGAATACCAAGCGTACACAAGTGTCCGGAACATATGCAAGCAAACACGGATGTCCAAGAAATTTAAAAAATCAAATACCTAGTATTCTAATAGAATATAAGCAATATGTTGATGAATATGTGTAGTTCCATCCTATGCTGAGTCAATATAGGTTTTTAAAATATCGAATTCGAGTGTATATCAGGCAAAATTATTTTTCTCAAAAACACGAAGTATCTCTGGGACTTATTAATGATTTATTTGCGCGGTATTCAAACGGTTAATTATTTAATAAATTTAGCCTAATACAAAAACGACGGCAAAAAAAATGGAAAATAATATAATCATATGCTACTTTCGCCATGAAGAAGAAGATAGCATGGATGGAAACTTCTTTGCATCTGTACTTATTAACTTCCTCAAAAATATTGAGGACAAAACCATTTCAGTGGTGTTTCATAGCGATAGAAAGGGATAACGATCGAGGTAGAATAAAGTTCATTTATGTGTCTCCTTTTGAGATATGGTATTGTAGAAAATTACTGACGACATTACGTCATAAACGTAGTATCTTAGCAAAAGTTTTCCTCCAAAAAATACTCGTTAATCAGTAGTTAAGCCTCTCTTTATTTTAATAGAGTAAGGATTGAAAGATCAGACTAAGAAAAGTGGCAAAACGAATCGCTCTTGCTACGCCATTCTTTACCATAATAATCTTAGAAACGTATTTTTAGATATGACGAACGGCGATGCCTTCAAACCGAAATCGATCAATCTACGTTAACTCAAGCAACACTAACCCAAAAATGCACGTATGATTAACTTATTGACAGTTAACTCTTTAAAAGTGAACATTTTTTTTATTGAAATGGTATAATTGTTCTCCAATACTAACCTGTTGTATTTTTGCATGCAGATTATTGAAACAATGCAAGCTGCCATAACAAGTTACAAATAAAAGAAACAATAATAAATAATAACATGAAATGAAAACACTGTAACACTTAATGGAAACACATCCAAGCGTAAATTTTTCCTCTTTTACACACATCTGCATTATTTTTATGACGCCTAGTATGGAAACTACAACGAAAATAGCAAAAGCAGTTTATCAGTTATGTAACATATTATAAAACCACTGGCAGGTGATGAAAATAATTGTTATGGTCAGCAAAGCTTGGCAATATGGAAATGAATACGTTTAATATTGATTATTCAATGAAAGTTGTACATTTAACAATGCCACAAATAAGCCCATTAAAATTTATTGAGCCACTACAAATCAATCAGAAAGGGATATTGGAAATTATATAAAAATAATGCAGTGTATGGTTAACGAATAAATCGATCAATAAATTGTTTTGTTTTATGTATCTTATGAATTTAATGAATATTTGTTTTTATTTAATGACAAGTCAATCACTATTATCATAACCCTTAGAAAAAACTAGTGTAATTAATTATAAATAATCACATACCTTATTTACTAAAGATTTATCACAAACGACCCGGGTTTTGCATTGCGTCATCTTCAAGCGTTCAGGTGCACGAATGAACTTGAACTGAATGTAAAAAAAATGAACGATTCAAATTTATTATTGCAATTACACCAAGCATTTTCAGTTTAAATCTTAAATTATAATAATTATGATTTGTTATATTTTAAAAACTGGCAATGAACTAAGTGTCACAGTGGAAAATAGTTGAATTTTTTTACACGTAGACCTATAGAGTAAAGTATGCCAAAAACATTAAAATTTGTAATAGAAAAGCTTGTATTAATTAAAATTAAAATTGTCTTTATTTTGAGAATTAAAATGCTAAAATTATTGGAATTTTTATAGTGTGCAATTAAGTTTGTGTTTAGAAAGATTGTCACTTTTATTTAAATATTATTAAGTATTATTGGTAGTATTTCTGAGAAGAATCCTTTTACTGGAAATTCATGTAATCGTTTTTGAAATTTATAATATGAATAAATTTTGGTCGTATTTAAAAAAATCGTGATAGCGTGAAGTTATAGGTAAAATTAGAAACGACCACGTCGCTCGTTTAAAAATTGTTATTAATGTAATCAACTTAAACTGTTTTAAAAAAGGGAGAGACCAATATATATTTACTATACCTTAGTAATGCAAATAGCTCCACAATGGCTGAAAAGGGAGTTTCTATAAGACTGCGATAAAGTCATTAATATCTATTGTTGTTCACTTTACACACGGTCAAACGAGATATGACCTCATAACACAAGAATTATCAAGGGTATCTTTTCTAAGATAATAGATCAATCAGCACACCATAGTTTTAAATAAAATTCGAATGTAAGTCAATGATATCATTAAAACTGGTTCTTATAACATAACTCGTGGCCACCTATCAACATTCTTCCAACAACCTAGCACATGTTTTATTATTAGGAACTTAATCAAGAATAAACATTGAAATAGTAATAGTTATGATATGTATTTGAAAAATAAAATTATCACCTCACTTTTATTTAATATGACCAGGACTGGTTTCGAGTATTGTCATCTAATAAGATAATAAAATATTAAATACGTATTTATACAGAATAAAATAAAATTATTAGGGTGTAACAAACAATTAGTAGTGAAAGGAATTTATTGATAATGGTAAAAATTGATGATGCTCGTTATGAACGAAACCGATTCTCATAATATTAAAAGTGGAATAAGTAAAAATGAGTATTTAAAAAAATATATAATTCCATTCCACCAAATATTGGCCAGTTCTGTGGAGTCGTGAAGTCGGACTCAAAAACAACTAGAAGCTTATAAAAGTATATTCAATTCGCTAGGGTCAAAAGTGTCGTTACTGTATGCTACTGAGCCAATAAATATTATTAATTAAAGTAGTGTTTTAAACTAAGTTCGGAGTCGGAGTCATCTCATTTTTTACAAATCCACAGCTGTCGTATTGACAGTGAACACACTAAAAGTAATAATAATAGTGGCCTTGCTATTTAAAGCTATATCTGCCATCAAGTGGAGAATATAGACTTTCAGAAGAGAGATTAATTAAGCCAGTTGTCCTGTTCTAGCTCTGTATTTTTTTCCTACTCTCTCCGAAAAAAGAGAGGTTCTCGTAGAAAAACTTCTGTTGAGCTTGTCTTCTTTAGGAAGCCATATGCTCAACGTACATATATCATGTATGTGGTATTTTTTTGCCAATTTTGACTGCCAATTTGTGGCTCACGCTGTGTGACATATTGCATCGTCTTGTTGAAACCAAAGCTCTTCCACAGTAATGCCATTCAATTGAAGAATGAAAACGGCAGTAATCATGGATCAATAACACGGGTTCCCAAACTATTTGTTGCAACCCCCAAGCGATGCGATAGGTATGTTTGCAAGCATTTAAAAATACATATTCTCTGATATAACGAGTAATCCTTACAACGAGCAAATTCAGTCGGTCCCATCTTCCTCGTAGTAACCAAGATCGACCGTATTATAACTCATTATAACCAAAGATTCCATCTCACATGTTCCCAACCTATGGGTCGCGACGGGTTTTCTGGGGGTCGCCAACTTTTTTCGATTTTGTATTTGAACAACAAAACTAAAACTACAGTCAACTAAAATAACGTTATTGAAAAAAATGCCTTTTTCAAATGCATTGGTGCCGCGGGTCACATGGCTTTTATAAAAAAGGATCGCCACCCGAAAAAGGTTGGGAACCTATGATCTTTATGAACTATTTAGAGTCTAGTGATTATAAAGTTCTGGCAGGCATCATTTTTGACGATTTGCAAGTGTTGTTCCAGCGTTAGTATAATCATAGTAAAGTGGCAAAACAAACTAAGCACAAATCAGCTGTCAACTCTCAAATTGGCTGTCGCTGAAAATTAGAAAAACACCTAGGTATATACAAAATTTAAAACTAAAGTGAGAAAATATTTGAAAATAACGTTCTGGCCGGCATTATTTTTGAAGAAATAATTTTGCATGATTTGCAAGCGTTGTTCTGGCGTAATTCTAATCATAGTAAAGTGGCAAAACAAATTAAACACAAATCAGCTGTCAACTGCCAAATTGGCTGTCGCTGGAAATAAAAAAAACACATACGTACAAACAAAATTTAAAACAAAAGTGAGAAAATATCTGCTTTCTATCCGTTCGTAAAGCTTAGAAAATAGTCAAATGATGGTATGCGTTTATGACGGCATATAAGTCAATCATTAAAATTCTTGTGAAATGCATTTTTTTAATTATACAATATTTAACGGTGAAATAATAATATCATAAAGATAAAAACTTTTCATACTTGATTGAGTATTGAATTGAATTGAATCGACCGCTTAGTAAAGGCATTTTGACGTTTGTATGTAAGTTGAATGGGAGGAAGCGAATCCGTGAAATCGCTGTGCATTTACTTACTGAAGAGTTCAACGCTCGCGGTGTCAAACCCGGAGGCAGGAGCGTACCGAGCTCCACCACATAATTGGTGCTGAAAGGAAACTTTCTTTTGTTACAAGAGCATAAACGATTAATGAATACAATTTTGATTGATATTTCGTCTGGTTTTTATTTAATTTAATACGGTATAATTTACCCTTTATCGTGCCCCGTGAGATACATAAGTCTACTGTGGGCTAAAAACCATTTCTAGTTTAATCATAAATTGTATTAAAAATTGTTTTTTTTACTTTCGTTTTTAGCAAAAAAAATACATATACATAATAATAAATATAATATATATTGTAGATACAGTCTATGCACTCTGTACTCGATTAAAACCAAATTCCCTTATTCAAAGATTGCATTCTGACGGTACTGCTTTACGGTTGCGAATCATGACACCTGATGAAGACTCAGAAAACCCGTATACTAAGCTTCGAGAACAGATGCTTGCGTTGGATAAGGGGGGTTAGGTGGTTTGATTTTGTGAGGAATTCGGAGATAAGGGAGCGTACAAGACAGCGCCCCGTCACGTCAGTGGTTATGGAGAGACGTTGGAACTGGTAAACAGTTCTCGTATAAAAAACTTCGGTTGAGATACCTCCATTAGGAGGCCTTTATTAATATCTATATATTTGTAATTATTGTTTATATTGTCTATCAAATTGTATCTACATAAAATATATCTTAACTGTATCATTGAGGAAATATCATCTTGGGCGTGA
Source organism: Himalopsyche tibetana (assembly GCA_030503985.1). Taxonomy (NCBI): domain Eukaryota; kingdom Metazoa; phylum Arthropoda; class Insecta; order Trichoptera; family Rhyacophilidae; genus Himalopsyche; species Himalopsyche tibetana. The sequence continues at coordinate 4,401,336 of JAPJYX010000011.1, read as the reverse complement.
TGCAGAAAGGAAAAAAAAACAGGTTTATCGAATAAAAAAAGGAGGCCATATGCTCCACATTGGGAGCGGACATGGATTAAAAAATAATAATAAAAAAATAAAAAATGACGATAGTTCTTGAACATTTACAATATAAAAAAAAGTAAAGTGAATAATACTATGTTATTATTGATTTATAAAACGCCCAGGGGCGGTCCTGCTTAAAAAGACAGTACGATTATTGGAAACATGACAGAAATAATTAAACGTGCGGGCAACCCTATATTATGGACTAACGCAGTATTGTCTCTATTATTTATTGCACAGTATGTTATTGTTTTGACAATACCGTATTCGTTTTTGCTTTTCACGTCGATGCCTGGTATGTTCTTGTCGCATGGTAGTACGATAGTTTTATCACAGTATTGCAATTACTATCGACCACAGTACTGGTAAACATTCAATATGAAAATAGCTTTGGCAATAAACGTTATAAGAGTTTATAATCTTTTTCTTAACTTGCTCTGTTAGTCGCCAAGACGTGACCATTCTGTCGGGATGTCAAAATTTAACGCAAACGTCAGTAGTTTTGAAATGACGTCACGCCTTATGCCATTATGCTTTAAAACGATAAGTTCATTAATATCATTAAGTGTGAGATACATATTTTCGCTCGGCTTAAATTTATTTAATATTATATTGTACATTAAGTGTTAAATAAATATTTTCGCCCGTCTTAAATTTACTTGATATTATATAGTAGATTAAGTTTTAGATACATATTTTCACCCGTTTTATACTTATTTGATATAATATTGTACATTAAGTGTTAGATAAGTATTTTCGCTCGCTTTAAATTTACTTGATATTATATTGTACATTAAGCTTTAGATACATATTTTCGTCCGCCTTTAATTTATTTGATGATATTATATTGTACATTAAGTTTTAGATAAATATTTTCACCGCGCGGTTTTACTTTTAGTCATATCAGACAATTATTCCGAAATTAATAATTCTAATCTACCGTCGACTACTAGCGATAGCAGAATGTGAGAGATGGTTTGTTTCCCAAATCTCTGGAGAGTCAACGATCTGACTTACTGAGCTGAAGAGTGACATGTAGTCAGGATGTTGCTCAGACGAGGGAATAATTTTGAGGGAATAGATATCGGAATTATTTTTAACTTTTTAGTACACTTAAAAAAAAGCTTATTTTTTAAAATATTTTTATTATAATTTATTTTATAATAAACTGAAAAAAATCCACAAGGGGTGTTTCTATTAACGTGTGTGGTAAAAAAACAAGGGATGCGGAGATGGAGTAGCTAAAATTTCTATCAGCTGCCATCACCAAAATTTTTAATTACGTTTTTGGTGGGTCAAAGAAAGTTTATCGACATCGCGGCTTTTGAATACCAATCTACAAATAAATTAAAAAATAGTTGTTCTAAATGATTTGTTATATCGACTGTGCAAAGGAAAAAGGACGTAACCCACAGTTTTTTCAAAACAACTTTTTTTCGATAATCACCATGTATCAAACTTGATACACGTTATATCAAAAAGATGCAAGCTGCAAATGCCAAATCAGTATCTAAATTAAGACTTTTAGTTTGAAAAAGATGACATTATAAAAAATTAAAACCAAGAAAAAAGACTGAAATAATGGTTTTTTCTAGACAATTTTTTGAATTAATATTAGATTATGACAATTTAACACCAGTTTTGAAGTCTCCGTGCACTTCAAGATTGTGTATAATTGATAATTTGCATATTACCCAAAATCATCAAAACACGTTTTTTGCGCCTCGTGTAAAATTTGATATGTGTGGGTTACGTCCTTTTTCCTGTCCACAGTCTAAGAACTAAGCAAATTTGTTAAGATGAGTCACAAAGAGGTTGTAGCCAGCAGGGAATCTAATTCCGGACCTTTTTTGTAATCCCGGGATTTCGGAATTGTTAATTTTTACAATACAGTGTTTAATCACGTTAATGTTTAAACATAAAATCGTGTACAATGTCATTCTAACACTGAAAAAATACTATATATATATTTCCATTGGTTTTACATCACTGAATAATTTATAACGTCGGCAATTATTGCCGGTTGCCGTAATAATTAAAAAATCAGAAGCCTTATATTATATCTTCTATGCATGCCAATTTAAAAATTAGCCATTAAATTGACCGTATCATCACTGTTAAACCACTTACTTTCTATACGATTTTAATGATTCAGTGGTTAACAGTAATTGTCATCCGACAGTTGTGATGCATATAATAGGAAATTTATTGCAATGTTCATATAATTTAAAAAAAAAAATCAGTATAATCTTGATCATCCGTACCACGGTGCATAGTTTTCTTTCGTATATTGTTTTTTGTCTGATTGAATTGTTAGTTGTTCGATCCATCGTTTTTCTGGAATAATCGCCTTTTAAATCAAATAGGTGATATTGAAAAACACTATTTGAATGATTTTTTTAAACTATGTCCGCTTACAATGTGAAGCATATGGACTCATAAAGGAGTTTATTTCAACAGAAGTGTTTCTACGAGAACTGATTGTTACTCAGTTGCTCAACCTCTCTTTTAACAAAGAGAGTAGGGATAGAAGGAAAGGGCTAAGACAGGATTAGTGGTAGGCTTATCGCTCTCGGTATGCCCCGTTCGTAGGATAGGATGGGTGAGAAGGGGGACTTCAAGATATCACATTCATCCATGCCTTTGAACGGAAATTCATTAATCGATTGAAAAATCAATTTTATAAAACTGTCCGTACCGAGATTTGAACCCGGGCCCTCTGTAGCCGAAGCCAACAAAGTTGACCATTCGACCACACAGGCGGCAATGAAAATTTGAATGGTTGAGTTGAAAAAACCATTCCGAATGATCTTTTATGAAAATTACTCATAAACTCAATATTTTCCAAATTGCATCGTATTTGCTGAGGAAAAAATTCCGAAAGTTTGGATTATTTGCAAAAAATCACAATCAAAAAACTGAGTTTCATAAAAATGTCAAACATTTGACAAACGTTATCTGCACACGAAATAAAAAAAAACTGTATTGCATTTGTTAATACATATACAAATAATGTCAAAAACATGATTAATTGAATTTAGTTCTTTTGAGTAATATTGATACCTAGTGCCAATAAAAATAGCACAGCGATTACTAAATTTTGCAAGAATTAAATTTAAATCGTTCAAACTGTGTACATGAATTAAGAATTAAAAATCATGAATGAATGAAAAAATATGTACATAATTCGAACGGTTCAAATTTAATATTGAAATTCCACCAAGCATCTTCAGTCGAAATCTTAAATTTGCTAGAATTAATTTCATGAACACCCAGCAATAAATAAAACACAGAAGCGAAATTCAACAACACAAGACAGTATTAACAAACAAAGGGATTCATTAAATCTTAAAAGGTATAATAAATGTGTCAAACATTTAAATCGTAGGAAGCGATTTATTTTTAGTCCCCGTGATTTATATCAATTAAAATATATATGATGAATAATACTTTGTGTAATTTACCTTTTACACGATTTTCTGTATCAAAATGATGTTCTTTTCAAATAACACGTTTTTTTAAATCCAGGTAAACAATCTTCAATTTTTCTTTTAATTCTAGCACTTTATTGAACGTTTTTTTTTGTGGATCATATATCCCGTGTAAAAAAAAAAGTTGCGTGTAATTGCTTAGTGAATATTCTGCGCCAGTTTTAAAAGCTTATTTGCTTAACAATATCGTTCCTGTTGTCCTGTTCTAAGATTTATTGTTTTTATCAATTATAATCTGAATAATTGATAAAATATTTAAAAGTTACTCTAAATATTGGTTAATTTTCATGATTTCGATCAACTCAATTTGTAATATGAATAATTGTTTTTGTTTGTATTATTTCTCACGAGCTGAATTTTTTGATACATTAAATGAATGAATTCGTGAAAAATATCTTAAGCGATGAATAATTATTTAATTTTAACGAGATCGTGGAACCTAAATTGAGCATCGTCTTGCATGGTTTGTTTGTTGTATTCATTTGAATGAAATGATTGTATTTTATTACATATATTCTTCATTCTTGGGACATGAGTTCAGTGACGGATTATTTCATAAGTACACAAGTTGAGCGGCTTGGGCCACCAAAATTTAGGAGTCTAAAAATATTATAGTATATTGACATGTTATCCTGTTATTTTCCTTACAATTTGGGCTAGATATGTTACAACCAAGTCGGCATGACTGACCCCCCCCCGACAAATCCGACTGATTTTTCCCGTTCGTTGTTCATGTCTAGACTTTCTTCCCAAAGGTTGTGACCAGCATCTTGAGTCCTAAAACATCACAAAAAATATAATAGTATACCGAATCCTGTTAATTCCTCTTTTTGACCTAATCTTGGGCTTAAGTTTGTTATGAACCTTTTACTATCCACTATCTTTAAATGCTTGATCTATATGCTTACAATGATTCTTCTACTACTAAAATAAAATGTCGCGTTGAAGAAGACTTCTTCTTTATCAAGGAATCTTTTTCTGTTCTTTTTATTTCTCTTTTCTTTCTTCAGTTCTTCTGCTTGATGCTCTCTCTTAAGAGTGGAATGGTCTGTCTCCTGCTATTTCAGTTGTAAACGGGCAAACGGAAGTTGATTCGTTGCTTCTGCATTTAATTATAATGTACATATATTAACTTGATATTAAAAAGTTATTCTTTGTAACCCGAGAGTAAGAGTGTCAAGAGCATACCGATTGCATGGTTCTCTTAATTATCGAACATATATATTTTAAAACATTTTTATGGTATTTGTAATGGCTTTTTTTTATAAATAAAACGTTTTATCCATGTTTACATTAACGACTAATTAAAATGCAGATAAAACTTCTCAATTATAAAAATCAATTTCGATACTCATAAAATAATTAATATAATCAGGAAAAAGTGCCAAAAAAATATCTGGAAATTGCGATTCAGCATGGCAGATATGCTTAGCAGGAAAAACATGTTTTCAAAAAATTAATAAATTTATAAGTGCTTAGACTTTCAACTTTCACATTTTTGTAATAGAAATTTAGCTTTGGTAAGACATCATTGTTGTGTTTATTGAAAACGAAACCGGCAACGGCTTTAAATCGTCAGAAAATTACCACAAATAATGAGTCTTTTTAGCACATTATTTCTAAGTGTGTTGAGTTTTTAGGACTTGGTATTTCATATATTTTAAATATCCAGCAGTAAACAAGCTTTGAAGTTCCTATTGAAGTGGTCAACGTTGTTCTCACTGGTTCAAATTTCAGAATTTATCAATAGATTTCTGTTCGAAGGAATGGATGTTTGTGATGTCCTCAATCCCACCCTTCCAATCGGGTGTGGCGAAAACCACTGTTTATCCCTATTCTCTTCGTAAAAATAAAGGAGCAACTGAGTTATAAAAAAACTTATGTTGATACACCTCCATGGGGAATTCATATGCTCCACATTGAGAGCGGATATATAATAATACAATTTAAAAAAACGGGTTTCGTTTTTTTTTATTTTATGGTTTATTTGCTGTAAAATGAAAATAACAAAACATCTCATATGGCAATGCGCCATAGATTTAACAAATTTAATGTTGACACTTGACAGTAGATATTGTTCGAAAACCGGTTTTCTCCGGTTTTCAAAGTTTTACAAAAAATGGATAATTCAATTAAAATAGCGAGAAAGAGTTAAATATGTTTATGTTATTTATTTATATACATAATAATGCACGACGAGAAATTATTTGGTGTTACTATTCAGAAAATATGACTTAAAAAAACACAAAGCGTACACGGATCGTTTTGTAACAAAATTTCCTGATACCGAAAATACCCTTTCTCTGGGTAATGTTGTGGGGCATATCAAATGTTATCAAATAAAAGATCCAAATTTTCTGTCCTTTTGTTTATAGACTCGTTTATGAAAAATTCGGCACAACCGGTTACGAAGTTTAAAAACCGGTTTTCGAATGTCACAAATTTTGGCAAAAAACCGGATTTTGAAAACCAACAAGCGCTAGTTACAACCATAGACATAAAAGATTAAATAAGTGTTTATGACTGACCTGTATAATCAAAGACAGAGTGGTTATAAACAACTGACATCTACTCCTTTATTTCATTAAATTAAATCGTCTTCCGACCGGTAGGACTCCTGGACGACCGTCGGGTACTATGCATAGGATGTACAATACTTGACGGATTTGAAGGATGCTGGAATGCAGTGAAGTAACCACCGTAAAAACGGGACCTGCAAGACGCATAAAGGCTTTTGGGGTCAGGGGAGTCAAATTTATAGCTATATTTAAATGTTAAATAAATAAATAATTTTCTTATTATTGAGAGAGACGTTGCAAGATCATTAAACCGAACTCACTTTTTTTTTTACCATATCCGCTCTCAATGTGGAGCATATGGACTCCTAATGAAGATTATCTCATTAATTAAGTATTTCGACTGAGGGTGCTTGATGGAATTTCAATATCAAATTTGAATTGCTTGAATTTTGTACTTTTCCATGAGTTTTGTCGCTAACGACCCGGGTTTCGCCTTTCGGCATCTTCAGGCATTCCAAGTGCACGGATGTACTTGAACTGACGCGTAGTAAACAGACAAAATTCAAACAATTCAAATTTGAAGTTTATCTCAACATAAGTGTTTCTACTAGAACTGCTTGTTATTCAATTGCTCAACCTCTCTTTTTCCAAAGAGAGTAGAAATAGAAGGATAGGGCTAGGAAAGCACTAGTGGTTAGCTAATCACTCTCTATACGCCTCGTTTATAGGATAGGATGGGTGAGAGGGCTTAATTCAAGACATCACATACATCCATGACTTCAAACAGAAATTCATAAATCGATTAAAAAAACAATTTATAAAACTTTCCGTACTAGGATTTCGAACCCGTGACCTCCGTGACCGAAGCCAACGACGTTGACCATTCGACCGCACAAGCGGCAAATATTTTTTTGTTAACAAAAAAAAATTGAGGCCTTTTTAAACATCTGCATATGGGCCAAGATTTTCTTGCTACGCCACTGCTGGAATGTCATGGTAGGAAGATAGCAATTGGTGATAGTGAGACCTGGCGGCCATATACTCCACAAAAGAGGCAATTATGCTCAAAGAATAAAAATATTTTAGTTGAGCTCGTAAAAACGTTTTGCATATTAATTTCAAAAATAAATAGGGGAAGTTGAGTAAAGTTGAACCTCTCCCTAAAAAAATGTTGAATCGATAATATTAAAATGTTTAAATCAGTTCGATAAAACAGTGTCCCCTTAAAAATAAATACAAAATGTTCGACTTTCATCGAGCACCCCCACTACACCTGACCGATCCAAGTGATTGGGATATAATATCTACAAGCAAAAGTATAGTGTGTTCGTAATATCACTTAACATTGATGTACATTAACTGCCGCATGAAATTTTCGAATTGATGACTAATCGTTTTAGATATGTTACATAGTTGTTTTTATTGCATTTTATAAAATAATATCGTTCGTAGAATTTTTTTATACAGGGCTGTGGAGTCGGAGTCGCGGAGTCGAAAACGAGCAGCTCGATTTTTTTTTGAAAAATATATTTAATAATGTGTATTCAAACAAAATAGTCAACGTGTTGACATGCCATGCTTGGGTGACTAAAGATGATCTGATGGTATACATATATATAAGTTAAAACGAAATTATTGAAAAATTTCCTCAGAGTCGGAGTCGTTAATTATTGTATTTTTTTACACGACTCCACAGCCCTAGTTTCATATTAAAATGGAGTTAGCTTATCAACCATTTGTTTACTTTTGAATTAAGTTTCTAAGTTTGAGAAAGTTGTATAGAAAATAAATAAACGTTGGTAAAACTTAAGGAATAAAAAATATTCACAGTCAATACGTAATTACTTTGAATATATTAAAAATGCTAACGAGAAATGTACATAAAATAGACATCATTGCCTAATAAAAAAGAATGATAATTTATTAAAAATATAATCTTCAAAGGATTAATTTACTAACGCTAAATGTATCAAATACTTTATGAACAATATGTATATATGACACACACATACATAAGTAGGCTTAATAAGAGAGCACCTGTATTGCATAGGTGCTACTCTTGATAGTAAAATGTGTAAGTGGGAACAGGACCGCTTCCAGATAATTTCAGACCCAATAATTTATATCATAGTTGTAGCTTTCGTTATGAAACCATTTGATTTTCGAAGAATCTATTGAGTAATGTTTGCTTTATTTATTGTTTAATATTTAAGGGATTTAAGTAATGAATTAAGATATTTATGATATCAAATGGCTTGAATCTTTCTGTAGATAATAATGATTCCGCGTTCAAGTTTTTATCATCGTATTAAATAAATTGTCTAAGTTTATTATTCAAGCTCTTGAACTTACTACATACTCGATTGTCCAGACAAGAGTTCAAGTTCTTCAATGAAAACATTTGCAAAATACTTTTCAGTTGATTTAATCATTAGTATCCTAAAATTGTTTATCCTAAAATTTCTCCTTGACCCTAATAATCTATAACATGTTTTTAGAGAGCGGTAATCTCTCTACTAGTATATTTCACACCCCATTATTGTTAAATTTACCTTTTTTAAGCGGAAACATCGAGGAAATAAATGTATAAATATGTGGTTGACAGCTAGCCTAAATAGGTATCAACCATTACATATCAACTGTGGAAAGGAAAAAGGACGTAACTCTCAATTTTCAAAAACAGTTTTTTTCGATAATCACATTGTATACAACTTGACACACATTCTATCAAAAGGATGGAAGCTTAAAATGCCGAATAAGTATCTAAATTTAGCTTTTAAGTTTGAAAAAGATCACCTTGTTAAAAATTAAAACCAAGAAAAAACACTGAAATAAAAGTTTTCCGAGAAAATTTCTTTAATAAATATTAGGTTATGTCAATTAAACACCAGTTTAGAAGTATCTGTGCACTTCAAAGTTGTGTATTATTCATAATTTGCATATGTCACAAAATCATCAAAACACGTTATTAGCGCCTCCTGTAAAATTTGATATGTGTGGGTTACGTCCCTTTTCCTTTCAGTCGATATATAAAATAATATTTGTAGAACTAAAATATTTTCATATTATTTTACCTTATTCTTTAATTATATTTTTCAAGCAAATATTTTTTATATCAATAAAAATTAAAGGGATTAAATGATGTTACATAGACAAAATGTAGCACACTCGATTCATATAACGCTTTTTATTAAAAAAAGCTTTTACTTCTGTTATTATATAACAATGGAATTGACGGCCACATGTTAGAGTATGACATAACATTTTCCTTAAATATTATAAAACACAATCTTTGAACTTAGCGATTTCAATATTGTGTCAAGTGATCAGGATTGAGTTCACTCATAAATATCCTTTTTATTTTAGTTTATTATTTGCATTTCGGAGGAGATCAACTACAACATCTGTACAGAAATAAGATGCGACGACCATGGAAGGTGCGGCGTTACCATCGAAATCAACAATCAATCGACCGTTATCACCCACAGCAAATCCCTGAAGCCTCAGACGTCAGATATTTGTTTACATGCTCAAGGTACTCGCATTTCTGCTTTCGCATTTTTACATTTTAAAACATTACTTGCTTTAAAGATTTAACGTAATATATACCTTAACTTGCATTATTTGATAAACTGAAAGGGCGTGTATAAATTGAAATACTTCCATTAGGAAGCCAGAGTTTCGGCATGTTTTTTAAAAAAAAAACACTGCCAAAAAGTATTGTCATTAAACATGATAATTCCACAAACGGAGAAAAATGTGCATCTTCACAGATTTGACCCTGTTGCAATAAAATGTTGAAAAAGTACACATTGTGTGTGTATGGATCTCGATGTAAGTATGTGTGTGAACTTTTATCTTGGTATTCGAACAGGTAGGAGCGCCCTGGCAGTATGAGCCGGAGCGAAAGACAGCCGTTCTTAAACTTCAGAAAAAAGGAAACCTTCTTTTTATAACCCTACCCTTGCTCCAATTAAGTGTGCGAATATCACGTTTACTTATTCACAATCAATTATTCTTGGTAATGCATTGAGAAACACTTTTTAGTTTATTATCGTTTATTGATCCGGACCAGAACATTAGTTAATAATGTTTGTGATGAGAAAAACTGGTCGTGGTCTTATAAAATTAGTACATAAAATAATTTTGTTCTCTATGTTTAAATTTTGATTAGTAATATATGGTAGGATTGACATCTATCGTGCAGATACTAGAACTATTTTGTCATAAACGTCGCTGTCATTGATTATGTTTCTTTACTTGAGAAATTTATACTAATATACTGGCTAAAATCATTGTAATAGTCGGTTTCATAAATAGTGGTCAATTTTATCTCACATTATATATAATATATTTTAACACAGTTGTAATATTATTTTATCTAAAACCATAGTTTCTGGCCAAGTTATGTAATAGTCAAGTAATGTTGAAGGTTGGTTGTTCGCCCTATTTAGTTTTGAGACCTCTTGAATTGTCTCTGCTCGTCATATTTAAGCCGAATACTTTTTAAAAGTTGACTGTTTTAAAAGATAGTACAAAACAATAGATTTTTAGTTCACAACACCAGTTACGCAAACCTGGTAACGAATAATATCACTATTACGACGGCTGTCCGTCAAAAATTTTGTTGAGAGTTTTTCTTCTTCATTGTGATATCATAATCAATGACTTGTATGTAATTTAACTCTGAGCTCATTTTGAACTGTTTGATATATTGAAAATAAATTAAATTAAGCCAGAAATTTCACCGCATGTGTGTTCAAAATGCAAAAAATTAATAAATGAGTAATTACAAATTTGTAAAACGCAATAATTTTAGACGATATTGATACAAATCGGTATCACTATGTAATAATTATGGGAGCATATAGTATCGGCCTGAAATTTCAGAATGATTCCCGGCATAAGAACAGGGCTTCGAACCGGAACTGAACCGAAAACAAAAAACCGTTATTTTTGCCGGAACGAAAACCGGAATGAAAAAAATAGCGGTTCGAAGCCCTGCTTAAGAATCTCTGAAAGTGGAGGTTGATTTCAATTATCATCCATTGCAAGATGATTGTTAGGTTCCAGAAATCGGCAATTATGTTGAATTATTTATCGAATTATATATCGGCTAAGAATGAAACAAAAATAGATATCAAGCAATTTACAAAAGCGATGTATTATGTTTAAATAGCTAGAGGGAACTCACTTTATTTGTATTTACTTCACTGGCTTTATCGTTTGCAATAAAACATGGCACGCACCACGGTTTGTACAGCTCCATGGATCGCAGTTCAGCGTGATTGTGTGTGTAATTCGAAGTATCGAGGCCACAAACCCGCGACGTGTCTCCGAATCGAGCAAACCAGTACGGCAAAGTCCGTCAGCCATATTGGACGCTCGTTCTAAACGTCAGTCGGCCATCTTGCGGCGCAGCTGAATAACAACCGCCAATCCGAATTTAAAAATTGACATAAAACAATACGTCGTCTTCTTCATTTACGCGTGATATTTTCTGCTGTCGTAAAAAAACAATTAAACAGTTTTGTGCTGCGGGTTATTACAAGTTGTTTTGTATTATTATTGTGAGTTATTTTTAACTTGTGTAAGCCGGTGTGAGCTAAAGTAACAGGCGGTGTTAATACACTTGGTGAAGTAGATAATATTATTACTTTAACAGTTGTTTTTTGGTGTCGGTTCGAAAAAAGACAGACACATTTTTTGTTTTTGCGGCCAAAGTAAAACTGTATAAAATACTGTGAATCGCTGGAATACTTTTTATACCATCTTAGGTAAGTTTTGTTTTTAAATAAGTCTCAAATTGTTTATAAAACACTTGTAGAGGTAGATTGGATATCTACTGAATGTTCATAATTCAATTCTCTACTTTTTTTTCTTTTCACGATCACCTGATAATCAAAATGTAAATCATACTATCTATGAAGATTGCCAACTTAAATTTAAACATCCTATTCGAATTGACATGGCAGTATAATATGTAGTTATGAGAATTAATAATTAATAACAGCCTTCAATTGGCGACACTATAAAGTCTGGCTACATTCCTTTCAATCAATAATATTTAATGGTATTTCAGAAGTTGTCCGAAACAAATACAATAGAGATGAAATGCGTTAAAGGGGTTACCGATAAATGACGCCATTTTATTTCAACGTACTCTTTCTTAGTCGTTCGCTCATCTAGTGGACTTATTGGACTAGTAATAAATGTATACTCAGAAGTAGTTACGAAACCTTTTTCACTGAGGCTGATTAAATATTATAAACTAGGCTTTTTCGCTATTCTCAAAATTACATTAAATAAACTACGCAACACAGGTACTCGAAAAATCGTAAACAAATTGGGCTATTATCTATTAAAATATGATTTTATTATATTTATGCTAATCAGTTACATAATTCATGAAACATTTTTGCAGAAAACAAAAAAATATCAAGCGTATTAATTGATTTAATTATAAAACCAACAGCAATCTGTCAATGATTAATTAAACTTTTTTTTGTTAATGAATTTATACCTTGAAAGGCTGTCAGCTGTTTTTCCACTGAATAACAATAAAAAAGAAAACATTGATGCAATTTAGAGATATCAGCTGCGTGACCTTTGCGAGTGGCGGTGAGCAAGTTGATAAAAAAATAAGTCTTAATAATTTTATAATTAAGTAAAATTCAGCATCTTATATTCTTTGGCATTTAAAAGACCGGTATTGCATTGATTTTTTTTTTATTGTTTGAATAAAATTAATAAAAACACATTTTTCATTGAAGTGGTTGAGAATATTAAAATCAAAATATGGTAAAAATATATATTTCCGTCATGCTCATGGAATGAATAGACTATTTTTCAAATCCCATATTCAGACGCTGTTACCCACAATGAATTTATACTATATATTTATATGTATGTTTTTCAAAAGCAAAAGTCGTTATAAAGACGAGCATTTTATTTACAAACTAATTATTTTTGACAAATCATATTAATTTATAGATATATACACTTTTCACTTCACATATTCTGTGTTGTCAGTTAGGTACTTTCTGTCACATATTTTTATAACATTGTCCCTTTTTCCGTTATATACAACAAGGAACGTTGTCTCTGGTATTTACAAATGGTTAGACTCTGATTTAAAATATGTAAATTTTTCTGAAAGCCTTAAAATAATCGGTGTTGTTATTTTTACGACTCACAGCCCTGGATTGTGGGCATTAAAGGCAGAATTAATAAAAACAAATGTTTTCATTTTATAATTTTATATCATTATTTGATATAATTGTGTTATATGTATAAGTTTACTGTTTTATGAAAATATTTTTAAAGAAATAAGGTCAGGAGAAATAATGAAATTAACTTAATTTTAACAATTAAATTGTATAGTTTTAAGATCCACTTTTTTGTAGTAAAAATGGAATCCATTATCGTTAGAATTCGAAGTAGCTTTATCATTTATAAGACTGTAAGTTTATTTTATAAAACATAAAAATATCTTTAAAATACGTGAAAATATAAGTGACAGATGATAATTCCTACTGTTTTTTTACAAGATCAGTTATGGAATAGTTTTGTTATTAGTAATGTGTAACAAAAAAAAATGTATGCCTACTAATGAAAAAAAAACTTTAAATTTTTAGTTTCAGTTAATTTCTTGTTTAATAAAACATTAAGATTAAAATAACTGAATATTATATTATATTACAAAACCCGAATATCAAAAACGTTCAAGGATTCAATAATATATAGGCAGAACTATTTCCCCGTCGTGTATTTTGTGTATAGCTATTCCTATTATTGAACTTTTGTTTTTGTCTCAAGGACTGCCTGCATTTGTTTTATTTTAAACTCGAGCTAGAATACCAGTTTTGAAAGGGAAAGAGGTAGAACGATATAAACGTATATATTTATGTACGCTTACATATTTATACGTTTCTATAACACGAATGGTATTTCTATTGGCTTCAAAACCGTGAGGTGCGTTTTACTTTGTTGAATTTATTTTCTGTAATGCGGCATACCTATAAAATAAACCACGGAAACGCTTTGATTTGTCGTTTTATGTTCGTGCGTTTTGATTTTTTGTATATGTTGTTATCGATTAAATATAGTTCACAATATTTTAACTATCGGTGTCTTTAATTGACATTTATATGGACTGTACAGTTGCGGATTATCCTATAACCGCACAAGGCGCGCGCTTTGGGCCTCAAAAATGATTTATATTTAATAACCCGTGTACATTTTGTTCAGATTTTTATATATTTTACATGAAACTTTTTGACGTTCTTATGTAATTCGAAAAACAGGCCCTTTAAATTGTATTGCACCTGTAGCCTCTCATGTGCTTAATCTAGTTCTTAGAAGATTCAACTACTTGTACATTATTTTATCTTTTATTTGTTTCACACATATGAGGAGCAAACATTCAAAAAGTGTTTTGTCACACAAATACAATGCTTGGAAAATGATGATTTAAGTGTTGCAAAAGTGACGATTTGTATGAATGTGTCAACTTTATGATTTCATTTTAATATGAAAAAAAACCTTTTTGAACACTAATTTTGATTTCCATTCATAGGTTTTATTATGGGCTATCAGAATTGGTATAAAACGCCATTTTTCAAAATTTGTGACAAAACACTTTTTGAATGTTTGCTCCTCATATAAAGTATGAACATTAAAAGAAAAAGAAGTTGTTGATATATGCTTATCTGTATTTGCATTAACATTAAGAATGGGCCATGTTTCTACATGGGTAAATCTTTATAAGTTGACTTTTTTGTTGGTCGTATTAACTTTATTATTTGTTGACACCGTGGCCGACTATTAACTGTCAACGCTTTGCAACGTGGCGTAGAGCTTTACTCCCAAAACTGACTTTTCCAAATGTATTTGTTATGGAAAATTTAGATTCGTATATAAGGGTATTTATAATGTTTCCTACTATTTTATAGTTCCAATATCTCATTATACATTTGTGATACAACGTAGACAATAAGATAACGTACAATTTGTTTTTTTAACCTCTCTCACCTTACTTGCATCTAAAAGAGGTAAGCAATTTGATATTTTGTAAAATAGCTGGATATATATGAAATGATTAATGTTGAAGGTATGCGTCGTTTAAGGCACAAACCAATAAATAAGTTATTTTATTTTCCCTTTCAAATATTCAATATTATACATCTCAATGTCATACTGAAATAGTTTATTGATCGGTTATAATCTTTGATTCAACTTAATAATCATTAATTGACCAGCCGTTTAGTAAAACCTATCATTAAATCAATAATTAAACATAACATTACTTTAAATTTAATCTTACTTCATATAAGACTTATATACTTACTGACATTCATACAAACTGATAAGAGTTATACACCGTGAACGATTCATTTGACGATTTTCTTTTTTTACTACAGTTGTCTCAACCATATAGGTCTCTGTTGTTTTCGTGTATAACATTTAATATATGACATACATTTCAGACAATTGCTGGCAATAAGTTCTTTATTAAAAAAAATGAACTTTTAATTGTGACATAGAAAACATTGACATCGATGTACGCATGCTAGAATGATTATTATTATTTTGGATTAAGTAAATCTCAAACAGTAAACATGTCACATAGTATCAATTGAGTACCGAAACATCTAAAATAATATCGAGGAACAACGGAGTACAAAGTGCCCCTAGAGAAATTTACATTACATTTATTGAGGAAGCATTGAAAATTACCATACATTTTATTGAAATATTATTGATTTGTTACAAATGGTTGAAATAATAAGTATTTAGAAATTTGAATGCACTCCGCTACAAGCTCGAAGGTTAAAAATATGTTTTACATCTTTGAATTTTCACGTACAATGATCCAATCATACATTGACATATATTTTTATCAATTAATTCAAAAAAAGATAAATACACTTGTATGTTTGTCAATGTTAATCCTTGATAATTGAAATTTTGATACATACTTTAAATCTACTATTTACTTGCAGAATGCCTTCCATACAAAGTAACCGTGCATAAGAAACTCTGAAAAAAGTAGAAGTAAACATTGACCGTGCAAATTCAAAACATTGTAAAAAATAATCTGTGTTTTAGATGTATAGGAAAAACAACTAGCAGTGTATGTACATATATAGACAAAATTCACCTTTTTTCATTCCTATTGGTTTAACTTAGTTACCAAGTATTTTTAACAAATTTACTGTTTCAATCTCATCCTACATATATTGACACACAAACTCTTCCACCCCTCAATTGTATTACGTTATATGTTTGAACCCCTTTCATTTCAGCTTTGAACTATTGAAATATGATATTTTTTTGACAATATTTTACTGTCAGAAAAAATAGTTCTTATTTTTTATTTTCTTGGAATGGTGGCGTCATATTTTTTACAACCCCACTGTCTCCAATGTCACAATTCTTTAAATTGACCAAGACTCTCGTCTAAGGCCGTGCCGTCATAAATAAACTGGATATTTTAAAATACTAAATATCAGATCCGCTACAGAAACTATCATTCTCGAGATAAACTGTTTACACTTATATATTGTTGACAATTTTTCGATTGAGTAAAAGTAAATTAACCAACCGAAAAGCGCACATGTCTAATTGCACAATTTTTTTCACCGAGATTAGTTCCGGTTTCTACTCCCCACTCGTAAATGAATGCCGCAATAAACTCAAGAGCAAGTTCGCAAACGATTTTTTAATCGGCCATAAGCCGAGTCGAATGAATGCCTTTTTTTCTAATTGCCTGAAATAATAATGCTGAGAACTTGAATGTCACTGTCCCCAATATTGGTCAAATAAGTAAGTCGCTAGGCGAGTCATATTACGTTGACATTAATCTGACTAATTTATTGTGGAAAATTCAATTTTTTCTAAGAAATTCAAGACTTTTTTTATATATGACGACAGTTTTTAAAACAATAGATACTGACATTCAATAGCCCTTTATACGTCATTTAATGTTGAAACCACTACTTGAACACATTTTAGTGCTAATAAATTAATGTATTTGTATCAGAGAGAACGCGTGTTCTATTATTGTAATTAGAATATCCAATCTTGCACACTTTTTTTGATTCCGGGATATAGGTTTCATAATTATTTTGAGATCAGGATACAGGGATTGTTCACTGACGAAAACAGTAAGAATTTGAAAGAATTCAGAATAATTTTCTACAGAAAAAAGCTTTTTTTTAGCTCTTTCTTCATAAAAAGTTACGAATTGACGAGTTCCACAACTATTCAAAGGTGTGAGAGAAAAATTAATACAACCAGTTTTAGTTTTAAGTTTCAACGCATTGTATTTATTAACTTAATGACAAATTATATTCTGCAAGAATACACAAATTTATTTAACGATCATTTTTTACGATAGACATAACATTATTATGGTTAAAAAACAGAAAATAAAAAATATATTATAGTTCTATACGCAACAAGAAATACGAGAAACTCCAGTTAATAAAATGGCGAAATCGATTGCATTTTTTAAGATCGTTGGAATTTTAGTACGGTATTTTAAAAAATAATTTCAACATTTTTACAGCTATACAAAATAGTAAATATTTAACAATAGGACACTACCAATTCCATCATTTGAAAAATAGCATTTTACCTCTTAATTTTATTACTAACAATTCGACACTTAGTAATATTTGCGGTATTTTATTTTGTCACTCAATACCAACGTTTTTGTTGTACTCGGCTTCTTTTATTTATTACTCGTTTTATTGGATTTTATTTTTGTTCATTATTCGCTATGCATCTAAAATACAAACCTGCAGTTGCTTGCTTAACATAAAAAAGTCATTCTTAAAATTTGAACTTATCCAAAAATTACCATGCTAAATATTTTGTCACCAAATAAATCCTGATATTAATTCAGACAAAATTGATATTTTGTTGCAGATTTTTGTTTTTTTCCTTACACACCGATATAAAACATTATAATACAAACATATCTTTTTTGAAGCCTTTAACAGTAAAAAATAAGTGTTATTCATATAATTAATACAACATGAACATTATTTTGGCATAAATAAGATTTTTTGACAGATCATTTTAAATTGACATGCTGTAAATAAAATTTTAAATGTTTTTTTTTTTCTTCATTTAACGTTTGATTTGGCATTCATTAAAAATCTTTAGTTCTTACTAGTACGAAAATTCAAAATATCTATCAATTATATATGATTGTTTGTAATGTCTAAAAAATCCCTGATGAGCTGATATTGAAAAAAGCTGATATTTTTTATTTGCTGTTTACTCAGAAATTTCCATCCAGCGGTGGGTTGCTAATACGTTAACAAGAAACTCGCTTAATTTCAATGAAATTTTCGGTGTTCTGAGGAAGGAGTAAATTTTTTTATCACTCCTATGCAATTACATGCAATACTTCAATAAGCAATAGATTGTTACTTAATACACTTATAATATGTAAGGATTTGTCATTTACCTTAAAATGATTAATCTAAACGGCTAAAAATGTACTACTTTGTATACTGACTGAACCTGTCGTAAATAAAATATCACTCAGAAGTTGCAGTTATATACTAATTTGATCTGAGAATATTGTTTTCTCTTAAAATAACAAGTGGCTTGCCAGCTTTAGAAAAAAAGAACAACAAGGGACTAGTGTGATCCTCTCCGAGTCCCTTTTAGCCTACCCCTGTCTATCTATCTCTCTATCTGTAACTAACCAACTTCTGCTAGAACTGTGACGATATATAATTTACAAAATAATTACAATCTTATTAACCGCTGTCTTTAATAGAATACCGATATATATTAATTACGCTGCATAACCGATAGACAATAAACACGCAAACATATGAATACTATTATAATATTAATTGTTAATAATGCAACTCACTTTTTTGTCTCGTATGAAAATCCACTGAACATTTTTAACTAACCCCGTTTGAAAAGCATGTACTGTATAGAAATGAAGAATTTTACGTCCAAACCAGTTTTCAACGAAGATTTCTCTCATTAAAGTGGCCTATTTGATGGCTGTATAATAGAACCATAAAACAGAGTTTATCTTCATAAAATACCTACCCACGCTTTAATAAAAAAGATTCATATAATAAACATATGTATACTCCGTGTTAATTTTGATTTGCAGTTTATCGTTAATACTTACTATTTGCACGCCCAATGTGGAGCATAAGAACTCCTAAAGTAAAGTTTATCTCGACAGAAAAATTAACAAAGTATTTTAGTTCAACTACAATTGTTATTTTTTTACATATTTGTTAAATATTTTGGCGTATGCTTTTTTCAAAACTATGTTAAAACTTAAACAGGTAATTATTTTTATGTAACATAAGTTTAAACAAAGTACTGGCGAAGAGATACGCCGAAATAGCTACCAACTATATAAACAAAATAATAATTGTAAAAATAACCACTTTGTTATTCGTTTACCTTATTACAATGGCGTTCTACCAAGTAAATACCAAATCAATCAATAAAAACTGCTTACTACTTAAATGCTCAATCTGGGCTTTGGGTTATTTAAATCACGGCTTACGCGCGGAGACGTTTTTGACGAAATAATACGAATATTTTTCTTTGTTACCAGTATGTGGTCATTTTAAAAATATATGTTTAACATACAGTAAAAATCCTGTTACTTATTTTTATTACTACAGATCTCTTTATAATCGAAAAATGGCATTTATTGATACGATGTTAATAAAAAAGAAGCAATAAAATTATTGGCGTTCAGGTTTTGCTCTTACCCGTGCGTTGGTTGCTTTAATTGCTAAGGTTTTATTGTCATGTCATTACTACGAAAAGTTACGTTTGTAATTACTTTTGACGTAGAGGTAATTGTAAAAGTATATAATTGATACCAATGAAAGATAATATACATTTTGAAACGGACTAGAAATGACTTGAAGGCAAAAACTTGATAATCACATTGTAAAACTAGAGCCTGGTGTACATACGCAAATAAGCTATAATCAATAACGATATTGGTGGCAGACAAGATTGCGAATATGATTAATGAAACAAGATATTGATTGATAGATAAAATGATGCGGGTATTTTAAAAGTGTAAACTATGAATATTACAACATATATTTTTTTCAAATAATTGCACTGCGCAGAATAAATGTCACCCTGTTAATTTTTTTTATTTTATTAAGATACGTAATTTTATATTGAGGAAAACGTAATTTTTTACTTTTTAATGATCATTTTTTTAGAGCAGTGCGCGCGCAATTACACAGTTGTTGTGTTTTACTGACATCTCTTCTGGGGAGAGCTTTAACGGTGTTCAACAATATTGCTTCGGATGTCGACATATTCCACGTAGACGTGGGTAAGTTCCGACGAATACATTTTTTTTTGTATTAAAGTAGAGTTCGTCGGAGCTTACTCAGTTGACTTCCTTGCCATTTTTTTTTCTACTGCTTTTAATATTAAATTGTACTATTTTTTTCTCCATTGTAAAAGTTTTAAATTTATAATTTGTCAACCTTGTGCAATGTTAATTAAATAAATAAATAAATCTCACATTTAAAATAACCTCAAAAATTTGAACGTCTTGTTGTCACTCACGCCCTCTTTTTATTCAAAATATCATACCTGATCTAATCTTAACTAAAACGGATTCATTCATTTATATTTTAAATATTGCTCGTCAGTGAGTTTAAGCACTTACTAGATAATTCAAACATTGACAAGTCAAAGCAAATAAGAATTTTAAAAATAATAAATTGTTGAAATTTTATACCTTAAATGTGATTTACATAATATATATACAAACCCGTTGAAATAATAATAAGGCTATTTTTGTTAAATTTACAGGATTCTTCCTCCTGCCCTTCTCATCCTTAAATAATGTAACATAGCGAGAGCGATTAGTTAACCAATAGTCCTGCCTTGGCTCTAGCTTTTTATTACTAGTATTCCGCAAAAAAAGAGAGGTGTTACAACTGATTAACAAAAATTTCTCTTCAAAACTGTCAGTTCATCTTAATCCGTGCACTTGAACGCATGAATATGCCGAAAGGCGAAACCCGAAACCACTAGTCCTGCCTTGGCTCTAGCTTTTTATCACTAGTATTCCGTAAAAAAAGAGAGGTGTTACAACTGATTAACGAAAAATCCGTGCACTTGAACGCATGAATATGCTGAAAGGCGAAACCCGGGTCGTTAGTGATAAAACTTGTGTGAATGTACATACTTTGAACGATTCAAATTTAATATTGAAATTCCACCAAGCACCTTCAGTCGAAATCTTAAATTATATACATAACAACTTAGCTTAAAATACTTGTCATGAACGGAACCAGTACTGATGGTATTAAATAAATGTAGCACTATTATAGAAAGTCCGTCCGCCATATGCAAGGGCGGACATGGAAAACCCGATTTTGAAAATGTACAAATTTTGTCAATACTTAAATATTCCGTTTTACAAAATAACACTGTGTGATTTTCATTGCAGCAAGTGTCTCGATGACTTCAAATTTACTGCTTCTACACGGTACGTTGTGACCGAAATTTTAATTCATCCACGTGCTAGGAATAAATTTATCACACAAGTGTCCCGATGTCGTAATCCTCCTTATGTAACTGCGCGTTTATCTATAAATTGTTGATAGGTAAAGGCGTGTTTATAATATTTAAGTGTCATTTCGCTCGGAACGCAAATTAATAACGCTATTGTGCCGTTAGCTTCGTGATAGTCGACGTTTTTGCACATCCGGAGATAGCGAAGTTGTCACTGTAAAAATAAACTCATAGGCGAACATTGAACTTTGGAAAAATTAAATTTAACACCCAATTAAAAATAATATAATATTAATAAACATAACAAAATCACGTTATTAAGTTTTCATGATGGGTGGTGTAATAAAACAACTCTCATCAACCAGTTTTTGTCACATATTTGTTTTTTTTTATCAAATTAAGTTTAAGATGGTTTTTAATCTTACATAATTAATTATATATATTATTTTTTTAAATTCTAATAAGTCTTTTATTTAAAAAAAAAAACCACCTAATTCATAACTGATAAATTTGCTAGCCGAGCAAAACTAGAATTTGTTTAATAACTATTATTGTTTTACTGTGAATACTCTGTGAAAAGGCGTCATATTAAAAAAAACATTGTGTATTTAAAATGATCGAGACCGAATTTGCTATATCACTAGCTTTGAAAATCTTCTTGATGAGCGAAACTAGTCTTGATCGTATTGAATATATTATATATAAAATTATATTAAAAATCTTTAGTTTTTTTAATTGATTTTCTTTTTTATAGACAAGATTTTTTTGTACGAATTACCAATTTTTACAAAACACGAAATGATTGTTGAAAGTGCTTGGTGAAATTTCACTATTCAATTTAATATTGAAAGTGTATGACATGATTGTGTGGCAAAAGGTATTCATTAACACTCTTGAAATTCAGTTATCGATTGGATAAATTAAGCAGTATTCGTAAGATGCTTTTTGTTTTCCTTAATCAAAACATTCAATTGACAGAATTTTTAGTTAAGTAGCACTTTTCTAAGACACACACAGTCTTGGGGTTGAGAGTATATCCAGCAAGTTTCACATTATTTAAACATGACATTTCAAATGAGTCACAAAATAAATACACGCATAAATCATCTAACTACAAAATGAATTAGAAGCTTTCTTTGTTTTAAGATACTGTTATTGTATTTCAATACGTAAATTCAATAAATCTTTCTAATACTGATGTGGAATAAACTGTGTGCTTAACAAACACGACTTTTTAAAAACAAAACACGACTTCTAATAATTATCATCAACTACTGGGTCAAGACTGTTTTTGCGACAATTTTTTTTAAAAAGTCAGAAAACGTACATTATTGCATTTTAAATTTCTTTGTAGTTTTTACAACGAGAAATGCTGTCAAATTGATTATGTTTTTGGTTTATAAAGGCTGATAAAGTGATAAAAAAGAACACGTGTACATACACACATTACTGTATTAGAAATTTGCAATATTATTTTGTTCACGTCATCTTATTAAATGAAATGTTAATGGTGAATTTTTAATCTCATTATTTCTGGTTTTTGTAAATCTTATTGCATATTCTTACAAATATTTCCTTTTAAGACTAAAAGTAAGCTGTGCAGAAAATTCAAAGGCTGGACGGGCCAACCCAACGAATGCGCGGCATAATTTATCGTCTTTGGTTTAAAAAATATTATCATTTGTTCGTTTAAGTTTTTACCAATAGGTGTATTAAACAAAACATAAAAAATAACTCTTTATTTAAAATAAAATAAAATCAAATCATCAAAATATAAATATCTTTTAGAGCAACTATCTCTGTCGGTAAATGAATATTTTTTTGGTGTATTTTTACCGCTTGTTTGAAAAACAAATTAGTGCCCACCTCTTGATGATACAATCTATCTTCGTTTAGCCTTGAATTATAGGTGTGTAATCAAAAGTGTTTTTAATAAGATAAAATTGATAGTTAATTATTAAACTATTTAGCAATTCGAGCGGATCAAATCATTGATACACGAAAACATAGCCGAAATATTAAATCTCGATAATGTTTTTATTCGTAAAAGAAACCTGTATTCAATTAATTAAACTGTGCCAAAACACACACGACGGGGTGGCAAAAAGAATTCTAGCGCCTTAAAATATTGGTTACACGATGGCCTAGTTTTTTTTTGTATTATTGTAGTATATTAAAACAGGCTGGTTATAAAGAAAATAATATATTCACCGTAATATATTTATTATTTTTAACAGGTGATTCAATCAACATTAATATTGTCTTCTGTGGCTTATGATATTTTACGATGCTTCTTTATAAACAGCTTAAAAGTAATAATGTTTATTAAATACTAAAGCGGTTTTAAATCGCATAAGAACCATTGACTGATAATGGAATTTTAAAACAGGATATGGTAGTTTTAACCTCATTCTTTAATTTTTTGTCTGATATAGTCTTCATAATAATATATTACATTTTATTTGAGAAGAACTGATTAATTTAAAAAATTAAACAGACCACCTTCAATAGGTGTAATTATTCTTTATCCATTTAATAAGGGAGACAATTAATATAATAGAACAACTTGTATTTATCTGGTCAATATTTAAATCAACTTTTTACAGTAAATATTATTTGATTTTTAATTAATGATAAATGATTTTTCCGCTGCTCTTTTTGCTAATATAAATGCAATATAATATTTGTGTATAAATATCAAAGGTATAATTTGATATTTCAATGTATATAGGAGTACGAATTGTATTGACTACTTTTATATCTTGGCCTCACGGCGGAGTTTGGAAGCAGCGCAATGGCCGGTTGTCACGTACAACGGCGCACAACTATTTCAAGATGGAATTCATTTCCATTTGTAACTTTTTGCTCAATTCATTTCAGAAATATCACGCGGCAGTGTTGAAAATAATACCGACCGCACTTAAGAACCCGAGAGTAACGGAATGAGATAATACACTTTTTTGAAATATAATCGAATTACCGTGTTTGTGAAATGCGAATGGATACTAGTAACATTGCTGTGGGACGACTTGCGTGTTTTATTTTAGTACAAATAAACATTTTAAAAATATTCGAGGGCTCAGAAAACAAAAGCGACAGTTTTCACAATTCTAAAATATTGACAAATAAATAAAAACGTTTTTTTATTGATACAACTTCTTGCTTTATTTGTATCCGACTCCACAGCCCTATTGTTAACATTTTTTAAAAATTGAACTTACTTTATATGCGAAATTGTCAGCTCTATGTACATAATGAGATATATAAGTAATTTTAGAGTTCAAAATACCTCAGTGGCAATAATTTGTCAAAGTTTCCGAATCATGTAATAGAAAATTACCACAATTTTAATAAAAATAATAATGTAGAAATTCACCATTCAGTAAGTAATAAAAAGTTGAGAATTAAAAGCTCGGAGCTGAATAAAATTAATATAATCATTAATAGAAATGCAACACCAGTAAATAACATTTTGAATAGCACGGGCAGTTTACCATTATTGAATTTATTTATTTTGGAATTAATCTGTCTCATTTTTTGTGCTTATAATTTATCTTCTCTTGCTGTCCCATTTTGTGATTTATAAGTTAAAAATTAGAATCATGTTTTACTTTGTTCGTAAATAATCCAACGACAGTTTATCTGAATATGCTTCATAAAGAGGCAAAATACGTCTAATAATCTGTAGAAACAAAATAAACATTTAATTTATTTTAACATATTTTGCCTTGTCAAATTTGTCTGACATTTAAAATAACAGACTAATACATTTCGAGTTTTCTCTGACTTCAAACACAATTGAGATTCACCCTTCAGCAGAGTCTAGTTGTAAGATCTTTGCACTAGTGATCAGTTCTGGGTTCAAATTTCTGTTTTGGTGAATGTTAAAATGCTTTTTTTTTTAAATTTTATACTTAAAATGTCTGGCATAAGTGTTTGTGAAGTTTATTATTCTCGAATGGCATTAAAAATATTCATAAAATTCATCATATTTGACAACTTTTTTCCTCTGTTTCTTGTACAATTAAATGGTTATAATACCTGGTCTCGGTGGCATTAGCTTCGTCTCCAAACGGTATTTCTTTCACCGCTACAGTATTTATGTGTACAATATTCATTGTATGTCAAACGGATGGAAATTTTAATTTCACTTGCATCCGCAGAGCAATTTCTTTCCAATTATCGATCTTGATCGAACACAGTTCAGTTAATCATTCTTGAAGCAGTGACAGTGAAAACTACTTGACAACTAGAATAACTGGTTCATTATCGTCTATGTCTAGACGAATGATTTTTAAAAAAGCTTAATTATAAATATCGACAGATTGAAGTATAGTAGCTTTTCTTTCTGTGGCGTTGTCAGTTGAAAGCTCCATTATTTAATTATTGTCAACACTTCAATACAAGTGAAAGATAGAGTTTAAAAGTCGAAAACGAATTGACAGTTTTGATTAAAAGTGTTTAAGTAAAGTTAAAAACTATGGTTATACCTTTAATAGATTTAGGCACGATACATCACAACAAATTAAACGATTTAAATGATTTTTTTTGATGCATTTTCTACTCAAATTGATCGCGATTATAATTCATTGAATTTATTTCTTGTAATTTGAGAATGATTAAATATTTAACCGATTATAAACATTTGTCGTTATGCCATTTTTTCATATAATAAAATCTGCTTCATCTTCATTGGCTAAAGCATATTAATCTTAAGCTCATCTAGTATTGGTTCGTAGACGCTTTGTCATAGTTGATAGTTCAATTGCATTCTGTTAATATTTTGTATCAAGGATTTCCTGCTTCACCCATCACTTATTTTGCGTCATAACCAACTATGGCAGCTGTTTATATCACTTTCCGAATCCATCGTAATGTCAATCA
Source organism: Himalopsyche tibetana (assembly GCA_030503985.1). Classification (NCBI taxonomy): domain Eukaryota; kingdom Metazoa; phylum Arthropoda; class Insecta; order Trichoptera; family Rhyacophilidae; genus Himalopsyche; species Himalopsyche tibetana. Next base: position 4,374,821 of record JAPJYX010000011.1, on the reverse strand, counting down.
AGTCAAACGTCTCAAGGATCAACAACTATTGAAACAATGAATGATAATGCAAAAACAAACTTTATAATTTCCTCTGCAAAAACATTTAACAAAACACGCCGATTGTATGACATATACACTGAACGTTTTCGTGAAAGATCTATGGCAAAACCTTTAGCACAATAGTTATCTTAGTAAATATAAGACTTTCTGACTTTCAATTATTCGTTAAAGACGTGATTTTGAACAGTCTCCGATTTTAGAATAATTCAACCCGGGTCGTTAGTGACAAAATTTGTGAGAATGCATTAATATTGAAATTCCACCAAGCACCTTCAGTCGAAATCTTAAATTAAAAAAAATAATTCAGGAATTTGTCACTTCCTCGACACTTTTTCAAATGGTGGAGTTACGAAAAAAGGTGTTTGAGTTGAGAATAAATGTGGAATCTGATATTTAAACACTTTTGTGCTTATGACGAAAATAACAAAAACAAAAAATATGGTAAATTAACAACCCTGGGAAGATTAGAAGAAATGAATGGAAGATTGTGAATTCAAAAATCCTGGAATCACAAAAAGGGTCCGGGATACAATACTTTAATGACAACTTCCAGCCGTCTTAGAAGAGTGTGAAACCGTAGCGGGTGGTGGTGGGTACAACTTTGAGTACCCTACGGAATTTAAAAAGAAATAAAAAGAATAATGTCACCATACTCAGTTTATTGTTTAGTATCACTAATGGTTAAACTTTTTTTATTATTTCATCTAAAGTTAACTTTCGACACTAATAAAGTCTTCATTAATCAGTTTGTTTGCTGTGCTGGCTTTTTTTATCACAACTTTAAAGAATCGTTAAAATACTTTAAATTGAATTAAAAGTCTTTCTAAAAATTCGTCAAATAATGCTCTCGTTGAATAAATAAATGAATATCAACAAAAATCTCGGTTTTCCACTTCTCGTCTGTGAAAACTCAGGAAGTCAGATGTTAGTTACACGTAACAATCCATTGTCTATCGACAGTAAGAAAAACAAAGTGGGATTTTTGCTCATTCTGCAATAAATAGACGGGTTTCTTTTTCCTTTATATCAATTTATGCGTGTATAATCGCTTGCTACGATGTGAACGAGAAATCTTTACCTTAATGAATGGCCGGTAAGCTTTATTCCACTTGATCGTGATTTATGATTTGTCGGGTTTTATATATGTATTGACTGTGTTTAAAAAAGGATTAATCCACTCAGAATAAATTTTACAGGAAAGACAATTTTTTAACGATTGTGTGCTAAAGTATAATTATTCAATAAACACATTTGAAGACTATTATTAACTGGTGTTTTATTAACTCAATGTAATAACAATTAAATAAGTTGCTTAGAAAACCCTTTAACCCTGCAAATTTTACAGGATTTTCTTTTTTAAATTATAAAGCTAAATTTAGATACTTATTTGGCATTTGTGGTTTAAGGACTTTTGACAGAATTAGTATTTAGTTTAAAACATTGTAATTATCAAATCAAACTATTTAAAAAAATAGTGTTAGCAAAACAGTCGACATATATTTTAAATTCATGTCCACTCTATGGAACGTATGTATGGACTTCTTATGAATTTTATTTAATCAAAATCGTTTAAATGAGAACAGCTTGTTACTCAGTTTCTTCCTCTATTTTTTTAAGAGTCAGAGAAAAAAAGATAAAAAAAGAACAGGACTATTAGTTAAACTAATAGCTCTCATTACGCTTTTTTAGTTTTAAGACTTGTACGCTAGGAAGGGGATTTCGGACATAACAAACACCTATTCTTTCAAACAAAAATCGATTAATTTATTGAGAAAAATGAACCACGTTGATCACTACTCCACGAACCCAAATTTTGGCGATAAAAACAGTTTTTTAATATAAAATTGTAATATATATAAATCGTAGCAGATTGCTTGTTGGGCCCTCATTTCATTAGGGTATCCCGATATGGACAATTTCTTAAATTGATTTCCCATCACCAATATGGATCTTACTGCAAATGCATGAACATCTATGATGTTTTACTAACTCATACTCATCTAGCAATAAACATAGTGAATAACAACTCTCTATTAGTCATTTCAATATTGATATCCTTCAAACATTTTCTATTCCGTTGTTGTAAAGACAGCTTATGTAGAAAGTTTTTACTAGGAGTCAATTTTTGATATCGTTAAACAAAATAAAACATTTTCATTGGCTTGCCCAAATATTATTTGGCCAGTCTATACTTACTTGCTCAAAATTAAGAAATGGTAAAGTTCTTTAAAATACTATTTACTACTATTAGTAAAGCACACAGTGCGATTGTTTAAGGTTTACATGCATTAAAGAAGAAGTCAATTTCAAATTAATCTGTTAGTCGTGTCACTTAGATCATGTCTCTCTGACCAAACTCTCGTCTATTTACAGTATATATGGGACCATTAGAGGTGATGTGAGACAAGTGGTATTTTAGAAAAAAATATGATACATGCCTTGTAATATTTTACACGTATTTAAGTATCGTAAAAGTGAATCAACCTCAGTTTATACACATTGCAATAATATAAAATAGTAAAAATAAATATGCAATCCACCAAAACACTAAGAAAAGAGACTAACCATTTTACTAGGTGGCTCACTTTACCTCTTGAAGGCTCATTTTTTTTAAATTCATGTTCGCTCCCAATGTGGAGCGTATGGCCTCCTAATGGAGGTGTCTCAACAGAAGTTTTTTTCTACGAGAACTGTTTGTTACTCAGTCGCTCAACTTCACTTTTTTCAAAGTGAGTAGTAGGGAAAGAAGGATAAGGCTAGAACAGGACTAGTAGTTGGTTAATCGCTGTTGCAACCCCCAGTTAATAAAGCATCAGAAGGATGGGAGGAGAGGAAATGATCTGAATTAACATCACAAACACCCAGTATTCGATTGCGTTGACAACTTTGAATTGAATAACTTACTGTGATCTGACCGGGAATCGAACCCAGACCTGCGTGATCGGTAGAGCAAGCTCTAACCAACTGGGCCGCAGAAGGCTTATACAATAAGAGAAATTTTTACTTTTGAAATTAATCTTCTACAGAAAAATGTCGCATCTCACACCGTCTAAAGGTCAAAGTTGGTGAAAGTCACGGAAAGTGTTTACGAAGAAATTAATATGAATAATAATTTATCCATACAACGTTTTGTGCAAGACAACACTGTTTAATTAACTATAATTTCTTTGTCGCTTGGCTTCAGAAGTGTTTATTGGAGATGAGATCGTTGCGCAATGGGCAACATTTCCGTAAAATGTCAGCGGTTTTCAACGTTTTACATACGAACCCAATAGTCATCAGTAATTTTTCAAGAAGTCATTCTCAAAATCAACCACTAAGCTGTTTGTGATATTTTCACGAGAAGGATTCTAGCGTCCTAATTCTGACAACTATTTCAAACAAACACTAAAGTCGTAAATAATTTTTCAACAGGCTTTATTTTCCTTTCGTCAGTTTATTGAATACTAATTTTATTTTGTAGTGGCTCGGGGTTTAAAGAAGAATTAAATTTAAATGCACACCTAATTTGTAGGCAAACGTTGAAATGGATATTATTACGCGTATTAATAAAAGATCATCAAAATTCTTACATTACCCTTTTTAACTGTTAATGATTCGTTAATTGTCAACATATAGGCCAGAACGAAGAGATTTTAAGACTGTAAGATTTTATTTTGAATCATAATTCTTTTCTATACAAATTCTGATGGAAAAAGATTAGTATTTTTATGTCTGTAAACGTCTCTTTCTTTGAAAAACTTCTTTAAAATATACTATTAAAAAAAGATGATTTATGTTGTGATTATATAAACAGATGGTATTTATCAATGTACAGGTTTTTCTGTCTCTCTTTTCAGAGAGGAGAAGTGAAAAGCGATGATGTTTCGAAATAAGATGTATTCAATTAACCCTTTTCTTTGTGTATCATTTACATAATAGAATATTGAGAGGGGTTGATTCCCCGGCCACGTAATTGATTAGAATGAAAACCGAAAAGCAGGCACTCATTATTCTGTGAATACGATAATTTTTTTTGCAAGTTTAGAAGGTCTTTGATAAAATCTCTGGCCTTTAATGGATGGGAGAATTTCGTTAGTTTGAAAGACACTAAAGTTACTTTAGCTTAAAAAAGGTTGTACATCAACATACTTGAAGGATCTGTTTATATAATGGTTTGAAATCAGAGGCTACTTTTTCTGAATATAGCAATTACAAGTATAATATGTTATATAATCCATACGTGACTGCCATACGTAATTTGTTGAATAGTGTCGACTGTGGTTAAAGAATTTAAGTCGTAATATATATTATATATATATTTATTTTATTTTTACGTAATTTGTTATGCAATAAAATACAGCTAAGATTTATTCTTTTACTCGATAGAAGCGTAGTTGACCTGACGAATGTGTTAAGTCAAAACACTAGAATTTGAATTGTGTACATTTACAAAAATGTTTTTCATTCAAAAGTCTGACAAGTGACAAAATAAACAGATGGATTTGAATTTATATTATCTTCAAAAACTTCGATATTTATTCATTTTTCTTACATTCTTACGGACATATTTAAAAATTTTAACTAAAGACAATCTTAGATTAAACTTTTTTTTTTCAAAATACGACAATCTTACATTTATTAGCACTTTCCCAACGGTGCCAAAAATACTTACGATATTTCGCTGGCCTTTTAGGAACCAAGTGAAAAACATGTTTTTTTAATACACGTCCAGGGTTTTTTTTACCGTCCATTTAATGGCGGTAAGTGCTTGAACACGTTTTTTCACTTGGTTCTTTAAGGGCCAGCAACATATCGGAAGTATTTCTTAGTACCGAAGAGGAAGTGTTAAATTTTAACAAAATCAAAAACATCAATAATAACATAAAGTTTTTGATTTTTTTAAGTTTTCCATTTGACAGCTAAAACTTTAACATTTAATTAAGTATGCATATCCAATAATAGCTGAAAAAATAACAATTTTATGTTATTATTGATGTATTTAATTTTTTAATGTTTAATATATTATTTAAAGATACGTAGTGCGTTTTCTTTGTGACACGTAATTTGTATTGAAAAAAAATATAAGGTCACTGCTTAAGCACGCTACTCGCTTCCTGATCATTTTATAAAGATAAATTATATTAGAATATAATAATAAGGAATACTTCATATTAAGCTAGATTCTATCAATTAAATTTGAGTTAACGTTAAGTGAACAATTAAAATTGAGTGTTTATAAATAAGCCAATAAATAATTTGTCTTAATTATAGGTGTCATTGTAGTCCAGTACACTATCCCTTCAAAAAAAAACCCCAAATCATAGAAAACATGATTAGAAAACTTAACTGACTATATAGAATATTCGATTAGTTACGTAACAAAAGCACCAATACGATCATTGAAATCAATTATTTTTAACAGCTGTACACACAACCTATATTAAGATAATTAATTTCAAAATAATTTTATATTTGCACATTCTTATTGATAATAATATAATATTACGTGTTCAATTATTTCCCGTCGATAATAGCAGATATTATTTTAATTATTTTCATTCGCAATTTTTGTAATACAGTGTTTCCTGTCGTTATATTTCTTTATTTAAAGATATACGAATTAAATTTTGAAGAAATTGACCCAATTCTTTTGAAAGGTTTAAAATTTGCAAAACGCTGCACAGTGTGCTTTCAAAACATTTATATATCAATATATTTATACTGTTTACGGAGAAAAAAGGTTTTTGTAAGAATTATTTAGCTTTTCCGGTTCTAAGCTCAAGAAATGCGACCCCAATACCAACATTTTCTTAAATATCTATTTTAATATGGGTGATACAATGTTTATAATTAAGGTATTCTAATATCATAGTTTTTTGGACCTTTTGTAGTTTATATAAGTATGCGATAACGCGATTACGCTATCAGGCGATAAGCACCCGCGATAACGATCGTTCGTAAGATAGCTGAAAACACTCGTCAGTTGTCAATTTATATGTGTGCTGGGATGACGTCTTTTTTACGCGCAACTTAAAATATGATTATTTATTAAAAAACCACAGATTTTTATAAAAAAATGTTTGAAGAATGATGCAGAGAGATATTTTAAAGCCCTTAGACTATTTTTTTTTTAAATTCATAAGAATAAGGCCAATAATGAGGAAACCACTGGGGTCAAAAAAGATCCCCATCGGCAGAGACATATTTTTCTAGTCTCCGAGCCGCGAGAGTTTTGATAAATCTCTTCTTTCCGATAAGTAATAATGACATATGAACTAGTAACTAACTTATCACTCCCTCTTTTTTGTCATTCAGTATTTGAAAGGGCGTATAAAAAGAAATGAAAACAACAAACACGTCTGACAACTAGTCCATAAGGTAAGGACACCATCTACCGCCACATTAGTAGCTTGATTTACAAATTTGTGTGTATTTCTTATATTTCTTATCGAAAACATAAACTTCTTGTTTAATTCTATACTGTTATATATCGCCTATTTAAGTATAAAGCAATAGTGAGGATGAGCTTTATATTTAATTAATTAACTAAAGTTTTTTCATTGAAGAATTGTTCCCTATTACCGCCACCCATTTTTTTTTGTGTCCTATTACCGCCAAAGCAGGAACCAACTACCGCCATATGAATTTAAAGCCATTTTAAACACATTTAAAGATGTTTGTTTGAATTAAATTCATTTTATTTATGTACCTATGTTTAAATGTTTCCTATTATACCTAGGTATGTACTTAAAATTATTTATATAAAAAAAATCACATTCCTAATACAAAAAAAATCAAAATCACATTCTTGTAATTAAAAAATTGCACCTTCATTGGCATTCACATAAATAATAGCTACTTATATAAGTACATACTATGATGAAATTCGGCAAGTAGGTTAAGTATTACTTCTTTTTTAAAGATACCACTTCTGGGACAGAGTAAAAGCCCCTAGTATTAGTCAACGTCGGCGTAGAAATTTTTACAATATCTGCAACAGGGTAATTTAAAATATCGTCGATCGCAGGCCACTTCCAGTTTGACCCTGCCATTGTCATGGTCTTAACTTGCACTTCATTATTGGTTGTATTGATACCTAGAACAATACCAGGAAACAATTCGCCTTCATAGGTCACAACAACATAATCGCCAGCATCAAATGATGCCATAATTTCTTTATGTACTTTAGCCACTTTTGCAGAATTCTGTTGTTTCGCTGCCTTTTCGTCGAATCTTAATTTTCTTTTCAGCCGTCTCTCAGCTTTATCCTTTTCTTTAATGTCTTTGTCCAATTTTTGATTTCAAAGGTTCTGTGAAACTCTTTGCACCAATTTCGGGTGTCTTTTTAAAAAACAGCTAAACCATTTCTTTCCATGTCTTCCACCAGTAAATGGATTTTCTCTGCTTAGAGTTTTGGTGAGTCCTGTAATTGAGGCTTCGTTATTGGAAATCCCAAACTTGCCAACTTTTGTGTCCACTTCACAAGCAGCGCTTCTTCTTGGCATGACAAAATTGTGGAAGGTCCTGGCTTAGCTCCTTCCCTATACTTACCACTAATCTTATCACACAATGTGGTACGTGGTATACTATATTTTTTACTTATTGCCAGTACGGAACCCCCCTTTTTTAATTCTTTCAGTGCAGTATCCAATGTTTCAGCTGAGTATTAACATTTTTTTGTGCCAACCATATTTCATATTTTTTTAATATCTGAAAATTAAGGTAAAATAATGACCCAATCACCGATTATTGTTCCTTTTACCGCCAATTAAATTAAAGCTGTATTTTATCAATTACATTATTACGGCATTGGTATTTTTGAAACAAATTATGCTTATTAAATCATTTTCTTTATAAATTATATGAAAAATATTGCAATATTTAAGTTTATTTAGCTTATATTTGCATTTTCATATATGTTTATGTGGAGCCTATCACCGCCATGGCCAATGCCCTATTACCGCCACTAGATTTTTGCTGATGCTTTTACGGGATCAGCAATGTACAGTAGAAGTGACGGTGATTGGACCAACACAAATATGAATTGGGTTGTTCACTTTAATATTTGAAAAATTTATTAAATACTTATAATTTACATTCAAAAATTCAATGTTTTCAAACTCTATTACCGCCAGGGGTGGCGGTATTTGGTTCCCATATAATAATTAATGGGTCCAATCACCGCCACGCAATATTTTCTATTTTTATCACTTAATTTATATTAATTATGGATTTATACTTACTTTAGAGTGTTCTAAATATGTTATTTATTATAAACTAAACTTAACTTTCATATATATTAAATGAATTTTGTTTTAAATCGAAAAATAAAATTTAACTGTTTCTTAACAAAGTGTTTAACGAAAGGCCAAATTACAAACGTACCTCCGAGCTCATCCAGAAAACTGATATTTCCGATAGAATAAATACAGTTAGCTATAAAACAACAAATGACACGTGATCACTATGCATTCGTATTTACCGTTCAATATATTTTGTTGAGAAGATTTTAACGGTTTTCTTGTTATTTCGAGAACATTCTTACGGTGGCGGTAGTTGGGGTAGTGGCGGTGATGGGTGCTCTTACCTTATATCGAATGAAAGTGTCCGTTTGGAGATCGATACATTTGAGTACGTAACTAGTGTTTCGTACCCGGGTATAACTGGAAAAAAAGAACCGATAACTGAGTAATTTTTAACGGATATCCGGTAATTTTAATTTTAACATAATGTTGAATTACTTCACATCAAATATATATCTTTTCAAGATGCAAGATTCTCAAGATACACTTATATTTTGCGAAATTAATTTAGAGATTAAGTGAAACTGAAATTAAAATCTAAAAAACCGGTTAATGCACTTGGATGCCTTAAGAGTAACCAGATAGGACCAAAGTATCGTTGTTACCTATTTTCTAACACTATCATTACTTTTTAAAAATACTTAAATCGATATCTGTTATTTATAGATTTATAGATATTTCCAATTGATGTTAACGTTAAAAATAGCTTCAGATATTTAAAATGTGAAGTCGTGATACTGACTTGATATTTTTTCTTAAAATTTTTCGTTCAAATCTAGCCAATTATTTATAATTAAATTAAGTATTGCTATGTTTATTACACGTCGTGACCAAAAGTGTTGATGAAGTGTTACCAGCAATATAATATACGAAATCACGATGATTTTATTACTCCTTGCAACACTCATTTTAACAAACCTCTATATTTATCGATTCTAAATCAATTCAGTTTTTGTATATTTCGTTAAAAGTGTTATTTTTTCATTAAATATTTTTAGTATGCTATATTTTATTCAGAACTCTTATTCGAAAAAAAAACTATTGAATGAAAATATTTATAATGTTAAATCTTCAAATGACAAAAATACAATGTATTGACAAAAAAATATATAAATTAATGAATGAAAATATTCTGATGAATGATTAAAGAGTGAGTAGAAGAGTATACACTGATTAGATGTAAAGAGCAAGCTCTATTCCAATAGACCGATTAATTATTAAGTAATATATCAAACACAAAAATAATTTGATCGCGTAGTAATGTTACACCACTAAAACATGTTTTTTTAGACTTTCAAATATAATGAAGTCTGTTGGATTTCAACCTGGTTCAAACACCTTAAAAATATTGTTTTCATGGTTTTACAAATTAACCACTTACTAGATGTGAAATCACAACGAAAACATATTATTAAAATATTAGATAATTACGTTTTGACCTCACGCCATCATAAACAAGCTAATTTTATCGAAAAAATATTATAGTATACGGCAAACATACTTTCGTAACAATATCGATGATAGTATTTCTCCATATCAATATGATAATGATTGCGGTGAACACCCACTTTAGAATAGTTGATATTGAGAAACTTTGTTATTAAAAAGAAATAAACATAATCATTTTTCAATATTTTTTTAATAAAACCAAAACTACTCTGCGTCGCTGATACTTTTAATTACTGTGTTCTACGGTTATATAATGTTGTCATACATCTGTTATTTACCAATAATTAAACAAGTTTATCACTGAATGATAGCGAATCATGGAACCTGGCGAAGACTCATACAAACGTCAATGGTCGTAGAGAGACGCTGGAATTGGCTGCGGATGCCTCCGTAGATTTACAATCCTGCTTTTTTAAAACCTGATATTTTCGTAGAATTTCAGCGTTCTGTTCAACTGTCGGGTACTATCAATAGGATGTATTTGACGGAACTAAGGGATGCTGGCATATATCAGTAAGAAGCAAAGCAACAGGCGAAAGACAAAGTTACAGAGACGCCACGTGGTGGCCATATGCCCCACCACATCATACGAAGTGAATACGCTCCTATTTTCTTGTTTTAAACAGAGCATATTATTTATAAGCATATCTGGTAGTAAAAATAAACGCAAACGAATAGAACTTTTAGCAATGAACCTACCATTTTGCAATGTTTCATTCAATATTTGTGACAAGGTAGAAAATGACTATTTTTGTTCTACAAAGTATACAGTAACATATATTGTATTATTTTGTCCTTATTATAGTGGAGTTCTATCAAGATAATAATAATTAAATCATCAATATTTTTTAACTATAATCAAAAATATTTTCGATAACAGTTCTACAAAGTATACAGTAACATATATTGTATTATTTTGACCTTATTATAATGGAGTTCTACCAAGTAAATGCCAAATCAATTAATATTTTCGATATGTTCAGCATAAACTTTGTGGAAAACTGTTTTCAATATAAAGTTAAAATATACATTGAGTTATTGAAATTGTTGGTTGTTTAATTCAACTAATTTTTCTTCTTCTTTCAGTTTATTAAATTGTATCCAAGAGGCAAAAACATTAGTAAAGATTTTATACTTTCCTACTCAATAAGATGAAATAACTAAAAAGTATTTTAGTTCTACAAATATTATTTTTATATATTGTTGGAAGCTATTTCGTCTTATGCTCTCATTATTTTTTTAACTTATGAAACCAAATAAATGCTAATTTAATTATTTTTCTACGTTATTTATTGTATCATTAAAACGGGAACTTTGAGAGAGTCGTTTTTAACCTCATATTTTCACTCTCTGAAGCACCAGCTTAAACAAATGTATAACAGAAAGCTATGAATAAAACTTCTTATGAGAAACTCCGAATTGAAACCAATAAGGTTGTTACCATTGAGAAAAACATAGTATTAAATCAATGTATCATATTATAATTTAAAATCAGCTGTCAAACAAGCAAGCCGCTTCTAAAAAACAATCTACAAATCGCGCTAGCAAGAGTGGCAACACAAGTATTATTATAGGTTGTCTAACGGTAACCCCTTCAATTTGGTAAGAATCATTTTGATTCACGACTTGTTTTTTAAATATTTATATGAGATTTTGTGTTGTTGAGTCAGGTATTTTTTATCAGTGTTGTTTATAATCAATTCAAAGACCAACATTAACATATTTATGAATTATTAATGACAGTTTTAATTGTGTAAACATAATTATGTCAATAAACACACAACACATTGAGGTAATTTAAGAAGATGGGTATAGTTTTAAACACATTTTGAGGTCACGCCATATTTTAAAGTTGGGTATAGCAACGTATTTAGCTCTACAGTTTTTATATTTATTAGTTGATAGCTATTTCGGCTTTCTCCATCGTCAGAACTATGATTATACTTACATTTTTCTCAACACTGGCTCCAAAGAGATACACAATGCATCATGTTATTCACTCTAACATCCCAATTCAAATAACAATTATAATATTACACTTATTAAATATGACTCTAGTGTTTCGAATAACGATAAGCAATCTGGGGCTTCTAAACTTTAATTAGGATAAATTAAACTGATATTTATTATTTATTACATTACGTTAAATTTAAGAACTATGGCCTTAGTATTTTGAAAAACAATAAGCAATATGAGATTTGTCAAGGTAAATTAGGATAAATTACAATGATATTTATTATTAATTACATTAGAGGTTTTAACAACGGCGATGGATTGATAATGGTTCGTTCATATAAGATGTTTTGTTTATGCCTGTTAATTTCAAGTTGTTCTAATAAATTTAGTTTTGACCATTATGGCAAAGATGCAAAACAGTTGGCGCTAAACTTAAGCTCATGTCATGAGGAGACTATTATAATGGAGTTCTACCAAGTAAATGCCAAGTCAATAAATAAGTTGACTATTTATGCAAACAGAACTTTATGTATTGATTGAATTGACGTTTACTTTGTAGAAATTCATTATAATAAATTAAAATTGATCACTGGTATGTTGTTAACTGTGAATATTAAGTGAAAAAGCAATATATTCCAAAAAAAACAAAAAACTTTTATTGTACTAATTCAACGATTTATTGAGATAAAGACCGCTTTTTCTCGTGACGAAGATTTTCAGCTGATAAGCAAACACGTTAATACAATGATATTTGTAGTAATTTCATGAGCGAATATATACATATTAACCCATGTCTGATCCTAATGGGAAGCATGTGTCTTCCGAATGAAGATATCTTAACAAAAAAAATCTACGAGAACTTCTTGTTACTCAATTTCTCAAGTGAAACAGTGGTTAGCTAATCGCTCTCCCCGTTAGTTTTATAATTGGATGCTAAACATTATTTTTTTTGATCGTTTAAAGAGAAATGTACCTGGCCATACATTTCTTTCGGATTATATGAAGCCATAATGAGAATTCCACCATTCTTGAGAATGTGAAGTTAAAAGTTCTTGGTTATTTGTTTGAGATATCGTGTACATGAATTGTTTGTTCTCCCAATGTTTAGAACCAGCCTGTCAATGGAGATGCCACTGTGGAGAGCTTTAACGGTGTTTAACAATATTGATTAATGGTAATTCATACTTAATTGATTTTTGATGTAATAGTTTGCTTTGCTAAGAGGTCTTCAACTTTTTTTTTATAGTTTGTTTTTCTTGGATTGTGCTTCAATTTATTTGCTTAGTTGCAGTACCAATTGTTTGTCACACCTTGTTTTTCTTACTTAAGTTTTGTATAAATATCACTGTTTCATTGTATTTCTTATCGGTTGACAATGCTCGCCATGAGCGAAAGCGGTCCTGATCCAATAAATTTTATGTGGAAAAAGTACTAAAAATGTTTTATTATTTTTATTAAAGTAGAGTTCGTCGAAGCTTACTCAGTTGACTTCCTTGTCAATTTTTTTTCTACTGCTTTTAATATAAAATTGTTTTATATATTTTTTTCTTCATTGTAAATTTATGATTTGTCAATCTTATGCAATTTTAATTAAATACATAGAAAATGAGTGTAAAGGGAATTTTAGACATAACAAACACTCACAACTAATATCCTAACTTACTGTTTTGGCATCAGCCTGTATCATAGCGATTTATGGTTTTATCATAGTAGAAAGCCTGATTTATAATTTGTTTTTTTTACTGGGAGATTTATGTAAATTCAACAATATATCTAGTAACATTAGATGTAACCAAAAAGTAAAAACAAATTACTACGTGTGCTATTTAGCTTGGTATGTGTGCCGCTAAATAAACAAGTACCGTGTATTCGGCCATATGTTAAATTGAAAAAAATAATGTTGTTTTAATCAAGAGCGGCAAGTCTTTCAACCAATAGCTTGTTTTGCAATCATTAACAATTATGCAAATAGTTTTCATTTGTAATTTTTGATGTTAAGAATGTTTTGTGATAAATTTAACTGGATGATAAGACACATTTCTTTTTTTGTGTATCACAAAAAATTAAAGAAAAAACCTTTTTGATATTATTAATCACACTCCTAATCCGTCATTATTGTACTTGCTTAAATTAAAAAAACATATTCACAGTCGAATTATACAACTTAAATATTATTAATTTTTATCAACTTACCATAACTGAACTGAAGTAATTAAATTAACATTTATTTGGTAGATAACCATTGTAATAATATCGTCACTGTTTTGGCAGGTGTTGATCAGTAACAGATTGATAGTTCTTAATAAACAGCAAATAAAAAAAACAGCTTTTATGGCTCTAGCATCGATATTGTATGTTAAATAAATAATTATAATATGGAAATATATGTAGAAGCATTCATGTCAATCTGACACAAATAACAGTTTAAAATTAATAGACAGAGACAGTTGTCTGCTTTTAAATCAGCATTAATAAAAATCGCATTTAAAAATAAATTATTTTTTTTGCAAGCTCGTATAATTAATCTGATGTTTTGAATTACCCCCTTCCACCCATCCTATCCTATGAACGGGGCGTATTGAGAGCGATTAGCTAACCACTAGTCCTGTCCTAGCTCTATCTTACTGTTCCTACTCTCTTTGGAAAAAGAGAGGTTGAGCAACTGAGTAACAAGCAGTTCTCGTAGAAAAACACTTCTGTTGAGATAAACTCCATTAGGAGTCCATATGCTTCACATTGGGAGCGGACATGGTAAAAAAAATGCACAAACTGAGTTATTTCAGACAAAACATTGATGTTGGAGAATCTTTTTGTATACGCAACTAATTTTTGTCAGTTTTTTAGAGAAATTCTGCTAAAAAAGTGACAATATGGTCAGAGCCGGCGCCACCATAAATGCGAAATAGACAATCGCTTAGGCCGCAAACCATAAGAGGGCTCATAAATGGAGGAGTAAAATATTTTTTTAACCTTAAATAATATTAAACATTTATGTAGCAAGCTTCAAGCAGTAGCTCTAAATCTTGAAAAAATCTTTGCCATCACAAAAAGTATCGCTCTTATAGTGCAACAAAATTGATTGAAAAATGAGCGAGAGCTAAAATAAAAAAAAGTCCCATTCGTTTAATTTCATTTTGGTAATTCCATAAATTTCTAGATTCTTGAAATCGGGCGGTGAGTATTTTTTTTAAAAATTTTCGCGAGAGCTTAAAAAAGGTCTCATATTTTTTTATTTTAGAAAATCCGTAAATTTCATAGGGCGCCAAATAATCTCGCGCTGGCACTGAATATGTTAAATCCTACAAGAATTATGTAAAACCATTGATGCCTTGTAGGAAAGCTGTTTGTATTATTTGTTTATTCTTGTTCAAGAAAAATATTGATAATAAAGTAAAAAAGTTGTTTCATGAAGCACAAATAATGAAAACAATATTGTCCCAGTAAAAAAAAGAATTCTTACAATGGTGGCAACACCGGCGAGAAACGCACATCATTGTACAATATGGCGATTAAAATGTGGAGCAGAGACTTAAGCGGCCGTGTAAATGCGCTCTCAATTGGCCAAACGTGTGACTTGCACAATTTATTTTGCTATTTACATGCAAAATAATAATAATAAAAAAAAATAGAAACATTTTCGCACGTGCCCATTCTTGTTAAACTATTTATAAGATAAAAATATTCTCAATAAAATTGTATAACCATTGATCTGATTATTCAGCATTTTTTATAGTGGATAAATATATTGTGATGGTAACACATCTATGCAGTCGCATTGGCTTGAGTTTATTGACGTGACGTCTAATATGATAGCGTGCTTGCTGCAACACAGCCTGTTTCACTTATCACTTTACACTTTAAGACGTTGAGACGCAGCGCAGTGCAATTCAGAGCAGCACAGCTTTTGTAATACACAGGATGCATAGATAGAAGCGTACAACGCATACATGCGTTTGCCCTGTGTTGTGGTCCGTTGTCATTGCCGCACAGATTACTGCCTAATTTGAACAAGCTTGACGTGTTTGTATTAGTCTGATAGTAGTGTAGTATAGTAGTAAAATGACAATGAGAAATAAATTGAATTTGTCTGAACTTAACTTGTTTATACGGTAATACTCATGTAGAATACTCTTAAAAGACATTTTAAGAATTATCGTAATCAATCTATTATTCAATTGTCACTAGTGATTTACAGTTTGAAATGTTTAGCCTATATCCTTTTCATTGAGCGTGTGTTAAGGTATATACATTTTCATTATTGAAGAAAAGGTGTTTTAAAATAACGCTGGTTTCGTTATTTTTTCTTTTCTACAGTCAATATGAAACAACGTCAGTATTTGATTATTTTTGCTTAAAAATTTATTCTAGGGAATAATAATAAAAAAAAAATTAAATTAATTAAGAGAAACGGCAATAATATATCGAAAAAAGACAAAAGGAACGATCATACATGTCAATTCATATATTGGTTAAAAAATCTTTAATTTTAATACAAATCATAGCTCGAGATTCGATCCCTGGCCTACCCAACGGAAGCATATCGAAATATCAACCAGATCATTGCGGTCAAAAATAAAATATCAATAATTAGTTTAAAGAATTTGTGTCTTGTAAAAAAAACACAATTTTTCGGCTATAATTATTTAAATCCAAGGTTGATCAACTGTCAGACAATTTGTTGCGTCTACGTGATTTTTTTCTCTGCGTGGTGTCGCAAATTGTATGAGAAACAATGTCTCTTGCTATATAAAGAAATATCTAATTGACGCTATCGTAAGAAAACGAGAAAATATTGCATTTAAATAATAATTGACTATGGCACCTCTGAAATTTTGTGGTTAATAAATAATATTATCAAAATACTCAAATGTTTTCTTCTGTGATATTACAAATCCGCTTAGTTTGGCAATTAAGCATTGTTGCTTTTATAGCTTCCTGTAGACTTCATATTTTAAATAAATCGAAGCTGTGATTGAAGTTTTACACTAAAAAATAACAACTATTCATCCATTTAAGTATATTTTTATCTCTTGGTTGAGAGACAATATATTTGTCGGATCTTATGCCGCAGTGGTTAGCGTTGTAGGCTTTCGTGCTGGACTTCACGGGTTCGAGTCCCTGTACGAAAAGCATTTTTCCAATTGATTTCTGTTCGAAGGCATCGATGTTTGTGATGTCTGAAAATTCCCTCCTACCTTTTCCAATCCTTCAATAATTGGGTGTAGCGAGAGCGATTAGCTAACCACTACCCTACTACTCTCTTTCGATAAGAAAGGTTGGGTGACTGAGTAAAAAACTGTTATCGTAGAAAAAATCTGTTGAGATACCTCCATTGCTCCATATTGGGAGCGGACATGGATTAAAATATAAAAAAAAGAAACAATATTAGATGCAACGTAAAAACTACATACAAGTTTTTTTACATCAGGGTTTCACAAAGTGTGTCCCGCGGAACTTTTCGAAGTGTCTCGCGAGATATATTTATATCTAGTACATTCCGTTTGTTTTCTCCGTACGAGGTATAAAAATTACTTTTTGTGAAACATGAATTAGAAGAATAAAAAAGATTGACAAGAATTGATATCAGGCACCTTTTTTTCAAAACAAAGCACTGACTGAATAATTGTTATATATAAAATGTAAACATTGGAATCAGTTGGATTAAGTTACTTCTTAAATGTTTCATTAAAATTTACCGCAGATAACTATTGCAACATAAACTGTATACAAGTTAGAGAGCAGCTTTGCCAACAATTAATAATGACTAAAAAGTTCTCGTATACCATCTATAATATATATAATATGTACAGGAAATAATTAAGCATACATACTCAATGCAAAAAAGTACAGCATTCCAATATGAAAAAATCCAAAATCAAATTAGTACTCATATTGTATTGCATGTAATCTTTCAATTCCGGGTTAGAACGTTATATAAAAGTTAATTCGTATTACATAAAAAGTATTTTTTAAATGCTATGTTATGTTGTCTATTACATACTTGTGAAGCTTGCTACACTATTTTTTTAAAACGTATAAGGCTCTAAGTTCAAACCGTATTTTTTCCTAAAATTGCATTTTTTTATTGAAAAAAAAAACAAAGTTTATTGTGTGATGTTATTCAGTAAATATCAGTGCTTTTTTGAAAAAAAAAATGTGCAAAAACTTGATTCTTGTCAATCTTTTTTTTCTCATTCATGGTGGTTCTCAATTTTGGAGGATGTGGCTTTCTAATGGAAGTATCTCAACAGATTTTTTACGAGAACTGCTTGTTAATCATTTGTTTAACCTTATTTTTTTTATGTGAGTAAGAATAGAAAGATAAGGCTGGCACAGGACTAGTGGTTAACTAATCGTTCTCGCTTTACTCTGTTAATTTTAGGATTGGAAAAGTAGGAGAGATAGACATCACAAATACCAACGCTTTGAACAGAAGTCGGTTTTGTAAGTCTGATCTAATCGAAAAAAAGTTCAAACGTCTTTCGGCATAAAAAAAGAAAAAGTTTTCAAAGGAAAATAAAAATAAAATTTTGCGAATATTGATTTTAAGCTTTAAAAATGTCCAGAAAAGGGTGCCGGAACGCCGTTCTACCTCTTTACATGGAAAGAAAAGCACTGGTAAATACTATAAAACATGTATTAAAAAAACAACATTGTGTTGCACTAATTCCACCATTATTTATTCATCATTCATTAGTATATAATATGATATGGATAGATTTTGTTAATCACAAGTAGGGTATCCAATCCCGAAGCCTTTTTCCAATCCCGGGATTTCGGGATTGATTTATTTTGAATCCCGGGATTGAGATTTTCTCACCGAGAAATTTGAAATCCTCAATTTGCTATACTTTTTCCCAGAATCTCACAGTAACTCGTTTTTTTTTTTTTTTAGCTCACCGAGGAATTAGAAATCTTCAATTTGCCAATTTAGTGTAAATTTCGAGAATTCGCTCAAAATTTCTCAATCCCGAAATCCCGGGATCGCAGCCATCTCAATCCCGGAATTTCGGGATCAGAAAATTGAACGGGATCCCGGGATTGGATGCCCTAATCCCAAGCATATTAAAATAATGAGAAATATGTTGATACTGGATTAAGTGTCACTTATTTATATTATATAGAAAATTTTCTTTATTTTCAATTAAAATAAAACTGTTGCCATATGTTTACGCTCGAGTAATAAATAGTTAATAGTTTGAAACGCGTTATTTTCGTGTGAACATTTATGTTGCAAGTTTTAAAATTATGAATTACTAAAACATAATACATTTATAGAAGTGTTACACAACTCAATCATTTTGACTAAATGTTTTTTTTACGGAGATTGCATATTGGGACATTCAAACAAACGCTTGTTTGAAGTGAAATTTGCACTGTATATAAGAATAGAAAGAAAACTGGCAGTTTATTTAATTCAGCTTTATTTTTTAAGCCATTTTCCATTGAAAATATTTTAAAAGAAACAATTTGTTCTGATAGATTGCTTAACTGTGGTTTGATGTAGTTATAAGAGTATTACAACACTTGTCGGATCCGTGGTTCAGTGGTCAACGCCGTTGGCTTCAGTGACGGATCTCACAGGCTCAAGTCTCTATATGAACCGAGTTTTTCAATCTATATTTATCGGTGTTTGTGATGTCTAAAAACTCTCTCCCACTATTTAATTCCTAAAATAAAGAAGTGTAGATAAAACGATTAGCTTAACACTAGTCCTGTCCTGGCGTTATCCATTCTATATTTACTCTCTTCGAAAAAAATCAAAAGTTGAGTAACTGAGTATCAAGCAGTTTTTGAAGAAATACTTATGTTGAAAAATACGTCCGTTAGGGCGCGGAAATGAGTTTAAAAAAATTTTCCTACTTGCTAATATAATTATAAAACAATATATATTTTACGAATAAAAATTCACATACTTTAAAGATGGACAAACTTACCCGACAAATAGATATATAACATAAAAGAGACGCAATGAGATCGGTTCTAAAGAAAGATAATATACTCAAAGAATATTATGTTAAGTTACCTCATTTAAAAATAAAAAATAAAGGGTTCAATATTAACTTCAATCTATATTCTATAGGCAAAGATATTTTTTTACATGTTCATAACGTCTTTATCTCGACCAGCCGGCATTAGAGGATAAACTACACGTCAATCTAGAGCTAGACTAATAAAACAGCAAAAAGATATTATCTTTCGGCTTAATTATGTAATCCAACCAGATAATGAAAATGATTCTCGTTATTCTTTTTTATCTTGGCAAACATCAGAAATTAACCATCTGTAAAACTGAACAAAAAATACTTAACACTTCGCAGATTCGTTCTAATTAACAAATATAGTAACCATAGACACGCGGATGTTGGTTTTTGTAACAAAATGCTAATTTAAGATGATATCATGTTGAAGATTAGTTTGGTAATATTTAAGAATACTTTTTTTTGATTTTACATTACATGTCCGCTCCCACCATTGGTATATGGACTGCTTAGTGAGAAATGGTTGTAAATTTTTCGCTGCACTAAATAGGGTAGGGATGTATAAAGAACTTGCGGTATAATTTATAAAATTTGTCAGATTCTATGGCGCAGTGGATAGCGCGTTATGGGCTTCCGTGCCGGATCTCATGGGTTTGAGTCGCAGTACGAACAGCATTTTTCAATCGATTAATCGATTTCTGTTTGAAGGCATGGGTGTTTGTAATTTTAAAAAATTCCCTCCCACCCTTCCGATCTTTCAATAACTGGGTGTAGCGCGAGCGATTAGTTGACTCTTTGTGGAAAAAGAGAGGTTGAGCGACTGAGAAAATTTACTTCGTAGAAAAAGGTATATTGAGACATCTCCATTAGGAAGCTATACACTACAAATTGGAACAGGATATGTATAAAAAAATCTTTTGAAAAAATCGGTTTTTGAATGACAATATTGATACCTTAAACCGGTTTTTGAAGTTCAAATAAAATAGCTAAAATAATCACAATGCCTAAAAAAACTTTTTATGCTTACAATCTTTAAATAAT
Source organism: Himalopsyche tibetana (assembly GCA_030503985.1). Lineage (NCBI taxonomy): Eukaryota > Metazoa > Arthropoda > Insecta > Trichoptera > Rhyacophilidae > Himalopsyche > Himalopsyche tibetana. The sequence goes on along the minus strand of JAPJYX010000011.1, from coordinate 4,354,066 downwards.
AACGTGCATCGAGAGCTATTGTCTAGCGTTTGTGATAATTCCTAGGTAAATGGTTTCTGGACAGTTTTGGAACAGCTGACTGACACCCGTTCATTATCTAATTTTAGCATTTGATCTGGTGACAACTTCAAAAAAATCTGGATTGTAAAAAAAAACATGTGGGTCATTCAAAAACATGTTTTAGTATAAACGAATAAGATCACACTTTAATAAGATAATTAATCATACACAAAATAAAATTGAAAGCGCTGAACGTAAGACCGTGGAGAACTTGAAATCATATTAAAACGATTCAATTTAAAAATTTTGACTGGATGTGCCTTGTAGAATTTCAATAGTCATTTTGAATAGTTAAAGTTTTGTGCACTTATACACATTTTGTCACTAACGACTTGGGTTTTGCCGTTTTATCTTCGGGCTTTCAAATGTATGGATGAACTTGAACTGACCTCTGATCGCCTTGGGTAAACAAGGTTCCATCTAAAAAAAAACTCAAACTGTACAGGAGAAGCAACTTTAGATTTTAGAAGATATAACTTTTTGTAGAAACGATATTTTAGATTAAAATTAAATTATTTAGAAGTAAAAATAAAAATGTAATTAAATTTATATCTTACATATTAATTTTATTTCAATGTCGTTATTATATTAGCATATTTAGACGAGACGAAGCTGCAGATAGAACTTTAGTGCTCTCAAATGTTCTTAAATGCGTGAAAAAAATCTGCAACTAGAACTTTGGTGCAATAATTCGTGTTGGCATCATTGTCATTTTTAAAATTGTATAAACACTCTGTATGAAGATTTAACTGACTCGACACTCAAAAATATTCCGTCTTTCTCTCTCTCTTTAGTACGTTACAACATTTTTTTCATGTGCGTGGAATACTCGTTGGAAACACATTTATGAATGTACGTACGTGAATGTAAGTGTAAACCGTTTGATTATGATTTTCTACAAACTGTTTTTTTGATTTTGTAAAATATTTTATTGAAACATTAAAAATATACGAAAAAGGGTGCTGAAACACCGTTTTACCACGATACATAAAAACAGAGTACTATTTACAAATTAAAAAATCAAATGTAAAAAAAACTAACCTACCGAAAGGCATTCGTAATTAACTCCGGGCTGAGACGAATTATAATAAATTCAATTGAATTTAATTGCGTACGACGAACTGTTAATAAAACTATAACAATGAACGAACTACGGAAGGAACCATGACCACGCTGGCCAAATTTGGCCGATTGACCGTTACAGCTCAAACAGTTTGCCGGCGTATGAACCAATTTGTATCATTAAAATAATTGCATACACTGGGACACTTTTTGTAGGCACTCAATACTTACGTATGGTGAGCTGTCGAAGATCGTTTGGTCTACATATTATCACATTAGATGTAATGTTATGTACAGCGTAGAGTAGTGATAAAATAGTTATCAATATCATACAAAAACATCGCTTGAATAGTGTTAACTTAAAATAATCATTTGCAAAGAAATATTATGAAAAAACACAGGTTATTTGATCAAAATAAATCCATTAAAATTTGTATAACATATATATTTGACACTAAAAAAAGTATGCATATACCCAGTGCTGGCGCGAGGCTATTTGGCACCCTAGTCAACGGTTATTAGAGCGCCCCCTTTTTAACAAATCGTCCAATTTTTTTCGAAATAATGAAAAAAAACAATTCGGGATCATTATAAATTCATTTCCACTTCTAGTGTGGAGCATCTGAATTCTCCGTGAACTGGCTTCACTAAGGATTTCTCACTTCTGTAACGATCACGCCCTTCCGTCAGCAACGATGGCAAGGGAAAAAAAACTAACAAAACAATAGCGATGAAGGATATTCAAAGAACTCTGACGCCAACGAGCTTTATATTTTAACTACCATAAATTTGGTATGCAAAAAAAACTCTTGTTATATCGCTTCATAAACAATTTCTTTAGCAATCAAAATAATACCTACACCTTCAAAATCAGAAGAAATTAATATTTAATGACTTTTTGTGTTACCTTTTAAAGATGATCAAACCAAACCAATATATTATTTCAAATACTTAAGCTGTATAAAAAAATAATTAAGCGTTTTCCTTCCCAACTGATTGAACATCATTTATTTTTAATCAAACTATTTGTAAAATTAATACATATAGTCACTAATACCCTACAAACTATTTCCTTAACGTCAATTCAAGTTCATGAATGTCTGAAGATGATGTGCCGTTAGTGACAAAATGTATGGAAGTGTACAAAAACGATTCAAAATTAATATACCGTAAACTTAAACAAAATACTTTGCCGAAGGTAATTTATTGTCGTTTTATAATAGTGAGCTCAACGTGGTCGAGTAACGATGGATAGATATTTCTCTGTACACTCTTTTACAGACTAGTGCCGGCGCTACGTGTTGTCAAAACGGGCGATCGCCTGTAGCGGTAAATCTGGAGGGGCGGCCAAATGTCTAGCACATAAGAGAATTAAAAACTCTTTTTCACCGTTTCCGTTCCCAATCATATGAATTGTATGGAGTTTATATCAACGTAAGTGTTCCAACGATTTTTTTTGTTGGATATCAAATTTAAGGAGCTTTAAGTCCTAAGGGTAGTTAGCGTAAAAGTTCTTCGAGTGTCATTGCTGATGTTTTGGTCATTTATATTCCTTTACCATCGCTGTCAACAGAAAAGCGTGATCGTTATAGAGGTGAACAATAATTATTGAAGTCAATTCACGAGTACACCATATGCATCCATAGGCAAATCACATTATATATATCTCCCTACAAATTATATCCATACATGTGTGTAAATTTTACACACACATTTGCTTACATACATGAGAAAATTAACCAACAAAAGTAATTCTCATGATACTTTAGGTCGTATTTATACGTTTTATTAAAAAATATTTGTAAATCAGTTGCTCAATTTCTCTTTTTTCAAAGAGAGTAGGGATACAAGGATGTGGCAAAGAAAATACTCAATTTATTTTTTGAATTGTTTGAATTTTGTACTTTTCCATGAGTTTTGTCTGACTGACCGTCACTTCAAGTACATCCATGCACTTGGAATGCCTGAAGATGCCGAAAGGCGAAACCCGGGTCGTTAGCGACAAAACTCGAAAAGTACAAAATTCAAGTATTTTCTTTGCCACATCCTTGTATCCCTACTCTCTTTGAAAAAAGAGAAATTGAGCAACTTAGTAACAAGCAGTTCTCGTAGAAACACTTCTGTTGAGATAAACTCTATTAAGAGTTCATATGCTCCACATTGGGAGCAGACATGGTTTAAAAAAATATATATGGTACGCCCGTGGCCAAATATTAAATTTCATAAAATATTTGAAAGAAAGTATGTTATTGAAATTCCATCAAGCACCCTCAGTCGAAATACTTACTTAATTAAAATACTCTAAGTTGGCTAATAGCTCTCGCTACTCCCATTTTCAAGTTGGGAGAAAATTTAAATGATCGTATACATCCATGCCATTGGTCAGAAATCAATAAATCAATTGAAAATCATTTTTTTAAAACTGTTCGTACTGGGATTCAAACCCGTGAGTAACATAGCCGAAGCTAACGTCGTTGCCCAGTCAACCACAAAGTCAGCTTGCTATTACTAGGGCGGAAAAACACAATCTTGCCTGGGGCGGCCAAATGTCTAGCGCCGGCCCTACACTGATTATTTGTATAAGTATTACTTGGTCAGTTGTCTGAACCCAGAAGGTTACTGTGATTATATTCCAGGTCACGTTTAGTATTTTATACTATCAAACTGCAACATCTAGTCACCATTTCTAGCGCAAAGATCAACTGAATTGAAAGAATTGGCGGGTAAAACAGGTTATTAATGTGACCCTCTGCATATTTTAACCTCTCGAATTGACGCCAGGCTGGTTATAAACTGCACTTTCCCCCCAACCTACAAGTACGCCAATGGCCTCGATATTACAAGCATTCTATCGAGATTATTCAGGTGATGGTTAATTAGTACAGTGGCGTTGTTTTGAATATTTTTAAACCCAGATTTATAACAGTAAAAACATATCGTGCATATATTTTCCGAGATATTATTCTTTTAATTCACTTCCACGTCCGGTCTGCAGCATATGATCTTTTAATGAAGGTATCTCAAAAGAAGTTTTTTTCTACAAGATAGTAAGTAGTAGGAATAAAATGATAAGACTAAGAGATGACTCTACCATAGTTCTCGTATAATCTAATCGTTCTCCCTGCACCCCGTTATTTTTAAGAATAAAAAAGGGACATCAAAAACACCCACACCTTAAAAAAATATCTGTTCGTACTAAGACTCGAACCCGCGAGATGTGTCACGGAAGTCAACCACGTTGACCACCGCGACACGGAATCAGTAATTTTATATAAACCTTCATATTAAAAAAATAAAAAGCACTAGTTCAAGCTTTACAAGAGATGAAACATACTATGGCCCGTTTACAAATGTGTTGCTTTAGACCAAGGGTTGGCAACCACGTGGGCCGCAGGTTGCCGACGTCTACTGCAGACAATCTGCGTTTTTGTGGATTTACACTTCAGGAGACAAAAAAAAGAGTTTGATCAACTGAATAATAATCATTTCTCGTAAAAAAAAACACTATTGAAATACCTCTATTAGGAAGCTATGTATATGCTCCACATAAGAATAGAAAATGGATTTTTTAAAAATCTTGACAAGAAATGATTTCCGGCACTTCCCACAGTTTTTTCAAAACAGCTTTTTGTCGATAATCACAATGTATCAAACTTTATACGCGTTCTATCAAAAGGATGCAAGCTGTAAATGCCGAATTAGTATCTAAATTCAGCTTTTTAGTTTGAAAAAGATGACATTGTAAAAAATTAAAACCAAGAAAAAAGACTGAAATAAAGGTTTTTCCTAGACAATTTCTTTAATTAATATTATATTATGTCAATTTAACACCAGTTTAGAAGTCTCCGTGCACTTCAAGGTTGTTTATAATTCATAATTTTCATATGGCCCAAAATCATCAAAACACTTTTTTGCGCCTCCTGTAAAATTTGGTATGTGCGAGTCCGTTTTCTTTTCCACAGCCGATATATATATATGTGTGTGTATACAAATGTCAGAAAACCAATTCGGAAATTTGAATTCAAAATCAAGAGCATTTAGATTGATTAAGATGTCTAAATGTGTATCTTGATAATTTTACTATTTTTCACTTGGTCACTTTCTCTTGTACGTCAATATATACATATATAAATTTATATGAGAGTTACTGGTCTGATTATTGCTATTCTTCAACGGCAGCTCTACGCGTGAGCGAGCTTTGTAGAGCAACCGATTAGACTAGTAAATATCTCTTTGACAGTAAATTATAATAAAAAGCACACAGCAATGACGCACAGGTTGTTATAAAAAAGAAATCATAAATTATTCATACTCAATGTGTAGCCGTATATTATATCATGTGTATGAAATTAATTTTCCCACGATTCTTATAGCGCTATTTGCGAAATATTTTTTATTCATAGCCATGTCTCATATATGATTGAAAAAAACACAGTATTTCATTCACGAATCACTTTTGCAACCTGACAAAATAATAATTATTTGCATCATTTATTGCTAGGGTAACCGTACCTTAGTGTGAACACGTTTGGACATATTAAAAAATATATTACATCTAATATAAATGTAGTAAAACGCGTCTACAAACTATTTCCGGCTTAAAACAATTAATTGCTGGTCTTTGAAATAAACTGGAGAATTGTTCCACTTTAATGTTATATCGTTTATTGTCATGGAATAAAGGAGTATTGTATCAAGCACCGCCAATACAGTATTAAGCTTGATTTTTCAGGATAGCTGAAAATCTGTTTGACTATTATTAATTTTTGTTTATTTCATTTTTACCATGTACGCTCCCAATGTGAAGCATAAGGACTCCTAATGGAGTTTATCTAAGCAAAAGCGTTTCTACGAGAACTGTTTGTTACTCAGTAGCTCAACCTCTCTTTTTCCAAAGAGAGTAGAAATAGAAGAATAGGGCTAGGACAGAACTAGTGGTTAGCTAATAGCTCTCGATGCGCCTCGTTATAGGATAGGATGGGTGGGAGGGAGGAATTCAAGACATCACATACATCCATGCCTTCGAACAGAAATTCATAAATTTATTGAAAAATCAATTTATAAAACTGTCCATACTGGGATTTGAACCCGTGACCTCCGTAACTGAAGTCAGCGATGTTGACCACTCAACCATACAGGCGGCTAATAACTTTTAATAACTAAAAAAAAACACATGAACTACACGTCAACTTATTAAACGTCAAAAGCTTAAATTACATACAAAATATAGAATGGCATTCAGTCAGCTGAGTTCTGCAATCTGATTGATTCTCAATGACTTCAACAGTATAATAATTAAATGTCGTTTTTGGTAAAATTTTTAATGATGATTTTCACACACTTGTAGTACAATTTTGAAACTGAAACATATATTGAATTGCATGTATTAATGGCCAAATTATTACATTATAATTTTTATACCTGAATATATATCGCGTACAAAAAAAAACACCTTTTTTTAAATCAAACGGTAGCGATGGTTACCCTGTATGTGTGAGTAACAATAAATCTTTCATAGCGTTTTACAATTGCAAACAAAAAAAACAAGTGAAATTCTTGAAGATTTAGTATGAAGTAATTGGGTTATAGTTGGATGTTGTTAACAAATTAATTTGTGTACATGTTATTCAACTACTTTTTATTTGTACACCGTTTTCTCCGTAAAATTTCGTACAAAATGTTGAACTTCGAAATCAGTACTATTTGTCTCATGTTTTCTATATGCATAGTGATTATTACCTAATAGAAGTTTTACTTTTCTTAACAATTTTTCATTTAGGTATACCAATTTACTATTGTCTATTGCAGTGGTCGGAAAAACTCATTAGTGAACTGAGCCAAATATCAACCAAACAACGATTGAAATCTCTTTAAAAGTCAAATTGTATTAGGTACATTGTAGTTAGCTTGATTAGGGTACTCCGATACTGGCTTTTGCTCAAAAAGTTCTTAATTTGATCGAAGTAGAATCGCTGTAAGTTTTAACACTTCCCTTACGGTGCTAAAAAAATCTTCCTTTATGTTCCTGGCCTTTAAAGAACCACATGAAAATGTTTTAACACTTACCACCGTTTGATGGACGGTAAAAACCCAGGATGTATATTTTTAAAAAACATGTTTTTTACTCGATTCTTAAAGGGTTAGCAACATATTAGAAGTATTTTTTAGCACCGTAAGGGAAGTTTTAAGGTTAAAATCAAATTTCTTTGCGCGTTGGACCTTATTTTATTTAAGTTCTACTAAGAAAATGCAGATAAAATCAATGCATTGGTTTAAGAGCAAATTTTCATATTTTAACTGCTTTTTAGGTTTAATTAAATTAACTTTAATGCTACAATTTATTGCTTTAACAAGTGGTAAGTATTTTCACATGTATTTTTCTAATAAAACATTCACCAGACTAAGCAAATTGAAAATAGACTATCCACTCCCGCCTTAATATCAAATGGAAAATAAATAATATTGTTTTGTCAAAAAATTATAAATGTCTATGGTGTATTTGTAATTAAAAATCACCAAATAAATGTTATCAGCATGTGTTCTATGTTGCAAACGAAACATATAATGCATCAGTATTTGCAAAGAAACCAAATTAATTTTGAATTGATTCAATTATTAATTACGTTAATTTTTATTCTTACTAAGTTTCTCATGAAAGTTTTATAATCTTGTAATGTATACAATTAAATTTTATTTAGGGAAGATATTACTTGCCATTGTTAATTCATTGCGTATGCGAAAAAAACTCGTGCGGAAGTATTGTATTTTATTAATGAAATAATTATATGAGGTCGCAGATCACATCTTATGTGGACAATTTTCACGTAGCTAATTTTATAATTAATTTTAAAAGCGTTTGAAAACTGTTGATTTTTAACGATGAAAATTATTTTATATGTTTAATATACAAACAACAATAGCGGTTATAAAAGCATTATCAACGGAATCCAATGACGTTAACGCCAGATCTGTAGAAATGTTTTCACTGCCATGTACTCTGGTTTCCGTATTCGTAGGCTCGATCTAAAGTACATACAGAATTTTCTTCAAAGCCTTCAAGTTTGTAAAGAGTGAAAAGTCAAATTTTCCTCCTACATTTCCGAGCTATATATTGAATCCGTCAAAATAAGATGTGTTGAATAGGGCATCCAATCCCGGACCCCTTTTGTTTTTGAGATTAGATTGACAATTTTTCCAATCCACCCCGAATTAAACATTCAACGTACAGTCGTGTATAAACTCGGCATTTGGAATTGAGGAGTTTATTCGCTCGGCGATTTTGAAATCCTAGGGTTTTTTAGGGTCGATTTGAATATAATATAACTCAGGAATTTGCGGGATTCCAAAAATAAAACGACGCAAGACTTTTTAAGATTTGCAATTTCAAAAAGCCAGGAATTTGCGAAATTTCCAAAATAACAAAAAATGAGGACCCCTTTTTTTAAGCCCTCGTGCAACTTCCTCAATTTTTCTCAATGCCAGGATTAGTGCTATTCCAATTCTGTTGACTGTGGGAAGGGAAAAGTACGTTACCCAAAGCTTTCAGTCACAATTTTGGCAACTTGATACACGTTATATTAAAAGAGTGTTAGCTTCAAATGCCAAATTAGTGATATAATTAAGCTTTTAACTTTGATAAAAAAAGAAAGGACTATTGCGACCAGAAAAGGGACTTAAACATATATTAAATTAATACTAGATATGGTTAATTAAACACTAGTCTGTCAGTCTCCGTGCACTTCAAAGTTGTGTATATTTCATAGTTTATCTTTGGCCCAAAATCATCAACAAAAAATGTTTTTTGTGTTCTTGTAAAAAAAATATATGTGCTCCTTTCCACAGTCGATTATATTATATACGTTTTTATACAACGGAAACAAGCGAGCATGGTTTTGAAATTGTAATAACACACCCTATCAAACAAGACAATAAATCAATCATTCTACATATTATTCAGATCGTAGCGGAAATTGATGTCGTATGGGTTTTGGATTTTTTTCTTCAAATAAATTAAATGGCTAATTTTTGGCTAGCTTGTACGATACGGAAAGATTTATTGAAACAAATTTCACCCAAAAGGCCTCTTGTGAAGAATTTATTAGATCAAACCTACAATTTATAACCAGTGTAATAAAATTTGATTAAATTCACAGGTTGTGCAACATGCTATATAAGACGTGTGGACATGTATGATGTATAATTGTACACTGTAGGCACACATAATATTTATATATGTATGCTGATATGGTTTGGTCCGGCATCGCCCGCGGGGAGTCGACCTGACGGCCTGCCTCTGCGCAAACCGTGTCACTGGGCCACCGTGCCCCGAGCCTTGCGAGACAAGTGTAGACGTTGCAAGTCTGTTATTATGAAGTTATTCGATACGGACAGGAAACATTATAAAGTTGAACCCATGAGAAATACTCCGTCAAGTGTAGGCATTTAAAATTATTTTTATTTTACAGTCGTAATGTGTTGATTGAATTTGTAGAACTTCATTATAATATGGTAAAAATAGTAACGTATTTAGTTCTACAGTTTTTATAATATTAGTTAAAAACTACTTCGGCTTTCGCCACCGTCAGAACTATGTTTAACTCATTTTTGCCAGTAATTGATGTAAATAAAAAACCACTGCTCACTGCGACAGTTCGAACCTGAAAAAAATACTACACGAAACGATCCCTACTCTTCCTGTCTGTAGATTGTTTGAGACTGATGCAATTTCAACTTTTATAAATGCAGAAAACAAATTTTACAAGTGGAAGTAAAAATACTAAATGTTTCAATATTGGAACACTGGGTAAAAATGGGCTAAACTTACATTTTGCTCAGCTATATATACTGGCTCCAAAGAGATACACAATACATTATTCTATTCACTCTAACATCCGAATTGATATTACAATTATATTATTATATTTATAAAATATGACTACAGTAGATAACGATAAATTAAACTGATGTTTATTATAAGTTTCAGAAAGGGTTTTAGCAACGGTGATGGACTGATAATTGTTAGATTATTGAAGATGTCTTGTTTATTCATATTTTTGTTCCACAAAATTTAGTTTGGACCTTTATTACAAAGATGTAATCAACGCCAACCGTTTTACATCTTTGTAATAAATATTTTTACCCTGTCGTAATATGTTCTTAAAAGATTGATGGTTGAATTTTGTTAATCAATTGAGTATTTCGTACGAAGTCACTTATTTGCCCTGTTACACCCACCAATGCTTTCCCACTCGTATATTTTTATACGGAAGTATTTAATGGGTATATTTTTTTTATATTTTTTTTTTTTTATAAATATATTTTATTTTATTCTGATGCTCATTCAAATCTTTGTCAGCCACGTCGCCGAGTTGTCAACGTGGCGGTCGTTAACCATAGATTGCGGTGCGCAATGATTCGAATCCTTTAATAAATTGAATTTCGAGTCGAACGAGATCCAACATTCGATTCATTTATTACGATCGAAAATATAATGACGTAAAACAATATAATTATTTGTTTACCGAAAAGTCATCTTGGTATTTCCATAAAAAAATCTGTGACCTCAAAATAATATATATCACAATTTTAAAATTATTCCCAAGCACTATTATTAGCTTCAGAGTTTTATAATTTGAATATTTTTCGAATCAATTTTTTTCAAACAAAACTGTCTAACTTACTTGACACGGTTGCAAATATATAATTTACGTTTTTATGCACTTTTTTACAACACGAAAACGTACTGGGAAAAAAAATGAACAAAAATTCATAGTACAATAGCAAAAAACGAGTTCTATATCATCCGACATTGTTTCCTGATTTATTTATAAAGTCAAGTTTATTGAATATTTTAATTTCAAAAACAGAAAAATTCCCAATGTCAAACATTTTTTTTAATAATACACAACGTATGATACCGATTCACTTTTAATAAACATAATATAATTTACGTATCTTACGATAGACTTTAGGAAAAACAAAGTAAAAAAAACGAAGCCCTTCACACTTCCAGTTCATTTTACCATTGCGTTCACTGTGGTCTCACTTTTAAATGTTTCACCTTGTAAGGGGGCTTAATGTGGAGTTTTTTTTCATTTTTTTCATTCATTAATACTTATTTCGATGCAAATATGATATATTCTAAGACCGTCTACTTCGTATCGCTAAAGCTAAGCATTTTGTTTGCTGGATTTATTCAACAGCGTAACAATGTTATTAATTTTTAGTTAAAGTTTTTGGTCCACTCGCTCTCCATATGATTTTTCTCATTAATATTTTATATTAAATTTGAATGTTGCGAAAATTTCATTACAATATTATCAAATTATTAACGTTGTATTTTTATTTGTTACAGATATCCTGCCACCATATAACGTTGATTCGCCAATACGGCATGCCCATGCCAGCCTGATAACGCAATGGCCCTACGAGCCTTGAAAAAAGACGTGAAGAAGTCTTCGTATTACGTCTGGTTCCTCGGTGCCCAAGAAGCCAGCGGCAGCGCGCCATCGGTTGCTTTATCAGCTCTTGCGCGACTAGAGAGAAGGTCAAAGGATCTCGCAGAGCCTTTCAAAGTTACTCTCCAACTGTCTCAGAGGGGGTTAAAAATCGTCCAGAACAGAGACAGGAAAGGCAGCGGAAGAGCCGTAAAACATTTTCTTCCTGCCGAGAGTGTTACAGAGGCCAGGACCCGTGGAGATGCAGTTGTTTGTTTACTACTGCTGTATAACCCAGTCACAAGGTATTTTTTTATATTAAATCATTTCAGGTTACACTGCCAAACACTTTTTTTGTACGAGAAAGGGGAATAAACAAACCATTTTAAAAATACAATTGGATTGCCTTTTTACTAACATATTCGACGTCTGTAAATATCTATTTTCTTTAATTCGGCATTTGTATCTCGGTACCTTACTTAGCGATTAGAAGGTTCCTAATTAGTTTTGGTCGGTTAAAAAGCAAATGTATTTTTTTCAATTTAACTTTTGGTTATATTAGACATGTTTGCGATATTTTGTTTTCTCTAATGGTTATCTTAAATTACTGAGTTAGGAAATTCATTTCGAGAGATAAAAACTAAATGACAAGCTTTTATCAAAAATAAAGTGTTACCTTTTGAAAAATCAAAATTATTATATTCTCATTTTATTGCAGATGCCCTCTGCACGCACATGCATACCGTTGTGACTCAGAACAAACCGCTCAAGCACTATGCGCTCATCTTCGAGCAGTAGCTGGACTGGGACCCGAAACCGACGATCCCGAAGAACCTATACTTCCGGAAGATGCGATACCCAGACCACGTTACGATTCTGAACCCCGTGGAGAATCTCATCCAAGACAAAGATACGACCCAGATCACCCAAACGATCACAGTGGGCGAGCAAGGTATGAACATGACCACCCAAATGAAGCAGCGGTGAGGGCCAGATATGATCTTGAACACCCAAATGATCCTGCGCTCAGAGCAAGATATGAACTTGACCATCCAAGTGACCCTGCAGTCAGAGCCAGATACGAACTTGATCATCCAAATGATCCGGCGTCTAGATCAAGATATGACGTCGATCATCAAAATGATCCGAATTCAAGGGGGAGATATGAAAATGATCACCAAAATGATCCAGCATCACGGGCAAGGTATGAAATGGAACATCAGGCTGAACTAGCAGCGAGGTCAAGATATGAAGTCGACCAACGAAGCGATCCTAATTCAAGGGCTCGTTACGAACTGGAGCACCACGCTAGAGGAAAATATGATGCAGACCACCGTCCAGAGCATGCTGTCAGAGCTAAATACGATTTCGAAAATCGTAACGAACAACGACATGAAGCACCACGTCTAGCTCCTGAACAAGAATTGGCAGCTGAAAGACTTGCTGCCGAGCTAAGAAGACGTTTAGCTGGCCGAGAACCTCTGCTCTTACCTCCCAGAGATTACGATGCTCCAAGGAGAGCGCCGCAAGTGTCTGCCCAAACAAACGTAGGACCGCGGCGGGTTGCAGCATCTGGTCCCACAGCAGCTAGGCCTGTTGTCGGATCGTCTGCCGGGTCGAGTGGAATTGGAAGTGATTTAGCACCGTCTCCAGATAGGCCGCACACGTCAAGTGGTAAGCATACTTAAGCTATATTATTTTATTTTGTGTGATTGAATATATTACCTGGTATTGCTTATTGATTGAATGGTACCTTGTTTTTTAATTTGTTTAAGACCCATTTCCTTTTCATTACAAAAAACAGCTCATCAGTTTTTTTGGAAATTGATTCATCAAGAATTGCTTTCAAAATGTATTTCCATAAAGAGTATGGATTTATATATCTGAGGAGATTTAGATATTATGGTTGTGACAAAGTGCTGACAACTATTTGCTCATATGCAAAGCATTCTTACCACTGTTGATTGCATTAGCAATTGTTTTATGAATGGATAACTTGTGGTTAGGGCTTGACGTTTATCTTTGTTATCAAATACCGAGTTTGCAAAAAAAATCAGCTAAATTTGCGACATTTTAATGGTGGCTTATTCAAATCGGTGACCCTGTTTTTATTATTAAGATATATATTGGTTTATTGGTTAAAAACATTCATATTTTTTGGATCATTTGAAACTGCTATAGTTACCAATAAAATAGTTTTAAATTTAACGTGAATCAAAAACACTCGAAACAAGCCAAAAACAAAACAACAACAAAAAACTATCTTTCAATAATGCATTAAAAACTTCATTCCCCAGTGAACAAGTATTATTTCTATATCAGAAGTTACATATTTTAAAATTTTATATAATATCAAATAAACAAATTTACTGGTCAGTTTTAGCCTTAACAATGAGTTATCATTTTTAAAATCGAAACATTGAAAACCGGGCAAAGCCGGGAAATATTCTAATTCAAAAACCGATGTTTTTTGAATCGGTGTTTGTGCAAGCCCTACTTGTAATAATTTAAACAGTGATGGCTTTAATATTCACAACTTTTTTATGGAATGCTGTCTTGTTGCGCACCATACAAAACGACTCGACGACAAAATATTATTGGAAAACGCTACATTAAAGAAATGATCGCCGATTATTCCTCGTTTACGCATGCGTGCAGACGAGAATCATGCGGTTTGGAGATGTGCGTTTCTGAGTGCACTTGATTTACAAAAAATGCAACGCCAGATTCATTTTTTTTATGACATCTTAGGTTTTATTGTACAATATACATTATGGATAATAAATATTATCTACCGCTGGTCGACGGAAAGCAAAATCAGCAATCTCTCACCATTTAATCCTTTTAGATTTTAACTAACGTATTTTTCTGATAAGCCTGCTTTGTCGCTTTATTTTCTCCAGTAATACAAATTCAGGATTTTGTATTTCTTATCCACAACACAATGAAATACATATTTTTATGTAATACGCTTAACATTTATGATTTTTTTCCGCAAAATACAAGACAAATGATAGCAATTCACTTATAATAAAAATAATAAACCCAACTTAAGATAGTTAAGAGAAATAAACGAAGTTATTTGGTGTAAATGGGTGTTTGTGATGTCCTTTTCACCTTTTACGATCCTTTACTAACTGGGCGTAGCGAGAGCGATCAGTTAACCACTAGTTATGCGCTAGCCTTACCCTTCTATCCTCACCTTTAAAAAAGAAAGGTTGTGTGACTGAGTAACAAACAATTCTCGTATGAAAACGAGCATATGCTCTACATCGAGATGCAAATATGAAACTATTTTACACTTAACTTTTTACCGCTTCGGTTAAACACTCTTTCTCGTGGGGCTCATTCCGCAATGTAACAATGTTTTTTTTTTGCCAAGAAATTACTTTTAAACATTCCATTACTTCTAAAAATTCAATCTTCCACCTGATTTCTTAAATATTAATTAACAAAATCTTTAAGGTAACCAGCGTTGTTTTACATTTTCTCTAGTATCAAAAGATGCTGGATATTGTATTTCTCATCCACGACATAATTAAGTAATTATTTTTCTGTAATGTGTTTATTTTTTTTGCACATAACGGGAGTTTTAACATAAATTACAAGCAAAACAATGATACCGGAATTTTATCTCGAGTACAAATAACAATGTTGAATTCCCACAGTAGTGTCACACTAGGAATAAAATGTTTTTAATCAGAACTACTCACAACATTATGAGAAAAAAAATAAAACATAGAATACAGAAATTCTTTTACACATTTTTGTATCAGACTATTACAATCTACAAAATTCTTCCAAGTATTTACAATGTAGTGGTTTTTTTTACGAAAACTGACAACCAATATTTACATGGTATTGTGATTGTCTCTAAATAGTAGAAACTTGACATTTTTATACGAAAAAGTCTCAAATTTTATAATATACATGACGGAAAATAACCAAAACACAAAATTAGCTTGGTATGAATAAATTTCAATTTAAAAAGATTTACTTCCATTTATCGTTAGAAAAAAAGACACTAATTGATCGTGAATGTTTATGGTTCATTGCTGTTGCAACGTGGTACTTATAAACGAAGAATAAAAAATAGTAGCTAACTTAATTATATAACAATATTTTTTCAGTTGACAAGGAAGTCAAGCAAATCATTTTAAAAAGCTTTTATTGGACATACATACCGAATTAAATTTTGAAAAATGATCTGTCAAATGAAGAATTAAAAAAAAATGAATGTATCTACTGATATATTTAATTTACTGAAGGTTTGATGTTTTTTAAAAAATAAATAGTGCATTTTGGTCGATATGTGATTTTCTATTGAAAAAAATAGAAGGTCCTTCACTGGTTCTCTGGTCACTTTTTACAAATAAACTTTATTAAAATATGATAATAAGGAATGCATTACTCAATTGGGATGATTTAAAAATACTTTTAAGCAATATTTTATCAATTAACCCTCCAAGGACGAGCGTCACCATATGGTCACACAAAACACCGTTGTCTATTGATCCCACTATTCATACTTTTTCTACCTGAATATCGTTGCTTTTGCTCATATTTGGTTAAGAAGGGTACGGACTACAGTTAGCCATCAGCCGTAGGAACAGGAACGGTCTCCAAAAGCACATGTGATTTTTTGAATTTCCGTTTTTTTTAATTTACTTTTTGAAACTGTTAGATATTTTTTTATAAAAACATAAAATTATTTACAGTTATTTTGCTAATATATTTGTTTTGAAATTATGTTGATCTAAAGAGGTCAAATTGTAAATATTTTTAAAAAAATCACGTTTAGCTATATTTCAACCCCGAATGTTTGCAAGCCCATACGGTCACTTTTGTCCTTACTACTGTCCGTACTCAATATTACACGGTAATAAAAGGATGAGCATGACTATATAGTCATGCGGGGTTTCTATACAACGACTCTGCGTTTTTTTTTTTTTAATTTTGGTTAGGAATAAAAGTTATCCGTGACTTCAATATGGCTTAGAAAATATTTTTTTTATCAGAAAAAAGCTCTCGTCTCTGGAGGGTTTTAAACTAATTTTTGTATACAAGCAATTTAATAATTTATCCTAATTATAGGTGTCTCTGTAGACCGTGACTCTTACCCCTTATCAACGAGGCGTATAGAGAGCGACTTTCCCTACCCTCATATCTCTACTATAAAGTAGAGAGAGATATTATAAAAGAGAGCTTAAGCAACTGAGTAATAAACAGCTCTTGTAGAAACTCTTCTGTTGAGATACACTTTATTAGGTGTCCATATACTCAACATTGGGAACGGAAATGCTAAAAAAATGCAATAAAAATATCATTTACTTTTTATCTTTTTTATGACTTAGTTATTTACAAATATTCAATTTCATATTCAAAGAGTTGTGCAACACAATTACTGGATCATATTATGCATGGCAACTAATTTTATTTCGCTAGAACTCTGACTTCCTATTATAATAAACTATAACATCTTTTGAGAATTCACAATAATAATTATAAGATAATGAGCATTCTTGGAACTGTATATTTCTTTCACACGCACTTTTACATAATTATTGTGAGTCTCTCTAAGCTTCAGGGCTTTTCAATGAAATATTCAAATGATTTTTAATTTATTTAAATGATAACGAAACATTTTATTTCAACTTTTTTCACATCCACAACATTTACATTTATTTATATACTTTATCCATGTTCGCTCCCAATGTGTGGCACAAGGTCTCCTAATAGATATATCTGAACATTTTTTTCTACGAGAACCGTTTGTTATTCAGTCGCTCAACCTCTCTTTTTTAAAGAGATTAGTAGGGATAGAAGGATAAAGCTAGAACAGGATTAGTAGTTAAGTAATCGCTTTCGCTACGCCCAGTTATTAAAGGGTGGAAGAGAATTTTTATACATTACAAACTTTTGTGCGTACTAGGCGATTGCCTATTTCGCCTTTATGGTGGCGCCAGCCCTGCAGTTGTTATATGATGATGGGACTAAATCAGAATGAGTGGTTACCTAATATTTTCTTCTACCCTTTCATTTTCGAATGACTGGGACGGAATATCACTCATTAATTTCTTCAAACACAAATTTATAAATAATAATTTATGACATTGTACGCATTGGGACTCGAGCCAGTGAGCCAACGACATTTTCTAAAAAAATAAAAATAGCAGTTTATATATATTTATGTATGACTTTCGTTATGTTGCGCTCCTAAGCTTGATGTCCTCTGTCAACAAAAAAAAACAATAATATGGCTACAGGCTTTTGTAAAATTCGTGAACTTTGAATCAGAAAGAAAAAAAAAGAAAAAACTCAACAAAAAAACATCTCACGTGCCCGAGAATATTAAATTTATCTACCAAATAATTGCCTATTGTTTTAATTATTTTATTACATACGTACAACAGTAATGGATATTTGTCTTGCATGTATACAATTGGAGTTGTATAGTAGAAGAATAGAAATAAAGTAATATATACAAATAGATTAATTAGGCCCATTAGAGGTGAAGTGAACCAAGTAGTATTTTAGAAAAAAAAATTAGATGCGTTGTAATATTATACACGTCTTAAAGTATCGTAAAAGACAAGTAACTTCAGTTAAAACACATTGCAATCAGGGCCGGTGCCACCATACTGGCAAAATAGGCAAACGCTTAGGGCGCAAAGTATTAGGGGGCGCATAAATAGGGTACTACAATTATTGTTATATATTCTAATAATAATAAATAATGGTACGTCTTATTTTATTTTGACGTTTGTATTTGGTCGTTGTAATTATGTATCGTATTCTATATGATTCGAAAAAGAAAGGTTGTGTGACTGAGTAACAAACAGTTCTCGTAGAACAACTTCTGTTGAGATACCTCAATTAATAAGCTTTATGATCTACATTGGGAAAGGTCATGGATATATACAAAAATAAATGTTTTTTTTTCGAAAACAATAAGACGATTTGTTAAAAAAGGGGACGCGCCAATAACCGTTGCCTAGGGTGCCAAATAACCTCGCACCGACACTGATTGCAATAGTGTTATCTCCGTAAAATTAAAATATCAAATTCACCAAAGCACCAGACGTAATAGTACTTAGTTTACCTTCTCATTCAATCCTTAATCACATCTGTTTCAAAATTAAAAGTTATTTTATTAGTGCCATTAATTATCATTCTTGCTAATTATTATTTATTTGTTTTTTTTACTTGTAGTTATACCAATTATATGTATTAAATTAACCTTTTTTAATATTCATATATTTTTAATTATTATTTATTGTTGCCTATCAAATTATGTATCTTAACTGTATCATTGAGGAGATATCATCTTCGGTGTGGTGCAGAAAGGAAAAAAATCAAGTTTATCGAATTAAAAAAAAAAAGTACTTAAAAGTCCAAGAAACCATTTTATTAGATGGCTCACATCACATCTAATGGCCCAGTTATAACGCTATACCTACAAATGTTTTCAAAGTTAAGCTTTAAGCTATTTGTGTTTATTTTTAATTTTATATCGCATCCAATTATTTATTATAGAATCGCTAATTACACTGCCCTGAAGATAAATAACTGCATTTTTTTCAAAACAACTTTTTAAATAATTATAACAAAATTACTGTACATTGTATGCACTCGCAAGTTACGTAAACGTCGAAATACTGTTTTTAACACAGACGGCCCTCGGCAGAACTTGTTTTGTTAAAAATATGTCTTAAGCAGTGGCTCATTTGTAACGGTAAACTGCCGACGAGTCGCATTAAAAAAACGATCTCGCATCAAAAGGGTTATCAAACTTTGAGTGTAGGATTTTTGAACTGTAAACAGAGAAGGACATCAAACTTTCCGAACGCTAAAGAAAATTTTAAACGTGGTTTTGAATATAGAATTACGTTTGATAACGTTGTTTTGTTACAAATTGTGACTAGTGTTTCGCCTTTTAAATAGTCATAATGGGCTATTCAGCCATTTGTCAATTGTGTAGACGAAGTTGATTTTTATCTTCACTCTAGATCAGTGTTTCCTAAACTTTGAACATCTGTGTACCTCTTTTATAATTTTCGAAACACCGAGTATCCCTCGTCAAAAGAAATCTATGTTTGTAATCGAAAAAAAGTAAGCTTATGCAACTCTTAGCAACATGCAGCTTACTCCAGCGCACCACACTTTGGGAAACACTGCTCTAGATTAACTCGAGTAGAGAAGACATCACAACACCCAGGTTCATGAAAAAAATATAAATATGTTTTTGATCTTGTCGGGAGATGCACCTTTACCAGCGATACTTAAACAACGACCCATTCATATTTTTTGTGAGGTTCAAAACAATCATAGTGACACGATGGTTTTCGGATCATCTGATATTGTCCGCAAGAGTATTTTGGATAAATTTTGGTATTTTTTTGTAGTTACATATATCTTTTGTCACTAAAGTGTGTATAGTATGTGGTATATTTATGTTGTACTATTCATTTACTGCCGCCCAGACGGAAAAGGTTTAGTATCGCTGACCAAGACTCATCGGGTCGCTCGGATAAAATTCTTGCCGCATGATAAGAGAGCTCAAAATTTGTAATGATATTGATAAAATGTAGAATAATCTCAAATTAAAAATATTTATTTACGAACACTTTCGAACCTTCAAAACCTGAAATGAAAAACAGCTAGAGTCGTTAAAATTTGGCTACCGCCATTGGTCAACCTGTACAGTATAAAGATCTGTATTTTTTTACAGAAAATATGGTAGAGCCGCGACCCAAATTTGGACCGCATTCCTCGCACAGATTGTAATAATTATATTAATTAATATAAATACTGTGCACTCATATTTTTAAGTTTCACTCTTTCTTGCTGCCCGCTATATTTATACTTCTGCGTTCCAGGAATACACACAATTATTTTTATTATGTTTTTTTTATTAATACTCGTGCAGATCTAATAGCTTTTTTATGAAATATAGTACACCAATCAGATAGAAATCGATATTTTGTCGAGAGTGACTAAATTGATCGCTAGCGGCAGTTACAATCCTATATTGTCTCTTTTCCGGGTCGTTACACAATGTCGTTTAAATTAAAATCATTGAAAGAAACAAACTAATAGATATACGATGTCACTATGTGAGTTATTGTTAATAAACCACTTACCAGTCTACTTTTAGTTGAGAAGAGTGGCTGAAAATAGTCAGTTTTTTTAAATATTTTAAAAACATTTCATTATAATAAAAAAAACTTTTTTTTGTTTGGAATTAAATAACACTGTTTAAAATTGTATGAAAAAACATTTTAGTATTATTTTTTTACATTTTATCAGAACGAATATGTAAGTATACAATATTTTAAATTTTACGGAAATAATATATAGTATTGTATTACGTTACCAATTACATCATTTCAGTCAAAACTAATAAAAAATTGAATGACAAGTTGAGTTGAAATATTATCTGCCCGAACGGGAATCGTGTTAAACATTCTTGGCAAGTCGAAAATAAAAACAACCGAGTGTGACTCGGGCTTGTCAGTGTGCGAAGAAAATCCGCGCCCGAGTCACGCTCGGGAAAAATTGTCAAGTGGTTCACATGTTGAGTCCCAGAACCGTGTTTTAACGTGCAAAGATTTTTATTGCAGATACTCTTAAAATTTTTAGCAGTCATTGAATTATTATTTTCATCAAAAATAGTCTGATTTTATCATCGCATTTTATCAATGCAATTGTAAAATAACAGTTTCACCTGATTTGGACTAGAGCCAAAAGAGTTCGATTTTAAACCAAATTCTGAAGACTACCAATTACTTGAGGAACGTTCTCACGAATATAAATATTAACAAAATACTAGTTTTTTCATTGAAATAGTTGTTTTGAATAAATAGAAATGGATTCTCAGCTTATGTTCAGTAGTCTACTTGAAGTTCTGAGGATGTTGAAAGGCAAAATCGGGTTATTCATTGTATACAAACACAGCGGCGTAAATTTTTTTCAGGTATTTGTACATTAATCAGAAGATAAATTATCAAGAGAACAGCTATTGTAAGCAAAATTGCCGTATCTTTATTTTAAGCAAAACCAAAAGTTAATTAAACTCACTAATCGATGTATGGACACCCTCATAATGTCATAAATAACTTATTACCAGACATTTACCATAATTTAGCATTTTACTCAACCTGTCTTTCGGCGGGTAAGGACAGAATTTTATAAGTATGAAAGAACTAATTGTTTGCGCAAAAGCTCTCGACATGTCCTGTTTTTATAATCTGATGTCTGAAAGAATGTTACATCACAGACATGTCTTCAAACGCAAATCCATAAGTCGATTGTCAAACTAACTTCTGAAATCGATCGTTGGCAAATTTTAGCTCAAACCAAGTAAGACAAACGCATAAAAACGTTGAGTATTTAGCTACAGAGCTTATGGACACGAACTTAGTATAATATTGCGTGAACGGTATACAAAATGAAGCAAAACATCACTTATTGGTCGATTATTAGATCAAGTCTTTATTTAAAATTACAACCACGTCTTTGTGGATTGTTGAAAGCACGAAGTTGCCAACAATCTACAAAGGAGTCTTTGGTTTAGTATTATGAAACAATCTACAAAACACGATCTATTTTGTAGTAAAAGGTTACTATTGTACGCTTCACATAGCTGCTGTTTTTAATAAATATTGTTTTACCAATAAAAATTGTAATGTATTAAAACAGTACGCAGAAAGTTTCTGCATTCTTGATTGGCACTTACAGATAAATTAGAAATTAAAAAATTCTTACACCACTTACTATACTATATATGTACACCCATGCCTTGATTCACGTGGTTGATAGGGTTCATAAGAATACGTGTAAATTAATGAAAAAAAAAACAAACAAAAAAGAGGGATCTTCTATAAACCATAATACGTATTTTATGTTAGTCTGAATATTTTATAAAAAAACTATCTTTCTATTTCATATGCATATCATATTTTTAAAATTTTCACTGTCAAAAACTTGTTGGAAAAGCATTATAATATTTAAAAAAGTAATAAAACACTCATTAGTACATTTGTACATGTTTCGTGTTTATATAAGAAATAAATGTATCGTTGAGCTTAAAGCCATTGATGGCGAAAAGGATTAGCCCATGGGAATGCCCACAGATTTGAGTAGTGAGTAGTTTTAAGAATTATATTTATTTTTTTAATAGTTCTGACGATGGCGCAAGCCGAAATAGCTATCAACAAATAAAATTATTAAAAACTGTAGAGCTAAAATACTTTGTTATTTTAATCTGTTATATTTATTTTTGTTTGTCGGAAAAGGTTTTATGATTATATTTATATAGGGTATAAAAGCGGAGAGCCAGGCATGTTTAGCATTTTATTTTAAATCGAAAGACCGTTCAATTGCGCTCTGTTTATTACTAAAATTTACTGGAAATCTTAAATTATATTAAATATGTAGTTTGCATTAATTTTTAAATGGCTTTCCTCCTACATAAATAAAAACTTATACCAAATTATATCCGCATACAAAAAATAAACAAGTGGCAGATGAGTATTTTTAAAAATGCCCAAATATAAGACGTGTTTATTTTTCGAATCAAATTAATAGCTCATATCACGTAGACAGTCACATATGAAGCACGCTTTTTTTCAACTTCTGTGAGGCAGAGTAATCTCAGCAGGCAGTGGCCCAGCGGGCAAGATCAGATTATAGAAGAATGCGGGTTCGAGGTGCGAATGCTAACAGCCGACCAATGAACAGAGCCGAATCTAGATCAATTAAATCACGTTAATCCTCAATAATTTTTACCAGCCGTTCCTTAACTTAAGCATTTTTTTTACTAGCCATTAATTATCATAATGAGTTTGACTAGATTTTAGGTTTCAGAAACAACCCTTCCATAACATAAGTGACTTAACCTTTACTGTGATTTGAAATTACTTTTTATCAGAGTGATATGGTGTAATGGTTAGCGTCTCACGGATTCGAGTGCCTTCGAGTCCGATTTATCAATTCCTATTCGAAGGCATGGGTGTTTGTGATTTCTGAAATTTTACTCCCACCCTTTCCGATCCTTAAATAACTGGGTGTAGAGAGGGCGATTGCTTATCCACTAGTCTTATCCTGGCACTATCCTTTTATACTTGCTCTCTTCCGAAAAAAGAGAGGTTGAGTATCTGAGTAACCATCTATATGCTCCATATTTTAAAACGGACATGTATTAGAGGGGAAAAACACGTTAGTAAAAAGCTTGACAAGAAGTCAAAAAGTTCAAAAAAAAAGCAATGTATAAAAGTATAAGGACCTCCAACACGTATACATAGTTGGGTTAAATTTGACCACACTAGCAATGAAACGAGATATTGTTTATTTAACTTTATTTTTTTCTCGTTTATCTACTATTTATTTTAATTAAAAATATATTTCTAATCCAAGTACTGAATTCGAATCTGCATACTATTAAAAATATATCAATTGTACCTCCAAGGCTCAGAGGTCTATTCACAGCCGAGCTTTTGTTCGGTATTGAAAGATGCCTATTGTCAAATAAACTTTCGCTTTTTTTGTTTCAACAAAGACACATCGAGCGATTTTTAATAAGTTGAATTTTTGAAAGGAATATTAGTTTTGTTAGAATTCGCAACACTTAATTTAACACTCTAAATTACTTAACACTAAAAAGTAGTACATTCAAAGTGATAGAAAATTTGAAGAAAATAAGTTTATTTATTTAAAAAAAGCGTATTAACTCGATTATGAGAGAGCATTTGTCAAAAAATCATTTTTAAACGCATGTCTTTTATCGGTGTGTATCCCATAAAAAAGGACGTTATCCACACATAGTAAATTTTACAGGAGGCACAAAAAACGTGTTTTGATGATTTTTGGCCATATGCAAATTATGAAATGAACACAACAAGTGCTTGGAGGCTTCTAAGCTGGTGTTTAATTGACATAATCTAATATTAATTTAGGAAATTGTCCAAGAAAACCCTTTTTTCAGTCCTTTTTCTTGGTTTAAATTTTCACAAGCCCATCTTTTTTCTAATTTAAAAGCTGAATTTATATATTAATTCAGCATTTGCAGCTTAAATTCTTTTGATAGAACGTGTACCAAGTTAAATACATTGTGATAATCGAAATTTTTTTATCTATGATAAACCTTTCTTACTCAGTTGCTCAACCTTTTTTTTCAAAGAAAGTCAGGATAGAAGGATATGTGCAAGGACAGGACTAGAGTGCGTTTGGAGCCTCTGAATTTTAAGGGTCTCAACCCATATACTTTTCGTTAAAATTTGAGTATATTTTGATTATTTTACATGAAATTTTCTGCCGTTTTTGTGAAGCTAACTAAATATTTTGATGTTTATTTGGGAATGCAAGCCCTGTACGAGTCCATTATATTTGACTCTATAATTTTATCATCACTATAAAACGTTTAAGTTATAATAACACTTATAAGCTGTTTTAAATTATTTCCCCATTGTTAAAACCGGTACGTCAAATTGTGATAATTATTTTAGTGTCCTTGTTTTTTGTCTGTTGTCAATAAGTGATTGTCGTAATAACTAACGTCATCAGAAAAGGTAGACCATATACTAAAAAATGGGGTATGTACATATGAACTCCAGAGAGGTGAACTGACCCATGTGGTATCTTAGGAAAAAAATAAGTGGATCCGTTTAAATACTCAACAAGTCTTAAAGTATTATAAAATTGAAGTGAGCTCAGTAAA
Source organism: Himalopsyche tibetana (assembly GCA_030503985.1). Taxonomy (NCBI): domain Eukaryota; kingdom Metazoa; phylum Arthropoda; class Insecta; order Trichoptera; family Rhyacophilidae; genus Himalopsyche; species Himalopsyche tibetana. The sequence continues at coordinate 4,328,791 of JAPJYX010000011.1, read as the reverse complement.
TACACATTGCAATAGTGCTATCTCTCTAATATAAAAATTAAGTAAAGTGAAAACACCGAGTAAAGACGGGATTGTAGTAAAGTTTTACCATTATACTACTTAGCTCACTTCACCTGTTAAGGGCTCATATGTAACCCTATTATTTATTAAACATTTATAAAATAATATATAAACAAAACGTATTTAAATTATTTTTAGTTTTAAACCAGTTTTAATGAAAAAAGCGGTATTTTATTTTATATAGTATTATTTTGAACCCCATTTTTTGGATTTCATGCAATAGTCTTTATTTTTTTTATTATTAATCTATTTTTTAGTACATACAGTCATTAATTCAATTGATCAATCAAAGGGCTAAATAAGATTTTTTTTAAAATTTATGTAACTTACTTATACTTAATGTTCTTACAGATTACTTTTTTGTTTTATTTAAAACTATTTTAAAAAAATATATGCTAAAGCCCCAAATATTTTAAAGTTGAAAGATCATACGAGAAAAAATCGATGACAATTCAATCTCATAGGTCTCAAATTTAAATTGAAAAATCTAAACATTATATTGACCTCGTCAAAAATCGAACCCAGACCCGCCTGGTTGGTAGAGCAAGCTTTTACCGACTAGACCATAGCGGGCGACGACTTATTACTTCAAATTCATATGTGTGAATACCTGAAATCAGTATTTTATCTCGATAAAGAATTGTCAAATTCTTCCTGAATTCTCTATAATATTACAAAATAATATTTATTTTTTAATGTTAATTATTGTTTAAATGGACTCGGCATACTTTATTATACATATTTTTTTACTTGGTATCATGCAGGCAGTATCATACACAAATAAATAAAAAAGGAGTCGGAGTTGTTAACTTATTTCGACACCGACTCCGGTAAATTCATTCCGGCTTCACAGTCATGCTACAAATTCATTTTACATCATAACACGGATGGTTTATCTACCTTCGATCGTTATATCATCTTAAAAGAGCGATAAATAAAAACGTTGAATTCATGCCAGACGGAAAGTAGAACACGATATCATAAAACGCCTACATTTTACATACGAGGACCTTGAAAATAACATTCCGATGGTTTACCTACAACAAAAAAACTAAAACTCCTTGAAGCTACGTCATAGCGACATTGTGAGCGCTTAGATTAAGGCGGTCGACACTAACCTACTCGAAGTGTGTACGCCTTTCCCTCCAATTATTTCTGAAATAGAACAACAAAATTATCTAAAATCATTTATTAAATAATAATCATAAATTTAATTTTTGTAATACATATTTTAGTTAAATTTTGATAGCTTCTAATGTGGAGCTTATGAACTTTTATTGGAGCTTACTTATACGAAAGTTTGTTTGCAAAAACTGCATGTTGTCTAGTCTTAGCTTAGCTTAACCTTAAGCTTAACCTTTCTTTTTCTAAGGAAGTAGGGATAAAAAAAAATCATTACTGTGGAGTCTGACTGTTTTTACTAGAGTCAGACTCGCTAGTAAGCTAGCAACTTTGAGTCCTTTTTAAAAAAATGTATATTTATAAATTGTATATAAATGACGCTGCGGTCAAAAATAGCGCCACAGCTACTAAACCGTGTTTTAAGCAAGAGTCGGAGTCGTCTTATTTCAAGACGACTCTATAGTCCTGAAAAGAATATAAGTATAAGAGTGCTAATGATTAGTTAATCGCTCTTGCTACACTAGGCTCTTTAGGATCGGATGGGTGGGAGAAAATTTCAGAGATTACAGACATCAGTAATAATCAATTTCCAAAACTTTCTGTATTAAAATATTTGAGTACTGTAGCTAAAGCCAATGAGTTACTTGACTGTTGACCCATCTTTAATCCAGGGAAAAAATATTAAAGTAAATTGTGCCTGCATGTCTTATTTCTGACTAAAACTCTTAAGCAAAATCAATTGATTATAAGGGAAATATGTTATTGAATTCTGCCAATCGATGGTTCTTAAAAAATGTTATTTTTATAGTAATAAATTTCACGTTCACAATGTCCACGAATGATATTGTTATTTCTAATATTTGGTCTACGAATTTTTGTGGAGATCTTCAACCCTACTTGCCACTGAGATAAAAACCCTAATGATAATGCTATTGAAGGGAGAAAAGGAATTGGCATATGACAGGGAATCTAAGAAGTGACAACAAACAAACAAGATAAGAATAAACTGTAGAAAAACGAAATAAATCTAAACACCATTATTAAAAATTATCTGTGAATACATTCAACGCTTTTTGTTGCTGTTTTATTAATTGAAAAAATCCGACTATTTTGTACGTTAACAATTTTAAATTATTTCTCAATATGACATTCCCTTTTGTCTCTTGAATCACGCATAAATATATAATTTTGCACAATTTCTGTATTCAATGACGAATTTCAACATTGCGGTATAAAAAAAACAAATCATTAAAATACTCGAGATAAACAATAAGCAGGGCTACCAAAATTTTAAAAATCGTATTAATTTAATTTTAATTGATTCAATTTTGTTTTCACTTCACATTCATCATACATTATTTCACAATATAATCAATAGTAGCGACCCATATTATTATACTCTTATGACATACAGTTAAGTTCTTTGGCTTAGTTTAGGTTAAATGATATATTTTTCGTTAATACTACAATTAAAGCATTACATTTGTCCCCCGCTGTGGACTAGTTGGTTAGAGCTTGCTCTACCAACCAGATGGGTTTGAGTTAGATTCCCGGTAAGGTTAATGTCAAACTTTAAAAATAAGATTTTCAATTTAAACTTGAAACCTAAGACGTGGGTGTTTGTGATGTCAATTTAACTCGAGTTTTTGTCGTATGATCTTACAGCTTCAAAATATTAAGCGTATTGGCATAAGCTGTGATGTCAAATATTTCACAATATACATATATTTTATAGTTTTCAGTGAAAGCTTTCATTGTTTGAATGAAGTTTTTTGTAACTTAAATTTTAAAACTATGTACATTCACACAAATTTTGTCACTAACGATCCGGGTTTCGCCTTCCGGCATCTTGAGGCGTTCAATTGCATGGATGAACTTGAATTGACGCTTAGTAAATAAATTTTTCGTGTATAAAAAGAAATAAATGTATCATTGAGCTTAAAGCCATTGCTGGCGAAAAGGATTAGCCCTCAGATTTGAATGGTGAGTAGTTTAAAGAATTATATTTATTTTTGTATGTCGAAAAAGGTTTTATGATTATATTTATATAGGGTATGAAAGTGGAGAGTCAGGTATGTGTATCATTTCATTTAAAATCGGAAGACTGTTCAATTGCGCTCTTTTTATTTCTAAAATTTCCTGGAAAAACAGTTTATGAGCGTCCGTATTTGGTTGAAATTTTTTTATCCCTTGTGTTACAACGTTACAAGTGAACAATAAATTTTCGGCAACCCTATCCAACAATAACAAACCAAACGTTTATGATTATAGCATATGAATTATAGCCAAATCTTGCGCAACCAAATTCCACAATAATATGATCTCGGCATTCAGTTGGTTTCGACATACCTACCTACCTACCTTTACTAATTTGCATTGTATAAAGTGACATTTCGGCTGTAGGTAGGTAATTATCGTTGGATTTTTTTTATTTATGTTGCCTGCCTGCATTGATAACTTTTTGTGTCATATGGTTGGCATTTAGGAAAATATTATTACTATGGGCTTGTTTACAGGCGCGGATCGATAGATTTCACATTAAAATTAATTTGTGATGATTTTGGATTTGATAGCGCTGCCAGTATTTAATTAATCAATTACTTTTTCATACCGCCTGCTTCTAAATAATAATTTCGGATGGCAACATTACATAAACATACGTTTTGAATCACCTCAATCCTTAACTCTTGCGGCTCGGAGACTAGAAAAATACTTCTCAGCCGATGGGGGTCTTTTTTGACCCCAGTGGTTTCCTCATTATTAGCCTTATTCTTATGAATTTCAAAAAAAAAAATAGTCCAAGGGCTTAAAAATATCTCTTTGCATCATTCCTCATACATTTTTTTTATAAAAATCTGTGGTTTTTTAATAAATAATCATATTTTAAGTTGCGCGTAAAAAAGACGTCATGTCAGCACACATATGAATTGACTACTGAAGAGTGTTCTCAGCGTTCCAAATTATCATACGAACAATCGTTATCGCGGGCGCTAATCAGCTGATAAGCGTTATCGCGTATTTATATAAACTACAAAAGGTCCAAAAAACTATGATATAAGAATACCTTAATTATAAACATCGTATCACCCATATTAAAATAGATATTTACGGAAATGTTGGTATTGGGGTCGCATTTCTTGAGCTTAGAAACGGAAAAGTTAACTTTCTTCCGGCGCATTTATAAATTTAAAATTAACTACGTTTCAGCAATTGAATATATATTTTTTAAGTCATGTTTAATTTTACGGATTTAGACATTAAGATAAAAACCGAAATTATATAAGATATGTATGTGCCCATTAGAGGTGAAGTGAGCCAAGTAGTATTGTAAAAAAAAATATTGGATAGGTTGTAATATTCGTTTTCTTCCGTGCCGGATCTCACGGGCTCAAACCCCAGTAAGAACAGTAGTTTTTTGAATGAATGTTTTTGATGTCTAAAAATCCAGCCCACCATTGCGAAAGGTTAACCACTAGTCCTGTCCTAGCTCCATTCTTTTTATCCCAACTCTCTAAAAAGAAAAATAAATTGAATTTTACTAAGTAACAGGCAGTTATTGTAGGAAAATGAATGTTGAGATACTACCATTGCGAGCGGACATTTTTTTTTTGTTGAAAACAATTTTGCCTTCCACCCCTGTTTACCACATTCACTCGACAATGCAACAGTCATGCATGATTTTTTGAATACTCTTTACCACAAGGTTTCTTCAATATCCCACGAAAGTATAAAGAATAGGCCATAGACAATGGAATCGTGCTGCAATAGATTCAGCGCCAATTGTCAATCTGCTTGAAATATATTATACTTTGAGGCGTTTTTGCATACCAAATTAATGCAAAATTCGTAAGCAATCGTTCTTTAGTTGGTGAACATAGAAATGATTAAATTTTCCAATAGAAACGTTCTTGTCTCTTAATCTAAGATTTATTTTAATATTCTACAATAAAATTGCTTTTTATAGCGGATATATACGATATGGAGTCATCGTGTAGTAATTTTTATAAACCAGTAATATTATTATATAAAAAAATCAATAATTTTACAATTACGTTTTGCTTCAACAACTTCAATTATTTATGCTATCGTATCGACTATGGATAGGAAAAATGACGTAACCCACAGCTTTTTTCGATAATCGCAATGTATCAAACTTGATACACGTTCTGTCAAAAGTATGCAAGCTGCAAATGCCGAATTAGTATCTAAATTTTGATTTTAAGTTTGAAAAAGATGACCTTGTAAAAAATTAAAACCATGAAAAAATACTGAAATAAAGATTTTTCTTGGACAATTTCTTTAATTAATATTATATTATGTCAATTAAACACCAGTTTGGAAGTCTCCGTTCACTTCAAGGATGTGTATAATTCATAATTTGCATAAAACCAAAATTATCAAAACACGTTAATTGCGTATCCTGTAAAATTTGATATGTGTGGGTTACTTATTTTTTTTCCACAGTCGATATTAGGTATTTTTTTTTTAGACAATGTCATCATATAGTCGAGTAGTTAACGCATTTTATTAATTTTAGAGTCTACTGACTCATGTCTTAGAACGAATATTATTATTAATTATGTTTTTATAGATTTTCGTTCAAAAGCAAGTTTGTTTGTAATATTCAAAAAATTAAATAGTCATTTTTACTAATTTCGCTCGTAACGAATTATCGACAGTAAACGCCTCTAAAGTGATTTCTATAATTCCTAAAATTTCCTCCCAGTCATTAGATGATAAAACAGTGCGTATCAAAAACGATGAGTCAACTAATCCTACTTAAAATAAGAGATTTGACAATTTTATTAAATTTTCGTAAAAGAACGTATGTGAAGATAATGAATCTATGACCTCAATATTAGGAGAAGAAATCGTAATATCAATCTTTTGAGCACGAAGTCTTAGGATTCTCAAAAAGACTATCCCTTTAAATATCTATTTTGTTTTGTTTATATTCAGAAACGGTTTATTTATCTGCTTGCCTACCATTTAGTATTGATTAAATAAATCAAATAATAATTTTAGCTGAGTAAAATACAATGTTATGGAGAGACGTTGGAACTGGCTGGGTCACGTGCTGCAGATGCCTCCGGAAAGCCTCAATCTTGCCTGCCTCTTCTTTCGACCGGCGGGATTCCGGCGTTCCGGACGTCCGTCGGGTACTATCCATAGGATGTACTCGGCGGAACTGAGGGATGCTGGCATGTCATGGGAGGAAGCAAAGCTATTGGCGGGAGACAGAGAAACATGGAGGTGCCGCGTGGTGGCCATATGCTCCACATAGGGAGCGAACATGGCCAAAGAAGAAAATGCATACAAAGTTATATTTTTAAATCGATTAAAAAAAATATTAAGCCTAGTAGTGACTTTTTATTATTTCTTTTGAAAAAGCATTCTCTAAGAAAGCTTTGCTTACAAATAAATCGTCGGTGTTTCTTTTTCAATTTTGTGAAGGTTCATAAATCGATAAAGCTTTAATAATGAATAGAGTTCAACGCAGGGGTATTAATGAAACCTGAAAAAAAGTATTACTATAAAACAGGCAAAGGTGTTTTATGTGTCACTATTCATATTTTTTAGTAATAATTCAATAAATTCTTTTCGATATTTTGTACTAATCATTTATTGTTACGAAAGAAACGTTTTGACAGGCAGACATGTTGTAGGTTGATGATTTGATAATATGACGAAACCGCCTTCGTAAAGACCGTGAAATTTTTATGTACATCGTTCATTAATCAATATTAAAGTCGATACAAAAACCATTGCTGAAATTACACAACGCGTGTTCCTTATATGTCGATGTGCAAGAATTTAGTGGGAATATTGAGAAGACGTCTCACCCATCATAATTAGATTTCAATATGACATCACAGTTTTAAAAAGTTGTCAATAAAATCCACTATTAATCAGGGATGGGCTGGAGTAGACTCGGCGGGGCTATCAGTTGACAGCTATTTTGGCTTTCGCCGCCGTCAGAACTGTGATTAAAAGAATTGCTTGAGTAGCCATATCGGCTTTTTTCATTTTATTGATTGAAATGGCATTCACTTGGTGGACCTCCATTACAATAGGGTTAAAATAGTAACGTAAAGTTACGACATAACAAACACTCATCAAAATCGATATATCGATCAAAACAATGTTGTTTTTACTGGAACTCGAACCCGCGAGATCCAGCATGTAAGCCAGCAACGCTAACCGCTGCGCAATAGGAACCAATTAGTTTTTCACCATAATATATAAATTACGTATTATATAAAAACTTTATATTATATAATATGTAGTAAAGTTACCTTTTAATCATATGATTTTTTTAAATATGTAGTTTTATCACCGTAAACATAATAGCTATTGCACAAATATTGTGTGTGAATTTAGGTTTAATCAATTTTTTTTTCGCTTATATTTTCTTTGAATTCAATAGAGCGTTAAATTATATCACAACATAATACTTTATACGTATTAAAAGAATTTACCAAGGTTTCTTATGAGAACTCTTGAGTGGATAAAGGTGTTATGTGTCTTTATCATGTATGGACTTATCAGGCATAGTAAAACAACCAATAATAATAGACTGTCATGATAATGTATGACGGTGTCAATATAACGGACTCGTTTGTTGGTGCTCAAATAATCTTTATCACAAAAACTAAATCAATTTAACAGGCTAAAAAATTATTACTTATTTTATTACATTACTTTAAGCCAGTGCCTGTCAAACTGTGTGCTGCAAGAGTTCTCAGGGTGTGCCGCGAGGAGCGAACGATTTTCCATCACTTGATGTTACATTGGGTCAATAATCCATTCGCAAGATGTATAGAATACACACCCGTCACTAACAGAGGAAGAAATTTGTGTAAATTAAAAACGATTCTTTACGCAAAGCCTCATTTCCTGAGCTAGCATTCTGGATATCACTTTGAAGTTAATATTCTCGATTGGCTACAGCAGCAAATAAATCTCTATTGCCATTTTTACGCGAAATAAGTTTTTCGGCGATCGTGTAAATAAAATTTGAAAAATCGAGAGCGGTTACAGATGGTAGATGAGTAGTTACGTGTTAGTTTTTCTAATTGAGAGCAGCGGTTTGACAGATGTTTTTCTAAAAACCTTTTGAATCTTTTCCACTGATAGAATTATTACCAACTATGCCACTAGTTGAATTATTTCGAACTAGCCGCTTGTGTGATCGAGTGGTCAACGTCGTTGGCTTCGGTTACGGAGGTCCGGGGCTTGAATCCCGGTACGGACAGTTTTATATATTGATTTTTCAATCGATTTATGAATTTTTGTTCGAAGGCATGTATGTATGTGATGTCTTTAATTCCCCCCTCCCACCCATTCTATCCTATGAACGGGGCGTATCGAGAGTGATTAGCTAACCACTAGTCCTGTCATAGCCCTATCCTTCTATCCCTACTCTCTTTGGAAAAAGAGAGGTTGAGCAACTGAGTAACAAGCAGTTCTCGTAGAAACACATCTGTTGAGATAAATTTCATTAGGAGTCCATATGCTCAAATTGGGAGCGGACATGGTTAAAATAAATGCACCCACACCATTTTCTTTGACCCACATAAATAAGTTTCATTTTCTTTTTTAGGGACATTTTTCTTTTGGTGTGCCGCGAAACAAATTCCATTCACCAGTGTGCCGTGAACTAAAAAAGTTTGAAAGACACTGCTTTAAGCAGGTGACAAATGGCCATTGCAGTTAACTGTGAATTGGCTATTTTCACAATTCTATGAACACTGCTTCATTAATTTCGATTCTCCATACAGCTTTGTTGTGATTGTTTCCGTCGCTTTATTTTTAATGGCAATAAGTGTTTGAGAAAATCTCCATAGTCACTTTGTTGCCGTTTGTTCCATACAGTTGCACATAAATAAATTGATAAATTTAACTCGACAGTTTGTTGTATTCTCACGACACCGACATGAGCTGCGCACTATGAGCTAGTTTAAGCAGTTACTCTCAATTTTTTTTTAACACGGAACCTCTTTTTCTGGCTTGCTATCAGATATTTAAGAAACACAACATTCTTTTGTACCTATTTTCACTTTTATTTAGCAAGATCAGGACCGATTTTTCTCATTATGAGCATTACCGACTGATAAGAAATAAAATTTGTAAAACAGTGTTACTCACACAAAACAAAATAAAATAAAAAGGTGTAATAAACAATTGACATTGAACAGAAATTACAAATTATGAACAGTTGATTTTAAGCCAACACAAATTAAATATTATTATTTATTTCACCTTTTTATATAATTTTGTTTTAAATAAATAACACTGTTAAATTTAAGATTTCGACTAAAGGTGCTTGATGGAATTTCAATATTATATTTGAATCGTTCAACTTATGTACATTACAAAAAAAGTTGTCACTAACGACACGGGTTTCGTATTTCGGGCGAAACCTGGGTCGTTAGTGACAAAATTTCTGTAAATGTACATAATTTGAACGATTCAAATTTAACACTGCTAAATTTTATTTCTTATCAGTTGATATTGCTCGTCATGATCGAAACCGGTCCTAATATTGGTAAATAAAAGTGAAATATTGTGTTTTCTAAACATAATGCTTTTCCACCAATTATTGACAGTTAACACCCTAAAAGTGCCATCAGATAGCTTTAAACAGCTCGGTGAAATTCTTCCTTCTGTGAATTTTACGTACACCAACTATTCTTTTTTATATTCAACGATATTTGATTAGTATAAACGTCAACTGTAAACTGTTTAGGATACCTAAATTGGTTGATAGGTTGGATTGCACTCGTGGGATAATCACGTACTGTCTTGATATGAATGCCGAACGAGCAGAGCTGTTTACTGCGGTCCATTCTTATACGGGCCCAATACGCCACGCTGACGACCTGATCCCAACTAAGGTCAACTTAAAGCATTCAACTAATTTGGAACATCATCCCATGGAGAACAGGATATTCTTGATTCGTTTGTAGATTCAACGCGAACGTCGATTAAATTCTACCATCATGGCGGATTATCATATTAATATCACTTAAATTAAATGGCTAAGCAAGTCATATTTTTAAGATTATATCTTCTATCGTGCTTACGTCATATTTCAGCAGTAAATTGTATTCATGATCATACTTAAAGTTTAATATTTACAGAACTAATCTTTGAGCGAGGAGTTTTCTGTTAACCAGCATAACCTTATCAACACAGAATTGTTTTCGAAATAATATCTTCAGTAATTCTTAAAAAAAAACATGTTAAATATTTTTGTAATCAATCGAAAACTGGACTTGAAATATGTTTTTTTCCAGTATTTTTTGTTTTCAATGAATTTTAAGTTTTAGTGTACTTTTTCCGACAAAATATCTTCAGTTATTCTTGAAAAAATATATCTATTCATTTTTTAATCAATCGACAATTGAATTGGAAATATGTTTTTTCCAGTAATTTTTGTTTTTGATGAATTATAAGTTTTAGTGTACATTTTATGGAAGTTGAAATAATAATACTGTTCATCCAAAAATTGCGTAGCTAACTGTGAAACGTTTTTATTTGTTTGAAAAGTATATTGACTGAATACAATATAATTTATTGACGATAAAAACCTGTGGAATTATTAGAAAAAATGTTTTGTTTTTGTAATAAAATGTATTTTTATCAAAAAATATCAGTTTACCTTTAAGTGTTCAAATACTACAATAACAATCAATGTATAGAATGTAGTGTTGCAGCGGTTAACGACGTTGACTTTAGTTTCGGATCTCACGAGTTCAAATTCCAGTAAAAATAGCATTTTTTTTATTAGATTAATCAATTTTCGTTTAAAAGGAAGTTTTTAATGTTTAAAGTAGATTTCTGATTCTGAAATAAGGGAAAACTGCAAGAACGATTAGCTAGTCTTTTCCTAATTTTATCTTTTATATCCAAACTATCTTTTGAAAACAGAAAGGTAGAACAACTAAAGTACAAGCAGTTTTCGTATAAAAACTTATCTCCTTTTCCATTAGAGGCCATATACTCCACATTGGAAACGTACTTGGATTTAAAAAAGTCCAATGTAATATAACTAAGTCATTCAATATTTATTTTTCTAACAACAAGCACTTGTGGACAATCCTATTGAGTTATATTTAAAAGTGACTTTTGTGCTTATTTTAAGTTTGTTTTTATTCATTAATAAAAACACAATAATCGTTTGTACTTCATTCCACTTTATTTAATATGTCAGGACCGGTTTCGCTCATTGCGAAAATTGTCAACTGATAAGAAACATAATTTAACAATGCTATTTATACAAAAATGAAAAGTTATAAACAACAATTGGCATTGAAAAGAAATTACCAATTACATTAAAAGTGATTCTAAAATAACACAAAATTAAAATGTTGTTTTTATTTGTCGATCTGTTAAATTTACTTTAACACGATTATAACTTTACTATAACCAAAATATTAAAATATTGTAAGCTCAAATTAAATAATATGCGACACAGTTGTTGAGAATAACTATTCAACCCGCACAGCGCAAAGTAAACTCGAAAACAATGTGTCTAATTTTGTAACCGAACGGAACTCAACTAACCCCGTTCTCAGTGGAAATAATTGAAATTAGATAGATTTATAATTCCTGCGAAAATACGTTTCACACTTTGACGTGCTCACAGTTTTCATTTGTGTTGTGGGCTTTAGTTCCACGCTCAATTATTAGTTTTTAATAATACTAGGTGTTTTAAATGGTCAACTCGCCACCTTTTTTTCAGTAGTGTTTTGTGAATAATTCTCTTATAGGCGAAAAAACTTAAGACTCGTTTAGACCAACTGAGTACTTGACCGAGTAAGCGTCTACACGCAATATAAGTTTTTTTTCAACGTTCCTTTCTAACATGTAGCTATCGTAAAATGATAATCTTTTTAAAGAAAATATAAATCAAACTATCCATACGACGATAGAGCTACGGAAAGTTAATTTGAAAACCCTAAAGACGCTGATAAAAAAAAACAGATGTTGCATAATCACAGTGTTGTCAGTGAATTCTTCACTCAACACTCAACTGTTTAGACATGCCAAAAACGTGAGCGAGGGTGTGTTACAGGTGGTAAAGAGTATCTTCTTGGCTAGACATAGAAACGCTTTATATTCACTCTTTCGCTCGAATCACTTGTCAGATCGCTCGGCCGAGTCTCGAGCATCGCTTTTAGATTGTTTTGTGTTTGTAGTCGGTTTGTGTACAAGGAGTATTATTGATTATTTTAATCTCATTGTTTATTGAATCGGCATTGAAATAGAACATCTCTCAAATCATAATAAGCGCTAAATTCAATCGTTCAAACTATGTACATTCTCACAGATTTTGTCACTAGCGACCCGAGATTCGCCTTTCGGCATCTTCAGGCGTTCAAGTGCACAGATGAACTTGAACTGACGTGAAACATTCATTTACCGAGTGTCAGTTCAAGTTCATCCATGCACTTGAACGCCTGAAGATGCCGAAAGGCGAAACCTGGGTCGTTAGTGACAAAATCTGTGAGAATGTACATAGTTTGAACGAATCAAATTTAATATTGAAATTCCACCAAGCACCTTCAGTCGAAATCTTAAATTACATAATAAGTGTTTTTTACTGTGTTTAAGTGTTGATTACCCTAGGAAAAAAGAGATTTGTTAAACATTGTCGAAGTAACTTTTTGACAAGAACTCAATATCGGTCTGGTATTTTTAATTTTCAAAGGTTAAATAAATATTACTCTATCACGATCGAATGTGCGTGGGTTCTGCTCATTTAAAAACAATGTGCAATACGCATATTTCAAACACTGAAAAATTACCATAAACAATGTCACTTACTTAACTAAAGTTGTTTATGAGGCAACACCTCACATAGTAATTATTGCCCTACACCAGTGGAGAACGATGGAAAGAGTTTGTTTTATTTATTATTTTAAGTTTTACCAAAAATTTCATACTACTGATGTAAATACATAGGTTAAAGAAATATTTATTTATTGTAAAATAATGACAATAAAAGACATTATAGCTTACGCTAATGTGCTTTGCATTACGCGTTGCATATATTCTACAGTAATTATTACAATTAATAGTTCCTATGATGCAACGGTTATCGTTGTAAGCTTCCATGCTGGATCTCACGGGTTCAATTCCCGATTAGTTAACCACTAGTCCTGCCCTAGCCTTATATTTATATCCCTACTACTCTCTTTGGAAAAAAAGATGTTGAGCAGTAACACACAGTCTTTGTTGAAAACCTTCTGATTAGATACTTCCATTAGAAGGAAGGCCAAATGCTCCACATTGGGAGCGGACATGGATACATAAATTAAAAAAAATAGCTCTTTTTTAGCCGCTGACACTTTTACACTTGACATTGAAACTTTTAAATGACAATCCTACAAGTATAATACAATAATTGTTTTTCTGTGAAATTTGTTACTTTTAATAGAAAATTTAAATTAACTTTGATTATTCCACGTATTGTTAATATAATTTTAATCAGATTTGTAATTTAGAAATACTCCACCGAGTAAATAAAAAGGGTTTAAAGATGAATAGCTTAGAATTTTTAGAAATTAATAAAACTCTTAACAAAAAAGAAATATTATTAAATAATATTCTTAATAGCACAGGCGGTTCCCCGTTACTCAAATTGTTTCCAATTAATAGAGTAATCACAAACCTAGATGATTGACTGTAGCTCATTAGTTTTAATAGTTTGTAATGTTTAACGTCATTAGTAGTATGATTAAATTTGTTTGCACTGTTTCGATTTTATAATCCCCTCTTTGCTTCCATTAAAAAGGAAAAATCCCATTCTGATTGTTTACAACTCATTAGTAAAATTAGTATCATTATCTGTTTGCTTTATTTCGATTCTACACCCCCCTCCTTGCTCCTCTTAAAAGGAAAAAAAAAAACCCAATCCATTTTGTAATTTTATAATTTTAAAATGTTAGAATCAATCTTGCTTCATTACTTAAGCAAACTTTGCGATAGTAAGTCTGAAGATGCCTCTGAAAGAGGCGAAACACGTGTCACAGTTAGTTACACAATACGTGGAATAATCAAAGTTAATTTAAATTTTCTATTAAAATGAACTTCCACAAAGTTACCGCCGAAACCATCGAAAGTATTTGTTACTTTTAATTGATATATGGAGTATTTTGCAAGCCTTTCATTCTACTTTCTTTTCTGGTTGATCTGTGCGATGTTTTCAGCACTCAATGACTCAGTCGAGCAGTCATAATTTCTGCCACCGTGGTATAATGAAAGATTCAATTTCTGGCAAGATCAATTTTGAATAAAAAATTGTGTTTATCTTAAATTACGTAAAAATTCTCATCGAATTTATGTACATATATCATTTGATTGAAAAATCAAAATAATGCCTTGGTTTTTGTTCGATGTGATGCGAAGTGGTCTTTTATCTAGTGCAATGTTGTCACCACTGGGAATGCTCAAGTTCGCCAACCTGCAAGACGGAGGAGTATTTTTAGATTGTTTGAGAATTCGTGTGCGTGTAATGCCCAGCATGCGTGGGCTGACCTGGAACAATGGCGCGAGGGACTTCTGTTTTGAGTAGCAGCTGGTGCTACAATGAGTGGGAAACGTGCCGCCTAAGTCACTTATCGTCGTTTATCTAGTGTTTTTTTTTTTAATTAATTACACCTATCGAATACTGCGTAGGTTGGTAGTGTCGTATTTAACTTGTTTAGGGAGGCCGGTTACCTTAATTATCTTGGAATTCGTTTGAATGAGCTCGATAGTGTGTGAAATTTGAACATATAGTTATTTGCAGTTGGTAAAACAATATGTTATGCTAGCAATTATAGATTTGAAAAAAACTGTCGATTAATCAGTGTTACTCAACCTAGGGTGCAAAAAACCATTTCCGAGGGTGAAGAAAAAGTTTATTTTTCGTCGTATTTAAAAAATATATATATTTAAAATGTTGTGATGTTTAAAAACCACTTTAAGTGGTTATGAACCAATACAATAAAGAGCCTCCTTAAGGGAATCCAATGGTTTACAAAAAACATTTTTAATATAAAAAAAAAATATTTGGCATTACAGCTAATACCAATGCGCCAAACATTTTAAAGCTGAAAATCATGACAAAAACTCGATGAGAATTTAGTTGTAAGTCACTCGAGACAAACTCGAGGTAAATTGACATCACAAGCACCCAAGTCTTAGGTTTCAAATTTAAATTTAAAAATCTAAATTTGACATTGACATTACCGGAAATCGAACCTAGACCCACCTGATCGGGCGACACATACATAGTTATACACAAGGATGTGAACAAATCTGTTGAGATACCTCCATTAGCATGCCATATGCTACACGTTAGAAGTGGATATGGATTAAAAAGTGATAATTTATAGAAAATATAAGGAATGGTTGTAAGTCATCAACTTAAGCTCGCCAATGTTTTTGCATACAGATCTATTATAAGAAAGCTATACTCGGCAATATGTATTTATAAAAGAACGTTTTGAAATGCGTAGGAAAGTGCTTCATATTACAAAAATTGAAAGCGGTGACATTAATCTAATATATAAAAATGAATGTTTGTTTGTTCGTACTTTATGCGTTGCAACGCCGCTCATCCGATTGCAACAAAACTTTGAGAAACTTTTTTTTTGCTCATCCGGGAAGGTTATAGGCATAGTAAAATTAGCTCACAGTATGTCTTATATATAAAAATAAATGTGTGTATGTCTGCCATACAGTTCATTTTGACAACGTATACTTGCACTTGCGCGAAGGTTATAGTACAATTAACTTACAGTAGGTGGTGCGTGTGTCGTACCATAGACGATCGGTAGCAAACGTCAAACATCAAACAGACAGAAAAAGAAAACATGCTCTTCAATAAACACAATTAAAACACAAACATTTTCTTTCTTTGTGTGGCATTGCAACGATTGCCGGGAACCGGCTCCTACACTATAAAAATATTAGAGTTTATAATTGTTAATATAATTGTTAATATTCTGCTCGCATTGTTAGCTTCTGGTATAAATATTTACAAATTTACCAGTGACGAAACTTTCTAGCGCAGCTAAAAAAATCGTCCTGTTGACCTTCAAACGGGCTAATTACCATAATCAGCTTTGCATACTTATTCGTTCCATCAATATTTCATTCAGGATGTCGCATTCCACTGTGAAGCTTCTTGTAAATAACACCTTCGCCTCTATGCTATCACGCATGCGTATTTTTATATTGCAAATACAGCGTGTGCCGGAAACGTGACGACCAAGCTTCTTTGTCGGAACATAATAATTATGCTATCCCAACTGCATATCAATACGGATTAGTCCCGTGCAGCTTATCAGTTTACTGCGTGCTAAATTATTAATTAACCGGCTGCGTGGTTGAGTGTCAATGTCATTGAATTAGAACACGGAGGTCGCGAGCTCGAGTTCCAGTTTTTATGGATTGATTTTTAACCGATTTATGGATTTGTGTCCTAATGCATGGACGCATGTGATGTTTTGAATTCAGCTAATCACTTGTCTTATCCTAGTCCTTTCTTTATATCCTTACGCTTTGAAAAAGAGAAGTTGTGCTGCAACGAGATACATCAATTAGGAAGAAGGCATTTTTTTCACATATCGGAGCGGACATGGATTTTAAAAAAATATATTGTTTAATAACTGAATTTTCAATTCATTTATCACGTCATGTGGGATTCAATTTGCACATTTTGGCGAGATAAAAAATAGCAAGCCTACACTTTTTACCTTCCACTCCTTAAAGAAACTGATATTTTGCGTTTATTAATCTCTCATATGCAGGGCCGGCGCCACCATATAGGCGAAATAGGCAACCACCTAGGGCGCAAACCACCAGGGGCGCATAAATGGAGTATTAAAATTATTTGTTTACACTTTTATAATAATAGTACATTTCATTTTATTTTGATGTTTGTATTAATTGTTCGTTGTAATTATGTACCGTATTCTATATGATTCGAAAAAGATAGGTTGAGCGACTGAGTAACAAACAGTTAACATAGAAAAGCTGCAGTCGAGATACCTCCATTTGGAGGCCATATGCTCCACATTAGGAGCGGACATGGATAAGTGTATGAAGAAACATCTAATGATCCCGAATTGTTTTTTTCATTATTTCGAAAAAAAAATGGGATGATTTTTTAAAAAGGGGGCGCGCTAATAACCGTTGCCTAGGGCGTCGAATAACCTCGCACCGGCACTGCTCATATGCAGCTGTAAAAACTTTGGGTGAGGAAATTCACTCTTCAGACATATCTTACGATTTAAACGGTGCAGCTCTGTAAATTTTTAAATTTCAAATTGTTTTTTATGTCTTTTGAAATCTGTACGTAATTTAAAACATTGTGTGCGGAAATTCACTCTGTTAATTTGAAGGAATAACTAAACTATCGAACAGAAATCGATAAATCAATTGAAAATTGCCGTTCGTACTGCAATTCGAACTCGTGAAATCAGTCACTAACGACGTTAACCACTGCACTACAGAACCGACATAATAATAGTTAAATGCACCTTATATATTATAGACAAATAACTAATATCCAAGAATCACAACACTAATCTTATTTTTGATAATTTTATCACATACATACCAAGTTTTATCAGTAACGGTGACTATTATCGTTATGCTGCCAGAAAACGTCAAGTCGAAAAACCTTGTTTTGTGATAATCTACTTTTTCGATCAAACGTTTGATCGTCTAATCGTCTTTGAGTAGATTTAGTAATAATAAAACAGTACAGCTAAAACGCGTAAAGTATTTTGTAGGTTTCTACCAGTAATAACTACCAATGAAATTGACTTAAATATCGAAATAAACACATGTAATATGAGTAAACTTGTTTTTTTTTAACGATAGAGCGTGCTTAAAATCTATGATCAGCATTCATAACTCAATACACCCACTTTTTGACATAGCGTTTTCTTGCAGTATACCAATGATATATAATAATTATGTAGTTCTGGAATTTAGGTAGACGTTCAATGTATGTATCAGTTATTCCTGTACACGGTGTTTATTGTGATGATATCACCCACTTGATAACTTGTTTATAAACCGGTTGTATAGATAATAAAGCTTTAAATATTCCTTGCCATAGTCATAATCAAAATAGCTTACACTCTCCGCAAACCAACCTGTTCGGCGAGATGGAGTACTGAACGGGTTATCTATTATTAATCGGAGTCATTAAAATTCTGCACAATCCAGGAGTCAAAATGTACCTGAGTTCTTCTTTGTCGTGTGTTTTAAACGTTTAGGTTATAATTTATTCTAAGTAACAGAGTTTGAAACGTTAACTTGTACAGTTACAACTCTTGGTGGTTATTTTATTTATGTATTTAAAATGTAGAATATTAAATCATTATATAAACTGATAAATTGAAAACGAATAGGCTTAAAATTACTTGCATGTCTGATATTTGATGTTAATTCCTGGTTCGTTATATTATCGGTCGATAAATATGTTTAATAATTAGAATTTGATTAATATTTCACCAAAGATGATCAAATCAGAATTACTTAGTTCAAGTATTAAAGTGGCGATATGTATTATCACTAACGCACTAGGAATTTAGCATCCAACATCAGGCATGTAAATAATACATTTGAGAATTTGACAGTGCTGTTTATACAGCTTTTTAGTACTGTTAAATTATATTTCTTATCACTTGACAATGCTTGCCACGAGTGAAACCTGATCATGATAAATAAAGAGTAGAAATAAGTACAAAGGATTTTTTTGTTTTCTTAATATAATGCCTTACCACCAAGTATTGTAAGTAAATACCCTAATAACATGATATTTTTACAATAGTAATAAGAACTATTTTTTAGATTATTTATAAACTCTGCAATGTTCTGTCTGAGAATGCTTCTTATAGATAGCGAAAGACGCGTCACAATATCTAACACAACACGTGGAGTAAGAAAGCTATCAAATATAATTTTATATTTACATTGTTATTAGTTATAAATTATTTTTTTACAACTAAATAATTTAGATCGATTTTTATATACGTTTAGATAACAAGAACACTTTATTTATTCTAACGATGCCATAAATGAAAGCAAAATGCGTATAACAGATTAAAAATATCAAAGTATTTTAGTTCTACAGTTCTACAGTAAAACTGTAGAACTAAAATACTTTGATATTTATAATCTGTTATAATGGAGTTCTACCAAGTAAATGCCAAATCAATTAATAAAATGCGTATAGACTGCAAGTTCACTAAAAATTTACAATTATATCCGACACATAATAAAAATAGGTTGCTAATTTTTAACGATGCTCTTGCAAATTTCACTTTTTCGTTTTTGAAATTCCTTTTGTTTGTGCCCTAGTTCATTAAACCCACATTGTTTCAAATATAAAATATGCATTGCATGTTTTGACGCGTTCAAGATACGCACTGATATGCTATTAACTCTGAATAATAAAACCATTCCTCAAGCGACTTTAAAATATGTAGAAAATTATTATTGCAATGTTGAAGCTTGTGGTGTGCTGATTGGTTTATTAATCGTAAAGTAGAATCTACGAGAGAAATTCAATCACAATACATACCAGGTATCAGCTCATCAAAATACTATGTTAGTTATACTAAAAACAATATATGTTCCATAAAAGTAGAACTAAATTTATTAATAAATCCATTTGACTCATGGTGTTCAATTGTTCAAATCCTAATAGTTGCATAGATAATCTGGAAACGAGAAGCAGAATACGGCATGGCACAAAAGTAAAATATTGAAGAAAGCAATTTAAAATATTTTAAGTGATTAGCTATTCATTTGCTTACTATTAATTTATTTTTACATCGTGTGAAATTTAAATGGCAGAATGGAGTAATTCTTCATATTATAATTGTATTCGATTTGACCGTTAATGTCAATCTACTGAATTTTTATTCTACACATAAAAGGACTGCATAAATTAAACATTGATTTGAAAAATATAACTCTTTTGGACTTTTTTATATTCCAACTTTTTTCGGTGTAAAAAGAGAGGCTGAGCAACTGAGTAACAAAAAGTTTTTTATGAATTATTTCTGTTGAGATAAACTTCATTAAAAGTACACATGCTACACATTGAGAGTGGACATGATAAATAAAAAATATTATATATAATATACACATCAAATCCTTCGATTTACTTAATGAAGTATTATTAGATTTGCTGTATTAAATCATAAATTTTCACAGTATTACCGACTGACATTTATTTTTTGTTAATAAGAACGAAGCTTTTGATTGGATATTATTACTAAGCCAATTGAATGTGTTGTTATTAAGCCAATCAATAAACATTTTGAAGAAGTTTGAAATAAATTATGTCGTATAATCCAATTTTACTTTAAATTTCTGTAAGCATGGACAGTATTATACGCTCAAAATTTTCTAGTTATAATGTCTACGACAGATTTGTATTGAAGTATGTATATCAAAAACAAATCTCCCACTTTGACATAACCGCGCACACATAAATTCAGTCGACTTTCTCGAAACGGCGTTTGAAATACTATTTTTTTTATTTTATTAAATATAAATCTTTTCCTCGAGAGTTCGTGGTGAAAAAAATCGCAACACAATACAACTAAATCACTTTCGAAAAAGAAAAAAAAGAAATTTGTTAGAGTTTATTGACGTGATGTGCTTTGATATTATATATTATTTTATCACATGAAGTTATATAAATATATTTTTTCTCCACGTTGTATATTATTATATTGAAATTCATTTAATCTGTTACAATTAATTCAATATATATTTTTCGCTTTCTTCTTACAACAACTTGATCTGAAGTAACCATATTTAAATATTGCATTTTAATAAAACAAAGTTTATAACTGTAAATCACTTGATTATGCTTTTCTCTTTTAAGTAACATTTACAATATTCGTGTCTGATGTTATTTATGTTGATAAGTGAGATATCACCAATGTATTTCCTTTTTAGAGGTAGTTAAGGAAGGAAGAATTGTGCAAGAAAAGAACTAGCAGTTAGTTATTTCATACGGTTTTAATATATCAATCTACAGACAGCAAGGAGTCGAAGCGCACCAATTGCAATAAGCTCGTTAAAACTTTAAATCAGCATTAATAATAATCGCTTATAAAATTTTTTTTTTTTTTTTGGCAAGCTTGCACAAACTGATTTGAACTGATTAATGCACAAACTTAGTTATTCCAGACAAAATAAAATGATGTTGAAGAATCTCTTTGTATACGTAACTAATTTTTGTCAGTTTTTTAGACAAATTCTGCTAGAAAAACTGACAACATGGTAAATTCCACAAGAGTTATGTAAAACCATTGATATATTGTAGGCAGCGGTGGACTGCCAAAAGGTAAGCAAGGGTCTCGCTTAATCTTAAAGCAATTCTCGGTTTTCTGGGGAAGGAGTGATTTTTTTATCACTCTTGTGAAATTATATGCAATACTTTAATAAACAATCAATTGTTTCTAAGCACACTTATAATATATAAAAATATGTAATTTACCGAAAAAATATCAAGGTAAATGGCTGAAAATGTACTACTGTGGCGTAGGTAATATATTGGTCAGAAATTGCAGATACATACTAATTTGATTTGAGACTATTGTTTTCTCTTTAATTAACAAGGGCTCGTTGGTCTAAGTAAAATTCAACAAAGAGCTCACGCGAGCCCCTTCCGACCTCCTTCTAGACCATACCTGTCTCTATTATGATATGATATCCAATGACATTCTTCCGCCGTCTTACTCAACAATGTTTACTTCGTAAAGCGGTTGAAGTCATCACCTCTTCAAATAACATTATATCCTCATCCATCATCATTTATTATAGGATGAAACGTGTCCGTTGCTTGTTTTTTTGTCATAATTAACAACAAAGCGATAATAGTATATATTTCGTTTTGTATAATTTTTTCCTTCAAACATTCTCAACTTTTTTATTATTATTCGACATTCTCGTGAGCACGAATGCTATCCGTGTGATAATATCATAGTGTAGGGTTGGCAATAAATAACCGGTATTCTTTCAATACGTAGTCGGTAATTAGAAAAGATCTATAAATAAAATCATAAATCGTCTTAAATGAATAAATTTTGTTTTTTTATTATATTATATATATACAAAAAAAAATATGAACATTGTTAATTTAAGTGAGTCACTATTTTTATTAAATTTATTAAGTTTTTTTACAAAAATAAAAATAATTTATTTCTTTTTATCAATACTTCATATTTATATTTACACAATATTGGGTCCATGATAAAGTGGTAAAGGTCTTTGGCTTCCACGTTTAATTTTACGGGATCAAATTCCAGTACAAATAGCATTTTTTTTCAATTAATTAATCAATTTCTGTTCAAGACACGGGTGTTTGTGATGTTTAAAAAGTATCCCCATCTATCCTTTCCTAAAAACGATAAGCCAACCGCTAGTCTTGTCCTAGTTCTATCCCTACTCTCTTTGAAAAAAGAGAGGTTGAGCAATTGGGTAACAAGCAGTTCTCGTCGAAAAACTTTTGTTATTTTACATCTAATTGTAGACCATAAGTTACAAATTAGAATTAAACTAGATTTTTTTTTAAAAATACATAATATATAATATCGAAATATGTATTGTCGTTTTTTTATTCTCTGCCATCGTCTGATGTATGTATGTATTATATATAGATACGAACTTTATATTATGAATATATTTCACTCTTCTATAATCATACAATCTTTTAAATCCTTTCAAAGATTTTTTTAAAAAAATAACTTATTATTGGATGAGTGAAAGAGTAAAGCACAATCCGACGCTGTGTTTGCGCTCGATAAGTAATACCCAGACAGAAATATTGTGCGAATTAACGTGAACGTGAGATTTCAGTCATACTACAATAACCGTGAACATGAAAGATCTGATTACCGGTTATTATCTATGTGGCATCCCTGCAGTATCATAATCGTATCTTTTGATGACGAAATATTTTTGAAAGGTTGAAGCATCGCTTGAGAATCGCGAGAGGAGAGGCTGTTGTGCAATCGACGTCAGAGTGTTTGCTTGGAATAATAATCTGGGTGCGGCCTACAAAGGGGCGAAAGTTTCCTTCAGAAGTCATCCAAAGAAAGTGGGTTGTGTGCGCCTCTGCTTTATAACATATCATCAGTTGAATACCTGAAATAATGTAACAAAAGAGAGAAATTGAGAAATATTACTTTGAATAATCAAACAAAAAAGTATTTGAAAACAATTACCTAGTAAATTCATTCATTGAAAATAAGCATTCAAGCAAGTGTAAACAATCGCACAGCACATTTTTTTGCCGACAGTCATTCTAGTATGTAAAAAAACACACGCTTTACTTTGATGTTTAAATGTTTCCCATTTTTTATTTGATTTACATAATAATTTAAAAACATCCATTCATCACTTCACACTATTTTGACTATTATTTTATCTGCTTTATTAATTAGTAAAGTCAAATTGTTAACTACCTCTATCTTTAAAACACTATTTTGATTTTGTGAAATATTTTACTGTCGTAAATATCTTTTATTTGTATATATTCTTTGGTTTCCAACGTCACAAATTTAGTACTTCCCTTTCATTAAACTTCGGGTTTCTATGGGGTGCATTCGCATTGAAAAAATCTTCTTATTTCAACCATTTGCTAAACACCAATAATATCTAGCTGATATTTATTGTTATCTACAATGATACTTCTATCAATGCAATGCTAATATTACACAAATTTGCCTGGAGTCACTTTGTACCCCATCGCTCCTCGATCCTATTTTAGACGTTTTGGTATTCAAAAGCTTAAATATAACTACTTTAAAATATGCCAAAACCTTGTCATTTTAAAAATATACTGTTTTCTATATAAAAACAAACCATTTGTCAAGTATTAAATATATCTTCATCGGCCAAAACAGATATTACTCCATACATTTTTTGCAACACGAATTTTGTATCGTCTTCATTTTTTGCTGAACACGTAATTTATTAACATTAACACGAGGTCTCGTGGTTGAACATTTTTAATGTCAAGGATTTACGCTGATCATTGATTCACAAGAGGCCAAAGTGTCTTGGAAAAATGCATGTGCTATTTATATTATATTTCTGTACGTGATAATAAAGTAAACTTACAAAGGAATTTTGAAACTTATGTGTATGTTTGTGTATAAATAAAGACAGGGTTGAATTTGTGTTCGGTTACCGGCTTGGAAAATTTTCCGGACAAAATTAAAACTATTATTTCTTTAAGCCATTTCTGTCATAATATGGTATTTATATTATTGATTATGGAGCATTCCAAGAGAATTTGTTTTCAATACAACTTGGTGTCAGTCAGTTGCTGAACACGAATGTTGAGAGTTTATAGAGGATACGAATAAAAGGATGATGTAATAAATAACCGACTAATCATTAGTTAATTATGATTAGGGTTTCCAATCCCGGGATCTCGTCCAATTTTGTGATCTCGTAATTCTGGGAATGTTATTGTATTTATCCCGGTATTTTAGAGCTAAAAAAGGTCACACATTTCTGAATTTTTCCTCAGTGATCGAACCCGGGATACCGAAAACACACATCTCTTAATAATTGGAAATTCCGAACTTCTCCAAGATTTTATGGTGAACGATCGATCCTGGGATCCGGGACTGGATCCTCTAATTATAATCATGTTGCATTCTTAACATAAGTTTTTGTTCTTACTGAAACCACTTCAGATATAGAAATGATAATAGGATGTGGATAGAAATGAATACTAGTGACGTAATAGCTCCGTTTTAAAAATCAGATTAGTCTGTGTGGGGGGAAATTCAAACATCACAAACATACTTTGATTAATCCATCATGAAAAAATATTAATAGTGTGTTTTAGAAAAAAAAATACAGCGACCGGGGATTGGAACTTGTCAAACTAATAAACCAAAATTAACCGCTATTAATATAATGATATAGTAAAACACTTTTTGTGGTATTACGGCAAACCAGATTCGCTAATTGTAATCATTATCATTTGAATATTATAATTAGAAAGCCTTTCCATCAAGAATTTTTCAGTGACCACCTTAGAAATACAATCCATAAATCAATGAATTTAATTGTGGTGAAGTTTTTACTGTGCAACCGAGAATGATAATTCAAGATAGTTCAACACTCGATTACAATCCAGACTGTTGTATATCACATATCTTACTCATTTTTTTAAATATAACATAAGTCTTAATTTTAAATGAACATGGTTTTCAAGTCGTGATTTTCGCTGAATAGATATAAATTGTAATATTTAAAATTTTCAACTTTGTATACATACTTAAGTACAGAGCATCGGAAATAACATTGAAAATATATTATTTTTCAATAAATATCAGAATACATCTTATTACTAAATCGTTGTTCGGCATGCAATACCGCGTTCCCGATAGTTTTTCTAATATTATTTTGATGACATTCAATGTGTAATCTATTTCCACGCGAATATACGTTTCTATAATTTTCAGTTTTATTCCACGTTTTGTAAGTTACACTTGTAATACTAACAATTTTAAAGTATTTAATTCAGAGCGACACAAATCTTACAGAAATTACACGAAATAAATTATGTGTTATATGGTTTACTATTTTCGTGAAAAATGTATGTCCATAATCTGCAATTTTGGCACATCGTTAATTGACATTCCGCCCCTGAATATTTGTTCAAAACATTCTTGTGTAAAATAATAAAAAAATACAATATTAAAAAATACAAAATTATCAAAATAAAAACCTGTTTCAGCCAGACACCATTTCTGCATTTTTTTATATGTTTCGTTCGCTTGTAAACATGTTGATTCGGTAAGAATGACAGATGCTTACGTGCGGTTTTTTTTAATCACGGTCATCATTTTACGTTGTTGTCGATTTATTTAAAAAAAAAACACAGCTTGAAATAAGCTTCAGCTTACTTAACGCAAATTCTTCTATTCTGTAGATTGTTGTGGCAACACCACTAAAGTATGCATGATCCAGTGGTAGCTTATTGCATGAACTTACTGCACTAAGAATTGATTTTAATTAACGTTGTACATACATTACTTTTAACCAACTTTCAATGAGTTCCACTTTTTATACAACATTTGTATTGATTTCTCCTAAGCTTAATAAAATTTTGTTACATTTCAAGCCTAGATTCATTTAAGATTTCGCTTGAAGGTGCTTAGTGAAATTTCAATATTAAATTTTAATAGTTCAAATTATGTACGTTCACACAAGTTTTGTCACTAACGACCCGGGATTAGCCTTTCGGCATCTTCAGGCGTTCAAGTGCACGGATGAACTTCCGTGGGTTAATCCTTTTCGCCAGCAATGGCTTTAAACTTAGTGATGCATTTATTTATTATATAAACACGATACATTTATTTACTAAGAGGTTCATCCGTGCACTTGAACGCCTGAAGATGCCGAAAGGCGAAACCCGGGTCGTTAGAGACAAAACTTGTGTGAATGTACGTAATTTGAATTAGTTAATACTTTTTTTAAACATTTACCCGAGGGCTCAGAAATACAATCTTTACAATAATGTCGATATTGTAAAATACCAGTCTCACAAATTGAAATGAACACATTCCTGAGAAGTTTTCTTTTTAATATATACGTGGATTCTGAGAGTCGACGATGTACGTTGTTCACGTTTCTGACCCGATGTCAGTAATGTTTTATATACGTGAATTTTGAGATGGGTATATTTGAAATGATTGTGATCTTGTTTTTGGATCTCATCTCGCATATTACTGTGAACGACTATGAACGAAGTCCACATTGAAAAGTAAATTCAAAATTTGAAACGTGACAACAGAAGTTTACATGCAGAACAAACAAAGCTTTTTTGTTTATTATGATTCTATATATTATAGTTGCTAGCTATTTTCAGAACAATACTTAAAAGTAGTGTTGTTCATCAAAAATATTTATAAGATCTAGACAAGGCGTGGGGAACCTTCAGCCTTTTGGCTACCCTGGTGCGGCCTTCTGACCAATTCTGCACATTTTGGATTTGAAAATCCTTGAAAGAGAAAAAAGGGTTTTTGATAATTTTGGGAAATCCGCAAATTTCTCGGCTTTAGAAATTGGTATGAATTTTTTTCCGAACAAAGATTCTCTAGTCAATGTTTACTGCGGCCTTATGTTGAATCAGAAAAATGAATGCGGTCTTTAGAGAAAAAAGGTTCCCCACCTTCGATCTAGACACGTTACCATCTTACGTATTTATATTTATTTGAATATATTTTTTATTTAATAACATAACTTTGGTTCAAGTTGTTTTATATAATATATAAAAAAAGAAAATATACATTATTTCAATCAAAACTATAATGTAATATAATAAGAGTAAGCATCTTGCAATGGCTTAAAAAGTGGTGATTCATTGATATAATTTCGGTCAGTCGGCCGGTTATTCTTGAGAAAATAAATATTTACCTCTAACTGATCGGGTGCTGAATTATTATGTTTTATTTGTCTTCAATTGAAATGTCTAATTTTGTTTTTGTTTTCCTTGTTACAGAAGAAGACTGGGGTGAAAGCACAGCCTACATGCTTCACGAAGGATTCGATGTTTCCGTTTCACCCACGCGCCGCGCGCATTCTCCTCCGTCAGGTAAAATTCCCACAAGAGGAAAAAATCACCGTTCGGCTGGCTCCGTGTCACCAAAAGATCGCTTCAATGTAGCGAAAGAAAAGTTTATGAACCTTGAAAGAGAAAAACTCAACGAAGAAATCGAACAAAGAGGTCAGCTTAGGAGAAATTTAAATGCAGCATTAGCGAGAGGCCCTATTTCTCCATCAGAATTGAAATCCAATCACAGATCAAAGTGGGATGATGACGAAGATATAATTATTGAAAGGAGAGCTGAAATGCCAAGACCTGTAGCGAGAGACTCAAGAGATGCGCCAAGAAATTCAAGAGAAGCATCTAGGGAAGATAGAGATCCTAGAATGAGTAGAGAAAGTAGAGAGCGCAGAGATAATCGTAATCCCAGGGATTCTCGAGAATATCGAGAGCAAAAAGATTCTTTGGAAATGAGAGAGTTTAGAGATGTTCGACCACTGAGGGATAATAGAGAGCAAAGAGATTACAGAGAACCTAGAGATTATAAGGAAGTAAAAGAATCAAAAGATGTAAAAAGGGATGCGCGATATCCTAGAGATCAGAAGGAAATGAAAGATTATCGAGAAGTGAGAGATTATAAAGAACCAAGGGATGTGAAATATCTCCAGGAATACAGAGATGTATCTGATTCAAGACACGCAAGAGCTCCAGAAGAACCTCGCGATTCAAGGGAAAGAACTCCACATATAGAACAACGATTTTATGAATACAGGGGCGATAGGAATGATAAATATTTTGATAATCGTTACAACAAACACGATCCAAGGAGCGATGACGAAGGAGTAGAAAGTGAAAAACAATTTGAAGAAATCCGTTACGCTCCACAAGCGGAAGCGCCAAAGCGACGAGAACCAGAGCCAAGAGTCGGAAAAGTGGAACCAGTTTCCAGAAAAGAGCCAGTCAGAGATGGGAGAATTGAACTTCTGGAAGAAAGGCAGCGCCAAATGGAATCCAAAAGACTTGGAAGACCGGCTGTACAAGATGACAGGTACGATAGAAATCTTGAAATGCAAAGAAGACCTCAAGCAGATAACAGGGACTGGGAAGTACTGCGAAGGTCGTATGCGGAAGCAGAAAGGCCCAGACGTGATGCTCGTGCCAGGCATAGCTATGCTGAACCCGTAGCACGAACTCGCGTAGGTATGGCAACCGTGGCTCCATTCTGAAGGATTACCATCAATATTCCAGATTTATAAATTGATAAACGAACGTCTTCGCCAAACTTTACTGAAATCTAAATTAGATTGTAAAGTTTGGAAAGAGGAGTTTTGTATCATCATACGAATACCAATATTGTATGCTTCTGGAGACATCGAAGCTTTATTATTTGTCATGGAAAATACCAAGTGTTTTCTACGTTATAGTGTCATATTTGTACATAGATGGCTAAGATTGTAAAGTACGGTATGTATTTGAAATGAAAAATATAAGAGAATAGTTCATTTAGTTTGAAAAAAAATGAAATGACTATTATTAAGTTAGATAAATAATTGCTAAATTTAGTTCAACGATTCTAAAAGTCTGTTGGGTTAAATAATTTTACAAGAAAAGTAAAATAATATCCAGTCACCATTTTACAGCTCGGCTATTTGGCTATCTGTTATAATAATATCTCCTGCGGCGCTGATTCTTCCAAAATGTTGTAACAATTATTGTTTTTGCAATTGAAGAAATCACCCATAAAACCCTTTTAAATATTTTTCTTTGCCTTCCCACTCACGTTAAAAAAATATATTAGTTCTTGGATTTATTTATTTCAATTTCGCCTAAAATTCTGTCAAAACCCATCACATTATTTTAGGCCTCCTTCACTCATATATAAAAACATATTTATTAACAATCTGGTCACTGATTGTAAGTCCGTTTTTTATACTTTTGTCTTGTCAATCAAATAGATATTCGTTATTTCATTCATCCAAGGCCATAAGGCTACCCATTTAATGTTGAAAGTCACATAGGGTGAACATAAAAGTCTTCTACGCCACTTCCCATCTCAGTATTTTTTACACTTACACTCCTTTATTATATCTAATGGCACACAAATTAATATCAAAAAAAATCACAACAACATGTTGAATTAGAAACACTACCATAAACAATATAGGTAATAAATACGCACGGAAATAAAATCATGGGGGGCCAATACACATTTAACAAGCCAATAGATATGAGAAAATGTTTTATATTACAATTAATATCTATGACGCATTCATAGGCAAAAATAATTAATCTCTCTGGTAAACAGTTTCATTCAGTCAGTGACGTATTTGTTTTTTAATAATACGCATGGCAAATAGCAGTGTTCATTTGCCAAAAGATTTAAAACTTTCTCTCAGACAAATGAACACATCTGACTCATTTACCACAGATTAAAACGACATTTAGTAAACAAAAAAAAACAGTAATCAGCGAAGGTGTGAACACTGCGGGCGATTAATATCACAGTGGCAACATTTGGTGCAATTATTATAATATTTTGTTTAGCTGTCGAGTGATGTCCATACTAATTAATTTATTAAAACGTCGACTTCCTGGTTTACGTATCAATCTTAATTGCACTTGTTACGGTACTTGCGCGTGCAAACGTCGAAAAATCGAACACTTCCGGCTGTGTGTGTAATGGAAACGGAAATATGAATCAGTGAGAGAATTCGGAATCCATTTTATACATCGTTTTTACGGCAGTAAATTTTATTATCGACACTTCATTTGAATATTTTCAATTTTTTACCATTCAAAGAATTTTACAGGTTTCACTTTAACAGTTTTATTTTAATGCAATGTATTTGATCGACCAATTTATTTTCGATGTACATGCATGTAAAACAGCCATACTCAACCTGCTGCCCAAAATAATTATAGTCACCAAATATTTTACACGTAAAAACCGCTGTACTGGCGTGCCGGCTCGACTAGTCACTGTATTTTACGTAAAATCAGTCGCTAGTCGCGACGCCAATGTGTATCATACATACATACATATGTATGCAGTATAGCATGTGTTTACTATAAATATGTTGCGGCCCACATAGAGGAGCGAATTCGGAATGCGGCCCGGAGGAAAAAAAGGTTGAGTATGGCTGATGTAAAACAACGCCTTGCTACAAATATGGTTGTTATTTTTGAAATGATGAATTATCGTATAATTTTTCATTCTGTGTTCAGGCTTACGACTCAATTGAATAAAATATCTTTTTGATCTTATATCCCAATAAATGAACGCTATTTCAACTTAGCAAAGCATCTTATCGTAGAACGAACAAACGTTAAACTTTTTCGAACAACAACAAAATATCTCAAACTTTAGTTATTCGAATTATGGAGTAGTTATTGGGATTCGAAACGGTCCAATTGAGGATGCTTGTCGATGGTCATAATGCCAAACTGGTTTAGTAAACACGACTCAAAATTCAGGTGAAAGAATATATTCGTGCCGATAGTAGTGCTGCTTTAGTATTCAAAATATAAATCAGTGGATTTAAACCTTAACTACAAAAAACTTTCAATAAAATAAAACCTTTTAAAAACTTATAATACAATGTCAAAATAAATATTTGGTAAGTTTTTTGTTTTAATCGACTTCTTAAACCGTAATCTTTTCGCCTTTTCTCAATCACTGTTTAAATTTAAAAATGGGAAATAAAGTAAGTGCCTTACTAATTCTTTCTTTTTTTGTACTCAAATTCGTTGAAAATATATTTTTTTTACGTTTCACCTCCCAATTGAGGTATTTCAAAAAAAGATTTTTCACGAGAACTGTTTGTTACTTAGTTGCTCAACCTTTCATTTTCGAAGAGGATAATCGTTCTCGCTACGCCCGTTTTGAGGATGGGAAGAGGCGGAAGGGAATTTAAGACATCACATAAATCAATTTATTAAAACTGTCCATGCTGGGATTTAGCCCCGTGATATCTGTAATCTTAGCCAATGCAAAAAAACTGGTTTGCCAAATTAAAAAAAAAACTATTTACAAGCGCGCATTGCTCAAGATTATTTATTTTTCAGTTATTTCATCCATTACATTATTATAAAATATTGATTTACTAAAAAACTAGACCATATTTTTGCCATTTTCCCAGATCAACGGTGATACGGTTTTTGACCTCTGATTAAAACTTTCTTATGCCATGATATGTCGTGTTAAAGGAAGCCGCACCGAAGTAGTTAACTGGGTTACTTTAAAATATTTATTACGAGCCAGCGCGAATTTTAACAACCGGTTCTAAGAGCAGGTATGCGAGCGTGCCAACCTGCTATCTTGGGCACGTCTTTGGTATTGACAAAATCGCATATATTTGACACCTGTTTCCGACATTAGAAACCGCTGGCATATTTACGCGACATATTTTCCATACCTAGTGATATCATCGTGACCTGATCTCCGGCAGGTTAATTTTTGATGCATCATCAAGGCATTTTTAGTGACGACATTGTACTGCTCAATAATAGCTATTTGAAAGTACATAAATCTGTAACTAGACGCTTTAGAATCGAAAAAATGTGTGTTTATTTAAATGTTTTAATTCATTTAAATATTGAAAAAATTGTAGCTGCATTGCCATTATCATGAGCTTTGTAAAAGTACGAGAGAATATTAAAATATGTTCACAAATACCTATCTATCCAGTATGTTTTTTTAGGTATAAAAGGAATTGCTCACTTTATTACTGGCTACACTTTTTCACTCATTTTTGGATTCCTAAGAAAATTATTGT
Organism: Himalopsyche tibetana; assembly: GCA_030503985.1. Taxonomy (NCBI): domain Eukaryota; kingdom Metazoa; phylum Arthropoda; class Insecta; order Trichoptera; family Rhyacophilidae; genus Himalopsyche; species Himalopsyche tibetana. Next base: position 4,296,229 of record JAPJYX010000011.1, on the reverse strand, counting down.
CTATTGCCATTTGAATAATGTTACATCTAACTTCGCATACCTAAGCGTTGTTTGTATAACATTTTCTCTCAAATATCAATAACTAGTTAAAGTTTATATAAGCACTGACCTCAATAAATTGTTATATTGGGTGGGAGTGCATTGCGTACCGGCCGCTAGCGTGGTTCTGTTAATTGACAAAAAACACTAAGTATTTTTTTGTTAAATTTATTATCAAAACAATATTTTTAATCGATACTATTTCATTTTGAGCGAAAGCAAACGCATAGAATTCATTTGACATGTATTGATTTCTAAAAATATTGTTTTGAAATTAGTATCATTCAACTATCTATCCACATTTGTTATTTATATGGTTTGCCATCTACATTTTCAAATCCCCAAATGAAATATTTAAGCTGTAATTTTTAATGAGGATTTATATTTATATCCATGGCCATATCGTTGATAATTTTCTAAAACATTATAAGTATCTCAAAAAGTACAAGTTTTCAGGAGACACATAAATCTACTTTATTCTATCGCCATTGCTTTCTATCGCTATAAAACATTACTGGACTGGTTTTGTCCTCAATATCTTTGATGAAGTTCATAAAGAAGGAAACATAGACGCTCCTATCCATGCTACCTTCTTCTTCGTGATAAACAAAGCACATAACAGAGCAAAGCGTTGTTAGTATTCAATTTATTTCAGAAGTATTAGTACACACGTTTTCTTTTCTCAAAAAAGTTTAATTGATTTTGTGTCGTCATAATTTTTACGATACCCCTAACTATTTCATCCCTTTATATTTATATAAGACCCCTCACACACCTTCTACTTTTCATGGCATAACTTCTTTGTTTTCACAATAATATATCACATTGAAACATTTGTACATTTCAAGTATCAACCACTAAAATAAACCACAATTGGATTACAAACTAAAATTTAGTTTGCAGCGCAATTCCAGCCTTTCTAAAATATATAGCCTGGCAGACTTTTAATTTACAATTTATTATTATAAATATTATTTATATGATTTTTATTGTTCAGTAATATATATTTGAATCTTTTTTTTCCAATACTTACTCTCCCGGTTTCCACAATTATATTTTTTTCTATGTCCTTTTTTATGTTATAAAAGAAGTGCATTATTTTCCTTCATATACAATTTAAATTACAAGTATTTACATAAAATATTCAATCATAAATCGAAAAACATCATATATGAAATGCCAAGGACAAAATAATTCATACCTCTTAATGTAATCATCAACCGAAATGTTTGATTGAATAGTACATATTATTTTAAATCAGTTACTTGCGTCACATAGGTAATATTTTTTTATAACTTTAAGACCATAAATAATTACCTACCTATCATTTGATTCAATAGTCTAAGTAAAAAAATAGACGTGCATTAATAAAATATCTTTTCAATAATATTTTTTTTTTTAAAACCGGAGAGGTATTCTAAATTTAAGTACATAATATTGATTTTTATTGTATGTTAAGAATTTGATTTATGTTATTATTGTCTATTGGAAAATTCCATAAAATTGTTAAATATTTTCTATGGAATATGTATTTTTTGTCTTTTAATTTGAAATAAAGAAGTCACAACATTTGTTATAATATATATAAGAATACTTTGATGCTGAAATATTAACATCAATATTGTAACACAAAATAGGTATGTATTTTTAATAAAATGTTTGAAATCAACAAAATTATTGACAGTTACTTTTTAATACAACTTACTCATTTGAATTACAATAATTATTATTATACTGCCAATATTAAAGTTATATTTATTAAAACTACCAATGTAAGAAGAAAACTATTTTTATACAATTTAATGAAATAAAATGTGTAAATAATAATAAATACTTGTTTTTATTATCTTCCTCTACTGCAGTCTCCTCCAACATCCTTTAAACCACCCATTTGATTTAAAACAATGTCATAACACGGTTGCAAAAAAACAATTTTAGGTTATTTGTAACACGTCAACCATTGGGTGAAATAAATCTTACAAATAGTATTCATTCATATCTGCAAAAACTTTCCAGTCAAATACATTGAAAAGATAGTTAGTAGTTTCACTCTATTTTATAAATATTAGAGTTTGAGATTTCAATATCTTAGAAATCAAAAAGAGCAGCATTTTTTTTGTGAATAAGCTTTTGTTTAACCAAAGGGAAAGACAATTAATCATGTTTATGATTCTTCTTCAATCCGCTTCCTGCCCCATACTTTTCTACTTACTTTTTCAGAAATAGTTGATTGAGTGACCAACTTACATTCAGTTTTTATTTAACACATTCTACTGAAATGTTCAATTAGGAAACCGTTTGTTTCACGATGGCATGGTTCAAAAATTTTATCAAAAAACAATGTTGTCAAACTATACATGATCCAACACAGTGTCAAATATATTTAAAAAAAAAACACATTATAAATAAAGCATTCTTTTGTGCTAATTCCAAATTTATTTATAAGGATAGTTTTGTCCATCACAAGCATTTTCAACTGATCAAAACCGGTCCTGACCCTTCAATATAATGTTTTGACAGTGAACAGCTCACATGTGATAAACATCATTAATACAATTTGACATTATGTATAGGACCAGCAGTGCCAAATACTTTTGCCACTATATATGTACATATATCACTGCTTTAAAAATAATATGTAAGTAGTTATAAAAAAAGAACTTTTAGAGAATCCAATTTTAATTTATTCATTAATCATTTTTCCTCTTGAACACTACGTCAACTAGTCAATGGCAGGCATAATCTTGAAACAAATGTCTTACAGGGAAATACATAGTAAAATCCAGAAAGATTTTCCAATCCAGAGGAATTTCTCATACTATCAGTGAAATTATAAAAATATGTAGTTCAATTTTATTCTAAAAATGACTTTGAATGCCATCTTGTGGCTGTTGTTGCAAATAATGCTCATAAATCAACAAAAAAATGTTTCATTGCTAACAATTCGAATTATTTGGCTTCAAAAATGCAAAATTTATGTATCTTAGCGGTTGATGTGTCGAAGTGGGTGTAAATATTTAATATTTTTTAAATACTGTATTGTTTATTTCCCAGTAAAGAAGCGTTCTTATATGAGTTTCAATCATTGCACCTCACCATTCAAAATAATTTCTTTGTAAAATATAAATCACATGCAATTACAATAACATTTTACACCAGTTACTCAGTGTCACAGGACTTGTTAGTGCTGGATTGCTTGGCTACTGGCGTTGAAAGGTGGAAGACCTTACTGAATGGAGTAGATTATAAAGTCGGTCAAGGTTCACCCCGGACTGAAGCGTTTGAAAAATAGGGAGACCTAGATGCACAGTACTACTCTCTGCTATCTTCTACAGCTATTCATATGTTATTTCTATTAGTCTAAAAGAGAAATTTGAAAACGGTCACAACCTCAAGTTTGTATTAATAAATAAACATATCAATATTTTTATCATTACCACTTAAAATTTTAATATATCGTCGGTTTGATGCAAGAAGTCATTAAAATATATTTCGTAAGAATTACATAAGCTGGTTAATAATGTCTTTTCTTCCAGTAAGTGTATGAAATACAACATAATAATTTAAAAGCTTTGTCATTGAAAAATATTGATTGATTTTAGACTCTAAATGACTTAAAAATTTTATGCAAAATGAGAAAAAAAGGACTGGTTAATGTAACTCAATTTTGACCAAATTGACAATGAATGACTTCTTGCTGCAAATTGACGATATGTATATGATTCTCAACAAAGGTTACTTGATGGAATATTATTTAATATGTTTTAAATTATTTATCTATCGGGTCTGTGGCGTACTGGTCAACGTCATTGGCTTCTGTGACGGATCTCATAGGTTTGAATTTCAGTACGGTAGGCATTTTTTCAATCAATTCATGAATTTCTGTTCTGGAGTATGGGTGTTTTTAATGTCTTAAAATATCCGTCCCACCATTCCAAATCATACAATGAACGGAGAGCAGCAAGGATGATTGGCTAACCATTAGTTCTGTTCTAGCCCTATCCTTCTATCCCTAATTTCTTCGAAAAAGAGAAGTTTAGCTACTGAGTAAAAAGCAGTTCTGCTAGAAAATCTTCTTTTAATATACCTCCATTTGGGTCTGCTGCTATTATATTATAATAAGAGTTTGCTTAAATTAGTCAAAAATAAATTCTTCACTGGACTTTTGTTCTTTTTTTTACTATTATTATGATCAACTCACAGAATGCCTTTGTTTTAGCATCAAACAAGACCAGAGTTTATAATTTATAAAACGTAATAGTTAAATAGTATTATTTCTTTCATATCGAAGTATCCTTGTTCGGCTAAAATATTTTTTTAGAGCGTATATGTTAAATTTAAGTAGGTAGCCACAAACTATAAAATAAAAAAAAAGCAAAATAAACTGTCAAATATTTCAGGTTATGTTACGCTGGTGCTGTCAAATCAACTATGGAAGAAAAACCAGAAATACGAATTATTCCCAAAGAAGTCAAGTCATTTGTAGAGAAAAATGACTGGGATTCTCTTGGAAAACACATGATTGGAAATCTGGAGAGATATCGCGAAAATATCATAATTCCTAGATCGTTTGGTCCAGTTAACATCAAATCAAATGAAGAAAAAATGATTGAATCTGCTGTTGAAAGCTGTGCATTTAAATCTCTTATGAGTTGTGTTATCGGTTAGTCAATTAATATTTTTATACTACATCTTTGTTCTATGATATGCATAGTTATTATTGATAAGCACTGAATAGTTTTCTGTTCATCATTCAGAAATTTGTGAAATTTTAGTTTTGTTTAAACTCATTAGTGTCTGTAAGTATGAAAGGTGATATGCTTTACAACATGCTGCTTTTTTCTACATGAAAATGAACTAAACACTTGCCGCTAATCATGAGAATGCGAATCAAGGAAACCGATAATTACCGCGAAATACCAGTATGAAACTCAGCATAACATAATATAAAATGAAACTTCTTAGAACAAACCATAGAGCATATTTGAAATATGGGAACAAATTTTCGTAATAATATTTCTTAAATGGCATGAATTTTCAGTTGGTATTCTTGATTCCATTGTTCGGTTTTCAAAATTTAAAAAAATGTAATCAGTGGGGCCATACCAAAAATAATACAGTTTATTTATTAAATTACTTTATAAGTCTAGTATTACTTAATACATGTATAACATACATACAATAACTTTTACAAATATTGTAAGTAAAAGTCATAGGGTTCAATTGTTTTTATTGTAAGTATTATACAAGGTAAATAATTTAATTTATTTTCACGAGAATTCTGCAGCAGCTCAGTATCCTTTACTAAAGTAGCTATATCAACTTCAATGTCTATAGATGCCAACGCAGTAAATTTGGTAGTGCTTTATCTGTCATCAAACATCTGTATTTTGATCTAATGAATTTCATGGTTGAAAAGGTACTTTCAGTAAGATATGTACTTCCAAGCATTGAGCTCATTTTGAAACAAAAGTTACTAAATTTAGGTTACCTGCCTTCTGGGACTTTTTTTAAAAATCTTCATTTTTTCACAAGGTTTAACAGTAATTAACAACAGTGTTTGTATCGTTCTACACTTAACATCCATTAGACGGCAATAATCCAACCTTCATTCTTAATTTCCGATATGTAAGATACTTTTTATTGTGATGTAACTAATAGTCTACTCTTGTGGATAGAAATCTTATTGGATGCTTAGTGACGTTTCTAAATGGACACATGTCACATCTTTTTTTATCATACTTACTAAAATGCATCTTATTTATTCAGGATATGGTTTGGGAGCAGCCCTCGGTCTGTTCACGTCATCAGTCAATCCAAACGTAACCGATCCTGGATTAGGAAAGCAGCAAACTGCAAGAGAGATATTTCGGGAGATGAAGGGAACCACATTAGGATATGCAAAGAACTTTGCGATGATTGGTGCTGTATTCGCAGCAGTCGAATGTTCAATAGAGAGTGCCCGAGGAAAATCAGATTGGAAAAATGGTACATATGCTGGCGGGGTTACCGGAGGACTTATTGGATTAAGAGGTTTGAAAAGAAATATTCTTCTAAAACATTGTGTTTATGCAAAAATTAGTAAACTCAACACTGTTTTGAAATACCAATGAATTTTTTATGTCAAATCTGTAACTGAAAAAAAAATGTCAGTAGTCTTTCATTTGTTTACACCCATTGAAAGCGATATTACAGAAATATTTGAAAATATTATGAATCAACACCAAAAGAACATCTTTTGCTTGAAGTTTATGTAAATTGAAAAAGTATTGAAAGCAAAACATGTCATCAATTATTTTAACTACTTTAATGAATTTTGGGATTAACCTAAAATATATCCGAAAAAATCTACAGCTTCAATTAGGATTTGACAATAGCGAACGTTCATGTATACTTTTAGATGACATCATATTGCACACTACTTTCAAAGCATTGTATTCTTATCTAATTTATAATGTGCTCTTTTATTTCATTTTGCAGCTGGTCTACGAGCTGGATTAGTTGGTGCTGCAGGGTTTGCGGCTTTCTCTACAGCGATTGACTATTACATGCACAGTCGCTGAAAACATTATTTCCTCACGAGTGAATGACTAGTTGACACATTTATTGAAACAAAGCACTGTTGATGTTATTCAATACAAATTGGTGGTATTATTTTGTATAGAGCTATTTTAATTAAATTAAGTTATATTAATTAAACAGTGTTTTATATTAACCCTCTGAGTAGTGAGTTTTTTTTTATATTTTGAAAACGCATAGTTAAAAGCGTAAAGTAATCTAATTCATTTATTTTTCTAAAAGCTATTGCTTTGAATTCGGGCCTAGATTACTTTTTGCTTTCATCTGTGAGTATGTGACGCTTTACTGGCGTTGATTCCAGAAAGGGAATCACCAAAATGGAATTTTACACTTTATATTATATGGCTACCGATTTGTTTAAAAAATTCATTTGTTCATTTGCAACAAACAATAAATATCATGTTTTCTATCCACATATGAAGAAATAAAGACAATTCAATAAAAAACATGAGAATGGAAATAAATATTAGACGACACAACATTTGGACACACATATGCGGCAATATTCTTCAAAGGGTTACTGGGTCATGCAGCTGCCCATAAGGCCAACCCACTAAGTAGTAGAAAGAGAACTCCACAATCCAGAAGTCAAGCTAACATATCGACTGGAAAGGAAAAGGGACTTAACCCACAGTATTTTCAAAACAGCTTTTTTTCGATTATCACAACGTATCAAACTTGATACACGTTCTATCAAAAGGATGCAAGCTGCAAATGCCGAATAGGTATCTAAATTTAGCTTCTAAGTTTGAAAAAGATGACCTTGTAAAAAATTAAAACCAAGAAAAACACTGAAATATAGGTTTATCCTAGACAATTTCTTTAATTACTATTAGATTATGTCAATTGAACGCCTGTTTAGAAGTCTCCGTGCACTTCAAGGTTGTTTATAATTCATAATTTGTATATGGCCCAAAATCATCAAAACACGTTTTTTGCGCCTCCTGTAAAATTTGATATGTGTGAGTTACGTCCTTTTTCCTTTCCACAGTCGATATGGATGTTTCAGAATATGAATGGACAAAATCCGTGAAATCATATTTCAAGATAATCGTATTCAAAGTTGATGGCTCATAAACAATTAACCCGGAAGATTAAGATATCGACTAAGGGTGCTTGATGAAACTTTTGTACACTGTATGTCATTAACAACCCGGTTTCTGGCTCTGTTCAGGCATTGAAGTGCACAGATTAACCCTAACTCAATTTGAAGCCAGTTTGATTTCATTTATCTGTAAACAAAGAAACATTTTAAATTTATAATTTGATTCAATTAAAAATAGCTTTTCAATACGAATGACTGAATGAAAATAATTCACTTTTTTTCACCTCAAAAACACGCGGTATCTTGGACATATTAATGATTTATTTGCGCGGTATTTAAACGGTTAATCAAATTCGTTAATCATAATCGAATTTCATGAAGTGGTTGGAATAATAATTAATAGTTGTAGTGCAGTGATGCACAACCTTTACCTTCTAGCGGGCCGCATAAAAAAATTTTTCGCGGATTCGGGCCACAAAGAAAAAAAAGATTTAAAGTAAGCTCAGTCCTTTTTTCCACGGAGCATATGTACGTTCCATGTAAAACAGCTTTACAAAAAAACCATGTAAAAATTTGAATTGAATTTAGATAAACGATTGATAGGTTCCATTACATTATTTTGGCAGTGTTATTTCAAAAACGTGAAAATAAATAAGCTATGCAAAAAAGTATTGAGTACATGCTCATTAAAAATCGTTTCATTGTGAAATATTTATGTTTCATTCATATTTAATTCAAAAGTTAATGCGATCTTGGTCTTTGTTAATTTTTAACTATCCTTCATTGAAGAAAAGTTTTGCTTACATTTATTAAATAAATGTTTTACGTGAAAAAAATATCTAGAGAAAAAGATTGATGGGCCGCTACAAAATTCAAAAAGGGCCGTGGTTTGTGCATCACTGTTGTAGTGTATAAATAGAGATGTTAAAATATTGTGATTATCGAAAATGACGATTATTTCAAAACAAAGTTTTTTGACTTATCGCCTTCTACCAGTATACCAACGGTACGTAGAATAGAATTTTTGAGCATGACAATATCTTCTCAAAATTGAAATTATATAAGGGGAATAAGTGAGTAAGTTTTGGTTAAAATAGATCTTCCTCCCCATCGGACCTCTTGTTGGCCCAGGACATAAACTTTAGCTGAAATATAATCTGCCTTCTTCCCACAGTTGGTACCGTTTTCCAGCATCTTAAGGGTTAAGAGAGAAAAGAATAAAAAACAATCACTTCTTTTACATAGTTTAATGTATTACAAAAATATTGCATTTTTATTATTGCACATTCGTTCAGTTAATTCCACATTTAATTTAATTAATATAAAATTGTTTTATGGAAAAGAATAAAAGTAATTAGAAGTAAATACACTTATTGCACCATTATAGTAAAAACTTAACATCAAACAAAAATTTTCATTATATAGTAGCTTAAAATTATTAATAAAAAGTATAAAAGCGATAACTTAACAAGCTGTAAGTCAGGTCACAAAGTTGCAAAAACTATACTTTCAAAATGACACTGGAAATTTCCATCATCCGATAAGATTTAAATAGTTAACATTAGAATGATAAACTAATGTTATTAAGCTGTTGAAAAATATTTTTATTTAATTCCAATAAGTCATGTTTCAATATCAAAAACTCCAAGACTAATTCTGTTGTCAAGATATTCTTTTTTGACATGAATTTTGCAAAATAACCACATTTGATTTTCACCAACTGTTTAAGTTGCAAACAACGATGAAGGAGAAATTGAAACAGATGTAATTGATTTCATTTGATTTAAAAGAGCTAAAACAATTCAAAATATAGAAGAAGATAGAATCAATATCTTCATTATTCATTTACTTCCGAAAAAAAATGTCTATTGATGTTTAAGTTGACATATTATTAATGTTTTGTTTTGCAATAACCATTTTCCTCGATATTTTGTCAAATGGCTATGATCATTAATTAAAATTTCAACAAGTCAATCACACTTCGATATGATTAAATTATTTAATGATCAAGCAATTGAAATTTCCAGTGACAAAAAGCATACTCTTAAAAATAATCATAACTTTTATTGTGGTGGATAATTTTTCTTATTCACGATAATCATCCTAATTGCAAATTCGCTAGAGTAATCTGTCATAGGCAGAAAATCAAAATTACATTAAGCAAGAGAAAAATATAAAGGAATTTACACACAAACTAGATTGTCTAAATCAGAAATAAGAATTGAAAAAAGAATAGCTGGTCCTGGTGTAAATAGAAATTGTTATATTTACAATATAATAGATTTTGATATAAGTATTGTAATGGCGTACAAAATATTCAATATGGACAACCTCAGATATGGTATAAATATTATTCCCCAACATAAAGAAGGCCAGAGGCAAAGTACCTATATAACATGACAAATATACCATGTTAAAGGATGGATTGTCCAGCAATGCATGACTGCTTATATCTGTGCACTATTAGCTGCAGTAACTGTCCATTTAATAATACATTATTATGTCACAATGATAGATTGTATCTGGATTTGATGTGCGGTTTCTTAGTATATATATGTCACAGTTAATGTGTAAAATCTCATCAATATATACATTAACTGAGGCTATTATTAAAAAACCCGGCTCGTTCCAAAATGCTTGAAAAATTAATCTCGAATTTCATTTTGTAAAACGATATACATTTTAAAAGTATTTTTAGTTTTACTTTGGAATGATATTTTGTATGTTATCAAACCATGTTTGAGACTGCTTTCTAAAAATCCTTAAAAAAGGTTATTTTATTTACTTTAGATCTTCCTGTAAATTTTCTAGTAGTTTGTGTTGCCTGATTTTACCACTGATTCAAATCATTAGCATCTGTTATTCGGAAAAAAGAAACTTTTTTCAAATGAATGTTTAAATTCATAAGCAGTTAAAAGTGACAACTAGTTACATTTGTCATTATTTTCAATGAATTCGGTGGTTGTTTTGTAGTAATATACTTAAAGAAGAAATTTCCCTTTTTGTCTTAAAAGTTTTTTTACGTCAACAATGTGACTTAGGTGAAAATTGATAATCATTTTAAAACAATATAAATATAATTAATATTCAATATAAATTAATAGTATAATAATAATAGACATCACCTTTATATAAAAATATGTAAAATATTGCACTGAAAAGGAATCAAGAGTAATACATAAAAATAAAATATTATTAAGATGTCAAAAAGCATTTTACTTTTTTATTTCATTAAAATATCACCAAGTGAAAGTAATCTAACCTAAATATTTGAATGATTCTTTACAAAAGAGTTACCCATTCCCATTTCCCGTTGGCATAAATGCATACCTAGCCGTAATATCATTATTTTACAAGTAATATTAGTTTACAAGGTAAACCTTTACATCTCCAAAGCACGTGTTTTTAACAATAGAACATTAAAAAATAGGTCTAGAAATGATACCATTTGCAAGGAAACTTATTTTTATGAGTGGAAAAGCCAAAAAAATTACATTAGAATCACTGGACATCGATAATCAACATTATTTTTTAAATTTTTTAGCATAACAGCGTTACTCTGTCAATTATTCTTGGTGAATAAGGATTACATTAAAAAATAAAACAAGACTTATTCGGTTACAAGGATTAGCAACAATTGGTTACGCTCATCTTGAACATTATCTACTGACTTCTTTTAAAATAATGTGCTTTTTCTTCAGAAATATCGATTTGTCATTTACCAACTACTGCCAGTGTGGTGTTGATTTATTCTGTTATTATTTTACTCTAATTGATTCAAATGTACGGTTATTTAGTCTTCCCAGAAATAAGCACTGTTTTCTTGGTGAATGACATCTTTTTAAAGAGTATTCCGTAATTTCTTCAAGTCAAAACGTGTGCTGTGGACATGTTAGGTTTTACCGTTTATAAATAGAGTTAATAAACATTTAATAGTTAGAATTAAAATAAAGTTTTCTGCTCTTTCTCACAAGTTTTTGTTACACATTTTACCTGTAAATGAGTGTTGATGAGACCAAAGCATAAATGGTTTGACAAACTTACAAATAATACATGTCTGTATTATCAGAAGATTCTATCCTTTCGAAAAAATAATACTTCATATTACTTGTTATGTTATTTTTGGGGTATGACAAGAAAGAAATAATAAATATGAGGCAAGCATCGAGTAAATATTTGTATAATAAATGGTAGTTATACGATATTGGTTATATTTTTAATTATTGAAGTGGTGATCTGAATTTTATGCAAATGTGAGAAATCACTATGACTTGATTAACACGTTTAGTGCTAAAAAAAATCGACCTAGCGCGTTATCTACATCACATATCATGCTAGGTGCATTATTTTCCATGTTGCAAAACAGCTTAATATTGTATCTTTATTTCTTTAGTCCTCAACAGAGAACTATGAGCCAAACAGAATTGGATTCTTATTGCATGGTTATCTGATGTCAATGATCTCTTAGTTAAATTAACAGTCAACGTGTAAATTAATATATTTTTAAGATAGCATGACTGACTTTCATGACTGTATATAGTTTCTCAATAGCATAAATAACAAAATCTTTATAAGCTGTCACTGTTTTACAAAATGGCGCTTAGTGGGGAACTATATTATACAAAGCCCATTTAGAACATCACAATGAAATTTTTATGACGTATATCAGATGAATTGATATATAAATGAATACAAAAATAGAGGTCATCCATTAGTAACATCACACGATGTTTCGACACCCTTCTCCTTGCACGGTTACAGTTCGTCACAATATCGTTTACCCTTGTGGCAATTTGTTAAGCCTCCAGGAAAATTTTGTAATGAATATTACAAGTGAGAACCTCAGTAAAAAAAGTTTCACAACTCAAAATTGGCCATCTGTTAGATAAATATGTAACTCGATTCCAAATGTCAGAATATATCTTCTGAAAAATGTCATTTCTATAGTTAGTTAACGCACCGCTATAAAACCACTTACACTATGGCTGTGCGGCGATTTCTGAGGCGTGAAATGTGACACTATTTACGATCACAGCAAAGCTAAATCGCCATTTTTTGTATCATTTCTTAATTGAATCTGATATCTCAAAACTGACTTTTTTGAATTGTGACACTCTTCTGATATTTGGTTGCCTTTTATGCATCCTCTATTTAACAACCACTGTATCACTATCATCATTGTATATTATATTATGTTAGACCCTCGCTTAAAAGTAATGTCATATAATGGATGGCCCCTGATTTTGAATGATTTACAGTAGTATGTAATGATGAAGTATCAAAGAAATAGGATAGAATTTCGATTGTGACACTTCTGGATGACGTAACTAAGTTATTTATTGTTAAATTCTCATTAAATCAGTTAATATTAGAGGTTAAAATGAAAAAAATACAATGAAGTGTAGTTCCACATATATCGCAATTGGGGGCCTATCGTAAAAACTGACATACTATGGGAAACACAATTCTTCGCTCATTGTTAATGCATTACATACTTCAATTCCATCGACAACCAATCATTGGACTACCAATCGGAATGTAACAATAAGGACCAACTAGAAAAGAGAATTACCGTACCAGTTAAGATTGGATGGCAGTGCTATAAGGGTCGTTAGATTTATATGAAAACCGTACCAGAAAAGAAACGATGTCTGGTAATCCGGTAAGGTGCTAATAGGCATGCCACAAATTTGCAATACTTTGAAAGTAATTATAATGGCCAGGAAGAAGTGCTGAAGGAAGACAGGACCCACGCAGCCTTGTGCTAATGATCGATTAATAAGCACTCATTAACATCAACAACGAATCTTGTTTGTAACGTTGAGTATATGTGTCTACGACAGGCCCTTTAGGTTAAGTGTGAAATCTATCGAGAACTAATTTCAAAACTAGCTTTCTTACATTATAATTTATATTGTCAGTTATGTAAAATGCGTTTCACTTATTGCAATATTTAGAGACTCGGCAAATTTTTAATAATATATTGCTTATCTATTAAATTATGGTAGATATCCTAGTGAATCGGCGAGAGCAGCTGACGGACCGCGGTAGAGACCTCTGTGAGCGCTGAGCAGTCTTCCATCTGAGAACAAATTGGCCACCTCGGCGTTCTTGTGAGACAACAAAGCCTCTTTAGAGCTATAGTTGAATGCTGAAATATAACGATCTGTATTTTAGTAACGGTTGATTGGCAAACAATAAATGCATGAAAATTACATTCCGCCAATCATTCTGACTATTATTCTGAATACTGTTTTTTATAGATTTAATAAAACATGCACAGGAGACATTTTGATAATTTTACTTATTAAAATTATGACTAATTTTAATTTTGGTCTTAGACCAGTTTTTAAATTTTTTTGGTAACAGTTTTCATCAAATTGTTTTAAATTTGTTACAAATTTTCCAAAAAAATCTCCATTATATTCTTCATCATATATTCCTTTCACAATTATTGTTTTTTCTCATTATTCATTATTTGTCCTTAGTTCCAGCCAAACGCCCATAAGTACATTGCTAAAAAATACCACAATCATCGTTCCCCAATCTATCTTTTTCTTCAATCTATCGTATAAATGTGAGAAATGAAGTGAGCCAAGATATTTAGCATTTGAGTACCGAAACGTCAAAAACAGAATTGAGAAGCAATGGGGTACAATTGACGCCAGACAAATTTGGTATCAGTATAAAATGAGGTATCATTGAAGATTACAATAAATATCAGTTGGATATTATTGGTATTTAGCGAATAATTGAAATAAAAAGAATTTCACAATGAAAATGCACCCCATAGGAACTTAATGGTTAAGGAAACGTTGAGTTTAATGCGTTATAATATTCTCTATGTCTTAAAGTATTGTAAAAGTGAAGTGACCTTAGTAAGTACACATTGCAATAGTGTTATATATCTTCTGAAAATAAAAGTATTCAATCCACAAAAACACTCAGTAATAACTCAAGTACTCAAGTCCAATAGAAAAGTTTCACCGTTTTGCTACCCGGCTCATTTCACTTTTCAAGGACTATTCACAAATTTTACTTTGATGACCAAGACTACATGTCTGGAAAAAGTAAAACAAGACATTCAAAAATAATCAATACTACCTGGAATCCGTGAAGATCCTTTCCTGCTAATATAGTGTCCAGTAAGACCTTGATTAGCCATGAAGAGGTCGTAATCGAGAGCTAAGTTGTCGGAACTGTAACTCTTCCGTCCACCTCTGCTGAGGCTCATCGCTGAACCAGTTCTACCGATCTCTGTTGAGCAGCTCATTCTTTCGAATGTGTCAAATCTAAAAGAAGATGTATGAAATTAACTAGTGTGAGATTGAAAAATTTATGATCGAAACTAAATATTCACATAATAGTTTATTAAAAATAAAGTATCAAAAAATATATTCACACCTTGAACTTCTTTTTGTTAAAAATTCAAGTGCGTTGACTGAATTATCGATAACTGAACGAGCCTTTGGTCTTAGCGGTTCATAATACAGAGAATCCAATGTTGCAGGACCTGGACCTGGGGCTGACCGTCGTCTAGGTGATCTTCTCGAGCCACATTTTACTATCCCTGAATGTCTGTCTCCGATGGAATCATGACGGACGCTGATCACAGAACCACAGTGATCGTTACTGATGTGATTCTTGTGATGATCTTTGTTGGATTCGTGTCGTCTCTTCGCCATGTTGTGATGGTCGTTTGTGTTGTGTCGCAGGTTGAGAGATCCATGTCGATCACTTTTAGTGTTGATAGCGTGTCGTTCATTTTTATTATTATTTACTTTCCGTTCACTTTTATTTGTATTGTGCCTGTGTTTTCCTGTGTGGCGGTTGTTATTTGTGTGATGTCGGCCTTTGGAAGACGGCGGACCGTGGCGAGACATTATGTTGGCGGTGTTGTGTAGATCGGCTGCACTTGTGTGGCGCATCTCTTCATTGTGACAGTAGCACTTGTCGCTGTCTGCACAGCTTTCTGTATCACATCCACAACAGCTGTAGCATCGACTGGATTCACCCTCTGTACAGTCGCAGCATTTGTCATCTCTGTAAAAAAAATAACATTTCGTCAGTATACTGGCAAAAGCTTGTATATCAAATTAAATAAATGCAAAATGTGTGTTTCCTTAATGTTTGAGGGGAGTAAACATTAAAAAAAGCATGTAAATAAATATTACATTGTGATGTAAATTTCTTCAACCTATTAAAAAGGTAATTATCAATTTAATGTATGTATGATTATGTAATTGGATATCTTTCATAAATAACTTCCTTTTCTTTATATTAAATATTATCTCACCTATCACAGCATGCGTTCAAATCCACTGGGGGTGTAGGAACCGCACGAGGTCTCGCTCTTGCTGCACAATAACATCTATCTGCGCAGCTCTCCGACTCACATTCAGAACAAGAAACATATCCACTGGAGCTATTTCTGTTTTGACAACCCATGCGCCTACTCAAGGTCAAAAAATCAGAATCTTCAGAAGTGCTAACGCGCTCTACGGCTCTCCCTTTGCCTTGTCTGTGGGAGCTTTTGACAGTGTGACCGGCCTTCTCCGATCTCTTTGAATTTCTTCTCCTGACACTTTGTCGTTTTGGAGTTGGAGCTGACGTTTCCTTAGGGTGGAACTGTCGTAAATCATAACTCGAAGTTGAAACTGAACTTTCAGACGTGGCAATCAACTTCTTTTTGTTTGTAGACATTTTGGAGACATCAAAAGGGTTTATCGGCTTCTTATCGCCGATATTTAACAGCTTGCTTTTTAAGATATCTTTACCAAACGGTTTTCTAAACACCATTTTCAGTCCTCTTGCGCCAATTAACATTTTTTTCCGCTTGTTTTGGACTGTACTGTTTCTTCTGAGGAGCTTTTTCTTCTGTCGTCTCATGATGGCTTTGCTGTGTTGGAATAGTTCATCTTTTGTTAAAGTAACAGCTAATTTTAAGAGAAATTCTTTGTAGATCGGCTTAAGGTCATTAAATGACATGCCTTCTGCGTCAATTATGGCTCCTAGAATATCATCCATACTGTGGAGATCTTCTTGAACTCGGAATTCATTGAATAATTCATTAAAACCGAGCGGAGAGCCTCCACCTTTTTTACCATTATTCCTGTAAAAAGAGAAACAGATTAATTTTGTATTTCTTTAAACTAAATTTTGTAAATTACATATTTTGGGATCCAAAGTATAACAATCGCCAATACGTTGTTTGCTCCCATGCTTTTCACAATTATTATATGAGCTCCTGAGATCTGAAGTAGTATTTTAGGGAAAAAATATTTTGTGAGCTCATTAAATATACACTGCAATAGTGTTTTCCTGTTTAATATACAATCTACAAAAGGTAAAGACATGATTGTGGACATGACAATGGAAAATTTTCACCATTTTGCTATTTGGCTCACTTCACCTCTCAAGAGCTCATATTATAACTGCTGAGTTTATATAAGAATAAGATTGATAACTCTGTTGTTCCTGATAGATGTGACACATGTTTTGCGTCATTCTAAAAATTCAATTACTACATTTTAAATAAAAATTTTACAATATAATATGTTGAAGTCTACAACCAGTGGAATATCAAAGTTATCGATTTGAATTTAATATTAATAAAGAAGCCACAAAGTTAACACCGAACCCATCGAGAATATAAGTATATTATAATTATACCAATTTCACATGTCAATATTTACTCAATGTGGTTGATGCGCAAAATATGTTGACAAAGAGCGTATATGTATTGTGTTGTGCTGCGCTATACATACATTTGACTGACTTATAATTCAAGATAAATATAGTAAAATATGTCATCAAAACTGAAAAAAAATGCATGAAAGTCATATTATTTCTTTATATTTTATAATGACTTAAATGCAGACAAGATATCTCGTAAAAACTCAACACGCCAGTTACGAGTTAACTTTTAAATAACTAATTAAATTAATAATTGCAAATTATAGCCGGCGTGCTAGGTAATTACGTACTTTTTCTACAGCAGATAAAAGGTTAATCATAAACCAAATTCTTGGAAGGAACACCTTGTACATAATGCAACAAAATATTATTAATATGGATTAAGATCACCACAAATACTCGAAAAATCTTACCTATCATCTTTTAGTAACATGACTTTGTTGAAAGGCTATGTTTTTGTTGAGAATAATAATCATCTATTAGCTTAATTGTATTCAGAAATAAAAAAAGCCAGGCGTTCGTAAAGTTTACCTTTGTCCAGTGGACTTGTATCTGCTTAATCCGCTAGCATTGAGAAAACTTCCAGAGCGAGGAATTGCAACCTTGGTCAATATATCCCCGGGCTCACAAGAATTCCTCAAGCTGTGACTCCTTCTCAATGGCTCCATTGCAGTTTTAGCGCCAATGTCAGCAGGCACGATGGTCTCATCCCGTTTCGGCTTCACAGGAACTGGTGGCGGCAGTGTAGACGGTCTAGGTATATCTTTACTTTTTTCCAGACCAGAAAAGAGTTCTATTTTTTCAGACACTTTACTTCTGACTGAAGAATCTTTGCTGCTGTTGGGCTGTTTATTATGCTGATTACTCAAAAATTCCATAGATTCGTTGTAAATTGAATTACTTCCTCCGTTTTCTTTACTGTTATTGCCGTTTGATTTTTCATTTGTATTTTTAATGCTTGCAAGTTTGGCTTTCACTTGATCGATTCCTGACATTTTATTATTCGGCGGCGGAGGCGGAGGGGGCGGAGGATCAGGAGCTTCGGGTGCTCTTCTGCTTTTCAACGATTTGACTTTACTCACCGCATCTTGTCGAGTAGAATTTCTCGAATCACTTTCACCGCTCAATGAAGAAGGTGCTCTTTTACGGCGCGGAGGTCTGACGGGCACGCTACTACTAGCGATGCTCGGTCCGGCGATACCGTTCCTCGCTCTGGGAACTCTACTCATGTGAGCCATTAACGATTTGTAAAGTGTTGCCGCAATTACGATAGCGTCTTCAGAAGTCTGACACACAAACCCGTGGCATTCTAATTGTTTAGCCACACCAATTTTTCTCATTACAACAGTAAAAAGCGGTGAGTGTGCATTTATATCTCTCCCTAAAATGTATTTCTTCTCAGTTGGTTCAAGACTCTTAAACAAAGCTTGCTTATCAATATTATCTGGATCAGTTATCAACGGCAAGAAAGCATACTGTATGATATTCTTGTCTTCTTCGGACGGTTGGATAACAAACTTTACAGCGGACCAAACGGCAATTGTCGGAAACGGATTCAACTGCTCCAAATCTCCCTTAGCACTACAATGCCGTACATGCAATCCAGCTCTGGATATATCCAAACGTGCTGCTAACTCCGGGATATGAGAAAAATTTACCATCGGCTTAGATTTCCTATAAGCTAGATACAATCTGGCTAGAGGTGCTTGAAGCCCAGCTAAGCTAGTAACTCTCCGAGGAAGAGGAGTAGACCCAAGATAATCTACGCTGAAGGAATGAGCTCCCGGTGTATTACTATCGGTTTCCAATGCTAATTCGCTGAACATGCGCTCTATACTAGCTTGGACGGAGTTGCCAGAAGCCTGGCCGATACTGTTTGAACGAGTTCGTGAAGATTCAAGAGCTTGGACTAGACCGCCAGGGCCGTCGAGTCTACCTGATATTGATGGAGCCTGTAAGCAAAAGAATATGAATTTATATTTTTCTATACTCATATATTTTTATTTTTGGAAATGGGAAGGTATCATTTATAACTGAAAGTGTTTTGATATCTAAGCTGCCAATATCTGACAGTCTGAGACTCGCATAAAACCAAGTGCCTCCTGTTCAACACTTGCATTTTGACAGTACTGCTTTACGGTTGTGAGTCATGACACATTACACAGAGTAACTGTATACAGTGCTTTGATAGCAAATGCCTCTACAGAATACTAGGACTGCGGTGGTTTGACTTTATCAGAAACACGGAGATAAGAGAACGGACCAAACAGCTCTTTATCACGTCCAAAGTGAAAAAGCGGCGATGGACCTAGCTTGGACATATGCTGCAGAAGCGTCAAGTAAGCCTGAATTCTGCCTGTCTCTTTTACCAACCGGATGGATCCGGCCGTTGCGGAATGCCACCAACTACCATTCATAGGATGTACTTGGCGGAGCTACGGGATGCTGAGATGTCATGGGAGGTGGCAAGAAGATTGGCGGGGGAATGAGAGTCTTGTAGGAAATATGTGATGGCCATATTGAAATGCCATGGTTGAAAAAATATCTTTTACTGCTGTAGAAGTCTCTATTTGAGGAGCAAACATTCAAAAAGTGTTTTGTCACAAATTTTGAAAAATGGCGTTTTATATCAATTCTGATAGCCCATTATAAAACCTATGAATGGAAATCAAAATAAGTGTCCAAAAAGGTTTTTTTTCATATTAAAATGAAATCATAAAGTTGACACGTTCATACAAACCGTCACTTTTGCAACACTTAAATCATTATTTTCCAAGCTTTGTATTTGTGTGACAAAACACTTTTTGAATGTTTGCTCCTCATTTATATTTAATTAGGTAATTGTTTACTCAATAGCTGTTTCACAATTTCCTCTTCCAAAAATAAACTTTTTAAAAATATGTCTGTCGTTTGGACCTCCAAAAAAATATTACTTAAGCTCAATAAGTTTACTTTGATGGTCATTAATGTTTGGCTAAATGATCAATATTGAACATTTATGTGCTCAATCACATTCTCTAATTTAACAATTTGTTATTTCAATATCTCAAAAATAATATCTATCATTGTGGATTGAAAGTGTAATCCAGAGCTATGGCTCAAAATCTAATATAATATAGTTGAAGCCGATACCTTTGGCCTTGCACTGCGAGATCCAACACTCGGTGCAGGGGCCGTTCCATATGTCTGGCTAATGACACTTCGCTCCTCGTCAAACATGCTGTCGATGCGCTGCTTGTAAAGGGATGCTGACGAGACGCTCTCACGACCGGAGAGTCGGAAGCCACTTCCAGAGGCACCCAGGCCCACACCCATCGAACTTCCACCACGGTCACACAGCACCATCTATTGGAAATGATAACACTAAATATGAAAGAAAAAAATAAGTATTTCATTACAGTTTTTTTATATTATGTTGCACAAAATGATACCTCAAGGAAAATGATCTTTTTCTACTAGAATGATACTAAACCAATACCAAATTTTTAATTGCTTGCTTGACTTGACATCTTGATAGTAATTTTGTAGAGTGCCAACATAAGTGAACGACTTTATAGTTAATAATTTAAAATTTACTTGTACAATCTAAAATTAAACCGATTTTGTTGACACTCCATCAAACATTATTTTCTTACTAATTATTAATTACTGCAGCGATTTCCAACCTGGAGAGGCGTGGGCTATTGCAAAGGGAGGTGCGAACAGTCCAAAATATTTATTTACCCTTCAAAACATATATGGGCAACCACCGGCCCGTCGAGCTATTTTGTCCGGCCCTGATTCATCTCGGTGAAGTAATAGAGAAAGAAATTAATAGTTCCAGGGTGGGATTAAATAATGGAGATGACTCGTTCATTATATAAATAAAAAAATATGTAACAAGTAGCAACGTGTTTTATTTAATTTAATATTACTTTATTATGTTTAATAATTTGGTCCGGCCCTTGACTCGGAGTCTGAATGATAATTTGGCCCCATACCTAGGAAAGGTTGCCCATGCCTGCTTTAAAACGTGTCTTTATTACTATGTGAAATAAAGGATGGGGAGGCGTGAAGATATTTTTTTCTTCAAAGGGAGGCGCAGTAACATAAAAGTTGGAAACCACTGAATTACTGAGTTATGTTTATTTAGATTGAAAACCATGTTCATATTTCAATAATATATTGGTTAAGTCTGTTACCTACGAAAAATAATACCACAGAACTAAAATTACAAAAGGTTATTTGGAACTAAATGATCTCTTTTAGACTAAATGATCCCAGAATCATTTTGACTCGACTTTTTTTTAGTTGTCGCAAAAAAACAGCTAGGGAATTCAGTTTCAGAATTCAGTCATAGTATTTAATATGTATTTAATTATAAGTATATTAGATTAATATATACTCAACATTTTTAAAAAAAAATATTCTGCAATGAATCACACACGAATCGGGGCTTCTTAACACTTTCTACGACAAGCTCCAATAATTTAAATATTGTCATAAATATTTTACTATCCAAATAAATCTATGCGCCAAAAAACATTTCACAGTTATTTGTTTGAAAAAGTGGGTATAATTATTTATTTATAATCATAAGTTATTGTTATTAGATTACAAATATAATAGATGGCTTATACTGAAGCGGTGATATTTTAATTTTCAGCAGAACATAACAATGAAGTTTGGTATCAAATGTTTGATATACAATTTAAAAATGATCTCTTAAAATTAGCAAAGTCAACGATAATGATAACTGACTTTAATAAACACAAGCTATCTCGTTTAAACAAAATCACACCTCTCTATCTCAACGATTATCTCAAAACTGATCTGAAATCGATCACATTATAGTTGAAAACTAGAGCAAAATCATCACATAACTTATTACTACTTAGTGGTATTTCGTAACACTTTTATATGACGACTAATACATAATGCTTTGTAGAACAATGACTGAATTGTTAACTTCCTCACTTTGTGCCTGTTTTTCTTTTTATATTCACAGCATATTAATCAGTTGACGTTTGGACAAAGAAGGAGTAGAATCACACTCCTCAGCTCCTGTAACAATAAGATAAAAAATGTAAATTTCAAGCTTCTTCCTTGTTAATAATAAATTGAATCAAACAATAATTCAGCAACATTCAGATTTACAAAGGTACTTGTCACACTTGTACAGAATAGATAGGAACTTAAAATAAAGTAGTATATATTTAATTGAGCCCGTATTATGTTTTTTAATCCGTCGATTTTTCTAGGTACTATATTTTGTAATCCAGAACAATCCAAAACAGTGAATTTGCGGCTATTTTTTTATTACGCGCGTACGGCTTTTCAATAATATTTAATTTAAAATTTACATACATAAGCAACTTAAAACTATTTCTATGCATGAGTCTTATAAAGAATTAACTGAGACATCAAATAACCGATGTGCGCTTATTGCGTGCCGAAAATGAAAATAAAACTACACGTATAAATTACATTATCATGTCTAAAAGTCAATTCTGTCGGCAATCGGTTTTAATAATTAAGACAAATAATGTGTGTTTGTGTGTGTGGTATTTTGTGTTATGTCAATAAGTATGGTACATTCGTTATTTACCAAAATATCTACCAGTCTACCAACTGAATGAGCTAACTGAAAAATTGTCTACAAAGGATTTCCGATTTTCATCTGAGACATTTTGGCGTACGCCTGAATCAACATCGTATTCAAATAAATTCTTTGTAACCAGCGTAACTCGGTTTTATCGAGATCAGATCTTGAAAATAAGATTCATTAAGTTTCTTAATAGTGTATGCAAGCATGTGCGGCATGTTTGAATAATTAAATAAATGCTTGATGATTACTCTTCCGTTACGAGAAAGTACGCTCAAATAAATATTGCAGATTGTTCGCTCCTTGTTTCGTTAAACCTCCATGTAAACAGCCATACACATTATTTTGTATCTGTACGGATTATTTGTATAAATATGCACGGGTGACAGGATAAAAGAAAGCTCAAATTATAATTCGTACGTATGATTGGTTCGCTTATAAATGACGTTACACGATTTTGGTTACATGATTGAGCCCCTAAAAGTTAAAGTGAAAGTGATTGAGCCCCTAAAAGTTAAAGTTAAAGTGGTATTTTGGAAAAAAAATGAGTTGCATTTTAATATTCGAATGAGAAAAACCGTATACTGAGCTTCGAGAACAGATGCTTGCGTTGGATAATGGGGGTGAGGTGGTTTGATTTTGTGAGGAATTCAGGGAACGTACAAGACGGCGTCCCGTCACGTCAGTGGTTATGGAGAGACGTTGGAACTGGCTGGGTCACGTGCTGCGGAAAGCCTCAATCCTGCCTACCTCTTCTTTCGACCGGTGGGATTACGGCGCCCTAGACGTCCGTCGGGTACTATCCATAGGATGTACTCGGCGGAACTGAGGGATGCTGGCATGTCATGGGAGAAAGCAAATCAATTGGCAGGTGACAGGGAAACATGGAGGTGCCGCGTGGCAGCCATTAGCTCCACATAGGGAGCGAATATGGCCAAAGAAGAAGAAGACAATGTCTTAATGATTTAAAGTATCGTTAAAGTTAGGTGAGCTTAGTAAATACACACTGCAATAATGATATTTTCTTAAAATAAAGTAAAGACGTGATTGTACTTTAGTTTTACCATTTTACTACTACGCTCACTTTACGTCTTGAGGGCTCAAATATGTAACCCAATATCGGTATCTAATATTATTAATATGTATTGGCTTGAGACTTGAGTGACTTTTGGGCTGAAGGTTTAAAAAATACTACCATCAAATAATTATTGTAAAGTTAAATTTTATCGTTAACTTCGTTAAAAGAATTTAGCGCGAAATAATTGACAGCAATAACTGTTGAATTAAATTAGTATAGGTCAACCAGCGCACTTATCTTTGCAACCAACGAGAAATCTGCTCGGACGTTATTGGAGCAACTTCTCAAAATGTGAGGCATATGAAAAAAATATATTTTTTGGAAGGAGCGAGACAGTAAATTATAAATGAAAGCACATAAAAATCCAGTGGCATTATTCGCGCTGTCATTAATTAAAAGATCAGGAAAGGGTCTCCTCGGTGGTCGCACCTAGGGCATCCAATCCCAAGATCCCGTTCAATTTTCTGATCCCAAAATTCCGGGATTGATACGGCTGCGATCTCGAGATTTCGGGATTGAGAAATTTTGAGCAAATCCCGAAAATTGACACGAAATTGGCAAATCGAGAA
This sequence comes from Himalopsyche tibetana, assembly GCA_030503985.1. Classification (NCBI taxonomy): domain Eukaryota; kingdom Metazoa; phylum Arthropoda; class Insecta; order Trichoptera; family Rhyacophilidae; genus Himalopsyche; species Himalopsyche tibetana. The sequence goes on along the minus strand of JAPJYX010000011.1, from coordinate 4,271,639 downwards.
TTTCAGATTCATCGGTGAGCTAAAAAAAACCGAGGTTTTGTGACAATCGGGAAAAAAATATACCAAATCGAGGTTTTCAAATTCCTCGGTGAGCTAAGTTTGGAGATAATCCGGGGAAAAAGTATAGCGAATTGAGGATTTCAAATTCCTCGGTGAGCAAATCCCGGGATTGAAAATTAACCAATTCCGGGATTGGATACTCTAGTCGCACCATTGACTCACCAACCCAGGGACGTTACGTGGGCATAGGCGAGTAGGCAGTTGCCTAGGGGCGGCAAGTCATGGGGAGCGGCAAATAACCACAGTTTTTTTTCACATGACTAAATCTTTTTAGCATACGAATTTGGTTAAGAATAAATATGATGCCTCAATGCCTTTGATAAAAATATGCCGACAAAAAACTTTTTAAATGATAATAATATTATGACCGGTGGGTAAACAGTAGTTAAATTTACAGTACAAATTTACATGTGGCATAGGTGACAGATTAGGTAATTTTTAAAAAAATCGAAAAATAGAAAAAGTGCTATTTAAATCTTCGGCTAGGGGCGGCATATGGCCTAGGGACGTCACTGCAAGAGCCTCTAAAGAAGTCAATCAGATACGAGTTAAGACGGACCATTCTCAAAAGTTCGCAATATGAAGTTGCGGTGTTCTTGAGTGGCTGGTGCTATCGATATAATTTAGTAAAAAATCTTTCTACTTTTATCAATACGCTTATTTTATTAAACTAATATGTTTACTTAAGATAAATCATGAAATAAATATCATCTATAGTCATAGTATAATAACATTTATACAGCCAGCTGTGGGCTGACATACGCTAACAAGGGGCTTGCTGAATTTCAAAGCTATTCTTGGTGTTCCAGAAAACGGGTGATTTAAAAACTATTTTTTTACAATTATACGTAAAGCTATCTAATTTTAATACATATTCTTATAGTTTGTAACAATCATATTTAATTAATAGCGATAGCTGAAAATTGTATTAACCTACATTAGATTGGAAGAGTGAAGATTACCAAAATGAACACAGAAATAGATTTTATTATTTTCACATTAATTGCATGCTTTATATGCCAGAAACACAACGTGTACATAAATTTGTTCTTAAAGTTAATCATAATGAATATTTAAATGTACATTCTATGAACTGAAAATCTTGTTTTTCTCAATCTAACAAGGAGCTCAATAGCCTACGCCAAATTTAATTAGAGGCTCGCGCGAGCCCTCTCTAGCCACCCCTGCATACAGCTTGAGAAGTACTGTATATCTTGACCAGTAGTGCATATTTTTCAAAAAGCCTGCCGATACCAGTTACAACGGTGTTAGATTTGCTTTTATGGTATAAGTGTCTGCTTCATAATTACCAACAAACAGGGTGTAGCGGAACCAAACGTTAGAATTAGAACGCCAGTAGCGTGGTGGCGATTATTAAGATTACTCATTGTATACTAGTTTATGGACTACTCCATGACAGAAAGTGAAATAAAGCCATTGAATGTTATTTTCTAACTGCGTTATTTCAAATACATTAAAATATATATTCATTTTTTGCCTGTAAACAACTATTAGCTAGATTGTAGTTGATAAACTTATTATGGTGTGACCTTGAGTGACAGCGAGTATTTTTTTTTTATAATCAATTACTTCCAAAAGAAAAAAATAGAACCTTAATATAACAAGAAATGCATGCTGCCGTTTTTTTTTTAAATTAAAAAGGCTTTGTTCTAAATTTTGATTCTAAAAATAATTATTTAAAATGTCAATTTCAATATATTTTTATTAAGATTAATATACAATTATAAAAGCTTGACCGTTGAAAACTTCCTTCTAAATTGATAAAATAATGAATTAACTAAATAAAGCAAAATCAGTGAATATTGTTTCAAAGCAACAATTATTAATGATGTTTTTTTTTAAATAATTTACTATATTTCAAAGTAAACTTATTCATATCACATAAAATAAAAAAAAAATGATCATATTGAGCGTTAAGAACAACATGCTTTGTTTTATTTATAAAACAATTGTAATCAATTTTTGGACTTATAAAAGCTGTTTAAAAAAATAAAATATTTGTGCAATTTTATCATATTGTACAAGTTCTACTCACCGAAAACGTTGTGAAAAACTAGTTTTATTGACCAAACAATTTATCTACCGGCAACACTGTTTTCATTAATGAGAACAGAAACGTCAATGTCAAAACAGAATAATGAGAAATAAATAAACAATACTTAGAAATAATTATCTTTTACATTCTCGCAAAATGTATTGGATACTACGGTTACGTGGTGGTCCTCGTATTGTAAACCACGCGTCGGCAGCAATTGGTGATATAATATACTCGTTTGGAGGTTATTCCTCCGAAGCGGAGGATTCGGGAGATGGTGGCCCTATTTGGGTATACGCTCTTGATACAAGGGACAACAGGTGGATGGTTCCAATTATTGAAAGCACCCCTGATGAACCGACCCAGCGCTATGGCCATACAGTGGTTGCCTATGACAGTAAGGTTAGTATTTCTTTTACTAAACTTTTAGTAAAGTTTGACGCAATATATTATAATATTATCAACGGCTTTTAATAAAGACATTGCATTACATGCTAAATGGGAAACAAGTGGAGTTGATTGACCTCTTCTAGTCATGAATGAGATGCAAGATGCATAATAAAAGCAAGTGACTTGTGTCTCAATACTATTTAGATTCATTGCGAGTTATTTGTTTTATCATTATGTCTGCTAGCTAAAGAAAAATAGTGTTAGAGCGAGAAAACAAGTGAATCTAATTCTCTCCTTTGGCCATGTTCGCTCCCTATGTGGCTGCCACGCGGCACCTCCATGTTTCCCTGTCTCCTGCCAATAACTTTGCTTCCTCCCATGACATGCCAGCATCCCTCAGTTCCGCCGAGTACATCCTATGGATAGTACCCGACGGACGTCCGGGACGCCGGAATCCCACCAGTCGAAAGAAGAGGCAGGCAGGATTGAAGCTTTCCGGAGGCATCCGCAGCATGTGACCCAGCCAGTTCCAACGTCTCTCCATAACCACTGACGTGACTGGACGCTGTCTTGTATGCTCCCTTATCTCTGAATTCCTCACAAAATCTTATTACGATTAGGAAAATGTCAAATTATCATACATGGGAATCAGGAAATCAATAATTTCCTTAAATATTAATCCAATAACAGTATGAAAAACTGCTTGCATAATTTAGATGCAAATGGAATAACTGTTCACTTAACTTACGACGTAACCTGTCTTTATTGTAGTTATATCTGTGGGGAGGCCGAGATGACGACAATGTGTTTGATCAACTCTCCTGTTACGATCCAGAGATAGGAAGATACCATACTGTAAATGCGACAGGTGATGCGCCGCACGGCAAAGACGGACACTCTGCCTGCGTCATCGGCCACAAGATGTACATCTTTGGAGGATACGAGACTTATTTCAACGACTACACCAATGACGTGCACGTCTTTAATTTTACTACTCGCAATTGGATGAAACTTCGGACGACAGGTATTCACAATGGGTAACATTTGAATAATTATTTGTATCCCGCCAATTAATTAATTTATGGTCATGTTTGGTTAAGCTACATAACCTCAAGCTACTGTCAACGAATTCACTAGACTTTTGCTTTAGGAACACCGCCGGCTTCTCGAGACTTCCATTCAGCGACCACAGTCGGTGACAGAATGTACATCTTTGGCGGACGCAGTGCTGATGTTTCCACAGAAGATGAAACCTACTGTCCTGTCATCATGTATTTGGATACTATAACAAATAAATGGTATACGCCTGAGACTAGTGGAGAGATACCCTCAGGACGGCGCAGTCACTCGGCATGTAAGTATTTATTATTAAGCTTTCATTTTTTTTCTTTAGAAAAGTCTTTTAGAAAAGCTTTCGCTAATGTTCTTAAGTTATTAATTCTTGATTTAGCGTTTCTCAAAAGATCTGTGAAATATAATGAGTAAATGCGGAAACATGATAAATAAAGTTATTTAAAATTTTGCAATACGAACGTTTCAATACATAAGATATGACAAATAAGATTGTTAATTAATTGCATTGAAATTGTGTTAGTTTTTGTGTTTAAACATGATCTAATGAGTCTAAACTTCAAGCTTGTACACACAATTCTAGTTGACTTTCTCTCAACTTATTAAATTTTCTCGCGACTTATTGAATTTATTTATAGCTGGAACTGCCGTCTTTTTCCGAAAATAAGACACTGTCTTCCATTACCTTTTGAATCATTGGTCCGAATCTCTCGTTCTGCAATATAGCTATCCTTAAATGAGTACTTCTTGTCTAAGTAGCCTGTTCGTAGTGCATTAGAAACACAACTGTCAGTTATTTTATCCCATGAATTCTTCACCCAATTCACAACTTCTTGTAGGCCAAGCTTCACAAAATTTCCAAATTGTCTTTAGTGCGGTGAGTACTGGCTGAATCCCAAATTAGTAAACCTCTTTGGCGACCCCTAAACAGAGGCTTATTTTTGGGGGAGGACTTATATTTCAAAAATCCTGAAAATCACGCTAGCGCTTATTTTCAGAGGATGTCTTATTTTCGGAAGAAGAAGTTATACACTGATTTTTCGCTGATTACTTATCTTTTATTCTAGTCAATGCCTAATCTAACAGAGATTGCATAGATAAGACAATCTCTTTACATGTACAGTGGAACCCCCAATTACACTACCCCGAATTTTGCGCTGGCTAGAAATATTCGCCGCAAATCCCCCAATTGTACGGTCGCATTCCATTGCTACGTTCGTTGCTGCTGTCCGCCTGGGCGGCTGCAGCAGGGGAGCTCAACTCTAATCTATATTTTCTAATGGAAATTTAAATCAGAGAATTTAATGTTATGTGCATACTATTTACTCATGGTGAAAAACTGCAACTGATTTTGAAAACTTTTTTTGGTTTTATTTATACAATGACATATGTGCGCCGCGAGAAAAGAAATACATATGTAGTTTTTTTTTAACTTGTTTTATTTTATTTATATTTTACACCATCTTTATGTAATAATCTAGCATAATTTTATTGAAATAGTACATACATCGAATTATATCGAGTACTTAATTTAGGATTAAAATAAAAAAATACAAATAAGCATACATCATTCACTGTCAGAAAATATTCGGTTCCAATGATGGATTTTAAAGATCCGTAGAATGGCCAGGAGCATTATCAATAAGTAATAATATTTTGAAAGCAATATTTTTTCTAAAAGGGAATTTTTCCATTTCTGGAACAAAGCAGTTAAAAAACCAATCGCGAAATCAAATTCCCGTAATCCACGCTTTTTTATTTGCCCTCCAGTAAACGGGAAAATTAGACTTACCGATTCCTTTCATTGCTCGTGGGCTTAAAAAATGACTGACAACCATTGGTTTCGTTATATAACTGCCCGATGCATTACTGCAAAGGAGAACAGTTATTCTGTCTTTGGCAACTTTGAATCCAGGTGCAGATTTAACGGTTTTGGAAATAAATGTGCGTTCTGGCATTTTTTTTCCAATCATGGCTTGTTTCGTCAGCATTGAATACTTGGTCGGGTGTGTAGCCTTCATCATCAATAATTTATGTGTAAATTTTTCTGCACCTTCGTCATCGGCAGATGCATGTTCGCCGCTCATTTTAATGCTGCGCAGGGAAAATAGATTGAAAAATCGGTTAAACCAGCCATTACTTGCTTTAATTTGAAATGATTTTCAAAAGCTAAATTTGAATCATCAGTCTCTCCTTGTTTCAAATATGCATATATTTTTAATGCTTTGTGTTTTATAATTCGGACACTAAGATGAATATATCTTTTATTACAATCTTCTATCCATATTTTCAGATGAACCGATAGACACCCACTGTCTTATTTTACATTCATTTCTTTTAATCGATCGAATTGTAGATTCATTTATATAAAATTCTTTGGAAATAATGTAAGCTCTTACGCCTCTGCTAAGTTTTTCTAAAATGGTATATTTTTCTTCGATAGAAATGCGTTTTCTTTTTATTTTAATTCCGTTTTTTTGCATGACTGAAAAAATATTTTAATATAATAATAAATCGCGCAGTCAGTAAAGTTTTTTGAAGATTTAAAATTAATTTGATGTCATAGATAAAGCAAAAAGTTTTTAGTAATATGTATTTACCTGAAAGTGCAAAAGATTGACCACGCCGCAAAACTTCGCATACAGTCAAATGTTGACTAGCGTCTGTGTATTCAACACATAGCTGGCGTCTGACGTATGCGGGATTTTTCGCGCGCTTTGCATTTTGTCACTAGTCACCAAATATTTCGTCAATATTTTTTTTTTGCAAAAATGAAGAGAAATCTTAGTTTTGCATTTTCCGCGGAAAACCCCAAATCCCTAATTTTGTATGAGATTCACACCCCCAATTACACTATCCTCGATTATACGGTCCCGAAGATCGCATAAATGGGGGTTTTACAGTATACTTCTTCTGCCTACCCTACTTAATTATGCTACGAATATTAATATGTATTTTGCATCTTTCATTAGGGAGCTGTTTACAAGAGCTCTTGTTGATATTGTGCCATATTTATATTCTCAGGGCTTTACAATGAAGATCTATACATTTTCGGGGGATACAACAGAAACCTGGAGGAACATTTTAACGACGTCTACCGCTTTTCAATATCAACAGGAAAATGGAGTTTATTGAAATACCCTGGATATGTACCGCACTCGCGGAGAAGACAGTGTTGTCTTCTGATTGGAAAAAAAGTGTACCTGTTCGGAGGAACAAGGTATATGAAAATTGACATTTTCTTTATGACCCTAATCTCTGTAGTGTTTGGTGATTTTAACATTGATTAATGTTTTATCTAAAAATATTGGGGAAGAATTTCTCAATTCCTTATCGAGATGAAATACTAATATATGAGAAATGTTCACCTCCGGTCACCTAGGAAGTTGTAATCCACAAGTACATACAGTATTAGTGAGCTAAATATATTAAAAAATTGGCCTATGATTATTTAAATTTGTACAGTGGAACCCCCAATTACACTACCCTGAATTACGCGCTAGCTTGAAATATTCGCCGCAAATCCCCCAATTGCACAGTCGCATTCCATTGCCGTTACTAAGAGATGGTCGTCTGTGCCGCGCATACAGTCAAATGTTGGCTAGCGTCTGTGTATTCAACACGTGCCAGGTTATACACGCATAGCTGGGTGTATGTGGTGTGCGGGATATTAACTACTACAAAAACTAAATATTTCGTCCATTTTTTTTTTTGCAAAACTAAGGGAAATCTTAGTTTTGCGTTTTTCGCGGAAAAAAACCAAATCCCTAATTTTGTATGAGATTGACACCCCCAATTACACGGTCCCGACTATAGTGTAAATGGTGGTTTTACTGTATGTCCTTTTCAGCTGTAGCATGAGTTAGAACCTCCACATGAACAATTCTATAAATTGATTTATGGAGTTGTGTTCTAAGGGCATGGATGTTGCGATGTTTACATAAAATGCTCATTTTATTTTTAGTTGAAAAACATTCACAACTGCAGCAATTGTGCAATTTCTTTCATCAAACAACTGTAGAAAATGATGGAACATTAATAATATTATCTATGGGAGATATGCTAAATTCTTTGATGTTAATACATGTTAATAAACTCGCCTAAAGTGTATGTTTTTATTAAAATTTCTTAGGCCGTATTTGAAAAGTCACCATGATATCCTGATGGATATGGATGATCTGCATGTCCTGGATTTTGAACCATCATTAAGGACCCTATGCATGCTAGCCGTTTTGAAACATGATCTCGACCAGGATCCTTTGCCATCAAGTATTGTGTGAGTGTAAAAGATATTTGCGAATATTCATTAGTCATTTGAATAACCAGGCATTTTTTTAATTACTCAAAAAGCGCAGCAATTCATTTAAATGTTACATAAATATTAATTGTCATAAAAGGTTTATTAATTTTTTAACTGTAAGGTTACATAGAGTAAAAAAATGTTATTGTCATCGTACTGGCAGAAATTGGTAATTTTGAGTAAACTGCAATTGAAATGTCTGAGTTTTTAGGATAAATCTTATTACATATGTAGGTAATTATAATATCAAAATATTGATGGATTTATGCCGATCTGACAAAAATTAAGTTAGCAATTCACTGGCAGAGACAATTTTCTGCTTTCAAATCTGCATTCAAAATAATTATCAACTACGTTATTCCAGACAAAGAATGGCATTAATACCTAAGAATTTCATTTTATACTTATCTCATTTTCTGTCACTTTTGTCACTTTGTCAGTATGGTATGGGTGACAATATGAAAATTTTTATTTGTAATTGAATTGAATTAATTACAGAACTAACAAAACCAGTGCCACATAACCAAGAAACGTAACATTGAAAGTAATAATAAATATAGCAAAACTTGTCGCTTCAATATTGAGCGTTGAAATATTGATTTCCGTTGATCAAATTATCTGTCACACATTTTAATATTTTTTTATGATTTTTTTTTCCAGAACTGATATACACAATATGACCCAACCGAATTTAATCACTAGTCTGAATTCATTGCCGTCATGGATTGATGGCATACTTGGTATATAAAACATGCTAACCATTTTTATTTTAAGAATTATAAATCTACCACCCTGAATAAAATTTAGACAAAACCATATCATGCAGCTCCATTCAGTGAAAAAGTAGAAATGTTTATACAGATTTTACAGAAACTTTTCTACCGAAAATTTAGATCAGCTATACTCAACTTGCTGCCCATTCAGAGTTTATGCAAGGCCCAAAACAATCACAGCCACCAGATGCTCCTTCAAACATCTGGTATTGTTCAGAAAATTTACATAAACAATTTGAGTACACTAGTAGTTACTATTAATATTCTGCGGCCCAGTCGAAAAAAACTTGAGTATCGCTGATTTAGATAGACGTTTGAAGAACAGCAATGTTGAAGTTATTTCGGCGGCAACATCTATTTGTGATTATAATTAGTAACTGAAATCCGTTCAAATGTGCATGTTATTAATAAAATCCAGCTGGCTAGAATGTTGCCAACGTCTCAGTTGATTTCAGTGTTATTCTTCAAATTACAACCGAATTTCAATGACTATTTTTTCTCATGAAAAGCTTCAGCATTGATCTTCTTTTTTTTGTCTCTCTGTTGATCTTTCAAGATACTATGTTCCTTTTATTACGTACTATCTCTGCATAAAAGTGTTTTATTTTTATTTTATTTTTCCACTTCACAAACATCGTACTTTTGAAACCAATCATTATCGAATCTTTGAATCAAAATGTTATCCCCCTGAAATAGAACATTAAATTTAATAAATCCATATAAATAAATGCCTGGGGAGGCGTTTATTTTGGATTGTATTACGAACGACTGACTGATGATAATTTAACGATATCGAATTATTATTTTAAAAAATCTCTGTAAAATATACTTATTTTTTTAGCTTTTTATTTTTATTTCTGTGTCGACATTTTGGTAAACATCAATTTCAACAGTTGACTGTTTCATAGGTTTTGTAATGTCCTTCTTCTATCAATAGTCATATTAAAATTTTATAATACACCCTTGTAACATTAACATAAGCTTCTTGTTGCATCTAAACTTTGCGAATTTATTTGCTGTCTATTTGTTTGTTAAGTTACCTGATACTTGCATCATCTTTGAATATAATTGAAGATTCTTTTACCTTAAGCATTGTTTCTGAATCCGTTCTGTAGCAGTAAGATCTTTTATAATAGTCATGTATCTCGTAACCACCCGCTGCTTTCTAATAAAAGAGCATTCTCGATTGGGCGATAAAAGACATTAAACATAGATTTTTTCAATATTATATATTTGACGTAAAACTTGTACTTGCATTCGGGATCCAAGACGTCCAAGTATTAAAATCCGCAGATGAGTATTCGTTCCAAGTAATTTTCAATTTGGAATGGTTCTCTTGTACTCCCACAGAGAAATGTAGACATGAATGGACACTCTACTCAAAAAACGAGCATAGTGGTAATTGGATTTGACCGATGCACCAAAACGTAATCAACATAAATTAATTCACACGCTAAAAAATCTTTCCGCAAACCCGCCATGCAATAAATGAGTTTCATATTATTGCAGGTTTTGTTAGCTCAAGGAATCAACATTAAATTCCTTTTTTATCGTTTACTTATATAGATTTTTTCGTAAATTTTTATTATTCGCACTGTTGCTACACCCACAAATATAAAAAACCTTTTTTTTTGATACGTATCAATCTGGGAAGAACACTGTTAAAAAATGCTGGTTTTGCCAAACCAGTACAATCAATGAACCAACTGAATTATTCCAGACAAAGAATTGATACCCGAGAATCTCTTTATATACCTAATTCATTTTAATCAATTTTGTCGCTTACCAACTTCTATCAGTATGTTGACGATATATAGAGAGTCTTTACCTTGAATCTTACTCTTGAATTTTTACCTATTCAAAACTATCATTTATTTTGTCGAATTTTCCATACCGTACAACAGAATCTTTATCGGAGTATGCCATCTCAAATGAATTATGATAGCATCATTTTTTTATAAAAAAACCTGTTAAATATATATAATTTATTTTTCAAATATTGTATATATTGTGTATTAAGAATTATTTTATATCGATATTTTGAAATAAATATAAAAAAATACTTGTTTTATTTTTTTATTATACCTATTTACGATGTTGATTTGAAATTGTATACATATTCCAATATAATGGAACCGATCTTTCATATTCCTATGTTAACTAAATCTCTTTTTATGTTTGGACAACTGTATATCAAGAAACGTAACCCCTTATAAAAGAAAGATTCAGTATCTGTATACAATACAAAATGATATTGTAAAAAAGTTTTATACACTGCCAAATTAATTGCAATAAATTGAAAAAAACTCGACTATAATGAAGCTCAGCTGAAAAAAATTACACCCATGCCCAAGATCTTGAATCAAATCATTAATTGAAAGAATTAACAGTTGAAATTGACCTCGCCAGCACTTGAATATGTAACCTTCTGATGGTCAAGCTGTGCTTTGAACACTTACGAATAAGAAACGTAAGTGTTGTGTACGTTATATATAGTTTATTTTACTGATCAATTCTTAGATACCAATCATTATTAGTATGTTACAATCCTTTTGTGACTAACATTCACGTATTTTCTTCTTGCCCAGTTTTTCAAACATGGCTAGGAATTCAAGATTTTTTTTCAGTCTTTAACGGCATTAATATCTTCTCGATGGCTTTTGAAAATCACATTTCTTTTTAAAACAAGGACAGATGTAAATCTCATTATTTTGTCCCACTTATTGATATTCGTCTATTCTATTTCACACCGACGCATCATGCTAGTCAAACTGCAAACCTGAGGTGACATCTGTTCACTGTTTTATTCTACAGAAAGGTTTGATAATTCATTCCACAGATGTCTCTATCAAATTAAACAAAACATAGTTTTCATTACATAATATTATAATCTAATCTAATTAAATCTTGCAGTGTTATTTGTGTGCCTGAATGCTAATGATATTCTTCTTTGACCATATTTGCGCACTATGTGAAGTATAAAACCATCACTCGGCACCTCTATGTTTCCCTGTCTCCCGACACTTCCTTTGCTTCCTCTCATGACATGACAGCATCTTTCAGTTATGTCATGTACATCCTGTGGATAATAACCATACGGTCGTCCGGATCGCCGGAATTCCACAGTTCGGAAGAAGAGACAGATAGGATTATGGCATTCACAGCACGTGACAAAGCCATTTTTATTGTCTTTTCATAAACAGGTAAAAATATTTTTTTTGAAGCTGAAAATGTTCTTAGCTTAGATTGAAATATTTTAGTGGGATTTAAAGTGACTGTTGATGAATGTGCTATTGCATGTGTTTTTATTAATTTGAATCTTTGTAACAGCAGGACTTGGATAACGATGTCCCCATGTGGTAGTTTCTCCGTTTTATCTTACAATGTATTTGCTAGTGAAGAATGATTGTTCACCCAACCTTCTGGTAGATCTATGCGATTGACATTGAGGTACTCTCAAAAATCAGTTAGAGACCAGATAAAGTAATTTAAACTCTTCAATTTAAATATTGCATTACACTTTAACCAAGTCATTGAGAGCAAATCAGATCGCAGGATTTGAATCAGCTCATTAAATGTCATTCATTTTTCTGTATGGAATGTTAACATTTAAAGTTTAATAAGGTAACGTATAGAGTCTGGGTTTTTCGGAGTTTTAAAGTTGATTCACATTAGAAATTCGATAAAACATGGTCGAATAAACTTTCAGCTCCTTTGAAAATTACAGTGACATAGACGTGGTTGTGTCTGACACTGGACTTGTGAAATACACTATCGCCATGCCCTTCCATATTTATTTTCCACAAAATGACAGCTGCAAAGTAGACCGAGCTCGAAATTGATAATCTAAAAAATCATTAATAACTTTCCCGAAATGAGGGCAAAGAAAATATAAATCACCAAAATAATTTTTAATGAATGGGCTTTTGTATGACTTGAAATATCGTTTTTTTTTTTACTGTAACTGTACATAAGCAAAATTTGTATGCCCTCCGAACAATATTAGTAATTACTCTGTGTTTATGTTTGGATTTTACCAGTGGCGTGCATCATTTGATCATTGATGCTTTATTTTGTTATCAAGATCGCAATACTAATAAAGGTTTTCTCTTCACATTAAACATTTTATAAATCAAATTGAATATTTTTCAAATCATTTTAAATATCTTTCATTTCAAACAAAATCTTTTGCAAATTAAATAAAGTCTTTAAAAAATTGAAAGAAATCAAGCGAAACTAGAATATGTACAACCTTACAGACGTAAATGTCTGTAAGGTTGGTCTGCCTAAGCTGATTGATGGACACAATGGAGAGCATAGAAGGATTGATTTCATCATATATTTCACCATCTCCCGACCACATCCTTTTACTCATTATAGTGTATCTGTTATAAACCTGTAATGGCAATAATGTGTTCATGGTTATTGTTAGGAGAGACCATGATCAACATCATCGCTGTTATAAAAAAAACTACACTAACCACTTGAATACCAAGCGGACACAGGTGTCCGGAACATATGCAAGCGAACACGAACGTCCAAGACATTTAAAAAATCAAATACTTGGTATTCTAATAGAATATAAACAATATCTGTAGTACTATCTATACTGAGTCAATAAAGATTTTTAAAATATCAAATTCGAGTGTATATTAGGCAAAATTATTTTTTTCAAAAACATGCAGTATCTCTGGGACATATTAATGATTTATTTGCGCGGTATTCAAACGGTTAATATAATCTTAAATTTATTATTTTTAATATGCTTAAAGAACGCCACTGTTTGAGTTAAAATTTCTGACCAGTCCCGTACGGTGTTTGATATTTTTTTCAACAGATGGCAGGCGTGAATTTGTGTATTTAAAGATGGCCGACGCTATCAGCTGATTAGCGAAAATTCTCTTCTTTTCAATATCCTATCAGTAACGGGTATTTGATTTGTGCAATTAAGGTAGGTAAGTAAGTAACTACAGATTTTTGTCCGTTATGCACAATACTAAACTATTTACCATCAACATATTTACTAATATATTATCCTCATGATATACTAATTGGTTCTAAATGATGATTATAAAGGATTGGTTTTTTTATAATTTAAATCGACTGGTGTCTGTTAGATAAATTAAACTGAAAAGAATCTGCGGAAGCGGTATCTCAATAAAGTTTGAGTCATAAATAAATGTCATTAAACATTTTACATGTTTAGATAATAAGCAATATGACATTCCAAATCCACAACAGTCCGAGAAAGAAAAACTTCTTGTGTAGTTACTAATGTTTCCCGTAAACATTTTCACATCTATTTTTTTATATAAAATTCTAATCTTTCTGTAAAAAATAAATTGTTTAATTATGTAACATTTCTTTAGGTGATTGTTAAAGCTGTTTCCGTAGAATACTGTCAAAATTAACAACATTATTATATCCGGTGATATGATTGTAGCATCTTCGTATAAATACACCGTGTATCATTAAATTCATCGACATGCGATGAAAAATGTTGCCGTTTCTAAAATCTATACAGACAATTTGACAATACCGCCACAGGCAACACTATTTTAAACAACGAACTTCTATTTTCGAAAGTCTAGTCTACCGAAGAATGGAAAATTCGCAAGTATAAATCACGAAGTGTCAAAATGATTTGAAACCATATTATTTAAATTAATATACCCAGGTACATGTATATTGAACAGTATTTTATGAATGTAAAATATATTAATAATTTCTCATATTATAACCCAAATAAAATGCAATATTTACTATTCATTTTTTAAATATTGTGTATATTGTATTCCACACTTAAATAAATTCTAAAATGAATAAAACAATTGAAAAAGACACACGCGTTTTTCATCATTATTAAAAATTTATTATTATCTGACATATATATGTGAGTGAGTAATTTCTTATTATAACATTTATTGAAAAGGTTTAGTGGGATATTTATTTGCCGGTATCGCAGTCCAGTGATAACAAATTATCTACTGATGAGTGAACGGATTCTTGTTCGAAGAGTCTCTGATCGTTTTTTCATTCTCGATTGCTTGGTGAATGTTTTGAAACCGAACGGACACTTTCGCATTATGTTTTTTAGTAAATTTGTATTTGTGATGTTATAATTAATCAACAAAATACAAAAGATCGATACATGATAGCAAAAATTAGGTAACTCTATTTATATTTAAAAATACATAGAATAGATAAAGAATATTAAAAAAAACAATGTCGTTAATTGTACAAGAATCCTAATAGAAATAAATGTACCTTATCTTATTTTTCACAGTTTTTAATTTGTACAGACCAATGTAATAGGACATATCTTTCATTTATCAAATATTCATGGTCCAATGTGCTTTTACAGGGCTTTGTTTCTTGGAAAGTTTCCCGCGATTAGGAAGAGAATTGAGTACATATTATGTTATTTTATTATGTGGTTATTTTTACTAATTCAACCAATAAAAGGGTAAGAGGCTGGTTCATTGTTTTCTCTGCAGAATCAAGAAGGATTTGAGGGCAAATCATAAATTGATTTAAAAACCTATTTTCGCAAATATCTATTCGAAGATTTTAACCTTTGATCGAGTACACGTATTGCTTTACAAGTCATCCTATTTGATTCCAATAAGGTTATATTAAAGTTTTTTTCAATTTAATATTTGAAATATTGGGTTATGGAAGCTGTGATTTCTTTTCTTTTAAATTTTATCTCAAGTGAGTAAAAATTCCCACCTCGTATGATTTAAAAATATTTGACGCATTGGCTATTGTAAGCTGACAAATATATTTTATATTTTTATTAGACTTCAATTAAAGATAAGACACATTGATCAGGGTTTGAGCGTTCGAGACGCGCGCTTGGCACCCATAACCTGAGGGGACTCAAAAATAAATATATTCTACAACACCCATACAATATGGGCCAATTAGAGTTAAAGTGAGCCAAGGGGTATTTTAGAAACAAAAGTTAGATGCGTTCTACACGTCTTAAAGTATCGTAAAAGTAAAGTAACCCCAGTCAGTTTATACATATTGCAATCCGTATCTCCGTAAATAAAAATAAGCAATCTACAAAAGGTAAAGATTTGATTGTATTTAAAGGTCCAAGAAAAAAGTTTTATCATTTTACTAGTTGGCTCACTTCATCTCTCGAAGGCCCATATTCAAAATTCATTTTTTAGTAATTCGAAAATCATGGCCTGCAAATTTGATCGCGCTTGGGGCCTGCCAATTGCTTAATCCGTCACTGAGTGAGATGCAACCGATTATTGATAACAGTATGTGATACGTCAAGTAAACATTATTGCAGTAAATTTATACAAAATTACTTTTATCAGTTATTGATAGTTACGTGTGTGACACAATTTGCAGGGTTTTTTTTCAGCTGCGATCGACTGTCGACCAGTTATCCCGTTGCATTCTTCCCGTACATGGATCACCTTAATTGCCTCTAATCCACTACTCGAACAAGGCAAACGCGCGATCGAGACGTCTGGACTTCATTCCAGACCAGTCTAAACGAAGAGCTACCCAGTGACGTCCCCATCATCTCTTATTTTATAGTAATTAAAAAAAATATATGCGTAAATTACCAGTAAGGCAAGTGCTACGTATTAACAATTGAAGACTCCCTAAATATAATGATCTGGGATCACTTAACAGGGGAATTGCGCGAGCCCCTCCAGCCCACCCCTAGCCGTAGACAATAAGACAAATTAATAAACGACATTTGGCGAAAAGGGGTTAGTCGTCTAACCGTCTTTGGGTGTAAAGCAGTGGCGGTTCCTGAACTAAAATCTTGGGTGGGCTAGAGGAAAGTTTAGCATTGTATGCTATTTACGAAATTGTGTATGTTTCCACTTCACCTTATACATTAATCTACAAGCAAATTAACAAATATTACGACACTACTGCAAAGCATAAATTACTATATAATAAAATCAATGCTAATGTACGTAAGAAATAATAGAATAATAATACGGGACCTTAAATTCGTCTCTTTCAAAGTGAAATAACGAGTAAAAAAAGCAATACAGAACTGTCACTGAGATTCGATACCTGTCACTTTTATAAAATACAAAGATATTGGTATTTTTGTATGGGCCATGGGCTAAATCGTTTTTAGCCCCCAATGAATGACAGAAGCCAGTACATTTGAAACACAGTCATGTGAGTTTGATGACGTTTCCGTACATACAAATACAAACAAAATCGAATCGTGCTAGATTGCGATCCAGTGTAAAGAAATATTGTCTATGATTGCGGGCTGGAAAGTGTTAGCCCCTGACCCGTAATATATACATAGGTGTTGCCAGACTGACGTCACGTTGAATGTTCTCTATGAATTATTTATAGGGTTATTGTTTTTTTTATGCCGGCTCAGCTTAAAATTGTAATACAAAACAATTGAGAATATTATCGTAGGTAGACATGGCTTTGTCTTATATTGACAGAGGAAAATTTAAACAAAGATATTATATTCATTTGGGGAAGGTTAGTTACGCTTATAAATGTATTTATTTTGTTCAGCGGCCGAATTGCTGCTCATTTTTATTCAGCCATCTAAAGTTTTGGGTGAAAAATGCAGGTCGAGCTTAGCCCACCTAGCCCAGTACCTAGAACCGCCACTGGTGTAAAGATAAAAAAAATCTGAATCACTTAAAAGCGTTTAGTTATTTATGGGATACTGCCAGTATTACCTTTTTGAATGTTGAAAAAAATAAATAATATCAGTGAGTTTGTTTTTTCCAAAACATCCATTTTTTTACTTGACGTTTTCTGGCAGCATACCGACGAATTATGTGCACGCCATTGGAAGTAGCGATCGTACAGTAGTATAAAATAGTTGTGTCCCGCTATATATCTGATTACTGTACTGCTTAGACCAGTTGGGATCCGAGAGGAGTACTTAGCGCACGGCAACCATTGACTGTCGTCAGCTGGTGGACGGGTTTGAAACGTTTTAATACACTAACGGTGAACTGTGACCGACTGACTTGTTGACTCGGACCGACTCGTGACTGTTATACTGATTCGAAGAGTGCACTGGACTACCGGGTGTTGACAAAGTAACAATAGGACTGTTCTACTACAGTGACTGAGGGACAACAATGGCATTCAAAAATATATTTCACAGCATTTTACTTGCCCAAATATATTTTTTTATACTCATAAAAAACATCGATCTCTAAACCAGTTTTCTCCCAAATTGGAAGATATAATTATTATACTTGTATTGAGCATCTATAAAAATAATGTTTTACTGTAACATTCCGCACAAAGGGTAAATAAGTATGAAATCATTTGTAATCAAATTTTTTATAAGAAGTACCTACATGTTATTTCGTATTTTTGATAGATTCGGTACCAAATTTGTGGAAATTCATTCTTAATTCAAAATGATAACGTTTCGTCTCTGAGTAAGTCCGGAGATGCTTCTTAAATAGGCGAAACACTGTCAAAATTGGTAACACAATCTGCGGAATAACATAGTCATCAATTTTAATCTGTTTTCTTAAATACGTTTTGTTTATATATTCATATTTGTTACAAAATCATTCTAATTAAAAAAAAAAACATGGTTTATTTGGAAATCTTAACAAAAAATAGACAATTAAAAAAATAATCAAAGGTTGATCAGAAAATAAAGTTGCCCTTCCGGTAAGTGTAAGGAAACTAATGGGAGACATAATTTATACTAAACGGTTATAACGAAAGAAGTTTATTATTTTACCATACTCTGACACGACGAAGGAAACATTTTCGTAAGTATTATTACTGTTGTATGATTCATCATTATTAATTGTTGTATCACAGGTGTTATTTTAGTATTAAGGGTTAAAATGTCGAAGCCCGAAACCTATAAAGAACATATTCAACATTTTATGCATTTTTTTTCATCTGGATTTGAATGTGACCATGGCCGTCGATGAAATTTATGTTCCAGTCCTAACGATAAACATACTTCAATTTTGTCAGTTAAAAATCGGGTGACAGAAAATTACAGGGCGCCCCAAGATCAGAAGTACCCAGAACTTTTTATGAAATTATTCCGCAATTTTAAATTGTATCAGATCTTAGCCAATCGAAGAGTTATCAAAGAAACTCTCGTCTTCAATATCGACCGTTTAAAGCGCATTTGTTAAGTGAGCTAGGTGAGTATTTATGACTTACCAGTTGTCCTCAGATAACAATAACGGAGAGGTCAAACTCACCTGTAAAAAAATAATAAAATAATAAGCTGGGATGTTCCATTGCACCCTCCATATTCCCTCGATTAGGGTTTCCCAAATTATGTTCAACGGAACACTGGTGTTCCGTGGGACCTAAAGAGGTGTTCCGCAAAAATTTGGAATAGTAATCTACGCTGCAAGTTGCAAGCCTAGTAGCCTGCAACACATTTAAACATCTACTTCATATCGAGTGATGATAAATCTCTATTGATATTTAAAACGTCAGATATCTTGCTACAAGCAGTGCTTTTGAATGACTAAGAGGTTTATTCACTCATTTTTATGTAACATGTTTTAAAAATAATAAGGGATTTAACAAAATATATTTTTTTTCAATATTTTTACTGAATTTTAGCCGACCTAAAAAATAATCTGTGTTCCGGTAACATTTCCAGATTTGCGAAGTGTTCCATTGCACAATAAGTTTGGGAAGTCTTGCCCTAGATTTAGCATCGTCTGATAACTACCTATTCCGATCATTAGAATATTCACTAAAAGACAAACAAATATAAACATTATGTTGATGAAGTCAAAAACCATTTAGATTCGTATTTTCAGTCAAAACCACCATGTCATAAAAGTGGATAGACAAATTAAAATAATAGCTTCCTTTCGGAATAACCAATATTACAGTAGGAGCAATTTGTTCATAAGAAAAAATCAACCACCCGAGTGTAAAGCTCGAAAAAAAATATTCTTGTTGAATATTTCTTGCTAACAGAGAAATTTTTAGCATTATAGTGAGCAATCATACTAAAATTCATAAAAACATCAATAACTATTTTTAACTAACAACATATGTCACTATTACAAAAATATAATTTATAATTAATTAACTAACTTTTAATTACCAAAAAAGAAATTTTATCATAAGCTTATTGCTTTGTTTTCCGGTATATATAGGTTATTAATTTGAGTCTAGCTGTAATTTATAGTTAAAATTCATGAACACTTATTCATTACAATTACACATGATTGCAGTACGTGAGTAAGTAAAGCATTTAGATGGTTCTCTTATGTGACTACTGGTCTACTGGTCAAGGTTTTTTAGTACAGATTAATTACATTACCGTATTTGCCATACTTTTGTCAAGATACACCTTTAAATCATGTGTTTTTAATGACGCAATAATCCATTGCCTCGCTAAGCTTTTGTAAATAATTTGTAAGGGAATGAAACATTTGAAAATATTCCGCTAGAAGTCGCAAAACTAAGTCAGAAATATACAGGGCTTTAGAGAAAACGACTCCGAATTTAAAGGTGAGTGTAGCGGTCTACAGTGACACTTATAATTAAGACAAAATGTTAAGTGACTTATTATTTACAAACAATCGTGTAATTCAGTGGTGCACAAGCTTTTTGAAAGAAGGGCCAATTTATCGATTTTTTAACCTAACATAGGGTAAACGTGTTAACACATCACTCAATAAGCTTATAGGATAACACATAGATGGCACCACTATAAACATACGATGTTTAGAAAGTACAAACCTTCAAATAATACAGGTCAAAATTTCATAACAATCTGACGTTTAGTTCGCATGTTACAGTGGTTTTAGTGACGCAACTTTTGTAATTTTCAAAACAAACGAAAATATCTTAATTTCGTGTGTTGATAAAGAAAGCATTTCTTTTTAATTGGAAACAAACCTTTCAAGCAAAACAATGGCTTGACAAATGTTATTCGGACTCTGCTCTATCGAGATAAATGTTAGAAAAGAGATTTGTTGATTTTCAAACGTTCGTTTCATAATTTCTAAACCAAACGCTCTGGTTGCTCGAATTCGGTAGTTGTTCCAGAAAACATGAGTCCACAAAATAGTTTTGGTAGATCGTAAATTAAAGTTTCGTGAGTTAGTTGACACCTTAAAGATATCAGAAGGCAGTGTATCAACCATTTTGCATCAAAATTTGTCCATGAGAAAGCTCTGGTCGACGAGGGTACCGCGTTTGCTCACAGTCAATCGAAAACAACAACGCGTCGACAATTCAGAGCGTGTTTTGAAGCTGTTTCAGTGCAAAAAAAAAATTTTTTTTCATGCGCTATGCCAGTGTTCCGCAAACTTTTTGTGTTCAAGGTAAACCTATCAAATCAAAAAATTTTAAAGGTACACCAAAGAAAAAGCAATGTTTATTTAATATTTATTTATTACTAAAATCAATATACCTAATATGAAAAGATGTTTAGTGAGAAATGTGAGCCTGTTTAACTGAGCACAGGCGATCAAAATTTGGAGCAATCGTTGATAAGGCTGCTCTCATCTCTTCATTGATCGTCCTCAGGCGTTCTCTTTTTTTCGATTTAATAGTAGTAAGAGTTGAAAATCCCAATTCGCATAAGTAGGTTGTGGAAAATGGTAATAGAACGGCAACAGCACGCTTTGAAAGCAGTGGATACTCATTTTCCACGGCACACCAACTGATGACCACGGTACACCAGTGTGCCGCGGCACACGCTTTGCGGAACACTGCGCTATGTGACAATTGATGTTACATAGATCAGTCATCATCCAGAGTCAAATCGGCAGTCAGATCGAAATAATATCGACTGTGGAAAGGAAAAAGGACGTAACCCTCAATTTTCCAAAACAGTTTTTTTCGATAATCACAATGTATACAACTTGACACACATTCTATCAAAAGGATGGAAGCTGAAAATGCCGAATAAGTATCTAAATTTAGCTTTTAAGTTTGAAAAAGATGACCTTGTAAAAAATTAAAACCAAGATAAAACACTGAAATAAAGGTTTTTCCGAGACAATTTCTTTAATTAATATTAGGTTATGTCAATTAAACACTAGTTTAGAAGTATCCGTGCACTTCAAGGTTGTGTATAATTCATAATTTGCATATGTCACAAAATCATCAAAACACGTTTGTAGCGCCTCCTGTAAAGTTTGATATGTGTGGGACACGTCCTTTTTCCTTTCCACAGTCGATATTAATATTTCGATTAAAATATTATTATTTTGATTATTTACATACTGCACAGATTCAACGCTAGGTCAAGATACAAACCTGTATAATTAATAAGTATATTTTTATAAGTGTTTTTTTTATAAAATACTACTTAGCTCACTTCAACTCTAATAGCTATTGTAACATATCACTTCTAATATGTCGTATTACACGTTCGTGTTTTAAAAAAAGTCGCCTGCTGTGGTCTAGTTGGTTAGAGCTTGCTTTACCGATCAGGTGGGTCTGGGTTCGATTCCCGGTAAGGTCAATTTTTTAAAATTTTGATTTGAGATCTAAGACATGGGTGTTTGTGAAGTCAATTCTCCTAGAGTTAATCCCATGTGTCAAAAATTCTCGAGTATATCTCGTATGATCTTTCAACTTCAAAATATTTGACGCATTGGCGTAAGCTGTAATGTCAAATATTTTTTTAAAAAAATTATAAAAAGAGAAATACACTTTTTGTCAATTAGATTCTGTAACAGATAAAAAATAACAAAGTATTTTAGTTCTACAGTTTTTAATAATTTTATTCGTTGATAGCTATTTCGGCTCATCGCGCCATCGTCAGAACTAATAGTTAATTATTCTTCTTCTTCTTTGACCATGTTCGCTCCCTATGTGGAGCATATGGCCGCCACGCGGCACCTCCATGTTTCCCAGTCTCCCGCCAATAGCTTTGCTTCCTCCCATGACATGCCAGCATCCCTCAGTTCCGCCGAGTACATCCTATGGATAGTACCCGACGGACGTCCAGGACGCCGGAATCCCACCGGTCGAAAGAAAAGGCAGGCAGGATTGAGGCTTTCCGGAGGCATCCGCAGCACGTGACCCAGCCAGTTCCAACGTCTCTCCATAACCACTGACGTGACGGGACGCTGTTTTGTACGCTCCCTTATCTCTGAATTCCTCACAAAATCAAACCACCTCACCCCCATTATCCGACGCAAGCATCTGTTCTCGAAGCTCAGTATACGGTTTTTCTGAGTCTTCGTCAGGTGCCATGATTCGCAACCGTAAAGCATTACCGGCAGAATGCAAGCGTTGAACAAGTGGCATTTGGTTTTAATCGAGTACAGCTGTGTGTCCCAGACAGTCCGCATTGAGTTGAATGTGGCTCCAGCCATTCCTAAACGAATGGCGAGCTCGTTTTTTGTACTACCGTCTTCGGGGATATGTACGCCGAGGTATCTGAAGCTGTCAACCCTCTCGATGATCTGTCCCGCGCTGGTAAGGGTCCTATCAGAGTCATGACAGGTTTGGTTACACATCACATTGGTTTTACTAGTATTAATTTTTAGACCAATGCGACCTGAGTTAGTTTCTAACCCATCAATAGTCTCCTGGATGCCCTCAATGGATTTATCGAATATTACAGCATCATCGGCATATTCAAGGTCACACAGCTTCAGACCGGGACACAGCTACACCTCGATCAGGCGGAATTGACCTGCGAAGTATGAAGTCAAAGATAATAATAAACAGGAACGGTGCAAGAACGCACCCCTGTCTCACTCCGGTTGTGACCCCGAACCATTCGGTATTTGAGTCACCGATTCTCACACAACATGCACTATTCTCATGTAAGGATTTGATAATGGCCACAATCTTTGGCGGAATCCCGTAGGCATCCAGTATCCTCCACAAAGAGGGTCTGTGCGGACTATCAAATGCCTTCTCATACTCGACGAAACAACAAGCAAGAGCACTGTTAAATTCATTGCTCTGCTGGAGGAGACATCGAAGATTGTGTATTTGGTCCGCACATGACCTTCCAGGGAGGAAGCCCGCTTGATTTTTCCTAAGTATTTTCATAATGGGACCTCTTATTCTCGCCAAGAGAATGTGTGCCATTACCTTCCCAGGAATACTGAGAAGAGTTATACATCGGTAATTGTTACAGCTGAGGGGATCACCTTTTTTTGTGGAGTGCTAACACCTCACCGTCCACCCAGTCCCTAGGACAACGCTCACCGTCCCACACCCTGGCCATCAGGTGATAGAGAGGATGTAGGACGGCGTTAAGACCACATTTCAGAAATTCAGAATGTATTCCGTCTCCACCCGGTGCTTTGCCGTTTTTAAGCCTCTTCACTGCCAAGATGATTTCGGCATGTGTGGGCGTACGGTCTGAAATACCGGACACTCGGGGGAGGTCCATAGATGTAGCCTCTTCGGTTACGTCAAAAGGGTCCTGGGGGGGCGGTCGGTTCAGCACCTCGCAGAAATGATCCTTCCAAATCTTTTTAACGCTTTCTGCGTTTGACTCTATTGCTCCATCAGGGCCGCGAATTGGCCCGAGAGTCGGTGGTCGCTTTCCGCAGACCTCGCGCGTGATTTTAAATAACTTCTTGGTATCATTTCTGCGGGCCGCCACCTCAGCTGTCTCAATTTGCCGATCCAAGAATCGGCGCTTGTCAAGTCGCGCAGACTTCTTGACAACTTTGTCCTGATTACGATAATCAGCGCGACGTTCTTCAAATCTTTCAGGGTCAGCTTCACTGTCCTTCAGTGCTTTAAGCCTGGCCCGCTCTTCAATTCTCCTCCACGTATTTTCGGACATCCATTTTTTTTAGTTAATTATAGTCAGAATAAATAGAATAGTTCTGACGATGGCGCAAGCCGAAATAGCTATTAACGAATAAAATTATTAAAAACTGTAGAACTAAAATACTTTGTTATTTTTTATCTGTTATAAATGGAGTTCTACCAAGTAAATGCCAAATCAATTAATAAATTAGATTCTGTGTGATTATTAGGCCTTCTAATATATTAACATTAAATTTCTTTGCGAGTGGCATTCTTTTAGGTTATGTTTTGTCAATTTTCTTATGAAAAAGTGAGCAGCTGTTTGTGAAGGCTTAACAAATACGTGACATGGACATGAGTATAATAACATACTGGTATTAGTCATGGAGATGGAGTGCTTAAAAAAATATGAAATGTAGTCTCATGTTAATGGTACAATAAAATTCACTGTCTTCATCACATTGATTGAATGGCAGAGTGGATTTATGTAGATGAGTTACAATACTTACACGCCCATTAAAATTTTGTAGTTCTTTAGTCATTCTGCATTCAAACGCCTGTCGCGTCAATCTCGTCACACTAATGCAGTTCTGGGTAAACTTTTTGGATGAAAGACCATATCAGAAATTCGAAAACAAATAAAATAATGGTTTTAGATTTAAAAAAATATGTACCATTAAGATTCGTGTTTTTAGCATAACTTTGGTTTTATAACATTACAAATGTTAAATTTTAACATCAGTATACGTTACGAATGTGGAAAGGCAGAAGTACGTAAGTCAAAGTTTTTTTCTCGAGAATCACAATGTATACAACTCGATACACGTTCTATCAAAAGGACGTATGGTGCAGCAAATTTCAATGATTTGGTATGTAAGTTTAGGTTTTAAGTTTTAAAAAGAAGAGCATGTCAAAATCGCAACCTGGAAAAACAACTTAAAAAATGATTTTTCTTTTATAATGTATTAAATTAATATTAGATAAAGTCAATTAAACACCAGTTTACGAGTCTCTTCATTGTAGTATATATTTCATAATTTTCCATTTTCCCAAAATAGTCCAAAAAACGTTTTATTTCTCTTGTAATATTTGTCTTTGTGAGAGTTACGTCCTTTTGCCTTTTCATTGACGATTTATAAAACAATAGCAAAAGTCCATATAATTTATTCACATAAAATTAAAAAAATAACAAAATATGGAAAATACAAAGACAAAAATATATAAATACACGTAAAATATATTTCAAATTAAATTTTGTTACAACTAAGGATAGAAAATGTGTCAAATTAGTTAATGAAGATATGTTACAACAAAACTATATTTAATAATGTTTTTTTCAGCGCCTAAATTCACTAATAATTAACTGAACACAAAATTGATTTAAGAACAGCACAACCAAACTCATAAAACGATTCGAATAGAGCAACAAGTTGGCTGCGTTCATGGTATTGTTAGCATAATAACATAATACGGCCATAGCGCCGCAGAAGAATTTTAACGTCAGAAAAAAGTTTTTTTTTCAGAAATACGATTATAACTCGCAAGCAACGTTCCCTCTAAGCTGCGCGTGTGCGCGGCCGCGCAGCAAATAAAAAGCCCCCGCGCACTCATTCCGGGTTGGCGCGCACTGCAAGATAGTTGCTCAATTAATATTTGATCGGTCCGCGCAGCTTTGGCGCAGCCTTTCAAATTTACGCGCAGCTAACCCTTCGGCTTAGAGGGAACGTTGCTCGCAAACCGCGAGTTTTACTTAGTTGGCTCTTGCCTGCACTAGTGCAAAATTTATAATTCATTGCTAAACTTTATTGCGCCATTAATTTGTTTACGCGTTTTTAACAGACATAAACAATAGAGAATGCATTCTTTGATATATTATGTTGTTTTACGACGAGAAAGCATACATATATATTTACATGACAAGAGTTGGCGAATAATTAAAATTCAAACCAGGTATAGTGGTCTACTGCAAGGGTAGGTAAACATTAGTAATAGTTATCAAGGGTAAAATAAAAATAATATGAAGTAAACTTGAGGATAACTTTTATTTATAGTTTATAAATAATATTGCAGCTAATATAAGGTGTTTTATTTAGAGGTTTAATGTCTTATGTTGGTAACAAGCAAAAGTTTTAATAATAAAGTGTATGCACAGTAAATAGTTTTCGTGGGCTTAAAGTCAAATAACACAAAAATATCTACAAATGTCTCACATTTTAAAATAGCTAAAAAAGGCTTTTTATTATTTCATAACTTTACGAAGCAGGCGTTAATTTGTAACCTAATGTTAATATTTTAAAAATGATTGTGTACTTTACGTTTATATTGCTTATAGTCAGGGCTGGCGCCACCATACAGGCGAAATAGGCAACCGCCTATGGCGCAAACCATTAGGGGGCGCATAAATGGAGTTGCAGTATTTTAGTATTTTTAGTTGTTGTTATGTATCGTATTCAATATGATTTGAAAAAGAGAGGTTAAGCTACCAAGTAACAAGCAGTTCACGAAGAAAAACTTATGCCATATGCTCCACATTAGTAGCCGATATGGGGATATATATATAAAAATCTAATGATCGTGAACTGTTTGTTTTTTATTATTTCGAAAAGGAAGTGGAATGATTTGTTAAAAAGGGGAGTGCCAATAACCTTTGCCTAGAGCGCCGAATATCCTCGCGCCGGCAGTGATTATAGTGACGCTAAAATTTTTGGGTATAATCTTAAAAAACATAATATAATTAACGTTAAGCTTCAGTGACGATTCAAGACACCTGTGTGGTCGAGTGGTCAACGGTGTTGGCTTTGGCTACAGAAGGCCCGGGTTCAAATCCCGGTACGGACAGTTTTATAAATTGATTTTTCAATCAATTTATGAATTTCTGTTCAGAGGCATTGATATATGTGATGTCTTGAATTCCCCCCTCTCATCCATCCTATCCTATGAAAGGGGCGTATCGAGAGCGATTAGCTTACCACTAATCCTGTCCTAGCCCCATCCTTCTATCCTTACTCTCTATGTAAAAAGAGAGGTTGAGCAACTGAGTAACAAACAGTTCTCGTAGAAAACACTTCTGTTGAGATAAACTCCATTAGGAGTCCATATGCTCCACATTGGGAGCGGACATGGTTTAAAAAAAAAATGATTCAAGAAGAAAATAAAAAGAATATTGAGATAACGTTGTGTGACTATCATGTAGCTGAGAGTGAGAAATAACATTATCAAGAAAAAAACAAAAAAACACTTTCTAGTGGATAACGTTTTTTGAGTTGAATGTTTTCAAAAATATTTTTTAAAAACTGTGCTTTATTGTAATAAAGCTGATATTTTGGGATTTAGATTGTATGGGAAAATTTTGACAACCTTGATATAAGAAATTCAATATTGAATAAAACAATATTATTAAAATGGACGGAATAGTCTGTGTACTGGAAAAATCGATGTGCGGAGTTTCCTCCTACGAATAATTCGTGTACTGAGTAATCTGTGCAGAGAATTTGTTTTTGGAAGAGTTAACCAAATGGTTATACTCATAGAAGAGTTGAATAACAGTAATTCGTAAATCACTGATCTATGACTCAAACGAATAATTTGAGCACGAAAAATCACTAATCTTTCAGTATTTCCCAATTATCTTTATGATTTTCGGTGCTTCCCTGAGTCCAGAAAATAAATTATTGAAACCAGTTAAGAAGCAGTGTAAATTGGTAGATTGTGTTTCAATTACTTGTTTTTTGTGGTCCATATAATAGCAGACACTATAATGATGCAGCTAGCAAATTTATTTTTTACTCCGGTAACAATTTTTGATAGATTATACCAAGTTGCGCGAAGTGAGCGATAACTTTACACAATATGTCCAACTGCTAAAAACAATTATAATGGTTTATATCTGCCATCAAATAACTATAAATTAAAACAGTGTATTGAATGGTATTATATAGGATTATGAACTAGTTTGTTTAATCGTAAATGGTGTCGTTGAAGGATGTCTTATTGCTGCATCAGGCCTACACTTTTGACCTGATGTTTGACTAGTCGGAGTGATGTTGTTTTTGGATGATGCTGTGTTGATAATGCTGGTGTTGATGAGAGTTTGTAGTGCTGTTTGGCCATGAGAACGTTAGCTTGCGCTATGGTTTCGTGAAGTAGAGCCAGTACTTTTACAGTGGTGTGGATTGGTTGTAAACAGTGATAAACTACATTTCATATATAACTGACTTCAAATTTTAAATTTCACGGGTCAAATTTTTTGTCAAAGCGGTCCAAACATATATTATACAATAATGATCATAAACGCTACATTATTGATAATGAAGTTGTAATATTGGCATAGTTTTTATTAGTTCTTTAAATATCTAAATAAATAAATGTAATATGAGTGAGCTTGTTTTTGAGTATGTTTAAGTGTATCGATTAGAATTCGTAACTCAAAACACCTAACGTTTTCTGGCAGTATACCGACATTTTGAACGTAATCTTTTACCCTTCTGCTTAAAATTCAACGTTAGGAGATTAAAGAGCTTTTCAGTGATAGCACACATTGCGTAAAAAAATATACTACATTTATCGCCTATGTATTGTCAGTTTAATAATGTTTACGTTTGAATCAAATCGTGAATAGTCAGCGATGCTTCCAAGTAAACAACTTTTCCCCAGAAGTGGGGCAAACTGAGATAACTGGCAACACTACTGTATCATCAACGTATAATATATATAACTTCTATCAAATACCTATTATTATCTATGTTTTTGTTACACTTGTAAAACAACTTTATTATTTCTAACAGTTATTCATTCACAAAAGACTATTATTAATTTTAATGAAATACGAGTCAACGAGTATATAATTTATAATAATAAAAAGCAAAACTACATACGAAATTAAAATGCTTTAGTGGATAATTGGTATTAAGGTTTTTTTATTACTATTCTTATGTTGGGAAGACTTCAGGTTGTTGATGGTGATTAGCACTCAACGTTTCAACGGTTTCAGGATTCTGAAGGATGAAATAATGGTGAAAGAATTAACTTATGATGCCAAACGCCGCATGTAGAAATGATTATCAAGAAACATATGAAAGTTTTTTATATTTTTAACAATTTTAACAATAAAAGCAATCGTTAATTTAATATCAGAACCTTTACTGGCGGAATTGATACCACTGATTCCAAGTGAAAAATAATTGATTGCAACTGAATTTTGTATACAATTATG
This sequence comes from Himalopsyche tibetana, assembly GCA_030503985.1. Classification (NCBI taxonomy): domain Eukaryota; kingdom Metazoa; phylum Arthropoda; class Insecta; order Trichoptera; family Rhyacophilidae; genus Himalopsyche; species Himalopsyche tibetana. The sequence continues at coordinate 4,242,057 of JAPJYX010000011.1, read as the reverse complement.
GACAAAAATCAGTAACAAATTATATTTATGTCTACAACTGTCACAAAATATGAAAAGAATTAAGACCAGAATTTATTTATTTATTATTTAGGCATTATAAAAGCTAATACGTTCGTAAACAAACTGACGTACACTGTCAGGAATTATTTTATTATTAAATGTAGAAGTATATTGGAAAGTATTTATATTTATTTTTTACATGTCATAGTGAATTTCTAAAAGGTATTAAAAGGTAAAATTGATAGGAATCCTGATCCCGGGATAAAAAGTCCAAACCTGCGATCTTATTCCAGTGGACATTCCCTGAAGTCACTCAGGAATCCATTATATCACCATAAAAACGCAAACTATTTTGAATTCATATTGTTTTGTTGCCGTTGCTTTGGCAACCTTAAATAAAACAATAGTTTCACACATAATAACATCGTAAATTGTTACGAATCTTTGCATTGACTTACTGTGCTTTTTGGTTCAAAAGATACACCGTATAACTAACAATTACTTAAATACTAAAAGTGGTCGTAATATTAAATATATACCACATTTGCAGAGTTAAATAAGTATTTATTATTAATGCAATTCAAATGTTGGTATATGACTTTTGCCTACAAAAATCTCTTTAGTGTCTAACTTATCAGCATTAAAATACACATCTTATATATATATAAAAAATATTTTTTGTATGTTTGCAGACTTTATGGTGTCTATGGGCTTGAAAGCCACAGGTCCGATTGCAATAAAACTTTAACGACCTTTAAGCTTGAACTTCCGGGAAGGTTATAGTCATATTAAAACTAGCTTACAGTGGGTATTTTGTATAAAAATCAATGTTAAAAATACCGTGCATGCAACTTGCACGAAGGTTATAGTCGTATTACAATTAAATAACAGTAGGTGGCACGTGTGGCGTACCATAAACAATCGGTAGCAAACGTCAAACAGACAGAAAAAGAAAGCATGCACTTTAATAAACACAATTAAAACACAAACACTTTCTTTGTTTGAGTGGCATTGCAACGCTTGCCGGGTACCGGCTAGTTATCAATAAAATATACATTAAAGTACACAATAAATATATTATAATATGAAAGTGATTCTCCATCTTCAATTTGTAGTGTATTAAAATAATAAATATTTAAAACAGGATTCGTTTTCAAAACTTGATGATAAAAGTTAATAATGAAGTGTTTATTATTTATATCTAACGTATTTATTAAAATTATGGTAATTTTTCTCATGTATGAAAACAAGGCTCCTTGTCAATAGAGATGTTAAATAAATTAATGTTCGATATATACATATTTAATATTCATTCAGGTGGTACAAAAATCAAATGGTACGGGGCAAATAGTATGGGGAGAATTGATACCAGGAATATGACGTTCAATTGAAAATTAATATAATATCTCGCAAATATAATTTTACTAAAAAAAACATGTTATCCTTATATTGTTTTTATCTTCATAAAAGCATTGCCCATATTATTTTTTTAACACCGCAACAAACTTTCTTTTGTGTGGACAATTTCAGAGGGTATGCCAAAGTATGGTCAAAATACCATCTCTGTCAGAAACATTTTTTGACACATTCAGTGCTGAGAAGTCATCTAGCATGGTTTTATTGTATATCTAACTATTTTTGTCGTGACCGTCGTCAAAAATTACGGTAGCGCATGCCAGTTTGGGTGTTTCCTTTATTATTTTTCCTTCGGCTACAGGTAGGCTTACAGCCTCGGATTAGAATATATTATAATATATAAGTTCATCGAAAAATATTATTTACCTTTAGTTACTTATCTAAAAGCATGCTGTGAGGTAAAACATATAATATCCATATTTTTGGTCTGATTAAGGTGTGTCTATAAACGTTTTTACGAGTGGCTACGTTTTATGATAAAATAACTTAAAAAATATTTGAAGTACCCGAGACGGCCGAGACACGTTACCCTGAGCTTTTACATCTGAAATTTTATATATTTTGTTCAAAATGTTGTTCAAAATGGTGAGAATGAGTATTCTATGTAGTTTAATATAAGTCAACATTAATAGCTCATAAGTTATGTTTAAAATTATATTTTCTCACCTTGCCAAAATTTGAGCCCAGACCCATCTGTTTGCAAGGGCAAAGCTCCTTCCTACTTGACAACAGAGACTTACAATAATGCCTTTAAGAGTGGCGACGCATTAAAAATCGATAAAAAAAAATACCCAAAAACATCGCAAATGAAAATGACTCGGGGGAAAAAAAGCTCAGCATATTTTTATTTACTTTAGCTTAGCGACTGATATGTTATTTTATAAATATCCTCTGTATGGGACGTCAACTGCACGGCACTGCGCGACGAATGCGTCTGGGTAATACTATTCATATAATATGCAGATGATGAAACTAGTTCCTTGTCCGAAAGTGGTGTCCATGAGACACCGGACCCATATAAAGCTGGTCTTGGACTCCACGGGCAGTTAATTTCCATTTGAATCATTGAGAAAGCCCAACTGCTGCATTCTTCCTACAATTACTCTGATCCGAGTTAGTGACGATGAACCTTTTCAGAGAACCATTATAAATATAAAGTCTAGCCCATTGCGGATAATATTTTTATTCCATGTCAGCTTCCAGTTTGGAGCATATGGCTTACTATGGGAGGTATCTCAACAGATTTTTTACACGATAACTGATTGAAACTCAGTTGCACAACCTCTCGTTTTTGAAAAGATTAGTAGGACAGACGGATATAGCTAGGAAAGAACTAGTAGTTAAATAGTCGCTCTCGCTATGCCTTGTTATGTAAAAGGATATTCAAATATTATTGAATTAACATATTCATACACACATATGTACATCTAAGCTCTAACTGTTTGAATGAAAATGAAAAATATTGTTTTTTATAATTTAGAAAAAATAAATTATGTTCAATCGAATTATAATATATGGAAGGAATTCTAACATTATAATTTCGTACTTTAATTAATTATTTTTACTAATAATCAACTTAATTAATGTACTTCTAATTTATTACTAACAAACATGATAAAGGCGTTGCTAAAACCGAAGTTAACTCAAAACACGCATTTTTTGTAACAAGTGCCTTCTTAATTCCTCCGAAATAGAGAGACTGGGCGGGTGAGTAACAAGCAGTTGTCGTATAACGATTCCTGTTATTATTAAGATTATATTATGTCATACGCACATGAGAGAAAAAATGGTTATATGCATATGTTTTTAAAAATTGTAAAAAAAGGTCAAACGTATTTTTTTTGATAGAAGGTGGTTTACTTTGAAACTGCTCAGCTATAATTTTATTCGTTTTATGAAAAAGGTTGCCAATGACTTTCTTGACGTAAAAAATGACATGACGTGATGCAAGCTACAAGATCCAACACGCAACCTTCACACGGTGCTTGAAGATGACTAGGTTTCCAGTACTTGAATATATTTGTTTATGATAATCGAATCATTATGCTAATGATTGTTTTCATTCATTCATATACGTTTTCTAAAGAAAATTTATATGAATGGAAGAAAACTGGAAGGTGTGTAGAAAATTTTGTATTCAATAAGAATAGTTCGGAGTGTATTAGTTTTTATTTAATTTAAATGATCAATATATCTAATACTTTACACGCAAAATCTATGAATTTTATTTTACGATTGAAAGCATACAATATATTGAACGCAATGCAACAAATTTTATCGTTCCTTCTGCGGCTATTTTTTTTAACATTGCTTACTCCCATTATGAATGTTTTGGATTAAAAATGGAGGGAGTCACGGACTACAGAGACTACAGAGACTTAAGACAGATTATTAAATTGCTTATATACACAAATTCGTTTAATTAATAGAATCTAGCTTAATGGAACTTAAAAATCATCCCAGTTGAGTTAAGCATTCTTTGTTATCATATTGTGATGAAGTTTATTTGTCTTCATATGACAATATCGTCACTGTAGCAGAAGTTTGTAAGTAACATAATTATCAAAAAGTACTATAAAAATACACAGTGTTATTCTTGGATATCAATTATATATGGGAACATTTATTGTATGTACTTGTTTAACAAAAACAGCATTTTTTATCTGTTATTATTATTAATACAGATTTAAAGGCAGGCAATTCACCTTACCGGATCACCATAAATGCATCTATATTTTGATACTATAATTATCTATATAACATAAAATATCGACTCTAGAAGCTTTTTTAAAAAAGCTCAAATTGTTCATTCGCTGTTACCTTATAGCTATCGATTTGTTATTTACAAACTTCTGCCAGTTGTGTTGATAAGTTAAAGAAAAATACAATCAACAGCGACTCTTATTGAATATAAGATTTAGAATAATAAAAATATATTCATTTTTTTAAAATATGGTGTTATTATAATAAATAATTATAAACAACGGTTCGTCGTATTATTGGAAAATACGGAAAATCAGAGCTGGCCTTTAATTCATTGAATAAGCGTTTCATATCTTCGATATTTCATGAATTATTTGTGAAAATAGAAAAGACGATTATAATTGGTTATTATTTGTCCCATAGTTGACACTGTGCCATAGGATGTGGGCGATGTTTATATGGCGAAGTATAAGATAACTTATTATTTTTTTTACCTGTTTTACCTGGTCACTTCTATGAGCTGAGGAAGTAAAGGCGATCTGTTCAAATCCGGTAGAGCAGCTTGCAATGCTAGTGACCCTAATATCAACTACGTTATACTTAGCAAGTCATTTTTGTAGACATGTTTAAATGCGTTGCTGGTTATAATATTATAACCTTTACCTATTTCTAGCACACTTAAGGATGAAAATTTTGAGAACGATATTCATTGTGAAAAAAAGGTAGTTAATGTTTTTTGATAAAGACTATTATCGTTTTATCTGACAACTATTTTTTTTAGGGTGTTCACTGTCAATACTTGGTGGAAAGGCATTATATTAATAAAAACACAATAATCCTTTGTACTTCATTCCACTTTATTTAATATTAGGCATATTCAATTTATTAATGTAGCATTTTATCACTTTGTCAAAAATTTCCCAATTTTTAATTATGTTTTTAATTACTTTCAATCGCATTCTGAATTTATTAATCTGGGATGACTTTTTAATTATATGTTAGATGTGTTGAACATTTTAATTTTGTGTTATTTTAGAATCACATTAATGTAATTGACAATTTCTTTTCAATGCCAATTGTTGTGTATAACTTTTCAATTTTGTATAAATAGCATTGTTAAATTATATTTCTTATCAGTTGACAATGCTCGCAATTAGCGAAACCGGTCCTGACATATTAAATAAAGTGGAATGAAATACAAAGGATTATTGTGTTTTTATTAATGACAACTATTTGTTTTGAATACATTGATATTTGGAATGATGAGCTTTAAGCTTCTGTTTTGTTAAAACTTCTTAAACTAGGGGTGGGCCGGAGGGGGCCCTTGCTAAATTTGACTAAGGCTGGTAAGCCCATTGTTAAATTGAAAAAATATTCTCAGATCAACAGTAATTGCTGAAGATGGTTTATATGTAATATGAAACAAAAGACTTAGTTGCATTTGGAAATTTCTCGTAAAATACATATTTACACAATAAAATAATATTAAGTAACATTCGATCGATTTCATAATTATTGTGAATCATCCAATAAGAGTAATAAAAAAATTAGCACCGCGAATATGTCTCATGTTAACCAAGCCTTTGTTAAAATTTTGGCAGCCTACCGCTGTTTTAAACACTAGTGAAAATAAAAGGACTAATAGCAATCTTTTTCTAAAATTAAAGCTTTATTAAACGGTTACTATTTTGAAAAATCATCAGAGATGAATGCCTTGAAGCTTAAATCACAATAAAAAATAATACTAGATGATGACTTTAGGAAGATTTCAAAACTTTCAGTAAGTTAATGTTCGATACGTTTTCAAGATAAAATATCTATTTTACTGTAATAAACAGGTCAAAGAAAACCGTACACATAGATTGTATAAAATAAAATAATAATATTAAAAAAGAAATCACACCTTTGTATGGTGTATTTTTTTTAAATGAGCTTTACTAAATATAAAAAAAATACAAAAGCAAATTAATTGTCTACACTCTATCGTTGGAGGTCGGTGATTATATAAAGTAACGTTAAATCCACGCAAATATTTTGCTAGACTATAGAAAACAATGTATAGAGTTTATTTTATATAGAATGCAAGACTATATGCCATGTAACGTTGGAGTAGCGGTGCTGGCATCGACTTCCCTTCTAAGTGGGCCAGGTTCAAACCAGAATGCATTTTTAGACATTTTATGCATGCGGTCTATCGGTTTATCCACGCGGGAAAGTGCATTTTGGTGCAGTATGTGCAAGCAACACAGTGCTTTCGTCCAAAAGCGCAAAGCTATACCACAAAAAGAATTTGGATGTTAAAATATTTTTTCTATCTATAAACAAAAGGACCAAAAAAAATCTATCGGTAAAAATATATTATTAAATTTAATTTAAAACAAGTCCACAATTTTAAATAAAGTATTGAACCTGTCTATCAAGAACATTATTAACTGATGAATGCACGCTCGCTATAAGTGGGACCGATTTTGGTCTGTATTAAAAAATGTGGAATTATGTAGTACATTTTTTTTACATAATGTCTTTCCATCAAGAATCGACAATTCACAACTTACAAATTATGTTTGAATATAAGATATTTGATGGCACTGTTGACTTAAATAGTATTACTTGTGAGAAAACATTGGTGAAAATAAATTACTTTTAAAAAAACTGAACAATCACTATTTAAAGTGGTGACTGATGGTACTTTAATAATCTTTGATATTTGATATGTTAGAAGTGTTGAACATTTTATTTTGTGTAATTATAAAATCACTTCTACTGTTATTTGTAAATTATTTTCAATGACAATTGTTGTTTACATCTTTTCATTTAATTTTGTTTTTGTATAAATAGCACAGACAAATTATATTTATTGTCAGTTGACAATGCTCGCCATGAGTGAAACCGGTTCTGACCTTTTTAAATAAAGTGGAAATAAAGTACAAAGGAATATTGTGTTTTTATTAAACTGAACAATATAAATATTTAGTATTTATTACACAAATGATAAGTCACTATAATTGTACTTGGTGTAGCAATTATAAAGAAGCTGTTTTCAAATAAAATATATATAAATCAATATGATGGAGTGAAACAATTCAGTTTATGCTTCGCGAGTTTGGGTACACCGTGTATTTATTTATTTAAATCACATCGTCCGTTATAAAGTCCAAAACAGGAACTGCTCAGTTAGAATTAGAGCACACTGTTAGTTTAAATTTAACTGTTAAATTATTTACGACACAGGAAACTTTGTACAAGTTTGCGAAGATATTTTAGATAACTGCATTTATTTGGCAGCGAACTTTCAAGCAAACCGGATTAAGATTTGGTATTAGATTGAGCACAAACAGCTCAATAGATCCGCTTTATAAGTCATTTTGTAAAATAAACATCTCTTCTGTAGCAGATAGTCTATGTTGGATCAACATAATGAGAAATTTGTTATTGTAAATAAATAAGTAACAATATGGGGGCTATTATAAAAATTGATTAAGATTTAGACAATAATAAAGGGGCGTGGTGCTCTTGTACTTTTGACGGTATAACTTAAATGTAATAATTGCGACTGGGTTCACTGTTGTTATAGTAGATCTTTTATGATTTATTTGACCAATTAAAAGAGTTTATTTAAAAAAAAATAGTCAAACTTAACAAACTTGTCAAGTAGCATGTTGTAAAGCATATTTGAGAAACTTGGAATCAAAAATGGCCAGGTGTATTTTTTCCTGAACAAAAAAACACACAATTACTCCAATATTATAACAATGTATCATTTTTCTCAAAATTTAATAAACATGATCTTCATCTTCTCATTAATATATATTAAATCACTTTAATACGAAAAAGAGTGAACATGATAAACATATAAACAACTTGAAAGAATAAAATAAAATTCTGTTAAACTTCAGATATTGAGAAATCGATTATAACAACAGTGAATATAGCCGCAATTATAAATATTATAAGTACACTGAACTCTTTATTTACACAGTAGATTCGTTCCACGCGATAACGTGTAAAAAAATATACTTAAATAAAAAAAAAATGGTGGATAGGTTCTTGTATAAAAATCAATTCAGGATATCAAAAAATAAAATTTATAATTGCTTATCGTATTTTAATTTTATCTAAGGATTGTCAAAAGATTTTCAATTTTTTAACGTTTTTTAATTTAAGAGAGATCAGCCAATACACTGAAGAATGTTTTGAATAAGATGTCGACCAAAAACTACAATTTCTGTTGAATATTTATTTTTATATTAAAGTCTTTATTATTCTTAAAATACAGTGTACCTATTCGTCTAGATTAAACAGATACAGGTGTACAAAATGTGTTCAGTGAAGCTTGCACATAATATATTATAATGCAGAGGTATTTAATGCGCAGTTTTTGTATTTAAAGAGTTTATAAAAATACCCTACATCGACAAATTATTATATTTTCTTGGAGAGTTACATTGCCATATAGGTGACAATTGAAATGTTTTAAATTCTAAGGTACAAGGATTTTCAAATTGGGTTCCCGGTTAATTGCTCAAATGCAATTGCTCGAATGGAAATTGCTCGAATAAAAAAATCCTCGAATAGCCAATTCCTCAAACGTCAAATGCTCGAATTACAAATTGCTCGGTTATTTAAGCGGTTTTAATACAGTTTATTATCACCAGTATTAATATTCAAAACACCCTGTATATATATTTGAAAAAAAGCCAACAACCGCTATTGATATAATCGTAAGTTAACACCTACCATAATCCGGAATCGATATTTTATAAAAGAAATATCCTTTAGTATGTATCACGTTGAGAATCTCTGAAACATTACTAACAAGTATGCATTAAGTCTTGGAACTTTTTACTTCCGATAATAAATAATTAAATATAAACATTCAACGAAGAGAAAATTCTCTTTAAACATTTAATTAAAACACATTTACTCTTGCAACTAGCTTCCACAGAGTGTTATTAATTATTCACAATTAATAAAACTCTTTTGTAACATTATTTACAGCAAATAAGTGTGAATTTGTTAGTATAATAAACATGAATTAATAACCATCTCAGCGTTTGAATAATAAAAACGTATTTGAATTTTCTATCATTTTAAGGGTGTTCACTGCCGATATTTGGTGGAAAGGCATTATATTAATAAAAACACAATATTCCTTTGTACTTTATTCCACTTCATTAAAAAGGTCGGTTTAATTACCATCAGTCACCACTTAAAATTTATTAATCTTGTTAATGATTTTTTGGTTATATGTTATATGTGTTAAACATTTAAATTTTGTGTAATTATAGTCACTTATACTGTTATTAATAATTTTTTTTGACAATGAGAATGGTCAATTGTTGATACACCTTTTATTTCAATTTAATTTTATATAAATAGCACTGTTTATATATTTTTGTGATGTTCAATTTTAGTTGACAATGCTCGCAATGAGCGGAACCGACCTTTCCTGACCTTTTTAATAAAGTGGAATAAAGTACAAATGAATATTGTGTTTTTATGAATTTTAAATGTTTACTTTATTAAATATAGTCTTTTAATTAATTGGAAAAGCTCTACTAAATTATGTTAAAGTATACTTTTTTAAAGCTTTTTTGTGTTTGACGGTCGCAGCAAAATCTTTCAGCTAATAGGCTTATAGGAAATAAAAACATTTTGTTTTAACTGTTTTATTGAAAACCTGACCAATAAAATAACTACATCAGTAGTTTTAACCTTTTGCCACCTTTTTATCAATTTATTATTCATCTAGAGTACAATTCTTCTGACTCTAATGCAAAAAGATAAATAATCAAGAGACGATTTCACTTGCTTTTTGAAATTTTGTGATGACCTAAAAAATGATGGTCAGAAAAAACAAAGTGTCAAAAGTATGTTGGGTGCAACGTTCCCTCTAATTTTTATTTTGTGTGTGCGGACTACTAACTTTTTTGTTCAGTTAATTTTCAGCAAAAATAAAAAAAATATGCCTAAGTATAAAGGTAGGTAGTCACTGACTTACTCACTGACACTTGATAAATTAATTCGTCATATCAGGCTGCTAAAAAGAACTTTTGGAATCAATAAAGTTTATGGACTTTTTGTACTATTCTAACCCGATCTCTTGATGCTGTATCCCATTAAAGTCTAGTCAGTCAATCTATTATTTGCATATTTCTTTAAAACACAACACTCAACCCATTATTTATTTATTTTGGCAAAAAAAGATGACTTAAAATTAAGTAAATCTTTGTTTATATCAAACTTCTTTTTACAATGTTTCTGAGTATGGTCTGTGCGGGAGATGAAAAAATGTGTGTGGCCACAGTCCTTAGTAAAATACCATTAGTTTATTTTGGGTGAACATAGTCACATGTGGTTGGGTGTTGGCGTTGAAACCTGATTAAAATCTTGACGCTCAAGCCCAAAATAGTTATTAATGCAATGCATGTCAAAATTATATTAAATAAAGGGGAAAAGTATCCATTTAACAAAAGATCTGATTGAAAACAGATATTATAAATAAGTTCTGAAAACGAAAAATTGTACACTTCTTATAAAAACGTCAAAAACTCATAGTTTTCTCTCTCATAGCGGAAAATATGACTAAAGTGTACTCATTTTCTAACTTTGATGGTTGTCATAATATCTCTCGGCTTAGTGACTTGTCAAATCGTATAGTTGGTAACCTGATCAGTACAAGAAATCATCATGATTAGTCTACATGACAACTTCAGTCTCTAGTCTTATGACAGTAGGCATGGCAGTTTTGCTGCCAAGCTCTCTGATAAACATCACCAAAGAAATAACCTCATTAATAATCAAAAAAATATAATTGCATCAACATAACTTAAACCATTACATGAAACTCACGTATTTACAAATAATCGTTTTTTTTTTATTTTTACTTAAAGAAGTAATGAATTGCATTTTTATGTTTCTTTTCCTAAAACAACTAAAATTGAAATAATTATATTGTAAATTTCATATTTATATAAACGTCAGGACGTTAGTTGGCAAAATGATTTAATTATTTCTTATATTATTCATACCCGTACATATAACTTTTTTAAAATCCAGCATATGGATTTCTAATGAAGGTATCTCAACACTATTTTTTCTACGAGGACTGTTTGTTACTCAATTGTCCAACCTTTCTTTTTCGAAGAGAGTAAGTAGTAGGGATTAAATGGATAGGGCAGGGCAGGAATAGTGGTTGGCTAATCACTCTCGCTAGACCCCGTTATTTTAGGATTGGAAGAGTGCGAGAGAATTTGTATACATCACTAACATCCATGCCTTCGAACAGAAATCGAACAAAATATTTAAAAATGCTCTTTGTACTGGGGTTTGAATCCGTGACGTCCTTCCAAACATACATTTAACTAAGCTTTATTATGTTTAAGTATAGTTCTAACGATAAACAAACAGTTTATTATTTTTACTTTTTTTAACATGATGTTCGCTTCTAATGTGGAGCATAAAGCCTCTTAATGGAAATATTTTAACAGACGTTTTTTTACGAATACTGCTTCCTACTCAGGGGTTCAAACTCTTTTTTATTTTAAGTAGTAGGGATAGAAAATATAGGGCAGGGCACAACCAGTGGTTGGCTAATCACTCTCACTAGACCAGTTAGTTTAGTATTGAGAGGGTGGGAGGGAATTTTTAGACATCACAAACACTTATGTCTTTGAATAAAAACCGGTAAATCGACTGAATAATATCTACTTGTACTGGGACTTGGATTTGACCACTGCATCATGGATTTCACAGAACGAAGTATAAATATAGTTAAGTTTACAAAATGAAGTATTATATTATTATAGAGAAAAATACCATAGATGCTAAATTACATATTAAATAGTTCTTTAACATTTCTCTTCTAGTAATTGTACATTCTTTGATATAATTCATTACAAATAATTATTTTCATTTTATCTATTTTAACTTTTACCAAAACTCCTAATTCACACTGTTGTACTTTTTAGTTTTACTTTCAACAGGAAATATGTAAAATTAATGATATCATCTTCTAGTACATGATGTTGTTAGATCTTTGTCAAAAAAACAATATATTTGATACTTAAAAGAATGTTCTTGTATTATTGTCTCTCGCTAATAACGTTTTGAAAAAAGAACGTTCACCAATTCTAAGTAGGGGTAAAACAGAAATCTGCACAAAATAGAATAAGAAATTTGACGCCTAAGAAAATATTTATTAAGGCCAGTACAGTCATACGATTACCTCTCTAGTGGGGTAATTACTCAATGAAAATATCAGGTATGTGCACGCATAAATAACGCACACTTACGAGGTATTGCGACTCCGTCTCGCCGCGGAGATTATATGGGGCAGTAAATCTTTTATATCACGCGAAGATGTGTAAACGGATTTTATAAATTAAATTTATCTTTCCAGCCGGAGTTATTTGTTTTTGTTTAGTTAAATTGCAAGAGAAACAAATCGACATTAGTCACACGTCTGGTTTGTATTTACGGGCAAATAAATTCAACTCTATTTTAACACGGTTTTTACGCGATTTTTTTTAACACGGTCCACTAAAATTAACGAACTGTTTGTTGTAACACGATTATCAGACTCAAAAATATAGAAGCTGGTAACGGATTATTTAATATTCACCAACACGGTATATTACAAATAAAAGGCTTCATTCGATTCTAGCACATTAGACTTATCAGATTTTTATTAGCGATGAAAGCGATTTATGTCCGGTCTCCGTATATAATCAAGTAGCGATGAAAAGTCTTTTTTTTTTAAATTTATATTATGCATAATAAGAAAAATATTTTTTGTACTTTCGATGGTTTCGGCGGTATCTTTGTGGAAGTTCATTTTGATAAAAAAAAATCGAATTTCCAGTGGTCAACGTTGTTGGCTTTGGCTACAGAGGGCCCGGGTTCAAATCCCGGTACGGACAGTTTTATAAATTGATTTTTCAATCGATTTATGAATTTCTGTTCAAAGGCAAGGATGTATGTGATGTCTTGAATTCCCCCCTCTCACCCATTCTATCCTACGAACGGGGCGTATCGAGAGCGATTAGCTTACCACTAATCCTGTCCTAGCCCTATCCTTCTATCCTTACTCTCTTTGGAAAAAGAGAGATTGAGCAACTGAGTAACAAGCAGTTCTCGTAAAAACACTTCTGTTGAGATAAAATCCATTAGGAGTCCATATGCTCCACATTGGGAGCGGACATGGTTTAAAAAAAAATGCTTAATGGTTTTCATAATAGCCTTGTTGACAAAAGTTTTTTTAACGTTAATTTTTCTTTTTTACACGGTTTTTTGTGGAATGTATCTATCGTGTAAAAAATTGTACTGTAGTAGTGAATGTACTTTTGACATAAATAAGTAGTCAGGTTCGTGGTTCTGTAACAGATCTCACGGGTTTGAGTCCCAGTACGAACAACATATTTTCTTCATCAATTAAAAAAAGCTAAAATGTCAAACAATGCCAACGTGCCATATATTTGCCATCAGTTAATATAAATGGCAAGAATTTTGAATCTACTAAACTTGATTATCAATAATAATGGGACACTGGTATGATCTGGGAGGAAACAAAGAGATTAGATGGAGACAGATAATCTTGAAATAACCGTATGGTGGCCATATGCTCCGAATAAGAGCGAATATGGATACAAATATTATTTTAGAGAAGGTGAACAAATAATCAATTGAATTAGTGAAAACAATCCTTTTGCTTTGAAGTAAAGTCCTAAATTCGACAACTATTATAGTACAAGTCCATACAGATCTGAGTGTAGACAGCCCGCACTGAATAATATAGTCAGTGCCGTGCGAAATTAATTTATGCAGTATTATAAATAACTTTCTATTTTTTCCTTTACGCCGCTGTGATTAGCGCTAACGCGTCTAGAGTTTATTGCTCCAGTGCCACTCTACCATAAAAATCATATAATTATATTACAGATTGTACTCGAAAAAAACTCGTTTTGTTTTAAAAATATGTTGGAGGAAATCCAAGAAAATTGATGCAACAAAACGGTCATGTACGTCTATAGTATTTGGTTTATTTGATTAAAGAAAAGTATTTTTTCAGTCATTATCTCTTCCGATTTGGAACATTTCAACAAAAGTCGTTATAGTGGGTGAAAATAGAAATTTGCAGAAAGGGAAGACTTTCTGGCTGACTTTCTTGTGTATATGTATGAATGTAGTATGTGGGGAGGAATATATAATGTGATTTGCAAATGACCATATGGTGTCTCTTAGACTGGCTTCTCTAAGAATTTCCCACCTTTGTAGCAATCACGCCCTCCCGTCGGCATCGATGATAAATGAACACAAGCTACCAAAACATTAGCTTTGAAGGAGACTTGAAGAACTTTGACGCTAAAGCGCCCTAGTTCTTAAAGCTCCATTAATTTGATATTGAAAAAATCCTCCCTGCACCTTATTTTATGTGTCCAAAAAGGTAAACACAATTCATCTATTAAGCCACTACCTTAAAGCCACACTGAGATAAAATGAAAAAGTCGATTTTTAAATAAATATGCCAATCGATTGCTGAAATGTAAACCTTTATAATGAAACACAAATATTTTAGCCATTTAAAAAATGTCCCATTTAAAAGACTAAATCTTCTACAATTACAATTATTAATGTTGCTCTGTAACTTCAAAACATTAACAAAATGAAAAAAATAGCTAGATATAAATAATATTATATAAAAAAAACCTCACTTTTATCTTATAGTATAAATAGAGATGCATTGCCAGGGGTTTTTTAAATGTCAGAAATACTTACTACTACGACCCATTTTTAAAAAAATATTTAATGATGTCTATTCAAATCACAAGAGTCCATATTGTTGCCACTGCATGCTAGGCTGACCAAAAAAGATCCGATTATATATATATGCATATACCGACTTCACAGCTCTAGAAAAAAATGCTGTTCGTACTGGGATTCGAGCACGTGTAATCCGTCACGGAAACCAATGACGTGGACCATTGCCCAACTGTTTTTTTACTCTACTCACTGTTAATGATTAAATAATGTCCGTTTATTTTTTTTTTACCGAGTCTACAACTAGACATGTAACTGACGTTTTAATTATTGTTTGACCAAATAGCGAGTTGCTTTATTCAAAGAATGCGCTTCAGTGTCGAAATGTTAGCAAAATACAATAGTTTTTCATAAAAAATATTACATCGTCCGACTGATACGATCTTTCGAATAAGGCATTTCAAAAAACTTTACCGCCCAATTATAATTTAATTCGCTAATTTCCGCGTAACATAAAGATAAAGTATTGTATTTTATAATTGAGTCCGTAGATACTTGAAATATGTCTTCATTTAAAGTTAATATTACAAACAAGATATAGTGTTTGTTTGTGTAATACGTTATGAATGAAAGATATGGACTATGAATTATTAAGAAATATGTTTGTTTTTAATTTAAAATAATGGGAATCAGAGTGCGTTCAGTATATATTAAAATAAATATATAACATACAGATAAGTATATAGTATATTGCAGATTTTTTCCACCTATGTAACGCGGTGGAATGGTGTTCCAGCAGCTTTTTTATTGACATTATTAATGTTTCAAATCAATATTCGCAAAAAAATATATTTACTTTGCATTGAAAACTTTTTTTTTTTTTTGATATACCATTGACTGTCGTAATGTACCAGATAATACAAAACAACACCAGGTCTAACGACCTACTTTCTAAGCAGGACCAGTGGTCTAATGCTTGATTTAGTGTGCACTTTTTGTGTCACGCGGATTCCATCCGCAACAGTTTTGTCTCTTTTGTTCATCAATTTTTTTCTATCCTTTCTACACGGCATCTGTGATAGATCTAACGAATTAGAGTCCCAGTACAAATAACATTTTCTTCAAGACATTTAACGATTTCTGTTCAAGGCAAGAGTATTTAAGATATGTAAAAAAATGTCATTCTCTTCAGTCAATCCTAAAATAAACAAGGCAAAATGAGAGCGACTAGTAAACCGTTATTACTATCCAAGCTCTATTATTTTATCCTTAATATCTTCGAAAAAAATAGAGGTTCAGTAACAGAGTAAAAGCTGTTCTCGCAAAAAAACTTAATTTGATATACTTTCATAAAGAAGCCATGTGCTCTACATTGAGAACGTATGTGTATTTAAAAAGTTTTAGTTAAAAGATTGACAAAATGGGACTTTCAGCACATTTAAAAAAAAATGAACTGGCTTAAAGTTTCATTCAATAGTTATTATAAGAAGTTTTAGTTATTATAGAGTTATAGTTAAATTCATGAACGCATAGACAAAAAAAATATGTTTCTGGTCTTTGTCTTGGTCTATGTATTGTCTACAATCTACGAAACATGAGTTGGAGCAAAAAGAATACTGCCTATTTTGGCGTTAATCATATAACTATATTGATAATACTTATTTAACTGTATGTTGTGTATTGTAACATTGCACACATATGTAAATTTATATTATGATTTCTTTAATAAATTCTACGTTTAGAAGTGATAAAAAATTCTACTCTTTCCCCGGATCACCGTGAATAGCTTGAAGATTAACCAAGCCCCATTGTTAGCATATTAACAGCTAGCCACTACATACTTATTTGTATCTGAGCATTAATCTATAATAAAATAAATTCATTTATGATTAACGAATTCTTTGCAACCAATTATTATACATTAAAATCGTGACTATGGGGGGCGGATATAGCAGAAAACAATTATTTATCCGAATAAGAAATTAACATAGGTAGGCGTATTTATTAAATTATTTGAGAATTATTGAAATATTACGACAGTGGAGTGTGCTGAATTTAATTTTAATAAATCAAATTAATTGACGCTAAGCGAACATGATATTTTTCCTTTCATTTTTGGCAAGTCGTGTTGGTATCCGTTAACCAAATAATGTTTTTATATGCAGCTGAAATTTTCATAAAAAAAAAAAACAATTTTCACAAAATGTTGACTTGTTTGCTGATCATCAATATACAGTCGAACTCAGTTATTACGATCACGAAAATAGCGAGATCTCGGGTGTAATGAAGAAACATTCGTTGAAATTTTAGTCTATGGTTTTCTCCATACATTTATTCACTTTTATAACGAGATACTTCTCGAGCATACCGAGAAAAAATATCGTCATCAAGAGTGAAAACAATGAAAAAAGCATCAATTGTATAAGAACAGTGGATTGACAGAAAAATGTAATATAATTCTAATTTTTTATTTTCGTTTGAATTGTGACTCTTTGTGTTATGTGACTGCTCCAGATACTTCACGTTTTCATGTGATGGGTATATTTGTAAGCATTTAAAAATAAATATTCTCTGATATAACGAGCACATTTAATCGGTCTCATCTTTCTCGTAATAACCAATTTCGACACGACTGTCGCCTGTGTGGTCGAGTGGTTAACGTTGTTGGCTTCGGCTACAGAGGGCCCGGGTTCAAATCCCGCTACGTACAGTTTTATAAATTGATTTCTCAATTGATTTATGAACTTCTGTTCAAAGGCATGGATGTTTGTGATGTCTTAAATTCCCCCCTCTCATCCATCCTATCCTATGAACGGGGCGTATCGAGAGCGATTAGCTTACCACTAATCCTGTCCTAGCTCTATCCTTCTATCTTTACTCTCTTTGGAAAAAGAGAGGTTGAGCAACTGAGTAACAAGCAGTTCTCGTAGAAACACTTCTGTTGAGATAAACTCCATTAGGAGTCCATATGCTCCACATTGGGAGCGGACATGGTTTAAAAAAAAACGCACTGGCATACAAAAGAGATAACAACAGGTACTCTTATCGGGAAATATTATGAATGCAATTCTCCAAAGGCGTACGCCCTAATTCGCCAAACGGTAAACGGATATTTGTAGAATACTTACTTATAGTTAGTTATCTATCGGCGTTGCACTCCCATTAAAATGCATACATCACTGCACTGTGATGCACTTGAAAAATGCGAGAATAATAAAATTATTGGCAGAAGGTTTATTACTGTGAAATTCATATTTTATTGTCATAATTCATACAGAAAGGTGTTAAGTTAGAAAAGCACAGTTATTTTATCAAACATTTTCAAAAGCTTTAAGTGCATAATATTACAGTTTATCTTCGATGTTGTATAAATAATGCAATGAATACAAAAGTGGGTTTATGCTACGTTAACAAGGGGGTTGCTTGAACTCAGAGATATTCACAGTGTTCCGATAAGGGGTGGATTTTTTTAATCATTTACAATTAATTATACGTAGTATTTATTGAAGTAATCTAACATGTATTTAATAAATATTAATTAAGGATAATCGTTCAAAGCAAAAACATCTAAAAACACATGAATCTTATATATATCAAACATTGTTAGACTATAGACATAATATCCGTCAGATCTGTTTTATTATTTACCCTAAAAGAATATTTTATATGAGAAATTTAAAAAGACAGCAAAGTCTTATGTTTCATATCGCATTTAAACGATCTACATATATTGAAGTTGAGTATTGAATTAATTTGAAAATATTGCTTTTTCTTAACCCTTCCAGCCACGCCTTAGTTATAACATATTTTTATTAACTGAAATTGGAAATCGACTTACAATGTATCTCATTGTTATTTAATTAACTAGATAATTTTGATTGCAATTATTGGTATTCCGTTACTTTTTATCAATACAGTAAGTACAACAGTATTTTTGTTGTTTCAGCTTTAATTTTCAATGTATGTTATATTGCAGAGCTTTACTGCCTCTACGAAGTTTAACACGTAGTCAATTCAATTATGATTGCAATGCTACGATGTTAAGGTTGCGTGAAACGTATTTACGACAGTAAGTTAGCAAAAGAGTATTTTTAAGACACCCAACAAGGTACAGATAAAAGATAGATATAGGATTTGTTGTCCTGTGAATGATTGTCATTTGCTCGGGGGGCCGAGTTATAGAACGGTCATGTTGGACAGAGATGATTGAAAAGTCGTTGAAGTTAGCCAGGACTCATAATGAACTTCTTTGCCTCATATATTCAGTCAAGTTAGTCTGATATCACGTATACAAAGTTTTTCCTATTTATGATAATAATAAATTAACGAGTTATGTTAAGCCAATTTATGTATGTAAAAACCAACTGCTGAAATGAATCATTCTCTTTTTGTGTCAATTATATTTAATTGGGTCATCTGGGGTAACGACCGTATTAGTGAAGATTGAAAAACACGGCATTTTTTTAAATAAAAATACTACAATACATTGTTTATTATTCATCAAAGAATAATCAACGCTCTCCAAAGTGTAACTAAAAGCTATTTGGAAATAAAGCGAGTTTCAAATATTTTGACATACACACGCACACCGTATTAGGCAAGTATTTGTAGATTTTAAAATGAATTTGTAATTAATTAAAAAATATTTAGAAGTATTACCAAAGATTCTCTGGCCAACTATGGTAATCTGTGATTAAAAAGTCGTAATTTGGTAATGAGATTTTTTGTCGAAATTTCTGTAATCACTGCATCTACCATAAGAATCATCGATAAGGTTTTTTCATCGTTCAATTATTAGTTTTATATTACGCAAAATATTTAAATCTTATATTAATTTGTCTTATTTTAAATGGTGTTTATTTTCAATGAAAAGATGGCCAACTCTTAAGTCTTTGCCTTAACCAACATTCAGATTATTTTGTCTTTCATCGTAATCATATTTTTTTAAATTTTGACAAGAATGTGGAATACGTACTTTCAGAGAATTTGAATTATTTAATTTGATTTTTTCAAACCATGTCCGCTTCCAATGTGAATCACATAGACTCATATTCTAACTCTTATAAAATAAGTTTTCAAGCTTAAAGCATTTTTCTCTTCTCCTTCGAGGCCGAGCTAATAATCCTGAAATTCTCATGACTATTAATTTACATGCTACCAATTTATTCTTACGTGGGCGAAACTATGAGCAAAAACTTTTATTTCTAAAAACTTATACCTCGCTTAGGAGGTATGAGTCATCAGTTCCAAGGGCTGTTCGGTTGATCAACGCATTGCCTATAGAAGTGAACATTTTTAGTGATAGTATTTGTGAACTGTTTTTAAAATTTTACTATTTTATTTCTTGATTTTTTATGTTGATTTTGATGTATTATGTAGCTTTATTTTATATTTTGTCTTATTATATTTTTCAAGTACATGGCGAATTGGCGTCACCTGTAACGCCATGTACTGTAATTTTAATTTTTAACAATAAATAAATTTGCATTTCTCCTTAACTCTTTGTATTATAAGACTGGTAAAGACTAACGGCAGCCTGTGTGGTCGAGTGGTCAACGTTGTTGGCTTCGGCTACAGAGGGCAGTTTTATAAAATTGATTTTTCAATCGATTTATGAATTTCTGTTCAAAGGCATGGATGTATGTGATGTCTTGAATTCCCCCCTCTCACCCATCCTATCCTATGAACGGGGCTTATCGAGAGCGATTAGCTTACCACTTATCCTGTCCTAGCCCTATCCTTCTATCCCTACTCTCATTGGAAAAAGAGAGGTTGAGCAACTGAGTAACAAGCAGTTCTCGTAGAAACGCTTCTGTTGAGATAAACTCCATTAGGAGTCCATATGGGAGCGGACATGGCTTAAAAAAAAGGCTGAAGAGTATGTTATTACAAATCATAAAACAGGCAAAATCACAATAGTGCAATCCTAAAAGTTGTTTTTTTTTACCACATGGAGACCAAATGCTATTATTTCGATATTTTTTTTAAGTAAAAAGAGTAATTATATAAAGATGGGATTAATCTTATCTTATCTTTGAGTAAGCTTTTTAATCCGTTCAATCCGATGTCCATACAATCAAATAGATATATATATAAATCAATACAAAATAAAGGCGTCCGTGGACACCGCCTCCGTTGAGCGTGTCGTTCAACAATCGATTACAAATTCGGCTTTTAAAGGAATAGTGTTTTAACAACAACAAAAAACTAACAATATATTCGAGATAAACACTTTGAGCTTTAAGCTCGCTTGAGCTAAACAATGATGGGTATAAACACGATATACGTTGAGGCATTGTTATATAAAAGAGTCAATGCATTCATGCGGCATCATTACAAAAGCTTTGCGGTTCTGAAGATTCTGCGGTTTTAGAGATTACATCAAGATGAATAAGATTCAATGACCCTGAAAGATTCAACATGACGTTTGCAGCGATTTGCGAGCATTAACATCACCGAGGATAGTGTTAATAGAAAATTTAAATTAACTTTGATTATTCCACGTATTGTGTTACTAACTGTGACACGTGTTTCGCCTCATTCATAGGCATCTTAAGACTTACTATCGCAAAGTTTGCTTAAGTAATGAAGCAAGATTGATGCAAACATTATAAAATTATGAAATTACAAAATTGAGTTTGGGTTTTTTTTCCTTTAATCTGTCTGGCTTACATATGCAGCTTGACAGCCTTGACAAGTGAGGCGATAGATGCCGCTCTGAGAAAATGATTCTCACTCAAGCGAAACATGTGCCAAATTTTGAAACACAACAAATGGAATAACAAAGTTATCAAATTAAATTTTATATCAAGGCTGTAACATTTTACTGACATTTTTTGACAGTAAAGCGTATGACTTTTAATAAAAGAAATTTGGTATGTTAAAATATAACATAATTATTTTTGATAGTATAAATTAAAAGGAATCAAAAGAATACCTATAATTATTTTTGGTGTGATATTGAAGTCACTGGCGAATTACCATATAATCATATGAGTCATATGACCCTCCGATTCTAAGGGGCCTTGAATAGCTCATACAATACAACCCACATACTTTTTGTTTAGATTTGTGTTATTTTACTTGGGTTTTTTTAACGTTTTAATAGTATCCGAAAAACAGGGCATGCCATGTGCTTAGTTCGCCACTGACTAAAGCCCACTCATATAATATGAGAGTATATCTTTCCATATAAGGCAATGTAATTAATAACACAGTGATTGTTTGAAAAATGCACATTCCACATACGAAATGGGATTGATCAAGTCAATAATGAAATAATTCGACTTGGTCCAGTGAGCGGAAAGAAAAAATGCATTAATCGACACATTATTGTTGCTCTTGTGAAGATGTATCAGTAATAAGTGCATTTTTCTGATAATTTGATTCAGTTTCGTTGATATTAAACAACATTTATGTGTTATTGGAAAGAAAGTTTCTCCAACAGTGTTAATAAAATAACTGCGCAATAAATGAATTGATCGATATCTTGCAGGGGTGTCCGGAGAGACTAAGCACTGGGATTAAACCCATGTACATATATTTAATGTAAGGTGTTATCGATCCGTCACAATTATTTGCTAAAAATAAAGACAAAGTAAGATACATTTAATAGTTGTCTTAGGTTGCTTTATTTTAAATACATATTTGAGATTATAAAAATACAATTATTGGTTATTACTCCTGACAAATTCCAGGTTATCAATTGTATGCACTTTACGCTGTTTTGGAAAAGCAAACGTTAATGACTTGGATGTTTTTTTAGGGGTCAGTTTTTGTTATTAAATTACTATTTTTGCCTCTTTAAATAAAATTTAATGTATGAATGAGTCTCCTGTTTCTGAATTTGTGAATATTTAAAATATGAATGTGAATGAATCGATTTCTATAGACGAAGTCACGCGATGAGTGATATCTAAAAGAAAAAAGTGAACAATGTGTTTTATTTAATCGAGCAATGTAAATAAATTCTCATTGTAATGCAAGTACAAACATTCATGTCAAGATCTAAATTTGATTTTGACCTAGCCTGGACTTGAATCAAAACACGTCTGATTGCTATGGTACAACTGTATTTACTAAACTACAGAAGCCAGCAGGGTTATACTGGTTAAGTGTGGACGACAATTCTCAGAAGCTTGAATCATTCCATTCAATGAAGAGAAACTAATACAATAAATAATTGATATTTTAAAATGGTGTCGGCAAAACATTAATTCAGTTTCATTTTTTATTCGGGCTCAAAATACAGGTTCTTTATTGTTATGACTGCAAATCAAAATAAAAATGATCGGTACATATTATTCGAGCACGTCTTTCAATAACGGATGCTTGTTTAGATGCCTACTTTAGATAAAATTAAAATAAACAAAACTGGTTTTACATACACTCTTTGGTCAATGTTTTTTTATCCGTATACTTCGATCGTGGAGCTTATAGACCTCCCCATAAATAATTTTGGTCTGTTAATATCTCCGGCATTTCATGATCAACGCTATCAACAGAAAGATGGAATCCCATCTTCTCATTCATGGTACATCGTGATATATCTTTAATATCGTGATATATTTAAATTAATATTGTAAAACTATCATATCAGTAATCATAGCCGAAAAAAATACATTTAAGTTTTACTAACCGTTTGACCGAGTCGGGTCCTATGGCGGATTAGCGTTGTGGGCTGGTTTAATAACTGGGCGTAGTGAAAATGATAAATTACCCACTAGTCCTGCCCTAACTATATCTATATATTTCTATTGCTCTCTTTGAAAAAGAGAGATTAGTGTGACTGAGTAACCAACAGTTCTTGTAGAAAAGCTTATGTTGAGATACCTCCATTTGGAGGCCATATTAATAAAAAACCATTTAATCTAAACACAAAAATAAATCATGGAATTTGGATACATTTAATAAATAATGCGGCGGTTGAAATTTGTGAATAGACCCCCTCTCCCCTCCCTCGCCCAGCAGGTTAGTAAGTTAGTTGTTAATAGTTAAAAATTACAATTTTTATGAAAACAAATATCGTAAAAATATTTAAAACGCATCAAAAGTAAATAATAATACCTATCTAAAGGTAAATGATAAATACTGTAAAATAATATACCAAATGAAAAAAGATGCCAGTGAAATACTAAATATTATTTGATGAGAGAAATTTAGTTCATTGTAAAAAATATTACGCATATAATGAAATTTGAATAATTCGCAATTTTATTTCATACATAATAAACTATTTCCAGCAGTGCGATGATTAACGTATTATTTTTTATAATTCGCATAAGAGAGGTAACTAGCCATTGATTCAGCACTTTAATTGACCATTTTTTCCCGCGCTCAATTCGACAGCCATCGACAATAGAATTAAAAAGTATATAATTGTTCAATAACGAATAGATGACATGCGAAAATTCAAAAGTGGAACTGAACGTTTAAAGAATATGCTTTTTCATATATATTCCATATTGGATTTACCGTATGATGTATTATCTCATTTTCGTATATCGCTGGCTCTTTTGTTAAGGCTTAGAAAGTTTATTTTTGATAGATTACAAATGAAATTTTCCTGTAATAGCTTTGCACATTACTCTTGTCAGTTGTTTTCATCTTATAATATGTTTAATAAAGAATGTTAATTGATGATTAAATAAAAGATTTATTTTCACAAGCAAAACTTATGTATGTACTTAAATGCGTAAAATCGGCAGTGCATGACACTTTTAAACATAACCATTAATGTCGGTTGAATACGTAATTTTGTAACAGCTGTCAAGCTGAAAGCTTGATTTTCAATATTATTAAACATTATTTTCACTTGTTTTATATTACTAATCACAGCACAAATGATGTGTGTAATTTATGAATTTCGTAAAGGGCGTTCTTCACGTGGCGCAGTGGTTAACCTAACGCAATTGACTTTCATGACAGATTTTACGGATTCATGTCCCACCACGAACTGCATTTTTTCAATCGATTTCTGTTTGAAGACATGTCTGTTTGTGATGCCTAAAGATTTCCTTTCACCCTTCCAATTCTAAAATAATATGACTTGTCAATGGTGATTTACTAACCACTAATCTTTTACTCTGCTCCAAATGTGAAGCATATGGCCGCCTAATGGGTGTATCTTAACAGATTTTTTTCTACGAGAACTGTTTGTTACTCAGTCGCTCAACTTCTCTTTTTTTTAAAGATAGTGGAATAGAAGGATTGTACTAGGATGTAAACAGAACTAGTAGTTAACTAATCGCTCTCGCTAATGTTAATGATAGGATTGGAAGGGTGAAAAGTTTTTTTTTTGACATCACAAGCACCCATCGATAAATTGATTGAAACAATGTGATTTGTACTGGGGCTCGAACTCGTGAGATCAGTCACCAAAGCTAACGACGTTGACGACTACGCCACGCACCCGACAATGTGAATAAAATATTGACCATTTGTATCATATAATTACTTAATCCATAACATTAAATACTGCTCAAAAATGATTGAAATACTGCCCAAACAGATAAATACAAACCCAATCAGTAAGATTTTTTTTTACTGTTTGACCAAAACCGCTTTTATGCCGCAATTCATAACTCGCGTATAATGTGTATCGACAAATCAAATTTCGAAAAAACGCTCCCGAAAACAATAAACTATTTTTACTTACAGCCTCAGGTAAAAGTCTTTGCGAAAATAAGAAGTTGCAACATTAAACTTTCTTCGCGTAAATTTGGCGCTAAAGATGGTACATATGTGTGTAAAAATACAGTGACAAACTGAGGACTTGCGCACTGTTATTATTATTAACTCATTATTGTAATACTTAAAAAAAATTAAGTTTAAGGTTTGGAGTGACCGAATATATGTAAGAAAAATATCACGATTATTATATTATAATTTTAAGGGTTAGTGTAACGGTCTACAGCGACACTTATAATTCGTGTAATTGGTAGAATCTAACTTAATATAATTTTCAGAATACCGCAGTTGAGTTAAGCATTCTTTATTATTGTATTACAATAAAATATCAACGTAAAAAAATAACAGTGGGCCAGCGGCGTGCTTAAGAAGTGGCTTTCTATTGTTTTTCAATACATAATCGTTTTTCGCCAGATCATTAGGCTAAGCTCTGTCGAGGTGCAGGCGACGCAGTGCAGTGCAATTAAAGAAAGCATAAATTTTGTATTAATAAAGAAGCAAAATTTTGTATTAAAAAGAACAGTTGCTCAAACAGTTACTTTTCTTCGAAGAGAGTAAGAATAGAAGTTAAGGGCTTATCCAGAACTGTTAGTTAAATAATCACTCTCACTTTTCCCTGTCAGTTTTAGGATTCGAAGAGTGAGATTTTTTTAAGATATCACAAACACCCATGCCTTTGAACGTAAATCGATTTATATATATATATATATTTGTAAATGTTGCAATACCTTGTACATTACATTCAAAATTGAACTAAGATACCGACGAACAGCTAATAGTTTCCATGAAAAAAATCATAGTTGTTGATTTAAAACATTAAAAATGCCAGAAAACGTGCCAGAACACCGTTCTACCGTGTTTCGTTGCGAAAAAACACTACACATGTCACA
Source organism: Himalopsyche tibetana (assembly GCA_030503985.1). Taxonomy (NCBI): domain Eukaryota; kingdom Metazoa; phylum Arthropoda; class Insecta; order Trichoptera; family Rhyacophilidae; genus Himalopsyche; species Himalopsyche tibetana. The sequence continues at coordinate 4,215,601 of JAPJYX010000011.1, read as the reverse complement.
GCATACGCTGATCGCACATTTCTGCTTCGACTGTCGGCACTTGCAGTTAGTTGCCTTCATACAGAGTCCGGCACTGTTCATACTGCAGATATCCCGAGGCGATGACACGACCGAGTGTCAGAGTGACGCATAAATTAGGAAAGCAGTCATTATTTTGACCGGGTGGGATTCGTTTATCAATTTCCCATAGTATTCATCACGTCAGTTTGTATAAAGTTTTTTATCTTCGTTATCACCAAGCGGCTATAAACTGGTCATGGCTAACAAAATGTTAAACTCTTCATAGTTGTAAATTGTAACTGTTATTTATTCTCGATTCTTTGTTGCATATTTCATTTTATCTTCGTAAAGATAGTTATCAATCGGAGAACTTTAGACAGTTAGTTGAATCGTTATCTAAGTTCTTAAAAATCTATCAGAGTTAAGACATAGTTTATCCTTCATCAATAATTATCTGTGATAACATCACTAAAAAAAACTCTACAGAGACTTCACGGAAATAAATAGCACAATGTCTTCCGTTAAGCGATCGTCCCGCTTAATTGAACAATACATCAATTGAACGTATAACTATTTAAGCATGTAGTCAAAAAATCAACTAAAATTATTGTCATCTATTTGTAAAATACACTTTTCGTAAAAGAATTCTTGCATAACAAATTTATGTCGAAAATTGATAAATAGGGATAAATTTCAATTCAGAAAAGGACATTTTTTTATTTATCTGTTCTATTAGGGTGGATTAACTTTTCCGGTTCTAAGCTCAAGAAATGCGACCCCAATACCAACATTTTCTTAAATATCTATTTTAATATGGGTGATACAATGTTTATAATTAAGGTATTCTTATATCATAGTTTTTTGAACCTCTTGTAGTTTGTATAAATACGCGATAACGCGATGAGGCGATAAGCGCCCGCGATAACGATCGTTCGTAAGATAGCTGCGCTACACTCGTCGGTTGTAAATTCATATGTGTGAAGGGATGACGTCTTTTTTTAAGCGCAACTTAAAATATGATTATTTATTAAAAAACCACGAATTTATATTTAAAAAAATGTATGAGGAATGACGCAGAGAGATATTTTAAAGCCCTTAGACAATTTTTTTTTTAAATTCATAAGAATAAGGCCAATAATGAGGAAACCACTGGGATCACAAAAGACCCTCATCGGCAGAGAAGTATTTTTCTAGTCTCCGAGCCGCGAGAGATAAAGTATTACATTCATCATGATTTAAGGAAAAAACATAAAGTAAATAAAAAAATCGTTTGAAAAGTTTAACATATTTTCAATATACATAGACTGTGGAAAGGTGTTACTCAAAGTTTTTTTAATACAGCTTTTTTTCGATGATCAGAATTTCTACAGCTTGATACATGTTCTATTAGAAGGATGTAAGCTGAAAATGCTGAATTAGTATCTAAATTTAGCTTTTTAGAAAAGAATAGCCTATAAAAATTGCAACCAGAAAAAATGGCTTTATAAGAGATTTTTCTCAATCAAATTATTAAATTAATATTAGATTAAGTATATTGAATACCAGTTTATCAATCTCTGTGCACTTATATGCTGTGTATATTTCGCAATTTTCCATTTGGCCCAAAATCATTGAAAAATTATATTATTGTGTCTCTTGTCCTTTTTTATTTCTTCCCAGTCGATATGCAAAACTAAAAAGATTTCGCACAAAAACATTGTAAGATAGTTGCTGTGAAATGTTCGGAAGTTATTTTATGAAACATCTTTTAAATGATATTAAAATAAATACTTCGACTTTTTCACTGATTTTGGTGCAGATTGTGTCAAGTGTTTTGCTTTTCTAAGAAACATTTTCCGACTAAGTGAATACTAAAAATGTATTTCCACAATGTTAACGATTTCGATTCCATCAAAAATATTAAAACGTTTTAGCTATGAAAAACATAATATTAGTTTCGGAATTATTCGTCAATTTATGGAAATAATAATTTGTAAAACGTTCATGTTTGATAACAAGAGAGTCGTAAATAAAGTAAGAATTATTATGATCATTGAGTAAATAAATAAACAGTTAGGAATGTCAAATTATTATGAGATTGCAACTTTTTTCGCATACAGTATGGCCTTTTTCGTGTACATAAACAAACCAAAGATCATCAGTAGTCGAGTCTCGTATTAATGAAATAACTGTTCTTACTTATTATATGTAAAATCTTAATATACAACAAGATATGACATCTGTTATGCTAATATTATTCTGAAGACGTGACAGTGTTAGGTCAACGCATTATATGTATTATCTGATCAGTGTTTCTCAAATTGGGTTCAATAATTGAAAATTAACATTGAAGTCATGTGTGAAAACTTTTCGACTGTGTTTCGGTATTTTAAATTCATTAAATATGTCAATAGTCTTCAAATAACAGAAACTGAACCTAGTTTGTTAACTGTGCAGTGTTACTGCACATCTAAGCCATACTGAAAATAACGAAGGCATTTTAAGATAATTTATTGTTTGTATTTAAAAAAATACTTGCATAAGCTGTGTTATAAATTATTATTTTAAAACTATCCATTAATCAAAGGGAACAAATTAAATGTTCAGAGTTTAAATCAATTTTTGGTCAGAATTCAAATTAACTTTTGGTCTGAATAAAATTCAATTTTTGGTCAGAATAAAAATATTATACGGTCAGATTTTTATAACCATTTCGGTTATGTTTGGTTAGATTTTTTCAATTTCATTTAAATTATGACTAATTTATATAAATTCTGACCATTAATTATTTTTTCTGCGCTATGTGCACTGACCGATATATTATGACCATTTAATATAAATTCTGACCAATGTAATATAAATTCATTCCAGATTATTTTTTTTAACCGTATATAATATATAACGAAACTAAATAAGAATTAAACATAGTTCTGGTGACAACGTAAAATGAAAAAAGCCACCAAAACAATTCTAGCAGAATTATTTTTTTTGTCACTTTGACTAAGGTATCTCAGCCCGGACCCTCTTTGTGATCCCGGGATCTCCGGATTTACAATCATTTACCATAATGTCATGTTTTCGTTATTTTCCATATCACTAGCTTAAATACAAAAAAATAGCTGACAACCGTGGCGACATATTTCTATTTTATAAACCACATTGGCTTGAAATCATAGGCGAAAAAAGTGTCGAGACGAGAACTGATTGTTACTCAGTTACCCAACGTTCCGTTTTCGAACACGGTCGGGGATATACAGATAATACCACATAAAGACTAGTGGTTAGATAATTGCTGTTGCTATGACCGGTTTGTAAAAATTATATTGGAAACAGACACCCATGCCTTCAAACAGAAACAGTTTTGTTTTAAAAATTTAAGTTCTAGGATACAAACCCGTGAGCACATTAGACGTAGCCAACGATTATGGCCATTCGACCACGGACCCGACTTATTTAGTTTTAAAAGAATTAAGAGGTATGATTGATCATGTGAAACTGAATTATTATGGAGTCAAAGAACTATATTTAATAATATGTGACGAAGTAAACATTATTACATTTTCTTTTTACCTTGTTAAATTTCAATAATGGGTGATATTTTAAATTAAAACATAACAAACCACCTTCAACAATACATAAACAATAACATCGAGCAATTCTGGCTAGAGTTTTGCCACATAAAACGTACAATTCAAATAAAATTTAAATATACCAAATACACATGTTTAGAAATGCAAGATTCGACACCACTGGATTAGGTAATAATTCATATATCCATATAAGATGATGTAAGTGAAAAATATCATAGTATGTTAGTTCTACAAACATAGCTATTTCAGTTTATGCTTTCATCTAGATTGTAGAACTTAAAGCATAGTTTTATATTTTTCACCTTATCACATACATACATTATAATAAACACGCGGGAGTAAAATCGGAAAAAATCAAACCCAAATTCTTTTTAGAAAAAATTAATAATTATGTAATGGTTTTATTTAGTGTTTTATGCAATTATGTAAACAATTTCCACTTCCGATTTTAATAAAAAAAAAACAATAAATCAAACAAAAACAAACAACCAAGTTTTAACTATAATTGAGTCGTCTGGTATCAAAAGCAGAACTGTTCCGCACATCATGTATGAAACAGTTCTGCTTTTGATACCGACTCAATTAGTGATTTTATATCAATATTAAGGTAGCTTTTAACTTTATATTACAGAGTGAAATATCCAATCATTAGTTGGATATTGATTTTCGGAAACTAGGTTCATAGAATCGCATGTTATGACCGGCAAGGCATTTGAGTTAACAGTACATTATCAACTTCCAACGCTATTTGACATACTATTTCTAAATGGTTCAAAGAGATATTTACAGTATTAACGATCGTTGGCTTAAGAAACGTCTAACCATAGTAATTACTTGATCTTGGAAGTGTAATTAGAAAAAAAACGCATTTAAAAATCAATATTCAGTAATTGATTGCCAAATAATATGCATCGTAAATGATTTTGGTTAGTAAAAAATCAAGATCAATCAAATAGTCATAATGTTTTCAATAGCTGTTGGGTTTATCAATTTTACGTACAATAAACTCTTTTTTACACAGTTTTAAAATAACACGGTTTACTAAAAAGATTTTAACACGAATTATTTGTTTTTACACGGTTCACAGACACAAAAAAGCGGATTACATGAAATTGAACAAGACAAGGCAGTATAATTAAAGTAAAAAATAAAAGTCTTATTTATAAGTATATCCATTACACGTGTTTCAAATTTCTAGCGATGAAATCGATTCATGTACAGTCCCGCATAAAAGTCCCTGTATATAATCAAGAAGCGATCAATAGTATTATTAATTCAAATATATAGTACAGGCGTAGGGAACCTGCGGTCTTTCGGCTACTCTGGTGCGGCCTTCTGGCCAATTCTGTAATTCTGTAAATGTATATAAATTCGTAAATTCCTGAAATTCTGACCGTAAATTCTTGTTTCCGGCCAAAAATTCCCTAGTCAATGTTTACTGCGGCCTTATGTCGAATCAGAAAAATTAATGCGGCCTTTAGAGAAGAAAAGTTTCCCCACCCAGGATATAGTATATACATTTAAAATTTACTTATAGGATTTTTACTACTGCATTTTTTACACAATTTTATTTACCACACTGTGGCTATATTTTTTTTAAATTATAGGGTTTTTTAAATTTAGGGAATTGATCTTAAATTTTTCATAACCATTTTTTTGTGGCAAGTACTTACCATAAAGAAACGAGTTGAGTTTACTTGTGATATTTAAGTTTTTTTCTATTACAATCAATAGTAAATTTGAATCGTTCAAATTATGTACATTCACACAGATTTTGTCAGTACCGACCCGGGCTTTTTGGAAGAATCGTTAGACTTTTCAATTGTGTTCTGTTTATTTCTAGAAATTCCACCAAGCACCTTCAGTCGAAATCTTTAATTATACAATCAATCGTTTTAAATTGCAAACCCTAAATAGAACTAAATACAAATTGCAATATAAGTACACCTCAGACACAAATTTTCTTCTCAAATACCTAAACATGAATCCAAATACCTTCATTTCGAAAGCCTTAGTTTAAGTTTAAATAATACGCGTTTGAAAATTCAATTATTAAAAATACTTACTCGGGAATTTAAGTCCTGTTTATTCATTGTCCTTGAAACTGGGTCAGACAGAAGCTATGTAAGGCTTTATTTAATTTTATAGTATTTAACTGTTTTCAATTTTGTTATATCATTCAATAAATTTTATAGTTTTCTTGATGAAGTATCATTATTTATAAGTGTTTAATAACGGAGAAAAACAAATAAATTGATATGTCCTTACTTCGCACATCCTGTGTAGGTAAGATGCTAAGTGGAGGAAGAGGAAACAAGTCATCAAACACATATTACATGTAACTATGTATACATTTAGTCATTAATTATACATTAACAGGAAGATAAATTTTGGTACTTACTTATCATAAGTTCTGAGTGTTAAATGAAATAAAAAAAAATGTGTAGTGACAATTGTCAATCATATTATGTAATTAAAATTTGAATTTTTATGGAAACCTTAACTTAGCTTTAAAATTTCTAAGACTCATGGCATTGGCTTTCATGTAACGCGGTGGAACGGCGTTCCGGAACCTTTTTTAGACAATTTTAATTTTAAAATCAATATTATAGCAAAATTTTATTTTGCTTTCAAAACTTTTGTTTTTGTTATTAGAAACTATTGGCTGTTTGTTCTTATTTAATGTTTCTTTTGAATTTTATGTGACAGGTACTGTAACACGCATAAGTTAATGTCATTCCATAAAATAATTCCAGGTGCATAGACCTAATCTGTGGCTTAAAATAATGGTCTTGATATATAATTTTAAAAGAGAGAAGTTGAGTAACAATCAGTTCTCGTAAAAAAAATGTTGTCAAAACTCAATTAGAAAGCCATATGCTCCACAATGAGAATAGACATACATATGTAGATTATAAAAACAAAATGTAAGGCAAAAATGAGAAAAAAGCTCTGTTTCTTACTGAATCAGTTTACTTCATAGTGCAGTGGTTTCCAACCTTTATGTTACTGCACCTCCCTTTAAATAATACAAATATCTTCACGCCTCACATCATTTATTTCATATAGTAATAAAGTTACGTTTTAAAGAGTAAATAAATATTTTGAACTGTTCTCGCCTTCCAGGTTGTAAATCGCTGACATAGTGTATTTAAAAGCAAATAATGACCCAAGAAAAGCTTTTAAGCTTGTGTTGGAACTGTCATCAATTGGATTTTGCAGAGTTTTTAATTTTCATAAGTAAAAAAAATGACAATTTAGCTTACTGGGTGTATGGTCAGTTTCAATAATTTAAAAAAGAACCAACATTTTAATAGTGAATTATTATTTATATTGTCCATGACAATACTGTATTTAAATCAAGACTATACTTTGAAACGTTTCTAACAACATCTAAAATACTCGTTTGTATAGCAAAAGCATTTTGGTCATGTTTTTAAATTTGATACTTTTGGTCTATTAAGCAAAGCCTGTTTGATCTGTACCATTTTTATTGATACCTAATCGTAAAACTGTAAATTTATAGTACTGGTTTATTTTATTTCAAGAACACCAATCATAACACTGATCACTGAATGAGTGAAGGCATACCGTTTCAACACAGGTTTTTTTCTAAAAAAATATTTAGGCTAATTTCTAACGCATGCTAAACTAGAAAAGAAATTTAACAAAGTCACTCGGATCATTTGACACTCGAAATTCTTATCAAAAGATAAGTCGATTTTAACCTTATCAATAATCAAAGCCAAAAGTAATCAGATTGCTTTTGAAGTTACTGTCGAAAGGGTTTATATTACAAAATATACGAGTTGTGAAAGTAAAATGAGGTTTCAATGAATGAAATATTACGTAAATAAGTAAAATATTTTTTAATTAATTAAACAAATTACAAATTTATTGCAAGTGGAAATTATGAAACTGTGGTGCTTTATTTTAATGATATTAATTAAAACTTTATAATTTGTATATATTCTATAAGTTAAGCTTCGTCCATCGAAAAAATGTTGAAATCAATACATTTTTTAAATTTCTAATTCAAGAGTCATATTTATTTTGTTAATAGAGTTCATAGTTAATGCATTGCGTGCATAAAAAATAAGTACATTCAATATTAACTTTTCTGGTTCTAAGCTCAAGAAATGCGACCCCAATACCTACATTTTCTTAAATATCTATTTTAATATGGTGATACAATGTTTATAATTAAGGTATTCTTATATCATAGTTTTTTGGACCTTTTGTAGTTTGTATAAATACGCGATAACGCGATGAGGCGATAAGCGATCGTTCGTAAGATAGCTGGGCTAAAATCGTCAGTTGCAATTTCATATGTGTGCTGGGATGACGTCTTTTTTACGCGCAACTTAAAATATGATTATTTATTAAAAAAACACGGATTTTTATATGAAAAAAAAGTATGAGGAATGATGCAGAGAGATATTTTAAAGCCCTTAGACTATTTTTTTTTGAAATTCATAAAAATAAAGCCAATAATGAAGAAACCACTGGGGTTCCTAAACGACCCCCATCGGCAGAGAAGTATTTTTCTAGTCTCCGAGCCGCGAGAGTTAAATGTTGATTATTTGAATAGCTTAACTTGAATCGTATTATATACCGTCATTATTTTGGCAGAAGTTTGTAAGTGACAGATTGATAGTTCTGAGTAAACAGAATATTAAAAATTTCAGTTTTTAGCATAAAACCTCCAATATCGTTATGTTTCATAGATAACTGTTATATAAAAATTCAGATACATTCATGCGAATCTTACTCAAATTGTACACATTAATAGACAAGGACAATTGCTTGCCTAGACAACAACATTAATAATAATTTCCCATACAAATAAATGCTTTTTACTGAGTTACTCCAGACAAAGAATTGATATCAAATAATCTCTGTATAATTAACTCATTTTTGTTAATTACCAACTTCTTTCTGCCAGAAAAGTGAGTTATTATATTCTTCAAAGACATCAACGCACGAGTAAGCGACAAACCTAGCACATTTTATTTAAACGACTTTATTTATGTACTGTCATTAATTTCCTATTATTATTAAAGATTTAGATAAATATGCTTTACAGCATGTCACTATTTTCTAATTGAAACTTTACTTAATTCCACTGAAATATGCAACCTCCAGAGAATTTCATTACTCATGAGAAAATTTCATAATTTACGAAAAATACAAACATAATTTCAGTACGGAAAAATCATCATAAAATATATATCAAGTAGTATTTAGAACAAACTAAAGCTGCAGATCTGTAAAATGGTATCAAATTTTTGAAATTATACTTCGTGATTGCACTTATTATCAGATTCCTTGATCCTAACGCCTAGTATTTTTTTTATATATGAATTATCATTTGTCAGTATTTTTTTGGACATAAAAAGAGAAGCACTTTATTATGTATATTTACCAAGATTTATTAAGTAAATTATTACAGTGACTTAAAATGAGGTATAAGTATTTATATATACAATGAAAAAAATGACTAACTTTAAAAATAAATGTAATAAATTAACACTTCATCGTAAATATAAATTACCATGTTATTGTCTAATTAACGTCTTGTTATTATTTCAGTTATTTTTAAGTTTTACAGTAACATTAAAACTAAGTACCTTATTATACACAAGGTAAGAATAATTTATTTTGAAATCAAAAGTCATATGTAATTCTCTTGTTTACTTTTGAATTTTACCATCTGTATCATTTTTGAAAGTGTTTTTTTATTGTAGAAGTTTCACTAGACGAATACGTGTTTATACTATTTAACAAACATAGCTAATTGAATAAGTCTCTCTTGCAGCGAAGTAGTCAACGCTCATGTATTTGTTTATGCATCTGCGGTGTACACAGTACACAATTCCGCAAAGAAATATTATCTTTTATTCAATTTGAATCGTTCAAATTATGTACATTCTCACAAATTTTGTCACTAACGACCCGGGTTTCGCCTTTCGGCATCTTCAGGCATTCAAGTGCACGGATGAACTGACGCTTAGCAAATGAAAGTTTCGTGTTTATATAAGATATAAATGCATCACTGCATTCATTTTCTAAGCGTCAGTTCAAGTTCATCCGTGCACTTGAATGCCTGAAGATGCCGAAAGGCGAAACCCGGGTCGTCAGTGACAAAATTTGTGAGAATGTACATAATTTGAACGATTCAAATTTAATATTGAAATTCCACCAAGCACCTTCAGTCGAAATCTTAAATTATATCGTTTATTCATTTTTAAAATAATTTATAGACTTTGTTCGAAGGTGTGAATTTATGTGTATATAGTCTATATACGTTGAAATGTGAGTTATTTAATCAACTTAATTCAAAGGCCGATATTATTAAAAATGCGGTGAGATTATATAAGTTTAGGTTTGATTGTCACTAAATAACTGGGTTCGTATTAAAATAGATATAAGTTATATATCATCGGTATACTTGCAGAAGACGTTTGGGTGTTTTGAGTTTTAAATACAGATCAATAGTTTTCAACAAACTCTCTCATATTTCATTTATTTATTTCAGTATTTAAAGAAGTAATACAAACTTATGAAATTTTATTGGCAGTTATTATTACTGGCAAAAACCTAAAAATAACTTAACACTCTTTATCTGTACAGATTTATTATTTCTACGGCTACGAAAAGCTGATTAGACGGTTAAACGTTTTTGAGCTGTAAATATTTTGTAAACTGTTGTTTATTCATTAATCTACTTATTGTTTGCGGCCACGCTAAATTTCGAAAAACTCGTTTATCTCAAAGCAAATTTTTTCAGTTAACGTTTTCGTGCAGTATACCGACGATATGTAAATACTGTCTCTAATTTATCTACTATTATTCCATTTCCGCTCCCAATGTAGAGCATATGATCTATTAATAGACGTATCTCAAAAGAATCTTTTCTTCCTATTTTGTTGCTCAACCTATTTTTTCAAAGATACTATGGATATAAAGATTAAGCTAGTACAGAACTAGTGGTTAACTAATCGCTCTCTCTACGCCAGTGGTGGGCTGCCAATAAGTTAACAAGGGGCTTACTTAATCCAAAACAATTCTCGGTGTTCTGCGGAAGGAGTGATTTTTTTATCACTCCTATGCAATTATATGCAATACTTAAATAAGCAATCGATTGTTACTAAATACACTTATAATACGTAACAATATACAATTTACCGTAAAATTATCAATCTAAATGGCTAAAAATGTACTACTATGTATAAATGGAGCTGTCGTAGATATTTAAGTAAGAAATTGCAGTTATACACTAATTTGATCTGAAAATATTGTTTTCTCTCAAATTGACAAGGGGCTCGGGAGAGCCCCTCCAAGCCCCCTTCAGCCCACCCCTTCTCTACGCGCCGATATTTTTAAATTGTAAGGATTGTGACGGATTTTGACGGACATCACAAACATCCAGGCATTCGAAAAGAAGTCGTACAATGATTGAAAATTTCTGTTTGTACTAGGAGTTCAACCCATGACAGTGAAGCCAACGACGTTGGCAGTATATAAATAAAATAAAAATCAATAATATAGATATACTGACTATCCAATGAGAAATACTATTCATAGCTTGATATAAATACTGAAAACATAAATACTAGGGCTTGTCGGTTTTCAAAAACCGGTTATTTAGCTAAATCTGCGACAATCGAAAACCGGTTTTTCAATTTGTTAACCGGTTGTGCCGAATTTTCCATAATCGAATCTATAGACAATAAGACAAAAAAATTGGATCTTTTATTTGATGGCTTAAATACCATATGCCCCACATCATAACCCAGCGGAGGGGTTTTTTCGATATCGATTTCTTGTTGTGCATTATATGTTTATAACTAAACAACATAAAAAGATTGAACTTTTTCTCGCTATTTAATTGAATTATCTAGTTTTTTTAAAACTTCGAAAACCGGATAAAACCGGTTTTAGACGATATTGACATTCGACAACCGGTTTTTGTATAAGCACTAATAAATACAATATAACATAGAATATAATATGTTATTTAGATCCCAAAAACAGGGTATATCTTACAGTTAACCATCCACGTGTCTTTTTTATTGTCTTTATTTTCTCTGAAACAAAGATACTGAAAAAAGCAGTCCTCGTTAAAACAACCTCTGTTGAGATTTCCATTAGAAGTTGTACACTAGAAACGGATATGTTTATAATAATACCGCTTTTCATTATACTGCAGGTTGTATATAAGACATTTTCAACGGGAATTTATCTGCGTCTGTTAGCTAGCTAGCTAACTACATAAAAAGAGGTCGCTTTTAACTCTCGCGGCTCGGATACTACAAAAATACTTCTCATCCAGTGGAAGATGCCGAAAGGCAAAACCCGGGTTGTTAGTGACAACACTTGTGTAAATGTACATAATTTGAACGATTCAAATCTAATATGCCGTGTTGATTAAGCTTTTTTTCCAAGCGCTTGAGTATATTTTTTTGATCAAAGTGAGTATTTTGATCAAGTCAAAAGGCCGCATCAGAGTAGCCAAGAGGCCGCAGGTTCCATTCCACTGCACTTAACTATTATACTGCCTTCCTATATTATATAAGGAAAATTTTAAAGCTTGCAAGTCTTTTGATTTCAATCATGGAATGAAAGCTTCGTATGTCTCAACCATTCATTGATTATGGAAGATTTTTGTGTTTAATTGTCTGTTTTTTTTATTATGTTATATTTTTTTCCTAAAAATTCCTCTTCAACAGACTTAATAGATATTAATAGCAAGATTAATAGTCGCCTGCTGTTGCCCAGTTGCTTAGAGCTTGCTCTACCGATCACGAAGGTCTGGGTTCGATTCCCGGTTAGATCACAGTGAATTTGAGAGTTATTAAATTCAAAGTTGTGATCGAAGACTGGGTGTTTGTAAGACGTCAATTCACATTATTTCCTCGCCTCCTATCCTTCTGATCCTTTAATAACTGTGCGTAGAAATAGCGCCTACTTAACCACTACTCCAGTTCTAGCTTTATCCTTCTTTCCATACTACTCACTTTGAAAAAAATGAGGTTGAGCAACTGAGTAACAAACAATTCTCGTAGAAAAAACTTCTGTTGATATACCTCCATTAGGAGGCCATATGCTCCACATTGGGAGCGGACTGAAGCTAATTTTCAAACTTATGAATTGCCGGTGCACAATATAAGAAAGTTTATTTTATAAACACACGTTTATTGATCAGCTTCACATTGTGAAAGTTTCAAAAAAAATGTTTTTATTTTCAATTTAATTAGATTTAAGAGATTTTAGTTGCAAATAATCTCCTGAATCTGGATTTCTTACTTCATATTTACAACGAATCCACGGAGAAGATAGCTATCTATTAGAGAAATAAAATAAGACCCATATTCTGTATTCACTCTCAATTTTAAGCGTATCTGCATTGAGGGATATATTTCATTACCAATTACCTTCAAATAATGAAAATTCTCTGTACTATAAACCTTCATCGATTAAAAAAAAGCATGATATCACAGAGTGTTCTTACTTATAATTTATTATTTTTCAGAAAGATTTAACTGTCAATTTGTGAATAGCCATTTTCAATAGTTGTTTTTCCACTTGTTGTTCTACTAAATGGAACACAGCTTAAAGCTCTTTCTCAAAGTGAGGTAACACATTTTACACAAAATTAGACAAACTATCTCAACTTTAACTTATACCGTAATATTACCATATTATACCCGGGAAATCGTTGAAAAGGTTATATGGTTGATTATTTTTTTATTTTCTGAATAAACTTCTATATTGACTGTGGAAAAGAAAAAAGATTCACAATCACAATCAATTCGATAATCACAATGCATCTAACTTGATACACGTTCTATCAAAAGGATAGAAGATGTAAAAGCCGAATTAGTATATAAATTGAGCTTTTATGCTTGAAAAAGATGTGCTTGTAAAAATAAAAACCAAGAAAAAGACTGAAAAAAACGTTTTTCCTAGACAATTTCTTTAATTAAATTAGATAATGTCAATTAAACACCAGTTTAGAAGTCTCCGTGCACTTTAAGGTTGTGTTTATTTAATAATTTGCATATGGCCGAAAATCATCAAAACACGTTTTTTGTGAGTGCAGTAAAATTTGATATGTGTGGGCTACGTCTTTTTTCCTTTCCACAATCGATATAATATGGTAACACCAAATTATACAGTACCACAGAAATTGTAAGGTAAAGATAATTGATAGTTTGGCAACACACTATAATATATAGCTCTGATAATATTTTTTAAATCGTATTGGTTAGTAAAATGATGGCAGAAGATATTTGATAATTATAAGCATTAAAATTAATTTCAATCCGTTATTTGTAATTTATTTAAGTATATTTTATTTACTTCTATCAAATAGGTTTTTTTTATCTCAGCAATGGAACAAAAGATGGCCATCATTCAAGACGTAATACATAATTACTAAAAATACCAATCATAATTACTATAACTGTTAATGATAATGCGAAATTTCCAATATTTAACATTTTATGCCGTCATAAACGAGTTACATCAATCATTAATTTCACCAATGCTTGACAGCAATGTGCATATTTTTCAAGACGATACAATAAGAAAATACCAATCTGGTAATCTAATGAAAACTTTTAACAAGCCGATCGAAACTGGTAATCTCGCTAAAATTAAAATTATTGTATTTACAGATTACATAATGATTTTCATTATATAGTCTTAGGGGCTCATATAATAGTCAAAACGTATAATTAATCTCGTTCGCAAACACAGTAAACATACTATAATAGTTGTATCTATCTGCTTAATATGTCCCCTCTCTAATACGTAGGATATTTTAAGGGACCTTATGGTGTCTGGTTATAAATACGTTTCGTTTTGTAACTCTCTTTGGTGAGGGTAAAAAAGAAGGAAGTTTTGAGTTCAAACGTTATTTATACTCCTTAAATTCCAGCATTCAGTAGGGGGAGGGGGAGGGATATGAAAACACCATAGGCACACATGCACTTTACGACAAACCGAAAATTGATATATGAAAATATCTGTTCCTGGATTCGAGCACGTGACCATGCAACCAACTATGAAGAAATTCTGAGGAGCTACAGGACTAGAGGAATTGTTTTTTAAAAAAATCGTACAAGTATACCATTGATTGAGATTAGGCCACAATAAAACCATTGTCAACAGTTGAAATCTCGAATTTATTTTTATAGATTAACTTGTAATAAATTGTATTATATATCACGTTATTTTTAGAAAGAATATTGATTATAAGTTTTATTAATGCATACTTGATTTGTCATTTACTTGGTAGAACTCCATTATAATAAGATAAAAATAGCAATGTATTTAGTAAAACTGTAACTAAGTTAAAATATATTTTTTTAATTTGAATTGTTTGAATTTTGTACTTTTCCATGAGTTTTGTCGCTAACGACCCGGGTTTCGCCTTTCGGCATCTTCAAGCATTCCAAGTGCACGGATGTACTTGAACTGACGCGTAGTAAACAGTTTGTATCGTTTATATTCAAAAATATAAGTAGATATTGAAATTCCATCGAGCACCCTCAGTAGAAATACTTAATTAAGTTAAAATAAGCTAGAAATTATAAAATAGTACGTAAACAATCATCAACAATTAAATGTATTTTCCTGCGTAACTATTTCAATAAATTAAATACAATTGCTGACATAATTCTTACTAATTGTGTACTCACCTTTTGAATTAAAATAAAATTACGATTATAATTTAGAAAGAAAAAAAACTTACCCTGTATAATCCAAAGCCAAATCAACAATTGTGTACACAATATAAATAATTATTCTTTTACATCACACAAAATTAATTCACCTTCACAATATCCATAATAAAACACTAATTTATTCCAATATTTGTAATTATGTAAAGCAAGGAAAAGTCAAAAATGAAGTGAAATATAAATTTTAGAGCGGCAGTTATTTGCCGAACTATTGTTGAATATTAGAAATATGCAATACGTAATAATAATATAACAAAGAATTAAAGACAAAATGTCGTTATTGAGTATTTTTCAGCCGTTTATTTCACAATTATTACTGTATTTTTTTGACTGTTTTTATTTTTAAGCTGTTAAACATGGTTCAAAAAATGTTTTTCAATGTTTATAATACTTTGTTTAACTGAATTTAGTCGAGTATTTTTCGTTTGAATATCGTTTAATATTGTCAATTTTCCTTTAAATATGTCACTCAAAATTTGACGTCTACACATTTTTGAATTTCGATCGGTCTAGTTTTTGTTTATGCGCGTGCGCGAAATCCGAACGCATCCATTCGATAATTCGAATATGGAACAACGCTCCAAGTCAGGAGATCGTTTCTTACTGGTCAACTGAACTAACTAACGGCTATCACAATTTCTCATTTTACTGTTAACCGCAATACGCTTGCAAATATATGCTTCCGTTGCGCTTACTCGTATGTGGTGATTACATGTGTGTCTCTTTCTTACGATGGACATTACTACCGCACGCGCTGTTAACCCTTTCGATACCACAATATTGAATTAAAGTTATTAAGGTTGATGGAAACGTTTTTACAGATAATTCAAAAGATAGATCTGCTGAAAAACTATGTTGTTTATATCTGGAAATATTGGTACTGATAATTAGTTCAATGACGCATTGATCAAAATGAAAAAAATATGGCGCACAAAAGGGTATGGAAAAAGAGAAGATTTTTTTTGTTGGTATTTCCAATTTTTATGTTTCTACAGTTATGAAACTAATTATACGAAGTGAGCAAATGTTCACTTTTCATCACACAGTAAGCTGGTCTTAATCCTGACCCAAGGAGTACTAGAAAGACCAGATGGGGCCATGCTTGCCCTGGGAAAGTAGGGTATTTTTTAAGCAAAAAAGACAATGAGCTGATAATGCTTTTTAACCATATAAAATTTTCCTAACCCTTTTATTAGTGTAAAAAATATAAAAAAATACACACATATATATATACAAATACTAAAATGGTGGCACTACATCAGGTTAACCCTTCTCATTAGAATTATTTTGAACACTTAGACATGTAAATAAAAAAAGGTTCACTGCATATTTCTGTTTTATTTATTTAAAAAAGCTAAATTTCCGGGTGGCTATTATGATTTTTTAGCTAGGAACCTATGGATTGAAGTTAAACTCAGGAATGGGCTGTAGAGGGCTTGGAGAAAGTCGCGTGAGCGTCTTGAAAAACATCAAATCAGTACCTCACTTCAATTTCTGTTAAAGGCTTAGTTGTTTTATGAAAAATGAGCATTTGTTTCAGCAATACCTTCATTTATTACGGATTCATAATAAAAGAGACCTTGTTAACATATTGTTAGATCATTTATGGGTTAACTGAAAAGTAAAGTTAGTAATATAATAGGTTACACTGCGCCCATATGATTTAATGTTTTTACCAACGGTAGACTGCATACTGTGAAAATATTTTATTTATTGATAATAAATGAGACATTAAAAGAATATTGTAATTGTATGGTTTCTACAAGGGTTAAGACTGTTAAGAGATATGCCATCGCTTCACATATTGCCTGACGTTTACTTCGTTTCACACTAAAAAATCTTTGAAACAGTGTGATCAATTACGTTTTAATGACATGAAAAATAATCTTATGTTCACTAGGCCTGTTACTCGATCAGTCGAGAGCGTAAAAGCACCGAAGCTTTGAAGACCAAAATATTTATAACGAATAAATCATTTTACACTCTCATTTCAATTCAGTTGAGTGATCAATAAACGATTTTTTCATTACGTTGCTTTTGCAGTTCAAATCAGGAAATATTATACATAACGATACACCACAAGACATGGTATTATTTTTATGTAATAAATAAACAATTCAATGTGGGTAATTTTACAGAATAACCAGGGGTGGGCTGGAGGGGGCTTAGAGGGGGCTCGGAGGAGCTCGCGCGATAATATTCTCAGATCAAATTAGTATATAATTGCAATTTCTGACTTATATATTATCTACGACAGCTTCAGTACACACAGTAGTAATTTTTTACCCATTTACATTGATTAGTTTATGGTAAATTGCATATTGTTACATATTATAAGTGTGTTAAGTAACAATCGATTGCTTATTTAAGTATTGTATATAATTGCATAGTATCAATAAAAAATTTCACTCCTTCCTTAGAACGCCGAGAATTGTTTTGAGATTAGGCGAGCCCCTTGTTAACGTTTTGGCAGCCCACCGCTGAGGATAACTTAATAAAGAATCGAAAAATTCTTAGATATTATTAAAAGACTAACAGCATATGAATTACACATAAATAAACTTAAAAGTTGCTCTATCGGTAAAATACTAAAAGTGCTTTATTTGTTATAGGGGTCAAAATGCTTAAGCGCAGGGATGAGTGGATAGCAATGTTAGCTGCGCGTAAAATCTTCAAAGTTTGCTAAATAAAATAAAATATCATTCGATAATTTATAAATAAGGTCTTAATAATAATTGCATTAAACATAATTAATAACAGAACTCTTAAACTTAAGCGTCAAAGTTCTTTGATTCTCCTTCATCGTTAATGTTTTGGTTGTTTGTACTCTTTTACTATCGTTGCTGACGGAAGGCCGTGATCGCTTCAGAAGTGAGAAATTCTTAGTAAAGATAGTCCACCAGGGACACCATATGCTCATTTGCAAATCACATTATATATTATAGCTACCCACATACCATATCTATACATGTAAACACACACATCTGTATACACATATAATACACAAGGAAGTCATCCAAAGAGAGTCATTTTCATGATGCTAAGGGTCGTTTGTTAAAGTTGCTCTATGAAATTTCTGACATATAAATAATTCGCCCAGTGTCAAACAAGGTCAAGTAAGTTAATTTTCACTTATATTCAGGAGAGAGGAAAGTTTTTGTAGAGTAGTTTTTATTGAAATATTAATGAGAATTAACTTTGATATCTACTAAAAATTAAAACACTTAACATCAGCTCACTAAACGTTGAACGTTTGCATTCCATAAAAAAATACTGAATGACATTCAGTGAGCTGATTCAAATTCTACGGTCTGATTGACTCTTAATCTCTGACTGAAAACCAAGTGGTACGCGTACCACGGGGTTGGACTATACGAACTTAAGTACATATATTCTATCTATTTTGACAAGAGTGAAACTTTGACAGATAAAACATGACAAGCGTGAACATAGACACGATTGTTTTAACCCCCGCTAAAAGCTAATGCAACAATTATTACGTTCGCTGGTTTCATCTTTGTGCACACGAGAATTACCCCGATTTTATGACGCTCAATTTGTTTCTAACTTCACTCTTCTTTGCCGAAACTAATCAAATAACGTATCGATTATTTGACAGTGACGAATTACTAAGAACGTAATATGTATTTCAGTGACTTGTGGCATACATTTCAAGTAATTATGTTTTTGCATATGCGCTCATATTATGTGTACATCAATAATAACTGTTTTTTTTTAATGCTATTGCATTTCCTATTGTATCTAACTCAAGAAAGATGTGTGCATATTATTTACACGGTTTTTGTTGTAATACATTCGTTGGATGAACACAGACAGCACAGTAATGGCGTAGCAAAAGACTTTGCCGCACAGGGAGGAGCTTAATTTTGACATACCTCCTAAAAATAGTTTTAAATTTACATTATTGATGATTGTTTCAAGCATAAAATATTAACTTAATGGTTGAGCCGCAAGTAATGTTAGTTATTTTACAGATATACTTTATTATAAATTTCATTTAGAAAACAATGCTATATTTTGTAATTGAAATTATTAAATCAAGTCTTATATGGATGTTTTTAAAATATTAAAAAAACTTATATGAATCTATAATAGATTTGACTTTTTTTTATACAATAGTTAAATTTTTATTATTAGTAGGGGTATTATATATAAACCAGTGATGCACAAGCCGCAGCGTGTGCACCTAATGCGGCCCTTTTTGAATTTTGTGGCGGCCCTTAAATCTCTTCCTCAAAGATATTTTTCTCACGTAAAACATTTATTTAATAAATGTAAGAAAGCTTTTTTTTCAATGAAGGAGAGTAAATTGGTTCATAGAAACAGGCTTACAAATGTTATGTCAAATTAAAAAAATAGTTAAAAATTAACAAATACCAAGAACGCATTAACTTATGAATTGCATATAAATGAAAAATAAATATTTCACAATGAAACAATTTTTAATAAGCAAGTACTCATAATCCTTTTTTGCGTGGTTTATTTATTTTCGAAATAACACGGTCAAAATAATATAATGGAACCTAATACTCATTTATCTAAATTCACTTAATCTTTTTTACACGATTTTAAGACTGTATTACATGTAACGTACATATGTTCTGTATAAAAAAGGATTGAGCGTACTTTAAATGATTTTTTTCTTTGCGACCCGAACCCACGATAATTTGTTTTATGCGGCCCGCTAGAAGGTAAAGGTTGTGCATCACTGATATAAACGAATATTTTTTACTACGGAAAAGTATACATTGTCAGCATGTTAGAATGCAAAAAATATGACGAAACAGTGGTGAAGGGAATATTCCTTGCATTGGTTCTGTATATATTTTTTTTGTATTTGTTTACAATTTCTTAAAATGCCGCCCCCTTCCCTCGTGCTATGCCACTGCAACTCAGCTTACAACTGTCATAAGTTGATTTAAAGCAGCAGTGGTTCACACGAATAATCTGAAAAAAAGATTTATTCTAAATTATTTATCTAAATAACTTTATATCCTGTATAATACCTAATTTCATCGCCAATAATTAAAAATTGTGAGAAAAGCATCACTTTGCAACACTCATTCTCGAGATTTAATAAACTATTCTGAAATCTTAAATTTAAAATATGGCTTCGAACAGAAATCTATAAACCAATTGGAAAATCAATTTATAAAAACTGTCCGTATTGGAATTCAAACCCGAGACATCCGTGTTGTAATCCAACGACGTTCTTCACTCGACCACGCGTTTATTGTATTATTGTTGTGAACTATTTTCACATCTATTTTACTAATTGCTTAAAGCATACTTATTAGTTTTTATTGCTTTGTATCAATATATATTCTTTTATCCGTTGAAAATTCTTGTGATGATCGAAAACCGGTTCTGATCCCAATAAATAATTGTGGAATAAGTACACAGGATTTTTTTGTTATTTTTAATAGTATGATGGTCGACGATAATGAAGAATATCCAACAATCAAACGTTTTTCCATTAACATTTCAATCTACGGATAATAAAAATTGTTTTCCATGTATATATGAATGGGAGATTTCAATTGCAGATGTCATTATAATATACCAATAGCCTATTATTATATGATTGGTTAAGGCTACTTCTCTTTAGGTTCATTGTTAGAGAGGAGTCGTGTGCTTAAAACCTTTTGCCCTTCAATGTACAATAATATACAATAATAGTCCAAGACCACGGTGTCACCTTTTGACATTATCGAAATTGAAAAAGACAAACCTTTCTGTTACAGTCGTTTTTGCGCAAGGGTGGGCTGGAAGAAGCTAAGCTCACTCAATTTTGACGATACCTTTAAGACGTGTAGAATATTATTATGTAACTAACTATATTTTTACCCAAATACCACATGGCTCACTTCACTTTCTATTGGCTCATATTTGGAAAGCTCGCGATCAAAAATGGCCAGATTCAATTTTTCCTAAACAGAGAAAAACACATTTCTTACAAAAAAATAAACAATTTTGATTATATGTAAGTACTACGGTAACTGAATGGAAATAACTAAGATTTTAGCGATGTTCAAAATTAAATTCTGTTATTTTGAATCAGCCGCTAATATTGTATGATAGATTTGGGCATGTTTGATTTAAAGCTTCTCGTTTTATCTCGTTTTATTTTTAAATAATGTGAATTCAAGTGAAAATATAAACGTTTTTGATAAAATTATAAAAAAAATATGGAAAACTGATTGTAGACACAGGCTTTCGACAAGCCCTAGTTAAAAAGAATCGAATCGGTACATGCACCATATTAAATATTTTTTTAAACTTCCATATCAATAAGTCCAGACAATTTCGCATATTCATTTTGGTTCTGTCACCTTAAAATATAATATGTTGGATTATTTCGTTAAAAGTAACATGGGGCCCATCGTTTTTTTCCGGGTAGATGACGACTCTGCAACCAAGATATTTCCAGCATTCGCTATTGCAACCAATTAAATATATTAATTGTGCAACCGTACTTACATAAAGCTGTTAATCAGTATTTAAACCCGGAACATTCTGAATTCCGGCCTGATTTTATTCCAACGTAACAACAGCTGTACATATAACTAAAGTAATGCAATTAGAACTCGGTTTTAGCTTAACTGTTTAGCTCTGGCCTAAGTGACATTTTGCACCCGGAACCTGCATCTAAGCTGAGGTCAAAATAAAATAGTTGATGACTCTAAAATTAGTTGAACCGAAACAAAAAACTATATAAAATTACGGAAAATGTAATTTATTCATTTTTACTTTCAATGATAAGTTTTAAGGTTTTTTTTTTTAAATCAAGAAACTTTAAATTACACTGGACTCTTTTTTAAACGTTTTTTACACGATTTTGAAATTAAACGGTCCACTAAAAAGAACAAAATCATACTATAATTTAACACGAATTGTTTGTTTTTGCAATATTCACAGACGCAAAAAAACAAAGAATCAGATATTGGATTTTAAAATAACAAGAAATTTAACAACAAAAAGCTTTATTGAACATTAGACGCGTTCAAAATTTTTGTCAGATTTATGTCCAGTCCCTCATAAAGTTCCTGTATATAATCAAGAAGCGCTGAATAGTATATTTTTTTCTTAACCCTTCCCTTACCGTGCTAAAAAATCCCTTCGCAGACCATGCAGTAACGCTCTGTGACCGTCTAGAATTTGCCATATAGACGCATTTCTAAAGCAAAATGACATTTTCAAAAAACGCCATATGATTAAATATAGTGTATAGTACTTGTTTTGTGTCATAATTTGTGGCTAAAACTTGAAAAACTTATACAAATCATGCATAATTGTCGAAAGGAGCAAGAATCAAAATTCTGTGCAACAGCTAGTAGACGGGACGTGTCTCGATCACGTTTGAAACGATACAGTCATACACAAAGCGTCACGCAACTAATAATCGTTGTCAGGCGGTAAGCGGTTAGTGGAAGGGATAAGGAAATAATCAATCACACGCGTAAATACGTTATCTAAGTAAAATAATGTATTATATAAAAAAAACATAATGAACATTTTTGATACATTATATGTATTTGGAAACATGCTAAGAAAATAAAACTTTTTGACAAACATATTTAAAATTATTACAAAAAACCTAAAATTCGGCGGTTTATACGTAAATAAATTTACGCAGCGTAATGTGTGACACCGATTGAAAAAAGAAAAAAAATATATATTGGTACTATTAGTGAGTTTGTACACAACTCTATCAAATAAACACGGTCACATAATATTGAGTGAAAAAATCGTTCAAAATATGTATATGTTTCGAAACACTAACGCCATAGTTAGTAAATTTAATGTGATGTAATTAATAATAAATACCAGTTAAATTTATCCTAATTAACGTTTAAAAACCCCAGATTGCTTATCGCTCTTCGAAACACTAGAGTCATATTTAATTAGTGTAATATTATAATTGTAATTTGAATTAGAATATATAGCTGAGAAAAAAATAAGTTTAACCATAGATATGACGATGGCGAAAGCCAAAATAACTATCAACTCGTATATATAAAAAAAAACTAGAACTAAAAACGTTGCTGTTTTTACCATATTATAATGGAGTTCTACCAAGTAAATTCCAAGTCAATAAATGAATATAACAAAGTAATTATCGCGAAGTTAGCAACGGGATATGTGTATTGGAATGTGGTTACGGGAACACTATTGTCTGGAATGTGATCGCGCGTCTGAGCTGATAAGCGTCAAGGAATAAGATTGTTCAAACACAATCGCATATTGTTTTTTTTGCGTTCTCCGTCTTACTCGTGGAATTCATATGATCGTTACGCTCGGCAAAACTTAAAGTGTTTGTTACTCTTACATATTGATATTTATATATGTCTATCTCATGCTCGATAATTCAATATTTTTCGATGATAAAATCGACGAGACTTTAAAATTATGTATAATTATACAAAGAAGACGTTGAATGTATATTTTTTAAAATTTATATTCATATGTAAAACTATTTTATTGACAAATAGAAAAAAAACCAATTTTTTTAGAGACCTATAACACGGGTATTTTAAAGGTTTAAAAGCCGAAGTCCGCTGCTGTTGCTGCAAGGGTACGGAAGAGTTAATTAAAATACATATTATGAATATTTTATTTTGTTATTTACTTATTTGGTCTTCATTATTAACATTTTTTTACACGAATTTTTTACGCCAAAATTGTATTATTTTTATTACACGGTTTTCTATCTATACTACAATTGTTTTTTTTTAAATCACTTTGTATTTTTTTTAATTGACCAATCTAAATTTTTCAATAAATTCTATATTTTTTATCCACGGTTTTTGTAAAACGTTTCCACCGTGTAAAAAAGAGTTAAGTGTATTTTATTATTTCTTAACCGTGTACACTACAATTGGTTAACTTAATATATTTATAATAATAATTACTTAATTTGTTTTTTTTGTAAGATTCTTATATGTCATTTGACTGAGTGTTAACATTTCTTTATGGTAATTTGTTAATAAATCATTTTGTTGGTCAGACAAAGAACTTTTCAGCTGTCAGTCACAGGGTCGGATTTTCCGGTGTGTGCAGCGAGCACACGAGTAGGGCGTTGCGCTGAAACGGTGTCCCAAAACTCAACAAAAAAAACGAACTAATTTTACCAATGTAGGTATGTATTGGCTACCGTACTAAATCCAATTATATTAAACAGAGAAAGCTAAAATACAAAATATTTCTCTTCCATTTATTTATTTTTTAACCACTTGAATACCAAGCGGACACAGGTGTCCGGAACATATGCAGGCGAACACAAATGTCCAAGACATTTAAAAAATCAAAAACTAGGTATTATTTTAAAATATACGCAATATTTTGATGAATATGTGTAGTGCCATCTATACTGAGTCAATATGTGTTTTTAAAATATTCGAATTCGAGTGTATATTAGGCAAAATTATTTTTCTCAAAAACACGCAGTATCTATGGGACATATTAATGATTTATTTGCGCGGTATTCAAACGGTTAAACACGAAAGAAATATAAATAAATTATTATGTATCCATTGAACTACTTGAATTGAATAATCCTGCACACTATTGTCACCTGATTACAAATTTTCTTATATTTTATTTTATTACGTATCAATATTTAAAATTTATTCAAAACAACGGTACAATATTTATGGTAATTATGTTGTGTATTAAATATTTTTTTAAATTGTAAAAATACCATTTGTAATTCTGGGGAGGTATTTTAACATTTGTGAGATTTAAAAAACCTTTTATGATTTAGTGCATAATTTAGCAGCTTTTTTACATGTACTAATATAGAGTTAGTTTATACTAGACTTCTAGCTGAGAGGGCCAAAAAGGTGTTCAACCACTAAATACAATCAGTTTTCGTATAAGAGTATTGTAGGAGTCTATAGAATCTAAATTGAAAGTGGATATTTTTGTAAAAATAGCGTTCTCATTTTATGGGTGATCTAGAAAGATAAAGAAAATCTGGTTTTATGCTATCAAAAGTAATATTAATTTTGTTCCATGACTGTTAGAATACACCCCTGTTATCTCTTCTTCGGTCAATTATTGTTAATGGTAGTAAAATACATGGTTGACTAAAAAGGTACTCAGTTTATATTATACATCGTTATGTATCTAGATTGACTAAACATTAGACTTTTTGTAACGATTATTTTTTTTCGATGAATCGGTCAACTTCTCCGCATCACGACTAAACTGGACTTCTCTAATGAGAAATCATTTCATATAAAAACAAAATTGTTTTTTAATTAAAAGAAAGTAAATATATCACGACACTGTATTTTTAAAAAACCGGATTTTTTTCATGTAAAATAAAAAAAATGTGTATTGATTTTCACCGTTAATTGAGAAATGAATAAATATGAGCAAAAACCAGGATTGAAATGCTTGATAACTCGCAAGTAAATAATTTTGTGATCATATTAAAATACACTCAAATGATTTTTATACGAAACATTGAAGCCAGTCTTACAGTAAAACAGGGGAAAATGAAACAAATTCATAATATCTATTTCTCAAATATTTCAATAATCGTGACATTTCGAGATATAACTGAAAAAAAATGTATCCCAAAAATATTATTAGACTGAAAATGTACTATCTCCCAACGAATGAACTGACTGCATACATCGAAAGATATTTTTTTTAGTCGACAGTGATTGGTATCTCATGTTCGATGTTTTGCGATTTATCTGAATTTACCCACGATTATTTTGCGTAAACTTTGCCCTCATCAATTTTATTAAATCTAACAAAAATTCTCATATTTCTTTTGTCATCTACCAAAGTATTTGTTTTCTTTCATGACATGCCAGTATCCCATAGTTTGACCGATATAATCTATGGTGAAGTCTTTGGGTAATAGACGACGGTCATCCAGGGCGTCGAAGCACCACCGACCAGAATAAGAGATAAACATGGTTGAAAACAAAAATAAGTAAACTCATCCCTTTTTTAGACAGTAAATACGTTCCACGAAAAACTGTGTATAAAAAGTGATGGACTGAAAAGAACAATTGAAGATATTTTCCCTGAATTTAAACGACTTTGTTATTTGAAATAAAGACAACATTGTGGTATAGAAAATCGAATAAAATAAGTTAATAATGAAGTCTCAAATCAGTTAAGTACACAAAATATTATTTATAATATGTATTTTAGGAAAAATAATACGAATCATCTCTACTTGACAGTGGTGGATTAACCTATAAGCAAATGAGGCACGCGCATGGGGCCTCGTAATCGTAGGGCCCTCAAAAATAGCTTATATATTATAACCCATATACTTTTTGCTTAGATTTTTATATATTTTTAATATTTTACTTGAAATTTTCTGACGTTTTTATGTTATCCGAAAAACAGGGCCTCCAAATTTTATTGCGCCTGGAGCCTCCCGTGTGCTTAATCCGCCACTGCTACTTGATAATATACCGGGAATATTATGACGGCCTGGATATTAATCGCTTCCATCGCTAGAAATTTCTGACATTTTTAATGTGTTAAGATCTACTGAAGCCTTTTGAAATTTATTATTCTCGTATACTTGGATTTCTTTTTATCAGGAAATCCGCTATTTTTAGTGGAGCATTTTATTTCAAATCCGTGTAAAAAAGAGTTGAATTTACTTAAATAAAATAAAACGAACAAATATCATAGTAATTTTGAATCGTTCAAATTATATACATTCACACAGATTTTGTCACTAACGACCCGGGCTTAGCCTTTCGGCATCTTCAGGCGTTCAGGCGTTTTTTTATCAGGAAATTCGTTATCTGCTTCTGGGAATCGTTATTTTTAGTGTGAGCATTTTATTTCAAAATCGTGTAAAAAAAGAGTTGAATTAACTTAAATAAAATCAAATTAACAGATATCATAGTATCTAAGTATTATTTAAAACCCCTGGCGTGTGCGTCTGCAAATGATGACTCAAAATCGTCAATGTTAATTAATTTGTTCGAGGAAGTTAATTTTTTTAATATTTGTGTTTCAATTACATAAAATTAAACAATGCATCGTTGAAATACCATGCAAACAATAACTGAAAAGCGACGAATGCATGTTAATTTTGTTTAAAAATTCTAATTATTTTATGTTAAATTTTTGACATATATATTTTAAAGTGAACGTTATCTTAAATGAATTGTGTTGTTTTATTAAACGTAAAAAATAAAAAAAATAACATTTAATAAATAACTGGAAACGATCGATTGTTTTGTTTATCGATCAATTTATTCAGGAAGCAGAAAGCAAATATTATCTTTGTTAATTGTTAGAAAACTATTCTAAGACAGCAAGTCTGTTATTAAATTTTCAAAATTTTCAGGTCAATGTGATATTTATCATGAGGAGCTCTGTTCATCAAATAATAATTAAACTTGTTTTGTTATCTAAAAAGAGAAAGATTTCAGTAATTTATTATTGGACTGTACTTAACCGCCATTTATAGATTCGAAGCGCATTTTTTTTCATCGCCACACATCTCAACTTGATATGCACGCGTTCAACAGTTAGTTTTGAGGTTAGCATGTTTTTTAATCTTGCTCAGAATAAAAAAAAACTTTACCAAGAACATTTTCATTCACTTAAATCGTGAATGTTCTATTAACATTCCACGTTTTAAGTTTGTATCTCTTCCAAACAAAACTGCCGTGATGTCTTGAAAATTGTAAGGTGCAAGTACCTAATTAGTATTGTTTGGTAAACATGCTACTCTTTTTCTCCCTGAAAATTATCTAAACTCTGGAGATAATAATGTAATTCTCTAGAACAGGGTTTCCCAATCTATGTTCCACGAAACTTTAAAACACCTCGTTTGCAATATTTTTCGATAACTATTATAGTAAGGATGATTCCAGGGTTCGGAATCCATTTTCTGTGACCGCTTAAACCAGCAATTTCCAACCTGGGAGGCGCGGACTATTGCGAAGGGAGGCGCGAACAGTCCAAAATATTTATTTTCCCTTTAAAACGTGTCTTTATTACTGCATGAAATAAAGGATGGAGAGGCGCGAAGATATTTTTTTCTTCAAAGGGTGCGCAGTAACATACAGGTTGGAAACCACTGGCTTAAACAGTAGACTTAAGTTCAAGTGATTATAAAATGTATTCGATTTAATCAGTGATTCTGATTTGAAACAAGAAAAACAAAGATTAGTCATTAAATGATTTCTTGTTGAGTTTGTCAAAGGGGTTCTCCAAAGTGTTTTAATAACATATTTGTTTGAATTTGAACTATTAAGAATTACCCAACCTTAAAAAAATGTCCCATTAAAATGCTCCTGCTCTCTAAAGCTTAATTGTGGATACGAAAACATGATGTTAACATTTTTTTTTGGACATGCATAGCTAATTAAATTAAAATAGTAACTGTTAAATGGAGAATCGTCAAAAAATATTTCTTATTTTGTAAACGTTTAATATATATTTTTAAAAAATAGTGCTTTTTTAATGAGTTGCAATTTTTTTATTGAATAAATACTTTCGTCATTACTTAAGCACATCACTGGCTACCTCTCCATTTTTTACAGATAAATTTTATTGTGGTATAATAATAAGGAATGCTTAACTCAACTGAGATGTTTTGAAAATCCTATTAAGCTAAATTCTAACAATTAAACGACTTTTTTTTAAATAAACAATTTAATATTTTCTTTTAATTATAGGCGTCTCTGTAGACCGTGACACTTACCCTTATGAAGAGTGCACCCACGAAGTGCCATGAGTTAAGAATGCCCAATGCACTCGTAACTTATTGTAACTTAATATAACAGCTATACTCCTTGAATTGTGGAAAGTAGAAAAATAAATCACTGTCTCCCTTTATTAATCTTTAATTGAATACATTTTTGGGTGCCCGGGAGCTCCAATTTCCCGTCAACTGGTGTACATAATAGATTGATTTTATGCCTAAAATTTTCCTTTGGGTTAATTTAGCGCACCAATAAAAAAAATATGATCTACTTTCGAAATACGTAAGTATAGTTTTGTGTACTGTAACATTAAATCTAGTTTTACATACTTTAATAAAACATCATTAATTTATGGTATTTATTGACTCCACACCGATATCATAATAATACAGTTATTATTTTTATTACATACTATTTAGTAATATTTTATTGGATTATGCCACTCGTAATCATATTACTTGAATATTTATTACGAAAGTACAGCTAAGACTTAGTGAACAGTTAAATTGTTGATATACAAAATCAATAAACTATACAAACAATAGGTAATAATTTATTATTTTACATAATATTATTGTGGTACTAAAATATAATTTGATTTAAAATAAATTACTGCCATCTCTTCACTATTTTAAAAACTTAAGGTTAGTCTTAATTATTCACCAATAGATGCCGTGTAATGACTTTCTAAAACAGTACAAAGCTTTTACACGTTTATTTGTTTTTTAAATTTTACAACAGATGGCGTTACAAAAAGTATTGTGTTACAGTTCCCTGTAATAAAATAATACATAGCTGATAATTAAAAGTTATTGTTCTTTTCATTGGATTTAGGTATATCTAATCAATTTACATTGTTAAGGTGCAACTATAATCCAATATCAGTGCTTAGAAATATCATATTGAGCGTAAAAGCAAGAAGAATCATCCATGCAAAAAATGTATAGTAAATCTTTCTTATGTAATATTTATATACGTACTATTGAATTATAATTAATAAAAAAAACTTATTAAACAAGCATGTGTATGCAGAATACGTTTAGTAAATGCGGCCACAAGTGTCATTTATGATTTCAGTAGAAGATATTGAGCGTAATAAAGTTGAAATTGACACAACAGTGGCATCTACATTTTATAAAAAAGTAGGTGGCTGAAATGCTGGCTTGAATGTTGAAAACATCTCAAATGTAAATAAAAATTATTTGCACATTAATTGATGATGGATTCGGTCTTACCCTAGTGGAATATTTTGATGATACTAAATTTAAAATGATAATTGCATTATTCTATTCTTAAATATGACTTTGCATGAGAAGTATACTCTCATTTATGTTTTCCACAGTAAATATAAATTAATAACCATACATTTCAAACCAATACAGAAGAATTCATCATTTAAATAATTAAATGACAACGTTTTTCATATCTATAGTGTGCTGTCTTTATCATTTACGTTTCCTTCTTGTTGTTAAGAATTCGCACACTCGTTATCACATTAAAATTTATCACCTTATATAATGTCACGCGGATACCATCTGCAAAACGATACCACATTTAGTGTGATGCGGATTCTTATTCAGTCCAACAGTTGGCATTACTGTAAAAAAAATTAAGAAATAAAAAAAATGCAGCATGCATGTAAATCCTATCATACTTATTATGGGTGCATTTACATTACATTTCCTTACATCCAATTCATCATAAAACGTCATCAGTTCTCTAGAAATTTCCACCCACACTGCTAACAAGCGTCTATATTTTTGTATAAACTATAAGTTTCAAATGCACTGCGTTATGAATCCCTTATGTGTCCATGTTTGTTTTTGACGGTGAAAGTATAACTGAATTTCTTAGGCTGCCTGCGTGGAGATGAAATTTTACTCTCCTGCTGATAGCGGTCTGCTCCTGACGTTCACGTTACATTAATCATCTATGAAAAAGCATGTGGTACGAACAATCTGCATGTGGGTTGCGAATGGAAACCTCAAGACAAAACAATCATACTTACAGCTGACCAGAGCATTGTATTCTTGATTTTTCACTCGATATGGAAGGAGTTTTTAAATAATTTCTGATCGAAACATCGGTCACAAAGCTGTTTTAAGTAATGTATATGTGTCTTTTACTATCTTTATTCTACATAATATACAATGGCGTAACAAAAAAAGTCTGGCAGCGCTAAATAATTATAATATTTTAATACTCTCTAACCACAGTGATTGAATTTCCACCCCAACGAGTTTCCAATAAAACGTTCTTCAAATAAATTATTGGAAAAATCATTTTATTATATGCACTAATGTTAAAATTAACATTTATTGTAAAATTTCCAAATCTTCTAGAAAAAGTGTGTAAGCCCCCACTTCACCACTGATTATATGGATAACAAAATGGCCCCAGACATCATTCAAATGCTAACTAAACTAAGGGTTAAGTCAAATATGATCTTTTCGGTATGAATTAAACCTTATTATCTCAAGTAGCTATCTTTCTGCAATATCTGTCACAGGTTTGTGAACATATTAGCATAGCCTCTGTGATATATTTACTATTTACCTGTAACACTCTACTGGTTATTTTGAAGCAATCATGTAAGAAATTTGTTTGTAAGATAGTCAAAAATGAATTTTTTCGATGAACACTATTTTATTGTTAATACTATTTAATGTTTACAAGATAATGGATGGAATCAAAAGAGCATTTGTTTCATATTTCACATGATACAGTCAAAGAAAAACAAAAAAGAGAATAAATATTTAAAAAAACACATCATATTAAACCGCAATTCATAATAACTTACTGAAATATTAATCAATTCAATCAATTTTACAGCATAATAAAATTAAATACTTAATTTGAATTATTTTATATTTACAGATATTAACTGTGGGCTCATTGCTTTAATAAGTGTAAATGTTAAAAGAATTAAAAATAAGCTTAGGTTATAAAATGGTTTAATGATAACATGGATAACATTTTCACAAGACAATATTTGCTGAAAACCCAGAATTATATTAACAACTTTATAATACGCAAAAACAGCAACAGTAAAACTAACTATATACATGGTTTCTGTTAAAAATATTTACATCAATCAGTAATTGTTATTCATTAAGAAATGAAGATTAAATTAGCCAAACTAAGCACAGATAAATGTATACATTATTTATGTCTATTAAATTAAGTCCCGCTTTTGACGATGTACACTTGTTTATCAATTCCGGTGGAGAATTTTGCTAACCTACAATTTAATATATATTTCAGTTTAAAATCTAAGTCTATACACCCATCCTTATACCTCTTTTAGACTTACCAAGCTCAATTGCCGCAATAGTGACTGAGAAAGTAATGAATAAATGCGCACTGAACATTGTTTTTACGATACTACTCTTAAAATAAATTAAAAGAGTCATTGTGGAGCATTAAAAATGTGTCATTTATATATGTCACTTGTGTCACAGCTGTCACAACGTATGCTGGTGGTACACTCTTCGACTGCTTGAACTTGCCAATTCTGTGATGCACTGCGCTGCGTCGCTTGTGCATCAACATATGCTTTTGCCTCAACCTTTTTTGAGACTACTTGATTGATATACATCAAATTCTGGGGCTGATGGAGCCGAGCTCCAATTTCCCTTTCATCTGGTGTATTTTGATGTTGCTTTTGTTGATGACTGCTTTATCAATACCTCAATATAAATAATAAACTAAAATCATTACCAATATCGCTCCAATAATAAACAATAAAATCATATACAGTAATACCCCGCTTTACGCGAGGGATACGTTCCGAAAAAAATCGCGTTAACTGAAATTCGCGTATATCGAGGTTTATGATTAAACATAGTCAAAATTTAATACACAAAAATACAAATCATTTTAATCAATCACTTTAATTCTAAGAACACTTTATGCAATACATACTCTTATTTTTTATGGAAAAATACATCTATTGTCTTTTGGGTAGCGTTTTGTTTACGTTCTTGTAAAATACATCCATAACACCCAACACTGTTTTTAATTGTTTGACACACGGTCATCATTATTGTCTATACTCTGCAATATGTCGGGGATCCCGCGACCATAGAGAAGTTAATGACTAAATATGTTTATACGCACTCTTTCGCGTAATGCGAGGCATTTGAGCGCGAAATTTGAAATTCGCGTTATAGTGAAACCGCGCTTAACAGTGTCGCGCTAAGCGGGGTATTACTGTATATCTGATATGCTTCATCAGACATTTTGATATATTATCTGTGCTTAGTTGGGCAGTTATTTATATATGAATGAATATACATGGCCATGTCTAGAATAGTATACTTTGACAGCTTTTTATTAACAATCATATGCCAGTCACAGCTGTCATAGTATCGTCTTTTTACCAACAATGATTACTAACAGTAAAAGTTTTACATTATCAATTACACTACTGAAGATTTAATAAAATATTTGACACATCGAAATTCGTTGAAAATAAATTTATAAATCTAACAAAACCGTTTCATTCAAGCCACAATCGATAAAAAAATGTGAAGAAGTTATTTAATTTTTAATTTATTGTAAAGTTGCATAGAATTGCAATCATCAGTATAATATGAATAAGTGATGAACATTTAATTTTTTGTGGTATTTATAATGAAACATTTACAGTCTTGTTTAAATAATTATTTTAAAATACTGCATGTCGTGTACAAAAAATGGCCACATTTAAAATAATAATAAAAAAGACATCTATGATTAAAATAATCAAGTTATAAGAATTTATTAAAAAAAAATCTAAATAGCATCTAAGAAAAGTATTTTAAAATCCTATTAGAATAAATTTACACTACTGTGAAAATTGTTTAATATTTTCTGATACGTCTATTTATATTATAATGGCACCTAGAGCCTTCATTTAATAAAACTTAATAATTATTTTATTTATAACATGGTAGCAACAGTTAAATTATTTTAAAATACAGATATTTGTTAAGTAATTTATTTATAACATCATGGTTTTGGTTGTTATTTTAAAGTCCATCATAAAAAGCCTTTATTCAATTCAATTTATTAGTTTACAATGACATCTATCGATTGAAAAAGATAGTTACTGAAGTTATAATTAGTAATTACAAGTGTATTTGCTGGAATCTAGCTTCATAAATGTTGGGAATGTTTAAAATGATTGACTATAAATGAGCCGTCGAGAGGTGAAGTGAGCCAACTAGTAAAATTTACAATACTTTAAGGCATATATGGGTGACCACCGGCCCGCCGAACTATTTTGTCCGGCCCTGATTCATCTCGGCTAAGTATTAGAGAAAGAAATTAATAGTTCCAGGGAGGGATTAAATAATGGAGATGACACGCGCGCTTGCAGTGGCTCCACTCTACTATTTCATGATCACCACCATATACGAAATAGCAACGTTTTTTATTTAATTTAATATTACTTTATTATGTTTGATAATTTGGTCGGGCCCTTGATTCGGAGACAGAATGATAATTTGGCCCCAGACCTAGGAAAGGTTGCCCGTGCCTGCTTTAAGGCGTGCAGAATATTACAACACATTTAAATATTTTTTTTTTGTAACTTCATCCCTAATGAGCCCATTTTATCTGTTTGTAATACTTATATGTTAATGGATTATTTATTAAATAAGGTTAATTTTTAGTATAGCATGAAAGTTCTGTCAGTCGTAGGGTTGGCTATGAATGAACTGTTGTTAAATTTATATTTCAGGCAGACGTACCTGAAGGGTTAACTGATATATTAATGTTAAACACTTAGCTAAGATATTTAGACAAATTAAATATTCTGTCAAAAAGCAATTGTCGCTGAACCCATAGGCACAATATACGAGGGAACGATTTCGACAGAGTTTACCCATTGCATAACTGCAGTCATTGATTTGATGTAATGCCAAACAAGAGTCATCTATTTTCACCGTCACTTCAGTATTGATGATGCTATTATGGATATTTATTGACTTCTTATTAACATTCCTTTGATAAGATAATATTTATTAAAACCAAGACGTACTGTTTTTGGTATTCTGGTGACAAAGAATAGTTATTATTTATGATGTTATTAGCAATATGATGGCCTTAAAAATAACAAAATAAATAAAACAAAAACATTATCTTAATTAAAAATACATAACTAAATTACCAATAATACATGTCGCTTATTAATCTAAATGTACACAATGAATCTTACACTATTTCTATGGCCACAAAAAGTGATTAAATCAAAGAAATGTGATGATTAACTCTTCATAAAAATGTATTTATATTTTACTACATAACTTATTTAAATAAAAGCTCTTTACAGCATATTATTGGAATACTATTTCAGAATTATTATTCATATATACATTTTGGTCAATAACGCACAGGAATTATGAAATATACATTTAAATTAACGTCGCTTATCAACGTTTAACACAGTTTACACCACATATGGACAGTGTTACCATAAACAATAATAACAGAATGAAAGGAATATTGTGTGCTCGCTCTATTTCAAGCGCTTACTTCGATTTAAATGATATGATTTAACATGAGACAGTAATATAAAAGCGATGTATTTATAGACATAGCTTTTCTTTAAAGATGTCGTATTTGAATAGGAGTTGGCAAAAAATCATTCTCTTGCATTCACTCTGACAAAAGCTTACAGCTTTAAACAGTTATAATTAATAACACTTTATCATATTGCTAATCTTTCCCAATATCATCATTGCTGAAAAATAAAATTGACTTATTTTACTTTGTTGTGTCGTCCACAATGAAGAAACTAGCATGGAGAGAAAGACAAGGTATTCGAAAACTATAAGCAGACAGTTTCGAATTTATTGATATAACTGTAGAATTATATTTCATGCAGTGTCATAATTCAATAAAATGAAGTCTTTTCTGTTATCACCATATGATTTAACATGAGACAGTAATATAAAAGCGATGTATTTA
This sequence comes from Himalopsyche tibetana, assembly GCA_030503985.1. Classification (NCBI taxonomy): domain Eukaryota; kingdom Metazoa; phylum Arthropoda; class Insecta; order Trichoptera; family Rhyacophilidae; genus Himalopsyche; species Himalopsyche tibetana. The sequence continues at coordinate 4,179,604 of JAPJYX010000011.1, read as the reverse complement.
TAGACATAGCTTTTCTTTAAAGATGTCGTATTTGAATAGGAGTTGGCAAAAAATCATTCTCTTGCATTCACTCTGACAAAAGCTTACAGCTTTAAACAGTTATAATTAATAACACTTTATCATATTGCTAATCTTTCCCAATATCATCATTGCTGAAAAATAAAATTGACTTATTTTACTTTGTTGTGTCGTCCACAATGAAGAAACTAGCATGGAGAGAAAGACAAGGTATTCGAAAACTATAAGCAGACAGTTTCGAATTTATTGATATAACTGTAGAATTATATTTCATGCAGTGTCATAATTCAATAAAATGAAGTCTTTTCTGTTATCACCATTACTGATAAAGAAAATTGACGTATTTTTCCGTGTTATGTAGTCCACAATGGAGGAACTAGCACAGATAGAAAGATTAGCTATTCGAAGACGAAAACAAAGTAATTTAAAGGTTTGTTATAATAATTTCAAAATAACGCTGTACGCATTTAGTTCTACACAATATTTACTTAGTTGATAGCTATTTTGACTTTACGCCATCGTCATCTAATACTTAATTGTTTTAGTAAAAGAATCAATGTATTGTGTATCTCTTCCAAACCAATATATATAGCAGGGGTGGCTACACATTTTTCCCCCTATGAACTACTAGTTGATAAAATAACGAATGGCGACTGACTGAAATCGCTTGTAATTATATCATAAGAGAACAATTAAATACAATTTTATAGGTCTGCGATCGACCAAAAATACCTTTGAATTATTGAAGCAAAATAATGTTTGAAAATAGTTCTGAGGATGGCGTGAGATTGTAATAGCAATCAACTAAAGACAAATTTTGTATAACTAAATACAGTACTATTTTGTTCTTATCATAAATGAGTTCTACCAAATTAATTAAATTGACTAACCATTTTCTTTTTTTGTTGCAATCACGATTAAAATGGTGTGGATAAAATCATTTCATATAATTGTTTTGTTGTTTCCGTTAATGTAAAAATACAATTTTTATTGTACCTTAGTAGACAATGAAGTTTTAGTTTTACGAACCATTGTGCAATTGTTATTGATACCGTAAAGTCCTTGAAGACACAATGTAATTATAAATTCAATATTTAAATTTCGATATGACCCAAAAAGAAGTGAAGCGAAGATAAGGTTTGTACAATAATCAGAAATCAATTTGATTAATGGTTATTTTTATTGAAAATAAAGTATATTGTATATACATGACTGAATTTCATCAGAATTTCAAACGATACTGACCTTGATCAATTAATGAAATTGTTAACCTTTTCAGGATCATAGAGTGTTCACGGTTGACCATATAACAAAAAAATAGTTACGGTGAAGGTGTGCTACTGAATTAGATGTCGACTATATTGCATGAATCATATTATACAAAGATTTGCTTAAGATCGTCGCATGATCCCTTAAGAATTTGGATTTGTTATTGAAAGCAAAATGGCAGATCGGTCGACACTGGTAGTATAGAACATTGCTTAAGACACAATATAGATCTCACTTATTATGAATATTCTACTCTTATGTAGATATTATTCTCAACAATTCAATCTCGTATTGAATCATATACTGCTGGCGTCATGCAAATTTTTCAATTCTTTTCGACCAGTGAAGCCTTAAATAGCGTAGCCTACATGCTGCGGGTGCCATGCTATAGTAAGTAATAGGTTTTGCGTTGCCAGGGGTAATTAATGGGTGTGATTGTTTTCATTCTTAAACAAATATGGATCCACTGTTTGTTTAGAGTGAACTAACGGGTGTTTGCAATATTGAATTTGCATTTAAATATATATTTTTCTGTGATAATTTGAAAACTACCAACCCACTACTAACCAGAGTTTCTTAGTATTTTACGTAATCATTGAATTAAGGGTCAATTGAATTTAATCCGGAATTAATATGATACATTGACACGAAGAAATGAGTGAGTAGATCATTAAATTATTGGCAGAAATTACTTATTAAGTCATCACAAAATGCAATCGTCCATTTTGATTTCAACACAGATTTTTAAAATGGCTGAATGTGGTTATTTATATGTTCCATTAAGAAGCATTGACTCAAATGATCATGAAAATTTCATGAATATTAACATTTTGGCATGTTTACATTTAAAATGAAGAAAAAAGATAAACTACTAGTGACATCTATTAATAAGAATAAATAATAATTGAAATTTACACAAATATCGATGAAACCGATAAAATATTAACTACAATTTTAGAAATGTTTGTATTCTTAAATTTTTGGCAAACCAAATAGTTATTTTTGGTGGATTTGGTGGAATTTTTGCAGAAATATTTTTTTATATAAAACTAAAATTGATATCTTAGCTATTTATTCAACAAATTGTGACACGTGTTTCGCCTCTTTGTAAACATTTTCAGATAAACTATGATTAGATTAATTACGAATAAACTAAATCTTGATTGTAATTTTTATCTTATAAAATTACGAATAGATGTTGGGTTTTTTTTCCTTTTACTAAAGGGTAAGTGTGGAGGTAAGATACAAACACTTATAGTACCAATTACAAAACCACATACTTATATCGACGTTTTGATGCAAGAAGCCATTAAAATGTATTTTGTAAGAATAAAATAATCTTTTTTTATGATGTCTATTATTCTAGTATGTGCATGAAATACTACATAATAAATCACTTTGAGTTTATGCAAAATGAGAAAAAAAGGACTTTGTTTGATGTAATTCAGTTTTGGTCAAATTGTCAATTAACGATTTCTTGCAGCGAATCGACGATATAAGGAAGGGTAAATCCCAAAATAAATGAGTTTAAAAATAGTGAGCCGCCTATTATATTTAAAATATTATTTACTAATGTTTCATTTCTGTTTACAGAAGATTTATCAAAATCACTTGAAATAGGTAAAATATTTCAGATAAAAATTGTCTTACATTAATAAAATGAATTTAAATTATTTATATAATAAAAAAAATAAATCTCTGTGTAGTTTTACAGTTACCCTGTAATTTTAGACATGCCTTTGTGGTGTGTACTAAACAAAACAATGTTATCATTTCAGTTTCTGTAATTGTAGTACAAATTGCAAACAAACTGGTACTAGAGTGTGACCAAAAAACGTTTGAATATTTATGACTTTCTGAATAAATCAAAATAATTATTTATTGCCTATAACTCACTTGCAATATCATGTAACAAACAACTGGTGTACTTTACTTGAAACTGTGCAAATAGAATGTGAATAACTTCTAGCTTTTAGAAATTTATTTTTGTTTTACCATCGCGTTACCACCAAATTAAAAGTTAACCATATTTTTTATTATTATAAAGACCACAAGCAAATATATTGTGTACTTACTTCCACTTTTATTTACAAAGATCAGGACCGGTTTCGCTCATGGCGGGCATAATCAACTAATAAGAAATAGAATTTAAAAGTGTCATTTATACAAAACAAGTTGAAATAAAAAGGTGTAAAAAACAATTGATATTGAAAATAATTTACAAATAACAATAAAAATTATGAATAAGTGACTCTGAACTAACACAAATTAAAATTTTTAAATATTATAATAAATTACAAATATTATAATAAATCCATTTTCTTAAAAATACTGTAGAAACTCTTTTTAATATCAATTATTTACTACATCCTTTTATTTCTTTTTTTTTGTACACATAATACTGTTATTAATTATATGTATTATCAGTTGAAAATGCTTACCATAAGCGAAACCGGTCCTGATCTAAACAAATAAAATTGGAAATAAGTAAAAATGAATATTGTGTTTTTCTTAAACACATATGACATCAAATATTTGCTTGAGGTCTTCATATATTTGTAACATAACACAGTTATTAATTTTAATTTAATATTAAAAATTTAGTTACCAATGAAAATATTAAAAAAATGAATATATTCCGTATTAACAGCACCTACCGAACAATTGTGAAAACTATCATCAGTGTCATTTCATCTTTATACGGGGAACTGTGGAGCCGAGCTCCAATCTCCCTTTCATCTAAGGTTAAATAGTCGGTTAAAATTTATTTTATTTTTCGTACGTCCATGCGATGGATTTTCTAATAAATTCTATTATTGACGCGTGACACTTCTGAGAGATGAAAAACAGATTTCACCATGTTGTCACTTAGCCCTACCTATGTACACAATAATAGAATAAAGTGACAATAGAAATTTGTTGAATATTTTAATATTGAACGTCGTTTTGCAATACAGTCATTAGCATTGTAAATAATTAATTATTTGGAATCTTTTATATATATTGGGACACTACAAAGAGTGTGTCAATAGCACACACGCTTATTTTTACACAATTAAAAAACGATCGTAAATTTTAAATATTGCGTTTAAAAATTACATGATTTCCACACTGTCTTATGTATTTTTATTAGGAAAGTTATTATTGATTTTACAATCGATTCATGAATTTGTTTTCGAAGGGATTGATGTCATTGAGTTAACTACGAGTCTTCTTACGTGTATCTTTACCTCGTGGTTGAGTAACTGAATAATAACCATTCATCGTAAAAAAAATGTTGTGATGCCCTATTAGAGTGGTCGGCAAACTCATTAGTCAACTATACAACGATTGAAATTTCTTTTGAGAGCCATTTTTTTAAGCTGAAACTATATAATAAGGTAAAAAATATCAAAGTATTAAGGTTCTACATTTTTTTATAAAATGAGTTAATAGCTATTTCGGCGTTCGCTATTGCCAGAAATATCTGCGAGATGGTGCACGATCTTATAAAAAAATGTACAACTAATTTGATTGTACATTGATATTTTTTACCTTATTATAGTGGAGTTCTACTACATTGTTATTATCTTGATAAAAGTACTTCTAAGCTGGCCTTTGCTTAAAAAATACCCAATTTGATTGAGGGTACATTCACTGAGATCGCTCCTTCCAACTCTAAGTTTTAAGACCAAAAACAGACTTCTGCGCGTGAGACACGAATTTTCAATCGCACTGTATGTGGTATTACTTTGTGGAAGAGCCACACTCAAGAAGCTAAAGAGCCGCAGTTTGCCTACCACTGCTCCATTATAATATAGATTTTCTCAATATTGTGCTGAAGCTACGTGCAATCGGAGCAGGCAACCGCCTGTAGAGGTAAATCTGAAGGGGTGACCAAATGCCTGCACGCATTAGGGAATTTTGTAAATAGGGTAGTGCAAGAGCGGCAAAATGCAATCTTGACTGGAGCGGCCAAATGTCTAGCGCCATATTTTGTACAAAGTATAATGCAAACAATGATGCTTAATATACTCTTATTCAAAATTATAAAGCGAAATATATGAGGAGCAAACATTCAAAAAGTGACTTGTCACACAAATACAGACCTTGGGAAATGATGAATTGAGTGTTGGATAAATCACGATTTGCTTGAATTTTTCAACTTAATGTTTTTTTTTATATGAAAAAACCTTTTTTTAACACTACTTGTGATTTCCATTCATAGAATTTATTATGGACTATCAAAACTGATAATAAACGGCATTTTTCAAAATTTATGACAAATCACTTTTTGAATGTTTGCTCCTCATATTTTATGCTTAACGAGACGAGAGCTTTTTTCCGATAAAAAAATATTTTCTAAGCCATATTGAAGTCACGGATACCTTTATTCTTATCCAAAATAAAAAAAAAACGCAAAGTCGTTGTATAGAAACTCCGCATGACTATATGATCATGCTCATCCTTTTATTAACGTGTTATATTGAGTACGGACAGTAGTAAGGACAAAAGTGACCGTATGGGCTCGCAAACATTCGGGGTTGAAATAAAGCTAAACGTGATTTTTTAAAAAATATTTACAATTTGACCTCTTTAGATCAACATAATTTTAATACAAATATATTAGCAAAATAATTGTAAATAATTTGATGTTTTTATAAAAAAATAACTAACAGTTTCAAAAAGTAAATTTAAAAAAACGGAAATTCAAAAAATCACATGTGATTTTGGAGACCGTTTCTGTCCCCACAGCTGATGACTAACTGTAGTCTGTACCCTTCTTAACCAAATATGAGCAAAAGCAACGATATTCAGGTAGAAAAAGGATGAATAGTGGGATCAATAGACAACGGTGTTTACTGTGACCATATGGTGAAGCTCGTCCTTGGAGGGTTAATTAATTAGAATAATTACTTAATTATTTCATTTTAATGATCGTTAATATGCTGTCTCACGCTGATAAAAATTATGTTAATACATTGTCCATATATGGTGTAAGTTAAGTAAAGATAGTGTCAAGTTTGTATCCTGATGTGGTCTCTTGCGAAGTCCTGCGTGCGTCACGATGATGATTTTTCTTAATTCCTGTGTCCATTGACGTGACTGCTGAAGTTGGAGGGCATTATCTGAAAAAGAAAAGAAATACAGTCAGTAATTGCGAAACCACAGCGACATCATCAACGTTAAAGGTATAATGCCTTATTTAAGCCAACCGACTACGCTGCCGAGCAGCAATATTGACCGAGTAAGTGTCTACTGGCATTGTTACGGATATAATTTTTACTAAAACACTATTTAAATGTTTGTTGAACTTTTATTCGAATGACATAATTTTTACAATTAAATAAATCACTTAATCTAATAATCAAAATAATAACGACGTGAGTATCAAGAGGTCTCTACTGAGTCGACAACCATTCGATTTGAACATTGATTTTAACTGAAGTTGAAGGAATCAATTTATTTATTTGTCTGTTGAAAAGTTATTGTTGCATTGAAATTATATACAATATAGATTGCTAATTTAGAATTATTTTCATTTTGTACACTTCCATAAAATTCTTGGTCTAATACGAACCGGGTTTCGCCTCTCGGCATCTTCCGGTACTTATCAGTGCGCGAATGCACTCGAACTGAGCGCGTGCAATTTTATGGAAGTCTACAAAATGAAAATATTTCTAAATTAACATTTAATTTCCATCAAGCACCTTCAGTCGAAATTTTAAAATATAAATTGCAATCAAATAGGACAAATTTTTATTATGTTATTTCAGAGGCAATCAACATTTCACATTGGCTGATTTAGCGCAGTGGTTCCTGTGGACCCCCAGGGGTCCGTGAGACCGCTGAGGGGGTCTGTGACAAATTAAAAATCATTTGGGGGTGCGTGGACAATGTCACCTATCCTATCCCTATCCTACCCTTATCCTTTATCTACTACTCTTCGGAAAAGAGAGTTTGAGCGACTGACTAACATACAGTTCTCGTAGAAAAACATTTGTTAAGATACTTCCATTAGGAGGCCATTTGCTTCACATTGGAAGCAGGCATGGAAAAAATACTTTTCAAGTCATTAACAATATGAGGAGCAAACATTCAAAAAGTGTTTTGTCACAATTTTTGAAAAATGCCGTTTTATATCAATTCTGACAGTCCATAATAAAACCTATGAATGGAAAACAAAATTAGTGTTCAAAAAGGTTTTTTTTCATATAAAAATTAAATCATAAAGTTGAAACATTCAAACAAACTGTCACTTTTGCACCACTTAAAGCATCATTTCCCAAGCTTTGTATTTGTGTGACAAAACACTTTTTGAATGTTTGCTCCTCAACTTTATTTTTTCGCTTGGGGGTCCACGGTCAGGTTTTTGCTATGAAAGGGGTCCACGAGCATAGTAAGTTTGGGAATCACTGATTTAGCGTATACATAACAGCATATACAATTTTCGGCGAGTCAGTTAATTTGTACATGCATTTCAATTCAATATCGTTCCAACATGTACAGTCGTAATGTAAAATAAACTTGTTTGTGAATATGTCAATTTTATTATTCCTGCGATGAAAGAGCTACTGGAAGATAAATTAAAGACACGAAAGAAGCAGATATGGACAAAAAAATATATATAATCAAGAAACTCTTCTCCTTTATAAAAGTATATAAGTATATACTGCGTAATCACGGTGTATCACAATGAATTCTCCGCTTAACACTCGCTGAATGACTGTTTCGACCAGGGCTGTGGAGTCGTGTAAAAAAAGACGACTCTGACTCCAAAGGGATTTTTCAATCATTTAATTTTAATTTATGTATACCATCAGATAATCTTTTGTCAGCCTAGCATGCAGTGGCAACACTTTGGACTATTGTGGTTTGAATACACATCATTACATATCGACTGTGGAAAGGAAAAAGGACGTAACCCAGAGTTTTTTCAAAACAGGTTTTTTTCGATAATCACAATGTATCAAACTTGATACACGTTCTATCAAAAGGATGCAAGCTGCAAATGCCGGATTAGTATCTAAATTTAGTTTTTAAGTCTGAAAAAGATGACCTTGTAAAAAATTTAAACCAAGAAAAAATACTAAAATAAAAGTTTTTCCTAGACAATTTCTTTAATTAATATTAGATTATTTAAATAAAACACCAGTTTAGAAGTCTCCGTACACTTTAGGGTTGTGTATAATTCATAATTTGCATATGTCCCAAAATCATCAAAACACGTTTTTAGCGCCTCCTGTAAAATTTGATATTTGTGGGTTACGTCCTTTTTCCTTTCCACATTCCTAGAAAAATACTTCTCTGCCGATGGGGGTCATCCAGGGACTCCAGTGGTTTCCTCATTATTGGCCTTATTCTTATGAATTAAAAAAAAATAGTCAAAAGGCTTTAAAATATCTCTCTGCATCGTTCCTCATGCATTTTTTTTTTATAAAAATCCGTGTTTTTTAATAAATAATCATATTTTAAGTTGCGCGTAAAAAAGACAACATCCCAGCACACATATGAAATTGCAACTGATGAGTTTACCCAGCTATCTTACGAACGATCGCTTATTGCGGGCGCTTATCGCCTCATCGCGTTATCGCGTATTTATATGAACTACAAAAGGTCCAAAAAACTATGATATAAGAATACCTTAATTATAAACATTGTGTCACCCAAATTAAAATAGATATTTAAGAAAATGTGGGTACTGGGGTCGCATTTCTTTAGCTTAGAACCGCAAAAGTATTGGCTATTCATATCGTTTATTGTCTTTTTTTGATCACTTTCAAATTGGCGGTACCGGTCAAAATAAGTTTTGAATAATATAGTATATTGAAATTATCAACGCATTTGTTAGGCGGTCAATTCTATTAATGTCCACTTCTATACAGTATACAATCAGTTTCTTAAAAAAACATGAACTTAAGCTTTGGCGTGCTATTCATAGATTTCGTTTTACAATTGATATGTATTAAATATTGGGCCAAAACGTGAACTCACTCACGCGTATAAAGAACTTAATACATATAATGAAAAAAAGTGCGTGGTTTCAGCAAATGGGTAAATGTAATGGTGCTTTGAAACAGAGTCGTGCTTTTCTTAATGGAGCAGGCGAAAGTATAAAATTAATACCCTCGATACCTTTATCGGTATTTCGTGGGTACGATACCAAACATTTCAGACAAACTTTGTAAATTTGCGGCGTCACACGGCGAGCGTACAGATCTATATAGATATTATGAGTTTATCATGTATTAAACTAGATATATCCAGCACACTAAAGTATAAGTCGCCGAGTCTTGGGTTACTGCTCCCGAGACAATCTCAGCACAAAATTTGAACAAAAGCGTTTCGTTGTGACGCCACGGGAAACAATTGCTATAATCTAAGGTGTGGCCGTGGAGGGTGGTCTTTTATAGCAATGTTCCCCAACCGGTAGTCCGCGGCCCGGTGCCGGGCCGCAGAGACTTTCCACCAGGCCGAAAACAGTATGTCAAATTTTAATAAATTCGCCGTACAAAAATAATAGATATAGGATCTTTTTTCGTCTGCACGTTTACTTGTATTTTGACTAATTGTTAAATAGTAATAATTGGTAGGATGATGCGACACCAAGGAACTCAAAAATAATGGGAAGTGAAATACCCAACAAATGTGGTGAAGCTGGCAACCGATCTCTAGTGTGGTATAATATGGTATGAATTTAAACATGTGTCAAGAAAACGTCATTTCAAATTATATTCTTTATCCAATTATGTCCTTTTTTCAATATCTATAAATTATATACCCAACCAATTGTGGGTAAAAGTGTAAATCAAATACGCATGCTAATTTTAAAAACGCACTTAAACACCAATATTAGTAATATTTATGATTCGAATGAAATCTTTTTAAAGAAAAATAAACGTCAATAATTCGGCTCTGCATTAGTGGTCCGCGATTTTTTTCCTTTTTTTACCGGTCCGCAGATGTAAAAAGGTTGGGGAACACTGTTTTATAGTACACTAGCCGGTTCCCGACAAGCGTTACAGTACCATTCAAAGAAAGAAAGTGTTTGTGTTTATTGAAGTGCACGTTTTCTTTTTCAACATTAAAATGTTTGACGTTTGCTGCCGATTGTCTATGGTACGATACACGTGCCACCTACTGTAAGTTAATTGTACTAAACCCTTCACGCAAGTTGAAGAATACGTTGTAAAAATTAACTGTATGGTAGACATACAATCATTGATTTTTATATATAAGACCTACTGTAAGTTAATTTTACTATGCCTATAACCTTTCCGGAAGTGCAAGCAAAAAGTTTGTCAAAGTTTTATTGCAATCGGATGAGCGGTTTGGCAACGCATAAAGTACGAACAAATAGGCATTATTCATTTTTAAATATTAAAAGATTGCGTATAATATCGACTGAGGAAAGGAAAAAGGACGTAACCCACACATATCAAATTATGAATAATACACAACCTTGAAGTGCACGGATACTTCTAAGCTGGTGTTTAATTGACATAACCTAATATTTATTAAAGACATTTTCTCGGAAAACTTTTATTTCAGTGTTTTTTCTTGGTTTTAATTTTTTACAAGGTCATCTTTTTCTTAAAAGCTAAATTTAGATACTTATTCGGCATTTTAAGCTTCCATCCTTTTAATAGAATGTGTGTCAAGTTGTATACATTGTGATTATCGAAAAAGAGTTGTTTTTGAAAAATTGAGGGTTACGTCCTTTTTCCTTTCCACAGTCGATATATACTCGTAAGAGCTACTGGATGACCTGGGATGAAGCAAAAATACTTCCAGAGGACAGAGAATTATGAGACACTGTGTTGTGGCCATACGTTCTGAATTCGGAACGGGTGTGGTTAAAAAAGAAAAAAAAACTCCGTTTATAACTAACATTGCAAAGTGGACACATCGGTTTTTGCTTTTAGACGCCTCACATTGTTGCCGCTTAGTGACATACAGCGATTGAAAATTTTATTGATGATGTGATGGGATGATAGATGAAAGAAAAACAAATAATCGGTGCATTGTCTGATGTGAGCTATTAGCATCTAATGAGCACTGATGACGTCATTGAAAGATGGCCACTTATTATGTTATTACATCATTGTAAGTAAGGTATAATGATGTCATATAATTTAATTATAATAACCACAAATAACTGTTGATTGAAGACTATTATATTTATAATAAGGCAACGATTTGAATTAATAATTATGTTTATGTTGGTAGTATTCAAACGCGTATCTTTCCAAAATTTACAATCATTTTATTCCAAGCAAGAAGGTTGTTCGTTCTTTTCCTTCGTGACGACTGCAGATTCTCCGTTTATTATTTTGAAGGGGATTTAATTGGGTTATATGACAAAAAAAAGGATCAATGCTATTTTTTGGGACAACATTCTAGCACAGCGATACTCTTCCTGCGGCCCATTAATATTTTATTTGAGGCCCAAAACAATTGCAGTCTCAAGATGCTTTTTCAAACATTTGGTATTGTTTAAAAAACTTAACGTAAACAAATGAGAACATTTGTATTTTCGTAAACTTTATTTTATGTACACTATGTCGTATATAAAAGTATTACTAATAATTTTCTGTGGCTCACTTAATGAACCCTCCAGAGACGAGAGCTTTTTTCCGATAAAAAATATATTTTCTAAGCCATATTAAAGTCACGAATAACTTTTATTCCTATCCAAAATTAAAAAAAAAAAACGCAAAGTCGTTGTATAGAAACCCCGCATGACTATATGGTCATGCTCATCCTTTTATTACCGTGTAATATTGAGTACGTACAGTAGTAAGGACAAAAGTGACCGTATGGGCTCGCAAACATTCGGGGTTGAAATATAGCTAAACGTGATTTTTTTTAAAATATTTACAATTTGACTTTTTTATATCAACATAATTTCAATAGAAATATATTAGCAAAATAACTGTAAATAATTTGATGTTTTTATAAAAAAAATAACAAACAGTTTCAAAAAGTAAATTAAAAAAAACGGAAATTCAAAAAAATCACATGTGCTTTTGGAGACCGTTTCTGTCCCCACGGCTGATGACTAACTGTAGTATGTACCCTTCTTCACCAAATATGAACGAAAGCAATGATATTCAGCTAGAAAAAGAATGAATAGTGGGATCAATAGACAACGGTGTTTACTGTGACCATATGGTGACGCTCGTCCTTGGAGGGTTAAATAAGCCAACATGTGGCTCAGACGAAAAAAAGGTTGAGTATGGCTCATTTAGCATATGTGGGAAAATGACAAATATAATAACAATAGTTATGAAACTCATTGTATTTCAATTATAATATAGATGGTTCATACATTATTCTGCGCACGTAATATTACGGTCAGAAAATTGCACATGCATACAATTTTCACCACTTCATATAAACTCGAAAAAGCTAGCAAAGTCATTCGAGATCAACTCGACGAGAAAAGACATTACAAACATTGATTCTAGAGATCTCATGTGAAATATGTTTTTTAATCCATGCCACCTTCCAATGTGGAACATATGGCCTCTTAATGGAGGTATCTCAATGGAAGAAGAACAGCTTGTTACTCAGTTGATCAACATCTCTTTTTAAAGAGATAAAAGCACATGGAATAATATGCTCTAGGATATGAATAGTGGAATGGAAGGATGATAAGGGTGGGAGGTAATTTTAAGACACCACAAACACCCATGCCTTCGTACAGAAGTCGATGAACCGATTAAAAATGCTCTTTTCCCTTGTATTTGTACCCGTGAGATCTGTCTCGAAAGTTAACGACGCAATCCTAAAAATAATGGAACGTTAGCAAAAATTATTAGCTAAGCACTAGTCCTGTTATAGCTATATCTTTTTTATTCATACTCTTTTCGAAAAAAGAGCGGTTCGGCAACTGAGTAACAAACAGTTCTAGTCGAAAAAAAATCTGTTGGGAAATTGCTCGAATAACAAGATAATCAATTTGTTTCCGTTTGTTCTGTCTTAGCCCTAGTCTTCTATGTTTTCTGGAAATATATAGAAACAGTTTGAGTAACTAATTAATAAGCCGTTCTCGTAGAAACACTTCTGGTGAGATAAACTCCATTAAAAGATCATATGTTCCGCATTTGGAGCGAACACGGTTTAAATAAATACTTACGAAAATTATTTTTATATTTCACTCTCTAAACAAGTGTCGCACAAGATAAAAATAAAATTCGTTGAAAAAGTCGTGAAAAATCGTTTAAATAGCCAAGCAATTCGAATAATTTGTAATTCGAGCAATTTACCGGCTCCCGCATACATTCAATAAACATATATTATTTGAGACTGTGATATTATTTACTGTCAATATTCCAATAAGTTAAGAAGCAATTTTATATCTCAAACATCACTAATTGATCATAATTAGACGATAATGTTACCTTTCACATAAAATTATGGCAGTAATTCAAATTATAAATGTATGTACATCCGTGTTCATAAATACGAACAAATGCCTGTAGGCCAAAAACAGTTTCTAAATTAGGAAAATTGTTCGGAGAACATTTTATATAACTTTAAATTAATCAAAACTACATACTGACAATGATAGGTTTTTATGAACAGTGTAGCCAAGTAGCAAAATGGTGAATTTCTCTATTAGACTTATTGAGAATCTGTATACATCTGGTTTATCTTTCTTATATTATAGTTTGTAAAAAAAATAAAGTTTGAAAAAATAATAAAAAAAAATAAAGGTAAACGAACTTAAAAACAGTAAATGTAACTTTCTATTGAAAGAAAATCGGCTAATTATAATATTTTTTTTATATTATATTATATACATTTTATCAATCTTATCAGTAATATCGTTAATTAAATTACTGAAAAACGGCGGTATATTGTCTTTTGTTTTTTAGGCGCGAAAGTTTGAGAGAATAAAAAATGATTGTTCGAAATTAATATCCGCGAACCACGCGCGAGAAATTATAACAAGAGGAGTGTGCAAAAATCACATCGTCGCAATTTATTTCATTATTTTTCCTATAATATTTTTTAAAAATCTATTGAAATATCCTCATTTGGAGTCCATGTCGTCCACATTGGGAGCGGACATGGATAAAAAAAACTCTTGTTATATAGATCTTTTCATTCGTTGCATGGTTGTCATACTAAATTTTCCCACCCCATACTTTATATTATTATATTTATTGTAAAAATAAACACAATATAAAAACGAAATATTAGCTTATGCCCTTACGGCAGTGGTTTCCAACCTTTATGTTACTGCGCCTCCCTTTCAAGAAAAAAATATCTTAGCGCCTCCCCATCCATTATTTTATATAGTAATAAAGACACGTTTCAAATAGTACATAAATATTTTGGACTCTTCGCGCCTCCCCAGGGAGGCGCGCTTCCCAGGTTGGAAATCGCTGTCTTACGGCACAGATCTACATATATGCTTATTATTTACTTATATACTATCAATATTATATTATAAATCGTTTTAAAATCAGTCTATTCAGGTATGGTGATACGAGGAAATAAGGATTTGCTTGGTAAATGCTTTTGATGTTAAATCCAAAATCTTCAAACATAAACATTATTTTTATTATTATGACCAGTGGTAGCCGGTCAATGTGGCATTGGATCAATGCACCCCTTGTATATGCAGGGACGGTTATATTAAATGAAATACTATTCCAACATAACATTTATACCATTCACTCATTTTAAATTCTTCATGTTTTTATTGTCTATAGCAAATATTTTAGAACATTTAATTTTATTTTAGACAGTAAAAACATGAAGAATTTAAAATGAGTGAATGGTATAAATGTTATGTTTGCCACATTGCACGTTTGCATCCAATGCCACATTGAACAGCCGCCACTGGTTATGACAAATAAGTAATAATTACTTACTAAAAATTTTATGCAGTTCCGAAAAATAACTTTCAGAATACTCCTCTGGTACGTATATTGGAACTGAGCTGGCGAATCATTAGACCGTCAATTGTATATAAAAATAAATCAGACAACAATGAAAAAATCTTTATCCGCCATTGTTTGTTTTCAGTTTACGTATACGTTTTTATACCAAGAGCCTTCTCTATTAATACCAACGAGCCATATACTTTATTACATCATAAATTTAACGTCTACTGTCATAGTAAAATTATTTATTCATTCGGGCACCTTGAAACGGAAATATACGCAAATGCTCGTGACAATTTTATTTAATTTTTTCAAAGTAAGTTCCGTCTTGATTAGGGATGGCAAAACCGTTTATACCGAAATCAGGTAACCGGTATTTGGACTATTTTTGAAAAACTAAATCTACAATTCAGTTGTTTAACGACAGCTTAATCTGAGAGGACTTTTCTACACTCAAACCTATTTGCAGGAAGGTCCGCTTGAGATTGGCAGACTTCAGCATTGATGAACTGGTCGAAAGCAATTAGCACGTTAAGACAATATTTAATTAAACAATATAACAATGTTTTGACATCTATTTTTATAAATCAGCTGTTTATGAATAATATAAAAATATACCTTTTTAATACATAATAATTACCTCTAAAATGCAGTTACAAAATTTTAGAGGTGTTATTTTTTTTATTTTGAATCAATTTAGTGTCACTTATTTGTATTTTGTACTTTAATTTGTAAATTCTTTTCAATACCAATTGCTTATTGCACATTTTTTATTTAATTTTATTTTGTATAAATAACACTGTAAAATTATATATTCTTATCTGTTGATAATGCTCGTCTAAGTGGAACCAGTCCAGATCTTTTTTTAAATAAAAATGAAAGTTTTACAAATGAATATTGTATTTTTTTAAAAATATAATGCCTTCTCACCAATTATTGACAGTGAACACCCTAAAAGTGATACTTGTTTATATTGTTTGGTCTGTACAAACAAATAAATTTTAGCATTTCTTTTAAATTTGGACAATACCCGCGAGTATAAAACTAATACTGACCTATGTATTAAAATACGAATCAATAATATAAATTATTAATTGATTTGGCATTTACTTGGTAGAACTCCATTATAACAGATTAAAAATATCAAAGTATCTTAGTTCTACAGTTTTTAATATTTTGTATGCGTTGATAGCTATTTCGGCTTTTGCCATCGTCAGAACTATGTGTATAATATGTAATAAGTGTAATATTTGTAATATACTTAATAAGTGTAATATTGTAATTACAATTAGGATGTTAGAGTGAATAACTTGATGCATTATGTATCTCTTCAGAGCCATAGCTGAGCAAAATATAAGTTTAAAATAGTTCTGACGATGGCGAAAGCCGAAATAGCTATCAACGCATAAAAATTATCAAAAACTGTAGAACTAAGACACTTTGATATTTTTAATCTGTAATAATATAAATTCTGACTTTTCTTTAAATTTTCAACTATTTATTATGAACACTGAATATTTTAATTGATTTACATATTAAGTCTTTTTATACCGCTTTTTTATAAGGAAATATCGTCATGCAGGTGTTGCGATCATTTATATCTCTTGGTTAAATACCGGTGTTCACATATTTGTCGGGCATTGCCAACCCTAGCTTAAATATAATGGGCTGGAGACAGTTAAATTCAAGATTCACTTCGTCAGAATTGAATATTCTACAGAATGTATTTGATAAGAGCTTGGTTGATTGGTTGTAAGCCGGTCAACTTCCGCTTTCATAAAGGATCGGGATAAACGCATGCTTGCATAATAAATAAAATGTAGACTCTCAGTGTATACGTTCGTTGGCCACATTTATATTTTGAGCTACAGTTGTGATGCAATTTTTAAAATTCCTCATAAAAGAGATAAAAAGACACAATATTTTAGACACGACATTTGGTTACCCGATACAATGCCGCCTTACACATCCTTGAAATTGTTAAGGTTAAAACGGTCATTAGCAACATATGTAATCTATATATTAATAGCCGATAAGGTCTGTATGTTTGTCTGGGTGAGTGGGTGAGTGTTTGTTAGAGCGTCCATTTCACACCTTCCAGTCTCCACTTTTTTATTCATACTAAATTTATATATTAAAAGTCGATAAAATAATCACTCGCTTTTCACTTTTCACAAATGTGTGCGTACTGATGATGTCCTCGAGACATCTTCTTCTTCTACGAAATGTATTTTGTTTGCGTACATTTTCAAATTAATAGATAATGAAATGAAATAAAATATAATTCAATAATTTGCAATTTAAAAACTGCAGGGCTGTCGATATATGCGCCGTGGTCGATTTATGGTACTATGAAAAATGATTGTTAGCAAACTTGAACATTATTCTAAATATTAAATAATTTACGAAATTTCTGCTCCTACGAAAAATGGTTGTTAGCAAACTTGAACATTATTCTAAATATTAAATAATTTACGCAATTTCGGCTACTACGAAAAATGGTTGTTAGCAAACTTGAACATTATTCCAAAAATTCAATAATTTACGAAATTTCTGCTTCTACGAAAAATGGTTGTTAGCAAACTTAAACATTATTCCAAAAATTGAATATTTTACGAAATTTATGCTACTACGAAAAATGGTTGTTAGCAAACTTAAACATTATTCCAAATATTAAATAATTTACGAAATTTATGCTACTACGAAAAATGGTTGTTAGCAAACTTGAACTTTATTCCAAAAATTCAATAATTTACGAAATTTCTGCTACTACGAAAAATGGTTGTTAGCAAACTTAAACTTTATTCCAAAAGTTCAATAATTTACGAAATTTATGCTACTACGAAAAATGGTTGTTAGCAAACTTAAACATTATTCCAAATATTAAATAATTTACGAAATTTATGCTACTACGAAAAATGGTTGTTAGCAAACTTAAACATTATTCTAAATATTAAATAATTTACGCAATTTCGGCTACTACGAAAAATGGTTGTTAGCAAACTTGAACATTATTCCAAAAATTCAATAATTTACGAAATTTCTGCTTCTACGAAAAATGGTTGTTAGCAAACTTAAACTTTATTCCAAAAATTGAATATTTTACGAAATTTATGCTACTACGAAAAATGGTTGTTAGCAAACTTAAACATTATTCCAAATATTAAATAATTTACGAAATTTATGCTACTACGAAAAATGGTTGTTAGCAAACTTGAACTTTATTCCAAAAATTCAATAATTTACGAAATTTCTGCTACTACGAAAAATGGTTGTTAGCAAACTTAAACTTTATTCCAAAAATTGAATATTTTACGAAATTTATGCTACTACGAAAAATGGTTGTTAGCAAACTTAAACTTTATTCCAAAAGTTGAATTTTTTACGAAATTTATGCTACTACGAAAAATGGTTGTTAGCAAACTTAAACATTATTCCAAATATTAAATAATTTACGAAATTTATTCTACTACGAAAAATGGTTGTTAGCAAACTCAAACTTTATTCCAAAAATTGAATATGTTACGAAATTTATGCTACTACGAAAAATGGTTGTTAGCAAACTTAAACTTTATTCCAAAAGTTGAATTTTATACGAAATTTATGCTACTACGAAAAATGGTTGTTAGCAAACATAAACATTATTCCAAATATTAAATAATTTACGAAATTTATGCTACTACGAAAAATGGTTGTTAGCAAACTTAAACTTTATTCCAAAAATTGAATAATTTACGAAATTTATGCTACTACGAAAAATGGTTGTTAGCAAACTTGAACATTATTCCAAATATTAAATAATTTACGAAATTTCTGCTCCTACGAAAAATGGTTGTAAGCAAACTTGAACATTATTCCAAAAATTCAATAATTTACGAAATTTCTGCTACTACGAAAAATGGTTGTTAGCAAACTTAAACTTTGTTCCAAAAGTTGAATTTTTTACGAAATTTATGCTACTACGAAAAATGGTTGTTAGCAAACTTAAACATTATTCCAAATATTAAATAATTTACGAAATTTATGCTACTACGAAAAATGGTTGTTAGCAAACTTAAACTTTATTCCAAAAATTGAATATTTTACGAAATTTATGCTACTACGAAAAATGGTTGATAGCAAACTTGAACATTATTCCAAAAATTCAATAATTTACGAAATTTATGCTACTACGAAAAATGGTTGTAAGCAAACCTGAACATTATTCCAAATATTAAATAATTTACGAAATTTCTGCTCCTACGAAAAATGGTTGTTAGCAAACTTGAACATTATTCCAAAAATTCAATAATTTACGAAATTTCTGCTACTACGAAAAATGGTTGTTAGCAAACTTAAACTTTATTCCAAAAGTTGAATTTTTTACGAAATTTATGCTACTACGAAAAATGGTTGTAAGCAAACTTAAACATTATTCCAAATATTAAATAATTTACGAAATTTATGCTACTACGAAAATTGGTTGTTAGCAAACTTAAACTTTATTCCAAAAATTGAATATTTTACGAAATTTATGCTACTACGAAAAATGGTTGTTAGCAAACTTAAAAATTATTCCAAAAATTAATTATTTTACGAAATTTATGCTACTACGAAAAATGGTTGTTAGCAAACTTAAACTTTATTCCAAATATTAAATAATTTACGAAATTTCTGCTTACTATAAAAATAAAATAAATTAAAATAAAATAAAATAACATAAAATAAAATAAAATAAAATAACATAAAATAAAATAATATAAAATAAAATAAAATAAAATAAAATAACATAAAATAAAATAGAATAAAATAAAATAAAATTAAATAAAATAAAATAAAATAAAATAAAATAAAATAAAATAAAATAAAATAAAATAAAATAAAATAAAATAAAATAAAATAAAATAAAATAAAATAAAATAACACAACACAACATAACATAACATAAAATAAAATAAAATAAAATAAAATAAAATAAAGTAAAATAAAATAAAATACAATGCAACAAAACACAATGCAACAAAAATCTCACGTTGCTGGGCAACGGGCTTACAGCTAGTTAATACAAATTGTTAACCGTTTTACCACGTTTTATCGCCGCCTATGTGGTCGAGTGGTGAACGTTGTTGGCTACCGCTACAGAGGGCCTGGGTTCAAATCCCGGTACGGACAGTTTTATAAATTGATTTTTCAATCGATTTATGATTTCTGTTTAAAGGCATGGATGTATGTGATGTCTTGAATTCCCCCCTCTCACCCATCTTATCCTATGAACGGGGCGTATCGAGAGCGATTAGCTTACCACTAGTCCTGTCGTAGCCCTGTCCTTCTACCCCTACTCTCTTTGGAAAAAGAGAGGTTGAGCAACTGTGTAACAAGCAGTTCTAGAAGAAAACACTTCTGTTGAGATAAACTCCATTAGGAGTCCATATGCCCAACATTGGGAGCGGACGTGGTTAAAAAAATAATAATAATAAAGAACCTTGTTCAACTAACATGTTTATAAAATTATATTTAACTCGATTTTATCAATTATGCGATATTTATAAACAAGTATTTATACCATTTTTATTTTTATTCGACGACACTGTACATCGTTTCATTTACCTTTTGCACAAATATCTATGATATTATTCAAATATTTTCTATTTAAATGTAGTAATTTGGTCATTTTTTTTTTAAAACCCACCCACCTGCTATTCAATCTAGGACGTAGAGAGAGCGACTAGGTAATTAATAGCTTTTTTTATCGACTGATTTAGATACCAGCTATATTAGAATAGCTCTATTTGCAATAAAAAGATTTGCGCATTGAATGAACATTGTCTATACATTTGTTGATTATTACGTGCATTAAATGCACGATTGTCGACGTCATATTACATTGGCATCATAACATCAGAGGCAATAATATTTCCCTTGGGTTTTTTTACCGTATAAATAAACACCACCATAATGACGGCATATCTTCCTTCATTGTTCGACTCACCGAATGTAAAAAGTGTTGCGGTTAGACCATGGATCCAAACATATAATTGGCCTCTTCCTTTTGACGGTTTTTACTTCTTGGATATCACCTTCTATGTCTGATTATAACGATCTGATAAATTAGATACAATTGCTGTATCTTATTTTTACTTACTTAATTGTGAACTTTTCAATTTAATATTATTTTAAACCATGTCCGCTCCCAATGTGGAGCATATGGACTCCTAATGGAGTTTATCTCAACAGAAGTGTTTTCTACGAGAACTGTTTGTTACTCAGTTTCTCAACCTCTCTTTTTACAAAGAGAGTAGGGATAGAAGGACAGGGCTACGACAGGATTAGTGGTAAGCTAATCGCTCTCGATACGCCCCGTTCATAGGATAGAATGGGTGAGAGGGGGGAATTCAAGACATCACGTATATCCATGCCTTTGAACAGAAATTCATAAATTTATTGAAAAATCAATTTATAAAACTGTCCGTACCGGGATTTGAACCCGGGCCCTCTGTAGCCGAAGCCAACACCGTTGACCACTCGACCACACAGGTGGCTTTCTTTAATGTTATACATTTTGAATATGTTTTTGACAATTCGAATTAATCATAATATTATGTCCAAACAATTCGAATACCTGATCCATGGTCGAGTGGTAAACTTCGTTACTTTCCGTTACGATGCTCACGGGCACAAATCCCAGTACGGATCATTTCATAAATTGATAACATAAACAATTCATGGAATTTAGTTTAAAAGCATGGATGTTTGTGATGTTTAAAATTTCTACATACCAAGAAGAATTCTCGTAATTTCCGGAGAATTTCTTCCTACTTTCCAATCTTAAAAAAAACAAAACGTAGCGAGAGATCTTTATATCCCTACTCTCTTCGAAAAAAAGGAGATGAACAATTTACTAACAAACAGCTCTCGTAGAAAAAATCGGTTGGCATGCTTACATTAAAATACCATGTGTCCCATTGTGAACGGACATTGAATAACTCGTATTTTACTGGTCATCCCTGGTTTAAAGTCTTTATAACCAGATGTGGGGTGGAGGGAGCTCGGAAGGGCTTGCGCGATCCCATTGTTAAATTTTACTAAAGCCGGTGAGCCGCTTGTTAATTTAAACGAAAACAATATTCTCAGATCAGATTAGTATATAAGTGCAATTTCTGACTTATATAATATATATATTATCGCTCGCTGTGGTCTAGTTGGTTAGAGCTTGCTTTACCGATCAGGTGGGTCTGGGTCCGATTCCCGGTAAGGTCAATGGCAAGTTGGATTTTTTTTCAAATTTAATTTGAGATCTAAAACGTGGGTGTTTGTGAAGTCAATTCTCCTGTGACTTTCAAAAATTCTCATCGAGTATATCTCATATGATCGCTGTAATGTCAAATATTTTTTTTAAATTAAAATTAAAAAAATATATATTATCTACGACAGCTTCAGTATACACAGTAGTACATTCTTAGCCATTCACATTGATAAGTTTTCGGTCAATTGCATACTGTTACATATTATAAGTGTATTATTGTGTATTATATTGTATACCTGTAGTTACATCATAGAAGACTCACTCCTTTTCAAAAACACCGAGAATTGCTTCGAGATTAAGAGAGCCCATTGTTATCGTATTGGCAGCCTACCGCTAAGATATATTATACATAGCATGTTTAAAATGTTGATAGATTGGATAAAATTGACAATAATTTATGTAACGTTATTACTCATTGCATTTTGAAGTATGTTTATATGAATTTATTATATTGTAAATAAAGTTGGGCACGAAATCGTGAGTATTGCAATATGGCCACATTTCATGATGTGGCCGGCGAAGAATTTCCAGCAGCTGATGATTATAAGGTGGAGCCGAAGTAAAAAAAAAACACAACAATACTCTCCGACGAAGAGAGAAATGTTTAGACTGATTCGCGATATGGTATCCATTGTCTTAAGCTCTTAAAGTATACGTGTCAGCCTGAAGGCTAAATTCCAGTTGTCTTTACTTCCTGTGTAAAAGAATGCTTCAACCACGTCTAGATTGTATTGCAGTCTGTTTTGCCCTGATGAACAAAGATATCTGTCAATTTTAAGTGTTTTCGTTTGTTCAAGAATTAAAATTGATGAGCGATTCTAACGATGCTATTCTAAAATTTATTTAGTACCAAGACCAGACACGAACAAACTGCGGCTCGTTGCGTATTTTTTTGTTGATCGACTTAAAAACTTTAATGAAAAAAATAAAATTCTTTTAATCGTTGGCGTTTGGATAGTTCGACTGTAAAAACAAAGAACATTACATTTAACTTATACCAACCGTAAAAAATAAATACAAAAAAACATGCTGAGTATAAGAGACCACGCACAGTTAGTGTCTCGGTCAGGCGTGGGGAACCTGCGGCCTTTTGGCTACTCTGATGCGGCCTTCTGGCCAATTATGTAATTCTGTAAATTTATGTAAATTCGCAATGTTTACTGCGGTAAGGCCGCATGTCGAATCAGAAAAATGAATGCGGCTTTTTGATAAGAAAAGGTTCCCCACCCCTGGTAAATTAGTAAAACGGCCGATTATTGGAATAACACAAGAAGGTAATAATAAAGACTCAACAATTACTTAAATAGCAAAAAATATTATTCATAATGTGTATTTAAGTTGAGAAGAAATAATACGATCCATCGATACGGAGACTTTTATAAGGGGCTGGACACAAATCGATTTTGTAGCTAGTAGTTTCTGACACGTCTAATGTGTAAAGGTCTAATGAAGCCTTTTTTTTGTTACTACAGTCTTACGTCTTTAAATTAGGAATATTCGTGTAAAAGATTAGTAATTTAAGATTTCGACCGAAGGTGCTTGGTGGAATTTAAATATAAAATTTGAATCGTTCAAATTATGTACGTTCACACAGACTTTGTCACTAACGACCCGGGTTTCGTCAGTTCAAGTTCATCCGTGCACTTGAACGCCTGAAGATGCCGAAAGGCGAAACCCGGGTCGTTAGTGACAAAATCTGTGTGAATGTACATAATTTGAACGATTCAAATTTAAAAGATTAGTATTCATCATTTTAAGTTGATAGTGTTTCTTTCGAAATCGTGTAAAGAAGAGTTGAGTTGTAATTAGAATTATCAACTTCTTTCGAGGAAATAGTTAAGCCCTGTCATAAGACAAACATCCTGGATCATCAATTGAAGATCTTCATTAGACTACATTACTACAGTCATGTTCAGGTAGACAGAGAAATTCTATCACCACCACCGTAATCACAGCACTTGTGGATGTAATAATAAACGGAGATTAAGAGAAAAGAGAAACTATGTCACCATTTTAAATGTTTTGGCCTGATGATAGTCGTATGGTTAAAAAATACTTTTAAAAAATATTTTGAATCGTCATCGTTTCCTATTTTATATGGATTAATTTTAAGCAAAATACGTTTTAGTATTCAATAATGACTATTTATTTGAAACTAAAAAATATTGAACTTTGCGCGTTACGCGATATTAACGATTTGATATTAATTGATTACCTTGGAAGTCGATAAAGTCCTGGAGGGACTTCCCTCCTCTCAAGGTCATCTCCTCCGAGGCCAAGACCTGCCACCAGCTGCAGGATCTCCCTCTCTTTCTTCAATTCTTCGCGACCACTCTCCACCTGGAATCGAAAAGCGACTCTCAAATTAATTAACTACTTTTTTTTTTACTAATTATCAAAATATAAATAAATTTGTTATAAATTACGGGAATCGGAACCAATGCTATCAAACAATTTTCCAATGTTCCAAATAATGAAACATTAGTATTTTTTTAAAATATTGTATTCTGGTGAACGGAGTGGAGTGTAAATCGTGAAAATATTTCGCATAATCTTCATAGTATACATGAATATTATTAGTGTTATTATCTGAGCTGGCAATAGTTTTTGCTTGAGAGTGTCATTCATTTATATGCGAGCTAAGGACAAATCAACTGGTTAACAAACAGTTCTTAAACAATTACTGGTTGTAGAAATAAACTACGCAATCAATATTAAGAAATTGCAGACGTGGTTTTCACCATCACAAAAGAACTTTTATCAATTATCAATTTCTGATTGATAGACAGGCTTGGATTGAAACGAGGGTCCAGACCAGATGTGGGGATCTTTTGCATTTCTAAAGGGCACATTCATTTATCTGATTCAACATAAGGCCGCAGTTAAGAAAAAGTTGACACCTACCGTTTTTTTCGACTGTCGAACATATAATAGGTTGATCACGCTCTTTTTGCAAGCGCTTGGTTTAATTTTGTTGATCAAAGTGAATATTCTGATCAAGTCAAAAAACCGCATCAGAGTAGCCAAGAGGTGTTGAGGCGCATGCGGCCTTAAGGACGCAGGTTCCCTTCCACTGAACTAAATCATCGATATTTCGTGATGTCTTGAATCCCCTCCAACCTATCTTATCATAAAAAAACGAAACGTAGGGAGAGCGGTTAGCTAACCACTAGTTTTGTACTAGTACTATCCTTGTATCCCAACTCTCTGATAAAGTTTGAGTTACTGAGTAACACACAGTTCACGTAAAAACTCTTCTGTTAGTATAAACTCCATTAAGAGTGGACGTGGTAAAAAAATGAGACCTTTATTTACAGTCTCGAAATGTAATGTATGGTATGTTGAAATGCATTTAATAAATAATTTAAACGGTCGCTAAATAAACAGTTAGACTTTGAGTGTCAAAACTGTTCACTATTTTCTCTTTGGCGAAAGTTGACAATTCACACCAAATTGTTTTTCCGGCAATTATCTTGCATGTGCACATGAGTAATTTTCTAACAATTCGAGTATATGAAGCCTACTTTTCAAAACCGAGAATTGTTTTTTATTAATACAAATATACAATAAAATAGCTTCATATAAAAATATTACCATATCTATTTTCGGCTGATAAATCAGAGAATATCACCAATCCAACGATCGTCTAGTTCATGCCTCGAACAACTCACAAAAAATTACATTGATGTTAATTACGCATGGGTAAAATATTGCACTCTTTCGTGTCCAGTAAACAGATAATCCATGGCACAGTGGTCAAGGTCGTTGGCTTCCATGCCAGACCTAACGGGTTCGAATCTCAGTACGAACAGAATTTTTTCAATCGACTTATGTTCAAAGAAATGGATTTTTGTAATGTTTACTCATTCCCGCTCTTCCAATCCTAAAATAACGTAGAGTAGAGAGAGCGAGTGGCTTACCACTAGCCCTCTTTTAATCCTATACTTTTATCATTACTTTCTTCGATAAAAAGAGAGTTTGAGCAAGTGAGTAACAATCAGTTCTCGTAAAAAACTTATGTTGAGATACCTCTATTATGAAGCCATTTGCTTCATATTAGGAACGGACATAGATAAAAAAAAATAGTAGATAGCTTGACAAAAAGTGAGTTTCGGTACCTATTAAAATAAAACACTTGTGATAATATCGACTGTGGAAAGGGAAAAGGACGTAACCCACACATATCAAATTTTACAGGAGGGGCAAAAAACGTGTTCTGATGATTTTGGGCCATATGCAAATTATGAATTTTACACAACCTTGAAGTGCACAGAGACTTCTAAGCTGGTATTTAATTGACATAACATAATATTAATTAAAGAATTTGTATAGGAAAAACCTTTATTTCGGTCTTTTTTCTTGGTTTTAATTTTTTACATGGTCATATTTTTCAAACATAAAAGCTAAATTTCGATACTAATTCGGCATTTTCAGCTTCCATACTTTTGATAGAACGTGTGTTGAGTTGTATACATTGTGATTGTCGAAAAAAAGTTACGTCCTTTTTCCTTTCCACAGTCGATATGCATTTGACAGACTGTACAATTCAAAAGATCTTATGTAAAGAGCCATACTCATAAATGCGTTAAAAACATAACGTTTATCTAGCACCAAAGGCGTTCTTTTTCGAACTGTGTCATTTAAATAAATAATACAAATGAGCAGGCTTTCTCCCGGTATAAATACCGACTCTCCGATGCTGACAATCAAACAACCATACCCAAAGAAGGCCCAGCAACGAGGTCTGCCAATACCATGTCGGTACGAATCCACATTCGTGGAGTTCGGAATGTTAGGAATGCGGGTCAGGTGGAGTTATTGGTCACCTGTGATAGATTTCGACACACCACAGTACGCTTGTGGCATACATTATTAAATCTTTACACACTTCGCTTGCAATGTATATGAAATCAATAATTGAAGCCAAGAATTTAGTACTTATTGTTTGAAATAAAGTGTTGAGTAAGTGTGCTTATATTTCAAATGCCATTTTGATTTTTTTCCCGAACTCTCAACATAAATAATTAATACTTATCATTTTTGAAATCTGTGTGAATGTACATAATTTGAACGATTCAAATTTAACGCTTTTTAGCTATACAGATTAACATCCACCCAAAGATGATAAAACGACTTAACGTTTTTGACCTGTGATCATTATGGTCAATTGTCTTATTGTCTATGCCACGCTACTTTCAATTCTCTTCATGATATTCTTAAAAGTAAATTATCTCAAAACAAGGTTTTTCGATATAACGTTTTCTGGCAGTATTCCGCCGTTTATGTTTCACTTCATCACGCGTCAAATGATTTAGAAAGCAACCCACCAAGTTTATCCAATAGGTTTAATTTAAACGAAACAATACAGTTGATCCCTTGTGACTTTAAGTATACAATCGCTGTTAAGCTGTTTAATCGTAATCAGATAATCTGTAGATTATCAATAATTATCTTATGGAATTATCAGGGGAGAGGTTCTTGACTCTCTAATGAATCCAGAGTCTCAGAATGTAGTATGAGAAACTCGCGACTAAAATGAACTGACTGCGATCAAGTTGAACCATTGCGGTGAGTTCCCACGATTAAAGATCACACACAGCTGTATTACAGTGTGCCCAGATACCGTGCCATAAGGGATGTTCACATTTAACATGGAAAAATAAAACGTACATTATTTAAATCGTCGATTACTTTTACTTAGTTTTGATCAATGTTCCCTCTAATTATCTAAAGGTTGTGTGCGCAAAATACATTTGCTGTGTAACTTTGAAAGGAAATTAAATTTTTTGTGCTCCAAATAACGGTATTTAGACCTAATTAACAACACTATATAATGAAAATTAATTTATTCTTGTGGTGGTATAGCTGGTGTAACTTTTGTGCGCTCTGTTCTGAAGCATGTGCGCGCGCTCAGAGAGTTGTGTGCGCGTCTTAGCCTTATCATTCAATACCCACTACTCTCTTTGGTTGAACGACTAAGTGACAAACAATTCTCTTAGAAAAAACACTTTTGTTGAAATACCTTTATTAGGAGGCCATATGCTATATCGAAACTGGCAGCGGAATGGATAAAAAAGTGGATAAGATTTCCCGAGCCCCTTGTTAATATATTGGCAGCCCACCACTGCGTGCAATGATCGTATGCTGTGATTGCTGCGTCTCGCAAGTGACAGCTGAGTAACTAAAATGACCCACAATAACTCTTTTAATGTGTTTTTAGAGTAATTTTCATGAATAGTAGCGTATAAATAAAATTCAGTTTACACAAACTTAATTAATTTCTCGACTTTTTTTGCGGCAACGTCGAAATAACAAGTTTGCGGAAGAATGTATTTGTGTCAACATGAAAGACATTTCTCTGCGTTGCACGTGCTTAAAATGGAGCGTTCGCAGGTCTCCGTGTAATACAAAATCTGTGCTGTCTGTGCTACGTCACCTGCGCTCAACCTTGATCAGGTAACGTATCTTTATCCAATTGCATAGTGACTGTGATATTTTCATCCCGCTTAAACTGATCATAAAAAATGGAATATACATAATGTGACTAAGGAACTCTTTATCATTGAATAACACCTTGATTCCTTACATTGACAATCCGAAGAGAGATGTTAAGTTACTGAAAGAAACCTAGTTAAAGAACTCTCCTACATAAATAACATCTATTAAGAGTCTATGTGGTCGAGTGGTCAACGTTGTTGGCTTCGGCTACGGAGGGCCCGGGTTCAAATCCCGGTACGGACAGTTTTATAAATTGATTTTTCAATCGATTTATGAATTTCTGTTCAAAGGAATGGATGTATGTGATGTCTTGAATTCCCCCCTCTCATCCATCCTATCCTATGAACGGGGCGTATTGAGAGCGATTAGCTTACCACTAATCCTGTCCTAGCTCTATCCTTCTATCCTTACTCTCTTTGGAAAAAAGAGAGGTTGAGCAACTGAGTAACAAGCAGTTCTCGTAGAAACACTTCTGTAGAGATAAACTCCATTAGGAGTCCATATGCTCCACATTGGGAGCGGACATGGTTTAAAAAAAATAATGCTTCCAACTGAGAGTGGTTAAGAATATTTTTAAAAACACTTTTTGTTTTGCATTGGCAGATACATATTTATATTTATTTTCAATTGATTGTTTAGTTTATAGAAAGTTTCAGTTAATTGATAAATTTTCAAAAAATATTTTTTTCACCATTTATATTGAACTACCCAACCGTATATTAATTGCTGTGAGGAGTCATAAAGGTGCAACTTATTTAAATACAGTACGACACGAAAGTTCTTCGACAATACTAATCAAACTATTTTTATTGTTATCAAGTCAGCATCATGCCGAATATAATTATAGGAATATATGATCACGTTTAGAATTATTCCAATAATTGGAAGTATCCCTCAAATGGGAGTCTGTATGATTAAACAAAAAAAAAGTATAAACAATTTTCACTTAATTATTAAATTTCTTTAGTTTAAAAAATAATTTAACTGTAAATTTTTGACTCATTTTTGAGGGATACCTTGAATTTATAAAAATGAAACCCTGCTTTGTATTGAAAAACCCATTCAAAATGATTTGAATCATTTGTGTCAAATATTTCAATCACTGATAAATCTTATCGATTTAATATGTACCGTATTCTAAATATGACAACTATTTCGTATAATCAGGACTTTCACGTGTAGAAAAGTTGATTAAAATAATATTCTTCATTTAACTAAACATTATCATTGAGATTCTGACCCTACGATAGTCAAATGGTATCGATTTATCGAAAAAAATAGAATTTCATACGACGAAAAAAACACGTACAAAATAGACTAAAAAGCGTATCTGAGTTAGTCATATGCATTTTAATTTAGATACGCTAAATGCGCTTAGTACAGTTAGCGTTATACAAAGACATAATAATTTCTAAAATGATTAACGTCCATTGTCTTTGAGTCGAGTCAAATCGCTGTCACAGTTGAATCAAAAAGTAATGAAACTTTTGCTTCGCCTCTATATTATAAAAAAAGAGTTCATGCAATTATACCAAAGGCAAGTTAATATTTTTTTAATGTGAAAATGTTAAAAATTTACGGTGCACGAGAGTCATTACATTTTTTCCGACGATTATTCATTCTTCGTATTCATTAAATGTATGGCAATCATTAAATATTTAGGGGAATATTTATTTCATAAAATATTTCGTACTGTAAACACTGAGATATTTTGAGTATACTATTTATTTTAATTACGCATGAGAGTAATGCTTGTTTTTAATTATGTTTGTTGTGATATAAACGTTTCTTAAAAAAACTATTCTACTAAAATTTACGATAGTTTTATTCATATTGCCAATTTGAACTGTTTTTGGAACTAACGCCGTTTCCAATAGACTCTTAATGGAGCCTATTCCCACAGAATTTGTACAAAGCCTCTTTTTTGGAGAGTGCAAGGACAGGACTAGGACACGACTTGTGATTTGGTTATCATTTTTTCTACGTCTCGTTTCAGTAGTGCATAAGAACATTTTAGACACCCATATCTTCGGTAACATGTCCAAAAATCCAATAAAAAAAGAATAACTGTACTGAGATTCGAGCCCGTGATTAACACGACCGAAGACATCGATGTTGATCTTCGTAAGATGAACGTTTGGCCCCCGAGTAGTGTTCCCTCTAAGCCAGGGATTGCGAATCTATGGCACGTTTAAGAATTTGGATGGCACGCGAACGATTTCCAAATTAAAAAAAAATATTTTTCATGTTTAAAAAATTAAAATTTTGATTTAATAATCTTTGAATTATTAATTTATTCTGTTTTATTAATTTTCAAATGTTGTTATATTTGTAATTTTTAGGCTTGTAAATAAAATTCAGAAAAAAAAAACATTTTTTATTTTGTGTTTGTTAATTTTTTTTCACAACTTGGGCACGCCGCACAACACAAGATATAATATTTGAGAAATTTTGGCACACGGACCCAAAAAGGTTCACCATCCCTGCTCTAAGCTGTGTGCGCGCGCGGCTGCGCAGCAGTTTGAAAACCTCCGTGAACTAATTCCGGGTTGGCGCGCATCCCAACACAATAATTCAAATAATATGTTTTTTAATTGGAATAACCTTAATTTACTGAAATGAATTAGAAATTAAACATTTACATAATCCAAGGAGAATTGGATTCTTATCTTTTATCAGAACAAGAAATAGATCTAAATGAAGTATTTAATGATTAATTGTAAGGAATGACGTAAAAAGCTAGATAATTTTATTTTTTTATTTTTAGCGGCTGATTATATGTTTCATTCTGTTTATTTTACTAATTTGAGCTCGATTAAAATAATATGTAATGAGTTATGTTATTTTGTTATGTTTTATTGGTAAAAAAATATTTATAAACTATCAAATGATAATATTTTTTATAATGCAAATCAAAAAACAAATATGATGGATAACCTCTCGTCTCATGGCCCCGAAAGGTTCAAAATATCCCTTATGGCTGAGAAGATCCAGAATAAGTTTATGAGACTTCTCTATTTGAAAAAGTCGATGTCTTCAATTGGGGTGATCACGGATTTGAATCTCAGAATTCCATGCAATACTGAAACGAGGTGCAACAAGAACAATAACCAAACCACAAGTATGTAGTGTTCTAGTCGTGTTCTTGTATTCTCACTCTCCGAAAAAGTGACAAGTGACAAACAGTTGTAGTAGTACAACTTCTGTTGGGATAAACTCTACTAGACTCAACATTTAATGAGGCATGGCCACAATTTTTTTATAACTCAAAACGCAATAAGCGACCGAGAAAATAGTGAACTTACGTATGTATGTCACGAGTTAAAAATCCCAATAACTCTGGTTTACATAATATTGTTTGAGTAAGAGAAGATCTATTAGTGTCGGCACGAATGTGAAATTACGAGGTCTGAGAATAAATAAATATTCCGCGTATGCAAGTTTTGAAAGTTGAGTAAATACGCAATCAAATTGAGCGGTACGTGATAGGTTATTTAATAAAGCTTTATCAAGCGATCAAAGTTTTTTTTTAAACTGGCGAATTGAGCCATTTTCTTTTTTTCGTACACCAATGTAGTATTGTTTACTTATTCCATGCGTAACACAATTTTTGCCAAGAATCCCCGAGGAGAAATTTCTTAAGACTCGGTTGCATGCACTGCAGTGTATAGTAAGCTATTTTTATTTTAAATCCATGTCCGTTTCCAATGTAGAACATATAGCCTCCTAATGGAGGTATCTCAACCTCTATTTTTCCAAAGAGAGTAGCAGGTATAAAAGGATAAGGCTAGAACAGGACTAGTGGTTAATTAATCTCTCTCGCTACACCCAGTTATTCAATGATCGGAAATGTGGGAGGGAATTTTTAGACATTGCAAACACACATGCTTTCAAACAGAAATTGATATACTGATCGAAAAAGTGCTGTTCGTACTTGGATTCGAACCCGTAAGACCCGGCACGGAAGACTGTAATTAATGCTAACAGCTGAGCCATAGGACATGAAATGTTACAAAAATTAAAACGAGCTGAATATTAGAAAACAAAAATTAATTAAACTTCATTCCTTTTTCGTGGGACGCTGTGAAATATTTGAATGTCTAACAATTGTTACAAGATGCAAGTAAGTTGACATGACTGTCAGGGCCGATGTACCGATGATGTCGTATTAATTTAAAACTATTTTTTAACACACTTGTTGATGTTTTTAAATTACAACCATATTGTCTCTTAAACAGCACCCTTATGTAAACATTTCGACCGCAATTGATCAACGTTTTTTTCAGAAACGTTAAAGATGAGGGCTTATACAAAAACTGACTTGTAAAAATATCGGAACATTGCTAAGAACTCGTTTTAAAAACCGAATATCTCTAGTGAAGCAGTATCTAAGTGAATATCTAAGTGGTTTAGCAGTGAGAGTAGAAAAGAATTACTAATTAGTTGATCGATCTCACTACACTACGTTTTGTGATCGATTAGTAGATAGCTGGAAATACTAACACGGTAATGTGATTCAGGATGCTGATCACATCTTTTGTAAATTTTTAGACATGAGCAACAAACGGATATATTTACATTTGGTGTTTCGAGTATAGTTTGGATCTGTCAGCTCTGTCGGACGGATCAACGTGATTGCATATTGTGCAAGTTACAAGAAGTTCAAAAAGTGCATCATTTTACACATAATTCAACTAAATATCAATATATATAAACATTTAAACATTCAAATATCTATATCCTATTTAACTTTCTACGCTGTATAATACACCCGGCAAGAATGTTTTGTAGGCTTAACAGGGGGCCATGAATATAATGTTGAATATCTAAGGGAAACCACTATCATTAAAATGGTAACCGGATAAAACAGAACATCACAAAACGTACAATATATCTTTAGAAAACACTAGTATTGATATGTTTGACAATCAATTAGTAATCTCTGTGTCGTATTAGATACAATAAATAAAACAGCAATCTTGCATATCAATAACACTTTCAAACTGAAATTGTCGTAAATACACTTATATTCGACGATTATAATAGTCGCCATTGACTGATAAAGTAAAGTGCACGTTATTACACACTGTTCTGAAATTATTACCTGGTAATCTATAATATTTTTCCAATAAATAGTTAAGAAGAAACAGGTATCATTCAACTAAAAATTGATTGTGTTCTGAATTGTCTATGTACTATGTTCTCATGTTCTGTTTTATCATCATCTGTTTATTCATGGAATTCATTAAAATATGCCTTTAATGCTGGTACGCAATATATTATGAGAGATGACACGACTAAAACTGAAGGTTGATTTAAACGGTGAGTTGAATAGAAATTTAAAAACTTTTTAGTTGATAAAGGTATTCCTAATTATAATATCTCACTAACAGTTTATTGTATATAATGAACAGAGAGCTGGCAGCGTGCTTAAACAGGGACCTTTTATTTCGTCACAATAAATTGATTAATCTCAATTGAAACTACTTATTTATTTTTAATCTTATAGATTTCACTTACCAAAAATGTTTTTAAAATTATATATAGCTAGATTACGGTGCAAGCTAATTATACGAGTGTTCATCAGGCGCCACAATCCGCTACCGTAAGGTAGTTCCATCAGAATACAAACGTTGAATAAACAGCATTTGATTTTAATCGACTAATATTAAGCCTCAATCCTGCCTGCCTTTTCTTTCGACCGGTGGGATTCCTGCGCCCCGGACGTCTGTCGGGTACTATCCATAGGATGTTCTCGGCGGAACTGAGGGATGCTAGTATGTCATGGGAAGAAGCACAGCAATTGGCGGGAGACAGGGAAACATGGAGGTGGCCATATGCTTCACATAGGGAACGATTATGGTCAAAGAAGAATAAGATGATTATATCAATTACCGGTCGATTCCAAAAGCTTCCGTGAATTTCGAAAAAATATGTAATATAAAAATAAAATGTACAAAAATACAAAAATTTAATTATTTTGTAAGCGCATACCTATCTAGTGATATGTATTTCGCATTTAAAATAGTTTGAAGAAGGCAAAAAACCCTAAATACAATTTCTTATAAGAATCATGTTAGAAGTCGATTGCGAGAAAACTTAAGATTGAAAAGTCGATCCCAGGGCAAAAAAGGCTGGACACCCTTGTTGTACTGTATTTAACCACTCTTTACAAAAAAAATAGCATTGTTACACTGTGAAAAATACCATACAAGAATGGTGAGCAGGTGAAGCTGATGGTATTAAGTACCATAGGGAATTCAATAAAAACTTAAATAACGGAAGAAAATGGGAAACCACAATCATTAATATAAACCTGCAATGCCGACACGCAATATAATACACGAGAAGTTTACTTCATTTGTAATATTTTCAATAGAAGACGGAACCAATTATAGAAGAAGAGCATAAGATACAAATAAAATAATTTTAAATTGGTAACGTACGAGTGTATTGCAATAAGATCATTCAGGGCAACGTGTGATTGTTTTTTTTAATGAAAAATAGTTCGTAACATATGTAAAACAATACATGGAACGACTCCTGCATGAGTATGTCATTATTCAAATCATTCCATAATACAAAAGGCGTGATCCAAATAACGTTTTTTTGTTTTACTTTAAAGCGCGTATTGGTTTACAAATGTCCTTTAAAATTGAAACCGTGTCGTCCGAAATGGTTTTTGTGTACACCGTTAATGATTTAATGCGGGGTTAAATCCTTGACAGATAAAGCGAGTTTTAGTTGATTGTTTATGTACACTTTTAACTGTTATTACACGGTACTGTCCCAGTGATGGGCTGCCAATATGTTAACAAGTGGTTCACTTACTCTCAAAGCAATTTTCAGTGTTCTGGGGAAGGAGTGTTTTTTTATGACTCCTATGCATCCTGAATACGCTTGTTAAATGAAATAATATGCAATTTTCCGTAAAATTATCAATGTGAATTACTAAAATTGTACTACTGTGTATACTGAAGCTGTTGTAGATGATATATAAGTCAGAAATTTCAGTTATATACTGATTTGATTTTAGAATATTGTTTTCTTTTAAATTAAATCGTCAGCCTTAGTAAAACTTAACAAAGAGCTCGCGCGAGCCCTTCCGAGCCCCCTCTAGCCCATCCCTGTATTTCAATTCATTTAGAGCTGAAAACGTGCCCCATTACATTTAAAAGAAAAAAATGATAATAGACAGATAAACAAAATTAATCTAACTAAAAGAAGATCTGAATAGGCACAATGAGAAATATTTTTTTATATTAACACTCGAGATCAACTTGAATGAGAAAAACAAATAACAAACAACCAACTCGAGATCTCAAATTTGATGTTAACATTGCCCAGTAAACGGAGATTTTCTCTTAGCAAACAGATTTTTTTCATATGGAAATAATGAAATATAAACAATCTTCTCTCAGTTCATGTAAATAAATCTCGAAATATCATTTTAAGGTTTTGTCAACATTTCAATAAATTGGAATTGATTTGAGAAAAATACTATGATCCACTAAAAATATGAGAAAAATAATAATTATCCCTTATTTACAACTCAGTTTTTTTACCATGTCCTCTCCCAATGTGGAACATATGGACTCCTAATGGAGTTTATCTTAACAGAAGTGTTTCTACGAGAACTGCTTTTACTCGGTAGCTCAACTTCTCTTTTTCCAAAGAGAGTAGGAATAGAAGGGTAAAGCTAGGACAGGACTAGTGGTTAGCTCATCGCTCTCAATACGCCCCGTTCATAGGATAGGATGGGTGGGAAGTTCAAGACATCACATACAAAGTCAAAGTCAAAATTGATTTTTTTTCAATTTTAATTTGAGATCTAAGACATGGGTGTTTGTCCCATCAAATCAATTCAATTCTCCTTGAGTTAATCTCATGTGACTTTCGAAAATTCTCATCGAGTATATCTAGTATGATCTTTCAACTTTAAAATATTTGACGCATTGGCGTGAGCTGTAATGTCAAATATTTTTTTAATATAAAAAAAAACAATTTAAAATTAAAAAAAAAATAATCCATGCCTTCGAACAGAAATTAATAAATCGATTGAAAAATAAATTTATAAAACTGCCCGTGACCTTCGTAGCCAAAGCCACAACGTTGACCACTCGACCACACAGGCGGCTCAGTTTAAATGTGTCGAAACTTTGGTCAGCCATATCTCGAAACTACCAGTTTTTAGTTGTAGCACTATGGAACTAAGCCAACTATCTTAATCTCGTATACAAAAAACATTTGTAATAATGTCCACCGGATCAGACTCCGTTTTAAATCGGGGCGTGTATATCGACGTAGCACTATTGCATAATAATGAATTATTCTGATGGTATATTTGCGTGTCAGCAGTGTCATTTTAAATTGCATCGCAATCACTCTGTATTGAAATGCAAACTAGGCAGGGAAGTTTAGATCAGGCAAATACGAGCCTCACAGCTCGTTGCGTAACCTTTGCGCCGTGGCGTGTCAAGAGAATCAATTGTCAATTAAAATAAATAAATGCAAACATTGTAATTAACGTCATTGTCAATTATTTATTATGCCGCCTGTGTGGTCGAGTGGTCAACGTCGTTGGCTTCGGCTACGGAGGGCACGGGTTTAAATCCCGGTACGGACAGTTTTATAAATTGATTTTTCAATCGATTTATGAATTTATGTTCAAAGGCATGGATTTATGTGATGTCTTGAATAACCCCCTCTCACCCATCCTATCCTATGAACGGGGCGTATGGAGAGCAATTAGCTTACCACTAGTCCTGTCTTAGCCCTATCCTTCTATCCCTACTAAAAAGAGAGGTTGAGAAACTGAGTAACAAGCAGTTCTCGCAGAAACACTTCTGTTGAGATAAACTACATTAGGAGTCCATATGCTCCACATTGGGAGCGGACATGGTTTAAAAAAATAAAAATATTTATTAAGTTTTTCTCAGTAAGCTAAAACAGAATTTGAAATTTATATTAATAACTTTTTCATTCTACTGTTTGTATGAATGTGTGACACGTGTTTTGTCTCTTTAGTCAGTTCTAGTACATCCGTGCACCTGAACGCCTGAAGATGCTGAAAGGCGAAACCCGGTTCGTTAGTGGCAAAATTTGTGTGAATGTACATAATTTGAACGATTCAAATTTCTTTAGGGAACGTTTAAAGACTATATTATATCTACGTTAATTCTATTAAATTGAGTATCGAATATTCTACATTTTTTTATCCATGTCCACTCCCAATGTGGAGTACATGGCCTCCTAATGGAGGTATTTCAACAGAAGTTTTTTTTCTGTGAGAACTGTTTGTTACTCAGTCGCTCAACCTCTCTTGTTTTTTTTTTCAAAGAGATTAGTAGGGAAAGAAGGATAAGGTCAAGACATGACTAGAGGTAAACTTATCGCTCTAGCTACGTGTAGTTGCTTAAAGATTGGAAATGGTGGGAGGGACATCAGAAACACCCATGCTTTCGAACAGAAGTCGATATATTGGTCTAAAAAAAATTTTTAAAAAAGAAAAGTTTGCACGTATAAAAGTGTCAAACTGAAAATAGGTCACTAAACATTAAGAACCTATAAAAATTTAACAGTGAAACCCGATCTTGGAATTCTTCATCTTCGCGTTGGGGTTGTTTAATTTTAAAAGATTCGGCCAAGCCCCATAATAACAATTGTATGTACTACCGCGTTAATTGTTCTCCGATGTACCGATTTCCTCGATCTAAAGTCTAAATATTATCGCCACGTTACAAATGTTGTCCCATTTTTGATACAGCCCTTTGAAAAACGTAGAATCGGGGTTTCACTGTACATACATATTGACTGTGGAAAGGAAAAAGGACGTAGCCCATACATACCAAATTTTACAGTAGACACAAAAAACGTCTTTTGATGATTTTGGGATAAAAGCAAATTATGAAATATACACGACCTTGCAAAACATAAAGACTGATAAACTGGTTTTTTATTGACTTAGCCTAATATTAATTTAATAGATAGTTCAATAAAAAAATTTTTTAGGTCTTTTTACCTGGTTGCAATTTTCACATGCCTTTCTTTTTTCAAACTCAAAAGCTAAACTTAGATACTAATTCGGAATTTGCAGTTTAAATTCTTTTGATAGAACGTGTATCAAGTTTGACACATTGTGATTATTGAAAAAAAGCTGTTTTGAAAAACTGATGGTAACGCCTTTTTTTCCACAGTCGATATGTATGTATTATAGTATTGATTGCCACTATATGACTCGCTGACATTACACGCTGAATATGTTTCACGATTTTTATTTACGAACAATATTTCCTCATTTATGTAATTCTTGTTTGATTTCAGGTTGCATCCTATAGTTGGTGTTGTCATCGATTTAAAAAAATACAGCGGTCGTGACTAGATGTCAGGGGTCAGGTCAGGACACATTTCAAGTTCATACTAGGGCTTATACAAAAACCGACTTTTGAATAATTTTGACATTCGAAAGATTGTTTGAAAGTCAAGAATTGTTTGGAGATTAAGCAAACGCTTTATTAATGTATTGGCAGCCCATCGCTGTATTTAAGTAACTGAAGGCGTTACAGCACTGTAGGGATTTTAGCTATAACAAGATTTACTTGACAATAATCTAAGAAAAAAGTTAACTTAAAAATAAGAGTAACATCTATTCTGAAATTGATTAGGTAAGAAACTATTGAAGCATAACCTAACAGACGTTTACTCGTGTAGAACCAAATCGATTTCAATTTTGGCATATTTCTATGGTGCGATTTCGCATTTACAATTTTAATATCGATCTGTTTCTTGCATTATGATTATCATTGTTATCCAAAAAATAAAGCAGATAAAAAACGTTTTATACAAATAGAAAGTAACTTATTTTTGATGTGGTTATTATCAAGCTGGCGCCGTAAGGGGCACAACTTTTACAATCAGACAAAGAAATTGCATGCAAGGATTTTAAGCATTAAAAATTTATAGGGAACAAAATTTGTTTATCGATACAAAGTCATTCTATAATACTTAACTTCTCAACGTAAACCTTATTCTAGACTTTTTCTTTCAGCTAGTTTAAATAAATTTAAAGTACACCCAATCCTCTTTTTACACGGGCGATACATTCCACGTTAAACAGATTAAGTAAATATATATCAATGAAAGAAATGTTTCATTACTATTAACCGAGTTATTTTGAAGCGTGCAAAAGAAACATTCTTTAAAACTATACAAATTAAAGATTTGTTAACTGTATAAATATTTACCCAACACTCAAACCAATGCTCTCATTTTCCTTGGCATTCAATTCTCTACATATACGTCTCTCAATTTGAATATTGTATAATGTTCTCATATCCATCAAAGGTTTCTACAGTAATATTTTATTATAAATAATGACTGAGCAATCATCCAAATATGGATTGACGTAAGATGCAGGCAAAGGAAAAATAGCTTTGTTCTTTTACACACATTTAGATAAAGGGAAAACTACATAAAATCTGGTACTAGGGATAGAAAAATAAAGGACAAGTGATTTACGAATCGCTCTCGCTACACCCAGTTATTAAAGGACCAGAAGGATGGTAGGAGAGGAAGTGATATGAATTGACATCACAAACACCCAGTCTTTGATCACAAATTTGAATTGAATAATTCTCAAATTCACTGTGATCTGGCCGGGAATCGAACCCAGACCTGCGTGATCGGCAGAGCAAGCTCTAACCAACTGGGCCACAGCAGGCGCCAAATTAATTTATAGCCGTACATTATAATCAGCCGAAAATTTGACAGCATTAGCTTAATTTCGACATATATGGGATAGTTTTGCTTTTATACCTGACGACTTATATATATATAATATTTTTTGATTAT
This sequence comes from Himalopsyche tibetana, assembly GCA_030503985.1. Taxonomy (NCBI): domain Eukaryota; kingdom Metazoa; phylum Arthropoda; class Insecta; order Trichoptera; family Rhyacophilidae; genus Himalopsyche; species Himalopsyche tibetana. Next base: position 4,138,807 of record JAPJYX010000011.1, on the reverse strand, counting down.
AATGGAAATACTTGAAATCATATTTAACCGATGATCATGTATAATACATAATGTCCCGCAAAGATATTATAATATAAACACCTCGAGTATACCGTCTTGGCAATGTGGATTGTTGATGTAGATAGCATTGCTAATTATTATTGTCTTAATAGCTTTGACTAAGGCTATTGCATTTGAAACATTGAAATTGCAGAAGAGGGTAACACGCAAGCGCTAGGTGACACATGCATAGGTCAGAGAATTGCATTTCAACCGTTATAAAAGTAGCGATTGCACGGTTTCTCACCTCACCGTGTGTAATGAACAGAACATACTGTCACGGAACAAGAATGAAATATGTAACAACTCGCTATTGTATATGAGGAGCTTAGTATCATAGCTCGCACTCTCCAAATAACGAGTTTTGAGAAAATTAAAAAAAAATAGTGTTTAGTCAATATTGTTGAAAAATGCCGTTTAATATCAGTTTTGATGGTCTACAAACAAACGTATGAATATGTATTATAACGATAAACAACAATTAGTGTTAAAAATAAGTTTTTTCCTATAAAATTGACGGTAACCGGATAAAACAGAACATGAAAAAACAGAACATCACAAAACGTACAATATATCTTTAGAAAACACTAGTATTGATATGTTTTACAATCAATTAGTAATCTCTATGTAGTATTAGATACAATAAATAAAACAGCAATCTTGCATATCAATAACGCTTTCAAATTGAAATTGTCGTAAATACACTTATATTCGACGATTATAATAAACACCATTGACTGATTAAGTAAAGCACACGTTATTACACACTGTTCTGAAATTATTACCTGTTAATCTATAATATTTTTCCAATAAATAGTTAAGAAGAAACAGGTATCATTCAACTAAAAATCGATTGTGTTCTGAATTGTCTATGTACTATGTTCTCATGTTCTGTTTTAACATGATCTGTTTATTCATGGAACCAAAATTGACACATTCAAGCAAATTGTGATTTTTCCAACACTCAAATTATCATTATCCAAGCTTTGTATTTTTGTAACAAATCACTTTTTGAATGTTTGCTCCTCGATTTTAAGATGGGTGAAAAAACCAGAGGTGAGCTGGAAGGGGCTTGGAGAGGCTCGCGTGAGCCGCTTGTTAAATTTTACTAAGGCCGGTAAGCCCCTTGTTATTTTTAGAGAAAAAAATGTTCTCAGATCAAATTAGTATATAACTGCAATTTCTGACTTATATATTATCTACGACAGATTCAGTATACACAGCAGTACATTTTAACCCATTTAGATTGATTAAGTTTACGGTAAATTGCAGATTGTTACATATTATAAGTGTATTAAGTAACAATCGATTGCTCATTTAAGTATTGCATATAATTGCATAGGAGTGATACAAAAATTCACTCCTTTCCCAAATTAAGCGAGCTCTATGTTAATGTATTGACAGTCCACCGCTGCGAGAACACTGGCACGATTCTTCAGATTAAAAAAATATACCTTTAATATTCGTTTCATAGAATCTTTTGAATCTGAAATTTCTCAAATAACTTAAAATCAATGGACCAAACAGTTTCTAAATATAATCGATAGTTTGCACACAGTTTTTACACAGTGTAACAAAGCTATTCAGGGCCCAGAGCCGCGCCGAGGTTGCGATAGTCACGCGTTGATATCTCCCGGTGTAGACCTGACCTCGCGATTGATTACTTCTCTTGGTAGAGAGTATTCACCTTCAAATTATTGAGCAGTCGAAATATAGGCATTATTGAATCGAACTAAACAACATTGCTGAATGTTTAATAAGCCTTCCAAATATGTTATCAACGGCCGACGATTCACATAAATATGTTTTATCGTTCAGTTTCCAAGTTGCAACAATGCTATATTTTTTTTTATAATCCATGTCCGCTCTCAATATATCTTAACTCGCGCGGCTCGGAGACTAGAAAAATACGTCTCTGCCGATGGGGATCTTTTTTGACCCCAGTGGTTTCCTCATTATTGGCCTTAATCTTATGAATTTCAAAAAAAAAATAGTCCAAGGGCTTTAAAATATCTCTCTGCATCATTCCTCATACATTTTTTTATAAAAATCCGTGGTTTTTTAATAAATAATCATATTTTAAGTTGCGCGTAAAAAAGACATCATCCCAGTACACATATGAATTGACGACTGACGAGTGTTCTCAGCTATCTTACGGACGATCGTTATCGCGGGTGCTTATCGCCTGATATCGCGTAATCGCGTTATCACATACTTATATAAACTACAAAAGGTACAAAAAACTATGATATAAGAATACCTTAATTATAAACATTTTATCACCCATATTACAATAAATATTTAAGAAAACGTTGGTATTGGGGTCGCATTTCTTGAGCTAAGAACCGGAAAAGTTAATAAAAGTTTCTCTATTATATTTTTTTGTTAATCAGTTACTCAACCTCTTTTTTCTAAAGAGAGTAGTAGAGATAGAATGATAAGGCTAGAAAAGGACTAACGGTTAACTAATCGCTCTCGCTACGCCCAGTTACTGAAGGATTGGAATAGTGAGAGGGGATTTTTAGTCATCACAAACACACATGCTTTTGAACAGAAATCGATGAACCATAAGAATCAAACTCGTTAGATCTGGCACGGAAGCCAACAACAATAACCACTGCCCTATAGGACCCGACATTTTTTGTAATGTAACAAAATCTCATTCTTGTTACAGAGTTGAAATACCCGGCTTTTGAATGTGTACTGTTTAGGTAAAAAAAAAACCACGAAGCCGTAGATTTAAAAAAAAAACGACAAGCTCTAATTACGCCCGCATTAGAAAAACCTTCATCTGGCCGTTTTTAGATAGCAAGTTTTATCGATAATCATCATCCAAACAAAGTACGCATGACGTAATCAAGTTACTCTACAGCAAACATCCAGTAACTAGAAAAAGAAAACTGTGTTTTCTGAAACAGGTTTCTTATCATAAATTGCTCTTTCACATCGACGGTCTTGTTACGGCATCAGATAATATAGCTGCAAGGCAATTTTCACTTCACAGTTAATGACATATTGCTCTGAAGTTATATCTAAAATAATAATTACCTATTATTATTAACTTTATGGTTAAATTTTATGACTACATATTTATTTTATTTAAGAATGATATGCATTTTGGTAGTGGCTTTAATTTTAGTTTTCTTCGATTTTTTATTGAATTAAGAGATTGAAAACGGATTACTCATAACCCGAAAACTACATGGTCCTAAGTGTACAATTTTGGCGAGCAAAAATATTAATGGATACCATTAATATTACTTGGAAGGTAATCTCATTGTTACTTTAGTGTACAAAATTTACACTTAGTATGTTGTTGTTTTTGGGTCGCGTGCTGTTACGTGAACAGTAATAGTGTGACTTTAAGGCTTTCTGGGACACATATTGTAGAGGACTATATAGAGACAGCTTGCTTCTTCTTCCAACCGGTGGAATTGATACGTACTGTTCAACCATCGAGTTCTTTTCAGAAAGTGTATTTAAAAATTCTAGTATATCATGCTAGACAAAACATGTGGTTGATGTTTGACAGAGTTTCCACGTGCTGGTTATAATATTATGGTCTACGTAAAGTCCCAAAACAGAAACTCACGGAAACAAAAGTACGCGCGACGCATTTTCAATGTACATACCTTGAAGTACATTGAAAGACATACATTTTTTTTTATTAATATTCTACCCACAACACGTTGGGTTATTATCCATCGTGTAACTTGGTATGGCTGCGCGTGATGTCTTGAATTACTTCCCATCCGTCCTATCTTTAAAATCAAATGAGCGTAGCGAGAGCGATAAGCTTACCACTAGACCAGCGGTCACCAAACTACGGCCCGCCGCAGATTTCCATCCGGCCCGCGAAAAGTTCTGGATTTTTGCATAGAAATTATTCATATAAGAATTATTATTATCATATAAATTTTCATGATTTAGTTGTGAATTCACGACAATTATTTATTTCAAATCATCAATTGTCATACAACTATCTGGTAGGGGACTCAAAGTGAAGGAAGTTGGATAGAAATAGGAGGCGAGACGACCAGATGTTCGTTTACTCAAAAATATCTCGAATTTTCTCATTTATTGAAATTCTAAGAAGGACAAACATTCTTATTATTATATAACCACATAAAATGAAATAATATTCTGGTTGGATTCCAATAAGAATTTATTTGTCGTCCAGCCCTCTTCTCAAAAAGTTTGGTGACCCCTGCACTAGACCAATCCTTCTACGAGTACTCTGTTTTAAAAACTTGTAACAAGCAGTACGAACACTTTTATAAACAATTTTATTGATTTAAACTCCATTAGGTGTCCATATGCTCTACATTGGAAGCGGAAAAAATTTATAATGAAAAAAAAAAAAATTGAATAGAAAAATTAATTGGCAATTTTTTATTTTTATTTTGAACATTCCAGATCAACACATACCGAAAATTTGAAATTATGTACACCAACTTTCCTAGTAATTAAAAGCAAAACAGTTTGATTGATTTGTATTGGTCTTATCGCTAACAACTGTAGGAAAGTGTATTTCATGTAATAATACCGTACTATAAAAAATAACTCTGAATTCAATTTAATTTCCTGTCATTAAAGAGGCGATGCTTTTTTTTTCAATTTCACCACAACAATACAAGTATGCAAATATTTTCTATCATTAAATAAACATGAAAACCACGAAACATAATTAAACCAATTATTGAAACGCGAGAGTGTGAAATATAAATTACACACTTTGAGATACGCAGTGATTTTAAGAGTCTGCTGATATGACTTATTATTTATATTCTTTATAATTTTGTGAAAACTTTTTAATTTACAGAGATATTTAAACACTTTTAAATAATAAGATAATACTGCTAATAAAATATTATTATTATTTCAATAAATTAAGTAAATTGTGATTTATAGTAAAAAAAATATTGTCCTAAGACATATCTTTTGAAGCATCTGCGCGTATTAATTATTACTCCTACAATATAAAAAAAATATTTGGTAGAATGGAGAAAATCATATTGAAAAATAAAAATTAAACATGTTTAAATTTGAAGATTTCATCTTGCTGGCGATAAGTAAAATCGTTCAAACAATCACTATCTTCAATAAAAATGTAAAATTTATAGATTTGGGTGCCCAACCTTTTTTGAGCTTAGTACTACTTTTCAATCTAAAGTTTTCTCGCGATCGACTTCCAGCATGATTATTATAAGAAATTGTATTTAGGGAAAATCACTTTCAGTGAGTGTTCGAGTTTTCGAGAGAGTAAAATTTATAAACATATTCTTAAAAAATCTTATTTTTTTTTTGTGTAATATTATTTGGTCATTGATACTTTCACTGCAGACCAAGGGTGCTCAACCTTTTTTGAGCTTAGAGCTACTTTTCAATCTTAAGTTTTCTCGCGATCGACTCCTAACATGATTCTCATAAGAAATTATATTTAGGGTAGATCAAAGTTGTATGAGGCTTTTGTACGTTTCAGATAATAATACGTATCATTATTGTATGTCTCTTGGAAGGCTTAGGTATTAAAATAATATTAACGGAGCGATGACGCACCCGCAAGTTTCTATTAAATTAATAGCGCTATTTACGCCCACACTTATTGCTAAGACCATTTATAATATATACCGTTCGGCTATACGGTCATTTTTAATGTTTGTTGGGATGTCAATAATATAAAAATAAAAGGAATAGTATTTATGGTAAAGAAATAAATAAACATTGACAGTTTTTGGAGTTGAAAAGGAATTCGATTCATACTAAAAAGTTGTATGATTTCTTCATCATTAATCATTAGAATTTTTCACTTTCAATTCTTGGATAATATGTCATTTGATTATGAATTATTATGTATCTAAATCTACCACTTATTCAGTGCATATGGCTACCGCATGGCTTCTCTAAGATTATCTGTCATCCACCAGTTTTTCTATTTTCTTGTTTCTTCTTCCGTCAGTTGGTAAAAAAGACAAACAAAATTCAAGCACTCTGAGAGCATTTGCAGCACATGTTCAATTCAGGTCCATCATTGCTTTTATTTGAACGTGATAAAGGGCTGGTATTTAACTTAAATAGTTCTATCACCAAAACCAAGTTGTAACATCATTGAAATATTTAGTATTGAGTTATCAACAATTTTCGTGCACTTACATATTCATTTTAATGTTTCTTCATAAAAATTACTAAAGTACTACAGTCTCGGGACGCGAAAATTTCCCGGGTCATGACAAATTAACGTCTCATGTCCCAGGATATAAATAATAGTCAATACTTCAAAATCCCTAGTGCCGACGATGTCAAACTGTATAATCGAAGGAAGGAACAAACTTCAAACGATGTATTGATATTTTTAAAAATGTCTGACATCTCTTATTTTTTAAAAATAATATTGACGTTTCCGTGAAATATTCGCATTTTATACATTCTGTTTAGAATTCAAAATGAATTGCGGAACAAATCTGTGAGTCACTATTTAATTTGCTTCCGACAATGCGGATTTTCCATCTATACAAGAGTGAAACAATATTCATATATTAAATTTGCATAGTATTACTCAGTATCTAGTACATACTAAAATTTGTATTCTTCAGATAATAACAAAGGAATGTTTAAAATAAATCATTCCGTTTAAAATTACATCCGTGCACTAGGAATGCCTGAAGATGCCAAAAAGCGAAACCCGGGTCGTTAGCGACAAAACTCATGGAAAAGTACAAAATTCAAACAATTCAAATCAGTGAATTGTTATTAATGAATGCATAGTGGCTCATTTACATTGCAAACTTAACAAACTTGATATTTGTACTTCGAAATGTGTTTTTATGTAAACAATCTAAAACAACATCCAACGCTTAAATCAAATGCATCTAATTTACAATAAATATACGACAGCATATTCCAAAGTTCAAAGACTTATAGAATTATAATTAATAATAAAAAAAAACATATTCAACACTGTTCATCCATAATCCGTTCAAAGTCAAAACATGCTTAGTCATTCGGTCTTTGAATGTCAGATCCACCGTAATGTCAAGTTTATTTACGAGGCTCATTTTTATTATTTTAAAAATTCTTTTAAAAAACATTTTGCACGAGTAAAGGAAATACAATTACTCAACTTCCCTTATCAGTGTTTAGCTTCCGACAAAATCATTCACTGTTTTACGGTCGGCTTATTCTAATTGCACGAGTTTCTTGATAGCGTAGAGTAATTAACGAAGAAAATTACTATTTACAACTGGAAGGAAAAAATACATTAACATATTGTTATTATATGTTCATGTAAAAATCGATGAGCGTGTAATATGCTTGTCCCTTGAACAATGCGTACCTGTTACAACACGGTTGACAAATTTGTGAGGGCCGTGTATTAAGTGATATTACATTGAGCAGTTATTTAATTTATCAACCTAATTATTTTTGCCGCCAGAGTGGTTGAGTGGTCAACGTTGTTGGCTTCGGCTACGGAGGGCCCGGGTTCAAATCCCAGTACGGACAGTTTTATAAATTGATTTTTCAATCGATTTATGAATTTCTGTTCAAAGGCATGGATGTATGTGATGTCTTGAATTCCCCTCTCTCACCTATCCTATCCTATGAACGGGGCGTATCGAGAGCGATTAGCTTACCACTAATCCTGTCCTAGCCCTATCCTTCTATCCCTACTCTCTTTAGAAAAAGAGAGGTTGAGCAACTGAGTAACAAGCAGTTCTCGTGTAGAAACACTTCTGTTGAGATACACTCCATTAGGAGTCCATATGCTCCACATTGGGAGCGGAAATGGTTAAAAAAAAAAAAAATAAGCGATAAAAATAAGCAAAAAACCATAGTATGTCATTCAACGTACATGTAATAATTTGAAAAAAAATGAGCATCGTTCTAACAATGTCTCCTAGAATGACTACTTGCATGGCATTAAGATTACGCCTAAGAAAAATGTACTAAAATCATTTACTATAATGTTCTTTCAACAGTTAGCCGAAATTGAAAAATAAAACACAAAAAAAAGTTAATTTATATGTATTGATGGTCATAAGAATGCAAACGTAGGCCGTAACTTTACTTAAACTCGCCAGATATGTCTTGTTGTAAATATACAACGACATGTCGTAGTAGATGTCTAGGTAGAAGCACATTGCATATATTTGAATGATAAGTTTAGCTGTTTTTACTTCACCCTGAATATGAATCGAATACTTAACTTTTCCGGTTCTAAGCTCAAGAAATGCGACCCCAATACCCATATTTTCTTAAATATCTATTTTAATATGGGTGATACAATGTTGATAATTAAGGTATTCTTATATCATAGTTTTTTTGACCTTTTGTAGTTTATATAAATACGTGATAACGCGATAGCGCGATAAAAGATCGTTTGTAAGATAGCTGGACTAAACTCGTCAGTTGCAATTTCATATGTGTGCTGGGATGACGTCTTTTTTACGCGCAACTTAAAATATGATTATTTATTGAAAAAACACAGATTTTTATAAAAAAAAAATGTATGAGGAATGATGCAGAGAGCTATTTTAAAGCCTTAGACTATTTTTTTTCTGAAATTCATAAAAATAAGGCCAATAATGAGGAAACCACTGGGGTCACTAAACGACCCCCATCGGCAGAGAAGTATTTTTCTAGTCTCCGAGCCGCGAGAATTAACGGAAAAATGTAAATAAAGAGTTTTTTCATGTCCCCTCCCAATATATGTATAGCATATGTACTCTAAATGGAGCTTATCTCCACGGAAGTTTTTTACGAGTGCTGTTGGTCTTTTAGTCGTTCAACCTTTCTTTTAAGAAGACAGTAGAGTATAGAAGAATAGGTATAGACAGGACTAATGGTTAGCGTATAGCTCTCGCTACGCTTTGTTTGTGGGATCGCATGGGAGGAAAACCTCAGACATCTGTGCCTATTTTTCGTACTGGGATTCGAACCAAAAAACACCATAACCGTAGCCAAAGACGCTAATCTCTCGACCACGAACCCGACAAATAATCACAGTTTTAAAGAATAATATACATTTTTTTTATGTGAACTAATTATTGGGTTATTGGGATATTGGCTAAGAATTCTTAGCTTAGAATAAATGCCCATTTTCTAACATTAAATAGTATTTTGTAACATTAACCTTTAGAGGAGTATGGACGTACATGTACATCGGCGCCATTTTTCTGTAAAAGAACAATATGTCTGCAGACACATAGAAGTATCTGTCTGAGCATCACAATGCCTTAAGTATGAAGTACATATCGACTGTGGAAAGGAAAAATGACGTAACCCACAGTTTATTCATAGCAGCTTTTTTTCGAAAATCACAATGTATCAAACTTGATACTCGTTATATCAAAAGGATGTAAGCTGAAAATGTCGATTCAGTATCTAAATTTAGCTTTTAAGTTTTAAAAAGATGAGCTTGCATAAATCGAAACCAAAAAAACAGACTGAAAAAAAGGTTTTTCCTAGACAATTTCTTTAATTAATATTAGATTATGTCAATTAAACACCAGTTTCCGTGCAATATAATGTTGTGTATATTTCATCATTTGCATATGGCCCTAAATCATCAAAACATTTTTTTTGTGCCTCCTGTAAAATTTGCTATGTGTGGGTTACGTCCTTTTTCCTTTACACAGTCGATATATTATATCAAAGCCCCATGTAAGAACTTAAGACTGCTATGGTATATTACATACTGCTCTGTAAATCACAAAAGTCACTATAGGGGGCTTTGAATATACACATAAACACTTTTCAATATTTAAACATACCTTATTTCAAAAGACCGTCTATAAAAAACCTTTTTTAAAAGCTCCATATGTCACGAATTGATTATGGGGGCAGTTAGACAATAAACTGGAACGCACGAATACAACAAAAACCTTTTATGATTGTAGGTAACTCAAGTAATTTTTATTTATCACTTAGGGAATTTTTGGGTACATGATACAATTAGATTTCTTTACATTTTATTTTACGTATCTTATTTTCTAATCTCAGTAAAGGTATTACAAAAATACATTTAATGTTATTTCATCGGAATCTTAGCTACCCACTACACCACTGACTGTGATTGATTTAGCTAGATTTAATCAATTACACAATTAAATTTGAATCGTTCAAATTTTGTACATTCACACAAATTTTGCCACTAACGACCCGGGTTTAGCCTTTCGGCATCTTCAGGCGTTCAAGTGCACGGACGAACTTGAACTGACACTTAGTAAATGAATGTTTCGTGTTTATATGATAAATAAATGCGTCACTGAGTTTAAAGCTATTGCTGGCGAAAAGGATAAGCCCATGGGAATGCCCACAGATTTGAGTAGTGAGTAGTGTTAAGAATTATATTAATTTTGCTTCTCGGAAAAGGTTTTATGATTATATTTATATAGGATATAAAAGTGGCGACCCAGGCATGTTTAATATTTCATTTAAAATTGGAAGACTGTTCAACTGTGCTCTGTTTATTTCTAGAATTTCTTGGAAAAGGAGCTTAGAGCTTAAGAAATAAATGTATCATTGAGTTTAAATCCATTGCTGGCGAAAAGGATTAGCCCATGGCCGATTTTAAATAAACAACTACACATGCCTGGTTCTCCACTTTTATACCCTATATAAATATAATCATAAAACCTTTTCCGACAAACAAAAATAAATATAATTCTTAAAATTACTCACCATTCAAATCTGTGGGCATTCCCATGGGCTTATCCTTTTCGCCAGCAATGGCTTTAAGCTCAGTGATACATTAATTTCTTATATAAACATGAAACATTCATTTACTAAGTGTCGGTTCAAGTTCACCGTGCACTTGAACGCCTGAAGATGCCGAAAGGAAAAATCCGGGTCGTTTGTGACAAAATTTGTGTAAATGTACATAATTTGAACGATCCAAATTTAATATTGAAATCCCACCAAGCACCTTCAGTCAAAATCTTAAATTACACAATTATTTCTAAATAATTAACTTAAAGATTTGTCTTAATTATATATGTCTTTGTAGAATGTTGCACTCATCCTAAAAGAATAAAATAAAATAACAGACGTTCTTGATAATTTTGCTATTTTACACGATTAAATTATAGTAAAATTAACAAAAACACAATATTCCTTTGTACTTCATTCCACTTTATTTAATAGGTCAGGACCGGTTTCGCTCATTGCGAGCATTGTCAACTGATAAGAAAAATATATAAACAGTGCTATTTATACAAATTTAAATTGAAATAAAAGGGGGAAAAAATACTTTTCATTAATTAATTTATTTATTTATTTAATTAACATTGTACAAGGTTGACAAATTATAAATTTAAAACTTTTACAATGGAGAAAAAAAAAGTATAATTTAATATTAAAAGCAGTAAAAAAAAAGTGGCAAGGAAGTCAACTGAGTAAGCTCCGACGAACTCTACTTTAATACATAAAAAATAGTATTCGTCGGAACTCACCCACGTCTACGTGGAATATGTCGACATCCGAAGCAATATTGTTGAACACCGTTAAAGCTCTCCCCAGTGGCATCACCATTGGCAGGTTGGTTCTACACCTTGGGAGAACAAACAATTCATGGCCACGATTTCTCAAAAAATAATCAGGAACATTTAGATTCACAATAGTTGCTTACACCTTTTATTTCACTTTAAATTTGTGTAAATAGCACTGTTTATATATTTTTTTTATAAGTTGACAATGCTCGCAATGAGCGAAACCGGTCTTGACCTAGTTAACAAAGTGAAATGAAGTACAAAGGAATATTGTGTTTTTATTAATACAATGCCTTTCCACCAAGTATTGACAGTGAACACCCAAAAAGTGATATAGTAAAATTATTTTTACATATCGGGAAGTGACCTTATCTATGTAATACAAGTATTTCATGCAACATTCAATGTATCATCGATCAAATTCTTTGTAAGTAAAACTCTTACGTGCTTCCTTTGCCGGTAAGTAGATTTCTACCTGTCCACCAGACAGTCTGCCCCTCCCCCGGCTCTCTCGGGTGCCTGAGGCCATAACAAAACCGTTGAAGCGGTCATACGCAGGTAAATACCTTCTTCTACTTGCTTCTGACAAGACAGGTAACGCGACAGGTATGTATGTATATAAATAACAATATTCAATACACACAGAAAATGTATTATTGTTGTTGGATATTTGGTGCCAGTAGACCGGGTCCAATCGATAATGTCTGAGAATTCATTCGTTTGTTTGTTCTAAGAATATTGAATACGAAACAAAACACATTATTTTCGATTACTTGGCACTCAGACTTTCAAATTTAAACGTTGTGGTCGTGGAAAAAATTTTAAAGAAAATATTTAAAATGTACAAAAATTATTTCACAAATTTGTACATACAAGATATTAGGCCAGAGGTGGGGAACCTTTTCTTCTCTAAAGACCGCATTGAATGATTGAATGATTAAAGACGCATTTCTGATTCGTCATAAGGCTGCAGTAAACATAGAACGGGATTGATTAATATTCAATCCCTTACCTTACTTTTCCTCGCTATACTTTTTCCCCAGATATCTCCAAACCTCATTTTTCCAGAATTGGTGAGAAGGCCGCACCGGAGTGGTCAAAAAGCCGCGGGTTCCCCACTTCTGTATTAGGCTCTCAATTTTTGACATTATTCTCTCCTAGATTTAAAATAGATAATAAAATTGTCGAGTTCTATGGCGCAGTGGTTTGTGTTGTGGGCTACCGTGCTGGATTTCACGGGTTCGAGTCCCAGTGCGAACAGCATTTTTCGATTTCTGTTCGAAAACATGGATGTTTGTGATGTCTGAAAATTCCGTCCCACCATTACGATCCTTAACAGGGCGTAGCGACAGCAATTAGTTAACCAATAGTCCTGCCCTAGCCTTAAATTAAATCCATATATATTAAATTCTAAAAAAGAGAGGTCGAGCGACTGAGTAACAAACAGTTCTCGTAGAAAAACTTATGTTGAGATAACTCTATCAGGAGGCCATATGCTCCACATTGGGAGCGGACATGAATAAAAATATAAATAACCAATTTGTAATGAGATTATTTTTCGTCACAAGTTGAAAAGAAAAGATGCTGACTGCAATTTTATAATTTATGACTAAAGAATTAGAATCAAGTTTTATTTTATTCGTCAACCTTGCAATACTCTTTCTGGTGATGCTTTTTAAATATAAAAAACACCAGGGGTTGGATGCCAATACGTTAACAGGTGACTCGCTTAATATCAAAGCAATTCTCGGTGTTCTTTGGAAAGAGTGAAGTTTTCATTACTCCTTTGCAATTATATGCAATACTTAAATAAGCAATCGTTTGTTACTTAATACACTTAAAATATGTAAAAATATGCAATTCACCGTAAGTTAATCAATGTAAATGGCTAAAAATGTACTACTGTGTATTCTTAATATGATGTGGACAACATATAAGCCAGAAATTGTAGTTATGTACTGGTTTGATCTGAGAATATTGTGTTCTCTTAAGTTAACAAAAGGCTCGCCGGTCTTAGTAAAATTAAACAAAAGGCTCGTGAAAGCCCTTCCGAGCCCACCCCTGAAAAACACGTGTCACAATTTTTAACTTGGCAAGTGAAATAAAAACATATTTAACAAATTAATTGTAAATTATAACTAACTCAATAAAGATAAATATGAAAAATTTATATTTTAATAATGGTTCATCAGATAAACAAATATCAGTCCATTCGAATAATCAGCGTTGTATTTGATAGTAATATAAAAAAAAAAACATCTATGAAAGCTACTCATTTAAATAAAACTTTTGAAAGCTAACTTTTCACGCATTCCAAAGCTTTGTGGGTATCAATACTTTACGTATGTCTTCTTAGAAGATTTTGTACAATGCTATTGTAAGCATCAACAATATCCCACACGTAAATTTCTTGAAATTTATATTTAAAAAAAAAATGTATACAATCGCTAGAAGAACAAACCGCTGAAACTCAAAATGTGTTTATGTTATAAATAATTTAAATCTTGCTATTTTTTTATTAAGTGATTTACGACCAGAATCTAGCTTTGAGCATCTTCAAGAATATAAAAAAAACATATATGATACTGTATATGGTTTTTGTAAGTGTTTCATGACTGATTTCAATCTGTTTCAATTGGTTGAGGATATGTGACAGCATCTAGCCCAGGGGTAGGGAACCTTTTTTTCTCTAAAGGCCGCATTAATTTTTCTGATTCGACATAAAGCCGCAGTAAACATTGACTAGGGAATCTTTGGCCGAAAACAGGAATTTACGGTCAGAATATGTCAGGAATTTACGAATTTACATAAATTTACAGAATTGGCCAGAAGGCCGCACCAGAATAGCCAAAAGGCTCCAGGCTCCCCCCGCCTGATCTAGCCCATCGCACAAAAGTATTAATTTAAATGTCGATGTCATGGTTTAACTTCTTTCAATACTTTAACGAATTTATTTTTCAGACATTCACTATCATTTTTCGCACTTATGCATTAGTAATTGACAAGATTAAAAGGCGGTAGATAATTTATTCGGTTTTATCTTGTTTCATGGAAATGTCTCTCTTGTGAATATTTGTCTATGATTTTTTCACACGACTATAATTGATCAATCTTCTGAAAACTTTTCTTAATGTATATATCGATACTGTAGTTCAGAGGTCATCAATCTTTTTGAGAAGCGGGCCGGATTGAACTTTTTAAAAACTAAGGGGGCCGGACGACAAATAAATTCTTATTGGAACCCAATCAGAATATTATTTAATTTTATGTGATTGCATAATAATTTGAATGTAAACAAATGTTTGCCCTTCTTAGAATTTCAACAAATGAGAATATTCGAGAATTTTTTGAGTTAACGAACATCTGGTCGTCTCGCCTCCAATTTCTATCCAACTTCCTTCACTTTGAGTCCTCTACCAGATAAGTAATAGAAAAGTAAACTTAAGCAAACTTTGCGATAGTAAGTCTGAAGATGCCTCTGAAAGAGGCGAAACACGTGTCACAGTTAGTAACACAATACATGGAATTATAAAAGTTAATTTAAATTTTCTATGAAAATTTATATTTCTTATATGAATAATTTTTATGCAAAAATCCATAACTTTTCGCGGGCCGGATGAAAATCTTCGGCGGGCCAGATCCGACCTGCGGGCAGTAGTTTGGTGACCGCCTCTCTAGTTCCATAGTGCACTATGTCTGAGTTTGGCAGTATCACGTTAAGTATGAAAAGTATTTCAAAATACATGCTTGTATAAGGTCCAAAGAACAACCAAGACGTCATAATGCTACATAAGATTATAGTGCAGCATAATAACGTTTTGGTTGCTCTTAGAAAGTGAATGTATGTATTCTGAAACTAGACTGAAACTAAACTATGTACACTGCACTCTGGAACTAGAGTATCGATTGAAACACATTTAGGGATGACCGTATTGGTATTAGTCTCTTGATGTTTAAAATCGTTGCATGATTCTTTTTCAAGCGTTTCAGAACACATTGACATTTATGAAACATTCTATATTATTTTTTTATTAAAAAAGGTAAACATGTTTTCCTGACTCTCAAAATGAACTCGAGGGGAAAAAAACATTACAAACACACGATTTCCGAGACATTAACACATACTCATCATATTTTTAGGGTACACATTGTGCCTTTAGCCCACGATGTTTGATACACACACACCCATAATTAAATCAAACGGCCGTCAAAAGTCGTTACCTGCATCAATTGAGATATTCATTACTCAGAAAGAAATAGCCACGTTTTTGATAATAAATTTTTATTTTCAAATTAAAAATCCTTACAAACTTTGACAAACGCTGTTTTTTATAGAATACATTGTTAAATAAAAGTTGCCTAAACTGAATTCTTCTCTTTTTAAAATTCGCGTGGGAACAAAAAAATCATCTCATCGGAATCACAGCGGCCAAAGGCGGTATTTAAAAGGAAACCGGTAACAATACGCATTATGCCCAACGTGCGTGATTTTCGGACACCGTTTATCAACAATAAACTTACCAAAAAAAATGCGTCGTATAACATTATATTTTAACCAAGCTATAGAAGTAAATTTCTTTTCTGAACACTGAGTTCGGTTGCCGTGTATTATCTTCCAGTATATTAGCCCAGTCAAAAACCCTTACACTCATCTCTTTTTTACACGGTAGATACATTCCACCACAAACTGTGTAAAAGAATGATTGTATTGAGAGTCAAATTGAGGATTGTTTCCCTGAATTTAAAAAAAAACGTGAAATTTAAAAAAAAAACAATGTGACATAGAATATCGTTTTTAAAAAGGTAACAATGAAGTAAGTCAATTACTAATGAGGTAAAAAATATCAACGTTATGAAGTTCTACCAAGTAAATGTCAATTCAATTAATAAGTAAAATACACAAAATATTATTCATTATATATATTTTACAAAAAATAATACTATTCATCCGTACTTGATTATATACGGAAAATTTTATGAGTTACTGGACATAAATCACTACTAAAAGTGTGTGGATCTAATGAAACATTTTGTTGTTGAACTTCTTGTTATTAAGAAATCCGTTATTCGCTTCTGGGAATCGTGTAAAACAAATAATTCATGTAAAATACAATATTAACCGTGTTGTTTCAAAACTGTAAAAAAAAGTTGAGTTTATATCATTTTATTAATGTAAAATAGCCATAGCTTAGCGATGAATATTTTTGAGTTCGATTCGCATATCGATCAAATTTTGATATTACCTTCAAAGTTAAATTTCTTCAAATCGTTCTTTTGACTGGGTTTGAAAGATTTTTTCATCATTCTCGTTTGTGAAATTTGCAAATCTTGCGTATTTCAATTTTAATTAATACATCAATAAAATTCTAATTAAGGAAGTATTATTTATTTAACCGTAGACGGCGATAAATTGATTTTTAATTCAGATATGAGTTCGATATTTACGCGTGAGTATGTTTTCAACACTTCCTATGTTAAACACCGACTATGTATTTATATATGTACAGAATACCTATACATAATATGAATTTATTATTTTTAAGTTATTTCAGCTGCAAGCTTATACCATATAGCGTGCTTAAACAGAAGATATTTATAAAAATACAAGCTTTAAAACAGCCATGCACATTTTTTTTCTTCAGTGGGCTGCATTAAAAAATACATTATGATTTCGGGCCGCAAAGCAAAATGTTGAAACATGCCCTATTTATAATTCAACAGTTAGTGCGAACTTTTTCTTTGTAAACATTTGAGAATTGTTAAAAGCAATTATCTAATTTAAGACTTCGACCGAAGGTGCTTGGTGGAGTTTCAATATTAAATTTGGATCGTTCAAATTATGTACATTCACACAGATTTTGTCACTAACGACCCGAGTTTCGCCTTTCGGCATCTTCGGGCGTTCAAGTGCACGGATGAACTTGAACTGACGCTTAGTAAATGAATGTTTCGTGTTTATATAATAAATAAATGTATCACCGAGCTTAAAGCCATTGCTGGCGAAAAGGATAAGCCCATGGGAATGCCCACAGATTTGAGTAGTGAGCGGTTTTAAGAATTATATTTATATGGCGAAACCCGGGTTGTTGATAATTGAAATAATTAATGTTAAATTAAATACTTTCCATTAACCCTTCCCTTACTGTGCAAAAAAAGCACAAGCTTCTGAGCTGTGTAGCCGTTACACATCAGGCAAACGGGAGTGAATCATGACAATTATATGTAGTACTGCTGTAGTAGTGTTATATAATTTTCATGATTTACTCCCGTTAGCCTGATGTGTAACGGATACACTTTTTTTGCATAGTAAAGGAAGGGTTAATGAAATCTATTTTATAACTGCCGTTTTTGCTATAAAGGACTATGTAAACTGCTCCTTCTGTTACAAACTCAACTGCGGAATTGCCAGCTCTACGCAATGACATATCTAATTAAATTTCAACAAAACATTGAGACTGCTGTCATTGTTTCTAGAGTCATATATTGTTCTTGGAAATTGTTTTTAAATGCAAGAATATATTTATTTATACATATAAGCATAAATGATACATTCCACTTATTCTAAAGCTAAAGTAATGTGCCCAGTACAAATGTACGTGTAAACAATGAATTTCGGTTTAGTTTAATATAATGTATTACATTTCCGCATAGCAAGCATAGTATTCAAGCATTTCCGCATAAAAACGTTGAATCGATTTACGGAAAATAAATATGTATAGAATAATTCTGAAAATCACTACCGAACACAATAATAACTTGAAAAGGAATATTTTGTATTTAAATTATTTAATAACTGACTGTTATGTACGTATAACTAACTCTCCTACAACACGGTATTATTCTAAAACAGCTTTCTTAAACTATGATTAAATAAACATAAGTCAACCTCTATACAGCACATGTTTCTTTATCAAAATCTTTTAAGGTGTTTTAGTAGACAGCAGTGATTAATTAATAATAAAGATCTATTATTTGTTGAACAAAGGTTTGTTAAGAGGTAACTAAAATTGTTTTCTTAGTTGAGCCACTGAGAAGTAAAATGAACCAAGTAGCAAAATAGTAAAACTTTTCTATCGAGCTTTTAAGTGCAAACATGCCTTTACTTATTGTTTTTGGGGATTGCATATTTTCTGAAAAGAAGACACAATTACAGTGTATATTTTTATGTTATATTTTTATATTGTATATTATGCATATAACTCATTTTTCCTAAACCATTTGGCTTTATAGGTATAACTTGAAACTATACAATTTAAATACGTTCATCTAATTGTAAATGAAGATTTCAATATCAGTAAAACCAAAACCAGCGTCGAAACGAAAATTTCGATATTAAAAACTCTTGCGCTATTCTTATAAATTACAAAACAATTATTTTTTAAAAAAATCATCCTACATGCGATGAATCTAATAAAGATTTACTTACAGCCAGACCTATTTGTATGAATATCCGATCAATATTAATAAATTAAATAATTAATAGACATCAATTTAAATAAATAATGAAAATCCGACCATCGTTTTAGGGGATTTTTATTTCTATTATTAAATGAAATATGTATAATATATTGAAATGCTGACATTGGTTTGTTTATTTGGTATTACGATCAAAATCGGACCTAATCATTACGTTTGTTTTTTCTATGATAACCGCTTGTAACAGAAATTTAATATCTCTTTTTTGATAACAGAAGGGATAGAAAAAAGGGCATGGACAAGATTACTGGTTCACTAATCGCTCTCGCTATGCTCTGTTATATTGGAATGGCAGGATTGAAATTGTATACAACAGATCGATAAAATAAATGCTAGTACTGGAACTCACCGTTGGACACTGCGGCAGTAACTATACCGATATTAAAAATAAAATGCCGAGAGCCAGTTTCGATATATTCAGTTAAATTTTACCATCACTATTATAACAGTTAAGTTTTTTCTAGTATATAAATATTTCAAAATTCATAAGTCATCTCGTTAAAGTTATTTTATTTATATCATGCCTAGAACAGCTGCACAGGCATCGTCAAAGTTATCTTCAAGGGCATCAGATTTCAGAAATAATCACTTGCCGTTCTCGCAGATACCGGCTCGATGTTGCTGTAAATTGATAAATTCCAAAGAGTAACTGTACATTTAATAACATTTGCGCGATTATTGCATATTAAGTAACCAGTTTTGAAATCGAAACGTTTCAATACCGAGTGGAAACACTATTCTCGTCCGAAATAACGACGATTGGACGCGCGAGGAATTTTGTTTGGCGTACGGCTATAGTCGGATTCGAGAAACTTAAGAAATTACTTGTCTCCGTTTTTTTCTCATGTCACTCATTGGCCCAATAAAAAACGAATAGTATGAAACAAAATTTTAACACCATCTAATTAAATGATTGACAAATTCACTTGATGGGAACGTTTCGCTGCCAAGAACTTGGTTGAACAAATGTAACCGGTTGCTTGATGAGACAACAGTGGTGAATTGAGCATACGAGAAGCCTCGGGCGCAATTAAATTTGGAGGCCCGTTTTTTCGTATGACAATAAGAACGTAAGAAAATGGCATGTGTCTCACTGCGAGACAATTCAGTAAAAGTTGTAAAAGAAATAAAACTTTAAGCGTTTAATTTTCTCTTTCGAAAAATGTAGAATCATGAAAGATAATAAACGAGAACTGGTTGTTATCCGCTCACTCAAATTCTCATTTCTCAAAAAAGTTAAGTTATTATATCTTAAGTATACTGCCAGAAAACGTTAATTTGATGCTTTGAGCTATGAATGCAGATCGATTGATGTTTATTTAATTCGATATTTTAAGAAGTAATACGAATTAAGTCAATTTCATTGGCAGAAAACTATAAATAACTTAACGCTTTTCTTATGTCTACAGCTAGACGACTAGTCCAATTACGACTTGATGTTTTTGAGTAGTTAGATTTTTAGTCAATTTTTGTTTGTTTATTTGCCTTATCATATATGTCCACGCTTAATTGATATATTGTTATTATATCAAGATATATTATATCAAAACAAGTTTTTTTGATTTAACGTTTTGTAGCAGGATATCGACGATATAAGAATAGCAAAATTAATAATCAGATTATCGCTTTTGCTATTTTTTAATTTTATGACAGTATTGCTAATACATAAATACTTTTGGGGAGACAATCTAAATGGAAAGACGAAAAGACAGCAAACACACCATTTTTTTAAATAGTCTCTAAGAATTTACAATTTTAATGATATTATGGCTTTACGGCTATTTAGCTATTCATTTTTCAACATCTTTATTTTCAGCATAAAAATAACAAAATTCTCATTTTTTTGGATATCAAATTTATGGAGCATTAAGGAAGAAGACGTTAGCGTCAAAGTTCTTCGATTCTCCTTCAACGCCAATAATTTTAAAATTACTGCATAATAGAAACATTGAGACTCACAACACTGAAGACGATGTTTTTATCTAGTATATTTAAATTTGTTTCAGACTGAAACTTTCAGTCAACTTTCAATTAAATTAAAATGTGACGCATCATTTGACTGCATTAAAATTAAAATCTAAATTCATTCAGTACGATATCAAAACAAAAAAATGCTGCCTATAATGTGCTTAAATAAAATAAAAATAAACAACAACCTTTTGGTGTCACCGTGTCTCTTCAGTTGCGGAATACGTCAAAATCAATTACCTGACATCGTGAGAAAAAGTTGTCAAAAACATCGAGCAATCATCTTTTACTTTAAAAAAAAAAATACCCTCGAATCATCGATCACCTTCGCGAACATTTGAAACTTATTTTAAAGTTACTTGTACGGTTTTCTCAATATTCAAAACCTGATTTGGCGTGTACGTGTCTCCTTGCTCAAGTAATTATTAAATATTTCGTTTCAATAATTACAGAAATATTATAATTTTAATCTTTTTTTATTCCACGTAAGCAATCGGTATGACAGTGGAAATTTGAAAGGATGTCGATTGCAATTGTCAACAATTAAAGTTGTTATATCTCTGTTGTCATAGGTTTTTCACGCCTGTCCGACCGTTTGAGTCTCTGCCCTTACATCGGGAATGAGGAATGATTCGATAGGAAAAGATTTTCATATCGATAAGCAATTGCTAAGGTTGTACTGTATAATATCATATTATGTCACTTGTATGGAATTTCGCGTATACAAAAAGTTACATGATAAATTATGTACAATAGGTAAGTGTATAGAATAAACATAGTATGGGATGATTTGACCAAATTTACAAGTATGCCTTTAACTGTGGGTTAGTAGTGTTTTAAAAATTTGACTCTTTAGTATATCGACTGTGGAAAGGAAAAAATGACATAACCCACAGTTTTTTCAAAACAGGTATTTTTTGATAATTACAATGTATCAAACTTGATACACGTTTCATCAAAAGGATGCAAGCTGAAAATGCCGAATTATTATCTAAATTTAGCTTTTAAGTTTGAAAAAGATGACCTTGTAAACAATTAAAACCAAGAAAAAAGACTAAAATAAAGTTTTTTCCTAGACACTCCTTCAATTAATATTAGATAATGTCAATTAAATACCAGTTTAGAAGTCTCCATGCACTTCAAGGTTGTGTATAATTCATAATTTGCATATGGCCCAAAATCATCAAAACACGTTTTTTGCGCCTCCTGTAAAATTTGATATGTGTGGGTTACGTCGTTTTTCCTTTCCACAGTCGATATCGGTTCAGTTTAAATAATGGGCCAAAAAAGTCCACTTCTGCACTAGTTATTGTAGATACTGTTAAAAGTTATTTTTTGCTAAATCATTGTTACAATCATTATTCAAGCTTTGACTAGTTGTTTGTCACACCTTGTTATATGTCTCCCTTAATTTAGTCAAGACAACCCTGTATCGTTTTATATTCAATCAGTTCTAATACTCGTGATGAACGAAACTGGTACTGAAACACCTTGATATTGTGCTATTTGTATAATTTCAAATTTTATATGCTTCTGTTTGTTTTTATTGTATGTTACAGCAGAATCCTTGTCATAGAACGACAATATTATGCAAAATATATATTTTTTTAATCCACATTCACTCCTAATGTGGAGCACATGGCCTCCTAATAGAGGTATCTCAACAGAAACTTTTTCTACGTAAACTGTTCGCTACTCAGTCTTTCAACCCTTCTTTTGTCAAAGAGTGCAGTTTACGAATGACTAAAAAAGATTGCTGAATATGATAATCAGAAACAAATAGAGACAGGTGCGAACAACTTCTTTGGCCACACATGACGATACCGAATGCACCAGTTTCGTAGTGTTATGTCAGTCGTCTGCGATTGTACGATAACCCACTTGATGCGCAATACCTGCATATCACGATTCAATTAATTTTATGCCCATACTGTACCTCAATTCATAATATTACTTCATTTAACGACCTGCGTTACGTCACAATGAACGGCGTGGTGAGTTTTAAGCACCGGGTTCACAGACTGTGACAAACATTTGCTTATTGTTAAATAACACGACGAGGAATTAACTTAAATCTACTCTCCATTGCATAGATAATCTGCATTTAAAAATAAAGATCTAGCAGCTGATAAATATTCATATTGATTCCGTGATGCAAACGATTGTTCCGATACTTTTGGACTCGATTGCTTATTTATATTAATGTGTTACTGTTTTAAAAAAAAAGGTGTCGGAACTTAATTATTGTCAAGCTTTTTTTTCTAATTCATGTCCGTTATCAATGTGTAGAATATGTCATCTTAATACCTCAATAGAGTTTTTTACGACAACTGCTTCTTATTTAGTTGCAGGGGTGTGGTGAAGGGGGCTCGGAGGGTCTCGCGCGATCCCCTTGTTAAATTGTACTAAGGCTGGCAAGCTCCTTGTTAATT
Source organism: Himalopsyche tibetana (assembly GCA_030503985.1). Lineage (NCBI taxonomy): Eukaryota > Metazoa > Arthropoda > Insecta > Trichoptera > Rhyacophilidae > Himalopsyche > Himalopsyche tibetana. The sequence continues at coordinate 4,115,406 of JAPJYX010000011.1, read as the reverse complement.
TGAGAGTAAACAATATCCTCAGATCAAATTAGTATATAACTGCAATTTCTTACTTATATATTATCTACGCAGTGATGTAGGAAGGAGTCTTACCGCCCGGGGCGATCCTTAAATTTGCCGCCCGAAAAACTATGATTTTTTACTACAGGTGGTTTATTTTGTTTGTTAATACATATAATTTCTCAAAAATACACTATTTACTTTTAAAATGCCGCCCCCAAAAATGTGTCACCTGGGGCAGTCCGCCCCTACCGCACCCCCCTTGCTACGCCACTGTATCTACGACAGCTTCAGTATACATAGATGTGCATTTTTAGCCATTTAGATTGATAAGTTTAAGGTAAATTGCATAATGTTACATATTATAAGAGTATTAAGTAACAGTCGATTGATAATTTAAGTGTTGCATATAATTGCATATGAGTGATAAAAAGTTCAATCCTTCCCCAGAACACCGAGAAAAGCTTTGAGATTAAGTGAGCGCCTTGTTAACGTATTGGCAGCCCATCGCTACTTAGTTGCTCGATCTACTTTTATTAAAGAGAATAAGGATATAAAGACAAGGCTGGATATCACAAATCACAACGTTTTCTAACAGAAATCAATTTTGTAGGTCTAATCTTAGTTTTAATATATATTTTTTTTTTACTTTTACTACTTTTTGCGAGATCGCGATATTGCAAGCGTTGTACCTAGGGCTTCCGAACTGAGTAGAACCTTAAGCCAGATAGTTTTCGACGAGTACTAAAATATCAAACATGGCGGCTATGAGTGTTGATACTAATTGCCAATTGTTTGAATCGTTAATCAACTATTTTGTGCTGACAAATTAATAGCTGTTCGAACCATACAGCTCTCGGGTGCGTTTTAAACTGTGAAAAGCTGTGACTGAAAACAAAAACTAACACTGAACAATCGAAAATTTTTCACAAAAATATGTATCACGGACAGCATTAATATTTTAAAGTACAAGTGTACTATATACTATAAGTGTATATAAAGGTTTTCAGCAGCCGGTAGTAGGGTTGCCATAATTTGGTATATTGGGCTATTACACAATAACTAAATCAATTTAAGTATACTTTGTATAAATATTAAATCGATTAGCATTATGCTCTCGAAGTACGTGGAAGATTCGTTATGATTAGAGAAAATTTACAGCCGCTCGAAACGTAAGTAAGTATGTATGTAATAACATACAAAGTGTACACAAATGTTCTTGGTTTGTATAGCGTAACGGTAAAGTATTTTCTCGTAGGTGTGAGCCGAGTTTATATTACAAGTAAAAAACAATGATAAGTAGGCAACGATAAAAAAAATCTATTATAATACTTACGTCAGGTGGAGCGGCAAACTTGAGACTCGCTAAACTGGCGTGCGACCTGGCGCGGTGCTCCTGCCTTATGCTATAACTGAAAGCCCTTTCGTTTAGGTGCCCTCTTCGCCCAGACGAACCCCCCAGCAAATGGGGGCCATCTAACGCTGCCAGAGACCTGGCTGCTCTCAACGGTCTTGGCTCTACAGTTGCGTACTGTGGCCTCATCCTCGGAGGAGGCAGCGTCGCAGCGTACGCCAGTCCTGGATTAACTATCCACGGTCTGTTGGGAGGTGGGCCTAAAGTCCTCGCTCCGTCTTCTCTCATTATCATCATGTGATGACCGTTTCCGTTGGTTCTTCTGTGATGATTCTGATGGTGGTTGTTTGATTGTTGCATCATCTGCTGCTGCTGCTGCTGTTGTTGTTTCTTTCCTGGCTTTTTGCTCGTGTTTGTGTTTCCATTTGTGTTGTTGGATGCGATAACAGCTGGGGGCGGAGGAGGTGGTGGAACAGGAGCTGGTCTAGATACTTGTCTAGGGCGTGGTGTTTTTACTCTACTTCCTGTTCCGTACAAATCGTAAGGACCTTCGTCTAATTGTTCTTGAGAGCCTGCCCACACTTTATGGTTCTCATCTCCATCATATACGTCTTCTTCTTGTTCGTCTTCAACGGTGGCTCTTGTCGAGTCTCTGACGCTGCCTTCTGCTCCAGCAGCTCTGGCGTACGAGCTGTCTGCGTACGCATGAAAACAGCATCTTACTAAGGCATTAGCTGCCATTTCTTTTTTGCAAATAAACGCGTGACATTCCAGTACCTTGATACCGGTTGTACGTCTCAATATGGCTGCGAATAGTGGCGGATGGGCCGGCGAAGGGGCTCTGGCGAACGGTGAATCCAAAGGCAGGAATCTGGGTGTGCCCCCGGCGCCTCCGCCCCCACCGACGTGTCTCACGGCCGCACAGTAATGCAGCGATTCGATCGGGAAAAACCTTGTAACCTTTTTATGATTCTCGTCTACGTTTTCCAATAAGATTCCGTTAGACCATACAGAGAGCCAGGAGTCTATTCCTCGGGCATGGCAAGCACCTCTGGGAGCTTTTGAGGGATACAGTTCCCTCAGCGGTTCTTGTATGCCTTGCAAACCGTCTTTGGTTTGCTGAGGGACCGCACTGCCTAACCATAGTACTCGACATCGGCAGATCGGCGTGGCTTCCATTATAAAACAACTAAACACACACTAGGGTTGATAAAACCCTCTCACAATTAAAACGAAAACAAACTTTGTCACCTTAAAAACTGATTTAATAAATTAATTAATAACAATTAAACCCGAAGGACACAGACGGCGCAGATCGCGCGCTCCACTACCGACGTACCGTGCGACTCACGTATGTGTGTCGTGTAACAGATTTACCAAGATGGCGGACGTGCCCCCTCTCTTTACCAGTTGATTGGTAATGTCGGTAAAACAGACCTCGGTACACCTGATTGTGAGGCGACCATCAGGTGAAAGTTTTTCCGGGTACTCAGTCAATTTTCTTTTATTTGAAAACACATGGAAGTTATTGTTATTTAAAGGCATTTAAACTACATCGACCGTGGAAAGTAAAAAGGACGTAACCCACAGTTTTTTCAAAATAGGTTTTTTTCGATAATCAAAATGTATCGAAATTAACACATACGCGTTCTTCCAAAAGGATGCAAGCAGCAAATGCCAAAGTAATATCTAAATCTAGCTTTTAAGTTTGAAAAAAATTAAAACCTTGAATAAAGACTGAAATAAAAGTTTTTCCTAGACAAATTCTTTAATTAATATGAGATTTAGTCAATTAAACACCAGCTTTGAAGTCTCTCGTGCACTTCAAGGTTGTGTAAAATTCATAATTTGCATATGGCCCAAAATCATCAAAACACTTTTTGTGGGTTACGTCTTTTTTCCTTTCCACAGTCGACATAATTATGAAGTAATGAAAACGTGAGTGTGAATATACTAGGGAGGTGACGTCGTGAAAAAAAACCGCGACTTTGACTCCGGCATTTACAAATAGTCCAAGTCCGACTACGGCTCCAATTAAAAATCATTTTTCATACAGTTTGCGTATTTTTATTATTCATTTAATATTCATAACTATTTGTATTTTAATTTAATTCTAAGAAGTCGGACTCGCTTGTTTTTTATTTATTACTCCGACTTCATCCAAAATACCTCGAATCCACCACCTCGACTCCGAATTCACAGCCTTGGAATAATCTACATTTTTAATCATTCAATAGGGTTCATCATCAGCGTCGTCGACACACTTTTTTTTCATTACCCTTTAAACACGATATCGATAATAAATATTCAATGAGAACTGATACTGCAAATCAGATAATATTATCTATAAAATATAAAACTTCCAAATAAAGATTTAAACCACTGCACAAATAAATAAATAAAGAGAAAATTACATTCGATTGTAATGTTTTAGGGATTAAATATTAATAAAACTACCGTTGCTAAAGATTCCAAAACTTTACTGGTAATATTTATTAACGGACTTAAAGTTCAGAATTCTTTTCCGGAATGGTACTTGTTTTAAAATAAAGATTTTAAAATTCATTCTGGAGATGAGTATTAATAAAATTATTTGTACTCGCCTCAACGAGTTGATTTATAATGATGTGTATGTACTCATTTTGTTATGCGAAATGTATCACAAATAACTCAAAAACTGTTGACATAAGTAATGCATCTTAATGTATTTCAAATAAAAAAGCACCGTTTGTTTTTTTTTCCAGCTTCAAAGTGGTACCAGAAAAAATACATTAATTTACAGCCCGCCTACAATCATATCAACAGGTACACGAGACTCTACGGTGCCAAGCTAAAACCACTTGTCGGTACGCTGCAATAAAGCCTATAATTGCTTAAACAGTTATAATCGCGTCGGTAAAACAGGTTTTCCGGAGGCCTTTGACCAGCGGGTCTACGAGAGTGGCGCGAGTTTGACATTCCACGCGACAAATCACAAACCAAAACGAATCTTAATCGACACATTAATAACGGTCAAAATTGCTCGACAAGGAAACCGCACATACTTCTCGGGCAGGTCTGGAATTCTTGACGCCGTACCGCGCACGCTAATTTGACCCGTGTGCTCATTGCATCAAGGAGTTTTTTCGATTGATTTTTATTTTTGTTGCTTGTAAGCGATTTAATATGAGCGGTTCGCGTACAAAGTCGTTCCATTTTCAAAAATATTTATCATTTTCTGATGACTTTTAAACGGTTTATGTTTTCAGCCAGGTGAAGATTTTAATTGAATATTTGTTTAAAATAATTAATATTGGATAAAGTATTCTCTATGCACAAATTGCAATGTCATTGTGGAACAAAACAGTGATCGATTTTCAGATTCAACGCGATTACTGTACTTGGCTATCTGGCATTGTGTTGAGACATACCGTATATTTTTATGATGCCGTCGTGGTTATTCTCGAATCATCATCCAATACTGCTACACCCACCATATGCATGTAGTATTCTTGTCAAGGCGTGCATCGAGGTAACAAGGGTGAAAGAGATTCGAAATGCGAGTCTTTTTTTTTCGCTACGCATTAATACGAATCAAATGAACGTATCAGTAGGAACAAATCCAAAAGTATGATGCAGCTTATGAAAAAATAGTTTTATTAAAAAATAATAAAAAAAAACTTTTTTTAACTACTCAGAACCAGTTTCGCTTATCTCAAAATTATAACATCAATATATAATAATTTTACAATGTAATAATTAATTGCAAAATAAGTACAAAATTTTGGGTTTGTAGTGCAGTGGTCTACGTCGTTGGATTCCGTAACGGATCTCACAAGTTGAAATCCCAGTACAAACAAAAAAATTACAATCGGTTTATCGATTTCTGTTCTAAAGCTAGATGTTTTTTTATGTCCGAAAGTTCCATCCGACCCCTCCAATCCTAAAATAGTGGGACGTACATGGTGTAAATGCATCATATAAAAAAAATAAAACACTCTTTTGTATGTAGTAATCTTACTCTTATTTAATATGATCAGGCAGCGGTGGGTTGCCAAAACGTTAACAAGGAGCTTGCTCAATTACGAAGCAATTGTCAGTGTTCTAGGGAAGGAGTGAATTTTATTTCAATACTTAAATAAGCAATGGATTGTTACTTACACTTATAATATGTAACAATATGCAATTTACTCTAGAATTATCAATGTGAATAGCTAAATATGTACTATTATGTACAGTGGCGGATTAAGCACTTTGGTGGCCCCAGGCGCAATAAATTTTGGAGGCCCTGTTTTTCGAATAAAATAAAAGTACTGCAAACCTCTACGTAGAATAATAATGAATATTGAAAACTGAAATAAAAATGTAATGGTTTAAAAAATATATGCATCTTTGAGGCCCCAAAATTTGGAGGCTCCAAGCGCACGCCTCTTGCGCTTATGGGGTAATCCGCCACTGATTATGTATACTGAAGCTGTCTTAAATAATAAATCAATTATAAGTTGCAGTTGAATATTAGTTTTACCTGAGAATATTGTTTTCTCATCAGTTAACACAAGGGGCTCGCTGGCCTTAGTAAAATTCAACAAGGGGCTCGTGCGAGCCCCTCCGAGCTCTCTCCAGCCCACAACTGTGATCAAGACCAGTTTTGCTCATGACGAGCATTTTCTTATCAATTTAATATGCTCACCATGAGTAAAAACGGTTTTGATCATATAATTAAGAATTTCGACTGAGGGTGCTTGATGTAATTTCAATATCAAATTTGAATTGTTTGAATTTTGTACTTTTCCATGAGTTTTGTCGCTATCGACCCGGGTTTCGCCTTTCGGCATCTTCGGACATTCCAAGTGCACGGATGTACTTGAACTGACGCGTAGTAATCAGTTTGTATCGTTTATATACAAAAATATAAGTAGATCACTAATACTTTAATTAAGTAACTTTAATAGCCTTTTAACTTAGTGATCTACTTATATTTTTGTTTATAAACGATACAAACTGTTTCACACGCGTCAGTTCAAGTACATCCGTGCACTTGGAATGCCTGAAGATGCCGAAAGGCGAATCCCGGGTCGTTAGCGAAAAAACTCATGGAAAAGTATAAAATTCAAACAATTCAAATTTGGTTCTGATCATATTAAATAAAACTGGAATTACTACATACAAAATAGTGTTTTATTTTTTGAACTCGTTAACTTATTTTGCAATAATGTTATTCTGCGAGCGTACCTTACGAGTGTCGATTGATAAGCTGTGTCGATATGCGTTTTTCTTAGGAATGCGCTTTCGTTGGCAAGTCAGCTAACTCCAGTCTACCCGAGTAGAGTGATAATACGAGGTAGAGAACTGTTCCGCGTACAGCCGGTTGACTCCCTTCTACAGCCTGCCGTCACACCTAATTTTGCCTCGCTGCCTATCATCGATATCAAGCAGATACGGATTAGGAAATTCGTTGCATTATACTATTTTTCTTAAACTGAGGAGCAAACATTCAAAAAGTGTTTTGTCACAAATTTTGAAAAATGGCGTTTTATATCAATTCTGATAGCCCATAATAAAACCTATGAATGGAAATAAAAAATAGTGTTCAAAAAGGTTTTTTTTCATATTAAAATGAAATCATAAAGTTGACACATCCATACAAACCGTCACTTTTGCAACACTTAAATCATCATTTTCCAAGCTTTGTATTTGTGTGACAGAACACTTTTCGAATGTTTGCTCCTCATTACTATAAATGTATACATGTACAATCATTATCATTATTTTCAGAAAATTGATTGACTTCTTCATTGTCAACTATCGCTTGCTGTGGTCTAGGTCAGTGCTTCCCAACCTGTAGGCCGCGAAAATCAGTAGAAAGTATAAAAATCTATATATTTAAGTCTATCAAATCGGTGTTTCTCATATTGGGGGCTGCGGAATTTCTTAAGGGGGCCGCCGGATTGGATTGGATAGAAATTGGATTCTGGGGGAAAAGTATAGCAAATCACAGATTTCAAATTCCTCGGTGAGCTAAAAAAAAAAAAACGAGTTTCTGTGACAATCTGAGGAAAAAGTATACCAAATCCCAGATTTCAAATTCCTCGGTGAGCTAAAAAAAACGAGTTACGGAGACAATTGAGGAGGGTCGCGGATTATTTTTTTTAGATTTGGGGGGCTGTGGAACGAAAAAGGTTGGGAAGCACTGGTCTAGGTGATCAGGTGGGTCTTGGTCTGGGTTCGATTCCCAGTAAGGTCAATGTCAAATTGGATTTTCTCAATTTTAATTTGCGATCTAAGACATGGGTGTTTGTGAAGTTAATTCTCCCTGAGTTAATCTCATGTGAATTACAAAAATTCTCATCGAGTATATCTAGTATGATCTTTCAATTTTAAAAATATTTGACGCATTGGCGTAAGCTGTAATGTAAAATATTTTTTAAAAAAATAAAAAAAAATACAATTATTATAAATAACGAAATATCAGTAGGTATATTTGTTTGGTTCGTGGCGCAGTAGTCAATGTCGTTGTCTGAATCCCAGTTTTTTTTATGCATGTCCACTCCCAATGAGGAGAATATGGCCTCCTGATGACGGTATCTCAACATAAGTTATTTCTACGAGAACTGTTTGTTAGTCACTCAACTATAAACTCACATTGAAGCTTATCATAAATTGGTCGCTCGATTATAAAAATGATAACATATCATATTAAGTTGTTACGCAATTTAGGCAGTGAAATTAACCTCCTGCAATCTTGAAATTATATTTTTTTTTATTATCCATGTCCGCTCCCAATGTGGAGCATATGGCCGTGTAATGAATGTATCTCTACAGAAGTTTTTTTACGTTTGTTACTCAGTCGCTCAACCTCTATTTTTCAAAGAGAGAGTAGTAGAGATAGAAGGATAAGGCTAGGAAAAAACTAGTGGTTAACTAATCGCTCTCGCTACGCACAGTTATTAAAGAATGGAAAAATTGGGAGGGAAATAAAGACATCACAAACATCTATGCCTTCGTACAGAAATCGATAATTTGATCGAAAAAAATCTGTTCGTACCAGTTTCGATGCCGTGAGATCCAGCACGAAAGCCAACAATGTTAACCGCTGCGGTATAGGACCCGACATTACATATTGTAGTTCGTCCCATATGCTATTCATAGACATGGTCGTTAATTTAGACCAGTGCTCACCAAACTACAGCTGATCCGGCTCGATAAATATTTTCATTCGGCCCTTCGAAAGTCTTGGATTTTTGTGTGTAAATTAATCATATTTTATCAATTAAATGAATTTTATAAATGATTTGGTTGAAAACTATTTTGACACACTGGGGGATTCTTCTGACAAACTTGCCAAGAAAGAATTTTGAGACATTCATATCAGAATTACTGATTAAATCGATCAGATTTTCATAACCACTTTCGCTGTCATGGAAAATGGGTTTGAAACAATGAATCATAATTGATAGTTTTCGGAAAATATTGAATTACCCAATACGTCTCTGTGCAGAGTTGCGTAGGTACACAATATAGACTCATTCAGTTCGAACCTAACGGAAAACAGCATTAGAACGAAAGTTTTCAATACATGCTCACTACAGACCATAAAAGAAAATTTCACTGAACTTTACAGAAATACAAATAAAGGAATTGAGGCTTATAGCATTTGTGCGCGTGCAATAAAACATATGAATGAATACATCACTCAATGTTTTCATAATTACACATTGCTTTAATATAACCAGTAGGAACAATATTTTTTCAATTGATTGATTAATTTCTGTCCAAAAGAATGGGTGTCTGTGGTGTTTAAAAAATACTCTAACAATCCAAAAAAAAAACACATAATTTTTCCATTATTTCAACATCTTTCGATTTATATATTTAACAATCAAATGATATCCCAAAATGATAATTATAAGGAATTTCCAACGCGGTATTCATTTGTTACCCGCTATGGTCTAGTTCAGTGTTTCTTAACCATATTGAAAGAATCGCCCCCTTTACCACAGTAAAATTATCCAGCGCCCCCCCTCCCCACAAAAAAAAATACTCTCTTTTTTATGTATTTCATGCAATGATTTTCTTTACAAATAAAAAATTATAAGAAAAACAAATAAAAAACATAATTATTTTTATAAAAATTATGTATTTATTGCCATTTATGTCATATTAACATTACATACAAAATTATATTATTATTTTAACTTAAAAGTAAATAATTCAATGGAAATGAGAATTTTTATTAAAAAAATTAATGAGATCCTTGAGCCTCATGTGATTGGGCTATTTTCGTAATATTAGGTTCAAGTTTAGTTAAATATAGTCTTAAATCTCCTCTTTGGCTTATCTGTAATCGATTTCGGGATTTTTTTAATATGTGCGTTATTGCGCTAAAACCCTTTTCCACTAAATATGATGAAGGAAATGCTACGATGGGTAATTTTACCTCTTTCCACAGAAGAGGGTATTGATGGCGAAAATGGACCCAAAAAACATCATAATTACATTGATTGAACACAATTTTAGCTTCACAGTCATTTTGTAGCTCAATAAACTGCTCTTTTAAATTTTCACTGACATTTTCTACATTTGATAAAAATGGATTAATTATCCAATCTGGTATTAAAAGTTCATACAAGTCTTTGAATCGTATTATCATATCTTCGATAAGGGCGTCAATGTGGCTACAGTATGTTTCCAAATCAGAATCCTTAAGTATATCTTTTTTTAATTGTTGTAAAGAAGGAAACTGATGGAGTTCTCGCCGACAAAGATTATCTTTAAATAATTTGAGTTTGTTAATAAAGCTCAGTACAACACCTTTGGCTTTAATAAGGGTGATATTGTTTCCTTAAAGCTTCAGGAGATTTTCATTCATCTTTTCGAATATATCCGAAAGATAGGCCACATCATTTCGCAGTAATTTTAATTCAAATCATATGTTTTCATTGTTTACTTCCAAAAATTCCACAATTGTATCAAATAATGCATAAAATCTTTTTAAACAATTTCCTTTTGATAGCCATCTTACTTCTGTATGTAAGATAAGTCGTTCGAATTCTTCATTATTTTCTTTACACAGTTGACGAAATAATCTATCATTCAAGGGATGAGACTTTATTTTATTGATGACATTTATAACAATACTCAGCGATTTATGAAGTCTTCCATTAATCTTCTTTGCGACTAAATGTTGACGGTGAATGATGCAGTGAATTGCTAGAACATTTGGTGCAACGTTCTTCAACCTTGATATAAAACCACGATGCCGACCAACCATAGCTGGTGCTCCGTCAGTAGCACAGGCAATAACATTAGTAAAGGGAATCTTTTTTTCAGTGAAAAAGTTTTCAAGGGTTTCAAATACTGACGAACCTTTCGTGTCAGTAGTAAGTAATTTTGAAAATAACATTTCTTCGATAATTTTTTCATTCTTCACAAATCGTACATAAGCAAGTAGTAGAGATTCATTATCACGCAGAGTACTCTCATCCAATTGTAATGAAAAATCGTTGGACTGTAGTTCATCACATAACTGAATTTCGATATCATTTGCCATCTCATCAATTCTTTTTGAAACCGTGTCATTGCTCAATGGGACTGAAGAAAGAATCTCTTGCTGATTTTGTCCGATCATATTATTAATGAATACACGTATAGCTGGTAGTATTATTTTTTATCCATATATATGTGGTGCACCACATTTTGCAATAATTTGTGCTATTTCATAAGATACTATTAGTCCTTTATCGTTCCGACTTGAAATCTTCTTAAAAACATTACTGAGAGTATTACGGCTTTCAAATGTTTTCTTAAGTTCTTGAAAGTACAATATATCTTTATTATTCTTGTCGGGATGTTTCTTTAGAAAATGTTCATTTAACCGCGATGGCTTCATTGCCTCATTAGAAAATACGTGTTGACAGAGTAAACACATTGGCAATTGTTGATTTGTAGGAGATGGAATAAAACCGAATTTTAAATAGTCAATAGAATATTGTCGACATCTTTTCTGTTTGGTTGTCATCTTGAAATAAAGGCCGATTTGCGAAGAAAAAGAATTTAACGCAGAACCCCTCAGATAAACGTTAGTTTTAGCGTTAGCTTATAAGTGAACGCGACCGTCTCCAACGGATTGACAGAGATGACTAAGTGCATCAGTGCTCCCAAATTATGAGAACTACGCTCACACACACTCAAAGACTCTGTCTATCGTACGAATAGCTGTGCGTGTGTTGGTGCGTTGGTGAGACCCGCCGATATAGCGACGGAGCTAGCGGCCTGCGCTTCCCCCCCACCCCGGCCTCCCCGCCGCGCTCTGTGCAGTTGGCCCGCTCGCCGCCGCGCGCGCTGCGAGCGCCCAGCCGGTGCAGACTCGTGCAATATGCAGAAGCGACACAACGCCCACTTCAACTGCCGCAGCGCCCCATAAATGCTAAAAATTTAAAAACGCCCCGCCAGACCTTTAAAACGCCCACAAGGGGGCGCTGGCGCCCCGGTTAAGAACCACTGGTCTAGTTGGTTAGAGCTTGCTCTACCAATCAGGCGGGTCTGGGTTCGATTCCCAGTAAGGTCAATGTCAAATTGGATTTTTAAAATTTTAGTTTGAGATCTAAGACATGGGCGTTTTTGAAGTTAATTCACCTTGAGTTAATCTCATGTGACTTACAAAAATTCTCATCAAGTATATTTCGTATGATCTTTCAACTTCAAAATAATTGACGCATTGGCGTAAGCTGTAATGTCAAATATTAAAAAAAAAAATTAAAAATATGAATATGAATAACGAAATATCAATAGTTAGATTTGTTAGGGTCGTGGCGCAGTAGTCAATGTCGTTGTCTTGATCCCAGTTTTTGAAAATCTATGTCCCCTCCCAATGTGGAGCATATGACCTCCTAATGAAGGTATCTCAACAAAAGTTTTTTTATACGAGAACTGTTTGTTAGTCAGTCACTCAACTATTAACTCATATTGAAGAAGAATCAGAAATCGGTCGCTCAATATCTTTTCGGATGATACAGCTAGGACAAGACTAGTGGTTAGTTAATCTCTTTGACAACGCCCCGTTTTATGATGGAGTATGTGGAAGGTAATTGTATTCATTACGACGTTTTCATAAATAAATCGAAAAATCAATTTATGAAATTGTCCGCACTGGGATTCAACCCAAGTCAAATACGTTGACCACTCGACTACGTACCTATCAATTTATTATTAAGGAATAAAATTTTGTATTCGAATTTAAAAAAAAATAATTCTCAGCAGTTCATTTATCCTTTACTAAACCACCCAATGTCGCCTGCTGTGACCCAGTTGGTTAGAGCTTGCTCTACCGATCACGTAGGTCTGGGTTCGATTCCCGGTCAGATCATAGTGAATTTGAGAATAATTCAATTCAAAGTTGTGATCGAAGACTGGGTGTATGTGATGTCAATTCACATAATTGCCTCTCGTCCCATCCTTCTGATCCTTTAATAACTGGGTGTTGATGAACTCTTATTCTAGCCTTATCCTTCTTTACCTACTACTCACTTTGAAAAAAAGTGAGGTTGAGCGACTGAGTAACAAACAGTTCTCGTAAACTTGAGATACTTCCATTAAGAGGCCACATGCTTCACACTGAGAGCGGACATGGATTAAAAACCAACCAATCAAAAGGCTTTAATACACCGACTTAATATTATATGTAAATTCATCAAAATTTAAATAGATTTAATTTATACAAATTCAAATAAACGGACCGTTGATTTTTACATATTTAATTGATATTCATTGGCGTAAAATAATTTACATAATCGCTTGAATGATTTAAAATATTAATACATTCCTTAAAAGATACGTGTTCTCCTTCAAATTATTAATAGGCTCAAATCTAAAAGAGTTTGTCACATCAATTCAATTGATTTTATTTAATATTTTTGCCCTCGAGGTGACAGTCATTATAAGTATTACTCAAGAGAGAAAGTGGGGTGGCGTCACTTATCCTGAACGAAGATTCGTAATAAATTGATCACTTACTAAATGTTTAGTGTTTGATCATAAAAAATACCAAGTTTTAGTTTACTTATTCGGTCTTGGAAATCCGCAAGTATTATGAAAGACAACTTTGCCTCATATATTGTGGAAGACCACTTGTACAAATGTATTTTAAAAAAGGTTGACTTCGCTCATACAGGCAAAACAGGAGGAAGAAAGGAGCTTTAAGTTTATTGTTTGAAACAGAGGATTGAAAAAAAATCTCACAACCAAATTGAACATCAACCTGATTGGATACAAAGCTTTAAATATCAAAATATGTGTACTGTATTATTAAGCATATTTGGTAATGTGTCAGTGTGGGTTGAAAATAATTAACGCATTTTAAAGGTTATGTACAATTACAACGTTTTTTCAATAATACTAAATTTAATAATTAAATATTCTGCAAGAAGTAAAAAGTAAAATCCTAACTATTTTCTACCGCGGTTTTTCAACCGGGGTCCACAGCATGTCCCAAGGGGGTCACCGAGAAAATAATATTTTAGAGGAACCACAGCACAGTTTGAGAGGTCCATGGGCACTTTAGGTAAATAAGTTAAAAAAGGTCCCGCATTTTTACATGTTGGGAAATCTTTAAATTCTCATGTTTTTTCAAATTGGCCAGCTGATTTATAAGGATAGGGTAAGGACAGTACTAGTGGTAGGCTACTGGTTCTCGCTTTTAGAATAGCGTGGATGAGAGGGAGAAATTCAAGACATCACATACATCCAACAGCTTTTGAACAATAATTCATAAATCGATTGAAAAATCAATTTATAAATACTGTCCGTACAGGAATTCGAATTCGTGACCTCCGTAACCGAGACCAACAACGTTGACCACTCGACAACTCAGGCGTCTTTACAGTATAGTTTTTTTTAAACCATGTCCGCTCCCAATGTGGAGCATATGGACTCCTAATGGAGTTTATCTCAACAGAAGTGTTTCTACGAGAACTGCTTGTTACTCAGTTGCTCAGCCTCTCTTTTTCCAAAGAGAGTAGGGATAGAAGGATAGGGCTAGGACAGGATTAGTGGTAAGCTAATCGCTCTCGATATATATAAGATAGGATGGGTGAGATGGGTGAGGATGGGTTCGTAAGATAGGATGGGTGAGAGGGGGGAATTCAAGACATCACATACATCCATTCCTTTGAACAGAAATTCATAAATCGATTGAGAAATCAATTTATAAAACTGTCCGTATTGGGATTTGAACCCGGGCTCTCTGTAGCCGAAGCCAACAACGTTGACCACTCGACAACTCAGGCGTCTTTACAGTATATACGACAGCTTAAATATACAGTAACTCATTTTCAACAATCCTTATCAATTATTTTCTTTCTTATTTTACTATATTCGCTCCCTATGTAGAGCATATGGCCACCACGCGGCACCTCCATGTTTCTCTGTCTCCCGCCGCTTACTTTGCTTCCTCCCATGGCATGCCAGCATTCCTCAGTTCCGCTGACTACATCAGCACCCAAAATGGTCGTCCAGGACGCCTGAATCTCACCGGTTGAAAGAAAATGCAGGTAGGATTAAGACTTTCCGGAGGCATTCGCAGCATGTAACTCAGCCAGTTCCAACGTCTCTCCATAACCACTGACGTGACAGGGCACTTTCTTATACGTTCCCTAATATCAGAATTCTTCACAAAATCAAACTACCTCTCCCCCATTATCCGACGCAAGCATCTGTTCTCAAAGCACAGTATACGGTTTTTCTGAGTCTTCATCAGGTGCCATGAGAATAATTGTATAGGAGTGATAACAGATCAATCCCTTCCCCGGGCAACTACGACTAGTTTTGAGATGAAGCTTGTCCCTGTTTAACGTATTGGCATCCCACAGCTGCTTATATTATCCGTGTAAGTGTTATTATTTGTATTGTTTTTGGCATACATATAATTATCTATTCACTATTGATACACAAATGGCAATAGCTGACTAAATTCAAGGTTTCGAATGGAGTCTCTCTAACGGTGGCTGCCTCGCTAGGCCAATCGCTTACTGTCATAACTGTCAAACGCCCACTGTGATTACACAGCGAGATATGACAGTAATATGTTATTATCGCACATGGTCGCGTGTTTACTAATGTTGCAAATTATTCGAATAAGGTCAACACTGCAGCATATTCTTAACACTTTACGAGTGCATATCCTAGCTTAAATCTAATACTCTCATCCAGCGATGGGCTGGAGAGAGCTTGGAAGGGCTCGCGCGAGCCCCTTATTAAAAGGCCGGCGAGCCCTTTTTTTAGTTAGTTATTTCGTTCGAGAGTTAATTTAAAATAAAAAAATATTTTCAGATCAAATAAGTAACTACAATTTCTGACTTATTTATATATTATCTGAGACAGCTTCAGTATACATTGTTGTACATTTTTAGCCATTTAGATTGATAAGTTAACGGTTAATTGCATATACATAGTTACCTATTATAAGTGTAACAGCTTAACGACCGCACGTTTTTTTTTATAAAATTTCACCTGGCGAAATAAAATTTTGCAAACATTATAATTTTACTGAATTCAATATAATTTGTAAGCAAATTGAGATATCTTTACAAAATTCAATTTTCTTAGCTTCCAAATACTTCGCTTATACGCATATATGTGTCCGCCGGCCAGCAATCTTTGTTTGTCAAAGACTCAAATACGCGTCCACGGTCGTTAAGCTGTTGTAAAAATCGATTGCTTATTTCAATATTGTATATAATTTGCATAGGAGTGGTAAAAAAAACACTTTTTCCTCAGAACACCGAGAATTCTTTGAGATTAAGCGAGCCCCTTGTTAATGTATTGGCAGCCAGTGGCGGATTATCCTATAAACGCAAGAGACGCGCGCTTGAGGCCTCCGAATCTTAGGGGCCTCAAAAATTGCTTTTATAATATAACCCATATACTTTACGTTCAGATTTTAAATATTTTACTTGGAATTTAATGTTTCCGAAAAACAGGGCCTCCAAATTTTATTGCGCCTGGGGCCTCCCATGTGCTTAATTTGCCACTGTTGGCAGCCCAGCGCTGATCTCATCCTCACGTTAGTAACTTTTTGCTAAGTAACTAAGTCAGAAGTGAACAAAAAAATAATTAAAAATTAAACAGTAAAAAAAAGCTTTATTCAGATGATACAAAACGTAGAAGAAGCGAGTAACAAAATAAATTGAATTGAAGTGTTGCGTTCCATTAAATATATTAAATACAATTTTAGTGATTATTTCTATGTAGATTAAAATATTAGATAAAAAAACAAAACAAAGTTTTGTTAATAAAGATCAGGACCGCTTATATCCATCACGAGTAATTACTATCTGGAGATAATGTAAATCAAAAAAAGTCACACAATTATTTTCTATATGAAGTACAAAAAGAGTTTTTTACGATTTTGTACCAAAGAATAATTATGATATACACACAACTTTCAAGTGCACTAAGACTAATAATAATAAAAAATAGTACAGTGGAACCTTCAATTACACTACCCCGAATTAAGCGCTTGCTTGAAATATTCGCATCAAATCCCCCAATTGAACGGTCGCATTCCATTGTCGTTGCTACGGGATGGTCGTCTTTGCGATGCATACAGTCAAATGTTGGCTAGCGTCTGTGTATTCAACACGTGCCAGGCTATACACGTATAGCCGGGCGACTGTCTATGTGTTGGATTTTGGCGCGCTTTGCATTTTATCACTCAGTAACTAAATATTTCATCCATATGTATTTATTTTAAAACTAAGGAAAATCTTGCATTTTTTGCGGAAAAAACAAATAATTAATTTTGTATGACATTAACACACCCAGTTACGCTACCCCCAATTACACTGTCCCGAATTACACTTTCGTGTAAATGGGGGTTTAACTGTATTTAATTCACTTATGTGTATCGCCTGTTTGGTCAACGTTGTTGGCTTCGGCTACGGAGGGCCTGGGTTCAAATCCCGGTACGGACAGTTTTATAAAAATGATTCTTTAATCGATTTATGAATGTCTGTTCAAAGGCATGGATGTATGTGATGTCTTGAATTCCCCCTTCCTACCCATCCTATCCTATGAACGGGGCGTATCGAGAGCGATTAGCTTACCACTAATCCTGTCTTAGCCCTATCTTTCTATCCCTAATCTCTTTGGAAAAAGAGAGGTTGAGCAACTGAGTAACGAGCATTTCTCGTAGAAACACTTCTGTTGAGATAAACTCTATTAGGAGTCCATATGCTCCACATTAGGAGCGGACATGGTTTAAAAAAAATGTGTATCAGATTGTATACTTTATGATAATCGAACAATACCTCTGACGATTAACAGAAATCTTTGATATGCTGTGTTTTGCATAACAACATATAAGGAAGCTATTGTCGAAACTATTTATTAATTCATTGTCAAATTGTCAAGGTAAGTGGGTAGCGTAAATAATAAAAAACAACAATCAATAATATGTTCATTTCGATTGTTTAAAATTCTTTAATTGTCAATTCATGCAAAGAATTTTATAGTTTTGTTGGCCTAGTGTTTGCGATATGTTCGTAGAGATAAATCATAATAATGGCGATAACCGATCTTTTAGCCAAATGATCAACAATCTTGGGCCTTCGTTTTATTTGGTTATGGAGTCCATGGGGTTGAACTCTATTACGGACAATTGATTTTCCAATCTACAAACCCGAAAACGGGGGCTAAGGAAAACTAATAGCATACTGCTTATATTGGCATATCCCAATTATTAGCTCACCGAGGAATTTGAAATCCTTGATTTGTTATACTTTTTCCCCGGACTATCTCCGAATGTTGTTTTTTTTTAGCTCACCAGGGATGTTGAAATCTTCGATTTGGTACTTTTTCCGAAACTTATCTCCGAGAGTCGATTAATTGTCCAAAATCCTATCAGTTTTCGGGATTTGCTCAAGATTTCTCAGTACCGAAATCCCGAGATCGCGACCATGTCAGTCCCGGGATTTCGGGATCAGAAAATTGAACGGGATTAGATACCTCAACTTTTCTGGTTCTAAGCTCAAGAAATGCGACCCCAATACCCACATTTTCTTAAATATCTATTTTAATATGGGTGATACAATGTTTATAATTAAGGTTTTTTTATATCATAGTTTTTTGGACTTTTTGTAGTTTATATAAATACCTGATAACGCGATAACACGATAAGCGATCGTTTGTAACATAGTTGGAATAAAGTCGTCAGTTGCAATTTCATATGTGTGCTGGAATGACGTCTTTTTTACGCGAAACTTAAAATATGATTATTTATTTAAAAACCACGGATTTTAAAAACAAAAATGTGTGAAGAATTATGCAGAGATATATTTTAAGGCCCTTAGACTATTTTTTTTTTGAAATTCATAAGAATAAGGCCAATAATGAGGAAACCACTGGGGTCCATAAACGACCCCCATCGGATGAGAAGTATTTTTCTAGTCTCCGAGCCGCGAGAGCTAATCTCAACTAAAGCTTATACAAAAACCGACTATTAAAAGAAAGCGGCCTTTCAATTTTAATATTTTTTTACACCCGGTTAAACCGGCTTTCGAAGTTTTACAAAAAAAGTATAATTCAATAAAAGTAGCAAAAAATTGGTAAACTCAAAATTACTTCGTTTATTTATAATGATATATTTTTTTATCCATGTCCGCTCCCAATGTAGAACATATGACTACTAATAGAATTATCTCAACAGAAGCCTGTTCTCTCTTTTTCAACTCAATCCCAGTCAAAATATACAAACAAAATAAACCTAAATATAATATTTTCAACGTATTCATTGATTCACTGACTCGTTTTATTTGTAACTATGATTGTTTCGAATCAAAATATGAGTGTTCTTAAATTAATTATAAATAAATAACCATGTATGAATCACAATATTAGAAACCAGCTATTTTAAAAATTCTGCTTTTGAATGTCGCAAATTTGGCAAAAAAAAATCCGGCTTTTCAATACTGGTTTTTGAAAACCGACAAGCTTTAATCTTAACTCTCTCCCGTGAAAAGTAATCGAGTGACTGAGTAATAGGCAGTCCTCGTTGAACCACTTCTGTTAAGATCTCTTAGGATGCCAAATGGTGCACATACTACAAAAATACATAATATTTTGCCGCAGGGTTTACTAAAAATGTTCCCTCTAATCTAATAGGAGAGATTAGCTGCGTGGAAAATTTAAAGACTGCGCCGGCCAATCCAACAAGTCCGCGGCATAATTTGCCAAATTTAAGATATACACGTGTATATCGACTGTGTGATCGAGAGGTCAACGTTGTTGGCTTCGGCTACAGAGGGCCCGGGTTCAAATCCCGGTACGGACAGTTTTATAAATTGATTTTTCAATTGATTTATGAAATCTGTTCAATGGCATGGATGTATGTAATGTCATGAATTCCCCCCTCTCACCCATCCTATCATATGAATGGGGCGTATCGAGAGCGATTAGCTTACCACTAATCCTGTCTTAGCCCTATCTTCCTATCCCTACTCTCTTTGGAAAAAGAGAGGTTGAGCAACTAATTAACAAGCAGTTCTCGTAGAAACACTTCTGTTGAGATAAACTCCATTAGGAGTCCATATGCTCCACATTGGGAGCGGACATGGTTTAAAAAAATGACGTTACCCACACATATCAGATTTTACAGGAGGCACAAAAAACGTGTTTTGATGATTTTGCGCCATATGCAAATTATAAAATATACACAACCTGGAAGTGCACGGAAACTTGTAAACTGGTGTTTAATCGACATAATCTAATAGTGTTAAAACATTTTTTTAGAAAAAACCTTTTTTCAGTCTTTTTGCTTGTTTTCAATTTTGACAAGCTCATCTATTTTCAAACCTAAGAACTAAATTTAGATACTAATTCGGCATTTGCAGCTTACATCATTTTGATAGAACGTGTATCAAGTTTGATAAATTGTGATTATCGAATAGGTTACGTCTTTTTTTTACTTTCCACAGTATATAAAAATTGTACCGGATAAAAACCTTTGAAAGACCGAGTTCGGTCCGCGAGCTGTAGGTTTATAACACCTGTTTAAAGCGTAGTTAAAGAACATATTATTTTTTCTTGGAAAGAGAGTCTAATTTTGTATTTTTTTTATTTATTATTATCACGCAGTAATGTTAAGCCGCTTGGTCGAATGGTAAAATTGCAAAGTTGTTTCGTTTTCAATTCACTCGATATGAAGCCGGCGTCCGTCGCATGATAACGGAGCGTCCACACCAACGGACCGTGTCAACGGTTCGATGTCCATACAACATTCATCCACAATAGTAATAGCAGTGGCGTCTGATAAAAAAATCTCTACTGAATAATTTATTTTATTTAGCAAAAAAGTTCAATTAGATGATCAAAAAAGATCTAAATATTCGTCGCCACCACTGTAAGAATTATAATGATATAATTATTTTGAAATTTTAATAACATAAAATATGTACAATTGGTGAGATTTTATTTTTGTCACTCTGCCAGTCTTCGGTAGCACAAATTAATATAAATAATAATCTTATAAAAATAATAAAAGATTTTTAGTACTTTTTCCACATAAAAGTTTTATGTGGAAAAAGTACTAAAAATCTTTTATTATTTTTATTATAATGCCTTTCCACCAAGTATTGACAGTAAACACCTTAAAAGTGATAAATAATAATCTGTTGATATATAGCGTAGCGGACATAGTTAAAAAATATTTTATTGTTGATCGCGTTAAAGTAAAACGGCGTTAATAAAAAGAATCTCGCGTAAATCGGGGTATAAGTATATAATGCCTTACTACCAGTAATTTACAGTGGACACCTTAAAAGTGATTTACTGTTCAGCTCTCTGACAATATAAAAAAAATATTTTTTAATAATACTCAGTTGAATCATGAAAAAAAATAGTTAATATGTAGTTTAAATTTTATGAAAAATTCGTGCTGTTCTGTGCTACGCCCCTGCTTATTATCAACGATATCATTTCATAACGTTCGTCGCCGATCGCATTCTGGGGAGGAAACCAAGAGTGACGTAGATCTATGCTCACCACTTGTTTGTAGCTGTACTCACAGCGTAAATATTTGAAAGTTGTTTGTTATTAAAGTTGTAGCTTTACTGTCATTTATGGGGGGGGGGGGGCATACTATAAAATACTCTTTTATTATAGTGAATAAAAATACGATAGATAAAAATAAAAAGTTAACTATGCTGAAGCATGAGAACTCAAAAACCCCTAGAAAGAATCAATAAGTTTAAAAATATGTATATGTCGAGCCTGTAGCGCAGCAGTCAATTTCCTTGTACTTGATAATTGCACGTCTAGTTCTATCCGAGCCCTGTTTTTTATTTCCACTAAGTAACAGTTCCTGTATACAAGTTTTCTGTCAAGATTCCTCTATTAGAAGGACATATCAACCCGTAATAGACATACAATCGAAACAGAAAATTCATAAATTTTACAGAAGGTTTTTTTTAATTCAGTTTGAAAAAGGCATTCTTTAAGTGCGTTTAATAAATAATAATTAATATTGGTAAATGTCTATCTTGATATTTTAATAAAATTTTCTCACTACTTTCAGTTCTCTAGATCAGCGTTTCAGCCGGGCTCCACGCTGAAAAAACGATAGCAAGTAAAAACATTAAAATGCAAAGGCCCCAAAAAAGATCAGGCAAATGAGCTGAAAAATTATTGACATAAAACGCAATTTATCGAATTGTAACGCTTAAATCGATATGCTCCACATTAGGAACAACATGGACTAAAAATACGTTTTATTCCAAGGCTTTATTGCTTGATGCTTGCTTGCCTTACCTTTTTTTCCGAAGGCAGTAGAGACAGAAAGAATATGGCTACAACTAACATGATGTTTGTAACAATTTTTACATTTGGCAGGTATTCTGTCCAACATATTCGAATTCCGTTACATCGTGGTTCAACTTTACTCGAATGAATGTCCAAAATTGTAACAGCGTTACTACAAATCAATTGTAACACGCCATGGTCACCCTTCAACGAGTCGCAAAATATATATCTTTATAACCGATAATAAATGGTAAAAATTCTAACGCTTTTGTCACAAATGCGGACCAACATAATACATTTATTTAATCGTGCATAACACAAGCCGACGTCTAGTGGGTTCCTAAATGTACTTAAGTATAATATAATGCAAAAAACTTTATATTTAATATGCTCTACTTTACAAAATACAGTGTTTTCCTCGTCTACGATAACCATGTAGAATGCACCAAGAAACTTTCCTCGTGTGCGTTGTTTCCTTGTTTTTAAATTAAATCTATCAAAATTATTCCATTCGTACAAGAAACAGAAATTAATTATTGCAATGAACACACCTGTTTCATGACTATGCTTATTGATTGATTATATTATTATTGATTTATTCAAGATTCACATTTATTATTATTTATTAACATAAATACAATAAAATGAGCATTCTGTTTTTTAAATTTAGGTTTTCGACTGAAGGTGCTTGGTATAGTTTCAATATTAAATTTGAATCGTTCAAATTATGTAAATTCACTTGAACTGACAGTTCAAGTTCTGTCAGACTGTCAGCTTAAGTTCATCCGTGCACTTCTCGTTAGTGACAAGATCTGTGTGAACGTACATAACTTGAACGATTCAAATTTAAAATTAGCATTGTTACTGATTTTAAAAAACTTTCTTCCGACTGTTGATAGTTCAAAGTAAAAAGTGTTTATTGATATCCTTCTTCTTCTTGGCACTACATTCCGGTGTGAATCTTCTCCAGTCTTCTCCACTCCACTTGATCCTCCGCTCTTCTACGCCAATTGCTGACTTTTAGTACTCGCAGATTCTGTGACACCTCATCTATCCAGCGAAGTCGTTGTCTTCCAAAGCTTCGTCTTCCTTCAGGCGTAGCAAATCTGAGACATTTTTAGGCTTACTTTCATCTATGCGTGTTGTATGTCCAGCCCAACATAGGCGTTTAGTTTTGACAAATCTGATCATGTCTTGCTTATCGTAGAAGGAATTAAGGTTATGCTTGTGCCGACGAGATTCTGAGAGTCCATAAAGGTTGGGGTCCAGGTCTCCGAACAAAAGACAAGGACTGGTCTTATAATGGTTTGAAGGAGGCGAATTTGTGTGCAGTGGAACTCTGATTTACCGTTCTCGCATTATTCTTTTCCCGGATGGATTGTTTATGTTTAATAGTCCCGGTCAAACACCCATACGTTCCCCAATTGTCCCCCGATCTATCGTCTTATATTTATTTATTTTTTAATTTTATTAAAAAAATAATTGACATTACAGCTTACACCAATGCGTCAAATATTTTGAAGTTGAAAGATCATACGAGATATACTCGATGAGAATTTTTAAAAGTCACATGAGATTAACTCAAGGAGAATTAACTTCACAAACACCCATGTCTTAGATCTCAAATTAAAATTGAAAAAATCCAATTTGATACTGACCTTACCGGGAATCGAACCCAGGCCCACCTGATCGGTAGAGCAAGCTCTCACCAACTAGACCACAGCGGGTGACTAAATTAATACAAAATTAATATAATATTAATAATACTAAATTAATAGTATAGTCCCGTCACAAATATTATCCCGATTGATCGTTTTTGTTGAATATTTCTCATTTCGCTCATAAATACGCGATTTTTTCTAACTTACAACTGAAATTCTCCTCCATAGAGAAAAAAAAGAACTTTTGCTGAGAAACTGAAAACAATTCATGACGTAGAAAGAAATCCAGGAGAAAAAACAGTAGACTTATAAAAGTAAGCTAGTTTGATGGGTCTTTTTTAAAATGATATGAATTAGGTTATTCAATACAAAAAGTTTAATTAAATAAAATTTATTTTGTATTATTTGAAGATTTCCCGCATTTCTCGTTTGTGTAATCAGAAATAATGACTAAATAAGTTAGTGTTTAGATAACATACTGTTATTAATTACCCTACCTTAAAAATAAGGTAAGAAAATTCCGGATCCAAAAAGTGTTCCACTGGGGAAAATGTTTCGGAAGAACCGCCAAAGCCCAACTGTGATCATTTTAGTAACTATCGTTTTTTTTATATATTTATTTAAATAAATAATATTGTTAATGCTATCCTTTTTACTGCAGTAAAATGAGCACTTGACGATTCATTCTTTAGAAACTTTTTTTGACCGCGCGCAGAAATTTTGCGTAACTCTTGCCGACGCGTTGTTCATTCAACGCGTTGGATGTATGTACTGTACCTCTACTGCCAAAACGGCTAGCTCTTTTTCTTGCATATAAATCCAATCATTGCATAGGGGTCCAAATGAGAACTAAAATTTATCCTTTCTACTGAGGAATTTCGGCACGTGTTATTGGACTTACAGCAAAGGGTTCAAATGCAGGACTTCTTCCTCATTATATTATCATTGAATTCAAACAACACAATGTCATTAACACTGTATTATTATTTTTTTCATTGACAACACTCTTCAATTATGACGTGTTTGAAACAATGCACGCTAACGTGAAAAATCTACCAAACCAAGAATATATTAGTTTTGAATCGTTCAAAAATGGTGTATTCTATTCCATACGTTTCATTATTAATGATCCGGGTTTGGCGTTTCGGTATTTCTAAGAATTTGAGGTCAATGATGAATTTTCCCTAACACTAAGTATATAATAGTTTTTATCGTGTATATATATTTGTATCCATATCCGCTCCCAATGTGAATCATATGGTCTCCTAATGGAAGTATCTCAGCAGAAGTTTTGTCTACGATAACTGATAGTTACTCAGTCGCACAACCTCGCTTATTCAAAGAGAGTAGTGGGGATTAGGGCTTCCAAACTGGTTTAAACCGAAACCGGTTAACCGGTTTATCGCATGTTTTGAAAAAAACCGAAAACCGGTTTATTTCACTCGGTTAACCGTGTTTTATCAAAAATACTCTTTTCTTATTTTTCATTTTTTTTTTCAAAAAGAAATATCTTTTACAATGAATTAACTGCGTAGAAGCGGAAACAATTTAAATAACATGCATATGAATTTTATAAAAAAATCTACTTGTATCAAAGTTGTCCATGTTGTGAACAGAAATGACTTTTTCAAATAATTTAATATGTTTTATAGTATATAAATATAATTATTGTAGTGCTTGTTATTCTCAATTATGAGTTTTACTGTCGAGCTCTATTTCTTTTATTTGACATTTTACCATTTAATATTTTTCCACATTTGATTGTCATTGCTGTGTATATATATATATATTATGCCTTTTGTATTCCATCTATACGATAAATATCGATTTTCCATTAAAATTGGAGCATTTATGACAAATATTTTTAAAAAATCTACAAAAAATGTTTTTGCATACCTACTTAATTAGAATACGTTATATTTCGGTTTAAACCGGTTAACCGGTTTTATTTCCAGAAAAAAACCGAAAACCGGTTAGTTGAAAAGTCCGGTTAATTGGAAGCCCTAGTAGGGATAGAAGGATAATGCTAGGACAGAACTTGTAATTATCTAATCGCTCTCGCTACACCCAACTATTAAAGGATCGGAGAGGGTGGGAAAGAATTTTTAAGCATCACAAACACCCATGCTTTCGAACAGAAATCGATCGAAAAAACGTTGTTCGAACTGGGAACCCGTGAAGTTTAGCACAGAGGCCCACAATGCTAACCGAAGAAACATTTCCAGATTATAATTCAAAAAGAATACCCGCGGCCCGTATTTTAGGAATGCCGTGAAGTTTCGACTTCAGCGCACCTGTACGCCATTTAATAGTATTACAGAGTCGAATTGGCAGGTGTCTGTAGGGCAATAGGTCAGAAATGCCGGCCCATGCCTGGCGGCTCTGTCCAGAAAAAGCGTCGCGGCCAGGTACTTTCGGCTCGCAGACTTTCCCTACGCCGCGGACATATTTTACCCACGAAAGTTATACGTTATTTCCGATATGCTGTTGTAATTAATTCATTTATGTGAGAGAATTGTTTCTGACCACCTGTGAAGGCTGTATAGTGGAGTGGGCTGAAGGAAAAGCGTATAACGAATCGATGAGGCGAAAATATTTATTATTTATGTCACACGTAAATCATTACTTCCTCGTTCTGTTTTAAGAAAGGAAAATATTTTAAATATAACATTTTGTATTGTATCCGAATTTCAGCCATAAATCATTTTTAAGATGTTCACTAGGGCTTATACAAAAACCGACTTTTGAAAAAACCGGTTTTCGAATGTCAGTATTTTTCGAAAACCGGTTATATCCGGTTTTTCGAAGTTTTACAAAAAAATGGATAGTTCAATTAAAATAGAGATTCAATTAAAATTTCATTTTTTTATGTTGTTTATTTGTATACATAATAATGCACAACAAGAAATCATTTGGTGTTACTCCTAAGAAAATATGATTTAACAAAACACAAAGCGTCCACTGATCGTTTTGTAACAAAATTTCCTGATATCGAAAATACCCTTTCGCTGGGTATTGACGTGGGGCATATGTTCTTTAAGCCATCAAATAAAAGATCCAAATTTTCTGTCCTTTTGTTTATAGACTCGTTCTTGGAAAATTCGGCACAACCGGTTACGATGTTGAAAAACCGGTTTTCTAATGTCACAAATTTAGCAAAATAACCGATTTTCGAAAACCGACAAGTCCTAGTAACAATATATGGTGGAAAAGCATTATATAAAAAAAACACTCTTTTGTACTTCTTCCACAATTGAGTAGTCCAGTGGGGAAACTGCGGCATATAGGCTACTCTGATGTTGCCTTTTGACTTGTGCCAGTTTTTTTTTTTAATTAGATAAATTTTAAAAAATAAACTGCGTTTAGACTTATTTACATTGTGAATTAAAAATAATTAGTTTATGGGGGGAGGAGGTGTCAACGTTTTCTTTACTGCGGCCTTATTTTGAATCAAATAAATGAATGTGGCCTTTAGAAATAAAAAGGGTTCCTCACCCTCAGAGTAGCCAATTTCCAAAATTCACCTTGTTCATTTTGATTTTTTTAGACATGTACTTACAAAAAACGCCTAAGGCCGTGGTCGGCAAACTCATCGGTCAACTAACTGACTATACAAAGATTGAAATTTCTTTTGAGAGCCAAATTTTTTAAACTTAAACTATATATGTAGATTGAATGAGATAGAATGTACATTGATAATAGCTTGATAAGGGTACTCTTATGCTGGCTTTCGCTCAAAAGGTCCTCAATTGGATTGATGTACGTTCGCTGAGATCGCCACTTAAAAATCTTAGTTTTAAGACCGAAAACCGACTTCTGCGCGTGGGACACGAAGTTTCAATTTCATTTAAGATTTCGACTGAAGGTGCTTGGTGGAATTTCAATATTAAATTTGAATCGTTCAAACTATGTACATTCTCACAAATTTTGTCACTAACGACCCGGGTTTCGCCTTTCGGCATCTTCAGGCATTCAAGTGCACGGATGAACTTGAACTGACACTTAGCAAATGAAAGTTTCGTGCTTATATAAGACATAAATGCATCACCGAGTCCAAAGCCATTGCTGGCGAAAAGGATGAGCCCATGGGAATGCCAACAGATTTGTGTAGTGAGCAGTTTCAAGAATTATATAATTTTTTATTATATAATTTGTTTGTCGGCAAAAGTTTTATGATTATATGATTTTATGGTTATATAGGGTATAGAAGAGGAGATGTGGGAAAGTTTGATATTTCGTTTAAAAGCGGAAGATTTTGCAACTGTGCTTTGTTGATTTCTAAAATTTCTTGGAAAAAGAGCTTATGACTGTCCGTAAAATCATATAATCATAAAACCTTTGCCGACAAACAAATTATATAATAAAAAATTATATAATTCTTGAAACTGCTCACTACACAAATCTGTTGGCATTCCCATGGGCTCATCCTTTTCGCCAGCAATGGCTTTGGACTCAGTGATGCATTTATGTCTCATATAAGCACGAAACTTTCATTTGCTAAGTGTCAGTTCAAGTTCATCCGTGCACTTGAATGCCTGAAGATGCCGAAAGGCGAAACCCGGGTCGTTAGTGACAAAATTTGTGAGAATGTACATAGTTTGAACGATTCAAATTTCAATTTCACTTTAAGTACTATTTTGTGGAAGAACCACACTACAAGGAGCCAAAGAGCCCCAGTTTGCCGACCACTGGCCTAATAATTTGTTTCTGTAAGTTAAAATATTCAGCTTTAACTGTCTCCTGAACACTTACCGTAAATTGACTGCTATGTTAGAATTAAGCCAACATATTTTCCGTATGTTTAAATAATATATTTAGTCTCAATTTCGAATCTCTTATGTAAAAAATACTAAAGTGTACGAAAAAGTCTGTATCCGGATTTTTCTATGCACGGAAGAATCATTGTGCGGAGTTTTCTTGTGCGGATAAATCATTTTCGGAAGAATCACAGAACTAAGAAATGGATCAATCTATTTTCATGTAAATATATTATTAATGACTATGTTACTGCTTACCTTTCGACCTGAGCTGCCATTGTAAATACTTCGCATAATTATTAATCTAAAACAGGAAATGCATTCTGAAATATCTTAAATGGGCAGCCATTAGACGCTTAGCAATGCGTTCGCTTAATCATCGACTAAATTGGTCAAGTTTCTTTGCCTATTCGCGTTGCCAATTTTACTAACATAACCCACGAAAGACGAACGATTTGATCAATTAATAAATTATAGATACATTTGTAATATTATTGACAATACATACACATTAACCGTTTGAATACCGCTTAAATAAATCATTAATATGTCCCAGAGATACTGCGTGTTTTTGAGAAAAAATATTTTGCCTAATATACACTCAAATTCGATATTTTAATAATCTATACTGACTCAGTATAGATGGCACTACACATATTCATCAAAATATTGATAATATTCTATTACAATACCAAGTATTTGATTTTTTAAATGTCTTGGACATCCGTGTTCGCTCGCATATGTTCCGTACATCTGTGTCCGCTTGGTATTCAAGTGGTTAAAGAAGAGTTTTAAAATTGCATTTATGTTAATTATTGAGTTAGACCAAGGAAGCCCAACCGGTAGATCGTGATCGACCGGTCGATCCCAAAGCAAAATTTGGTCGATCCCAAAAGCTTCCGTAAATTTCGAAAAAGTATATAATTTGATATAACATACCTATATTATGATATGTATTTCGCATTTAAAATAAACATTTCTAAGTTTGAATAAGGGAAAAAACACTAAATACAATTTCCTATAAGAATCACGTTAGAAGTTGTTCGCGAGAAAATTTAAGATTGAAAAGTCCATCCTAGGACAAAAAAAAGTTGGGCATCCTTGTAAACTATCTTGGGAAAGGGGAAAGAGAATTCTGAACAATGGCGAAAGGAGAGAATTCGTCGTAGCACCTTTGACATTTTTCAGTCCTTTAAAATACGTTGATCGGTGGTCACTCAGAGGAAGACGATGATTCCGTGACGGATCTCACAGATTCAAGTCCGAACAGCATTTTCTTCGATCGATTTCTGTTCAAAGGCATAGGTGTTTGTCATATCTAAAATATTACCTCCCAGCCTTCCAATCCTAAAATAAATGAGGCAAGCGAGAGCGATTAATTGACCACTAGTTCTGTCCTAGCTCTGTCCTTTCAAGAGATTAAAGTACTTAATTGTAATTCATATAAAAATAAAATTAATTCCGTTATTTTCATATTTTATCATGTAATAACATACCATCTTTTTCCGAAAATAAGACATCCTCCGAAAATAAGCCCTAGCACGATTTTCATGTTTTTTTGGAATATAAGCCCTCCCCGAAAAATGAGTGCAAAAAGAAAGAGCTATTCCATCGAGAACAAAAAGGGAATCGTGGAGGACTCTTGGGACGTAAATCTTGTAGCCTTGTGTAAAGAGAAGATGTTGGATCTCCATATGGTTCGATAATGGCGAGCAGACTACGATAACCTGGGCCAGGGAAATGAGAAGAAACGCAAGGTTGAATCAGATCGGCAACCGTTATTTTCTGAGCTGGAAGAAAACTTCTGGGAATGGCTTTGGTTGTGCGGAGGGCTGATATCCAAAAATTTGCCCTCGAGCTAACCTCTTGTCTTTATGGCATTGCCTGTAAAATCAAATATTTTAAATAAAATTTAAATTGGCGTCTCAGATACAATCAGCTTTTATGAATTTCACTAAAGTAG
The DNA here is from genome assembly GCA_030503985.1 of Himalopsyche tibetana. Classification (NCBI taxonomy): domain Eukaryota; kingdom Metazoa; phylum Arthropoda; class Insecta; order Trichoptera; family Rhyacophilidae; genus Himalopsyche; species Himalopsyche tibetana. Next base: position 4,084,902 of record JAPJYX010000011.1, on the reverse strand, counting down.
CAAAAAATACAATCTTATATTAATTATTATTGACAGCATTCCTGACTTATTTTTTATGACTTATATTGAGTAGGTATTGAAAAATAAACAAAGATCCTTAACTCAATTTCTTATTTAAATGTACTTTAAATTTATATTTGTAAATAAAATAAGTTTTTTTATTGATGAAATGAGAATTTAAATAGCTATTGAGCTATTGGGTTAGTATTTTATTAAGCTAGTGGTAAATTTTTCCTATATCTAACATATGTATTAGAAATAAGAACTCATAAATTTGTATTTCATATGGTTGCATTATATCAGCTTGATGATTTTGTGGATTGTTTACATTCTGCATAATAACTGAAGATCGAAATAGGTAGGATTTTTTCCCCTACTATTCAACAATCTTGCTCAAATCAAAATCCGTTTACTTCCAGACTTGGATTTAGAATTATAGGACTTGCTGACATTGAAAAGTGGAATCTCATCAGGAAAGGCATAGTAATAGATAATAGTAATTAACTAGAAATAAATTTAATTGTTGTAAAAAAAATGCAATCAAAGTTTCATTGATTCAATTCCTCGTATAGATATTTTATTGACCTTTTATTAAATATCTATATAACGTATTATGTATTATTTAATCGATTTATTAATTATAAATATATAACAAATGTATCTTTTTGTATTTTATTATTACTGACATCTGTGGTTCAATAGAAAAATGCGGTTTCGTTTTTGGTGAAGTTTCTGACAAACCAATACTACAAACATGAACATAGTTTGTTATTAGATAAACAGATGGTGCTAGTAAGAAGTTAATACAACAAAAATGGTTTATATATCACATTATAAAAATGTGATATTATTTATACTTACATACATCAGATATGATAATTTTCTGTTTTTATTAGTAGGAAAAGCACCATAAGGACGCCGTCCCGCAAAATCTACATTGGGCCCATTTTTAAAGGTAAGAGTCACGGTCTACAGAAACACCTATAATTAAGACAAATTATTAAATTGCTCGTATACAAAAAATCGTTTAATTGATAGAATCAAGCTTAGTATCAGTGGCGGATTAAGCACTTGAGAGGCCCCAGGCGCAATAAAATTTGGAGGCCCTGTTTTTCGGATAATATTAAAATTTCAGAAAATTCCGTGTAAATAATAAAAACACATTAAAATCTGAACAAAACTATATAGGCTATATAGCATAAACTATTTTTGAGGCCCCCAAGATTCGGAGGCCCCGAGCGAGCGCCTCATGCGCTTATAGGGTAATCCGCCACTGCTTAGTATGATTTGCAAATCATCCCAGTTGAGTTAGGCATTCCTTATTATTATAAATACCAAAACGCACTATTTAATTTTGAAAAAAAATAGTGAACGTTAACAAAATCAAATATATCGATAATTACATTAAGGTATATATTTTTTAGTGGTAAGCTAATCGCTCTCGATACGCGTTCATAGGATAGGATAGATGAGAGGGGGAATTCAAGAGATCACATACATCCATGCCTTTGAACAGAAAACAGCTTACCACTAATCCTGTCCTAGCCCTATCCTTCTATCCCTACTCTCTTTGTAAAAAGAGAGGTTGAGCAACCGAGTAACAAGCAGTTCTCGTAGAAACACTTCTGTTGAGATAAACTCCACATTGGGAGCGGACATGGTTTTTAAAAAAATATATTTTTCTCTCGTAGGTATACTATTTCAAAATTTCATTTTATATGAATGTCCAATAAAAGCTTTAAAAAAACTTAACGTCATGATTTTGCTAACGTTTATTAATTTTTTAAAAAATAAATATTATATTTTGGTATTGATTGAATCTCGGTTAATATGATGTTCAAAACATCTCAGTCATTCCTTATTATTATATTCTAATACAGGGTTTCCCAACCTATGTTCCGCGGGATCTAAATAGATGTTCCGTCAAAATTTGGGATGGTCATATACTCTACAACAGAAGTAAACATCTTCTACTTCATATTAAAAATCGAGAAATGGTAAATCTCCACTGATGTTTAAAACGTCAAATACCTACATACATGCGGAGTTTTGAATCACTAAGAGCATTGTTTACTCTTATTTTTATGTAACACGTCTTAAAAATAAAAAATAGGTGATTTATTAACATATATTTTTACTATTATGAATTACCCGACCTAAAACATAAGCTGTGTTCCGGTAACGTTTCCAGATTTGCGAAGTGTTCTATTGCACAATATGTGTGGGAAACCCTATTCTAATAAAATGTATCAGTAAAAAATTAAAAGGAAAACAGTGGGGTGCTTGAGCAGTGACTTCATATCCTTTTTTCAATAAAAAATCGTATCCCAACTAAAACTTATCTCTAATGTTTTGAAAATCTTTTTAAGCTAGATTTTATCAATTACACGAATGTTTGTAAATACGCCTTTTTTTCTTAATTATTCGTATCACTGTAGACCGCTGCAAACTGTAATAACTTATTACTGCAAAAATATAGATACGCCCATATATTATTAAGCATACTCACTGTGTAATATTTATTCAACTGTGAAAATATTTGATTGTATAACTAGGTGAAAAATAATAACCTGAGTTTCTTAGCGAAATAAATACGAAAGCATATCATTAAAATAATACAGAAATACATTTAATGGAATATATTTTTTTTGATTTAAATAAATTGGATTTTAATAAAATAATTTTTCCAAGAGTGTCAATTAAAATGATGCTGAAATATTTAGTAACTCGTGTAAACGATTTTTTTAACGTTTTACCTTATTGATATTTCGTAACTCAAAATTTGTCGTCACTATAATATTAATTCACATTTTTTTCCGTAACGCACCACGTTTTCACATAATATGTATAATTAATTGAAAGTCGTAAAACAGTTTGGAAAATTGCAAAACGTACGAAGTAAACATTACGAGAAAATGTCAAAGCTTTGTCAAAAACTTTCACGAAAATTTCATTATAAACAAATACGTTACGTAACTTATTGCAAAATTTGCACTTCATATATCAATCATGTTTTTTGTTGTTGCATCTAACGCGAAAGTAAATAATGATGATGTATTTTTAATACCGATATCGTTATAGCAATATTATACCTTAGTGTTGAATATAAGATATTTAAAAAAAATCATCATGGTCGGTGCCATCGCCCGGAGACAATTTTGGTTGTTTCTCAAAATTTTTTACTTTCCTTCAATAGCTGATATCTAAAGTAAAAAGTCGTTCTCCATTTTCCAATTATTTAATGATACGTATTTGTTACTCATTTTCTTATCTCATTTTCTCAAAGCTGGATTTGGGCTAGCTTAACCTCAAACTCCTCATATGATGAATACAAAAATACCTTAAAAACCTTCATAAAAGTAAGCTTTCATAAATTGTCTCTGGATTTTACGTCACTTTGGATCACTCTATTTTTTTTTAGACGGGACGTTCCCATCGCAACGATATATTATTTAAATATTTATCCAGTTTTGGATCTCTTCTTTACAGCATCGTTTCAATGTCAACAAAAAAATGTAAATCAATTTTTAAAAAAAAATCTACGGACTTACATTCAAAAAAAATATTTTTGAGAGGTTGTATAAATTTTGACATATTTTTTAAGATTTTCTCATTGTTCTAGTATTTTTAGCATTTCTCAACAATTAATAATTGGTTGGTACATAATACTATCAACTGTTAATCGTTGGTAGGGTCGTACAATAAAATAAAAATTTAACTTTAATTCATTGAATTCGATTTCGGTTTTCTAATTTTATTTTTCTGGCGCTAAAATCCGGGGTGAAATCTTGGCAGTCATTAATTAATCTTCTTCATTCATTTCACTCATCTGCCTTTCTAAGCCAGTTGCTAAGGTGTGCACTTTCAAGTCTTGTGGCACCCATCCAGCCAGTGAAGTCACTGTCTTCCATCGCTCTGTCTTCCTTCAGGAGTATCAAACGTAAGACGATCTGTAGATTAACTGTCATTCATCTAGTATTTAAATGATTAAAGCTATATGTGTACCCTAATAAAATGTATAGTATGTATATGTCCATGTATGTCTTACTTTTCTTGCATTCACAAATGAATATTTGAGCAAGTCTAGATATTAAACTATGCACGAAATTAATAAGCAGTTGTTTTTACGATGTTTTACACTTAATTAACTTTATTAGAAGCATACTCTTTCTTGACTGAGAAAGATTAGGGCATTCAATTCCAGATCCGGAATTTCGGGATTCACAATATTTTATTTCCGGTTTCCCAGAATCTCGGCAATCGTGAATTTTTTCAAAAATATAATTATAATAATCAGGACAGATGTAGAGTTTATTTTATTAATTTTAGCTTTTTGTGTAGTTTGAATTATTTGATTTTATAACAAACGTCAAATTAATGACAGCGGCTTCACTAAAAAAGCTGTTGAATTTGCAAGTGTAGTATGAAGGTATTAAATAAGTCTGTACTTAACCAAACTAAGGTTCACTGGAGAAATCTTTTTAAATTGTGAAATATGGCAGTAACTCAGGAAGAATTTATTTATTAAATATTAGAGTTAAACCAGAAATCCCAGTTTTAGTATTTAGACAATCATGTGATTCCGGAATCTCGGATCCCGAGATTGGAAACCCTAGTAAAGACTGCCTAAACCAAACATCTACTACATTTACATCAAAAACATATGATTCTCACCAACTTGTTAATTGTATTGATTAATTGCAGAATCCCAGCATCTCGTAACCTTTACAATATTTCAAATTTAATTTGATCGTTTTTATTTTATTACGCGTCAAGATATTATTTATTTCAACGAATACGCTTCAACAACAAACACGCGATAAATCAAAAATCTCATTTGTTAATACTTTACCTTACTAATTTTATGTGTTAATTGATAAAATTCACACTTGGTATGCGAGAATCTCATTTCATATACAGCATCGTCTACAATTTTTTTTTCGATCCGATGGTAGATATCATCTGCTTTGTTCTTTCTACCAGAGGCTTGGAGCGGAGCTTGGAACTGGAGCATGGAGCAGTGGAACAACGGCATTTTCCCGGAGCAGAAGTGGAGTGGGCTCCAAAAATATATGTAAAAAAATATACTTAATACTTTATTGGAGCAATTAAAGAAATAGAGACAGTCCAAGTCTCTGCTTTTTATTTACCATATCTGCCCACTTGAGAATTATCACGAACCACCTTCAAGATTATCATTCTCCACCTCTAATCGCTTTGATTTGTCCTATTCCATTACTATCGCTTTTTGGTTACATCGAATACATCATATAGAAAGTATTTGAAGGTATTCCTGGCTGTTGGAATTCTTCGATCAAATGAAATGGAAAGGTGGACTAATGCTCTTTAGGTAAAGCATTCACACTTCAAATCACTTGTCACTGACGTTTATAACGTATGTATGTATGATCTTCGACGAAGCACGTAGCGGTCTGGTATGTTGTACAATACAATCTCTAAAATTTTCACTTTATCAAACCATATTTAGATAAACATATATCACAGATTTATTTTATGGCATGGTACAAATCCAAAATAAATCTAACACATTTTTTTATAAAATACTACTTGGCTCACTTCACCTGTAATGGGATCATATTTTCACCTACGTTTCAGCGGCCTTTAATTATACTTTAAATATTGTTAGTTAAAGTAATTATTGATTCAACTGAGGACAATTTGACCGAATAATGCAGTTATATGCGCTTGATTGTCACTATACAATTTCAAGACCTATTGGATAATCTTATTTCTGATGTGTGCTTTCACATCTGAAACTCACCATCATCATCATTTGAACTTTGGCAAAAATCTTAACCTCTCTAGTTCTCGTACACTGCAATCTATTCAAATTGATTGAAAATATGGTAATAATAAAACACACAGTGATTACAAACAAACGTAACTTTATTTCCAAACAAAAAATAATCAACAATATTAAATTTACAATAAATGGCTACATACAAATACATATTATACATAACTACACGTTTCTTACTTAATATTCCGTTTAAATTTTCTTTACATAGATATTAATAAAATGAAGGCATATTTTATGTAACATTTTTAGCAGTAATTACTATTTAATATGCATCACTATAAGTTTATTAATGAAACTATTAAAGTAATAAAATTATGAAGCAATAATATATCCAATTATTTTCAATCTGTTTTATTTGCTGTTTCAAGTTCTGCTATAATGACTTGCCCGTTCTTTACTAAACTTACACCCACTGCCCCCTAAACGAAAGTACACCTATCCCTCGATTTACACGGTACTTTTTTTACACGTTTTCGCTTTTACACGGTTTAAAAAAGTTAACTTGAAAATTTTAATTCTTCATATTCGTAAGTAAAAAACGAGTACATAATTTTTAATTACGTGTTTTATAACTTGAATAATATCTGTAGCCTTATTATGTCGAAAGAAGTAAAAAGAAAAGTTATTTTGTTAGCAACCAAAATATTTTTTTTGGATCGTTTACAAAACGGAGAAAGAGTAATAGATGTAAGAATAGAGTAATACAAAAAAATGAAAACTCAATTAGAAAGAGTGTAGCAGTTGGCACTACGAGTACGAGCACAACTTCATATATCAGAGATATTGCAATGGAAAACATGGAGAAGGCATTAATGATTTGGATAGAGGACCAGACTCAAAAACGGATGCCAATTGATTAATGCTATTACAAATAAAGCATTGAGGATTTATGAAAAAAATAAAAAGAAGAAACCATCCTCTTCTTCATTTGAAAAGAAGCATACTTTCACAGCAAGTCATCAAGTCAAGTCACAGTGATTTGTAATAGTGATGAATGATAAAAACTCTACCAACCGTTGCAATATTTTTTTAATGAATCTTTTGAATTTCATTTTTTTGTTACTCTATAAGCTTTACCTGTATTTAATTAATAAAAAAATAAGTATGTTTATAATTTTTAATAATATTGTTTTTTATGTATTTTAGAAAACAACCAAATTATGCGTTTTCCGTGTACTTTTCGATTTACACGGTTTTACATTTAAAAATATACAATTTCGATTTACACGTTTTTCTCAGGAACCTATCTACCGTGTAAATCGAGGGATAGGTGTAATATATTTTTTTATTTTTTTCTGCGAAATGGTTCATAAATAGGTGATTGAAGAATCATGATTTTTAACAACAATGGTAATGTAGTTTCTTGTAATGTTTACTAAAGAGAGGGGTGCAAATAAGTTGATGGATTATAGACGACGCAAGTTTATGGATAAAATGTTTGTCTTTTGTGACAATCTGTTATATTATGTTCAGTGAAAACAACTGATAAAGTTTATCCGTCAATGGGCTATAAAACGTATTATTCATTATATTCAAAAATATATTGTTATCATTAAAAATATCGACTACATGCATGTACTTTACAAATGTGTTTACTTCAGATTATCGATAGACATATTGAAGAAAAAAAAACTTTAATTATGTCGGATTAATAATGAGAATATATGAATGTTATACTTTTTAAATTTTAAATAAATACTAGTTATAATAACAAATAAACATTGATTATTAGAATTTATTTTGAATGTTTTTATGTTTAAAAATTGTTTTAATGTTAACGATTAATAATTAAGCGATTAATCCTTGTGTGGGGAAAATTTAAAGCAGGTAATGTAAAATGATAAATTTGTCAGTGAATTATAAGCTACCAAAGAATTTGTTTGTATTTACATTTATATTAGACAAGTGAAGTCGTCGTCACTGATTATTAAGTGACGTGCTTGCACAAATACAGTCTGCTTCGCTTACATGTTTCATTGCTATTTTAAAAAAACTTTTATATTACATTATAATACTTGCGAATAGATTTCAATAAAGTGTAAAGGTTAATGTTGTTATGATTGAACAATATTTACATTCCTAATTTTAAATAGATACAATATATTTTTAATTAAAATCTATGATTATGACTTTCATAAAATATAACTTAAGAAAAACAATAGCTATCTACGTACTTTTTACTTCGAAATACACAAAATGAATTAAATAGTATTATGTAACAGTTTATTTATTATACAAATTCTTACATTCAAGAGCTGAAGAAAAAATATCAATATATGTTATAAATGTGCATTAAACTCATTTTAATTTTTTAAAAGCACAATTAATTTGACAATTAAATTTTATTATTTACGTAAATAATAATAATACTTCAACTTTAACTTAACACTCTAACCATGATTTCGATTTTAATTAACAGTCGGTATCTTAGCTACCGCATTGATTTACGATTCAAATGATATTTTGTATAGTATTCTTGCTGTCATTAATGTGTTTTGATGGATCAGCCTTTGACATAATAAATAAATAATTGAGTGAGCCTTTTTCTAAATCTCTACTTCCGGTTTAAATACAATACGACGCCACTTCGAATCCGTGAGTCTGATTTTAAACACAGACATTTGGTGTAGGGTGTCCAATCCCGGAGCCTTTTTCCAATCACGGGATTTCGGGATTAATTTATTTTGAATCCCGGGATCCCGGGATTGAGATTTTCTCACCGAGGAATTTGAAATCTCCGATTTGCGAATTTCGTGTAAATTTCGAGAATTTCTTCAAAATTTCTCAATCCCGAAATCCCGGGATCGCGGCCATCTCAATCCCGGAATTTCGGGATCAGAAAATTAACGGGATCCCGGATCCCGGGATTGGATGCCCTAATTGGGTGTTTTTTTCTTTTTAAGGCTTTTTTCATTTTCGTAAAACTCTTTCATGAAAAAGTATGGCTTTGTTTTTTTATTATATATTTCATGGATTGATAAAAGGAAGGGGGATTGAAACCATGAAAATACTTGTATTAATATTTGAAGTTTTAAAAAGTATCACTTGAAAATAAACTGACATGATAGTTCAAATTTATTCGTTTAGAAATGTATTTAGATGCCAGAAAATTATATTTATGATATCGGTCACAAAAATCAATGAAATTTTTAGCCTTTACCTGTATAAAAATACATAATAACTTCCTTAACGCAAGAGGTCGTAAGCAAAGAGATAAATTGTTAATGTCCACAATATATCGCCGAGGAAGCGTTGTTATTCGGGAACGTGTTAATTAAATTAACATAAATGAACACGGTTGGTAATGTCTGCACCGGTATAATGCCCCTGATTTGATTGTTAGTCATCGTATGCCAAATATACCTCAGTGGCGTAACTGCGATTCGAAGGCTCCGTGCCAACTTTCAGACGGGCTCATTTCTGCGACCCCAATTTCAAATGGATGGGCATTATGTACATGATAAATGAATTTAGATTAATGTACATTATTTTTTAACGCTGAGTATTCGTTAAAAACTATGAAACTTTGTCACGTTTTCAAAATAAAGAAAACGGGTGTTTCATAGCATTTAAAAATTTCATATATTTAAGTCTTAAACGATTTTAAAAGATTGCATATTATTTATTTTAATAAACTTACCACGTAAGAGATACATGATTATGTCGCACCCCTGTCTATCACTCATCATTGAAAACAAATTTCAGCAAACACTAACATTATAAGTGTGCGCGCAGAATAAATATCTTTGAGGACTGCTTGCGAGACAATAACAGAAATGTGTAAGTTAATTCCCATATTCGGTATAAGCTTTGGATCACTCATTACATTGTAAAAGATTTTAAATCTCATAAAATAAATACTTACAATCCTCTAAAGAAAAACGATATAAAGTAAAGATTAGCCTGCTTCTGAAATTAAATTATTAATCTTTTGAACTACTTTTTCTCACCGGCTGGTGTTAAATTTACAAATGGAGAATGATAAGACAATTTAGGTAAATTTAAGTAAACAAATCTCTATATCTGATAATGAAAATACGGATACACAGGTTACTTAACAGCTTAACGACCGTGGACGCGTATTTGAGTCTTTGAAAAACAAAGGTTACTGGCCGGCGGACACATATATGCGTATAGTGAAGTATCTGGAAGCTAAGAAAATTAAATTTTGTAAAGATATCTCAATTTGCTTCCAAATTTTAGTGAATTCAGTAAAATTATATTTTTTGCGAATTTATCGCAAAATTTTATTTCGCCAGGTGAAATTTTATAAAAAAAAACGTGCTTAATATGACTTTTTATATATTTTTATTTATTATGCAAAACAGTGCATGGTCAGCCTTTTAGCTGCCGTAGATAATTAGTAGTAATTACCTAGCACGCCAGCTATAATTTGCAACTATTAATTGAATTAGTTATTGACGAGATGACTTGTCTCTGGCGTGTTGAGCACGAAAATTTTTACGAGATATCTCGTCTGTGGCAGCCATCGAGTTAAAAGATAGCTCTGTATTTGGCCAACAATATGAGGAATAAATTGGTTTACCTTGTTGATCGTTATTGCGTTTCGGAAGACGAAAGATAAGCCGCGGCTGCATACACACAACGGATTATACTGGGGAGACAATCAACAACCAATTTGTGTATTTGATAATGAAAAAAAGTAAATTTCTAAGTAGTTTCTGAGTATTTAACTTTCCTAAAAAGGAACCGATAACAACAACAAAAAAATACACGGTTGTTTTGCGTATAATACAACCATAGATACAAAATAGTAATAACTCAATAAGCCGAGAAAATAGACATGAAAGTAAGCAGAACGATGCAACAACCGATTGGTGTCATTAATTCGATTATGACGCTTCAACCAAGCATCCAAGATTACCTTTATTCAAATCAATTTGGGAAGGCTTTGGCGGACAATTAAACACACGCTGGCCTGGCCCAAATAACAACCGTGACAAAATCTATTTATTCGCTTTGATGGATATGCCTCACTTTTAATTTCGATACCGAGTAATGCTGTGTTTGTTTTCAAACAGTACGGTTGGTTGAATATTTAAAGAAGTTTAATTATTATTTTTTTAAAAATATAAAAATTAAAGTTGTTCAATATCACAACCGACCAAATACTTAGAAATTCCGCTTATTTATTAATTAAAAATTGAACGACTCTCGAAAATTGAAATTCACATGTCGTCATCTATCTGGCAGAAGTTGGTAAGTAACAGATTGTATGTAACATAGATAATTGTATTATCAAAATATAGATGCAGTAATGCTGATCAGACACAAATGAGAGTTTAAAATTAATAAATAGGGACAGTTGCCTGTTTTTACTCAGCATTAATAATATTTGCCTATAAAAATTAATACTTTTTTTCTCAAAATGGTGTAATCAATGCAACACCTGAGTTATTCCAGACGAAAAATGTCTTTGTATACCAAAATATTTTTGTTAGTTATAACTTCTGCCAGAAATGTGACTAATACAACATATTCCGAGCAAAAAGTAATTTTAGGAAGTATATGTCAGTTAGAACCTTTTCAAATAAAGTAACGCGTATTGACAAATAGTTGATATAAAGTCTTATGGAATGTTTAACCTAATAAAATCAAATACACTTTTCCACATCCCTTTAGAAATATATGAGATAAATTGTTGTATTTTGTTTCGTAAATAACAAACATCTGTCTTGATGTAATACAAACCTTACATAGACTACGCGGTGCTTCCAATATGCCCAATCTCTTACAAACCTTTTTTTCTTCCTACCTTAAGTTTTTCAGTTATTTTGTGACAAAAGCATTCAAAAATAAAATTTCAATTAAGAATATATAGTACTGATAGGCCTTTGAAACGTATAGTTTTTTCTTACATTGTATTTTTCAAAAATAATGAATTCATGTCTTTGTCATCGACGTTTTTCAGACTCATCGTTTTGTATCCAAGAGAATCTATGACCTGTATTGTTCCCAACAATTTGAAAAAAAAATGTATTTTTATTCAAATAGTAAATATAGGTAGTCTTTGATATTCAACAACTCAAAAAAAATCTTTTTATAAATATCACTCTGAATTCATTAATGTTTTGTATACTTGAAAAAATCTTACAATTACTAAAAAATATTATGTTTCGTCATTCAATATAGACTGTCAATATAAAATCGTTCTTGAAAAAATATGAGTCAATCATAGGCGAAACCGCAAATCTTTGCATAAAAAAATATGGATATTTTCATCTTGATAATGCTTTTATCAATGGTCAATTGCCCAAACAATTGAAGATAAGCATTGACCGAATGAATAACATATGTGCATGATACATTTGTTAATCTATAATCATTCTAACCACAAGGAATTGCAAATCCGGATGAATTCAATAATAAACGCACACAAATATCTTTATCGTTACATTTTAGACTAAATTTCATATTAAATTAACCGTCTGTTGTATTAAAATATGACTTTAAAAATGGTAGTACATCACGATTGGAATCTTTTAATCTTGTTCGAATCTTTGTAAAAATAAGTCCGACTGCAGAAAAAAGCCTTCAACGCTTGCGGACGACCAGTCAATAAATAATTATACCGCAACTTATTTGCATTACCTTAACCGGTTTTTTGTTATTAAAAAAACACCCGAAACACCGGGATAACGACTTCAGTAACGCAGGTATTGCAATAATTATCGACGAATAATCGAATTACCAAAGCATTTGTATTGTTCCCTTTGCTTATCAACGCGTTATCTTGCATAAAAAGGTCCTTTTAAGTCTGATTTGTAAGGACATTTGACTGTCGTCTATGTAAAGGGTAAAGGATATCTAATTCCACTTTACTTACACTGTGCAAAACACTTCTCAAGTGTACAGAGCTAAAATTAAATCAGACAACTTGTACTGTTGCAAAAGCGCTGAATGTGACTTTCTTTGGTGGCTCCGTGCTGCAAGTCCTGACGACAGGCCTCTTCGAGCCTTCGGCCGTCAAGTTCTTCTTTATCACAGGCTTCAGCAGTACCTTTTCTTTCTTCTCTTTGCCGTCGTTTTTAGCAGGCCAGCTTTGTCTGATATTTCCTTGGCTGCCCGTCATGGTACCGAGCTCTTTCAGTTTATCCGTCAAACCGTAAAGTCTATTTGAAATATTTAAATAACTCATCGATCCGCCTAGTGTGTTTCTTTTATATTCAGGATTAAACATAACTTTACCATACTTATAGTCTTGCTTCTGAAACGCGTTCTTTTTCGACTCTTGAGGATATCCATGAGGGAGGGAATTTCTTTTATTATCTTGCATGGGCGCTACGACTATATAGTCCGGACTAGGCGTGGAGTAAATCTGTTGGTATTCTTGCATCTGAAGATTTCTCGGATTCCTCGGACTCTGCTTTCTTGGAAGTTGGAGAGGCGGAGGAGGTTGTATGGGTTGCGTGGCTGCCGGGGACGATGATAGACGATAATAAGCAGCCAAAGCGCGACGAGCTGGTCTCGCAAGGCTATGGAAAGCGCTGCTGGAGAAAGTAGATCTGCTGCGCCATTCTTCGCGATCTGACTCGTAACCGTTGCTTCCTGGAAACAATAAAGAAAAATGTTTTAATTTTTAAATACAAACAAAAAATCCTTTTTTTACCATAAAAGCAAATACAATTTTAGATTCGTTTGGCGCTTTTGTCCGCAGATTTCAATCTACATATTGCTTTTGATTATTTTTACATTCCTTTGAATAACTACAACTTATCCGATTTTATAAATCAAAAAAAAAAATTCAATGATAACGGAACTATAATGATAAGTAATATTTTAAGCTATGAATGATGGTGGCTTGTTCTTTGAAGTGTTTTTAGACAAAGTTTAAGTTAACGAGTATTTAATATATTTTTACATTGTCTAATGTGATAAAAAAAAAAGCCGTGATTGATACAATAAATATATCGATTAGCCGTCCCTGATAAAGTGTAACGTAAAAATATGTAAGACTAAATCATTTTTAATTTACTTATGGCAGATAATCAATCATAGACGAAAAAAAAATCGCAATTTTATTTGAAGATGTACACACGTTCTAACTCGCTCGCTTTCGAAATCAATGAATAGATACAAAAAAATCTTTAGTCCATCAAACAAATTAAAGCTGCAATAGCCATTTTGTGAAAGCGATATTTGCCCTTTGCACGTCCGAGAAAAAGTGAGAGGTAGAAATAATGTTTTTTATTCAGTAATGAAGGGACAGGGTACAACTACAAAAACGGCAGGTGAAAGGTTGCTAACTATTTTCGAATAATTTCTAATAAACGTTGTTTGCCGCGATACGTGAAAATCGGTTTCATTATAAAGTTTAGACCAGTGATGCAAAACCCGCTACCTAAACTGACATGTGCTACGGTCCACAAACTAAATACAATGTTTCCAAGGATCAATTAATATTTTTTTCGATATCAATTCTTGGTAACATTTTCGACAGTCAGCAGTGCAATTGTTCTCAATTAAATTCTATTCAGTGTATGTTACTCACGAAAAGTTTGCCAAAAGGCAGCTCTTTGGAAAGAAATAACATGCCATTTGCTTACTTTTTATAAGCACGTAATGCTTGCCGTAGATTAATACTTGATTATCTGGCATGCAGTTTATTTATAGAAAAATTATAAAAAATATTTATGTTTATATGTTGTTATAAGTAAATAAAATATGTTTATATATGTCAGGTCCTATGGCGCAGCGGTTAGCCTTGTTGGCTTCTGTGTCGTATCTCACGGGTTTGAGTTCCAGTACGAACAGCATTTTTTACTTTTAAAACTTGTATCATCTGCAGTCAATGAACGATTGGAAAGCAGACAAGTTAGTCGTCTTGTTAAATGGATTGTGCATCACTGGTTTACACACTGCTTATAGGCGTCGTTTTGATGTACTGACAAACGCATTAAAAATAATGATAAACATATATATACTAATTATTATAATGCTATCGATGGTGAATTTGTTTTATTATTCGCTATTCAATTGCATAGGAATAGGGCTTCCAATTAACCGGACTTTTCAACTAACCGGTTTTCGGCTTTTTTCTAGAAATAAAACCGGTTAACCGGTTTAAACCGAAATATAACGTATTTTGATTAGGTAGGTATGCAAAAAAAAAATTTTTTGTAGATTTTTTAAAATATTTGTCATAATGCTCCAATTTTAATGGAAAATCGATATTTATCTTAAAGATGGAATACAGAAGGCATAATATATATATACAGCAATGACAATCAAATGTGGAAAAATATTTTATGGTAAAATGTCAAATAAAAAAAATAGAGCTTGATAATAAAACTCATGATTGAGAATAACAAGCACTGTAATAATTATATTTATATACTATAAAACATATTAAATTATTTGAAAAAGTCATTTCTGTTCACAACATGGACAACTTTGATACAAGTAGATTTTTTTTAAAAAATTCATATGCATGTTATGTAAATTGTTTCCGCATCTACGCAGTAAATTCATTGCAAAAGATATTTCTTTTTGAAAAAAAAATGAAAAATAAGAAAAGAGTATTTTTGATGAAACGCGGTTAACCGAGTGAAATAAACCGGTTTTCGGTTTTTTTCAAAACATGCGATAAACCGGTTAACCGGTTTAGGTTTAAACCGGTTTGGAAGCCCTACATAGGAATGTATGTATTTATAAATTTCTAAAAAAAAATGTAATAAAATGATTGTCTTTACATATTTCAGTTAATATATCGACAATGCAGATATAAAAAAAATCTGTACACCTAAAAACTAGCGCTTCCTTTTAATGTATCAAAAAAATTCATTATCATCACTAACATTAGATGTGATTAATCATAAGACTTAGCCCAGAAAAAATAATAAAAATAAAAATACCATGAAGTATCTTCAAACATATGAAAGATATAATCTGCAATCATGTCTTATTGTTTCATATACCAAATGACACTTGGCTATATTGATAGACCACACTATCTCGGTGGGTACTGGGTACGCAGTCCAGTTTCTACATTCGCTTACACGAATGCAATTATTCCAAGGACTTTAAATAAATTGTATCAGCAAATATTTTGCGATTCAAAACAGATATAATAAAAAAAAATGAAAATTTTGACAGTCAAATAATATTGTTTCGTAGTCAAGCTCATCCAGCTTAAACTAAATAAACCAGCAGGCTAATTCAATTGTAATGTTCAGATATGAAAAACGAAAAGGAGAAATTGTTCACGACAACTTGGCAATCTGGCGGATATGTTTGTCCCGTCGGACCCACCAACTAACATTTCCGACAAATTATAAGCCATTTTTTATGTTTAGAGAGTCCTAAACTACATTCGGGTTCAAATCCCGGTACGGATAGTTTTATAAATTGATTTTTCAATCGATTTATGAATTTCTGTTCAAAGGCGTGGATGTATGTGATGTCTTGAATTCCCCCCTCTCACCCATCCTATCATTTGAACGGGGCGTATCGAGAGCGATTAGCTTACCACTAATCCTGTCTTAGCCTTATCCTTCTATCCCTACTCTCTTCGGAAAAAGAGACGTTGAGCAACTGAGTAACAAGCAGTTCTTGTAGAAACACTTCTGTTGAGATAAACTCCATTAGGAGTCCATATGTTCCACATTGGGAGCGGACATGGTTTGAAAACTACATTCGGATGCTTAAGGTTCAATTATTATTTTATTATTTAATCTCATATTTCCAGTCATGTCGCTCACGAATGCTTCTGACTCCTGGGCAATCTGATATTCAAATGTAACTCTCTGGCTATGTTTAGTTTAAAGTTTATACAATGACGGATTTAATCACATGGGAGGCCCTGTTTATTTAATAAACCAAAACTGAATTTAAAATATTTTATGGGCTTTAAAAATATATGCTATTTCGATAATTATCCATAAGCGCGCGCCTCGTGGGCATTTTCCAAAAAATCAGTAGTCAAAAGTGATGAAATTATAAAATTCATTTTATTTCCTACGGCAATATTTACCGACAAGATTTCTGCACATGTTTTACTCTCTAAAATTATAAAAAAAAGGAACGTACATTTATAAATAGGCATGCGGGCGGCGTGAGCAAACAATATAAATCACAAATTAATAAGTGAACTCGCAACCTTTGGCGTAGCAAGTTTGGTGTCGACGGCAGACCTGAGAGGTCTACGCGGCTGACCGACGCGGCGATGTGCCACAACCAAACCGCGGCGCGATGCGTGCCTCTTGAGAAATTGTGTTACGAAAATTAAACATGCAGGTACCATAATGACAGCGATCGACAACGCCGCAAATCAATTATTTATCAAATTAAATAATGTTTACGGTTAACACGTATTGCAAAACATTGTATTTTATGAAGATAAGCGGCTATATTCGTCGAAGAAATAATGCAATTGAAATTTTAAGTTTAAAAATAAAAAAACTTACTTACTTAAGTGTGTTTGGTTATACAAAATGATTTTTTAATATCATTCCTTTGTCTCGAATAAATCAGGTGTGCATTTAGTATACCAGTTTGCCAAAAAAGCATCTGAAAATCATAGAGAATCTATATATTAATAGTCGATAAAATAATCACTCGCTTTTCACTTTTCACTTTTCACAAATGTGTGCGTACTGATGTCCTCGGGTCTTTTTCTTCTTTTACGAAATGTATTTGTTAGCGTATTTGCAAATTAGTTGAATAAAATATATATACTACAAAAAATGGTTGTTAGCAAACTTGAACATTATTCCAAAAATTCAATAATTTACGAAATTTCTGCTCCTACGAAAAATGGTTGTTAGCAAACTTGAACATTATTCATAAATTCAATAATTTACGAAATTTCTGCTCCTACGAAAAATGGTTGTTAGCAAACTTGAACATTATTCCAAATATTAAATAATTTACGAAATTTCTGCTCCTACGAAAAATGGTTGTTAGCAAACTCGAACATTATTCCAAATATTAAATAATTTACGAAATTTCTGCTCCTACGAAAAATGGTTGTTAGCAAACATGAACATTATTCCAAATATTAAATAATTTACGAAATTTCTGCTACTACGAAAAATGGTTGTTAGCAAACATGAACATTATTCCAAATATTAAATAATTTACGAAATTTCTGCTCCTACGAAAAATGGTTGTTAGCAAACTTGAACATTATTCCAAATATTAAATAATTTACGAAATTTCTGCTCCTACGAAAAATGGTTGTTAGCAAACATGAACATTATTCCAAATATTAAATAATTTACGAAATTTCTGCTACTACGAAAAATGATTGTTAGCAAACTTGAACATTATTCCAAAAAATAAATAATTTACGAAATTTCTGCTACTACGAAAAATGGTTGTTAGCAAACTTGAACATTATTCCAAATATTAAATAATTTACGAAATTTCTGCTCCTACGAAAAATGGTTGTTAGCAAACTTGAACATTATTCCAAATATTAAATAATTTACGAAATTTCTGCTCCTACGAAAAATGGTTGTTAGCAAACTTGAACATTATTCCAAATATTAAATAATTTACGAAATTTCTGCTCCTACGAAAAATGGTTGTTAGCAAACTTGAACATTATTCCAAAAAATAAATAATTTACGAAATTTCGGCTACTACGAAAAATGGTTGTTAGCAAACTTGAACATTATTCCAAATATTAAATAATTTACGAAATTTCTGCTACAACAAAAAATGGTTGTTAGCAAACTTGAACATTATTCCAAATATTAAATAATTTACGAAATTTCTGCTCCTACGAAAAATGGTTGTTAGCAAACATGAATATTATTCCAAATATTAAATAATTTACGAAATTTCTGCTCCTACGAAAAATGGTTGTTAGCAAACTTGAACATTATTCCAAATATTAAATAATTTACGAAATTTCTGCTCCTACGAAAAATGGTTGTTAGCAAACTTAAACATTATTCCAAAAATTAAATAATTTACGAAATTTCGGCTACTACGAAAAATGGTTGTTAGCAAACTTGAACATTATTCCAAATATTAAATAATTTATGAAATTTCTGCTACAACGAAAAATGGTTGTTAGCAAACTTGAACATTATTCCAAATATTAAATAATTTACGAAATTTCGGCTAACTATAAAAAATGGTTGTTAGCAAACTTAAACATTATTCCAAAAATTAAATAATTTACGAAATTTCTGCTAACTATAAAAATAAAATAAATAAAAATAAAATAAAATAAAATAAAATAAAATAAAATAAAATAACATAAAATAAAATAAAATAAAATAAAATAAAATAAAATAAAATAAAATAAAATAAAATAAAATAAAATAAAATAAAATAAAATAAAATAAAATAAAATAAAATAAAATAAAATAAAATAAAATAAAATAAAATAAAATAAAATAAAATAAAATAAAATAAAATAAAATAAAATAAAATAAAATAAAATAAAATAAAATAAAATAAAATAAAATAAAATAAAATAAAATAAAATACCATAAAATAAAATAAAATTAAATACTTTGCAACAAAAATCTCACGTTGCTGGGCAACGGGCTTACAGCTAGTTATTATTAATGCTAGGTTAAAGACAGGCAATTTTCCCTGTATATTTATTTTAAACTCTTATTTTTATAATATTAGCATTAATGCATATATATTTTGATATTATACATATCTATGTAACAGAAAATAATGGTTCTAAATGCTTAAAAATTTAATTTCTTGTTTACGCAGAATTATCAATCTGTTAGTTACCAAATTCTGCCAGAACAGTGATGATATGCAACTCGAGAGTTATCTTCAACACAAAACAACAATTTTAGATCAAACAGATGATGCCCGTGGAGGTATTTATGATATAAATCATCCTCTGTCGTTTGACAGCGATTCCTATACGTCATGTAACAAACGCGACAGTGACCATTATGATTACCATTAACGGTGACGGAGAAGAAGGATTGTATGTCCACATATGCATCTTTACATCTGTGCAGTACCTGACAGCTAGTATCACTTTTAAATGCTGATTAATTGATACTAACATTACTAACTAAACATTTTTCAGAATACTAATTGTGGAATACGAACGATATAACATAATTTTTTCATTACATTTTAGGTGCAAATATCTTGTTGTCGGACAATGGACTTTTATAACTAGATCATTTGGTTAATGTTTGCAAACCTTTATTATAATGAGGTCAAAAAAAGTACAAATTTCAAAAAACAAAGAGGTTGATAGTATTTTTGACATTACATCATCGTCAGACCTGGTCTGTACACGTTTTTTCATAACGCTTGTAAAATTAATCAATCTTCGCTCCAAGTAAAGAGAATATGAACTTCTGATGGAGTTTATCACAATAGTAATATTTCTACGAGAACTGCTGTTATTCAGTAGCTAAACCTCTCTTTTTAAGAGAGAAGTGATAGAATCAGAAATCTTTTACCTTACATTATTATTGACAATCCTTAGTGCATTTTTTTATACGAACAATCAATGCATAATGACATAAAAATATGTTTTATTTTGTATTAAATAAACTTAATGAATATGACCTAAGTAAGCCCATTCAAATTAAAACCATCGTTTATACTTTGATGTCAAGCCAAAAATTATAAATCGAATATTTATTTTTATTTTATCAAATCATCCCCAGAGTCAAGATCAGCGACTTGTTTGTGTTCGTATTATTATTCAAGTAATTTGAAGTTTTATGCTTCTGAAAACTTTTTCGTGTATTTTATTAAATTTATATTAAAATTGTTGACCAACCATGCTGCAAACAATCGAATAATAAAATATGACGCTTCGCGGTTCGACGGACGATGATGAGAGGAGTATGTGGTCATAAGATCTGTCCCCAATAATATCACTTGTTATATGAAGAAAAGTATTCAATACACATCGATAAGGTACAAAAATAGAAAACGATGCGACGCGACCAAGTCGTGCGCGCTGACAATAAAGTTCATAAATTAAAGACCGTTTTTAAAACAAGAAACATTCTTAAACCAGGTAACGTGTGTACGAATCTTTATCTAGGCTGTGGTAAATATATTTTATTATACCAGTTTGTTAAAATAAAACATTTATTTGTAGAGGCAATTATTGTTTAATGCTCGTTTATTGATTTTAAATTCTTGTTTTTTTATATCAGCATTAATGCATCTATATTTTGATATTATAATTATATATGTGAGATAAAATATAAATAAAAAATAAAGGATTTATCCAAAAGTACGAAATTTTTAATCGACTATTTGTCTAAAACTATCAATTTGTTTCTTATCAACTTCCCATAGAACGGTGACGATATTTGAAAATTAATCCGTCATAAAACGATGCGGGATATTTTTGTTGAATAGTGCAAACGACAACAATAAAAAAACACAATCATAAGCAGAAAAAAATAATAATTGAAAAAAAAATCTAATCACAGGTATTGTGCATTGCCTAGCTAGGTAATATGGGCGGATTATTCGTGCCGTCTTGCCTAAAAAAGCTGTACGTGCCAAAGTCTTCAAAAAGGGCAACAAACCAACTTCGGCTTTGATCCAGACATATTCATAAAAAAAACAGAGCACGCCCATAGATCGATCGATGTACGACTCTGATTTATCGAATATCTGCAGAGACGAAATCTATATTTTCATGAACTTTTTTTATCGCTAAACGCACATAATTAAATCATTATTCAAAGTATGGATTTATTGCACAGCTGGAAATTTATTACAAGATAGACAGACAACGATTGGGATAAAATGATCACGATTGAGACACAACTTGTCTGTTCTAATTCTGCATTTTATATAATATATACATCGGAACAGATTTCACTATCCGCAAGCCAGTTCCAAGCTCCTGATTTATATAATTTAAGATTTCGACTGAAGGTGCTTGGTGGAATTTCAATATTAAATTTGAATCGTTCAAACTATGTACATTCTAACAGATTTTGTCACTAACGACCCGGGTTTCGCCTTTCGGCATCTTCAGGCATTCAAGTGCACGGATGAACTTGGACTGACTGAAGATGCCGAAAGGCGAAACCCGGGTCGTTAGTGACAAAATCTGTGAGAATGTACACAGTTTGAACGATTCAAATTTAACTCCCGATTTATAAATGTGAAAACAAAAAGATGTTTTATTATTTAATATAATAAATGACTTCCGCCGAGAATCAACAGAAAAACGCTAAAAGTCATTCATGTTTGAATAGGAATTGACCTTGTAAAATCCATTGTAACAAGATCAAAAAAATGTATTTCTTACTAGTTTTCTGATGATGGCAAGATACCAAAATAGTGAACTATTTTACGCCGGGTTTGCGGTCCAGTGGTAAAAGTTGTTGGCCACGATTACAGTGCTCGCAGGTTCAAATCCCAGTACGGAGAGATTGACTAACAAAGTATTTTATGACAGCGTTTATCGATCAATTGAAACGACAAAAAGTCTTATGTTCTAAATATTCTATGAATCCACGATTACATACTACGAAAAATGAAAGCATTCAACGGCATAGTCTATTTTTCTTTGATAACACGACAGCAGCCAATTTCAATATTTCAACTTCAATTTTGCGCGTTCGACAAACCAATCTGTGAGTGATGATTACCCAAACTAAAAAACGTTTATTTGTTGCGAACAAGGAATGTTAAATGTGAAAAAAAACTGATCCAATCGATGACTTACTCACTTAACGTGACTAGTCGAACAGTACGTAAACATTCCTATTATTACTTTGTTTTTGAAGCATCTCTTTTGATCCCGGAAAGTCACATTGAAGCTGTGAATCACGTGAAACATTATTGATTTTAAATGAAAAAAATATGCCAAAGCTTGACGCGTAGTTTTTTCAAATGTTTTCCATAGAATTGACTACTTCATTTTCAATATAAACCGTCGACGCGCAATCAGATACGTGATTCTTTTTTTTTTCTGGGAAACATTTTCCGAATATTTTTTTCGTAAAAAATAACCAAAATGTACTTTTTAAATTTGCAACATGTTGGTCATCGTTCAATTCATGAACACATTCAATATACACGATCCTTTGATGGGGGTAGTGTTAATCAATCAATCCCTTAACCATTGTTCACATTTACCAATGTTTAAAAATTTGATTGACTATTAACTGCACACCATGTGATTTGTATATATTTGCATGGCTTAAAAAAATATTTATAGGCGTTACAGCCAGCGGTAGGCTGCCAATATGTAAACAAGGGGCTCGCTTAATCTCAAAGAAATTCTCGGTGTTCAGGGGAAGGATTGATTTTTTTAATCTCTTTTATGCAATTATATGCAATACTAAAATAAGCAATCGATTGTTTCTAAATACACTTATAATATGTAATAATATGCAATTTACCGTAAACTTATCAATCTAAATGGCTAAAAATATAATACTGTGTATACCGAAACTGTCGTAGATAATATATAAGTCAGAAATTGCAGTTATATACTAATTTGATCTGAGTATATTGCTTTCTCGTGGATTAACAAGGGGCTCCCCGGCCTTTTACAAGTTAACTAGGGACTCGTGCGAGCCCCAAAGAGCCCCTTCCAGCCCACTTCCGATTACAGCTATTGAAAAATGAGCCAAAAAGTTCTGATTTCTTCTCAATTTCTCGGGTCAAAAATGATCACAAATTTGAGTAGAAAAACTATTAACTTTACTTGCAATTGAACCCACAAAAGCCTGGTCACTAGGACAAAGCTCTTGCCAACTAAACCACACCAGGTGACAAATATCTAATCATTTATGCTCAAATCGATGAGGTATAACAAATTGTAACAAGAGATTTCTCACCTATTATGGGTCTGGTTACAGGAGGTGCACCTCTCGTCGCATAGACCGGCATATCCTTCGGCATTGTCCTCTCGATCCTCTCCATGCTGACTTTGACGACCTGCCCCCTGACAATTTCAGCCTCATGCGCACCCGGCGGAGGAGGTGCTCTGCCTTTGATCCTCTTCAGGAGATGCTTACGCCTCTGCGGTTTCAGCGGGGCGTCGAGGATCTCAGAGCTGGACGCATGTCCGCTGCCATATTCCACGCTCGCGTAGTCTACGCTGTCGTACTCGACGTCGGTATAAATCAAGCCGTCTATTTCTCCCAGATCCGAAGACTTGCTTTCCACCGACATGTGAGTGACTCCATTGTTATCAGTCACTTGCATTAAATCGTATTCAGGTTTCATTGGTTTACTTTTATCATTATTCACTTTCGAATAATCTTTATTCTCCTTGGAATCTTTGCCTAATTTATTGCGAATTTGTTGACCGTTTTGCAAACCACTTCCAGGAATATAATCAAGACTCTTGATCGGATAGCTATTATTCTGGATGTTGTTATTGTTAGAGTAATCAAAGTTTTTATTATAATACTGTTGATTAGAACCAAGATTGTTGGTTTTGTATTCAAATACTTTGGTATAGTGACCAGGCGTGGAGCTGGCTTCGCTTGAACTGTAGTCAACGCTAGATTTACTTTTGGTTGAAGGACTAGGGCTCGCGCTTCCGTCGCTCATCTCCGAAGACGAGGACGAAGTTAACCTGTTTCTCATTTTGAAATATTTATATGTGAACAAAGTCCTTCTGAATTCTTGTTCACTGTCGAACTGCAGAACGATTTCTTCTCTCAAGTGATTCTTTAAAACTTCGACAATCAGAGTTTTGTCGAATTCTATTGCATCTTCTGCAAAACAGTCAATGATTTCGTCGATCTTGTAAAACTCCACTTTAATGGAATCTTTTTTGTTTATATCTACGTTCTCTTTGTCGATATTATTAATGACTTCGTTCGTGTTGTATTTGAGTTCTAGTTCATCTTTGGCGTTGAACGCGACCAATACAGTGAATTGCTTGTTTGGCTCAGATCTGAGCGAAGACTTCCAGTCTGGTCTTCCTCCATTCTGTGTTCTGACTGTCCTTGCCAGAATTCTGGCTGCTCCTTTGCATAGAACATTTTTCTTGCCAGCGATAGTCATCTGGAACAAAAATAATTGAATAAATATTAGCTTAGTTGTAGATTTTTTGGTTTTAGTAATTTTAACTGTATAAAATCGTAACACAAACTTTTGCAAAGGTTGTAATAAAATTCTCTGCGGTTAATCACATAAAAATATCAATGAACAAGCTAGTGACTGACTTAACGATTGCGACACAAATATCAACCAAACTGAGAGTCTCCAAGAGCAATCGTAAAAAATACGTGTCCTTTAAAATTACTATACTAGGTTAATTATATACATATACTTTGAATTTCGAGCGAATAAAAGCTATTTAAGCAACTCAAAGATACATTGAAATTTCAAATAATCACATTTCAAATGGTTACATAAAGAGAAGTGGTTTAAGGCATATCACAATCAACAGGTAAACTATGACTGGCGTAAGTTGGCTGGTGGAAGGAAGCTGGAAACATATCAATATTATTCGCTTACCTATCACTATATCATACATAATATTGATTTTTTACATGCTTGTTTTCCATGAGTTTGCAACGTATATTATTTGTCAAACGGCAATTAGTATCGTTTACTAATTGTTTTAAAACTATGTTTTCAGTTTTCTTATTGATTGATTAGTTTAAGTTATGGAAAATAAGAAATCATGAGGCAAAGAAAACAAAGCTAGTAAGAGCATAGTTAAAAGCAGTATTTCGTTGTATGTATTCTTTAGAACTACGTTTAAGCTTACATTAACTCAACAACAGATACTAGCTTAGAAAAAATACCTTTACATCC
Organism: Himalopsyche tibetana; assembly: GCA_030503985.1. Taxonomy (NCBI): domain Eukaryota; kingdom Metazoa; phylum Arthropoda; class Insecta; order Trichoptera; family Rhyacophilidae; genus Himalopsyche; species Himalopsyche tibetana. Next base: position 4,059,356 of record JAPJYX010000011.1, on the reverse strand, counting down.
ACTCAAACATTCTAACTTCTATTGCAAGTTCAATAAAAAGACTTCAGTGTTTCTTGTACGATAAAAATATGGGATTATTCAAAGAAAATTAGTAAAAAAATAATTGATAATTTATTATTTATTATTAATTACATAAGCGTCTTGTAAGGGTTTTAGCAATGGTGATTAATTGATATTTTTTTGGTGAAAATACACATATATAATTCTTACTGATGTGATTGTGCAACCATTTGAAACTTATGTATTAAATCACTGGATGACTTACGTCAGTAACCACTTAAATTTGAAAGCAAAGCATCGTACAAGCTTAATTTTAAATGTATTTATTTGATAATATAGTTTTCAAGTAAACAAGGTTAATGATCAACGTTTAATAACATTTCAAACGATACAATCACGGATTGAATTGTGAGGTCTGGCACTTTTTTCAATTCGGCAAAAGTGTCAATCAACATATCTCATTTTCAACACTTCAGATAACGACATGATACTTCCGTATGGATGGCATGTAATTCTCTCGTCGGCGTTTTTTGTCGTGTTTCGTGGCCCAGTGGCACGACTTGACACGATCGCTCGTGGGTCATTGCCAATGGGGCACAAAAAAATGACTAAACGAGACTGAAGAAAGTAATCTTATCGCCGGACGGTGTGAAATCGCACGATATGAAAAGAGCCGTCAAAAATGTAAGAACGAACGCAGAAAAAAAAAACAACGAAATATAAATAGCAAAATTTGCCAGTTACACTGTGATTAATCTGCGATTTTGTACTTTCGCTCCGGATTCTTTTGTGATGCTGGCGTCTTTGGACATGGCTGCTTTGGACATACTGAATACTATCACTTTTCATTCATCATTACAAACAAGGTGCTTACTAGGGCTTAAACAGAAACCAAATAAAAAATAAACCTAAACTTTGCTTTAATAACCGGATTTCGAACTTTCCCGAAAACAGAAATTTAATTGAAATAGCGAAAAATCACATTTTCAAACTTTGTTTATTTATTATAGGCAATTTTGTAATAAGTTGCTAAAATTTACGAAGAATTAGTTTAGTGTTCCTATTCGGCGTCGGACTAATTATAACTTACCCATACTCGAAAAATGTATCCAACGTAAAATAAACCTAACTTTAATATTATCAACGAATCTATTTCATGTGTATTGACTGTTAAACAACATATGTTATTATGTTTTACTTTTAATCAAGGCAGTTTCAAGTAAAAACATTAACATTTTCAATTGAATAATAATATTATAGCCCAATTTCAACAACTGTTCTTCTGATAAATTTACTGCCTTGAGAAGTGGAAATTTTCAGCAACAATACTTTCGAAACTACACGCAGCTGCAGTAAAAAATCTGCGTGTAATGACGCTACTGTTATCAACTCGTAAAGTTTTTAAATTCCTTCACTAAGTTTCCTCTCCATCACCTGTTTTATACATTGTAATTATATGACTAATTCAATGACCTTTTCTACATTACAACTGCATATAATATTCTTATAAAAAATGGAGAGCACTATTGTTTGGTTTTTTTTATTTGGGTGTGACTCAATAATAATTATGACTCAATGTGATAATTTGTGATCTACAATGTCAATGAAAAACGACAATAGCTTTCAATAAAAACTGATAACCACTACTTTACAAAATGGATAGCGACCAAAAGAGCTTTTTTTGAATAAGCTTTTATATATACGATATTATTAAATGCACACAACCTTGAAGTGCAAGGAGACTTCTAAGCTGGCGTTTAATTGACTTAAGCTTATATTGACTAATGAAATTGTCTAGGAAAAACCTTTTTTTCAGTCTTTTTTCTTGGTTACAATTTTCAAACTTAAAAGCTAAATTTAGATACTAATTTGGCATTGATAGCTTACATACTTTTAATAGAACGTGTATCAAGTTTGATACATTGTGATTATCGAAAAAACCTATTTTGACAAAACTGTGAGTTACGTCCTTTTTATTTACAGTCGATATTATGACCGATGGGTAAACAGTGGTAAAATTTATCGCAAAAATTGTATTTAATTAAATATGACATTTACCGATCTCTGCACTATAGGCGACCTTTAAATATTATTTTAAACTCTGCCTAGGGGCGGCACATAGCCTAAGAACGTCATTGGCTCTTTTAAGAGTCTATGTACACCAAATTAGGAACGGATATGTTTAAAAAATATTTTAATTACAATACTAACACGACAGTATCAATTTATTATTGATAACTGAATGACCATTCAGGATCTTCAGCGCGGGATGATCTCTCTACTTGCTAGGCTAAATATATGGTTCGGGCTATCGATGTTTTTTGGCCACATCATTTCACCAATCTAGAGAGTTTTAATTTCATAAAATTATTGTTATTTCGAGGCGGTTAAAGCATACAAGTAATATAATGTAAACGTTCTGATGCTTAAGGCTGTCTCTCACTTGTCCATAATCGAGTAGAAAGCTTGCCTCGGGAGCGACCTGTCGGATTTATTGCAAACTACTATCGACACTGACTTGTATATAGCATAAACATAATATAAACGCATAAATAGCGGCCCGGATGACATTTTCGGTCCCTAAATTCAGAATCATCAGCACCATTCAAGTAGTTGAAATTTTAGCATAGTACACCAACAAAATAAAATCATTTTTTATCAATTGAGAATTAAGGATAAGTTCAAAAACTAACCTTAATAGAAAGGGTGTCCAATTACTTTGACAGATTTTGTTATTTTACAGTAATTCAAGTGTCTGTGTGAAATTATTAAAAATCTATGGTATTTGGTGCGGTGCATTAATTTACAATCAAAAACTTATTTGCAAAACTTAATTTTTCTAGGTATTTCCATTCGTCTCCTGCTGTAGCCCAGTTGGTTAAAGCTTGCTCTACCGATCACACAGGTCTGATTCCCGGTCAGATCACAGTGAATTTGAGATTAATTCAATTCAAAGTTGCGATCAAAGACTAGGTGTTTGTGATGTAAATCCACATTATTTCCTCTCCTCCCATCCGTCTTATCGTTTAATAACTGGGTGTAGCGATTAGACAACCACTAATCCTTTTCTAGCCTTATCATTCTTTCCCTACTACTCACTCCGAAAAAATTGAGGTTGAGCGACTGAGTAACAAACAGTTTTCGTAGAAAAAACTTTTGTTGAGATACCTCCATCAGGAGGCCATATTCTCGTCATAAGTTAAACGGGTCCCGATCTTATTAAAAAAAATTAGTACAAACGAGTATTTTATATTTTGAATAAAATTCACCAGTGAAAATCTAACAGTATTAACAGTCGGGTCTTATGGCGTAGCGGTTAGAGTTGTGGGCTTCCGTGCCAGACTTCAGGGGTTCGCGTTCCAGTACGAACAGGATTTTTAGATTTATGTTCGAAGCCATGGGTGTTTGTGATATACCATTTCCGATCCTTGCGAACTTGGCGTAGCGAGAGTGATTAGTTAACAACTAGTCCTGTCCTAGCATTGGCCTTCTATCCCTACTACTCTCTTTGAAAAAGAGATGTTGGGCGACTGAGTAACAGTTTTCGTAGAAAAACTACTGTTGAGATACCTCTATTAAGAGGCCATTGGGAGCGGACATAGATTAAAAGAATGTATTATGCTTGATTGGTTTATCAATAATATTAAGTTTGAAAAAATATAAAACGTATAAACCATTTGAAAACCTTTTAAAAAATCTTACACAGTGCCATCACATAAAACTAAGCCCGGACCTAATCTTCCAACATCCAAACTTACAATAAAATCATATAAGTGTAGCATTCTATATTATATTACACGACAAAAACTTTGAAATTAATGTTTAATATAACTTCAAATATACGTGTTTGACGTATTGGCAATAACGACCCTTTGAACACTCGCAGCATTATTTATTTACACAATCGGTTAGTCGTGATTTCAATTCTAATTATAATGATAATAAACCTCTAAAAAGTTAGTTCAATAATGTTACAGCGAGGCACAAAAAAGCATACAAAAAACCAAAGTACCTGCATTAAAATTGACAATGAACACGGAGTTCGACGGCACTTACTTCAAAACCTTTTAAAACAGTTCTTTGAACTCAATCTCGTCCCTATTATTGAAAATCAATTACTCGTAATTTATTTTGGAGCGAGTTTCATTTATTGTGGGAAATTTCTACTATTGTTCACAATGTTAAGCCCCAAGAATATATCCCCAAAGTTGGTATAAACTCGACGTAAACAGGTAGATAGAAATGAAATAAAACCAATCGCTCTAGTATCACGAAAACGTCTATTTAAGAACTTGCAATCACCGAATAAATTACATACAATATTTAACAGATAAAATTTTGAATTAATACAATACACAATAACTATTTTTAATAATTAGCTTGCTCACACGATTTTATAAAAGTTAAGAAAATTGATGTTAAACAAAATAAATTTTAATTTTCGTCGAAATGGAAAATTATCAGTTCTTTTGTCGCGGACGAAAAACCACAAAAGAAAAAAAACTGTAAGTGAGTTTACAACTAAAGGTATCTGGAAATAAATCCCAGAGACCGGGCAGTGTCCCCCACTCACGTTGTGTTCGGTTCGTGTCCCAAAGAGCAAGGAAGAAAGAAACAAAAATCACATCGGATATCGAAAAACAATGTTGCCATTTAAGGCCATAAACAATAAAACAATTGATTAATATCAATTAATCAATGGGTTACATGATAACAAAATTTAAACACAATTAATTTAGCGACAATTTTTTTTAAATTCTGCCAGTTTTCATCACAAAAGTAGTAGTGGGAGCGGGTGACAATAAACCCTACCGTATCAATATAATATAGTCAAAACTCGTGTGGCATCGCATTATTTGGTTTCTGACTACGTTTCTCCGACAATCACTGAAAATTTCTGCGAATAATGACATCCTTTGTAAAAGGAAGTGAAGTCGGACTATATTCCACTGATATCGCCTATTTGACGTTCGTGGGTTTTGGAATTTAAACTTTCAATTATGAATACAAACTAGATTTTTTCAATGTTAATTTTATACATCTTAAATATGCATAAATAATATAAATGACCCGCTTCGCGAAGTCATTGACCTCATCTGCCAAACACACACAGACACATGCATACATACACGGAGAAATATAAATATCGATGACGTACTTAAAATGGCGGTCATCAATCAGCTGAGAGAAATTTCAATCGCATTTTACGGAAAATGCTTTTTACTCGGCATGCTCGCCGTTGAATTCCTTTATAATTATTATGGCTGCGCGTTTATTACGCAAATTATTGTAATCGAGATTATGTCGCATGGTTAAAGTGATATTAATTGTTTCCCTGTTAACACAAGTATAATGTATTGAACACTTCACCAATCAGTATGCAGTACACGTCGGGCATATCTCTAAATCCTTAATACTAAAGATAACAGTATGCCACAGTTGTCTATAGTAAGCTTACAACATATTGACATTATGTATATAGTTGTAAACACAATTTAATTCCAGGAAACTGACACAAACACTTAAACGTAGTAGTAGTATTCTTATTATTTATATCAAGAACATTAATTGAACCGACACATCAAATTTTACAGGAGACTCAAAAAACGTGTTTTGATGATTTTGGGCCATATGCAAATTATGAATTATACACAACCTTGAAGAGCAAGGAGACTTCTAAACTGGTGTTTAATTGACATAATCTAAAATCGATTAAAGAAATTGTCTAGGAAAAACCTTTATTTCAGTCATTTTTCTTGGTTTAAATTTTTTACAAGGTCATCTTTTTCAAACATAAAAGCTAAATTTAGATAATAATTCAGCATTTGCTGCTTGCATCCTTTTGACAGAATGTGCATCAAGTTTGATACATTGTGATTATCGAAAAAAACCTGTTTTGAAAAAACTGTGGGCTACATCCTTTTTCCTTTCCACAGTCGATATGTATAAGTTAAAATGAAATTATAGAAAAATTTCGTTTTTTTTTAGACGACTCCGCAGCATTGGTAAATACTCAAAATTACGACAGTGGCGTTTACGGAAGGATTGTCGTACCACATTGCATTATACCTAAAGAAGAAATTTTATGTACTAGATATATACAATATACATATATATTGAAATAGCTTTTTACAGAAAAACTTAAAGATACTTTTGTAGTTTTAAAAAGTATCTGCCCTAAACGCGTATAACAACCAACGCGCCAGATATTTTAAAATTTTCAAATCACATAAAAGAATTTTCTCAAAGAGAATTTTAAAAGTCACTCAAGATGTCGAGATCAACTTAAAGACAAAAAAAACATCACAAAACCCTTTTTGACCAATACCTGAAACATTGAATTCTATATTGAAAACGACCTATATTTGGTATTGACCCTGTCGGGACTTTTACCCAATACTTAAAGCTCTTAAGTACCACTACTACAAAGTTTGGCATTTGTAACATAGCTGTAAGCGCCGTGCTTCGTGATTAAGGTTTTCAAGTAATTTCGAGGTAAATATTGTTGATTTGTTAACCCTATTGATAAAGTATTTTTTTTGGACTCTTCTCTTCGTATTTATCTTCAATAAAACGTTTTTTTAACCCTTAACCAGGCTGGGGGTTTATATTCTTCCCACCGGAATTTCGGCTTATTTTATTTCATTTCAAAAGAGATTATGCATTGCCTTTAATTTTTTCTCTAACAATTGTAAACAGACTTACTTTTAAGGTGTTCACTGTCAATACTTGGTGGAATGGCATTATAATAAAAATAATAAAAGATTTTTAGTACTTTTTCCACATAAAATTTATTAGATCAGGACCGGTTTCGCTCATCGCGAGCATTATCAACTGATAATGCTCGCGATGAGCGAAACCCGTCCTGATCTAATAAATTTTATGTGGAAAAAGGACTAAAAATCTTTTATTATTTTTATTGTAAACAGACTTTTTCGCAAAACTGCATGATATTTTGTAATCACATGTTAAATAAAGCAAAAATAAATGCCTCAATTCTAACCTAGAGTCTTTTATACGTGGAGTCATTGGCCTTATTGATTATAAGATCAATCAATCAGTTTCGATTCTAGATCGGTGCGAAACAACATTTTTTATCATCTATCCTAGTTCTACTTAGAAATCGTACTGCACCCGTGCAACGGAAGCCGGTTACCTTATAAAGGCTTTAACGATGGCAACAGAAGAGAAACAAAATGAAACGTCTGACGGTAGGTAAGTGTTCGCATGCAAAAAAAAAATGTAGGCCTGTAGAACAGACTCACTTCCTTATATGAGATATGCGATATGCCGCCGGGTACCGAAAAAATCATTCTCAAACTTTGAACAAACAGTTCGAACTGCACTGATCAAAGTAGAAAAAAAGTCAACAAATACACCACACCAGACGTGGGAATATGCGGCTCTTCTTGAGGTGAATACCTTCAGTGATTTTTTCTTCATGCAACGCGGTGGAACGACGTTCTGGCACCTTTTCTCTCGACATTTTTAATGTTTCAAATTAATATTTGCAAAAAAAATATTTTTATTTTTTTACGTTTAAAAATACCTAAATAAAGAATAATCAGAAGTAATATTAGACCTTCAAGACCGATTTCTGATCTAAGGCGTTGGCGTTTGTGATTTATAATATATCTCTTCCGTACTAAAATCAACAGGGCAAAGCGAGAGCGATTACTTAACCACTAGTCCTGTACCAGTACTATCTTTATAGCCTTACTTTGTTTTTAAAAAGTGACGTTGAACAACTGACTTACAAGCAGTTCTCGTAAAAAATCGGTTGGGATACCTCCATTAGGAAGCCATACCCTCCACATTGAGTTGAATTCTCCACGGACACTTTTGACTATTTTGTTTAAATACACATCATTAAATATATTTTTCAAAAAAAAAATCGAGCCGCTCATTTTTCACGACTCCGACTCCGGCCAAAATACCGCGACTCCACGACTCCGACTCCACTGCCCTGATTGAAACTATTATTATTATATCCACGATAAAAACTGTTTATTAAGCGTCAATGCAAATTCATCCCTGATCTTAAATTAATAAAACGCATGGAAACATGAACAATTTGAACTAGTTTTGGTGGATTTTTCACGTTAGCGTGCACGGTGTCAAAAATTCATAATTGTAGAGTGTTTTCAAAGAAAATTATTTAATACTGTGCTGTTTGAATTTAATGATGAGGTATTTTGGTTCACTACGAAATCTGTTACTCATCAACGTTTGAGAGTCAGGTGTAGCGGCAACAGGTTTCGATCCACCGCACGAAGATGATGATGAGCGCCGTGTTTTGAGTGGAGATTGTTGTGAGAACAAGTTAGTAGTAAAAGAAGAAGGAAGAATTGTCTGGGAATGCCGCATCTCAGACTCGAGCCTGATTCAAGTCGGGCGAGAGAGAGCGCTGAGTAAACGTGCAAGTCACCAGAGTCAAGTCGATGGAAATATTATGACTTGAATGTCAAGACGAAATACTTGAATACGTATTCGGAAATAAAACATAAGTTAGAATATAACTAGTTGACTTAGTATACACGCCAATTATAAATATTAAGTTTTTTTGACAATACATTCATGATATTTGTAATGAGTTTAGAATATCCTTTGATTGATTGCATAAAAAATCATTACGAGAATAACTTATAGAAGTATTTTTCATTCGATTCATATGTTACAAATAAATTCGATTAATTTTTCAAACTACATATTTATCAACTGTCGTCATGTAAATAAAATAAATCACAATAAAAAATCTGCGATGTGGCAACGTCACAGCGAACGCGATTGGAACACGGTTAAAAGCGAAATAACGCGAATCAAAATATCAAATACACTGATTGCGGCGTGCTTTTTGTCACGTAGGACACTCTATAGCAGTGGAGACCATTTGATGTTTTCGTGCCGAACCGAGCTGCTTTGCATTCGCTTTGATTCCATCCACGTAAGACTAAATACTCATGATTGTATTAATTTTCTTAATTTCGTGCTGTATCGAATGTAGACGACAAAATTTAATTATGTTTTAACAACGAATAGATTAAGTAATTCGTATTTATTATTTTGGATGTTTGTAAGTATGAAAATTTTCTGGGCTTCATAGTCACTAAAAGTTATCTTTGCTTATTAGCAACCTTTTATGTGATGCCAATTGCCACAAATTCTAATGTTCGAACTTTCGTGGAGCCTAAGAATTGTTGCGCATTCTTTTTAAGACTTTAATTCGTTACCAAATAAAATCCTGATATTTATACTTTATTATGACCGTTTCTAAGAGTGGTGCTTTTGTATCAAACATTCCCCAATTGATTTGATAATCATTCAGGAATATTAAGATGAAACAGTTTTTAAATACCAGGTAATTATTACCAACTTTAACATTCTTTACTATATAGAATTCATACATGTACAATCAAGATTATAATCACCACAATAATACATAATATGTGTTTGTATATTTTTTTAAATACATCTGTTTACGAAAGGAAAGTTTTAAGTCTAAAATCGATACAAATCAGAATAATCACAACAAAATGTACATCTATGAGAACATTGATAAAAAATTAATGTAAAATTAAATTTAATAACTTTGTTACTCTACTTGGCGTATTACGGATTGTGACACGTATTTTGCATCTTTAAGAAGCTTCGTCAGATTAAACATAGCAAATTTTAAGATTAAACTAAAAAATAATACTAATTCCTGAAATAAAAGTGTGTTGTTTTTTTTAAATTTTTACTTGACGTAAAGAGAGAATAAGATACTTCTCAAAGAGGCAAAACACGTGTTACAACAAATGTAGTAACAAAGTCATTAAATTTATTTATTTTTAATTATGAACGCTTATCGCCAATTTCTTTTCGCACTCAATAATTTCTTGCTCGACCGAGATTGTATCCGATCTATCGTCTGCGTGTAAACGACGCTTCGTACACGTCACAAGTGCCATCGACAAAATAACAACAAAACGAATGAGCATTCACGGACACAGCACCGCACCGCACCGCCAGCCTGCAGACACTCATTCATAAAGTAAACACCTACCTTACCATCATAAACAAGTGCAGCAACACTGATTGCAATCATAATAAACAGATCATATCAATGAAATATGGCTTCGGTATGAGAATGATATTTATCAGGGGATCGTTGCATTAAATGTACATACTATTTCTTTTAACCACGTGCATCACCATCAGCAGGGCCGGCGCCACCTTACAGGCAAAATAGGCAACCGCCTAAGGCTCAAACCGTTAAGGGGCGCATTAACGGAGTATTAAAATTATTTTTATATACTCTTACATTCACATTTTATTTTATTTTGATGTTCGTATTTGTTATTTGTAATTGTGTATCGTATTCTATATGTTTCGAAAAAGACAGTTTGAGCGACTGAGTAACAAACAGTTTACGTAGAAAAACTTCTGTTAATATACCTCTACTAGAAGGTTATATGCTTCAAATCGGAAGCAAACTTGGATATTTAAAAAAAAAATGATTCTGAATTGCTTTTTTCCATTATTTCGAAAAAAACGATTTATTAAAAAGGGGGGCGCACCAATAACCGTTGCCTAGGGCGCCAAATAACCTTGCGCCGGAATTGATCATCAGCATGGGAGTATTATTTATTAAGATTTGCGACAGTCATAATTAAGATGTGTCAAATCTCAGGTTAAGTACAAGTTGAATAAAGTAATTGCTTCAATTATAGTTTGCTAAATTAATTATTTTTTACTGTTAATGTAAATCAAAGTCACCATACGCATAAGTATAATTTACAAAAAAACAGTGTTTGTTAACAAAAAATTTAAAAAATACAATTATCTCATTTGAATCCTCCATTTTGTATAAACCATCAATTTATGTAATTTAAGTGCATTTCAGACTTTAGTGACAGCCATAGAAAGACTGCGGTATTAGATATTATAATCTATACTTATTATATATCGACTGTGGAAAGGAAAAAGAACGTAACCCCCACATATAAAATTTTACAGGAGGCGCTAAAAATGTGTTTTGATGATTTTGTGACATATGCAAATTATGAATTATACACAACCTTGAAGTGCACGGATACTTCTAAACTGGTGTTAAATTGACATTACTTAATATTAATTAAATAAATTATCTCGGAAAAACCTTTATTTCAGTTTTTTTCTTGGTTTTAATTTTTTACAAGGTCATATTTTTCAAACTTAAAAGTTAAATTTAGATACTTATTCGGCATTTTCAGCTTGCATCCTTTTAATAGAATGTGTGTCAAGTTGTATACATTGTGATTATCGAAAAAAAGCTGTTTTGGAAAATTGAGGGTTAAGTCTTTTTTCCTTTCCACAGTCGATATAATATCTAAAAAGACGTCAAAATTTTTAAGTTCAATATTCTATCAATAATGCATAATTAACAAGTAATGTAAGCGATGGATAACATTTCAACAGAACCGTGCATATTCACAACATTTACATAATCGACTGTGGAAAGGAAAAAGGACGTAACCTACACTTATCAAATTTTACAGGAGGCGCTAAAAACGTGTTTTGATGATTTTGTGACATATGCAAATTACGAATTATACACAACCTTGAAGTGCACAGATACTTCTAAACTGGTGTTAAATTGACATTACTTAATATTAATTAAATAAATTGTCTCATAAAAAACTTTTATTTTAGTGTTTTTTCTTGGTTTTAATTTTTTACAAGGTCATATTTTTCAAACATAAAAGCTAAATTTAGATACTTATTTGGCATTTTCAGCTTGCATCCTTTTAATAGAATGTGTTTCAAGTTGTATACATTGTGATTATCGAAAAAAAGTTGTTTTGGAAAATTGAGGGTTACGTTGTTTTTCCTTTCCACAGTCGATATTATACTAGATTTTGATTAGCTGAAAAATGGAAATATATATATTTAGAATTTGACCTTCACAATTTGAAATATGGTTATTTTCTATTCATTTTGATCGGAGATCTAAATGATTTCCCAGGCATCGTCGCCTGGTGGTATTTTTCTCTACTTAAATTTCACGACCAAGTTACAAATTCTCTTGATTTATGAATTTGTAGAAAGAGGCATATATACATATATTTGATTTATTTATTACTGTTATTTAACTAAGCAGTATTTTAGAAATTTAATTGTCATTATTCTATTTAACAAATAGCTAGAATAATTCTAGTATTCGATCAATACAAAAATATATGTAATTTGGTTGTCAACATAAAACTTACATTGAGGTTTAAATGCAGATCAATAATTAAAAACACTGTTTTTTTAAATGTAAATACAGTATATATAATATTAAATACTGCCTATAAGTTGATGTAAATAAGGACCGGTGAAATATAAGCCTTTTTAATATCTTTCTATCCACAATACCCAACCTTCAAAACGGAAGGAAAGCGTCTAATTCTTTTATAATTTTCCTAACGCCATATGTATTGTTTTACCCTGTGGGAAAGAAAAAGTTAGAAACAGACTAACAACCAAATAAAAACATTATTTTTAAACGATCAAAAAGAATTATTTATAATATGATTCGACTTACAAGCAGACATAACTACAAAATTCATTCCATCGAAAAAAAATCCCTGAAAAGTGATTACCTTTTTCATTATTATTATTGTGAAACATGTTCGTTTTAATCAGTATGTAATTAAAATGAAAAAATGTATGATACTTATAATAATAAAATAAACCACACCAGCTAATCCAATATTGATTTCCATTGCTACGATGTTTTCAAAACTGCAAAATAAACACTATTTTTATAATTCTTTTGTAGACGATTGTTCATTTTGATGCAATATTCAATTTATTTCACACTTATTATTGATTTTTACCACAATCACACGGCACATTGATATAAATTTGTTTATTCAATAAATTATTGATTCGTGTTTTAATGATTTACGGTAGACATTTTCAATTAAATCAAACAACTGTGCTTATTCTTTTGTTTTTATTATGTGTGAACCTAATATTGCTAAGTTCTAAATTCAAATTTGACAGCACTTCAAATAAAAACAACCATAAAGTAAACGCGTCCAAACATAGAGTAACAGCACCACAAACAATAGGTAATACCTATAAATATTTTTTGAAATGTTATTGATCGTTTATTTATTTTTATTCACGCACTTAAAATTAAATTAAGCGAACGTTTGATCGTTGAGCAGGCAGACCTACTCGTTTACAGACGCGTCGAGAACTACGTTGTTTTCTTCTGCGCTTATCTCCCGCCGGACCTTTTCTTTAACGCGGATAAAAAACCAGAAATAGAAAGTAATGAGTCTGCTTCATGAAATTATAATACCGGCCCGGTCCACCTATTCATCACATGCGCGTTTTTTTTTATTCATTTCATTTCGTTTTATAATACATCATGACTGCCGATCGGTTTAATTATGGCAAAAATATTCACGTATAAGAAACAGGAAGTAATAATATAGCGTAAATAAAATTGGTTATCTGAAAACATCATTATTGATTAGTTAGTTATACAGTTCGTCTGATAAGCCAGCAAAATTAAGAAGAGAGAAAGGAAGCCACTGAAATTGATACGTTATAGAATTTACATGGCAAATACTTATTTACTGAAAGTTGAAATAAATCAAAATTTAACTGAGCTAAATGCAAACCAATTAAATCAGCATAAATATAAAAATAACGATTGATTAAAATAAAATGTTACACTGTACAGACTGATTTTTAATATACTGTGTACTCAACTATCAATATTTTAAATATTATTTCAAACCATTTTCAATATGCGTGGCGGTAGCCTGGTGGTCAACGATGTTGGCTTCCAAAATTATCATTTATCTTTTTAGGTAGTCAAATGCTTTTATATAGCATCGATCATAAATGTGGTTATATTGGAATATTAAATATGTCACAAAAATACTTTGGACGGATTCGGCGGTAACTTTGTGGAAGTTCATTTTAATATGAAATAGTTTAGATTATTCCACGTATTGTGCTACAAACTGTGACACGTGTTTCGGATCTTTCAGAGGCATCCTCAGACAAACTAACTTTCAAAAATGCTTTCTTAAGTACGAAGTAAGTCTGTCTGAGGATGCCTCTGAAAGAGGCGAAACATGTGTCACAGTTGTAGCACAATACGTGGAATAATCTAAGTTATTTTATATTTTACATATCACGCAAATATAAAATATTTAAATAGCAGTAAAAGTTTACACCAGATGGCCGTACCGTCATTCAAATTTCTAACACTTGCGCTCGCACACACACACACTCTCTGTTTGCGCAGGCTGTACTTGGGGTTACATAAAAACAGATAAATAAAGACAAATATAATATACTTATAATATCATACCCAAGTAGGTAGTACGACTACTCTAAATTTGCACCCACACAATCTCTCTCTTTGTCTGCACATTGGGAGAAAATTGTAATTTTTATAGTACCAAAGTCTTGTGCTAAATAAGTGATCGCCATTATGAAACGGTTCATTATCATAATAATACATTTTAAATGGATAAATGTAATTAGCAAAATAGACAAATCAAATTTGTTAATTTAATTGTTATATTGAAAACAATAAAACTCTCGTTAAAAACTATTCATTATATAATCTACACCTACCTACCTATTTTTTGTTGTGCAATGGGTAATAATAGACAACATAGAGTGTCTCAGGGAACCGGATATGCGCTGCCAACCTAAGCGAACGAAGCCACACGTCGTGGGATATAAACCACTGACAGGTGCTTAGGGGAGTGTAAATGAACACACTTCTTCGTCTAGAAAAAGTTGCTTCGCGAACAGGAAGTGAGACGCAGACTTCCGCGAGATGATTTCGCGCGTGCGAGTGTCTTTCTGTTTTGCATATTTCATTGTTGTTTATTTATTTTTTTATTATTTCATGTATCGATGCTTTAGAAAGTAAGACTTGAATGCTTGTGGGTTTTTTTATAATTATAAAGCATTATTGAACACACTGTAAGTAGTGGCATTATTAATTGATTCAGTATTAGCCCTAACTGAAATGGGAAGTCAAAATTCATAATAGTAGTATAAAAATCGGATATTTATTATATTATAAAACTGAGAAGTTTCTTTTGGACTTATATATCACTGTCATTTGATTGCTGCTGATTTAGGCAAGGGATAAAACGAAGGAAATTATTTGTAAAAAATATAACCTAACCTAACCTAACCTAATAATTTGAGATATGTGATGTCGTGATTACAATGCAAACTATGTCAAAGTGACATTTTCATTGGTTGTTGGTATTGAAATATAATTTTTCAATCGGAAATGTCAAATTACAGTTAAACCCAAAAATCGGTGATTGCATCGCACAGCAGAGGAGAAATGCTGGCAACACTATCAGTGCACTCGTGATTATTTTTAAGTATATGAACAATTAAGAAGACTAGCTGTAAGCCCGTTGCCCAGCAACGTGAGATTTTTGTTGCAAAGTATTTAATTTAATTTTATATTATTTTATGTTATTTTATTTTATTTTATTTTATTTTATTTTATTTTATTTTATTTTATTTTATTTTATTTTATTTTATTTTATTTTATTTTATTTTATTTTATTTTATTTTATTTTATTTTATTTTATTTTATTTTATTTTATTTTATTTTATTTTATTTTATTTTATTTTATTTTATTTTATTTTATTTAATTTTATTTAATTTTATTTAATTTTATTTAATTTTATTTTAATTTATTTTATTTTATTGTATTTTATTTTTATTTATTTTATTTTTATTAGAAATTTCGTAAATTATTTAATTTTTGGAATAATGTTCAAGTTTGCTAACAACCATTTTTCGTAGTAGCAGAAATTTCGTAAATTATTTAATTTTTGAAATAATGTTTAAGTTTGCTAACAACCATTTTTCGTAGTAGCCGAAATGTCTTAAATTATTTAATTTTTGAAATAATGTTCAAGTTTGCTAACAACCATTTTTCGTAGTAGCAGAAATTTCGTAAATTATTTAATTTTTGAAATAATGTTTAAGTTTGCTAACAACCATTTTTCGTAGGAGCAGAAATTTCGTAAATTATTTAATATTTGGAATAATGTTCAAGTTTGCTAACAACCATTTTTCGTAGGAGCAGAAATTTCGTAAATTATTGAATTTTCGGAATAAAGTTCAAGTTTGCTAACAACCATTTTTCGTAGGAGCAGAAATTTAGTAAATTATTTAATATTTGGAATAATGTTCAAGTTTGCTAACAACCATTTTTCGTAGGAGCAGAAATTTCGTAAATTATTTAATATTTAGAATAATGTTCAAGTTTGCTAACAACCATTTTTCGTAGTAGCAGAAATTTCGTAAATTATTTAATATTTAGAATAATGTTCAAGTTTGCTAACAACCATTTTTCGTAGTAGCAGAAATTTCGTAAATTATTTAATTTTTGAAATAATGTTTAAGTTTGCTAACAACCATTTTTCGTAGTAGCAGAAATTTCGTAAATTATTTAATTTTTGAAATAATGTTTAAGTTTGCTAACAACCATTTTTCGTAGGAGCAGAAATTTCGTAAATTATTTAATATTTGGAATAATGTTCAAGTTTGCTAACAACCATTTTTCGTAGGAGCAGAAATTTCGTAAATTATTTAATATTTGGAATAATGTTCAAGTTTGCTAACAACCATTTTTCGTAGGAGCAGAAATTTCGTAAATGATTTAATATTTGGAATAATGTTCAAGTTTGCTAACAACCATTTTTCGTAGGAGCAGAAATTTCGTAAATTATTTAATTTTTGAAATAATGTTCAAGTTTGCTAACAACCATTTTTCGTAGGAGCAGAAATTTCGTAAATTATTTAATATTTGGAATAATGTCCAAGTTTGCTAACAATCATTTTTCGTAGTAGCAGAAATTTCGTAAATTATTTAATATTTGGAATAATGTTCAAGTTTGCTAACAATCATTTTTCGTAGTAGCAGAAATATCGTAAATTATTATATTTTGGAATATTGTTTAAGTTTGCTAACAACCATTTTTCGTAGTAGCAGAAATTTCGTAAATTATTAAATCTTTGGAATAATGTTGAAGTTTGCTAACAACCATTTTTCGTGGTAGCAGAAATTTCGTAAATTATTATATCTTGGAATAATGTTTAAGTTTGCTAACAACCATTTTTCGTAAATTATTAAATCTTTGGAATAATGTTCAAGTTTGCTAACAATCATTTTTCGTAGTACCATAAATCGACCTCGGCGCATATATCGACAGCCCTGCAAAGGTTTCAAGTGTGCAAACAAATATATTTCGTAGAAAAAGAAAAATATCTTGGAATCATTTTTTTTGAATTGGCCACACTAAGTATTTGACATATTCTATTTTTGAATTTTCAATACAAACAAACAATCAAAGTCAAGTTTGAAATAGTTCTTTTTTCGAATGCTTAATATATATAATCTAATTTTGTCGCACCTGAAAGTTTGCCCTTTACCTCAGCGGTAAGACGTTCCGTTCATATTGCAAAGTTCCACGTTTCGAATCCGACCCGCGGCAGAAATAAAATGTGAAATAAAGTTTAGCGTTTTTTCACATTTTAAACTATGTGCTTCTTCAGCGTAATGAAAAAGTACTTCTAGTATGAATAAAAAAAATGTCGACAGTCGGGCTGGGGATGAGGAGGGGGAGGGGAAATCGGTGACAATCATATAGAAGATGGATGACACTGAACAAAATCTGTCAAATCAGCTCCCCTAGCCCTATAATTATAGCTTTAAAAAATCGAATCAGTTCATTTGATTATTTAAAAAACTTCGTAGCCATGCAAATTTTGAAATAAAGTTCTCTCAATATTAATTACGATGCTTTAGTTCTAAGCCAGGAAATTTGAATTTTGAATATAAAAAGACGTCCATTCCAATTGGCCGAAAAATGTGATGTTCAAAATATGTTCAAAATAAATCGCTATCATTGGGCGAAGTGGACATCAGTACGCACACATTTGTGAAAAGTAAAAAGTGAAAAGTGAAAACTTATTTTATCGGCTATTAATATATAGATAGAAGTTAAAGTAACAATCTTAAAAAAATGATTTTTTCAATCTATGTATGCAGAATCAAAAAGCTAAAAATTCTTTAGCTAGTGAGCTGATATTACAGTAGAAAATTTGTATTTATTCTTGAAATTCGCTTTAAAAACAATTTCAGTTTCTTCACTTTAATCGTTTCGTTTGATACAAAATGTTTGCTCATCACATTTGACAAATTCATTGTGAATGACAATATTGTACTGTAGGGTACAGCACACATAAATTTAATAATTTAATAATGCTTTTTTTTATTATAGTTTTTACGTTATTCTCAAAATGGCTTCCGTGGTAGATTGCTCTCTTTGCTTTTGACCCCTCTGTAGTTGATGTACAAATTGAATTATTACAAGTGTTTGTTCAATTTGTTGTCTTGTGTATACTGTAATTAGCCAAAATGGACAATTTTTATGTACATTATGTAAATAATATATGTATTGACTGACTATTTTTTTTAATGCAACACATTCACACATATATGAGGAGCAAACATTCAAAAAGTGTTTTGTCACACAAATACAAAGCTTGGAAAATGATGATTTAAGTGTTGCAAAAGTGACGGTTTGTATGAATGTGTCAACTTTATGATTTCATTTTAATATGAAAAAAAACCTTTTTGAACACTAATTTTGATTTCCATTCATAGGTTTTATTATGGGCTATCAGAATTGATATAAAACGCCATTTTTCAAAATTTGTGACAAAACACTTTTTGAATGTTTGCTCCTCATATCGAATCCCTAGATCCAGAGTGAATTAGTTTGAATTTCGCAGTATCGAGTTATCTCTAGTCCAGGCGAGGAGAACCTGCGGCCTTTAAGCTACCCTGGTGCGGCCTTCTGGTCAATTCTCTAATTCTGTAAATTTTTTTAATTTCGTTAATTCTTGGGATTTTTGATGTCAAAATCTTTTTAAGACCTAAAAAAAAGTCCCACGCTGGTAATTTTGGGAAATCTGCAAATTTTTGGGATTTAGAAATCGGCATGAAATTGTTTCCGGCCAAAAAACCCTAGTCAATGTTTAGTGCGGCCTTCGTGTCGAATCAGAAAAATGAATACGGCCTTTGGAGAAGAAAAAGTTCCCCACCCCTGCCCTAGTCTATCATTTTCAACGAGCAAACAATAAGTTATTATGGTGTATTAGATTCTAATGCAGCATAATAACGTCATTAGACAGAGTGCACTCTGGAACTAGAATATCGATATGATATGTACGTTAATATAAAAATAATGACATGCACTCTAGCAATACAATTGACACTCAAACTACTTGCAATGATTAATTATTCTTGTCAATAGATGGCACTATAAAACAAGATACATAATATTGTGATTCCTTTTTCGTGTATTATTTTTTTATGCCCTTTCATTTATTAACACGATGCTTGATTATTCAACATTAACATAATATAAAGTCGCCTGTCCATTTTAAAATACATACATCACATATTATAAAGTTGGCTAGAAAGAAAGTAGTAACTCGGACATTTCCAAATCAAGTGGAAAGGTGATGAACGTTATTTACAATTTCGTAATATTACTTCAATGTGGTTTAGAAAGGAAAACGTAACACTTTCTTTAAATAATAAATATCTTTTATTTACACATAACAACGCGATTGATGTAATAACTATTGACTGTTGATTGAGTGTCTGAAATACTTGCTTTCGGAATTATGTGAACAAATATGTATATTATAATATATCATTAGAAACATCGCACCTTGGTAAAAAAAAATCGATACGCCAACGATGTATGTTTAAGTATTTTTAATGACTTGCAGTGGGTGTTTAAAATAATTATAGAAAGTAAGCGAAGTGTATTTTTTTGTGACTGTCGACTGATATTACTTAATTTTTGACACCGATGACAGGTGAAAAGAGCCTATAACGTGGAGAACGGAATAAATCCATAGATGACATGTAATAAATAAGAAAAAACACATCAACTTTGGAAAGGAAAAATAACGTAACCCACACATAACAAATTCTACACGAGACACAAAAAACGATTTTTAATGATTTTGGGCGAAAGACAAATTATGAAATATTCACAAATTGTATGGAAATAAACTGGTTTAAAATTGATTTTATGGTAATATTTTTTCCGCTCCCAATGTGGAGCATATGGTCTCCTAATGGAGGTATCTCAAAAGAAGTTTTCTACGAGAACCGTTTGTTACTCAGTCACTCAACTCCTCTTATTCAAAGAGAGTAAGTAGTTGGGATAGAAGTATAAGGCTACGACAGGACTAGTGGTTAACTAATAGCTCTCACTACACCCAGCTATTAAAGGATAGACAGGAAATTTTTAAACATCACAAACACCCATGTCTTTGAACAGAAATCGATCGAAGAACTGCTGCTCGTACTAGAAATCGAAGCCGTCAGCACGAAAGCCTACAACGCTAATCACTGCGCCATAAGATCTTTAATATTAATTTAATATAAAAAATACGTTTTTTTATGTCTTTTTTCCTGATCGTAATTTCCACAGACTTAAGAGTTAAATTTAGATACTAATTTGGTGATTTCAGATTACATCCTTTTGATAGAACGTGTATCAAGTTGTATACATTGTGATTATCGAAAAAAGCTATTTTAAAAACTGTGGGCTACGTTCTTTTTCCTTTCCACGATTGACATAATATTTTATTTGATAATTTTGTTACTTTACTTGTTGTGTTATAATTTTTTAAACGTGTTTCTCCATTTTAAGAAGCATCATAAGATATAAACATCGCAAGCTTTACGAATAAAATGTTATTCTGTTTGATTCCTCTTAAACAGGTGATTTTCTCAAGAAACCAAACTCTCTTTTTTTGCCACTTTCTAGGTAATCATCCATTCTCAAAGTTTAGTATACGATACGGTTGTCGCCTGCTGTGGCCCATTTGTTAAGAGCTTGCTCTACCGACCACGCAGGTCTGGATTCGATTCCCGGTCAGATCACAGTGAATTATTAAATTCAAAGTTGTGATCGAAGACTGGGTGTTTGTGATGTCAATTCACATCATTTCCTCTCCATCCACCCTTCTGATCCTTTAATAACTGGGTGTAGCAATAGCGATTAGCCAACCACTAGTCCTGTTCTAGCCTTATCCTTCTTTCCCTACTACTCACTTTGAAAAAAAAGTGAGGTTGAGAGAGTAACAAACAAGTCTCGGAGAAAAAACTTCTGTTGAGATACCTCCATTAGGAGGCTCCATTGGGAGTGGATGATCATACTTTCTGTTGCTTATATTTTTCATTCAATAACGTTAATTATCTGCGTGCTATTTTTTACCATTCTATACAAATATCCTTACTGAGTTTATAAATAAAACTGAGCAAACCGGTCCTGCAATTTCATAAAAAAATAGAATGTCTTCAATACGTGATTTCCTCATTATTCGCATTAACACGAACTTAGCGAGTTAATATTAGTACTTAATCAAATAAAAAATATAGTTATATGTTTAAATAAATCTCAGATGGCATGGATATCGACTCTGGAAAGGAAAAAGGACGTAACCCACACATATCAAATTTTACAGGAGGCGCTAAAATCGTGTTTTGATGATTTTGTGACATATGCAAATTATGAATTATACACAATCTTGAAGTGCACGGATACTTCTAAACTGGTGTTTAATTGACATAATCTAATATTAATTAAAGAAATTGTCCCGGAAAAAACGTTATTTCAGTGTTTTTTTTGGTTTTAATTTTTCACAAGGTCATTTTTTTCAAACTTAAAAGCTAAATTTAGATACTAATTCGGCATTTTCAGCTTCCATCCTTTTGATAGAATGTGTGTCAAGTTGTATACATTGTGATTATCGAAAAAAAGCTGTTTTGGAAAATTGAGGGTTCCGTCTTTTTTCCTTTCCACGATCGATATGGTAAGGTTTTGGTGGATCTAAATAATTAAATACGTGGTCTTCGTATGATTATGCTATAGGGAAAAAGTGCGTATTGCCTTTGTAATATAACTAGCACATCTTGAACTCATGTAGGCATACAGTTTAATATTTATAAAAAAATAAGATACAATTTTGATAGACTAAAAATACAATTGTACGTGTTGGATTTTTCCAAACACGGAATTTTCGTACACCGATTCCAAGCAAAATTCTACCGTACACATAAGCTTTCGTACATAGAAAACTCCATTGTTTTATTTGATGTTTAATGTCGGCAAATTTTTAAATAAATAGAGCGAAGTTGTTATGGAAACCATAAATATGCAATAAACATACATCCATGTATTGATTTTTAGGGTAAAAAACGTGATGAGTTCAAGAGTTTCAAAAGGCTATGCAATAAGCCACATGCGGTCGTCAACATTCCCAAATATTTTTAAGGTTGCGAACAATTAAAATATGAAATAATATGTACGTATATATTTTATTATAGGTATTTTTAAATATGTATAGTTTGGATTTCGTATTCGTGGCGCAGCATTCAACGTTACTGGCTTCTGTGAAAAACCTCACGGGCTCGAGTACAGCAGTAGTTTTTAATATTTCTTTCGATATCTGTTCGAAGGCGTTAGTGCTTGCGATATCTAAAAATTACCCTCTCCCACTTTTCCAATTCTAAAAATCGGAGCGTATCGAGAGCGATTAGTTAACCACTTGCCGTATCTTAGCCTCATTCTATCTCTACTCACTTCGAAAAAGAGTAGTTAAACAACTAAATTACACACAGTTTTCGTAGAAAGAAACTTCTGTCAGATACCTCTATATTAGGCCATATTATATGACATTCGTTTTACATTGAGAACACATGAATTGTTAACAAAAATAAATGTACGGACTATTCTGTTTTTGGATTTTTTTAAGTACGAACGATTCTGTGTACGGGAAATTTGTACAAAAGTGTCTTATTTCCCCTCTCAATCCTTCGTACGTAAAACTTTCATTCAGCGGTGCATAATCAAAATCTATTTACGATTCCGTTCACAGCATTCATCTCAAACGTGACCAGTATCTGAATAATCCATTCTAATCCATATTAGATAAGTTTCCTCAGGTAAATAAAGCGAGGCGATAATTAAAAAACGATCAATGAATATAATATATTGCTCTTTCCATTTTTTCTTATTGCAACACTTGATGAGTGATATTTGAATCTAAACTAGATTATTTTTTTTGGCGGAAATAGGCTACTTAAAAGTATATGGCGCTAATTATAAGTGCCTAGCGATTTCTTAACATGGCAATAATTGGCTTTTTAATCTCATTTGAGATTTGCGTATATAAATTTAAAGCACCATTAGTTTGCCAGTATCTACGTATTTTGATCTAAAAGATTGATTGATGGCACGTTCTTATGGTTGTGTAGTGAACGATATAAACTTTCTAATATATTATATATTTGATGGTATCCAAACTTAATCATAATCTGGAGCGATTGGGAAATCCTAAAAGCGGCTATTTCCAAAAACGATTGTAAGTGAATCGATAAATTAAATTTATAAGTAAGATAATTCTTATGCGAAAATGATATTTGTTGAATTAATTCATAGTTTATTTTTATATTTAAAAAAAAAACTTCGTTTGGTATTACAGTATTTTACAAAATAACTTAAGTGCAACGGTGGGCTGCCAATACGTTAACAAGCTCACTAAATCTCAAAGCAATTCTCGGTGTTCTGGGGAAAGAGTGAAATTTTTATCACGCCTATGCAATACTTAAATAAGCAATCGATTGCTACTTAATACACTAATAATATGTAACAATATGCAATTTATGTTAACTTATCAATCTAAATAGCTAAAAATGTACTACTGTGTGTACTGAAGCTGTCGTAGATATTATATTATAATGCAAAAATTCTAGTTATAAACTAATTTGATCTGAGAATATTTTTTTCTCTTAAATTATCAAGGGGCTCGCCAGTCTCAGTAAAATTTAACAAGGGACAGTCCATTTATGCTTAAGGGTGAATTTCGCTGTATACAGCGACATCTATTATTAAGCGAAATTATGAATTGAAATAGAGAAATATTAGTGTAATTCAACAAACAAAATACTCATTTGTACTAATTCCGCTTTTATTTAATAAGATCAGAACCCAACTCCGCTCATGTCAAAATGTACAAAACGTTATCATCAGTTGATAAATTTCGCTTTGAGAAAAATTCGACCCGGGTTTCGCCTTTCGGCATCTTCAGGCATTCCATGTGCACGGATGTACTTGTACACGGATGTACTTGTCAGTTCAAGTACATCCGTGCACTTGGAATGCCTGAAGATGCCGAAAGGCGAAACCCGGGTTTTTAGCGACAAAACTCATGGAAAAGTACAAAATTCAAGCAATTCAAATTTGATATTGAAATTCCATCAAGCACTCTTAGTCGAAATTCTTAATTATGGTCATGATCTTATTAAATAAAAGTGAAACAGTATAAAAAGAGGTGTACACCCATACTGTCTCCTATTTCTTGTACTATTATTATATTTAAAAATAAATTAAATATCAACATAATGAATTATTGTACTCAATAATAAACCAATTTTCCAACCTATATTGCTCTTCTGCAAAAATGTCATTTATTTGAGTCCATTTTTGCCGTTTGGTGAAAATAAGTTTTCACTAAAACGCTAATGAAAATTTAGTTTCACTTGGAATACAAAAATGTACGTTTGCTGTGAAATATACATTTTTTGGTCCAGCCCTCGAAATGTATCAGAGTAATAACACCCATTTATAATACAATGTCATTAGTTTGGTAATACTGGCCATAAGCGAAACCTGTCTTGACCATATTAAATAAAAGTGGAATTTAAGTGTTTAATTTTTTGGATGCAATGTCACTATTATCAGCAGATTGTATGCAGGTATTTTCCACGAAGACAAGCAAGGGTTTATTAAAAGTTATGTGAGTCTAGGTCAGGGAGCACTGTAACTAAATCCGAATGAATGCACCTCACCTCAAGCAAAACCAAATTGCAATGCTGGTAGGCATAGCAAGCAAGTAAGGGCCGCATTATTTACGCGCAAATATTTTAACAAATTTTATCGTTATAATATATTTTTGCGTATTTATTAGAGCATCTAATCCCGGAGCATTTTTCCAATCCCGGCACTTTGGCACTGGAATTGATCAATTATCGTAATTTCAAGTTTTTATTTGTATATATTATATAAAGACTATCAGTCATTAATTCTTAATATTCAAAGCGTGAGAATTGTTTTATATCACATGAGATCTCAATATTGGTTTTAAAAAATATATGATGTTGATGTTGAGCCTGCCGGGATCTGCATTCAGTCTACCCCTCTCCCTTATCTGATTTAAATACTCAAGCTTATACCAGTTGACCACAGAAGCCGACAAAAAAATCATATTTTAAATTTAAATGTTTTTAATCAATATTAAAAACAATCGTCACTATAACTTATCTTAACACTATTCATCTATCTCTTAATATCTTCGATAACGAGATGATGATCAATTGATTAACTATCAATTACCGTAGAAAAACATATCGACCCATAATAAGCAGAAAATTGTAACAGAAAATTTATATATTTTACAGAAGATGTTTTTTTTTAAATTACTCTCGTACAAAGTTCGTTAAAGGAATTTCTTTAATGCGGTTAGTAAATAGTAATATTTGGTCGACACCTAGCATGCCTAATGATATTATACTTAATACTTTCAGTTATCTAGATCAGCGTTTCTCAATCGGGATCTACGTGGGAAAAACTATAACAAGTCAGAACGCTAAAATGCAAGGCTTAAATATCAGGCGAATGAGGTAACGTTATATCAATATAAGCACTGATGCCCTACTCGATATTGAACAATTATTGATTTAAAACACAATTTACTTATTTGTGTTGTTTAAGATTTCTTGCCGATTATGATAAACTACATATGCGCTGAATTGGGAGTAGGAATTATATCGACTGTGGAAAGGAAAAAGGACGTAACCCACAGTTTTTCCAAAACAGCTTTTTTCAATAATCACAATCTATACAACTTGAAATACGTTCTATCAAAATTATGGAAGCTGAAAATGACGAATTAGTATGTAAATTCAGCTTTTAAGTGTGAAAAAAGAAAGGCTTGTGAAAATTGCAACCAGGAAAAAAAGACATAAAAAAAGGTTTTTCTTGAAAAAAATATTGAATTAATATTAGGTTAAGTCCATAAAAAACCAGTTTATCAGTTTATCAGTCACCCTGCACTTCAGGGCTGTATGTATTTCACAATTTGCATTTAATCTAAAATCATGAAAAAACGTTTTTTATGTCTCCTGTAAAATTTGATATGTGGGGGTTACGTCCTTTTTCCTTTCCACAGTCGATATATATGTAATTATATATTTATGGATATTAAACTACAATACGATATTCTCAGCATTTTTAGACTTGTCATGCTATATTTGTTTTGAATATAAATAATTTCACTGACCAAATACCCCCCTGTAGATGCAATCTGAGATGCAACTCTTGTAAGACAATGCCATAAAAGAGGACGAGGGACAGTGCAAGAGACGAGAAACAAGCGGTGTGCCGTGTCATTGAAAAGCACATACCCAGTCATGGGAAATGGGACAACCCATCGGAGGTTGGTGGGGTATCAGATAATCGGATGTCACGTCAGCGCTATCGGTTACTATCATCTTGCGATATTATATACGCTGACATTGCAAATAATCTTTTAAGATTAAGATTAAGCAAAACACTTTACGGAAGACTTCATAATTGAGGTATCTCACGAGAAGTTTATCCTCGATAACTGTTTGTTACTCAATGCCTCAACATATATTTTTTTGAAGCTACGTTCCGGGTGGAATGGATTTTTTAAACATGACAAACGCCAATGTCTTCGAACTGTTATGTTCTACTTTTATTAAAGATTTGTTCATATAAAGTAGACTTGTATAATATGACTTCAGATGGCTGCGTCGACTTGAGATGTATGTAGATGAGTTTTAGTCTCAAAGTCAAAGAAATTCTGATTGTAGTTTTATAGCTAACCGTCAGGTATTATCTATTGTTGTTAGGTTTTGACACAGGCGGTAAATACTTTATTAAATAAAATACTTTGTTTTAGAAGATGTTTCGATTTATTACAATGTAAGACAATACAACTTGTTTAAACAGTACAGGGGAGTGTAATGTGAAGAAATAACCCTTAATCATAGTTTGTACGGGGTTTTAACTACTCACGCATTGTCGGCCATTCATTCTCGCCTACGCATTTTTAATTGTTTACATTTATTTATTATTAGTAAAAACACAATAATCCTTTGTACTTCATTCCACTTTATTTAATATTTCAGGACCGGTTTCGCTCATTGCGAGCATTGTCAACTGATAAGAAATATAATTTAACAATGCTATTTATACAAAATTGAAAAGTTATACACAACAATTGGCATTGAAAAGAAATTGCCAATTACATTAAAGTGATTCTAAAATAACACAAAATTAAAATGTTCAACACATCTAACATATAATTAAAAAGTCATCCCAGATTAATAAATTCAGAATGGCGATTGAAAGTAATTACAAACATAATTAAAATTTGGGAAATTTTTGACAAAGTGATAAAATGCTACATTAATAAAGTGAATATG
Source organism: Himalopsyche tibetana (assembly GCA_030503985.1). Classification (NCBI taxonomy): domain Eukaryota; kingdom Metazoa; phylum Arthropoda; class Insecta; order Trichoptera; family Rhyacophilidae; genus Himalopsyche; species Himalopsyche tibetana. Next base: position 4,031,733 of record JAPJYX010000011.1, on the reverse strand, counting down.
CTTAATGATAGTTTTATGTTTTCCCCGCTTCCAATATAATGCCTTTCCACCAATTGAGAGTGAACACCCTAAAAGTGATTTATTTATTACATTTTTTTAGGGAAAATCAATTGATAACAAACAAGCTTTATCAATTTTTAGAGGAAGCTGTGTAGCCAAAGTTATGGTTTTATCTATAATAGTGTATCAACTTTAGATATTACATATATTGTCAACTATAGGTAATGTAACAGAACGATTAATCAGTTGAAAAAATCTGTTTATAATATAATTTGAACTTATGAAATCTATCATGAAAGCCAACGGTTTGGTAGTCTATAATAGTATTTCTTTTATCTCGAAATAATATTCGATTGAGATCTTAACCTTCAGAGGAGTATGGACGTACGTGTACATTGGCGCCATTTTTCATCACTATACACTAAACACAGAAGTGTCTGTCTGTAAGCGTATCGACTGTGGAAAGGAAAAAAGGCGTAACCCACACATATCAAATTTTACAGGAGGCGCTAAAAACGTGTTTTGATGATTTTGGGCCATATGCAATTTATGAATTATACACAACCTTGAAGTGCACGGATACTTCTAAACTAGTGTTTAATTGGCATAACATAATATTAATTAAAGAAATTGTCTCAGAAAAACTTTTATTTCAGTGTTTTTTCTTGGTTTTAATTTTTTACAAGGTCATCTTTTTCAAACTTAAAAGCTAAATTTAGATACTTATTCGACATTTTCAGCTTGCATCTTTTTGATAGAATGTGTGTCAAGTTGTATACGTTGTGATTATATAAAATGTTTTTTTGAAAATTGAGGGTTTCGCCCTTTTTCCTTTCCACAGTCGATATATATGCTTTAAGTATGAATTACAAACATATATTCATTGGGAATAAGTCACAAAACTTTCATGTTAAGAAAAGGCAGTAAATTGGGGTAAGGTTAATCTACAGCGATTAATTTACAAATCGAAAATTGTTTAAAAGATGGATTTCGAAAAAAAATAGACAAATTTGTGTGTTCAATCAAATTTAAAAAAATAATTCATATTATTTGTAATATTAATTCAAAATTATCTGAAGTATTACATTATAGCGATTATTAAATCGAATAATAAATAATTGAACGATTTTTTTTACCACTCAATAAATTGACTTAATTAGTTTTGGCTGTGAAAGTTTTCAATGATTAATCGCCACAACTTATAGGCACTTTTAGTGTACAGAAAAAATATTTATTTGTTCGAATAATGATCATTAATTATAACATAAAAAAATAACGCGCTCAATTTTCAGAAACCGTAAATACGTAATCACAAGAAACGTTTTGTAATAAAAGCAAAATTGATGAGTAAAAGCAAAATGAAGATCTACTATTTTAAATTTATATTGGTGAACCCGTTAATCTGTAACGCAAGACATACACACACACAAACACAATTCTGTAGGGCTACTCTTAATTTGATTAGAATCTACATATCAACTTGATTTAATTTAATTAAGACAAACACAATATTCCTTTTTACTTTTCCCACTTTTATTTACCAAGATCAGGACCGGTTACGCTCATGGTGAGCATTATCAACTGAATCATCAATATTGTCATCGGAACGTAATGCATTTTTGCCAAGTATTGACAGTGAATACCCTAAATATGATATTTAATATTCAGCATGATTTTATATTTACATTTGACAGTTGGTATAACTTAAATGCAATATTTGGGTATAATTTCACTGTTGTATATTCGATACTTTATGATTTATTTAACCAAATTTTATGAATGCACCTGGTCATGTATTTCTTTCGGCTTATACGAGGCCAAAGTGAGAATTCCACCATTCTTGAGAATGTGAAGCTAAATGTTCCTGATGATTTTTTGAGAAATTGTGGAGATGAATTGTTTGTTCTCCCAATGTGTAGAACCAGCTTACCAATGGGGATGCCACCGGGGAGAGCTTTAACGGTGTTTAACAATATTGCTTCGGATGTCGGAGTTTGTCGGAACTTACTCAGTTGACTTCCTTTAAAAAAATCTACTGCTTTTAATATTAAATTGTTTTATATAATTTTTTTATTAATTTGTCAATCTTATGCAATTTTAATTGAATAAATGTCATACCAAACTTAAAAATCAAAACAAAAATTAAGCTTACACAGTTTTAGAAACACTCCTTAGTAAAAGTGTCTTAATCCTAATAAATTTAAAAAATAGCCCCCCTATTAATAATAAGTAACTATAAGTGGATTTTTTTTAACCCAATTGTTTATTACATTTTTTGATTATTAATCATTATGACAACAAACAACGAACGCCTTTGAAATAGTAATCGCTTGTTTCAAATAATCATAATACCTACGTCGACATTATGCAGAGGAGAAAGTCTTATTTGTTTTGCCTAATTATTAATGACAAAGATTATTTATCTAACAAAGAGTGACGAAAGAATACAAACATGGCAACATTTTAAGTTAGATTATTTGTTGGCAATCTTTTTACCGTTAATATTATAATATAAACAAACATTAATCATAACATACGTTATACAATTAATTGTACGCACGTTAAACTCACTTCCTATACAGTAGAAACTCGATATAACAAATACAATATTATGAAAAACACATTTCCAATATTATATATGTTTAAAACCAGGTGTTACTTCTTGTTAATAGTTTACTGCGCACGATAATTAATTAAAATAAATTAAAAATGCCATCTTACTCGTAGCGCTAGCATATGCAACGCTGGTCGCTGAAACAGCTGCACAGTAGCGTAATTAATTTTCTCGAATTAAATAAATGCATCAATTCAACAAAAAAATATCGTAAAGCGCATCCATAAATTCAACTTTTTAATGAACTCTCTCTCAGCTGCAATAGTCCATGATACTGTGCTGCTGTTGAATTGATTTAATAGTAAAAACATGCTTCTGTGGCAACACTAGAAATAGGGCGTTAATTATTTACATTAGAGATTGTCGGTTTTTAAAAGCCGGGTTTGAAACCAAAGTTATGGAGACGGGTAAAAAGAAAACGATTCTGGCTACACCCTTAATAAAACCCCGACTTTACTGTTTGTTTAATTTATTTATAACTTTCATAACTGTATACCATCAGATCATTCTAGTCACTAGATAAATATTTGTATGATTCAACAATCAATATAATGAATAGACTAATAATTTTTTCACCTTAACACCGGAAAAACACCGACTCCGCGACTCCCACCTTCGACTCCTCATTGACATTCGAAAATCGGTTTTGCCAACATGGTAACCTAGTTATAAATATTAGAATAAATAGTCAACTTTATTTCTTTAAAAACGTTAATATTACATTTTAAATAAACTAGTCTTGCTTACAAATAATACATTTAATGTACATCAACGAATGCATCGAAAATATTACTTTGGTTTATTTCGAAAAAAAATAATTGCTTTTGTTTTATATTTTTGATTAGCACATATACGACATATGTATATTTCGTCCACTGCCATATTATATTTTAGAATACCTTTTTAATAGGATAATCTTCATTTAATAACATGAATAATCAAATCACGAAGATTACAAAAATTGAATTCAAGTTTTTGTACAACTTTGTAAGCCGGTTAAAACCTAGCTTAAAAATTAATTTGAATTCTACAACCGGTTTTTTTTAAAGTCGGTCTTTTTGACAGCCCTAATCGACACATTTTTTTACAATCTTAGAGAAGGTACTTTCAGGCAATATATATGTATATCGACTGTGAAAAGGCAAAATAACGCAACCCACACACTTAAGTGCACGGAGACTTCTAAACTGGTGTTTAATTGACATAATCTAATTTACATGCTGTAAAGAAGATGGTCAATCTGCGTCTTCGTGCGACCATCAGGAGAGATCCATCATGTCACCTGACGAAGACTCAGAAAAACCGTATACCGAGCTTCGAGAACAGATGCCTGCGTCTGATAATGGGGGTGAGGTGGTTTGATTTTGTGAGGAATTCAGAGAGAAGGGAGCGTACAAGACAGCGTCCCGTCACGTCAGTGGTTATGGAGTGACGTTGGAACTGGCTGGGTCACGTGCTGCGGATGCCTCCAGAAAGCCTCAATCCTGCCTGCCTCTTCTTTCGACCGGTGGGATTCCGGTGTCTTGGACGTCCGTCGGGTACTATCCATAGGATGTACTCGGCGGAACTGAGGGATGCTGGCATGTCATGGGAGGAAGCAAAGCTATTGGCGGGAGACAGGGAAACATGGAGGTGCCGCGTGGCGGCCATATGCTCCACATAGGGAGGAGCGAACATGGCCAAAGAAGAAGAAGAATTTACATGCTCCCAATTTATTCTTACGTGGGCGAAACTATAAGCAAAAAATTATACCTCGCTTAGGATGTATGAGTCACCAGCTCCAAGGGCTGTTCGATTGATCAACGCATTGCCTAGAGAAGTGGACATTTTTAGTGATAGTATTTGTGAACTGTTTGTAAAATTTCACTTTTTTATTTCTTGATTTTTTATGTTGATTTTGATGTATTGTGTAGTTTTATTTTATATTTTGTCTTATTATATTTTTCAAGTACATGGCGAATTGGCGTGAGGTGTTGTCATGTACTGTAATTTTAATTTGTATCAATAAATAAATAATCTAATATTAATTTAAGAAATTGTCTAGGAAAAACCTTTTTTTCTTGGTTTTAATTTTCTAAAGCCCATCCTTTTTTCAAACTTAAAAGCTAAATTTAGATACGAATTCGGCATTTTCAGCTAACATCCACTTGACAGAACGTGTATCAAGTTGGATACATTGTGATTATCGAAAAAAAAAACTGTGGGTTACGTCCTTTTTCCTTTCCACAGTCGATATACATTTTCTATTAATTCTTCTATTATGAACTATTTTCATCTTAATGTTTTCTTAACGAAGACGATTCGAAAGTATGGATTGTCATTAATTACAAAAGTAAAAACCCATGATTTTCCGTTTAGTGTTTAAATTTCTAGTAAGTAGGTATATTATACCGAAAATGATCCATGATACAACAAAGCCACGAGTGTGAAATTGTTCTTAATTTCAGTTTGCATAGTGTATTATTAGAATTCGTGTAAGTATTGTCACAATTCGGTCACCGTGACAAGTTTATGACATGTGACAAGAGATGTTTGGTGCGTTGCAAATCAAATTCTCTCTCAGCTGTTGTCATTTTTCTGCCTTTTATTTTATGCGGGATTATTTGAACAGAAATTTCGCTGTTTAAAGTAGAATTGCTTATTTTTTCTGTGACGATTCTGGGATAAATAGTTAAAAACTGAACATTATCATCATCTAATTTAAAATTTCGACTGAAGGTGCTTGATGGAAATTTAATAATAATTTAGAATTATTTTCATTTTGATTTTGTTCACTTCCATAAAATTCTTGGTCGAACACGACCCGGGTTTCGTCTCTCGGCATCTTCCGGTGCTAAACAGTGCGCGAATGCACTCGAACTGACAGGCAGCGGAAAGTTTGTATTGTCTATATACAAACACACAATTACATTCGCTCTATACGTATTGTTAACCTAATTGATAGCGAGAATTTATGATATGAATTATTGTAGTGAATTAAGTGGGTAGATTATAATATTGGGCATAATGAATTAGGGGTGAAATTGTTACACAAGAACACATGTGAACATAAATTATTTTACCAGGAAATATTGGAAATAAATAGGGCTCAGCTTTCCAGTTTTCCAATCTTAAACGAACAGTTAAATCTCCCAAATTCCCCATTGTTATACCCCTTTAAATAATTAATATATATTAATTCTAATAATATGTCGTTTTATAAACTCACAAAAAAATATTTTATTTTATTTTATTTTAGTATTATATTTATTTTTCACGTTTACATTTTATTGTCTGGCAATTCATTATGCCCAATATTATAATCTACCCACTTAATTCACTACAATAATTTATATTATAAATTCTCGCTATCAATTAGGTTAACAATACGTATAGAGCGAATGTACTTGTGTGTTTGTATATAGACAATACAAACTTTCCGATGCCTGTCAGTCCGAATGCATTCGCGCACTGATTAGCACCGAAAGATGACGAGAGGCGAAACCCGGGTCGTGTTCGACCAAGAATTTTATGGAAGTGTACAAAATCAAAATGAAAATAATTCTAAATTATCATCATCGTTATCAGTCAGTCATTATCTAGTTTTCTGATGATATATTTTTATGTACAGCGATTCCAATTCTGGGACAATCTCGGCTAATCCGGGATGATTGGCAACCCTAGTTAAAAGTAATCAAATTTAATTTCGAACACTCTTTAGATATTCTATATGGACTCAGCAGTATATTTGTCAAATTAAATACAAAATATAAATTATAAAGTTAGTTATTCGCTCTAGAAAGAAAAAGAATCAACCAATTTTTATGGATGTTTTTGACGTCTCGAAACTCCTTCCCACCATTCCCATTCTAAAAAAATGGGGCGTAATGAAAGCAATTAACTTACCGCCAGTCTAGTTGTAACTCTATTATTTCTATCCTCACTCTCTTCGAAAAAAAGCGAGGTTGAGCAACTGGGTAACAAACAGTTGTCGTAGAAAATTTCTTTTAAGATTCCTTCATTAGGAAGCCATATGCTCGACATTGGGAACGGTCATGGAAAACAATTAGTCCGATTATGCATCCAATTAATTCTTCAATACTTTACTCTTTATAAGATCGAGCATTTAATGGTATCAGTCAATCTATCAATGTGAAGAAGAATATGCTTTAACGAATTGAATTGCTATTCCCGGGTGTAAAACACTTATTTTGAATAATTAATTGATTTGGCATTTACTTGGTAGAACGCCATTATAACAGATTTAAAATATCAAAGTATTTTAGTTCTACAGTTTTTAATAATTTATGCGTTGATAGCTATTTCGGCTTGCGCCATCGTCAGAACTAGCTCTTCTGACTTATTTTGAACCTAACTGTATACAGACCGTCCAACACAACCACGTGTTGAGTATTTCAAACAGTTAAGTGCTTTGCACGCGGGAATAGCACCACAGGAGTAGCGAATTTATTTGTTTTCGTCCCTTTTTTAAATTGGGTAGAATATATGTAGATAAACACATAAATCCAATCTTTCAGACAAATTCAATTTCAACATGATTTTATAACAGTATACGTTTGGCAATTCGAGCCCGTGACATCACAACCAAAGATTGTGAACCACTCGACTAAAGTATTGTTTTAAAAATTCAATATAAATTTTACGACTATAGCAGATAACGGGTTAAGGGAACGCGGTCTGCATATTTTTAACACCTGCGCTGCAGTGACATCTAGCGAGTAATGTCGCTCAAAGCGCAGAATGAATGACTGTTCACCGACCTACTAAATCTCCTTCTGCGAAATGAGCTAACAACTTACTTTAGTATTGTAACGAATTCTTCTATTCCACCTTTGTATTGGGGAGATAAATTTTCATAAAAGCTTTATTGTTTTGGTGCAGAATAATAATATTTAATAACAATAAATTCTGTGCATTTCCATTTAGTAAGTAGTTAATTTTGACAACAAAATGTCTTGAAAAATTACAAATATTTTGTGTTAATGAAACCACAGCTCTGCCACATGAATGTCATTTAATTGGTGAACGAAAATGTTAGTAATTATAGATCTTTAGTGCTTTCCATTGACTGTAACGTGTTGATGTAGACTAGGGGTGAGGAATCTTTTTAATTCAAACGGCCACATTCATTTATCTGATTCAACATACGGCCGCAGTAAAAAAAACGTTGACACCGCCTCTCTTTTTTTCAACTATAGAACATCTAAAAGGTTGATTACGTTTTTTTTACAATCGCTTGGAAATACATTTGTAATCAAAGTGAATATTTTGATCAAATCAAAATGACGCATCAGAGTAACCAAAAGGCTGCACATGGCCTTGGCCGCAGGTTCCCATCCACTAATATAGACCAATGATTCCTCTTGCCCATAATGCATATCAAATAATTACTTTTTGTTAATGTAATGGCATCTCAACAATAGCATGTGGATTTTACTAAATCCAAATTCTGAAATTCTGTTCATTGACGAAGAATGAGCTTCATCACCAAAAAAAATTGTGATGGAACTGAGGATCAATAGCAATTTTGTTTTTGGCCCATTCACCGACGCACACGATGCTCAAGTTGCTTCAATTCTTGAAATGGCAGACCAAACTGGGCACAAATTATCTGTCAGCTCTCCAATTAACTATCGCTAAATAAAGCATTGTTTATTCGAAAAATAAACTACAAACTAAACAACTTATACACTGTGTTCAATAAGGTGGTAATTTTGAGAAAATTAATATTTGCTTAGGGATAAACTATTGAAGGAAACTCTAAGTAGGTGTTACTTGACTACATCGCTGTTAATTAATCAAAGTTGAACGTTAGGTAGAGAACCAACATAAAAACTGTTGGTTTAACTAAAGTTATGTATTTCAGCGGCTGTTAACCATCGATAAAAGTGACCGATATAAAATTCGCTTCGCTTACACAGTATTATTTCATGTGTTAATAACACATGAAATAATACAGTGAAAAGAGACTTCTTAGAAAAGCATCCTCAACCAGGTCAGAATATCTGTCAATACATTTGGTTCGAGGATGATTCTGAAAATAACGAAATAAGTGTCACACTAAATATTATGTACTCTTACTGATGTTGTCTCCAAACTCGACTTAAACATTATAATTTAAATGAAACTTTAAAATCACTTGTTTTGAAATGAGTCAAAATACATTGTAGTTGCTATGACTTTGTTGGGCAGTTGCTATGACTGCATGTTTACAGTTAAATCAGTATGACTTTGTTTTTGCAGTTAAAACTTCTGTTGAATCTTTGATATGTGATTGTGGCGCTCACGGGCATGAATCCCAGTACGGTCAGTTCCAGATTTTTTTTTTCGTAGGAAAACAAAGAAAACGTGGCGTAAAAATTAGCTTAATTTTACTCTCTTACCTCTATTCTTCTATGCAACCTCTCGAAAAAAACAAGGAGGTTAGGAAACTTAATAACAAACTGCTATCTTTTTAAACTTTTGTTGGCATAAACTTATTATTAGTTTATATTTTTCACATTGATAGTGGATAATGTTTAAAAAAAATTAACACCGCAAAGTATCATACACGCATACAAGAAAGTTAGCTTAAAATTACGAACTTTTACGCCTTACCTGAATTATTTCATAAGTTTATTTCTCAAAGTGTCCAATAATAGTTAGTCTAGAAGTCCTCACCTAAAAAAAGGAAATAATTTTATTATCACAATCAAAATAGTCAACTAGCGTTATAAATACATACACACAACTCATTTTTACACGTTAGATATATTCCACAAAAAACCTTGTAGAACTGATAGAATTCATAGAAAATTTAAAGATAGGTGATAAACCTGAATTTAAAAAAACTGTTATTTTAAATAAAGAACAACACAGTGGTATAGAAAACCGCGTAAAAATGTTAATAATAAAGACCCAAGATGTAAACTACACAACATATTATTCGCTATACGTTTTTTGATTAAGAAAATATAATACTGTTAACCACTACTTGATTATATACGGAGACTATTATGAGGGACTGGTCATAAATCGCTTTCATCGCTAAAAATGTCTGACACGTCTAATGTGTAAGAATCTAATTAAGCCTTTAATTTTTTATTATTGCCTTGTGTTGTTTAATTTTTTGTTATTATGAAACTCGCTTCTGTGTTTTATGTGTTTGAAAATTGTGTTAGAACAAATATTTCATGTTTAAATATTATTTGTGTTTAAATAATATTCGTTGTTTTTAGTTAAGCGTTTTATTTAAAAATCGTGTACATAAAGAGTTAAGTGTACTTACAATTTTTTTAAAAAATGTGCTACATAGAAAAATACTGCAAGCTATTCGTTACGATATTTTAAAATATAAAATTTTAGACTTGTTCCCATATGCCAAAAGTTTCCAATAACTGATTCAAATGATGATGATCATGATAGAGGCTCAATCACAATGTCAATCATTATATTCTATTGAAAACTTTCACACGTTTTTCTGAGATTATTAATTACTTTTATTAGAAGGCTAGTAATATTGCATTGAACGAAGATGTTTTTTAAGACATCGTATTGACGACTTAACTGTTTTAAGATAGATGTAATTAAATTGTTGAAGATAATAAATATGATTTGATAAATCAAAATACTCAACTCGAACCATGGCAAAATAAAATTCGAATTGTACAAAAACATTGATAGAAAGCCGTGTTCAAAAGATCATCGGTAATTATCTTCAACTTCGTATCTCAAAAAGTACAAGTTTTCAGAAGACACATAAATGTACCGCTATCGCTTTCTATCGCTATAAAACACTCTTGGATTGATTTTTTCCCCAATACCTTTGATAAAGTTAATAAGGAAGGAAACAAAGACGTTTCCATCCATGCCACCTTCTCCTTTATGATAAACATAGCACATGCCCATATCATTTGCCAAATTATTTGTTTTATCAACGTTTTTGTACTGGGTTAAATAAATTATTAAATAATGTATTATTGTGTGTATTTAAATCCTGATTTCATTACATCAAAAAACTTAAAAACAGTTAAAAAGCGTGCTTGTAGAAAATTAACAACGATGTATGTTTTTGCATTCGGTTGCTTGTAGATTTCAATATAAAAATGTATTCATGTAACAGAAATAACAGACAAATTTATTACCCAACAACCCTGCAACATGCAACCCTGCACATAAATCTAAGCATGGCTATTCAAATGAAATTAAGTGTGTTTTATGACAATTTATCATCAATTTTTGCAATAAATGTGAAATGAATTGTACAAGTTATACATACATGCATGTATGAGTTTTATTTTTCACAAATTAAATGATGAGGATTTTTTTTCTTAATGACACCACGATAAAAAAACATATGCTTAATACAAAATACAAGTTTTCAATATGAGCTATTTGTTTGCCATATAATGTAATTAACAATGAATCTGGTCTCAAGTTTCAAATTATAAAAGAATTATTAAATTTGAATCGTTCAAACTATGTACATTCTCACAAATTTTGTCACTAACGACCCGGGTTTCGCCTTTCGGCATCTTCAGGCATTCAAGTGCACGGATGAACTTGAACTGACGCCTAACAAACGAAAGTTTCGTGTTTATATAAGATATAAATGCATCACTGAGTCCAAAGCCATTGCTGGCGAAAAGGATGAGCCCATGGGAATGCCAACAGATTTGTGTAGTGAGCAGTTTCAAGAATTATATAATTTGTTTGTTGTTGTAAATGACATTTTATTACTGCTGAATAAAGATTTGAATTCAAAAAAACTTGTTTATTTTTGAGACGGCAAAACTTGTAAATATGCACATTTCGGTATAATATATAACAAAGATATTTGCTATAGCAACGGGAACGATTCCGTTTCGCAAAATGACAGATATGTGACACAGAATACAAAATGTCTATAACTTGTCGAGAAGGAATCAAATAACAAATTGCATAATCTCTTATTTCTTGCAAGTATGAAATTTCATACCAGCTTGTTTCTTAGTTTTACACGTATTATAGGATGACCCTATATTCTTTCAAGCAGAACGAATAAGTACCGCGTTAAATATAATTGTAGATCTGTCATTGTATCACTGTATCTGACATAGTCATAATGCCATGTTAGTTATAATATTCTAAACACTTCTCAGACACTTTACGGATGATTTCACCATGGCTCGAACGCAAATAAATAATCACCTTTCTGGTAGAAGTTTAATACTAATTATTTCTGCTACTACGAAAAATGATTGTTAGCAAACTTAAACATTATTCCAAAAATTAAATAATTTAAAATTTAACTACTGCAGGGCTGTTGGTGTATGTCCCGAGATATATTTCTGCTTCTACGTAAAATGATTGTTAGCAAACTTAAACATTCCAAAAATTTAATAATTTACAATTTAAATACTGCAGGGCTGTCGATATATGCCACGAGGTCTATTTCTGTTCCTACGAAAAATGATTGTTAGCAAACTTAAACATTATTCCAAAAATTAAGTAATTTAAAATTTAACTACTGCAGGGCTGTCGATATATGTCCCGAGGTCTTTTTCTTTTTCTACGAAATATATTTGTTAGCATACTCAAACATTTCAATTATTCTAAAAATTATATTGTATACAATTTAAATACTGCAGGGCAGGGCTGTCGATATACGCCCCGAGATATATTTCTTTTACTTACTAGAATTTCTGGCTTATTCAATAAATAGGGTTTGTAATTTACTTTTCACGCCAGTAAATTTTCTTACTACTTAAAAATGCATCAAAAATTTCCCATTGAGGTCAATGGGCTTACAGCTAGTACCAACTAAAATGACAAAAAATAGTTGATTATACAAATACATTCTTTATCTGGAATCACTCAGTTGGTGCACTGATTATACCAGCTTACAAAAAAAGCATTTATTTTTATCTATGTTCGCTCCCAATGTGGAGCATACTGCCTCGCAATGAAGGTACCTCAACAGAAGTTTTTCTACGAGAACTGTTGTTACTTAGTCGCTCAACTTCTCTTTTTCAAATAGAGTAGTAAGGATAGAAGGATAAGACTAGAACAGGACTAGTGGTTAACTAATAACTCACGCTACGCTCAGTTATTAAAGAATCAGAAATCGATTAAAAAGTGCTGTTTTCACTGGGAATCGAACCCGTGAGATCCGGCACGGTAAACCACATCTCTAACCCCTTCACCATTAATACTGATTAAAGGCAGGTAATTGTCCCTGTCTATTTATTTTAAACTCTTATTTGTGTCAGATCGGCATTAATGCATCAATATTTTGATTTTATATTTATCTATGTAGCATAAAATATCGATGACAGATGCTTTATTCTAAAACTGTTTTTTTTCATTTGCTGTTTACTTAGAACTATCAATCTGTTACTTACCAACTTCTGCCAAAACAGTGACGAAATAAGGCTTGCTTATAATTGTTCACTATCCAAAACAACTTTTGGACAGTATTTAATATTAGATATTCAGTATAGATTTTATAATCATCTTAATCAATATGTATATAGAACACCAGTATTGTTTTTTTATTATTATTTAAGACTTAAGGCCAGTCTTAACAAACGTTGACGACAAAGCCTAACCGAACCACATTTTATAATCGCAGCGATTGACCATGGGGCAGCGGTTAGCGTCGTCGTCGTTCGAGTCCCAGTACGAACATCATTTTTCGGTCGATTTATCGATTTCTGTTCGAAGACAACAGTGTTTGTGATGTCTAAAATGTCCTCTCCTTCCACCCTTTCGATCCTTTAATAACTGGGCGTAGCGAGAGAGATCAGTTAACCACTAGTCCTATCCTAGCATTACCTTGCTATCCCTACTACTCTCTTTAAAAAAGAGAAGTTGACCTACTGTTTAACAAACAGTTCTGGTAGAAAAAAAAACTGTTGAGATACCTCCATTTAAGGCCATATGCTCCACATTGTGAGCGGACATGTATAAAATATTTATATATCAAAAAAACGCGAAGTGCGAAAACCCTCCAGCACCACCCTGACGAAAAATACTAAAAACTAAACTATTTATTACGTAAATTTGAATCGTTCAAACTATGTACATTCTCACAAATTTTGTCATTAACGACCCGGGTTTCGCCTTTCGGCATCTTCAGGCATTCAAGTGCACGGATGAACTTGAACTGACGCTTAGTAAATGAAAGTTTCGTGTTTATATAAGATATAAATGCATCACTGAGTCCAAAGCCACTGCTGGCAAAAAGGATAAGCCCATGGGAATGCCAACAGATTTGACTAGTGAGCAGTTTCAAGAATTATATAATTTGTTTGTCGGCAAAGGTTTTATGATTATATGATTTTATGGTTATATAGGGTATAGAAGAGGAGATGTGGGAAAATTTGATATTTCGTTTAAAATCGGAAGATTTTGCAGCTGTGCTTTGTTGAAATTTGTGAGAATGTACATAGTTTGAACGATTCAAATTTAATATTGAAATTCCACCAAGCACCTTCAGTCGAAATCTTAAATTATTTATTACGTAATAAAGATTTGGATTATTCGACAGTCATTATTGATAAATAATCTAATGCGTGATTACTCAAACGGCCCAGATATGTAATATGTAGTATGTAATGTGAAGAGAGCATTTTTGATTTGCATTGACAGACGGACGATATTACTCATCCGTACAGTATGCACAGTATTGGCGTGGGGAAAAATTAAAATTAGCATTGCACCAAAAGACAACTAGCCCAGATATTGTGAATGGTGCTAAGCGTTAACTCAATATGTAAATAAATTAGCATCCACTTGTTCAAACTAGATCTATACCGTAAAATTGATTGTTTAACCTGTCATGATATTCACTATGAAACCTCGCAGTTAAAAGGTTTTGGTAAGAACTTTTTGGAGCATGTGGTCTCCTAATGAAGGTATCTCAACAGAAGTTTTTCTACGATAACTGTTTGTAATTCAGTCGCTCAACCTTCTTTTTTGTTTCATATGAATTTCAAAATGACTTCGATCGTATTGTGCCAACAACAGTGACACGTGTTTCGCCTCTTTCAGAGCCGTAAAATTTTTCATTAAAATGAACTTCCACAAAGTTACCGCAGAGTCCATCGAAAATTTCGAAATGTTTCGTTGACGCTTTTTGATAACTTAAATAATTCATTAAATTGTATGTAGTTAAGTCACGCGTTGATCCTTGCAAAGGTTTCACATATCGACTGTGGAAAGGAAAATGAACGTAACCCACAGTTTTTTCAAAACAGGTTTTTTTCGATAATCACAATGTATCAAACTTGATACACGTTATATAAAAAGGATGCAAGCTGCAAATGCCGAATTAGTTTCTAAATTTAGCTTTTAAGTTTGAAAAAGATGACCTTGTAAAAAATTAAAACCAAGAAAAATTACTGAAATAAAGGTTTTTCCTAGACAATTTCTTGAATTAATATTAGATTTTGTCAATTAAACACCATTTTAGAAGTCTTTGTGAACTTAAAGTTTGTGTACAATTCATAATTTGCATATGGCCCAAAATCATCAAAACACGTTTTTTGCGCCTCCTGTAAAATTTGATATGTGTGGGTTACGTCCTTTTTCCTTTCCACGGTCGATATTATCAAATTCTTGATAAGATTTGTAATTTTACTATTTTGTAACACTCTTTTTATATTGAACAAAATTTATTGATTTATTCGAATAATATTACGATTTCAATTAGCCGTAATTATTATCACTATTTTTTAAATGCCATACTGAAAACACGATATTTATTAAAAAATGCCGGGATTTTTTCTAGAATTTCAAACGCGTTTCAGGTTTTATTGATTCTTAAAATAACTATACATTTGACCGATATTTACAATATTAAAGTAAATGCGTGAACTGTCAAAATGGTTTAAATTTGGAGACATAAATTCAAGGTTTTACTGTTGAATCAAACGGAAAACAACAAATGTTTTGAATAAAGTTATGCCCTACAGCTTATAGCACATAATTAGTTGTTCAAATAACATCACGTAATATGCTATTATGAGTTATGACAGACTCCGAATTGTCAAGATAATATATTAACTATCCAATAAATTAAAGTGAATAATATGTTATTAATGTAATTTTGCTTAATAAATGATGTCGTCCCGGAATCATTGTCTAACGAATTGAATGTCATCAAAACATGTTGTATATTAAAATACAATTTAAATATTCCATTATAGTTAATTAAATTAATACAAATGGAATGTTCAAATTACGATTCAGCAATGGTAAACAGTTTTACATACTTTGAATGTTTATTATAATAATGCATAATAAACATGCAATTATTCTTCGCACGCATATCTGGTTCATTCCTTAAATTTAAAAAAACACTATTAGCGAGCATTTAATTTATTTATATTATATTGTCGGGTCCTAAATTTAGAGAAGAATTTTTACCCTTCAAATTGGCAGCACACATGGCTTAAAAAAAGTTATTTCAATAAACGCTTATATTCTAAAATAAAACATGCTTTCAGTATCAACGTCCAATTTTCCAAATAACTTAACGATACTGACCATTGTGTGGCATACATTGCACCATGGGTCTAGTTATATTATGGATACTGTTCGTTGAATTTATTATTCATGTTCTAACAATTACGTTGGTGTAGCGGTAACCATTTAGGATTTCAATCTGCAGGTGCATGCTTCGAATACCGGAGCGAGTTAGGGTGCGGTGAGACAATCTACTATTCAAACATACCAAATTGTTCGCAATAAATCGTTCGGAATTGTAAAGAATTGTACAATATTATTCGGCTTTTGTGTGGACTGTAGTGATTGAATGAAAAGTTTAAATTTTCAATCAATGTTCAAACTCAAACATTAATGAAAATAGGCGGTGTACGTTATTACTTCGTATTATAATTTAATATTCACTTATTTTTATTTACCTAATAACTTGTTTGAAGGCATTGGTGTGTGTGATGTCTAAAAAGTTCTTCCCACCCTTCCTATCGCAGCGAGAGTGATAAGTTAACCACTGGCCTTGTATTAGCCGTATCCTTCTATCCCTACAAGTCTTCTTTTTTTTAAAGAGCGGTTGAGCAACTGAGTAACAAAAGGTTCTCGTAGAAAAAAATCTTTTGATATACCTCCATTAGGATTCCATATGCTTCAAATTGAAATCGGACATAGATTAAAAAAAATAAAAAAAACAACATATTATTTTTCATTCAAGATAATGTCGTATAAATATTTATTATATAAATACATTATTTAGTATTGAATGTTTTAATAATTAATAAATCGTAAAGTTGAAGGTTAAAAATATCCTTTTATTTTTTTTAAACATTTAATCTTGAGTGGCTCTTCGTGTGATCCTTTTTTGGCTAACAATAATTTTATTGTGAAATGTGTCCAACCCACATCTACGTTGATAGTTCGGACACAAAATAAATCATTGGTTTATGTTTAATAAATATCGACAGACGCCTTCGTATCGTCGTAAATAACACCGAATAATATTTATATTTATGAAATCATTAGATATTCTGTGTATGAATTAAATTAAGCATATCGATTCTAAATTGTGAACGTCGTAACTTCAAGAGTGAAAATTAATTGTGAGTTTTCCCTAAGTTTTTCTTGTAACTGTTGTTGATGTCTTATTGAAAATTTTGCTTAGCGATTCAGTAATTGTCATCAGTAGAGAATCAAATCCCAGGATCACGTACATTTTTCGAAACATGTGAATCCCGGGATTAACAAACATCATCCCGAATTTTCCCGGATTGATTTTCTTATAAAACAGTATCTTCAAATTATCACAGTTAATAAATCATTTTTAGTAGGGATAAATGATATTGCTAGAATAGGGTTTGTTGTCAGCAAACCGCTATCGCTACGCCCCGTTTTTAGAATCGGATGAATTGGAGGGACCATGGACCTGAAACTTCCTACTCTATTAAACCCTGAACATACTCTCTTGGTCTTAGAATCTTAACGAGAAGTTGTCATCTACATTCTACGTAATGAGGCATGAAAAACATGTGTAAATTTGACTTAATGTTAATGTTTTATATGTTTTCAAAAATGTAAATGTATTATTTTAAAAAACGTCTTAGAATCAATATGAATTCGATAAATAAATTAAGTTTAATTTGGTTTTGTACGTCTAATTGAAGCTAGTATTTGCAAATCCGGCTCGTTCTAAAATGGTTAAAAATGAATCTTGAATTTCATTTCGTAAAACAATACACATTTTAATACAGTAAAAAAGAGTAGAGCATCTTAGAAGCTATTTTGTATGAATAAATACTATTTTAGTTTTACATAAGTATGCAATGATATTTTGTATCAAGCCAGATTTGAGACTGCTCTCTAAAAATACTTAAATAATGTATTTGTATTTACTAAATTACATTCATCTTTCACCCATTTTCGAACGAGCTTAGTTTGCAAATAATAGACTCAATTGTTTTCTTAATAATTAGGTATATTGAGTTTTTTAATTATGTAATTTTGAGCGTGAAAATTTAATTCACCCAGTTACAAACTAATCTCAGAGAATTAAGGAAGATAGCCAAAATGATGGTCTTGTACGCTTCTTTTCAATTACAAACGTTAACCTCACTATTACAGAAAGTCTTCGCCACCGTCTGACAGATATATCTTTCTGATGAGTATCGATATGGAATTGAATTGGTCAATTATCATATTCTTGACCTCGCCGCCCGCATTTGTACAGCCATCGCTCTTAGAAATTTCAACCGTCGCTTGATTTGAAGTTATGTTTTGTTAAAGGTTATGTCAGGCACAATTTACACTCAGATTAATCATTATAATGTAAGACAATATGGCCGTAAACTTCGTTTACCATACGTCCCTGTTCAACCGGGACTTTTATGATTGTCACGAATTCCAAACATATTCCAGAAGTAAGATTACTAAGTCCAGATATTACTTTTAATTGGTATAGTTTTAAAAAAATATATTTCAATCAAAGATTATTGATACATTAAACAACAATATTTGATACTTGAATTTTTATTTCAGAATTAATATTCATCACTTTTAGGGTCTTCGGTAATTAGTCTTTAATCTCCACTTTAGCTTAATTATTCTTTGATGAGTTTTCAAATATTTTGTATGGGGTATTAAACATTTTAATTATAGTCAATTTAACAGTAGGGACAGTTTTACAAGTTGATTTTTCAATCGATTTATTAATTTCTGTTCGAAGGCATAGATGTATGTGATGTCTTGAATTCCCCCTCCCACTCATAATATCCTAAAAACGAAGCGAATTCGTGGAACTGAGTAACAAGCAGTTCTCGTAGAAAGGAATTAGGAGTCCATATCCTCTATATTGAGCGTGAACTTGGTCAAAAAATATCAACTTTAACTTTCATTTGTTTCTATGATTTTGTTAAATAAAATAAATGGCGCGATATTTGATCGCAGCTCACAAAATAACAAGCCGGTATAATGTCAGAAAACGTTTAGTCAAAAATCCTTGTTTTGAGATAATCGACTTTTTGAAATATCATTAAACAAACTGAAATGTAGTGATGCCGTAGACAATAAGAAAGATATATTGTTATATAAAAATATATCAGTTGACAATGCTCACCACGAGCGAAACCAGTCCTGACCTTTTTAAATAAAGTGAAAATAATGTACAAAAGAATATTGTGTTTTTTATTTAGAAAAATATATAAACAACAATTGAACAAAATTTTCACAGCTCAAAAACATTTAGTCGTCTAATCTTCTCTGTTCAGCCTTAAAAATAAGAAATCTGTACAGCTAAAAATCTTTTAGTTATTTAAAGGTTTCTACCAGTAATAACTGCCAATGAAATATACCTAGTTTGTATTGCTTCTTTAAACATAGAAATAAATAAATGTAATATGAGTGAGTTTATTTTTCCAGACGACAAAGCGTGTTTTAATCTTTGGATGTGTATGAATTACTAAAACACCTAACTTTTGACAAAGTTTTCTGGCAGTATACTGAAGAATAAAATATTATAATATATGGTGAGCCTAGCTCACTCAAAATTTATGACGACCTCACGCATTGCAATATTTCGCACTGGCAAGTAAAAAAAATGATGTATGGGCGAAAGAGTGTTAAATTTCATAATCTTTTATAACTTATTGCATACCCCAAAGAGGTTACTTGTTTGGATCGACCTTTGTATTAATTTCTCATGATATATCGAATCTAAATGACCACATCGTATCTGGGCCCAGAACTTTCAAATAACATAAATAAACTTGATCAAATTTATCATCTGACGCTTCTTCTTGAATTCGTCGATCGTATTGAAACATATTTATTTATTCCTACAGTTTCTTACTGTTATATCATTCAAATAACTGTCTGCTTTATACATATGTATGGCAAATATGACTATATGTATATTTGTTTATAATAAGTAAGTGCTATTTGTTTGCCGGCACCGTAGCGCAGCGGTCAACGTCGTTGGCTTCCGTGACGGATTTTACTGTTTTAATTCTCAGTGCGAACAGTATTTTTTTTCTCTATCGATTGATTGATTTCTGTTTTTCAAGGTTTCGGCACCTTTTTGTTATAGCCATTTTAATGTTTCAAAAAAGTATTTTTATTTTCTTCGAAAACTTTTGACGGGTTAAAAAGAAAAATGACGATTGACAATATTTTTTAATTGAAGATTAGATGAATAATATTTTGTTTAATTTAGATATTGGGTCTTCATTTAAGCGATTTTGTTAACCACAGTGCTGTTACTTTTTCAAATAAACCGGATTTTTAAATGTAGGGTACACACCTTCAATCGATCATTTTTCTAATAATTATCCAAAAAATAAAAACACGACTTTTTCCTGAACATACAGATGGAATACTTTACTCATGTTCTGCTTGTATCAATTGAAAATTTCATTTTTATTGGAGAATTTATATAGCCGAAGTTTCACGGCTGACAATCAAGAAAAGAAAAGAATTTACTTTTAATGTGTTTAGCCTATCTATACGTAGTACAGTAGGAAACTGTCGAATATCTCACTTGTATAACGGAATACAAAATAATATTTGGCAAGCAATCGATTCTGCTTCGAGATCAATGCAAATATATCCAAACTCTACCCACTGACATAAAAATGGTGACCGAATCGTACACATAACAAATAACAATACGTACCCAATTGCCGATTCATTCCACATATTATTATGTCCATTGCAGTATTTATTTACATGTAAAAAATCAGTAATCACCTTGATCTTTGCTATTCAACGCCGAATCGTTCGGTTATGTGATCTGATTGAATCGATTGTGGGAATCAACAAATATATGTGAATTACTCGGACGGAATACAAAAATTGCGTATCTGGGTAAGTGTGCTTTCGGTCAACAAAGCTTTACGTTTTGGCATATTTGCTGTCAATCTTTGAAGTTTCACGAATTCTTATCACCAGAGTTGTATTGAGGGGCGCTAAACGAAAAGTTATTTTCAGTTATACGATGGTGAAAGAAAATATACGGAAAAACTTATCACATACATTACAGACCTAAGGTGTTCACTTTCAATATTCTGTAGAAGGGCCATTATATTCAAGAAATATATTTAAAAAAATAAATACTTTTTTACTAACTCTACATTGTTATTTAAATTGTGTTATTTTAGAATCACTTATAATGTAGTCTTTTCAATGTCAATTGTTGTTTACACCTTTTCATTTAAATTTATTTTTGTATAAATAGCATTATTAAATTATTATCAGTTGACAATGCTCGCAATGAGTGAAACCGGTTCTGACTTATTAAATAAAGTGGAATAAAGTACAAAGGAATATTGTGTTTTTATTAATATAATCCCTTTCTACCAAGTATTGACAGTGAAGACCCTAAAAGTGATCTACATTTTCATTCAATATTTAATATTATCATGAGGATCACTTTAACATGGTCGTCATGATAATATTAATTAAATGCTGAATTAGTAAAAATGAGTGTTGTACGTTTTTAAACGTTTAGTCACTCTTTGCATTATTATACATGTCGTATTTAACATTTTTTTTGTCATGAAAAAATGTGCGGTTGATGTCCTTTTTCTTTCCCACAGTCGATACTCATGAACATTATGAATGAATAATATTCGATAAATCGACAAATGTTCAGATATTCGAATATTAAAAATGAACCAAATATTCGAATATCCAATACTCAATTTGAATTCTTGATAATCGTGACGTGAATTCGTGAAACTTTTTGTTTTAAGATGTTTCACCAGGAGTCCACGTGCTACACATTAAGAGGAGACATAGTTGGTTAAAGTATATAAATATATATAATCATTCTCTTTCTAAAAGTCGAATTTCCATACAATGGCTGATGTTTTAAGCGAATAAGAAAAAGCATATAACACTGCACGTATCAGTTAATTCTATTATTTTACTAGCGTATAAAATGTCATGGTCTACCTGAATGCGGAAGAGTCGGAACAAAGGAGGAACTTCCTTACTTTTTTAAATAAATAATTTAATTTATAATAATGTGGTCGTGCATTGAACCACGAAGTGGTTTTAATAAATTCTCCAATAAAAATGAAATTTTCAATTGATACAAGCAGAACATAAGTAATATATTTCATATATGTTCAGGGAAAAATGTCGTGTATTCATTTTTTGTCTACAAATCTTTAAGTATGTATATGTAAAAGATGCGTTCCACAAAAAACCGTGAAAAGAGTTCAACATCAAAAAAGTGTGCGACGCCATAATTTGTATTTTAACAATTTATCAAAAGGAAAATCTTTAAAAATATGTATGTACGCAGTGCTTATTTATGAAAAAAAAAGGTGCCAGAACTCACATCTCGTCTAGCTAATAACCAAAAGTTTTTTTTCAATTAATATCCGTTCCCAGTGTGAAGAATATGGCTTTTTAATAGACGTATTTCAACAGAACTTATTTTACGAGAATTGCTTGGTAATCAGTTGTTCAACCTTTCTTTTTTAGAAAATTAGGATAGAAAGATAAGGCTTGGACAGGATTAGTGGTTAACTAATCGCTCTCGTATTTCCCTAGTATTTTTAGAAGATTAGGAGAGAATTTTGATATCACAAACACCCACGTCTTCAAATTTAACCTGAACAACTGAGTTTGTGGAATGAAGAATGTGATCCATTTTGATTCCATTTAGATCTTGGAGATATATTTCACTTTTTAACACAATGAAAGATTGATTTTCCTTTATTTTTTCTCTATAAACAATAAAAAATTTTCGAAGCAAAATATTTTTTTTTTCGAATATTGATTAGAAACATTAAAATACCGGTAAAAAGGGTGCTGGAACGCCGTTACACCGCGTTACATGAGGAAAACGCACTGTATGTACGTATGAATAATCAACGAAGAAATACAACGAAACCTGATTTTTTTATTCTCGAAACGTCTCTCTGTATACTTCGAATTTTTTTGTGTGATATATTAGGCTGATAACGGTCTTAAAACAAGAAGACGTGTGACACAAAAGTTCGTTCACCAATTTATATTCATTTAGCCCATGTAACACTTGGACGCTCTCCATAAATATTATCGGATGTTTTTCATGTATTAACGGTCCTGTTTAAGGTATGTTTAAATACATTAACACCATCAATGTAGGTGTGTATAAAAATAAGAAAATAATATTATTTTAGTAAAATTGTATCACCCTATTGATTCGGTTTTATTAACAGAGTGATATTGAAAATATGTTAATAAAACACAATATTCCTGTGTACTTTATTCCACTTTATTTAATAGTTCGGGACCGGCTTCGCTCATTGCGAGCATTGTCAACTAATAAAAAAATATATAAACAGTGCTATTTATACAAAATCAAATTGAAATGAAAGGTGTAAACAACACTTTCGATGGTTTCGGCGGTAACTTTGTGGAAGTTCTTTTCAATAGAAAATTTAACTCTCAACAAAAAAGGAATGTTATTAAATAATATTCTTAATAGCACAGGTGGTTCCTCATTACTTTAATTGTTCCCAATTAATAGAGTAATCACCAACCTATCTGATTGATTGCAGCTCATTAGTTTAATAGTTTTTATGTTTAACGTCATTAGTAGTATGATTAAATTTGTTTGATCTGTTTCGATTTTATAATCCCCTCCTTGCTTCCCTTAAAAAGGAAAAATCCCAATCTGATTGATTGCAACTCATTAGTATCATTATTTGTTTGCTTTATTTTGACTCTACGCCCCCCTCCTTGCTCCTCTTAAAAGGAAAAAAACCCAAAAACTCCATTTTGTAATTTCATAATTTTAAAATGTTAGAATCAATCTTGCTTCATTACTTAAGCAAACTTTGCGATAGTAAGTCTGAAGATGCCTCTGAAAGAGGCAAAACACGTGTCACAGTTAGTAACACAATACGTGGAATAATCAAAGTCAATTTAAATTTTCTGGTGTAAACAACAATTAACCGGTGTAATTAAAAGGTGTAAAACGTGTGGTAACCAGGTTGCCTCGCTACATTCCATTATTTAAGGATCAGAGAAGGTGGCACGAAGAGAATTTTGAGACATCATAAACGAATGAACGGAAATCAATTTAAAAAATGATGTTGGTACTGGAACACAAACCCGAGATATCCGTCACTGCTACTTATGTTACAAAATGTGACATCACATTCTTTAACACAGCAAGTGGAATAACAAAGTTGTCAAATATAATTTTATATTGAAATATGTTGCTTTTTGTAAACCGAGCAAATCATATTTTTAAGCAGCAGGGCCGTGAAGTTGTGAAATATGTGGTTTGTATTTTTTTATATTACTGCCACCAGAAAATACATTGACCAACTCAAATGATATCTTATATAGTTTAAAATAATCATCTTCAGTCAGATAAAGTTGTTAACTCAAAATATTTCATGTCGTGGGTTATCCTGTTTTTCAACAACGCCTCTCAATTGACAATTTCAACAAAAGTATCAACTTTTGTAGAATATTAAATCTATACGAGTTCATCAACCGACCTCCATCGTGCTATTGTTTCTTTATGAAAAAAAAACAACACGATTAGTTAATGTGCTTGTTTATTTATGACCAAGGATAACACTTGTGTAAATCATTTAAGAATACGTGATGTGGTATAATTTTTTTGAAATTGTAAGCAAAATATAGAAATAAAATTATCACAAGCTTATCATCCTGATCTCTTCCATCGATTGATGGCTAATTAAAGCTTTCGTAGTAGACAGTGAGGCCTTAAGGATTGAACGTAGATTAAAACAAATTTTCTCCATACAAATCGAATACATAGCAAGCAATATTTATTAGTTAAAATCAGCTTTAATAAGTTATTAAAACAAAGTAGTCATTCGTTCTAATTACACTTTTATTTTATATGATATGGGCCGGTTTCACTCGTGATTAGCATTATCAACTGAGTCTTTTCATCAAGTATTGACGGTAAACAACATAAATTTGTTTAATATGTTTGTTTTAATGCCAATTCTAAATATTAAAGGATGATACTTCGGTACACAGTCACTTTCGGTAAAAAAAACCTTCATTTAAAATGTATTATTAATCAAAGCTACAACAATTGTAGCTCCCTTTGTAATACATAAGTATTATCACTGAAGTATCGGTTGAATGAGCATGGACTTAGTAGATGTTCATTCGGATCGAAACTATATCGATCTATTATTGGCAAAAGAACTTGAGCGACACAATTCGGTAAATTGCGTTTTAAGCCAATAATAATTGTTCAATAAGGTTTCAGTAACAAAATTTATTAAACTTTTTACTAACCGACCTTAAATAATTCCTTTTTCGTACTTCATTAAAAAAAAACTGTAAAATTTAGAAATTATCGGTTATAATTGTCTACCTATTACGGGTATATACATACTGCTATTGTTTATATTGTTCTAAGGATGCTACTTCTTTATTGCGTTTTACAAACCAATATCCCTCTTAAAATATCTTTGGTGCTAAATTGTAAGTATATTTTTCCTGCAAACAATTGGGCTGTGGATATTAAAAGTTCGACGACCTTGCTTTCAGTAATAAACATTTTTTTATGCTGGGTTATTGAACTTGCAAATATAAGCTTTTATTACGTAAAAAGACACGAGACAATGCACGCTGAAACTTTCTTTTCGACCGCACCAAACTATTAACGTAATTACTAGTATTTGATTCGTTTCGAATGCATGGTGAATAAATTGTTTCGAATATAATAAAGTGTTTTGGTCTGTTTAGTGCCACGCGGCAATAAAATCAATATACCATCATTATCGTAGGTAATAGATCTGTAATCAGTCAAAAGTGATTTCGAATAGAAAGTTCGCATTTGGCAGATATACCAACGTAACAGAAATTGATTTCTGTATCAATTGCACGTAATAAAGTATGGAGATACTTCAATTACTGTTTTGTTTATTTGGACAATAAAACATCTGGCCAGCTGTGTTAACGCGTAATGTATTTATATTGCCTTGAAATTGATACAATATTTCATATTTAATAAATTAATGGTATTGCTCTTAAAAATGGCACTTATTTAAAACAGCTGCTTAATGTTATTTAATTCTTCATGCAAATATTTTTGATATCAGACACGATATTAGTTATTTGAATTCTTGTAATATTTAGTAGAGTGTCAAGCTTATTCCTGCTTTTACACTTTGTTGCAGAATCGTAGGAAAATCTTTTAATGGGTGATTTTGTACTTTTGTTTTAAATCGGAAAATAAATTTAGGTATTCACAATTAGTCGAGCATAACCTTACTGGTTTAGCTCTCACGGAAAATAGATTCCAAACCCAGGTATCATCTCATGTGTAGCTTTCGGAAAATATTGTAAAATAGTTGTTTTTCATTTTTATAGATGTTCGTGGAACGCTTAAGCAGGTTCTGTTGAATACTGGTGTTTACACATAGTTTAGGTAACCCTGCATTTATAAATCAAACACTTTTGTACTTATTCCACATTTTTTAATGAATATCAGGACCTGTTTTGTTCTTTGCGAGCGCTACAAGTAAAAAAGGGTATTTTTTTCATATTCACAGTGCAATATCACCAAAAATTGATAGCGCCACCTTAAAAGTGAACACAATATATAAGGAGCTTGGGATCAAACATAGCCAAATCCAGTTTTGAGAAAATATTAGATATCGCTACAATATAAGTACTGATTGAAACTAACAGAATTTAATTTTTAACTTTCATCGAAACATTTTAAGTGTTTTTCTCTGTTCGGGAAAAAATGGGACTGATAATTTCTGATCTCAAGCTTCTCATATAATAAAATTTGATTTTATCGACTGTAATAAATTCATGTCATCAAACGTTACTTGATTAAGGGTAGCACTAACAAAATAAATCAAAAAAATCATTTTATAAAATATTATCAAACTCATTATTGATGAAAAGTGATTTCGTTGACTTTCACTTCCTCGTATTTTCCTGAAATGTAGATACGTATTTTGCAAATTGAATCGACGGTATAAATATAATTATTTTAGCAGTGTCAGTATAAGCCGCAAACGACGTATTTTGCGTCACGAATTCGTACCATTATGGTATGCATAATAAAATAAATATAATAATGGTAAATACAAACTTTCGACGCCGCTTTCGGATGTGGGAGCATCTCCCGATGTCTTACAAGTCACTTACTGAAAGCGATTTGAGATAAAAGAGTACGATCTGGCAAGATGGACGTTGCGGCTAGTAGTCGAATCCAATTGCAATATAAAACTTGAATTTGGTCAAACAAAATTTTGCGTGATTTTTAGCACAATATTTATACTAAGTACCGATTTTATATTAAAATCTATAAAACCACATACAAATCAATGAAAGTTCGAATATTTTTTTTTCTAAAATTTACAAAATAAACACTAAGCACTATTTTTAATAATAGTCAAGGTTTCAGATATAATTTATCTTTACAAAATATATTATTGAATATAAAATATATATTGCACGAAAAATGTTTCCGAAAACATAAGAAATCCAAATATTTTATTTTACTAATTCAACATTTAAAAAAAATAATGTGAAATCAACACAAACAAAACACAGTACAAAGAATCATATTTTTGTATAATTTACAAACACATCTTATATGAGCATTTGAACATATTATATTATGTTTTTTTTTCTACCAACTATTTTTCTACTTTCGATGGTTTCGGCGGTAACTTTGTGGAAGTTCATTTTAATAGAAAATTTTAATTAACTTTGATTATTCCACGTATTGTGTTACTAACTCTGACACGTGTTTCGCCTCTTTCAGAGGCATCTTCAGACTTACTATCGCAAAGTTTGCTTAAGTAATGAAGCAAGATTGATTCTAACATTTTAAAATTATGAAATTACAAAATGGAGGTTTGGGTTTCCTCTGAAAGAGGCGAAACACGTGTCACAGTTAGTAACACAATACGTGGAATAATCAAAGTTAATTTAAATTTTCTATTAACTATTTTTCTTTTTGCATGATAATCTATCCGAAGACTTATATCGTTGTAGAATGTTTTCAAATTTGTTTTTAATTGTTTAATCAATAATCTTATTTAGTGTTTTCAATCCAAAAGATTGCATAAAAACAACGTCTAATAATAAAAATCACTTGTATGTTTTGAATAACCAATATTCATTGTTAGACACGTTGTCTGATTGTCCTTGAGACATACTACAGAGAATAAACAAGTAGAAATTATACTATTAAGCGTTGATTTTTAAAATCAATAAATCAAAAACTCCAATGCAGCCAACCTTCCCCGCTTTTAATAGCAATATGAAACTGTGGGACCCATTCAAACCTCTCTTTCTTTTGTCTTGTCTCGTGTTTTGCAGCAGCCGTCTCAAGCAATCTGACATCTCACTCAAAACAAAACAATAACAAAATATAAAACAAGTGAAGCACGATCATGTAAATTTAAAATTTCACTTGTTTGTTCGTTTTGAATATACGAGCCTATTATAATGCAAAATCACGCCAAGTTTGCTAAGTACACTCAACTCTTTTTTACATGTTAGATGCGCTCAGGGGCGGTGCCACCATACAGGCCAAACAGGAAACCGCCTAGGGCGCAAACCATTAGGGGGAGCATTTATTTTATTTGTTCGGTGTAATTATGTATGATGTTTTATATTAGTATTTTTCAACTTTTTTGAGCCCGTGGCCTTTTTTGAATGTCTTTTTTTCTGTGGCCCCCATATCATTGTCTTGTCTTCCCATATAAAATTCGAATTTCAAAAACCCAGGAATTTACGGATTTTCCAAATTCACCAGCGTGGGACCTTTTTGTTTTTAGTTCTTCCAAGAATTTCGAATTCAAAATCACAGAAATTTAGGGTTTACGAAAAAATTGTCCGCGGCCTTCCTTAACTGTGCTGTGGCAATATATTTTGAAATAAAACAAAAATATTTGTTTGTTGTCCACCGTTGAGAAACCCTGTTCTATACAAATGATCCGATGAAGAGAGGTTGAGCGACCGAGTAACAAACAGGTAACGTACAAAAACTTATGTTAAAATACCTGCATTAAGAGGCCATATGTTTTACATTGGGAGCCGACATGGATATAAAAAAAATCTCGCAAAATGTTACTGGATTGAAAATCTATTGGGGCTGGACGTAAGTCGTTTTGATCGCTATGTATTTTAATTGAGAAAAAATAATCTGTTTTATCGTTGTTTGATTTGTTATTGTAATTGTAGTTATCAAGCAACCATAAACTAAATTGCCGTTATTTGAGTAAGTTGTCTTTTACTCACTATCGTATTAAATTTTACTGCGAAGCCACCCGCACTTCCTTGCGTGCTGAGAGATGCGGCGCGCTCTCCGAAGGTGACAGGCTCCAATGAGGAAGTTGACCGTAAAACAGTGGAAAGTATCCGGAGACGACGCGAGGTGGAAGGTCGTTCAGTGACCCACTCAAATCAGCAAGCACTTAATACTCGATATGCCTACAATCCCAATAGAATCATTTGAACGCCCGCGTGCACAGCAATAAGGAAGTAAAAACGTTATGAAGTCAGTAGTGCTAATTTTTATTTCCGCTTCGTAAGCGAATCATATCGCCATCGCAAACAACGCTTATTAATTATGCACGCAGTAGTATATTCCCATAATATTTTATTAGGCGTAAATATAACCGATTTCACTCAACAAATGCTCCCTACCACATGTTATGGATATATTTTTTACTAAAACACTATTCAATGTTGGTTTAACTTTATTCCATACATAATTTACACTTTAAAATAAATCACTTAATATAATTGATCTAATGATACGATATGAGTATCAAGGCGTCTCTGCTTGGCGATGGGCCTTTTGATTTAAACTCTCGATTTGAACTGGCTAGGTTTGGAGAGAAGGAATTGGATATCGATATAGGTTAATTGTTACAATAAGTTGTCATAGATAATTTAACATAGCATAGAGGTAGATGTTGAATATACATGACACAAATATTGTAAAATTGTAGATTTTTAGCCATGTCTACTGATAATGAATCATTTTAACAGAATTTGTTTTACGGCAACTGGTTGTATCTTCCGTTGAAGACTGTAATGATGGAAGGATGACCAAAAGGAAGTCTATTAACCTTAATAAGTATTAACCTTTCCTTTCCTTATGCAAACTGTTCAAAATTGGATAATTTGTGTGTAATTACAATTTATAAATGATTTTATTACTTGCAAACACGGCTCATTCCAAAATGGTTAAAAAATAAAATTTAATTTTGTAAAATAATACACATTTCAAAAGTATTCTTAGTTTCACACTACTTTGTAATGATATCGACTGTGGAAAGGAAAAAGGACGCAACCCACAGTTTTTTCGATAATCACAATGTATCAAACTTGATACACGTTCTATCAAAAGGATGTAAGCTGCAAATGTTGAATTAGTATCTAAATTTAGCTTTTAAGTTTGAAAAAAGATGAGCTTGTAAAAATTGAAACCAAAAAAAAATACTGAAAAATAAGTTATTCCTAGACAATTTCTTCAATTAATATTAGATTATGTCAATTTAACACCAGTTTAGAAGTCTACGTCCACTTCCAGGTTGTGTATATTTCATAATTTGCATATGGCCCAAAATCATCAAAACACGTTTTTTGTGCCTCCTGTAAAATTTTCTGTGTGGGTTACGTCATTTTTCTTTTCCAAAGTAAATATTTTCTATGTTATCAAGCCGTTTTTATGACTGATTTCTAAAAATACATTCAAAAATTATATTTATTTACTAAATTACATCCATGGTTCATGTTTTAACAACTTTGAAACAAGCCGGGCTTGCAAATAATAGCCTCAAATTAATTGATAAATAAATATGTAAAGGTTTAAATTCTTGGTTTGATCTCGTGGTCTAGCAACCCAGTTGAATTGAATGTATACAAAAATACAGAAAAAATATCATTTAATTGACTAAAACTAAATTAAAAACATAAGCTGCCAAAGAGCATTTTTGGGAAGACCAGGTCGAGTGATCGCGAAGTCAGGTATTCGTCCTCGTGATTGGGCTGCTAATTGTTAGCACTCGTTAGTGGAAACAATACTTGACTTTAAATCAGGGGTCACCAAACTTTTTGAGAAGCGGGCCCGATTGAACTTTTTAATAACTAAGGGGGCCAGACGACAAATAAATTCTTATTGGAACCCAACCAGAATATTATTTTATTTTATTTGGTTACATAATAATTAAAATGTAAACAAATATTGCCCTTCTTAGAATTTCAATAAATGATAATTTTCGAGATTTTTTGAGTAAACGAACATCTGGTCATCTCGCCTCCAATTTCCATCCAACTTCCTTCACTTTGAGTCCCTTACCAGATAGTTGTGTGACAATTGATGATTTGAAATAAATGGTTGTCGTGAATTCACAACTAAATCATGAAAATTTATATTTCTTATATGAATAATTTCTATGCCAAAATCCAGAACTTTTCACGGGCCACATGAAAACCTTCGGCTGGCCGTAGTTTGGTGACCGTTGCTTTAAATTATTGATTGATGGCTTTGTAAACAGTGATCCGTATGGATGGATGTCTGTAATATTGTCATCCTTTACTACTCGCTTTTGTGCCTCAAGTCAAGTGAAATCCGAGTTAACGGAAAGTTTTTTTCTTATTTAAAGAATTTTCGTCGTAATGTGTTGCTCGACACAAAATGTCTTCAAAGAAGAGACTAGGGAAGGAATGAGTTTGTGAAAGAAATATTACTAATTTTATTTCTCTTTGTGTCGATTTTTATGCTAGAATACCATATCAAAAGCAACTGTTGCAGGGAATTTTTTTGAATTTAAAAATATATCATACACTTATTATCTAATATTGAATCCATGCCTGCTACCAAAGTGTAGCATATAGCCACGCAATGGTGGTATCTTGACAGAATTTTTCGTTTTGTTACACAGTTGCTCAACCTCTTTTTTTAAAGAATATATGTATATAAAAAAATAGGGTTAAGACAGAAATGATTGTTAGATAATTGCACTCGCTACTTGATATTTTAGGATTGGAATGATAGGAGGGATTTTTTAGACATCACGAACAAATATGGATTTGAATTATTTTTTCAGTACTCAGGTACTCAAATTCACAAAACCCGTAACGGAAGCCAACGACGTTGACCGCTGCGCTATGAATTTTTTTAGGAAGGTTATATATATTTATTTATAAACGTATTATTCGTTTTATAATCATTTTGTATAAACTCCGTATTTTCGAACAACTGTAAACATCATTGAAGAAAAATCGATTAAAAAATCGGAGACTGCAAATTAATAGGAAGAACAAGATATGTTGACTTATTAGCTACAAAACCTAATACTTTTATGGAGAGATAAAATTTATTATCAATTCGGTATACATTTATCTGTTAGTTAATTTTATAATTAACTCTCGTCCAGTCGTCAATCAAAAATGTTTAACTGCCAATTAGCGAATACTTTCGTGCAGATTTAATTGAATATGATTATTTACGAATATATGAATGGCTTATTTGACATTTTGAATTATTATTAATTGCCTTTCATCGCATCTTCTCACTGGTTGCTTGATATTAAAAAGTCAAGATTGCAGACAACAGTCGGTGGGTGGAGAGTTTGAGATTTTTCTCTCTCTTCGTGGCGTGGGAACTTGGCCCAACTTTCACAGGTGATTATTCAAATGTGGATGTATCGTGAACCATTATCTTCGAAATGCACGTACCCACGAGATAAGCGTTTACTTATAAATCTTTTTTTTTATATAATCAAAGTGATTTGGCATTTTAACATCTGACAATCTATGTTATGTTTCGATTATAAAATGATTAAGAGACGCTATTACAAAATAAGTAAATTTCACCATAAGTTAACCAAACATTAATATAAAATTAAATAACTTAGATTATTCCACGTATTGTGTTACAAACTGTGACACGTGTTTAGCCTCTTACAGAGGCATCCTCAGATAACTACTTTCGCAAATGCTTGCTTAAGTACGAATGATTTTAATTTTACTATTCTGATATATTATAATAATAATCAAATAAAAATTGGAGGCAAGAGCGGATGATAAAAAAACAAACAATCGATAATGGTAATACAAATGACATTTACATTAAGAATCATTCAACTTCCACAAAGTTTCCATCGAAAGTAACTACACATTATTCATATTTAAATAGAGGGTGAGTTTGAAGTTTTTCTTAAATCCAGGCTTACTTATATTTAAAAATAATAGTCTTTAATTGCAAAGATCACTTTAAGGGTGTTCACGGTCGATACTTGGTGGAAAGGCATTATATTAAAAAATACAATAATCCTTTGTACTAGGTCCACTTTATTTAACAAGATCAGGACACTTTCGCTCATGACGAGCATTATCAACTGAAAATAAACAAAATTAGCAGTGTTATTTACACAAAACAAAATAAAATAAAAATGCGTGATAAACAATTGGTATTACTGTAATTGGTAACCTTTTTATGCAGGATACTAGATGCCTACAGGATCCTCCCAAAGATTGTGGCCATTATCAAATCCCTGCATGAGAATAGTTGCATGTTGTGTGATAATCGGTGACTCAAATACCGAATGGTTCGGGGTCACAAATGGAGTGAGACAAAGCTGCGTTCTTGCACCGTTTATTTATTATCTTTGAATTCATTTCAGAGTCAATTCCGCCTGGTCAAAGTGTAGCGGTTTATCCCGGTCTGAGGCTGCGTGGCCTTGAATATGCTGACGATGTTGTCATTTTCGACAAAAGAGCATCCAGGAGACTATTGATGGGTTAGGAACTAACTCAGGTTGCATTGGTCTAAAAATGAATTCTAGTAAGACCAATGTGATGTGTGACCGGCGCGGGACAGATCATCGAGATGGTCGACAGCTTCAGGTAGCTCGGCCTTATGTTTTTTTATAAACAGAAAGGGTGCCCCGGAAAAAAAAGGTTTCATTATTTTCCCTTGACGAAAAAGTTTGTGAACCCACGTTGTACACCATCGGTAATTCTGATGATAGTGAGATAACTTAAATAGATACAACAGAACTTAATAATTTTCTGTTTTATTGTTTTACTACAAATTATATCGTGTGTTTTTTAGTTTTATAAACAAATGACCGTTTATTTAAGTTATTATACAGCACGCTAAAAAACAAAGTAAATATATATATATATATATATAATAATAACCCTCAAACCAGACCCACTATTCATTATAACCGACCTGTAATTATTCTAAAGACAGCCTTGATTAAAAATGCAAAGTTTTTTCTTGAAACCTGTCCATATAAGGCGAGAGAATTCCTCGCTGCATCAGTGTATCTAAAAGTCCCGACTGTTGAGTTAAAGATAAAAAGTACCCATTTGTAAGCCAAAACAAGCTCTAGCAAGGCTGAAGAAAGAATAATATGATAACACTATAGAACTAAACGAGGCTGACTGCTTTAAACCTCAGGGGCAGAGGCTTCGTGTACATTAACCCCTGTTTTGTTAACGATATAATATAGAAATTACGTTACTTTAGTGAATTAACAATATTTTTAATCGATTGTAATGAACTCACAACTATTGCTTACACCAGCGGTCACCAAACTACGGCCCGCCGAAGATTTTCATCCGGCCTGCGAAAAGTTCTGAATTTTTCCATATAAATTATTCCAAATCATCAATTGTCATACAACTATCTGGTAAGGGACTCAAAGTGAAGGAAGTTGAATAGAAATTGGAGGCAAGACGACCAGATGTTCGTTTACTCAAAAAATTCTCGAATATTCTCATTTATTGAAATTCTAAGAAGGGCAAACATTTGTTTACATTCTAATTATTATGTAACCAAATAAAACGAAATAATATTCTGATTGGGTTCCAATAAGAATTTATTTTTCGTCCAGACCCCTTAGTTTTTAAAAAGTTCAATCCGGCCCGCTTCTCAAAAAGTTTGGTGACCCCTGGTCTACACTCTACAGGACAATTCTTTTAAGAGATTATTTAGTGTTTACTAATGAAATGAATTCTGAGATACTAACGACGTTGACCACTCGACCACGGATCTGAGCTCTCTATTATTGTTATCAGAAAAACAGAGATTGAGCCACTGAGTAACAAACACAATAAATAATCAATTAGTACTCGCTTACCAATGGAAAATGCAGACTCTGTAGTACGATTTTATACCTAAAAGTTATTTTATTATATTTTCGTAGATGAAATCATTTCTGCTGAATAATAGAAAAATAAATTAAGAATTACTTTGTATTAAATGGCTTGTAAAACCTTCAACAGATAAATATCAGATTTAATCGACGATATTTATGACGAATTCGTTCTCCGGATCAATAGACATCGAGTGCAATATGACATTTATTTTTTTCAAATAGCGACCAGCGACATCACCAAAGAACAAAAGATAAACAATTTTTAGATGCCAATAATAGTGATATTGTTTTCAGACCTTGCCTAAATAATTTAATCAGACATATTCCCGAAATTCAACGGACCGTGAGTCCCGTTCTGTTTGGATAACTTAAATAATAAAAATATAAGATAAGTTAATAAATAATTTGTTTTAATATATCTGGCACACAGAAAGACGTGTATAAACGAAGTATAAAAAGAATTTTAATATACAACAGTTATTTACACAATTATTAAATTTATATACCTATAATGATATTTTGAACCGATTGGTAAAAAAGATTAAAATGAAGTTAGTAATTTATTATATCATAAATTATAAAACATTATAACTAATAATAATAAACAATATAATTTTTATATAGGAAGCAAACTAATAAATAATTAGTCTTTCTCTCCCGGGACCGGGGGTCCCGGTGAGCCATCAGTTCTCGGTTTGCCGGAATTTCAAAAACACAAATCCCGGGAAATGAAAAGATATGTTTTTTTTATACTTTGTGACGTTATCGCAAGCCGAATTATTCCTTCGTGTTGCTTTTACGAGCTTATTGTCCGAATAGAAAAAAATACGGCGCAAAAATAGCATATTTATTTGCGTTTGACATAATGGGCTGTTTTAAATAATAAAATAAAAAATATACTTGAAAAAGTACATATTTTTCTTTAACTGGCATTATCTAACAGTATTGAATATTTATATTGTACACATTGAATACATTATACATATTTCAATACTGTTTAATTTTTAATCTTATGGATTTTTTTGTTTTCCGTTTTTACATTTTTAAGTTTCCTAGGAAAATTAGGATTGGTGTATTCTATTTCGTAAGATTCGGAGACCCCAAGCGGGGTAATCCGCTAATGTATATGACACTTATAAACGACCCCCAATGTGATAACAAACACTTTTCAGTATCGCTAAATCAGACTGCGATTATTTTAATTTTTCTAACTGCCAGTTTTTAATTAGAAAACGAAATTATATATTTACCATAAACATATTCAATTATATATTGCCATTAAATATTTTACAACTCTTCAAAGATTAATACTTGTGTAATATTTATTGATGAATTTATATTTTCATTGCTAATTTATAATATAAAACATAAATACATTTTAAAGTATAAAGTCCTATTGAAAAAATATTTTTTCTTTGTACATCGTGAAAGCGTGCAATAAAAAAGTAAACAATTTTCAGTACGGCTTTGAAACAAGGCTGAATAAACATATTTTTCTGTAATGTTAAATCAGATTTTGACATGGCGTGACAGTTTTTGCATACGTTGCATAATTTTGCTGTCATTTGTTCGTTTTTTTGACAACGCTTAACCTTTCAAATATGTGATGGAACATCACATAAAAATCTGCATAAAATAATTATTGTGTATGAAAATTTGCACAATAATCATTACTTCAAACGTTTTTTTTTTATATTTACTTGGATATATTTATGCAATTCAGCATTTGTGACGTACAGAATTAATGCGATACGTGATCGTTTTCTTGATATTAGAGAAATATACAACAACAAAAAACTGTGTAATTTACTTTGTCGAAATTATTTGATTATATGTTTTATTAGTTTGAAATAATATTTTGATTGTATGTATATAATTTTTTTTAATAACGTCAGACGAGTGATTACTCTATCGACTTATCTATTAGGCAAAATGATTTATTGATTTTATAATACTACATTCAGTGGAGGATTATCACATAAGCGCAAGAGGCGCGCGCTTGGGGCCTCCGAATCTCAGGGGCCTTAAAAATAGCATATATACTTTTTATTCTGTTTTCAATAATAATTATTATTTTGCGTAGACTTTTTCAACGATTTTATGTTATTCAATTAACGTGGTCTACACAATTTATAGCACCTAAGGCGTCCCAAAAGAGTAATGCGGCACTGTCTAGATTAGGAGGTCGCTGTTGACTGGTTTATATAGATCCTTTAATTTCAGTTAAAGTTAGTTTGAGCAAAAATGTCTTGAAAAAATGATAATAACAAGAATAACACGTCGAAAAAGAGAAAGTACTTCAAACTGATAGATGTCTCCTTTAGATCCATTTGGAGATATGTTTATCAGCAGTAAGAGAGATTAAAGGGATTCTTTAAATGCAAACATTTACATTACTACAAATCGACAACCCAGTGTTGAAATCGTAACGAAAAAATAACATAGGACGACATTTAAAAGTATCAAAAATATAATACAATGGTTTTATTCAGAGATTATTAATAAATAGTTAAGGCAAGGTTGGAGTAGAGAAGTCAAATTGAATTGAATAAGTTAATAAAGAACGAATTCGTAAAATAACCTATGTATATTCTTCTTTGAATACGTAAAAGCAATCTTTTTTATAATTAGATATATTTACCATTGATTCTATACTCATAATACGTGCATTATGAAATAAAGAAATAACTCTTTGAAACACGAACTTGCAAACACACAATTCATTTTTAAATGGTATTTACGATTGTTTATGATTCCAACCCTTACTATAAAATGTGATGTTATACTACAAAGATTTTTTTTTGGATTTTCATTAAGAAAAAAATGGTTTTAGCAATGCTAAAAAACAGCCTGCTGTGGCGCAGTTGGTTAGAGCTTGCTCTACCGATCACGCAGGTCTGGGTTCGATTCCCGGTCAGATCACAGTAAATTTGAGAATTATTCAATTCAAAGTTGTGATCGAAGACTGGATGTTTGTGATGTCAATTCTTATCACTTGTTCTCCTCCCACCCTTCTGATCCTTTAATAACTGGGTGTAGCAATAGCGATTAGCCAACCACTAGTCCTGTTCTAGCCTTATCCTTCTATCCCTACTACTCATTTTGAAAAAAGTGAGGTTGAGCGACTGAGTAACAAACAGTTCTCGTAGAAAAGCTTCTGTTGAGATACTTCCGTTAGGAGGCCATATGCTCCACATTAGGAGCGGACATGGATAAAAAAACAGCTTCAATAATAAAACACAGCGTCAAATTTCGTGATCGAAAATAGTGTTAAAAATATGTAATCGTTCAACTCAACATGTAAAAGTAAGTAGTGATTCTAGACATCAAATAACAAGGTAAACATTTGTAAAAAAAATAACCATTTGTAAAAATTTATCGATAAGGCCCTAAATTCACAGCAATTTTTTAGCTGCATAAATTTACATAAAATATAAATAAAACATATTAACATAAAAAAAACAATGAGAAGACATATTTATTTACCTTGATTTTTGATGTTATTTTTCGATAAACTTCATCTGCCGGTCATAGATTTTAAATCATCTCCGACATCTGGAATATGGAAAAGAAAAGAATTTTTATTAATAAAATATATACAGTCAACAAACCCAAAATAACAAATATGTGGATAAAAGAAAGACGCTCTTCAATAAATTAATAATATTCAATAAAAAATCGTTGCTTCCACTTCATAATTGGTAGTCTTATTTAGTTTCGGGATCCCGAATCAATATTTTTATGAATAGATTTTAACGGCACCCGCAGCACAGTTTTGGGAACCCATGAGCAAATCCATAATCCGCAAGGTTTTTTTTTAAATCGGTCAGTGACAATTCAAAAAAGTGGTCGTATATAATTTAATTTTGAGAGATCTACAAATTCCTGGGAAATTTCCATAAAAAAACTGCCAGCGAGTCAAAATTATATATGAATCTTTCAATTTCTCACTTTTTCCCCCAGCCATCAATCCTGAAATAATTGCCTCCCTAGTCTCGAAAGACTAATTACTACAGGAATGGGGTCATGGGCTCAAAGATGTTGAGAAACTATGACCTAGAACAAGATTTCCCAAACTTTTCTGTAATGGAACCTTCGCAAATTCGGAAAATATAACACTTTTTTGAGATTTATCAACCATGAAGGATTTGTTAAAATTTCAACAAGATTTCTGCAGGGATGGGCTGGGGGGTGCTCGTAGGGGCTTGTTCGATCCCCTTGTTTAATTTTACAGTGGCTGGCGAGCCCCTTGTTAAAATGAAAAAATATTCTCAGATCAACAGTAATTTCAGTAGATGGTTTATATGTATTATGAAACAAAAGTCGTTGTTGCATTTAGAAATTTCTCGTAAAATACATTTATATCGGGTGCAAACTAAAAGATGTCATGAGTTTTTAATATTTTTATAGTAGTATATGTTTACATTATAAAAGCATATTAAGTAATATTTAATTGATTTCATAATTATTTCGAAACACCTATAAGAGTGATAAAATAATCCACCCCTTATATGGAACACCGAGAATATCTCTTAAGTTAACTGAGCCCCTTGTTAACATTCTGGCAGCTCACCGCTGAATTTGTGCCTTCAACAATACCAATAATTCACTTCAAAGTTCATCGATTATTAATAGTGCCTTTTCTTTGAATAGCCATCTCTTTTCAGTGTCCAATACCCATTTTATTGCACAAAATTTTAAATAATCTGGATTAAAGTGGTCTAGATTTTACATAAATTATCATTTTTACGGCATCTATAATGTATATTTTTTAATTGTGTTGCAGCACTTGCAGCGTATAAAACCATTCCTCTTTTCCGGAACACCTACTCTGGCTCCGCGGAACAGTTTGGGGAACTCTGATGTAGATGGTCCATTCAGAATCAATTATATTTTACATTGAAACCTTTAATATTATTAAAATTAAACATAAATTTACTTTGTTTGTAATTTACAAACGATGATTTAATGAAAATTTATCTAATCCGTCTTTTAAAATGAACTTCACATAATTCAAACAAATGCGTCTAATTACATTCACAGCGAACACTTATGTTAATTTTTCACATCCAAAATACTTGCACTACATTTTTAAACACATACAAAATTGTTATTGTTGGTTTATCATAATCATAATCAACTTCCTTCATAAATGCGTACTCTTCACTTATCACTTCTCAGAGATCGTAATTTTACCAAAAATATGTATTTTTAAAATATTGTATTTTAATGCGTAATATTTTTTTAAACACAAGGCCAATCGCTCGTAGAGCACAGGACGATCTGAAATCATCTTTTCATTTACACAAACAGTATTTACATACGAAAAACTGGTTGGGCGACATGTTGCATCACGTCGTATTATTTTATTTTTTTGTCAATGAATCTGGTTTTCTAAACAAGGTTTTTGATTTAAAATTTTGTAGTTTTAGTGACACAAATTCCAACGTTTTAGGGGCATAGTTTTATTTTAAATATTCACGATAAATCAATGAATTTATAAGGGGCATGCGATGTGAAATGCATGATTAAAAATCACTAGATTAATTTTAAGATTGCATCTGTTTTCATTTACCTCTTTTATGGCTTATTCATTTTTATTATTATTTTTATTTAAAGTCATTTATTTTTGATAAATACAGAATATTTAACAGCTGAAAATCGTATTGCTCATCAGTAACCGGGTAGGGTTTTTAAGCCCAGTATCAGGGATTTCCATATTTCGGGATCATCTTTATACATATTGCGGGATTTTAGGATTCACTATGACTTGTAAAAAAAACAAATTCTCGATTTACTACCATATTTAATGATAAAATTATTCCCGACAGCTCACTTATTTTGGTTATGTATATATTTTTTTATAATATCTATATAATAAACAAATATTTTTTTTGTATTTTACTACCCCTCATAGATTGTAACAGTCGTTGACAAGAGCAGACAACTTATTGTTTTTTTTCTCCATAAATTATTAAAAATAAAAATGGGCGTGATCATTAGTATCCTGCTAATGAGTCAAATGTTATTAAATTGACGATTTTTTTTATAATTAAATACGTTAACTTTTTAACGTTAATCCTTATCAGCTTGTCTCAAACAAATATTTCCAATTGCAACCAAAAATGACCACATAAATCTTAATCATGGTTCTCCTCTCCTCGAATTGATTTAAAGAAATTGCGAGTTAAAAATATATCGCTTTGGTCATAAGCTGTAAAGAATATGCGAAAAATAAAACGTTAAGTTATAGTACATAATCAATTCCGGGTACGGAATAAGATGCCCTAGTGCAGCTGTATTTAATATTTACACAAAAATTGCCAGAATTGTATTGAAAAATCATTTTATAATATCCATTTGTTCCTCATAGAGCAAAATTAAGTGTTTTTGTTCAAAATCAGTCCCGTTCAGTTCTGCTCGGGCCATGAATGTGAGGGGTAGACTTCTTTTTTTCTGTCGATAGCGTTGTGGAAGGCGGCCATTAAACGTTGGCTGCATATACACAACGGGTGGTGGTGGGAAACCAACTTGTTTGTATCATTGATAGTGTATCATTCGTACTTCATGTAGCTAAAATTTCAGATATTACAGGCGTCATACGGTTTTCAAAATGGCAATACAAAGCATTTTAGAA
This sequence comes from Himalopsyche tibetana, assembly GCA_030503985.1. NCBI lineage: Eukaryota > Metazoa > Arthropoda > Insecta > Trichoptera > Rhyacophilidae > Himalopsyche > Himalopsyche tibetana. Next base: position 3,989,888 of record JAPJYX010000011.1, on the reverse strand, counting down.
GTCGCATGTTATATTCATATTTAATATTCAAATATACAAAATTGAAATTATCTTTTATTTGTTACGTTTATTTGAATGTCAAATAAGCAAATTTAATACAAATTTATTGTAAAATTATCTCCACATTTGGTATTTTAAAAACACAGTACAAAAGATGAAAGTCAAAAACTTTAATGTCGATTATCTCATTTTTTTATAGTATAAGTTTATAGCTATTTCGGCGTGCGCCATCGTCAGAATTACTATCTCTTTTTGACTTTTTTTAGATTGCGGTAGCTTAGTTGTGCGATATGACTGTACGCATGTTTTATTGACCCTATATTTTTTTTTAATGCTGTAAAAATTTAAAAAATATATTTGACATTACAGCTTACGCCAATGCGTCAAATACTTTTAAGTTGAAAGATCATACGAGATATACTCGATGAGAATTTTTAAAAGTCACATGAGATAAACTCAAGGAGAATTGACTTCACAAACACCCATGTCTTAGATCTCAAATTAAAATTGAAAAAAATCCAATTTTGACATTGACCTTACCAGGATTCGAACCTAGACCCACCTGGTCGGTAAAGCAAGCTCTAACCAACTAGACCACAGCGGGCGACAATTATTTTTTCGGTGTATAATTAATGAGACTGGGAAAGCTTAGGACGCATATCAATTGGAAAATTGATTAAAATGGTCAAAAAATTAAACTGCAGGCACTCAACTACAAGATCGGCTTTATTCTACAGCGATACAAATCAAAAATATTTGTGTCGTTAGCAGAAGGGCATAGGAAATGAATTATGCTTTCGGAGACCTTCAACGTGACCGGATTTACGATACAGATTGATGATGAAGATATTCAAGTTTTAATTTACCCGTCTTCTTACAACACGTAATCCATCTTTTATCAGCTTGACATCTCGAATAAAAGGAAGTAAAAAATAAATAATAACCTCAATGCACGATATTTCATTGTGTGTCTATGATTTTATTTGGCGAAGTCGAAAACAAGGTCGTGAATGATTGATATATTAGGAGTTGTTTTTTTTAATAAATATTAATTCGTATATATTAGGATAATAAGCACTTGTACAAAAAAATATTTAATTATATCTGCTCTAACGAAGATTTTTTGTATTATCGTATTGTAGCTACTTCGGTGCAGTTAAGTTTTATTTATACAAGAAAGTGATGTGGATGGTTGTAAAATTATTCCAACCTGACTTTTTTTACAGTGGTGGGGAATCTGTGGCCTGTTGGCTACACTGTTGCGGCCTTTTGACTTGTGCCAAACTTTTTTTAATAAATACACAATTTTATAATGTAATATATTCACTTTGATCAAAAAATTATACGCAAACGTTTGGAAAAAGAGTGTAATCAACCTATTATATATATGTTTGACAGTCGAGAAATAAAGGGGGGGTATCAACGTTTTCTTTACTGTGGCATTATGTTGAATCAGAAAAATGAATGTTGCATTTAGAAATGGAAAGGTTTCCCACCTTTGTCATAGGGAATCACTAAAACTTTTGTACAAGACGAAAATATTACAGAAATCTATATCTGTATTGCGAAAGTAGAGATCACGGATTTGAACAGTCTGAAATGTTTTCGAATATGAAGAAAGCTTTGACAATTCGGCGGAGGGACCGATGTACACTTGGGCTTCGTATAACACGGTTTTATACAACACGTTGATATAACACGGTTGATGAATAGTGGCATATTTTTGTACAACACGTATTTACCAAAATATTTTTGCCCTTTATCACGAAAAATGTAAAAATGTATACGCTTAAAGCAGACAATCGCTTATTACAGAATTTTTAAAGGCTTAATCCAAAAATACTTCCGAGACTTCCTATGATGAAAATTCACAATCGATTTCGAAAAAGAGTCAACATAATATAATTTTAAGTCATTTTTAAGGTGTTCACTGTCAATACTTGGTGGAATGGCATTATAATAAAAATAATAAAACATGTTTAGTACTTTTTCCACATAAAATTTATTGTATCAGGCCCGGTTTCGCTCATTGCGAGCATTATCAACTGATAAGATAAGATGATATTTTATATAATCGTAGGTGATAGCGATGATGAATGAATGATTTATTATATTAATATATGAACGTGTGTTATTAACGTTTTTTTTTATTCAATAAATACGTTAATGTATATTTTGTCGATTGTTTATTAAAAAAATAAAAAAGATATTTTAACAAACTTCGATATTTTTTTGGAACGCAAAGACTATTTTTGTGTGAACTTCAAATCTCGTATAACACGGATTTGTATTACACGACGTTTTTGTGGAACCGTACAACCGTGTTATACGAGTCCCAAGTGTACTCATAAATTAATATATATTTTTTCATTATATTAGTTAAACACACTTTTATTCGGGGAGTGGCAGGTATATGTCATTTCTTAGTTGATAGACTTCTTATAAAGCCGTGTTTGAAGGCAAACATGAATGTCTTTCAAAAGTAACATCTCTTACTAAAGAATTACACAAGGACGGTATAAATTATTTTGAAAAAAAAAACGAGGAGTCGATCGCGAGACCTTGTAGATAGTGCGACATGTATGTATTTTCTTTTGCGCAGACTCGAACTCAGTCTTTTGGGCCATATTTATAATTATTATTTTAAATATAGCACAATACAACTGATCGATTATTGTTAATGCTTGCACAGAAACTTTTCATATAAATAATTGATATGGATTTAATTGAAAGATAATTAAAATAAAAAATGTACATTATAATATTTCTCAAGCATTTAAATTGATTTTAGGGTGTTGAAGGGACGTCCAGAAAGAAACGACTCGTCATATGCATTGCTTATTTTTTTATATATCTGATAATTATCCAAATTAACTTATAGACAGTGTTTATTACACCTTATTCATTATTTAAAATGACCCAGAAAAGACTGTTTTATAAATTGATTTTTCTATAGAAGTCAATTAATTTCTGTTCAAGGCATGGATAAATGTGATTTCTTAAATTTCTTCATCTCACACATTCTATCATAAAAAAAACAGAGAGCAAAGAGAGCAATTAGCCAACCACTAAACCTGTCCAAGCCCTATCCATATATTTGTATTATCTTTAGTAAAAAGAGAGGTTGAACAACTGATTAATAAGCACTTCTCACTGTTTATATAAACTAAATTAGGAGTCCATTGGGAGCGGACATGGTAAAAAAATCATAAAGAATAGCCAGTATTTTTATTGTTGACTTGAATTATTAACTCAAGACAAGTTTTACGTAGACAACCAAACCTTCTCTAAGCTAACCATTATTTATAATCATGGCTTTTGTCAAATTTAAAAGAATTACTTACGTTTCTGTGTTTATACTGACTAAACATAATATGTATAATTAAATAAAATAATTTGTTTACTGAAAATTCACTGTATAAAATACTGACCAATTTTAAAATAATGTATGTTTTCGAAAAATCATTTTTTGACAGCATACAAAATTGTATTCGTGTTATATTACATGTTTAAGCATTGAAAATCTAAGCACATTGCTTAGATTTTCAGACAACACTGTCACGTCTACAAAACTTACAAATAAACAATAATTTTATTGTAAAATATGATATTATTTAAAGGTCGTAGCGTATCTAGTGTGGCAAATAATTTTCTTAATACGGCTCTGACCCAAGCTACTGCAGTCGAGAAAAAGTTGTTATTTTTTTTTATAAAATTCAAGATTTATCTCCGTTTCAGCGCACCATCTTGAAAGCATGGCCGTCAACTATTTATTAAAAACTAGAAATCAAAAAAATCAACGAGATAGGTAAGTGAAAAATACACTTTCATTTAAATAAAGATAAACAAACTTACATCGTAATGAGTTAATGTTCTCTTAGCCTCCAAAAATAATATATTAAGTGTTTAAATTTAAGTTGCATCAAGTAAACATCACCAGTTGATAGTAAACTTTCAAGAGATATATTTAATATATTTTTTTATAATGACTCAAACGTGTTTTTTATATTTTAAAAGACACTTTTAATTTGTTTAAACAGTCTTAAAGAAACGTCCAGGAATCACCAAAGTAATTTGAATTACAATTGTATTTGATAGCAATGCTCATTTCTAATTAACAGGGTATCGATATTAGACTGTTTTTTCAGGACAGTTTTTTTCGATAATCACAATGTTTACAACTGTATACACATTCTTTCAAAGTTTGCTTGCTATAAATGGCAAACAAGTATTTAAATATAGCTTTTAAATTTGGAAAAAAGAGCCTGTGAAAATGGACTTAAAATGACGGTTTAAAAAAATCATTTCAATTTGAGACCTTAGACATGGGTGTTTGTGATATTTCTTCTACTCGATTTGATCTCAAGCAAAAAAAAATATGTCGCCTTGGCTGTTAGCAGTAATGCTATTTAAATTTCTCGTATTAAATTCAGTAATATGTAGAAAAAACTAACGGTAAATTATCAATCTCGGTCCCGGGATCACAAAAAGGGTTCGGGATTAGATGTCTTATCGGTTACGTCCTTTTACCTTCACAGTCGATATGGGTTCACAAATGAGTGTAAATAAGTAAAAAAGAAGCTAGTTGAACATGAGTCCGTAACTTTACAAATCGTCCATAAGAATATTCGAACCCATGTCCACAGCAATAAGTACAATCAAGTCGTTACTTAGTGTTTTTTTGGATTGGATAATTTTATTTTAGGAAAAAAACACTACATATTACAGTGTGTATTTTTTGAGCTCCCTTTACTTTAACTGTACTTCTGACATAACGCATCTAACTATTTTTTTTCTTAAAATACCACTTGGTTCACTTCGCTTCTCAGAAGCTCATATTAAAGTATGTATTTACTGTGCCGCCGTGTCTGCCATTCAATCTAATATAATACTTGTATCTGATCCAACATAACCGGTTTAATTGAAATGCTAAAAATGCACAAATAGTTTTTGATGGAAATAATCTTTTATTGTCGTATTATCGGCGCTCATTTCAACAACATGCATAACTTGTTTGACATTTAAAAACAGTGACAGCAGAAGCTGTACTTTATATCAAGGTGATCTTTGCCTGGATTTGCAGAGGATTTTTCAAGTACCTCCTAGTGTAAGTCCTAGAATAAAGCACTTAAATTTTCATATCTGTTCAATTGAAATACTTATTTTTTTCATCCACCATTCGTTTTCCATATTATGATAAGCTGTCTTTTTACAAAAACGTAAATTAATAATCATTAGTTTTGACTTAATTGATTTTGAATAGATTAAGCTACCAATAATATATATATGTGTGTAAACCCAGAGCTCAAAAAAGCACACACACTAGCTATCTGTTTCTGTATCTAAATACAACAATAAATTTATATTTAATAATGTGTTAATGTACGGAATATTTTATGTCCGGAGGTTTTTACGTACATGGCGGTATATCTATGAAAGAATTGGTGTAAGAAGTTTTCTTGTATGGCAAATTCGTGTACAAAGTATTTATTCTGTACGAAAAATTATTTGTGAACGAAAGAATTACGAAACTGTCAATGTCACTTTGTATTTATAATAAAACAGTGTTATTTAATATATAACTGTTGGCCTACTGACTTTTACTGCTAAATGAATGCAATCAAATTCAGTTGTAAACTATTTCATTTAAAATGAAATAATAATTTACATTTCTAAATGCTTTTTGGCGTGCATGTTTTTAGTTTTATGAATTGACACGATTTGCCAGACGATAATGTTCAAAAAAATATATCAAAAAATTACATACTTTATCGACATTGAGACGACATTGGACAACATGGTCTATCATTTGTGTCAACAAAATGGTGAATAATTTTTACTGTTTTTTTTACGTGTCTAATATAATTTAATGTTTTTACACCCAGAATACATAGTTTAATCGACGTCTGTAAGGCTAATCGTATGCTAAGAGACACAGGCAACACAGCGCAGAGCTGCACAGAATTACCAGGCGCAGACATGTGCGACCAGCTTATGCTGTGACAGCTGCGTCACGCAAGTGGCATATATAAATGATACATAGTGACTAGGGTCTTCAATCCCATGATGCCGAATCTCGGGATCCCGAGACAGTACTAATTCCGGGATTTCGGGAAATTCCCAGGTTTATAAATTGTATCACAAAAAGGGTCTGGGATTGAATACCTTAATAGTGACCCACAATAACTCTTTTAAAAAGGTTCTACGTGATAAGTGCCGTCTACACTAATTCATTCATTTCTCAGTCATTTTCAGTCACGGAGGAGTCTGTCCCGGCACTGCAACGGAGCGCAGAGCAGGGCAAAATCTGTGCTGCCCTGCGCTTAGCATACGCCTAGTCTAAAGGATGCTTTAAGCCTGATATACTTCTTTAACAAGCGAAACATGAATCACATTCAGATAGTCAAGAAGTAGAATAAAAAAGCTATCATCTTAATTTTACATTAAAAATAATTTCTAACCGTTTGTGAATCAAAAAATACGTTTTTTTTGTACTCTACTAAATAGTTGCAAATAAAAGTATTTGTGGTAAATACAATATATTTAACATAAATTTACTAAAAACAATAACATGAATCTCTGGTTTACGTGGTTGGTTGACGTCACGTGTAATTTTGAATTACGCGTGACGTGTTCTCAATCAACAATACACGCCAACATTGAAAAGACATGGATTATTTAGTATCGGCTTTTTTCGAGTCCCTGGACACAAGACATTAAATTGTTATTCCGGGAATTTTTCGCATCCCGTGACCGTGGTACTATAATTGTATAGTTATTATTTCGAAATAGCATCTGTCACATATACAAACGAATGATCATTATTTATTTTAAATGAATGGAAGATGTTTAATGTTTTTTTTCAATGCTTTCCGAAATGTACCAAAGTTTTAACTGGGTGGCTGCCACAGACGAGATATCTCGTCATTTTTTTCGTTCTCAACACGCCAGAGACGAGTTATTTCGTAAATAGTTAATTAAATTGATAATTGCAAATTATAGCCGGCGTACTAGGTACATACTTACTTTTTTCTACTGTAGTCAAAAGGTTAAGGGTAGACATATATTTTTTCATATTTTTATTCAATGAATAAAATCTACTTTATACCAATTTAGCAAGTTTCCAGTCTTGGTGTTTATTTATGTCCCGGTGATCGAGACTGGCAAAAGCTAAAGCAAAAGCTTATTCTCGGCTTGTCTCGACACTGAATCCCTACATCGAACAATAAAAGGTTATCAGCTTAGATCCGTGAAGAGATGAATATTTTAAAATAACTTGACCAAAACATGGCCCGAACTGTGATGAATTAATATAAATAATAATATTTGATTAAAAATGTAAACAATTAAATAAAGAAAACTAATTTGCTTACAGATGGCGCTATCTAATTTGAAAGCGGTTCATTTCATTCATCAATACTCCACAGTATGCAAATTACAGATTAAAATACTTTGTATCAAGATTTCATCGACTGATGTTCTTGAATGCCGATATTATTGCAACGAAAAAAAAAATGAGTCCATATATTTATAGTTAAGTTATTTTGACCTCGATTTGACGTTTCGGGACCTGCGGCCACCAGATTGTGTCCGCTTGCGACAGCGGATGGAAACATTTTATCACGAAAACGTATAATATAATTAATCTTAACACACAAGTCGTATTTATTTACAAAAAATAAGTATTATATATTTTTATTTATGTGTCATTTTTTGTACTCGAATTATATCCAATCTGTAACATGAGTAACTTTGTGTGGCACATGTTTTGTTTTTTTGAGAGTCATCGTTGGACTTAAAGCACTGTAAGTACTGATTGAGTTAGAGGAAGGCTACACTGGACAGGACTAGATGAAGTCATATTATCTAGGAGACTGTGACCCATCTTGGGCTATAGCACCAAAAAGAAAAAAAAAAGAAAATAGTTAATAGTTAATGTTTTTACTCAAATAATAAAAATTATTGCAGCGAGTTGACTGAGCGTCGGGAAAAGAAAGAATCGCCATACGCATAACTTTTATTTGGTCAGTATCTTAATTAACTTTTGAGAAGTATTTAATAAAAAATATTCAGTATTTATAAAGTTGGGTCGGGTCTATGGCGCAGCGGTTAGCGTTGTTGGGAAATGAAGGAATCGTATTAATTTGGTCAGTATCTTAAACAACTTTTGGAAAGTATTTAACATAAGGTATTCAATATTTATAAAGTCGCAAAATAAATGGCGCAGCGGTTAGCGTGGTTGGTTTCTGTGCCGGACCTCAACTGGTTCGATTCTCAGCACGAACAACATTTTTTCGGTCGATTTCTATTCGAAGGCAAGATTGTTTGTATCGTCTAAAATTCCCTCCCACCTTTTTGATTCTTCAATATCTGGATGTAGCGAGAGAGAATATTTAGCCGCTAATCCTGTTCTAGTCTTTTTCTTCTACCCCTACTACTCTCTTTCTAAAAGGAGAGGTTGAGTGACTGAGTAACTAACAGTTCTCGTTGAAAATATCGAGATACCTCTATTAGGTTATCTAAGGCTATATGGTCCACATTGGGATCAGAGATGGATTAAAAAATATATAAAGAATCACCAGTATGCTTACTATTTATATGTATTTTTTGACCTAACTTATAAAAATAAAACACTATTTTGTACTAATTTTACATGTGTTTAATATGATGGCGACCGACTTTGCTCATGCCGAACATTTTAATCAGAAACCATGTATTATTCTAAACGATATAGTTAAAAATAATAAACAACAAATTCCGTGCCTTTGGTTGAGACCAGCTGGCTTATGGTAATTATTATGAAGGCAGTGGATAGCCGTGGGACGGGTAAGCAAGTCAGTGAGCTACTCGGCCAATTCGCTGCTTTGCCCGTCTACCATTTACTGGTACATCTAACCGGATACAAGTGAGAGTGACTCGTTATCATTGAGATGAGAATATAGTATCATAGTCGATCTTTTTTTAGACCATTACCCGCCGGCTGGTGAAATTTCATGCATGACAGTTTCATGACAGATCGGGTACGACAAGGATGTCCACTTTTTATATGAATATTTTTCCATACAATAACAATATTATTTTTTTTAATTAACGAAATAGAAAATCAACAAATTAGTTAATTTATTTAAATTTAATTCGATAAATCAGACATCGGATCAATTCCCACAAATTTAGTATATATTATCCTCATTATAGCAAATGCCAAGGCGCCAAATATTTTTATATTGGAAGATCATAAGAAATTAACTCTAGAAGAAAAGTTATCACAAACCTCCATGGTTTCGAATGCTTCAATATTAAACATTTAATGAAAATAATTTTAATTTAAAAAATTAAAAAACCAGGGTTGCTGCCCAAGTCGCCCTGATAGATAGGGCAAAACTGTAAACAACTAGATCACAGGAAGACCCATATATTTTAGAACAGCACTATGTTAAACGAACGACCGACTCATCAAATAAAATATTTACTACTTTCATTATATCAAAGACCATAATTTGACATTTATTTCAACTAATTAACAACCTCCTTTCATATTAAATATGAAGGGCTTGGTATCAAAATTAATAATATATCTATATTTTATGCTTTTGAGATAAGTATACCAAAAATTCTTTATATATATCAAAAAATATTTGGGTATTCAAATTTACTTTGAAAAATGTTAAAAAAAGAGCTTTTTATTTAGAGTTTTTTCCGGAGGTGGAGATGGAATCGAAGTCACTAAAAGGGACAAAAATAGTTCAAAGTTTTTGGGAAATTATTAATCTATTTATTTTATTGATTGGTGAAAAGTATTAGAACTATTCTAGTAAGTAGAATGATCTGATATGTTAGTTAAACGAAAATTATTCAAAAAATCACGTTGCAAGTATTTTCCCGACTCCACGTCAATCATCGGTGTCTTAGCTCACATGTTTAAATGAATAATATGATATGGTTAAAAAGAACCAATAAGCGATCATTTTTTTTTCATGGTGTAATAGTGTATTTTTCATCTTAGGAAACTGCTAATTTTTACATGCGATAAAAATTCATGGTAATTTATAACATTGTTGATTTATGATTACAAAAAATTGTACTCCTGTGGTTTTTGCTATTTTCTCAAAACTAGATTATGAATTATGATACTTAGACCCTCATACTTAAAAATTAGGTTAATGGAAAAGATTGACAGATAACTTACTTACATATTTACGAATATTACTGACCATTTTTTATTACTATTTTTTTTTTTGAGTGATTTATGGTTCGTGTACAATTTGTATCTTGTTAAGATATTTCCCGCAAATGTAATCACAGTAACAGAAAGTGTGGAGAGCAATTGATTACGTAACGTTCAATTCGACTTATTATTTTTGTTACCTTCTCTGAAAAGTGAGAAATCGATCATTATAATAAAATATATTGTTATTCTCGTAGGATAGCTTCTGTTTATATGCTAAATTGTTATTCAATATGCTTGACAATGAGAGAGTAAATTATAATAATTTAATTTTAAGACATGTCTGCTTTAAATGAAAACCACGTTTTACAGTGTATCAGTTTTATTTTAACTTGGTTAAAAAGATAAGCTTGGCAGAAGATTCTTTGTTAAAGAGAAGCCATAGTTTTAACAGTAGCGATCATGGAAATAAACGAAGGGAAACATCACATACATCGATGGCACCGAGTAATATCAATAAAAAAAATCTTTTTCTGTCCTAGAATTTAAAGCCCGATGAATATTAAAGTTTATAAATTCTATGGGCTTGAAATCAGATTTGAAATGCAGAAGATTTCAAGATATTGAAAAGAACAAAGTTAACCTATGACAACGGTATTTAAATGTAAGTTAAATGATAGCTTAACATTACAGCTTTTAATTCAAAAAACAGTACACATTTTTTCTAATTGCCTGCTTTATCTATTCTTTATCATGTATCAATTGTTTTATTTAAAAAAGGAACACTTTCTTTTTTTCTTTTTCAATATGGATCCACGTGGCCTTTCTTTTGTTTCAAAAGATCAGACAATGAAATAAGAAGCACATAAAATAATGTTTAAAATTTGGAGATAGCACAGCTTAAATATTGCAGCCGGAGATAGTCCAGCAAATCTTTTATTTGATGAGAATTTACTATTTAATTTCGTTCGCAATTCAACTAGGTTTATTGTTTTATTTTGATTAATATTTCTGACGTTTATTGCTAAACTTGCGAGGTTCATGGCCATTGATCTTATTTAACTGTTGTATTTAATTGTATTAAAACACAATACAAGAACACAATCAAAACACCATATAAAACAAACTTTTTTTCTGTTTTTATGATACCTAACGTTGAACGATATAAAAATGAAATAATTGGTATTCTAGTCAATTATTGCCAATGTGCCAGATATTTTCTAATTTCAAATTACATTAGTTAAATACAAAAAAGTCTAAATCAGCTCGAGTACATTACACACGGTAAAATTTTAACAAATCAACATTTGAAAAATCGTATCATCAAGAATTGAACGTGGGAACTTTTGATTTCTTAATGAAACAGTAGCGATTACAATTATGATTTTTATTTATTTTTAAAATTAATAATGAGAAACTTTTATATCATTCCTAACTAGAGATATTTCAAGAAACGCGTTTATACGGGAACTGTTTGTTAACAGTTGCTTAACCTCTCTTATTTCAAAGAGAGTAAAGATATAAGATTATGTCTAAGAAAAGACAAGTGGTGAGGTAATCGCTCTCGCTAACATGGGTGGGAAGGAATTCATTTATATAATCCATGCTTTGGATACAAATCTATCAAACAATTTATAAAACTGTCCGCACTGGGATTCGAAACCGTGACCACCGTAGCCGAAGCTAACGACGTTGACTTCTCGACCACACGGTCGGCTTCGTCTATTCTTCGACTATTTTTTTACCTTTTTTTAGCCATATCCACTCCCAATGTGGAGCAAATAGAGCATATGTCAACTTACTATCGACTGTGGAAAGGAAAAAGGACGTAACCCGCACATATCAATGGTTGCTTAAAGGCTGCAAATCTATTTTAAGTACACCTCTATTGTATCTTTTCAATTTAAGTTTAAGTACCTTCACTTTTCCTAAATGCTGGAGCTTGACTCGCATAAGACCAGTCCACAAAAAAGGCTCTCTCTCTGAAATCACAAATTTTCGTCCAGTAGCAATTTTATCAGCACCGGCTAAACTTTTTGAATCTATTATACATAGGTATATTTATATGCATGTTGATTGTCAATTAACTGATTCTCAACATGGTTTTAGATCAGCACGTTCAACTACAACCAATCTAATTGTGTATACTGATTATATTTCGCAATCTTTGGATTCTAACTGTCAGGTTGATGCTATTTATACGGATATTTCTAAAGCATTTGACCGTGTTGACCATGATATTCTCTTGGATAAATTGAGTGCTGTAGGATGCTCAAACAGGATGATTAGTTTTTTTGTTTCCTATTTGTCAGATCGACGCCAATATGTTGATTACGCTGGGTGCATATCAAACGTCTTTCCAACATATTCCGGGGTTCCTCAAGGATCTAATCTTGGCCCAATTTTATTTCTTATTTTTATTAACGATATTATAGAATGTATACGTGGAATAAAGTATCTGCTCTTTGCTGATGATTTAAAACTGTTTTTACGTATCAGTAATGAGTCTGACTGTACTATTCTGCAACAAAATATGAATAATATTTTAAATTGGTCTATAAAAAACAAACTCGACTTCAACATTTCAAAATGTTTTTGTATTTCCTTCTCTCGCTCAAGATTACCCATCACATATAACTATGTGATATCTAATGATGCTTTAAAGCGTTTGTCTGAAGTTGTTGATCTTGGTATAAGATTTGACTCCTCTTTCACCTTTCATTCACATATAACTTCTATTGCACTGCGTGCAAGCAAACTTCTTGGGTTTATTGTTAGACAAAGCAAACCATTTGAAAACCCAACTGTGTTTCGGACGCTTTATGTTTCTTTGGTCTTAAGTAAGCTTGAATATGGATCCATCATTTGGAGCCCATATGAAAGTTCATACAAGCTGAAATTGGAGAGAATCCATAAGAAATTTCTAAGATATTATTATTTCAAAAAATTTAAATTCTTCCCCTTTGATAATTCCTTAAAGGAATACTACCCCACCAAATTTCTTTTAGGAATGTTATCATTTCACTCACTTGAAGCTCGAAGATCGTTTTCAAGCTTAAAGCATTTTTCTCTTCTTCTTCGGGGCCGAGTTAATAATCCTGAAATTCTCATGACTATTAATTTACATGCTCCCAATTTATTCTTACGTGGGCGAAACAATGAGCAAAAACTTTTATTTCTAAAAACTTATACCTCGCTTAGGAGGTATGAGTCACCAGTTCCAAGGGCCGTTCGACTAATCAACGCATTGCCTAGAGAAGTGGACATTTTTGGTGATGGTATTTGTGAACTGTTTGATAAATTTTTCTTTTGTATTTCTTGATTTTTTATGTTGAATTTGATGTACTGTGTATTTTTATTTTATATTTTGTCTTATTACATTTTTCAAGTGCATGGCGAATTGGCGTCAGCTGTTATGTCATGTACTGTAATTTTGATTTTTAACAATAAATATCAAATTTTACAGGAGTCGCTAAAAACGTGTTTTGATGATTTTGTGACATATGTAAATTATGAATTATACACAACCTTGAAGTCCACGGATACTTCTAAACTGGTGTTTAATTGACATAATCTAATATTGATTAAAGAAATTGTCTCGGAAAAATCTTTATTTCAGTGTTTTTTCTTGGTTTTAATTTTATACAAGGTCATATTTTTCAAACTTTAAAGATAAATTTAGATACTAATTCGGCATTTTCAGCTTCCATCCTTTTGATAGAATGTGTGTCAAGTTATATACTAAATTGTGATTACCGAAAAAGAGCTGTTTTTGGAAAATTGAGGGTTACGTCCTTTTTCCTTTCCACAGTCGATATTATTACAAAAACTGCTTATAACTCAGTTTCTCAACATTTTTATTCCAAAGAAAGTAGCGATAGAAAGGATAGTGTTAGGGCTGGGCTAGTGGTAAGCGTATTGTTTTCGATACGTCCTGTAATTTAAGGGTTAAAAAGTTGGAAGTAAAATTAAACTGATCAAACAAGCATAACTCCAATTAACCAATAAATTGATCATATTTAATAAATTAAAAATGCAGCCTGAAACTCCCACGAATATGAACTTATACCACCACAAAAAAAAACTCTCATTGTATATTATCTCCCCACAAATGTATTTCTCCTCCCCCAAAACAAATCAAAATCTTAAAACCACGCTCCCAATTATGGTCCAGCAAACCCGGGAAAGAACACGGGATATAAGAGCATGACCCTACCATAGACGAAAGGGAAATTGAAGCACTTTATCTCTTCAAAATACGATGTAAAGGCACCAAGCAAACGAAAGAACAATTTATACATGCATTTGTACAGAAATCGATAAATCGATTGGAAAAATACTGTTCACACAGGAATTCGAACCCGCGAGATCTTACTGAAAACAAACTCAACGTAAAAAAAGACTTAACGTATACTGTCGGAACGAAGGCAGTGCTTAAAACTCAAGTCCAGCGATATACATAGATGTGCCTTTATTATAAACGCATTCATAATAAATTCCATAGATAGAAGGCATCGAACCCTAACGTCGGCAGATACGGTCTGATTTTATTCTAATGCTATTTAATGGAAGCCGAGAGGTGAACGATGTCTCGATGTTTTCATTATTTTAATATAGGAAATAGCAGTGACAAGGGCTTGTCGGTTTTCAAAAACCGATTTTAAAAACATGGTTTTTTCGACAAATTTGCAACACTCAAATGCCATTTTTTATCAACTTGGTTTCAAATATTACAAATTCAATTAATATTATTATTCAATTAAGTCGATACTATTTTAACATTAAATTGCCTTAGTTAGATATAAAACGTCGTAAAATATACGCATAGTTGAATGCGTTGAAAATATTTTATTATGACTTATTTTAAGAATATTTTTGTTGTGCTTTCTGATGTATGTCAGTCAAGTTCACTGCCTAATAGGTAATCTAAAGCGCAAATTAGCTAGTTTTAGTAAATTTTTATAAAACACTGCTTATAATAAATAAACGAACTTCAAAAAAAAATACGTTTTAAATTGAATTGTACTTTGATTGAATCTTCGAAAAGCTTTCTACAACCACCATTATAATAAAGACAAGTTTTTAAATGGTTTATTTACAAACATTCGTTAAATTAATGAAATCTATCTTAACAGGAATTTAAAAACATCCCAGTTGAGTTAAACATTATTTATTATTATATTCTAATAAAATTTATCCGTAAAAAAATATCAGAGAGCCAGTGATGTTGCTTAATCCGTGACCTCTTATTATTTTCAATGAAAAATCTCTTCTCAACTTGAGATTCTCAAACAAAACGCACCATTTTTTTTAAATGATGTTTAAATCAAATAAATAAATTTTATTATTAAATTACACTAATAATAAGCGATACTGAAATCAAATGAGTCGTTTTCAACATGTTAGTGTAATTTATTCCTAAAATAGTCTAATATTAATTAAATTTAAATATCACGCAACTTATGTGTGTATGTTTTCACTTTCTACCAATTTTAATCAATATACAGTTTCTAAGTAATTATTGCATGTAAAAAAAATAAAAAAATATTTAGATTTACCTTAACGATATAATATAATATTCAAGGCTCCAGCTTGACTTTTTACTTTAATATTTGTCCTACTTATAAAAGTTAGACAGTGGTAGTCACTTTCAGAGTGTTCACTATCAATACTTGGTGGATAGGCATTATATTAAAAAAACATAAATCTCATTTGTACTTGTATTGTCTTATCAGTTGATAAAGCTCGTCAGTAGCGAAACCGCTCTTGATCTTATTAAATAAAAGTGAGAACAAGTACGAATGAGAAATTATTTTTTTTAAGTTAGACAGTAATTTTTATTTAACCTGGCCTATGATCAAATGATAAACGTCGTTGCGCTTCGGTACGGTATAATGTATTAGATTTCCTGTGCGGACAGATTTTTAGATTTTTGTTTGAAGACGTGGATGTCTAAAATTCCCTTTCGCACGAATCCAATCCTTAAAATGGGGTGTAGTGAGAGCGATTAGCTAACCACTAGTCCTATCATAAAATTATCTTCCCCAACATTCTTAAAATAAAAAAATAAGTTGAACAACTGACCAATAAATAATTCTTGGAGAAAAAAACACCTGTTTAGATAAACAGCATTTTTTTTATCCATGTTCGCTCCCAATGTGGAGCATATGGCATCCTAATGGAGGTATCTCAACCTCACTTTTTTTCAAAGTGAGTAGTAGAGAAGGAAGGATAAGGCTAGAACAGGACTAGTGGTTAACTAGTCGCTATTGCTACACCTAGTAATTAAAGGATCAGAAGGATGGGTGGAGAGGAAATAATGTGAATTGTCTTAACAAACACCCAGTCTTAGATCACATCTTTGAATTTAATATTTTTCAAATTGACTATGATCTTACCGGGAATCAAACCCAGACCTGCGTGATCGGTAGAGCAAGCTCTAACTAACTGGACCACAGCAGGTGACATTAGGAATACACTGGGAGCGGACATGGTGAAAAAGAATAGCATTTAATCCACCAATTCTGCTTAAAACGGGCTGTCTGCTGCGCCTATGCGTAACGCTGGCATTTATTAAAATGTATATAATACATTTGTGTTTTAGTTGGTTTTGTGCTATTGCACAGTGATAGACACACATTTTAAATAATTGAGAGGATTTTTTTCACCTTATAAATTATTCTCAAAATCAGGACATGCGTCGTAGCTCATCTTTCGTAGGTGAATCAATCAAAGAAAGTGTTTCGTCGTTTGAATAAGAAAATGTATTTCTATGAAGAATTTTATTCCGACAATAGAATTAATAATAAATAATAGTTATTATATTTTTACTGCAGTTTCATAATGACTTAAAGATTAAGATATTTAGTTGTAACAAAAATAAATCATTTTCGACGTACAGTTATAAGCAGTTTGGCAATACAATTATAAGTTAAATCACGGTTTCTCAATCGGGGACCTCGGCATATTCTTAGAGAGCTACAGAGAGAAAAAAATAAAGAAGCCACGGGAAAATATTTTGAGCTAAGAGGTAAGAGACAAAAAAAATGTCGCGTGCTTTTTCATTATGGGAAATCCGCAAATTCCTGGGTTTTTGATATTGGAAATTCTAGAAAGAGCTTAGCTTCTCGAGTCTTAAAAAAGGGGTATGCGGGCAACGGTCAAAATATTAAACTCAAAACAAAACAAAAAAGTTTGAGAAACTATGAGTGGAATAACTTCTGAGTAAGTATTATTTTTGAATTATCAAGAATGAAGACAATAAACTTGGATGACATCTAGTAGATAATTTTGCTAAAATCATAAAACTGTTACAATTCTTAGAAAATATGATAAAAATAAATATTTTACATTAAAATTATTGAATTATATAACTGCTATATTTTTTACTACATTACTAATCGACAACTTATTAATAGTTTAAATTCCTTACAAAATATCGACTAACATTCAGTCAGCTGATTCAAATCATGTGATATGATTGGCTCTAAATGCTTTGAAATGTATTAATACAAGATGAGTTTGACTCGTCTACATTTGATAGCAAAATCATTAATTTAATGTTTAAACATTTTTTGAATTTCAGCTATTAAAATTCCATATCAGAATAAGTGCAAAGTAAAAACGGTACTCTGGTAAAAGAGGTAAGCCTGTTGTCTGGTCGAGTGTCAACATCGCTGACTTAGAAAACGTAAGCCACGGGTTCGAATACTATTATTTTCTTCTTTGACCATATTCGCCCTTTATGTAGAGCATATATCACCTTCGTGTTTCCCTGTCTTCCGCACACTGCTTTGCTTCCTCCCATCACATGCCTGCATCCCTCAGTCCCGCCGAGTACATCTTACGGATAGTACCCGGCGGTCGTCCAGGATGCCAGAACCTCATCGGTCGAAAGAAGAGGTAGGCAGGATTAAGACTTTCCGAGGGCATCTGCATCACATGACCCAGCCAGTTCCAACGTCTCTCCATAACCACCGACGTGACCTGTACGTTCCCTAATCTCCTAATTCCCCACAAAATCAAACCACCTCACCCCCATTATCAGACGCAAGCATATATTCTCGAAGCTCAGTATACGGTTTTTCTGAGCCTTTATCCGGTGCCATGATTCGATACCGTAAAGCAGTACTGTTGTGTGTCAAATCTCAGTAAATGCAGTTTTTATAGATTGATTTTGTAATCGTTTTATGGATTTCTGGCTAATGGCATGGATATATGTTATATCTTGAATTTCCTCCTACTCGCTCTATCTTAAAAGGGCGTATCGAGATTGCATAGCTATCCACTAGTCATGTCCTTGTTCTATCCTTCTATGCCTACACTCTTTAAAAAAGAGAGATTGAGCAACTTGGTAACAAATAGGAGACCATATGATCCACATTGTGAGCGGACATAAAAAAGGTGCAAATAACATGGTCGTGTTTGATATTGGGTGCCTCATTGTACACAAAATGCCTCACAAATCAGCTATCGACGGTTCGTATTGTAAAACTTTCAAAAATAAACACAATAACATGCTTTCACTAGTGATAATATATCGCTAATGACATTTTAATTCGCAACCAATATGGTTTACAGCGAGAAACAATGTAGATTATAATTACAATTATTATAATAGTTATTACCATAGGCCGTATAATAAACTCGTACGTTGGCATCGTTTGTTATTTGTGATGAAATTAATAATTGCGGTCTTTAAAAGCAGGGCTGTGGAGCAATGTTCCCTCTAATTTTCGGAAGGTTATGTGCGCAAAAGACATTGGCTGTGCAACTTTGTCAAGAAATGAAAAGATTTGTGCGCCACATAACGGTATTTAGATCTACTAAACCATCCATACTCAACCTACTCCGCATGCGGCCCAGTAAGCTCTTGTGTGCGGCCCAAAATAATTATAGTCATCAAATATATTTTATCTGTTTTGACTCACTATCAAAAATCATTTCATTTTTAAGTAAACGTCTTAAATGTTTGGATACATTGGTATTATTGTGTACTTTTTACGTATTTTTTATTTGTTATTTTTTACTTTGAAAAATACATGATTACACAAATTTATATATATGTATATATTTACTTAAAATAAAATAGTTTTATTTTGGCATCATAATACAAACATATGTGTGCAGTATAAAAGTATGTGTTGTATTTACAGTTTACTATAAATATGTTGCGGCCCACGTAGAGAAGCAAAAAAAATATTCAAAACTTTTACCCACTAACCAAATTTATTTTTTCAAAAAAAAATAATTTTACCCAGTCTCTCAAAAGGTTGCCGACCACTTGTCCTAGTCTAAGCCACATAGCGCACCATACTGGTACATTTAATGGTTGTTAATTACGAATAAACAAAGTAGTAAATCTTCCAGTAGATATTAGTTAGTAGCTTTTTTATAGTTCCGACAATGGTTTGTTCGTAAAATACTTGTCTACTTTCTGGTAGAGTTCTTGTGGAACACAATGTTTTAACGTGCTTATCTTATTACTTACTAGCCGGTTCCCGGCAAGCGTTGCAATGACACACAAAGAAAGAAAGTGTTTGTGTTTTAATTGTGTTTATTGAAGTGCATTTTTTGTCTATTTGGCGTTCGCTGCCGATTGTCTATGGTACGACACACGTGCCACCTAGGACATCCAATCCCGGGATCCCGTCCAGTTTTCTGATCCCGAAATGATTGACATTGTCACGATACCTGGATTTCGTTATTGAGAAATTTTAAGCAAATCCTGAAAATTGATACTATTTTGGAATTGGAAGAGCTTATCCGAATAATTCGGGGGAAAGATAGCGAATTGAGGATTTCAAATTCCTCGGTGGGCTAAAAAAAAAAACGACTCACCGAAACTTTCAAATATTGTACGATTTCACGTTGAGTGCCCAATCCCGAAATCCCGTGATTAGAAAAAAGCTCCGAGATTGAATTCCTTCGCGCAAGTGCAAGGATACGTTGTCAAAATTAACTGTATGGCAGACATACAAACATTGATTATTATATGCATATAAGACATACTGTAAGTTAATTTTACTATGCGTATAGTCTTCCCAGAAGTGCAAGCAAAAAGTTTGTCAAAGTTTTATTGCAATCGGATCAGCGGTTTGCCAGTCTATAGAGTACGGATAAACAAACATTCATTTTTATACATGAGATTTGTTACAATGAATATGCATAGGTCTTGCAATTTTTTAATGAGCATTGGGTAACGAAAGGTTTGTCGGTTTGTACACCATTTGTAATCGTAGTAAAAACTAGTTGTCTGTTAAAAAGACTCCGAGCATTACGCTGTAATCAATCACTTACGAAGTATTTCGGTTATTACGAGCAGGTTGTAATGAAACGAGTGTAAAATATTGACCCCACGCCTTCTTTTATTAATGATTTCTACGACTACAATGGCTAGTTAGTGGTAAGATAAAACTGAAACAAAAAAGTGGCAATACGAACAATCTCCGGGTATTGTGAACATGTTTCGCAGAGCCGCATCAAGATGCTTTATGAGATAGATTCAAACTCATTACAAACACATTACTACGCTCAATTTCGTAGCTTTCGTAGTTGATTCCACGTGTATAAATCCCAGTAGAAACAGCATTTTTCATTCTATTCTGTTCACTTCCATAAATTTTGTCGATAACGACCCGGATTTTGCTTTTTATCTAGTTTTATCTAGTGCACGAACGCACTTGAACTGACATTAAATTTCTATCAAGCACCTTCAGTCGAAATACTAAACTAAAAAGAAAACATTTTTTTCAATCAATATTTGTGATATTAAAAAATACTCTCGCACCCTTGGCATCCTAAAATAACGGGGCGTAGTGAAAGAGATTAGCTTACTACTAGTCCTGTCTTAACCCTCTTCGTTATATCCTAACTATCTTCGAAAAAAAGTGATTGAGCAACTCAGTTATAATCAGTTCTTGTGGAAAAACTTCTGCGAACATTAATAAAATGATGTGATAAAAAATTTGCCCTTTTCCCGAAGCGCTGCAAATTAAGATACCTTTGTTAACGTATTGACTGCCAAGTAAATTCGGTAATAATTTTAAACTAAGCAAACGTGTATTTTTCATAAATTTATATTACTGGCTTTCACTTGTGAGAAAAGCAAATTCAAAACAAATAACATTGGTTTTAATTTAAGTATTTGATTAGATGTGAGGAATATTTCGTTTAGATTTGCTGTTGTTTATTATTTAAACAATCGTTTATTCACGTGATATTAAAAATCTAATTGCTTAAAGTGAATGAAATAGTCATAGTTTAGAGATCGAATATGAATGTAATACCAGTAATAGTAGAAGCAAATCACAAATTATTTAGTTCTACAAAACTTCTGTAATAATATCGATAGTTATTCGGACACCATCATCTTTACTGTTTTTTGAACCAAGAGCTATTTATCAACGATGCTTTTCAAATTAACATTTAGCAAGAGTTCTTCATTTTCTAAATACACTCCTGTCTATGAAACATGTTATCGTTTTGTTACACTTAACTAAAGCCATTTTGACAGAGCACCTATCATTTTTTACTTTCTCCATTTAAGTTTTTAACGTGCTCAACACTCGCCGAAAATAATAATTCTTACCTTTATTGTACTTTCGTGGTGTAGGGCTACTTTTCATTTCATCGATACGAATGAATTGCATTTGCTCAACGTTTTCTAAACACCGTCGTTAATTTAAAATAATGATACCAATACTATTTTCATTGAATGATAAGGTTAAGCCAATAACCAAACAAATTATATTAATGCATCTCGAATAAATCATTAAAAAAGACTTAAGCTATACAACTTAATCATTGAAATTTAATGCATAAATGACTAAGAAAAGTACAAACGTTTTTATGGCTTTTACGCAAAACAGAAATTGATTTGCAATGATAAAATACATATTTACTCTTCATTTTGTTTGAACAGATTTATTTTTTGCACGTGGTAAACTGAACCATTATGATCTTTATTCGAACAGAGCATGCTGGAGTTTTGGCGGCCATTGATTTTCAACCGTTTTTTTTAATACAATTTTCACGATAATAAAAACGTGGTTCATCATAATAGCATTAACTAGTTTAATTGTGTATTCTATAGTTGATTGTGTATTCCAAGTGTTGCCTTTGTATCAATTGTATTAAAATGATGTTTTATGCCTCGTATGTGCTTTTTAAGAGTACTTAGTGTTTTTAGATACAAATATATAAAACAAACTATTGAAAACTACTTATTGTATATGAAAATATTATATTTATTTAAAATTCGAAAATCATGCATTTAAACGTTAAACTTATTTGATGTAAAGATTATTGAATAATCCCATATTTGTCACATTTCTTCGAAAAACACAAATCCAATTTATTAATTTAAAAAAATATTTAACAAAATAAGTTAGAATACTAAAATAGATAGGGAAAACTTTCCTATTGACTTAAAGATTAATCAAATATTGTTTTTCGCAGGAATGACGGCAATATCATCTGAGCATGGATATTAATTAATTAATACATTCAAAAAAAATCAAGAGAAATTAAGGCGGATGTGCTTTAAGTGCTATACAAGAAGGATATTTAAACAAGTAATACCAATGATTCAACGGGAAATGAATTTGCAGAAAAGTCAGCATTTTGTTAGCTATGAAGATGTTAAAAAATAAAATAACGTGACTAGTTTTAGATATAAAGTTAATTGAAGTAAATCAAAATTAATAAATATATAATTTTGTAATTTAAGAGTGAAACATTCTCGAAAAAACGCGTGGCACATGTATTGGAAAGCAAAAAAGTGTTATGGATTATTATTACTAAAACACTTTTATTATTTAAATGTTGTTTCACCTTTATTCCATAATAATATTAACACTTTATATTAAATCTCTTAATCTTATTTAATCAAAATAATATCGATGTGAGTATTGAGGAGTTTCTCCTAGGCTGTCGACCTTTTGATTTGAACTGTCAATTTGAACTGGCGAGAAAGTAAAAGGATATCGGTTTAGTTAAAAGGTTTATTGTTACAAGTTGTCATAGATAATTTAACATATCACTCTATGCTATAATGTTGTGTATACAAAAGTAAGACAGTGTCTTGAAATGGTAGAATGGAAGAAAAATGGTAGTTCGAATCAACTATCATCCATTTTTGTTCGATCATAGATATTGGCATCAGTAATTAATAAATAATAGGATTAATATGATTATTTTAACGGATTACAAACACTGAAATTTAATATTTTATTTTTAGATAAACGGTCGATTTTCTTTTTAAAAGTAGGCATCTATCTGCCTCTTCATTTTTCATTACTGCATATTTAACTTAACTTCCCATGAGTCAGAGATTTATCATAGAGAAAAGCCATAAACCATAAGCAATTTTTTTATCTAAGAAATAATTAATTTTACATTTGTGTTATTTTAACATTTATTTTACATTTATGGAAAGATGCCCAAAATACGTATATACATTAATTAGCAATGTGTTATTGAAACTTTCTAAATACAGCTGTATTGTGGTAGCCCTGTCGGCAAATCGAGCCTGAAGTGAAGTTGCACAACCCCACTTTCCCCTTTCTCGAGCCGGAGGGCACGAAGTTCGAATCCCACTCGGAGCCACCTGCGAGATGCAATCCTAATGCTGGACGTTCGCAGTGCACACGTACAAATAAAACTTTATTATTAAAATTTTCAAATTCTCTTTTTTTCGCATAGAGTAAGGAAATAAAGAAACAATCTAGTCGTCAGCTAATCGCTTTAACTATGTCCTTTTTCAGAATCGGATGGGCAGAATACTTTCAAGAGTCTTTAAATAGATTGAGTATTCAGTTTATGAAACTCTTTGTACAGGGACTCTTTCAAGTGATCTCCGTAACTGAAACCAACGACGTTAACCACTGGGCCAAAGACCAGGCCTTACATCGGTGTATAGCGCGATTACATTGTTAAGTCGAAATAAATCAGATGTGCTATTTTCGTGCACATAGCACTTATTTACTGGACCAGCCAATTCATAATTGGCCATGGTTACTTCACTGTCAAGCTCTTTCAACTTGACCCGTTAGTAAAAATTCCAAAGTGAATAATGTTGGTTTCAATGCCGATTTGAGTTGCAGTACGAACAACATTTTTCAATCGACTTATTGGTTTATGTTTAAAGGCATAGATGCTTGTGATGTCTAACAATTTCCCCCTCCCCACCCTTTCAAAACTACAATAACGGGGCGTACCGAGAGCGATTAACCAACTACTAATCCTGCCCTAGCCCTATCTTTTATATACCTACTATTTAAAAAAAAAAAAGAAATTAAGGTTGAGCGACTGAGTAACAAGCAGTACTCGCAGAAAAATTCTGTTGAGATACATTCATTAGGAGGCCATATGCTCCACATTGCGAGCGGACATGGACAAAAAAATGAATTTAATTATTTTTTCAGTGTGAACATTACAGTGATATTTTATCAAATTATTTAAAGATATTTTTTTTATTTTATTTTAATATTAAAAATATTTTAAAGTCGAAAGATCATACGAGAAAAACTCGATGACAATTTATTGTAAGCCACTCTAGATCAACTCGACGTAAATTGACATCACAAACACCCACCGCTTATATATTTAGTCGCCCGCTGTGGTCTAGTTGGTTAGAGCTTGCTTTACCGACCAGGTGGGTCTAGGTTCGATTCCCGGTAAGGTCAATGTCAAAATTGGATTTTTTTCAATTTTAATTTGAGATCTAAGACATGGGTGTTTGTGAAGTCAATTCTCCTTGAGTTTATCTCATGTGACTTTTAAAAAAATTCTCATCGAGTATATCTCGTATGATCTTTCAACTTAAAAGTATTTGACGCATTGGCGTAAGCTGTAATGTCAAATATTTCAATTTAAAAATTAAAAAATAAATTAAAAAATATATTAAATTGAAACTTAAAAATTCTAAATTTGACATTTACATTACCGAGCATCAAGCCCAGACCAACCTGCTCTAACCAACTAGACCACAGCTGGCGAATGATCTGTGACATATATATAATAAAACAATTCGCGTAAAAATGTATGCATTTCAATCAATACAGCTTAACTTTATTTGTATTATTTATTGCAGGTAATGATAGCGAACATAGGTCCAGTGCGAGGCGGGCTTAACTACTGCATGCAGCCGGCTCATCCAAGAAAACGCAGGAAATGGATGCATTCTTCGATGCACTTATACTTGCTTTATACCATTTCTTACTTCACAGCGTTATTCTCAAAGCACTACCGCGTTCTTCTTTCGTTTGCAACATCATTTATTTCGACTACATCTTTCTGTACTTTCTAATCAAACAACGCTGCACTCATATCGATTGTCATTTTACGTTTTCCTTTTTTGGAATAACCATATTGTTGAAAAATTGATTTGATGTGAGAATTAAAAATATACTATGTACAAGATTTCACTGACATACGATCTCAAGTAGACTACCAAACTAAAGTCTCGATAAACGATTTCAGTTTAGTAATTTGTAAGTTTAATTGCCGCCTGTGTGGTCGAGTGGTCAACGTCATTGGCTTCGCCTATGGAGGTCACCAGTACGGACAGTTTTATAAATTAATTTTTCAATCGATTTATGAATTTCTGTTCGAAGGCATGGATGTATGTGATGTCTTGAATACCCCCCTCCCATTCTATCCTATGAAAGGGGTGTATTGAGAGCGACTGGCTAACCACTAGTCCTGTCCTAGCCCTATCTTTCTAATCATAATATCTTGGGAAAAAGAGAGGTTGAGCAACTGAGTAACAAGCAGTTTTCGTAGAAACACTTTTGTTGAGATATACTCCATTAGGAGTCCATATACTCCACAATGGGAGCGGACATGGTAAAAAAAAAGTTTAATATAACTGGAAACTGTGTTTCATATTACATTTTCGTATGTATTATATTTTTATATTGAAATTTTTATATTAAACAACTTTTTTGATTGTTCTTAGAAGAGTTGTGCTCTTGTTTCGTATATTTCACAATCCTGGGTATATCTGTAACGCAGCGCAGTCAAAAAAGTGTGTGTGTGTGTTGTAGCTTGAGGCTAAGTGTATGCTGAAACGCAGGCGACGCAGCGTAGGGCAGCACAGCATGCATGCACATCACGCAAATGACATATATGAATGACAAAATAACTCTTTCAATGATTTTAAATAGAAATCTAGAAGTAAGTTTTTTTAATTCATATCCTCTCTCAATGTAGAGCATATAGCATCCTAATGAAGGCATCACAACATAATCCTTAGCTACGAGAGGTGTTTATTACTCAGTCGCTCAACCTTTTTTTTCGATGAAAGTAGTAGAGAAAGGACTAGAAAAGATATCGTGATTAACTAATCGCTCGCGCTACGCCCTCGTTATTTAATAATTATAAGGGTGGGAGAGATGTATATGAGTAGTATCGTATAAGCAATGTTTAGTTAGCACTAATTCATTAGTTTCTCGGTCATTTTTGCGACAAAATTAAACGCTTTCAAAGTGCACGGGTCACATAGGAATCTGTGACGGGACTACAAGAAGGGCAGACGCAAGTCTTGTTTGCAAGGAAAGTTTCTCATTGTTGGTTACTGCCTTCTTTCTTGGAAAGGCAGAATAATGTGAGTCATATTTTTTCCCATATCGTTGTGAACTAAGAGCAGACGTGATTCACTGAATCGTATTCCTTTTCCCTATACACTCATTAAAATATTTGCACTTCTTTCATGTGATATAAGGTAATTAATATGTTTGTTAATACTGTAAATTTGTGATAGGAAGACATAAATGATCAAGTCTGAGACGGATGGGCATCGCTTTCTCCGAAGAATGCTTTAGGCGTTTTTTAGTGATAGCTCGACTGCCAACCCTCTAACACCCACTATAAACTTCCCATTCAATTGTATTACATTTAATTTCTGTCATTCATTCATTTAAGAATAGCCAAAACGATATTTTCGATATGTTCGGCGGTAAATTTGTGTAAATTATTTTTTTATATAAAAATTAAGACTAGTCATAATTGTAAAAATACGAAAAATATCAACTCCTGTTCGTAAATTTAATTAAACTACAATAAATAATGCATTTTCCAGCTGCATGGTCGATGGTTGACGTAGCGTAGTCCACGGGTTCAAATCCCAGTATAGACAGTGTTTATAGATTGATTTTTCAATCAATTTATGGATTTCTGTCCGAAAGCATTAAATATGTGATATCTTGAATTCCCTTCTTCTCATCCTGTCCTGAAAAATGGAATAGCTTACCACTCTAGTTATATCCTTCTATCCCTACTCTGTTTGAAAAAGAGAGGTTTAGCAACTGAGTAACAAACAGTTTTCGTAAAAAAATCTGTTAATATTGGGAGAGGACATGGATACAAAATACTTTACCATACAAAAGTTTTAGCTTTTACTTTTTAGTCAATGTCGGAATAACTAGCTTTTTCACGCCCTGATAAAAATTAAAATGCCGGACATTGCATATTGGTAAAAGCTTAACTCTGTCAAACAAATCGACCTAAGTTCAAGTCCTGCCAAGATTCAATCAATTTAATGTTCGATATCTGTCACATGTCAATATCTTTTACTACTGTCATTAAATTGTGTTTTATGTTACAACACGTGACACGAGTTTCACCTAAATAAAAAATATCATCTGATTTATATTTATTACGCTGTCGACGATTCAAATTAAATTTATTGACGTAATTGAGACCCTCAATTAATGAGAAATAAATTAGATAACTATTTAGCATTGATAACGTGACAGTCGTTCATTCTCTGTTCAATATTTTGTTTAAATAAAATCAAAATTAATCATATAATACAATTGCATGGGCATTTAAAGGGTCAGACCCACCTGATGGCAATATAGCGAAGCCGCAAGCAAAACAGTGTATCAAAAAAAAAATGAAAACCGCGACACAATCTGGGTTAATAATTTTCGGACGCGATCGATAAGGCAGATTTCTGCATTGCCAATCGAATCCGCGCAAATGACCATAATAAATTTAACGCTCCGTTCTTACATTGATATTCATTTTGACATCGCTTCAATCAAAGAGATAGTTTATGGTTTTATTTTAAATTTAATATCGACAATAATATTTATAATAAGAATATTAATAACTATTCATATGTTTTAGAAACAATATTTTTCACTCATGTAACATTGGCTAAGTTCTGTCAAACTCTTTTGGACTTTTGTCCAACTCAATTAAGAGTTAACCCCCAAGGACGAGCGTGACCATATGGTCACAGTAAACACTGTTGTCTATTGATCCCACTATTCATTTTTTTTCTACCTGAATATTGTTGATTTCACTCATATTTGGTTACGAAAGTTACAGATTTCAGTTAGTCATCAGCCGCGGGGACAGAAACGGCCACCAAAAGTACATGCGAGTTTTTGAATTTCCGTTTTTTTTAATGAACTTTTTGAAACTGTTAGTTATTTTTTATCAAAACATCAAATTATTTATAGTTCTTTTGCTAGTATATTTGTATTGAAATTATGTTGATCTAAAGAGGTCAAATTGTAAATATTTTTAAAAATTTCACGTTTTGCTATATTTCAACCCCGAATGTTTGCGTGCCCATGCGGTCACGCTCGTCCTTACTACTGTCCGTACACAATATTACACGGTAATAAAAAGATGAGCATGACCATATATAGTCACGCGGAGTTTCTTTATTTGGAATAAAAGTTATCCGTGACTTCAATATGGCTTAAAAAATATTTTTTTTATCGAAAAAAGCTCTCGTCTTTGGATGGTTAAGAGCGATAAGTAGGTTCACACGACTCTTATTCGACCTTCAGAATAAATATTAAAGTAGCCGAAATCTATATCCATGCGTTATAAAAAAACATTACAACAAGCATTTTTTGATAATATATCATAAGATAACTACCATTATCAACTAACAAACAATATGTTGAGACTTCAATAAGAGTTGTTCATATCAAATAATATTAAATAACATAAACAATAAGTACATTTTTTGTTAAAAAAAAGACTGTTCTCTTCTAATTCCACAAATGTAATTTATTTACAGGACCGGTTTCATTCACAGCGAGCATTATCAACCGATAAAAATATAGATGGACACAGAGTTTTTTTTAATAGCTAAATAAGTATGATCAATCACAACAAACAATTGCTACACAATAGGAAATGGGAAATGTTTTATTTATTTATTTAATAGTTATTTTTCAACACACTATATATGTATACCTTTCTTACATAATTGATTTTTAATTTGGTTTGATTTTTTTATTTTAAATTAGTAGTATAAGAGTTCTTTTACATTTTTAATAAATATAATTTATAATTTGAATATTTTTTTACAAAAACTTTCCTTATTTACTTAACTAATTGTTTGTTTTAATCTGTTACCCTTTTTTCAAATATCCCTGTATCGATTTATATGTTTATCAGTTGATAATGCTTGCGATGAACAAAACCAATCCTGATCAATAAACAATGCGGAAATAATACAAAAAGTGTGTTTTTTTACCTCATTGGATTCTTCGTAAATCGTTTGTTTTCTCACTATGTTTGCTAATGAAAAGCAGTGTCGATTTTCAAAAGTAATATTACCTTAAAATCTTTACAACAAATTATTGACTCTCGATTGAAACAAATAGCAAGTCTTCTGATGTGTGTGCTTCAAATTGACAGATATAAACAATAGAGAATGATAGTGGAAGAACAGCATATTTCTAATGTACTGCATGGCCATGTTTACAGTCTTAGCATCGTAAGTCCACATTACACAGCTGTGTAAAGTTAATTCACAACTTAAGATCATCCCATTATCAATACGAGGTGAACATAGTTAGTTGCAGCGAATACCAAGCAACAATGTCGATTGTGAACAAGCTGCGATGTTTGCTATCATACATCAGAAAGTTGGTTCGGTTTGGAGTGGCTTGGGAACCGAACCTGGGACTCGCGGAGCGGCGAGAGAGCTCCACGACGAGTTCCCACGGCGACTAAATACTTGTTCATTCGATTGTCCGATCGACTTGGGTGTTTCACACCGCTTCTGGTGCAGTGCGGTCAGAAAAGGTTACACTTATTTAAGTGAAGTTATTTAATGGTTCATCGATAATTGAATTTTCTTATAAAAAAAACTATGAAAACACAAAAGCATCAACATACAATAAATGATAGGTAATAAAAATATCATAAAATATGAAATTTCTGTCATTTAATCGAATGGTAAACTTTTATGAGAATCAACTCTAAAACTTACATTAATTAAAATACCTGAATTTAGACTAAGTATTATTTTTTAACCTATCTACTTTTGATTTGTTTCCATGCATTCGAAGACTGAAATATTTTCGAGAACTTTCTTATTTATATATGAACGATTATGTAACGAGTAGCCTTTTCCTAACCCTATAAACCCCATGGAGTTATGCAACTAACTTTTTCTTAGATATGCTAAACTTTAATAGTTTAAAGGTTCGAAGAGAAATGTTATGTATCTGACCATATATTTCTTTCGGAATATACGGGGCCAAAATGGAAATTCTGCCATTTTCGAGAATGTAAAACTTAATGTTCCTGACATCTTTTTGAGGAATCTTGGACAAGAATTGTTTGTTCCTTTTTACATATGAACATTAGTGAGCTCAAACGAATACTATTTTTATATAATATACATAGTGGACATTTAATATTTAAAATTTTAAAATATTTGACATTACAGCTTACGCCAATGCGTCAAATACTTTTAAGTTGAAAGATCATACGAGATATACTTGATGAGAATTTTTAAAAGTCACATGAGATAAACTCAAGGAGAATTGACTTCACAAACACCCATGTCTTAGATCTCAAATGAAAATTGAAAAAAATCCAATTTTGACACTGACCTTACCGGGAACCGAACCTAGACCCACCTGGTCGGTAAAGCAAGCTCTAACCAACTAGACCACAGCGGGCGACATTGTCGGAGTTCACTCAGGTGACTTTCTTGCCAATATCTAATGATTGATTTTATAATATTATTTGTTAACATTACAAAAGCAATAAATTTATATTTCTTAATTCCTACGTAATGAATATTTAAATAAATATAAAACAGAGGATTAATTTCCACTATTCTCTTGGGTGGTATTTAACTTGGTTTCAACATATGGATAGCAAACGTATCTCAAATAATAAACGCTCATCCAACATACAAATTGTATTTCCTTTTCTGAGCTTCAACTTTAATGTAACTAAGACTTGAATATTTTTCCTCGATCAATCTAAAAAGCAATTAAAGCACGAATAATCTTTTTTCCTACATAAAAAACCATATGTAAGAATAAAACTACTGTGTGTTGGTCTTTTCAACGCTTTATACCAAATTAAATGTAATTGATTAATAACTTAACGAAATAAAAGTGCTGAATGACATTTTGGCACACGATGTATCTATGCCTACGTAGCACATACTTGCAATGTAAGATTGCAACCGTGACACTGCACTTTTGTATGACATCTTTGTTGCAAGTTTGTTCTTGATCTTACAAAATTGTATTCTGTACATATCTACATAATAAATGAATGCAACCTAGGCAGCCGGAAGTTAATTGTTTGTTTTTATCGTGATCAGTTTCAGCTACAAGCTTTAATAATCGAAAAAAACTTTCATTAAAATAACAAGAATAAAAAGTCAAAATGGTCAGTGTATTGTCTTTCGTTCAGACAAAAAATGTTACGTCTTGAATGCTCAATTTTAAAACATCATATGCAAGTTCACATAACATATAATTGTAAACTATTTACTTTAAATATAGTCAAAAATAACTGTTGACTATGAAATTATTGTAAATCAAGGAATACTATTTAAATTTGAAAATATGTTTTTATTTAAATTTTTTATCAACGCAAACTATGTGTATGTATATGCTTTCTTAAGTCTCCTCATATTCGGAGGCCCCAATTGCGCGCCTCGTGCGTTCATAGGCTAATCCGTCACTAGATGCAACCTTGATAATACCATCATTTTCAGATTTATTTATCAAAACGTTTTGAACTAGTGGTCAATCGAAAAATATTTTTTATATACTTTACCAACTAAACGAAAGACGAGAGCTTGGGTTAAAATTTATAATTTGTTATTTCAGCAACAATTTTGGTTTCAATTACAAGGTATTTTACTTTAATATCAAACTGTGTATTTTATTTTGTAAAATTTATAAGTAAAAGCTTTAAGTTGACAATAGTTTGTTTATTGTTTTATTGTAATAATTCGATCTTAAAAAATATATTTATTATTTTTTAACCTTGTCCGCTTCCAATGTGGAGCACATGGACTCCTAGTGGAGTGTATCTCAACAGAAGTTTTTCTACGAGAACTGCTTGGTTATTCAGTTGCTCAACCTCTCTTTTCCCAAAGAGAGTAGGAATAGAAGTGTAAGGCTAGGACAGGATTAGTGGTTAGCTAATCGCTCTCGATAGGCCCCGTTCATAGGATATGATGGGTGGGAGGAGGGAAGTCAAGACATCACATACATCCATGCCTTTGAACAGAAATTCATAAATCAATTGAAAAAATATTTTTTTTTAAACTGTCCGTACTGGGATTCGAACCCGTGACCTCCATAGCCGAAGCCAACGACGTTGACCACTCGACCACACAGGCGGCATAACGAAGTTAATTTTCATAAGTCAAAGTGAGAAAATTATTGAAATTAAGCACACAAAAAAATATTCTCGATAATCACAATGTATTCAAAAGTCTGTATCAGTTGTGCCCAACCATAGCCTGTCAGTGAATTTTCAATACCGCTTCCTGATGAAGATTTTTTCAGTTTTCGTTGGTTGATTGCCGATTTTTTAGAAAGTGTTGATCACTCATTTTCAAAAACTCTTATTTTAATACAAATATTTTAAAAATGTACGGATGAAAGCTCTTAATCATTTACCTTAATAACGTTGATAAAAAAAGAGACAGTAGGCGTTTAAATTCATCTTTCTTTCACTATGTATATAAGAACTGCTTGTAAATCAGAGGCAGATTGAATAATCAAAAGCCATTTCTTACAATTTACAAAAAAAAACATTGTATTTTAATCAAATATAAATAAGGAAAATAACCGTATTAAATACATTTTTTGGCTAAAATATGTTATAACAACAACATAATTATTAATTTTTATTTAGAAATAAGTGTTCTCAATTTGTTTATATCTGTTTTTATTTAATAAAATCAATACTCCTTAATTTGGCATCTGATAAAAAAAAAGTGGATCACTACTGCAATATGTTGCATGAGTCACGCAATTAGACACAGTTTATGGAAAACGTAAACAAGATCACATAATAAAAAAAAAACTGTCAGATCAAAAGTAGCAATCAGTATACTAGGGTTATAGCAAGATTTCGACATATTGTCACAACACTTGATAATACCCCAGCCGAACGTATTTCATATATCAATAGCAGTAATTAAATACTGAGATTTAGTTAACTGGGACAATATTGACTCGATACTTTGTGACTAGGGACTGCAACCGGACGAACACGTCAATAGTGGTACCGGGAAGACAAAAATGGCAGCAGTACAAATAAAATTTAAATCAGCTAAAATAAAAATCATAATACCGGATGAGTAAACAAATACCGGTAGTTTACATAAAATACCTCGTGGTCGTGTGGTTAACCTTGTAGACTTGTAAGTTGTGAGCAATTTTCCCGCTAATTTACACGCGCACACCTTCCAAAATGTTTTCGCACACATTTTTCCATCCCCGC
This sequence comes from Himalopsyche tibetana, assembly GCA_030503985.1. Taxonomy (NCBI): domain Eukaryota; kingdom Metazoa; phylum Arthropoda; class Insecta; order Trichoptera; family Rhyacophilidae; genus Himalopsyche; species Himalopsyche tibetana. Next base: position 3,955,975 of record JAPJYX010000011.1, on the reverse strand, counting down.
ACACAGAAATATTGTTGTTTCACCAAATTTTTATATCTGCGCACATTTTTTATTTTGCGGAAAACTTACTGCTTACAGAAGTTGACAGTCTGCACACACAATATAAAAATTAAAGGGAACGTTGGTTGTGGGTCCCACGATTTTATATTTTAATCGATTTATAGATTTCTGTTTGAATGAATGGATGCCTGTAATATCTGATAATTCTCCCCACCCATCTAATCATAAAAAGATTGGCTTAGACAATTACTATCATAGTTTAGTCATTATATAATTATAATTTGTCAACCTTATGAAATGTTAATTAAATAAATAAATATTCCCACTACCTTAAAAAAGTCTTGTCAGTTACAAGGAATTATTGATTGAATTGGTATTTTTTTGGTAGAACTTCATTATATTAGGGTCAAAATAAATCGTATTTAATCAGTTGATAGTTTTGTAAGAGCGTTAAGCCGATATAACTCTCAACTGCCGTATTTTCTTTTACAACAAGGAATTCTTGTAAAAAAAACATCTGTTTAGTTAAGTTTCATTAAGAGTACATATCGACTGTGGAAAGGAAAAAGGACGTAACCCACACATATCAAATTTTACAGGAAGCGCAAAAAACGTGTTTTGATGATTTTGGGCCATATGCAAATTATGAATTATACACAACCTTGAAGTGCACGGAGACTTCTAAGCTGGTGTTTAATTGATATAATCTAATATTTATTGAAAAAATGTCTAGGAAAAATCTTTATTTCAGTCTTTTTTCATGGTTTTTACTTTTTACAAGTTCATCTTTTTCAAACTTAAAAGCTAAATTTAGATACTAATTCGGCATTTGCAGCTTTCATCCTTTTGATATAACGTGTATCAAGTTTGATACATTGTGATTATCGAAAAGACCTGTTTTGAAAACCCTGTGGGTTACGTCCTTTTTCCTTTCCACAGTCGATATGCTCAATATTAAGAGAGGACATGTACAAAAATCTTTAGCATAAACACAAGTCTCCTACTTTTCATGAATACTTAAATTTATTAATTGATTTGGCATTTACTTGGTAGAACTCCATTTATAACAGATTAAAATAACAAAGTATTTTAGCTCTACAGTTTTTAATAATTTTATTTGTTGATAGCTATTTCGGCTTGCGCCATCGTCAGAACTATGTTTAAACTAATGTTTTGCTCAGCTATATATACTGGCTCTGAAGAGATACACAATGCATCAAGTTATTCGCTCTAACATCCTAATTATAATTACAATATTACACTTATCAAAGAACGATTAACAATCTGGGTTTATTTCTTAAAACATTAATTAGGATAAAATTAAAATGATATTTATTATTAATGACATTACATAAAATTTATTAACTATGGCTTTATTGTTTCGAACAACAATAAGCAATATGGGTTTTTTTCTTTAATAATAAATATCATTAATAATAAATATCATTTTAATTTTATCCTAATTAATGTTTTAAGAAATAAACCCAGATTGTTAATCGTTCTTTGATAAGTGTAATATTGTAATTATAATTAGGATGTTAGAGCGAATAACTTGATGCATTGTGTATCTCTTCAGAGCCAGTATATATAGCTGAGCAAAACATTAGTTTAAACATAGTTCTGACGATGGCGCAAGCCGAAATAGCTATCAACAAATAAAATTATTAAAAACTGTAGAGCTAAAATACTTTGTTATTTTAATCTGTTACTTAAATTTATTATATGTTCAAATCTAAATATGATATTATACGACTCGTTTATCAACGATGTAATCTAACAAAATTTTGGTTTCAGTACATATAATTTCGGCTGCACAGTAAAAATCCACTTATATTCGACGGTTATTGGACAGTCATTAAATAGTTGAATCCGTTTGTTTTATTGTATCAAAATACCGGAATCCCGGTTTCGATAACACCGGTATAGACAACCCTACATTTTATAAATCTCAAATATCTTACTTTGGTCATATAATGAAATCCAAGGCCAATTACGTCACCAATTAGGACATTTTAAGACGAACCCGTGAAACAGGTGATCGTATACCAACATTTTAACGTTAAATTTAAAAATAATATTAATGTGTGAAATTGTAGATGATTCGAAGCAAAATGTCCTTATTTACACGCGAAATTTTTCAGCAATCTAATTTAAACATTTGAAAAAAAATATTTTGAAAATCAATATATTAAACTGATCATTTGATACCACCAACTAAATAATACTTTATTCCATTTTTAGAAACTAAGACTAAAAAAAATGTTTCTAAAAATTTGTTTCTCGCGTAGGACGTATGAGTCGCCAGTTTCAAGGGCTGTTCGACTGATTAATTCATTGCCATTGTGGACATTTTCAGTAACAATATTTGTGAACTGTTAGGTTAGGTTTTACTTTTTGGTTTTGTATGTCCAAAATATTTTTAGATATTGATGTAGTATATTAAACTGTTTTTTATTTGTCAAGTGCATGGTGAATTTGCGTCAGCTGTAATGCTTTTGATTTGAAACAATAAACATTGTAAAGTACGATTTTTGACCCAGTGCCGTAGACACATTTCGGTCAATGGATTTATTATTAATATTTATTGTAAACAATGGTAATTATGAACAAAATTACCGACTACACCTTCTTCTAAGCGGAAGTAATCGTATCGTAATATTTTTTAGTAAATCAACTGATGCGATAACGTACAGTAGCGTACAGATTTTTTTATCAACACTATTACAATAGCAGAACTGGTTTCGTTTATAAAGAAATCATTTTCAATGGATGAGTGTCCTTAGTTATACGTAACATTTAATAATTCTTCTGATAATATATACATTTTTTTTTTTAATTAAAATATTATATCTCTATACTACCCCTTGAAAAAGTGAAACAACAACCGCGTGTTATAAAGACAATTATTATTGCATTGCTACAATACGACTGGAATTCAAATGCTCAACATTAAGAGCGAGTATGGTGGTGTGGTCGAGTGGTCAACGTCGTTGGTTTCGAATACGAAGGTCAAGGGTTTGAATCAAAGTACGGACAGTTTTATAAATTGATTTTTCAATTGATTTATGAATTCTTGTTCGAAGGCATGGATGTATGTGATGTCTTGAATTTCCCCCTCCCACCCATCCTATCGTATGAACGGGGCGTATTGAGAGCAATTAGCTAACCACTAGTCCTGTCTTTAGCCCTATCCTTCTATTCCTACTCTCTTTAGAAAAAGAGAGGTTGAGCAACTGAGTAACAAGCAGTTCTCGTAGAAATACTTATGTTGAGATAAACTCCATTAGGAGTCCATATGCTCTACATTGAGAGCGGACATGGTAAAAAAACCGTTTAAAAAAAATTGTAGCAGAACACAAAACATAATTTAATTATAATAAACATTTCATCTACGTCTTTGATAAGATACTGTTTGATACAAAATAAAATAAGCATAGCAATAAATAAGCTCGGCGAAAAACTGTTGGAGCCCGTTGATAAAAATCTGCATAAAATAGCGAGTAGCGAGTTATATTATGGCATCAATAAAATAATGATATTCACGTGCTTATTAATTTGCACCAGTTCGTCACTGGCATGTGAAAATCGGGCTGAGGCCGAATGAGACGAAAAAACAACACGGGTAATTATTTTTACACCACATACAAACAATGAACACCTTAATAATATCGGTTGAATATATCACACAACCACGAAAATAAATTTAATTATTTTGGCAAGATTTTTAATAAAAAATGTGTCTGCTCTCAATGTCGAGAATATGGCTTAATACAAACCAGTTCTCGTAAATACAATTTCTGATGAGACTTCCCATTAGAAAAACATATTATTAACATTGAAAATGGACATGACTTAAAAAGAGTTAATACCTCAAAAGTTATAATAATGTTTTAAAAATAAAACCCTTTTTTATATTTACTTATTCCACATTTTTTTTAATTTCTTGAATTTCTATCTAGAATTGACAAGTGAGCTTTAATTTAACTTATCTACATAAAAAAAAACAATGTACCTCAAATCAATTCACCACGTAAATATACTAAACAAAAGATTGTCTACGCCCAAATGATAAAGGTCGTAGCGCAGAGACATCAATGCTAAGTTACACAGATACACAAAACCCGCTTAAATTGACAAAGTGACATACACCTACTTTTAAAGTCGTAAATATTCATAAAACCGTAAAGGAATAAAGTAATGTTAAGACGTCACAGTTATTTAATATAAATTTAACTAAAAGGTTAACTGTACTCATTTTGAATGAGGGTTCATAGACACTATTGACACAAATAATTTCATTGACAGTCCGGCGAAATGTCAAATTGGCAGAAATCTGTATTGCCGACAGTTAAATATTGGCTGCACTCGGCATTGTGTTTGAAGAAAATGCTGCGTCCAGGATTTTGAATGGATTATAATCTTTACGACCTGCGGGGCTCTGCTCATGTTCGTAAATAAGGATCTAGAACACTTATTTTGGGCGGTCTGACTGACATACGCAATACCCACACGTCGGACATAATGGTTTTCATTAGCTTTTGGCGGTTGGTATAGCTACGTTCACGGTTGTCATATTTTATCTGTCAAAAGCTTCAATGTTGTCATCATAGAATATTCTTTATATAGTCGATCTGCTTAACCTTTTCACCACGTATGACATTTATGCATGTCCTAGCGAACATGCCCTCAGTGCGTGTGACACATATAGATGTCATGGAAATTTCAAACTCTATATAAGAGCTATATATTGTGCTACAATTGTATAACTTGGTTGAAAATATGACTAAATTCAATAGATGGCATTAGTCAAAAAAGATTGAATATTGGCCAAAATAATTTATTTATGGAACACCCCGTGAACACACGTCACCAATGCAAGATTTTGGATAGTGTAAATAAGTGATCGAGAGTGGGTGAAATTGTAATTGTTCCGAGAATTTAATATTATAAGCATGGTATGGTTGTGGCGCAGTCTTCTCGATCGCGCGTGGCGGTATTTTGCAATATGGCGACGTCACGCCGCAATTGTATGAAGAATGATTATTGTTGAATTAAACCAAAAATACAATAAATATATTGTATTTTATTATTGAAAAAGTTACTTTGGGTGGCAATTAACATATTTGATTAGTTGAAAAAATATTACAATCTATATTTATAGTCGAAAACGCGATAACAAAATCCGCCAAAAAGCAGCCGCGTACAGGGCATGTTCACTAAATTTGGTGACGCGGGCAAAGGGTTAACGTGTACACTGTCAGGTAAGGCAGTCATTTACTGCTTGGACATTTAACATTTAATAGAGTAAAACAAAATTCGTTTAGTATTATCTAATACCAATGGCCATCCAAAATATTTGTTTAAATCTTTTTTATACGCACGAAAACAACCCCGCTAGAGATGATACTATAAAACACAAAGTACATGTATGTCACAAAAACTTCTACCAAACGGTGAACAGAAACGATGTGAAATTTTCACATATTATTTTGGCAGCCATTTCTATATAAACTGTGGTATTTTCAACTCTCTTCTTTTAATATTATTATTAATTGATAGAAAATATTATAACAGTGGCTCCGTGGCCGATTGGTCAACGGCTTTGACCTTAGTTGCGCAATCATGGACTGGAATCCCAGTATGGACAGATTTTTAATCGATTTACGGATTTCTATCCGAGAGCAAGTATGTACATATTTCATGTCTCAATTTTTCTCATATCACTTATCCGATACTACATAAATTAATTGTGCTATTTCTTTTTTATAAATAAAATGGTTTTTCAGTGATAATTAACAGTCGACTGATTGATACCATTAAAGCGATTTTTAAATGGTGGCACATTTCTCGTTTAATTATACACTGTTCATGATGAATTTGACAGCAAATAAGTAAAATAGTTCAACGACAATTACTGGGCAAGTATACTTAAAACATTTCCGAAGCTATAGCTAGAACCAAAGGTTCTGCAATACGTAAATACCTCTACTAAAAAGGTAATTAATCTGCGGGTCCACAGTAGTCTTAAGGTCTGGCGCCTTTTTTGTAACAGAAATTTGTTTTTTATTGGCAATAATTTAACATTAAAGAGGCAACGACTTGATGTAGAAACAACATACTTTAAAAACATCGTTATGCAGTCATATTACCAATTAGGGTTAAAATGCAATTACACGGATGATGGATATATATCGACTGTGGAAAGGAAAAAGGACGTAACCCACAGTTTTTTAAAAACAGCTTTTTTCCATAATCATAATGTATCAAACTTGATACACGTTCTATCAAAAGGATGCAAGCTGCAAATACCGAATTAGTATCTAAAATTAGCTTTTAAGTTCGAAAAAGATGACCTTGTAAAAAATTAAGACTGAAATATAGGTTTTTCCTGTAGAATTTCTTTAATTAATTTTAGATAATGTCAATTTAACACCACTTTAGAAGTCTCCGTGCAATTCATGATTGTGTATAATTCATAATTTGCATATGGCATAAAATCATCAAAACACGTTTTTTGCGCCTCCTGTAAAATTTAATATGTGTGGGTTACGTCCTTTTTCTTTTCCACAGTCGATATATATATAAACTTTTGACACGGTTTTAAATAACACGATTTACTAAAAATAACAAATACTTTATTTTTACACGAATTATTTGTCCTAACACAATTCCCAGTAACAAAAAACACAGAAGAAGATTATGGATTTCTTAATAGCAAGAAATTCAACAACACAGATAGTAATAACAAACAAAAGACTTCATAAGATCCTAACTTATTAGAAGTGTCAGAAATTTATAGCGACGCAAGCAATTTACATCTAGTCCCTCATAAACGTGCACGGATGTTATCAAGTAGCGATAAATAATATTCGTTTCCTCCTTAAATAAAATACATATGTATAAATAGAATTTTGAGTTTTTATAATTACTATGTTTTACGCGATTTTGTATACAACATTTTTTATATTAGAGAATCAATCTACAATTTTGCTATTTATTCTATCATTTTTTAAACGGTTTTTTGTGGAACGTATCTGAAGTGTAAAAAAAGAATCGAGTGTATCTATATAATTATTTATATATCCATGCTCACTCCCATTGAGAAGCGATGTCCTCCTTCTCCCATACTAAGTATTTCAACATTTTTACGAGTAATTAATTGTTGTTACTTAGTTTCTGAAACTCAGGGTAAATTTAGGAGGATAGGGTTATAATAGGACTAGTGGTTAACCAATTGTGTCCTTATTTTCGTTTTTTTTAATTCATCTCCATTCTCAATGTAAAATATATGATCTCTAAAGATGGTATCACAACTGAACGCTCAATAAAAATAATATACTGATTCATTATTCTTGTGCACATGGAAATATATTATAATAATATATCTTATTTTATAAATAGCATAAGATTCACGGTCAATTAACGATTAGCCGATTATTTTTCAGCAATGCAATTCAGTCAAATTCAAGGTTGGCACCTAAAAAGCTGCGTCTGTAAAAAAATATCTACAATTAATCTCAATCTTGTTATTATATGCATGTATCATTCATAAACATTTCCTAAAGGCATTACCGTAAGTCAGAAGCATGTTTTTGTGACCCTGGGCTAGTAATTATGCATAATTAAGCATCTCACTGATTAACATTCGATAAAACATGGCCCACTCGAACCATTTTTTAAGGAGATTTTATTTTTTTATTAAACAAACAAACATTGCTTTACATAGTATTAAAATTACAATCGTAGATGACGTTGAAGTGAGTGTAGTGGCCCATTCACTAGGGAACAAATGTTCCGGGACATAACCCTGAACACCTACGTTCTAGTCTCGGAAACAATGTCCCAGAACATTTTTTTTAACTACACGAGGGGTCACAAAAACGTCACCCGTTGAGGTTATGTTAGTCAGTGATGCGTCCGAACGAACGTTATTTGGTTTTATTGGATGCAAACAATAAGAGTAAAGTTAATTACTAATGTGTATAGGATTTTTACAATAAAAATACAGCTATTTAATCATACACGATGACATCTTATACACCATAGATAATATACTATAAAAGCCATTGAGTAATTAAATTTATGAAAAGGCATTTTTTTCCAAACAACAGTATAATATGGAGTGGCAAACTAAAATTTCATAAAGAGTTGATGCTTTATGGAAAAACTAAGATCAAGTATGGCAAGTCTAATGATGTTATTAACTCAAAAAGTCGTTTTTTGGACTTTTTCCTGCTTTGAACTGATGTATGGATATTATTTTGACATTTAAATGCTCGTCTACAACTGCGCGCACATCACATGTTCCGTCTGCGCTCGCTCCCATATAGTAAACATTGAACATATTTCGGGTTATGTGAAATTTCAGGAACATTACAGCATCATGTAAAAGTTGTGTTTCGGGATACGTTCTGGAACAGTTTTTTTCCTTTGTGAATGAGCCTCTTTTATCTCGCCATTATCAAATGCTGTGGACTAAAAAGTTATAAATAGGATTTTCGTAGCGTAAGCATATTACAGGGATTTCAGAGGAAAAATTCTCAACATACGGCTCCGTTTTTTATGAAACCGGTCGTTTAAATATCACTCAAAAACAACCTCACCATAAAAAATTATCATCTAATTCCAAACTAACACAAAAACACAATCATCTTAAATAACCCAGAATAAAACGTTACACATTATATTGAAAACAAATCTTTTAAAAGCTTAAAAAATATTTTTGACTAATACTTATCATTAATCACCTGAGGCTCTTTAGCTGACTAATAAATCTAATAAGGTCATTAAAGGTATTTAGAGATAGCCATTGTGTTTCGAAAACGGACGTTTTGATTAACATTTTTTTACATCATACTTTTAAATAATGCACTAATTACATATTATTTTTCAAGGGAATCCGGTATAAAAAAGCGGATTTCCGACAATTTTTACGTAATACGATTGATGCATATCTCGCGCTGTATTTTTAAAAAATCTACTATAAAAGATTGATCTAAATCAGCTTTGTAATTAAATTAAATATTTTGTGTTTATTTGTACTGTTTTTATACCATATCTGCTACTTATTCGTAGCAAATGACCACCAGCGGTGCCTCCAAGATTTTCTGTAATCCACCAGTCTCCTTGATTCCTCCCATGTCTTTCAAGCTTTCCGTACTCCACCTAGTACATTCTATGGATTGTCATCAGTAGCTTTCTTCAACGATGGGATTTATCCGGTTGATAGAAGGAAGACAAGATTCTGGCTGTTTTGGAGCATCCGTAGCACATGTCCAAAAGTAGACTTTTGGATATGGACTAGAGTCCATACTTTTACCATTGTAATAACAATTTAAACAGGAGCTCCTAAAAAAGACCGGTCAACCTTCTTTGTAGTTCGTCATATTAACCCTTCAGAGACGAGAGCTTTTTTTCGATATAAAAATATTTTTTAAGCCATATTGAAGTCACGGATAACTTTTATTCCTAACAATAATTTAAAAAAAAAATACGCAAAGTCGTTGTATAGAAACCCCGCATGACTAGATGGTCATGCTAATCCTTTTATTACAGTGTAATATTGTGTATGGACATTAGTAAGGACGAGCGTGACCGTATGGGCACGCAAACATTCGGGGTTGAAATTTAACTTAACGTAAACTTTTTAAAAATGTTTACAATTTGACCTATTAAGATCAACATCATTTCAATACAAACATATTAGCAAAAGAACTATAAATAATTTGATGTTTTGATAAAAAAATAACTAACAGTTTCAAAAAGTCCATTAAAAAAAACGGAGAGTGGCCGTTTCTGTCACCGCGGCTGATGACTAACTGATGTCTGTACCCTTCTTAACCAAATATTAGTGAAAGCAACAATATTCAGGTAGAAAAATGATGAATAGCGGGATCAATAAACAACGGTGTTTACTGTGACCATATGGTCACGCTCGTCCTTGGAGGGTTAAGTTGCCGTGTCGGTAGGCTATTAAAAAATATGATACTCTGTTTTGGTATTTATTTTTTAAAAAAATTGTCACATTATTGGCTGAAGTAACAAAGTTAAGATAATTACACCATGAGTATCTTGGATATAAATTATTTGTTTGTAGTTTAGTGCATTTTTGCACTATCATTTATTTGTAATTATTCGTCGGGTCCTATGGAGCAGCTGTCAGCTTTGTTGGCTTCCGTGCCGGATCTCACGGGTTTCAGTCCCGATATTTCAATAGCTGGACGTATTCGCTACTGCTGATGCCGTATAAACTATTTGGAATAGAGACACAAATTTTGCATTTGCTGTTTTCTCAGAACTATCATTTTTTTTTTAAAACTTTATATCAAACTTCTCCCAGGATGGCGACGTCTTTATACTAAGTATCATATCCTGTATAAGAAACGTATTTTTTATCAGTAACAATTAATAAATCCTTCAAGAAGTAACTAGTTTACAAACAACCTTCATCAAATATTTTTTTAACAATCAATGTTTTCTTTCATAAAATATGTTTAGCTTATTTTTTATTAATATCTTAATAACTGCTGTCTAATATTTTTATCATGCAACATTAAGCATTAATCTATAATTAAATTTATGTAAAGTAATACACTACACAGGAGGGAGGGCTTTTTAAGTCGTCTTGTGTGGCCTTTTGATTGTATCTTTTTTAAATATTTTATTGCATTCATTATTAAAAAAAAAAATTCATTCATGAGATCTTTTAAAATTTATTGAATGTGGTTTTTTAAGATTGCAAATAAACAGATGCGGTAGTTTGCCGTGAAAAATTCCCCACCTTAGCGCTATATAAAGCTTTACTGTATTCCAGTGGTTTCCAACCTCTATGTTACTGCGCTTCCCTTTGAAGAAAAAAATATCTTCGCGCCTCCCCATTCTTTATTTCATATCCTAAGAAAGACACGTTTTAAAGAGTAAATACACATTTTGGAATCTTCGCGCTTCGCGACTCCCCAAGGAGGCGCGCCTCCCAGGTTGGAAATCGCTGCTGTATTCTGTTCACCAAGAAAATTGGAGAGGTGTTTTATTTTATTTTAAATTTATGTTTCAAATTGAGAATAGATATAAAATAGCCATAGGTAGTTCACAATTTTAAAACACAGTTCTTTTGAAATTGTACGGAAGTGTACGATAAAAAGTTCAAAATGCTAATAATAATATCGTGTATACAAAGGGTAGGTTTGTAAAAAAATCACATCTTAAATATTTTTATAATTAGTTATAAAATCAAATAGGGAAGTTTTAAATAAGGACTAGAGAAACAGGGGCGACTGTTTTTATAATCTTAAAATGTTGGCAAAACAATTTGAACTTTTTTTTAATACAAATAAAACTTGTAAATCTTACTATTTTAACATACTTTACTTATTTTGTGAAAACAGTTATAACAAAATCGACTTTAATTCTTCAAAAATATATATTATGTTAGATTTTAGTATTTTTTCAATTTAATTTACTTGTATGTGTGGATTTGCCAACTCTACACGATGACGTATCATTTTTGACAAAACACGGAGACTGCAGTCATTGTTTCTAGAACCCTTAAATGTGTGTTTGTATTTTTTAAAGTTTCCAAATAAAAAAATCCAAAGACTACAATTATGCGTTATTATTTTAAGTCTTGACGTACAATTTTCTTGAAAAGAATAAAATCAAACAAAACAATTAAATTATCATAATTGTGAGATATTTTCAACAAAACGCTGTCAAAAATACCCGAAATTTGTATTCAAAGATGATTTTGAAATATTAATATTCATGAAGTCTTGGACGGCCGTCATTAAATGCAAGAATAAAAGATATTTCAAAAGTCATATTGTCCCAATTACAAAAAAAATATACGCGCTGAGTTTAATGAGTTGATGTCATTACTATTTCTTGTGTTTTAAAAATATTTAAGATGCAGGCAGGTATTAAACAAATTGATTTAATACGAGCGTGCAAAAACGGCCAATTGTCGATGTATTCAATTTAAAAATTAGTCGAAAAATTTCAAACCGAGTGGTCAATTCGCAAAACGAATACTTTGATAAATTAATTTGTCAATCTATTGATGGATTTGTGTATGAAGGGATGTCTAAATTTCCAACTAACTCGTACCCTTTTGGCAATCTTGTTTTTTATTTTTGAAGTGCTAACTGTCAATTATTGGTGGAAAAGAGTTGATGATTAGATTAGCATTTACTTGGTCGTACTCCGTTCTAATACTAATTTTCTTTGAAGATAATCCTATATTTGTTATCGTTACGGAAAATACATAAAGTCAACTTAATACATTTAATAATGTAATTTTCAATGTATGTTTGGAGGTTAGAATATTTCACTTTTAGGGTGTTCACTGTCAATACTTGGTGGAAAGGCATTATATTAATAAAAACACAATAATCCTTTGTACTTCATTTCACTTTATTTAATATGTCAGGACCGGTTTCGCTCATTGCGAGCATTGTCAACTGATAAGAAATATAATTTAACAATGCTATTTATACAAAATTGAAAAGTTATACACAACAATTGGCATTGAAAAGAAATTGCCAATTACATTAAAGTGATTCTAAAATAACACAAAATTAAAATGTTCAACACATCTAACATATAATTAAAAAGTCATCCCAGATTAATAAATTCAGAATGGCGATTGAAAGTAATTACAAACATAATTAAAATTTCGGAAATTTTTGACAAAGTGATAAAATGCTACATTAATAAAGTGAATATGCTTAATGATAGTTTTATGTTTTCCCCGCTTCCAAGTAGTATATAACTTTTCAATTTTGTATAAATATTAATTAATATTATTTTTAAATTATATTTCTTATCAGTTGACAATGCTCGCAATGAGCGAAACCGGTCCTGACATATTAAATAAAGTGGAATGAAGTACAAAGGATTATTGTGTTTTTAGTTAGAATATTTTGCAGCAGGTTGCTGTCAACTGCTTAATTGTCAGTTGATATTAAAAATAAATCAAATAATATATTCACATAATTAATTATAAGGTATTATTTTCTTTATTTCGGACCCGAAACCATAATAATTGGTTTTTTTGCAACCTGCTGGAAGAAAAAGGTTGGTAATGCATTTTTAGAGCATTTCCACACGACTACAATGATTCAGAGATTAATATAGTAAAATAATACACGCAAAGACAGTAGAACTGGTTTTGATATTTTTAATTTAAGTCCAAGAATACAAACTTTGAAATAAAAGTCGATTTTTACCTGTAGCCGTTTCTGTAAAATCAATTGAATATTAATTATAACCTATAGATGCCGATTTAGAAGCACCATTTATAAAGCGGTTACAACTATTTAAGTGCCGCCCAAACTTGGACCGATAATATTTTAACAGCATTTTTTTACGGCGGCTTAGATTTAGTTTAAAATTAACTACTATTTATTCAACAATAATAACACAAGGGCCGAGGTTAACGGTTTCATTCAACTCACAACCACTCGTAATGTTATATTATAACAGAAATATAGAGCAAAGAAAAAGGTTTAATAACCCTGTTATTATAGAAAAGGCAATTGAAATGTTGATCATTCATGAACGAGAGATTTTGTGCAACCATCGGTTAATGGTACTTCTTGTAAAAATGATCCGTTTGCAATGAGTAGTATATATATTTTAGTCAATGTCTGCTCCCAATTTTGAGCATATGACTTCTTTATGGAGGTGTTTCATCAGAAGCTTTCTACGAGAACTATTTTTTACTCAGTCGCTCACCGAGAAAGAGATGCCTATAAACTTACCGGAAGTGCAAGCAAAAAGTTTGTCAAAGTTTTATTACAATCAGTTTGACAGCCCATAGAGTACGAACAAACAAGCATTCATTTTTTATGTATTAGATTAGCAATTCGACCTGGAATTATAATATGATATCACGCCATGGGACTGGTGAATAAAATTATGTTAATAAAAGCCATTTGTTTTTGATTAAAAGTTTAATTCTTTTATATTTTAAAAATTCGGTTTTAAATTTATTTTATATTCAAATTTAATCTCAAAGAATTCAAATGACACTGATTAAATCTTTTTTTCGCCATTGTACCTGTAAGTTATATAACAATTGAAAATATTAATATAAATTATTATTAAATTAGTATAAATTCACGAAATATTGACGTTTTTTCTACTTAGCTATGACTAGGGATTCTATTTGTTAGAGACGTCCCGGGACTTGTTGGGTTTTTTGCTGTCTTAAGTCTCGGGACTTTTTTGGAAAATGTCCCGGGAATTGTGACTGTGATTTATAATGTGCTAATAACATGTAAATTTTAATTTTTAATAAAACAATTATTGTGGTTAAGAAACCCTCAAAAGGACTGATACGTATTGAATGAAAGCAGATATAAGAGGGGAGCCCCAAGAAAAACGGAAACGACATTGTCGGGACGTGACACTTTCACGGGGTTTTGACAAAATTAAGTTTGCATATATAAAAGGGATCTGATAGAAAAACAGATGTCTGGGATTAATAATTTTGTAGAAGTTTCAAATACCATCTGTTTATATATATTTTAATATAACTGTAGCAAAAGCAAATTACAAAATATTGAAATTAAATAACAGATTCAAAATAACAAAGTATTTAAGTTCTACAGTTTTTAATAATTTTATTCGTTGATAGCTATTTCGGCTTGCGCCATCGTTCTGACTAGTTCTGACGATGGCGCAAGCCGAAATAGCTATCAACGAATAAAATTATTAAAAACTGTAGAACTTAAATACTTTATTATTTTGAATCTGTTATAAATGGAGTTCTACCAAGTAAATGCCAAATCAATTAATAAATTGAAATTAAATGTTCATACCTGATAATGTTTTATGTACAAATGTTTTTTTACTATTTCACAACGGAACCTATGTAAATTTCAATAGGACAAAAAAGGTATAAAAGCTGTATTGTGAAGTTACAATCTTAAATTTACGTCTGACGGCGGCTTCATTGATATTTGTTCATTACATGTACCGATATCATCCTTTCTTAGTAAAAAAATAACCGTAAGCATTGCACACATCCATTCTATAAGAAAAATAATAATTATTAAACATTGTATTAAAAAACGCAATTTTTACTAGTGCGTAATTTCAAGAGGCGCCGAGTGTATGTAATACATATATACACATACATGAAAATGTTTAATTTTAATAAAATTATAATTTTAAAAAAGGGGAAAAGTCTCGAGTCCCGGGTGTTTGAAAACCCCGAGACCTCAGAATCCCTGGCTGTGACAGTGGCACTAATTGCGTGACCGACGCTCGTCTGCCTTGACATTTTCGATCACACCAAATAAATATTATTATTTAAAATATTTATGGAAAAATCAGGTTGTGTTATATGAAAAAAAACGTTTATTATAATTACTAGTCAGGTTTTCGACAATTTTTATCGGTTAATTGACTAAGCGTATGTTGTATTATTAATTTTGGATTTGCTTTAAAAGAATCTAAGGACAATTAAGACCACATGTTTTTTTTATTATTATCTTTAATAGACATCAAACAATTTTCAGTATTATTTAACACTTTAAGGTGAGTGCTACGGTATACAGCAGCCATACTCAACCTGCGGCCCAGTAAGCTCTTGTGTGCGGCCCAAAATAATTATAGTCATCAAATATTTTATCTCTTTTGATTCAATATCAAAAATCACATTCCTTTTTAAGTAAAGGTTTCAAATGTTTGGATACATTTGTATTTTTGTGTACTTTTTACGTATTTTTTATTTTTTTCATCGTTATTTTTTACTTTGAAAAATACATGAATACATAAATGTATACATACATCATAATACAAACATATGTAAATATGCAGTATAGTATGTGCTATATTTACAGTTTATTATGACTATGTTGCGGCCCACGTAGAGAAGCAAAAATCGGAATGCGGCCCGGAGGAAAAAAAGGTTGAGTATGGCCGGTCTACAGCGACATCTATAATTAAGACAAATTGTTAGATGAATTATTTGCGAAAATTCGTATAATTGATAAAATCTTCATTAACAGAGTAATCAAAACATCCCAGTTTAAATACAAAATCTTTATTATTATATTCCACTAGCATTTATCTGTAAAAACACAACAGGAAGCCAGTGCAGTGCTTAAGCAGAGGCGTTGTTTTTAAATAAATAAATGTATCTCGACCAAAACGCACTTGTTTCAAATACAGTCAAGACCAGGGGTGGGGAACCTTTTTATATGTAAAGGCCACATTCATTTATCTGATTCAACATAAGGCCGCAGTAAAGAAAATGTTGATACCCCTCTCCTTTTTTTTTGACTGTGGAACATACATATAATGGGTTGACTAAGCTCTTTTTCCGAACGCTTGTGCATCATTTTTTGATCAAAGTTAATATTTCGATCAAGTCAAAAGGCATCAGAGTAGCCAAGCGGCCGTGGGTTCCCCTACACTGGTCAAGACTAACGATAAGTAAAAAATTAATACCATAATTCTCCATCAGACAGTTACTTTTTCAAAATTTGATTAGCTATGAACGTGCACATTGCAAATACTGAAAAAAATTAAAAGCGAATACTAATATTAACGAATTTTATTTTTTCAACATTCAATAAATTTTTCAAAAATAATCACCTTATTTTATTCGAAATCTATCAATTTACTGTAAAAGATAAGAAGCCGCTGCTTAAGAACGCCACTGGCTCCCTGTTTATTATATACAGTAAACTATTAGTTGATCTGCCCCCCCCCCCACGCCTGTGTGGTCGAATGGTCAACGTCGTTGGCATCAGCTACGTAGATCACGGGTTCGAATCTCTGTACGGACAGTTTTATTAATTGATTTTTCAATTGTTTTATGAATTTCTATTCGAAGGCATGGATTTATGTGATGTATTGAATTCCTCCCTCCCACCTTTTCTATCCTATGAACGGAGCGTATCGAGAGCGATTAGCTAACCACTAGTCCTGTCCTAGCCCCATCTTCATATTCCTACTCTCTTTGGAAAAAAGAGGTTGAGCAACTGAGTAACAAGCAGTTTTCGTAGAAACACTTCTGTTGAGATAAACTCCATTAGGAGTCCATATGCTCCACATTGGGAGTGAATATGGTAAGCTAAATTTAACCAGTTACATCGTTACATGAACGTTTGAAAATAAGTTACTGAACAAAATGTCTTAATAACAGATGTCTCTACTCTCTGTTGACCGCTACACTCGCCCTTAATGATATATTTTATTTCCGTTCCAAACGGAGTCACATTTTAACCCTCTCTGAAACATAACCGAAGCCATAGAACTGAGGCTTACCGGGAAGACCCTTCTCATACTTTCATATTTTAGTCAAAAAGTATTAATCGCCCCTCTCAAAATATCAAAACACAAAGCGTAACGAACCTGAATTAAGGTCATACAGTATTACTACTTTACCCACCGTTTGTCAATATAATATAACCTACCCTTGAAACTGCTTTATAAAAAAAAAAGTTTTTTTAACAAGTTTACGTCATCAATCATATATGTTAACGCTATTTAAGAAAAATCTGTTTCCATGGTCGCAATTTTTCATGTCGACTGCGGGAAGGAAAAATGACGTAACCTACACATAATAAATTTTACAGGATACGCAAAAAAAGTATTTTGATAATATTCGTACAAAGTCAAATTGTGAAATATACACAACCTTAAAGTGCAAGTAAATCGATGTACTGGTGTTTAATTGACTAAATTAATTAATTTAATCTTTTTTTAAGTCTTTTTTCTGGGTCGCAATTTCGACAGGCCATTTTTTTAAATATTTATAATAGGTACAGTAAATTCCAATGGAAATAAATTCAACAATGGTGATCTTATTTAAAATGATGTTTACCAATGTGTCTTTTCTATTAATGACTATTTATGATGATGATTCTCAGTGAAACGAACCACGTGTCGCATTTTGTACCACAACAAGTAGAATAACAAGGTTCCAAGCTCATGTTTTTTAATCACAAGAATTTTAATAATTTAAGATTTCGACTGAAGGTGCTTGGTGGAATTTCAATATTAAATTTGAATCGTTCAAACTATGTACATTCTCACAAATTTTGTCATTAACGACCCGGGTTTCGCCTTTCGGCATCTTCAGGCATTCAAGTGCACGGATGAACTTGAACTGACGCTTAGTAAATGAAAGTTTCGTGTTTATATAAGATATAAATGCATCACTGAGTCCAGAGCCACTGCTGGCAAAAAGGATAAGCCCATGGGAATGCCAACAGATTTGACTAGTGAGCAGTTTCAAGAATTATATAATTTGTTTGTCGGCAAAGGTTTTATGATTATATGATTTTATGGTTATATAGGGTATAGAAGAGGAGATGTGGGAAAATTTGATATTTCGTTTAAAATCGGAAGATTTTGCAGCTGTGCTTTGTTGATTTCTAAAATTTCTTGGAAAAAGAGCTTATGACTGTCCGTATTTGGGTGTAACATTTTTATCCCTTGTTCCTGATTGAACACGTGTCCTTCCGATATTAAGTGATTAGCAAAAGTAGACGTGTCTTTTTTCAATCTAAAGGCTGCCATATGTTCTAAAACCCGGATGTTCAGTGTTCTTTCTGTTTTGCCGATATAAAACTTTGTACAACAAGAGCATTGCAATCTATAGATTGATATGCTAATAGATTGCCAGTCAAAATACTTTTTATAATAAATTTATTCGCAATTTATTATAATCTTCTAAAGCATTTTTCAATAATTCATTTTTTAAACATTAGCAAACAAAACAACATTTAATAATATATATTATAACTAAATAACTAGAATATTGTAATTATTTACATTCCATTAATCACGTCAATACCGTTTTCGATACTGTGCAACAAACACAATTCATGATATTATATTAATAAAAAAACAAATTTTAGTCCCTATTTTACATTACTTTTATAGTTTGACTATTTCTACAGATATATATTTAAAAACTGTGTTTAATTTTTATTGACAGTTGACACTAATAAACAATATTTTTTTTTCTATTAATATGTATTCATCTCAAGGGCGGTATTAATTAAAAAAAAATACTGAAGCCATAAACAATTTAAAAAAAAACATATATTAATTGGGATGACGCTACGCACTCGTTACAACTTTAACAGGTCGATCGATTAAAAAAATCGGCAGCAAAAAACATACTTCAATGAAAAGAGAAATGTTCTCTGATCGGCACTGGCTGTTTTTTTCACTACGTGGCCTATTAACTCGTACTAGAACAGCTTCGCCTGCAGCATTTCGGCAGAAACTATACTAAACTCTGCCGGAGCAGCACCAGCTGATCAACAATATATGTTCCATACTGGATCAATAAACTCTTTTTTACACGATTTAATATAATGAACAAATTACTACATTTTTACACGAATTAATACGATTCTTAGACACAGCAGCGGACAACGGATTTTTCAATTACAAGAAATTCAACAACACAAGACAGTAATAGCAAACAAGAAGTTTCATTAGATTTTAACACATTAGACGTGTCAGACATTTCTAAAGACGAAAGCTAGTGAAATTCAGTCCTTCATAAACGTATCCGTATATTACCAAGTGGCAATGAATAGTATTTATGTTATAATAGTCTTCATTGGTCAAATTCGCTCCTTATGTGGTGTCAACTATTGCCCACCAATTGTTGTGCTTCCTCTCATAACAGTGCCCAATATCCTTCAGTCTTCGTTGTTTTGTATTAAAATATTTGTACATGTTTTTAATTGTATAATGACAAAATTTTCCTTTCATTGCGCTACAAACAAAAACGACGAGAAAAATTTAAATATGAATATCGTATTTGTTCTTCAAATGTATTGGCATAATGTACATGTACGCATTTGAAGATTTGTTATGTTTAAGTATGCAAATGAAAAGTGATTCTCAAAACATACGTTTTAAATATTTTATGTTTTTTTTTATCTAAGCTGAATTAAAACACCTCAACATCAATCATATCGTGAAGCTGTCGAAGAAATTTTACAGCGACATGATTGATAGCATACCTAGACTATCCCCATACGTACAACGTAAGATCACGGAGGGTCCATTTGATCAAACTTCCCTAAGCCCCCCTTACTTCTACCACTCCCTTTTCTCACCTGCCTGGCTGATGACGACGACGTCAAATCTCGGACAGGTGAAAAGGCCATTGACCACAACTAATAATAAGAATCAAACAGGCACCAAAGAAGGGAAAAAAAGGTAAAAAAACTAAAAAATACAAGAGAAGATCTATATAGAAATAGAACAAGAATTCTTCTCTCTGTAAAAGATGAAAGACATCAGTCATTCAGTTTGAATAAAAATAAATATCATTTCGAACTGTCAATACTCGGTGGAAAGGTATCATATTCATAAAATAGAACACTTTTTTATACTAATTCTACATTTATTTAATAATATCACGACTGTTTCCGATAAATAGATCAGCTTAAAGTACTATATAAATGTGGAATTGATACAAAAAAGTGTTTTATTTTTTTAATAAAAAATCATAAAGCAAAATCATTTTTATCATTAGTTCGTTTGACATTTATGAAGAGATATAAAATAATAAAATTGTAGCAGAAAAAACACAATTTTTACAACTGTAATAAAGTATAAACACATAAAACATATCTTTATTGTGTGTTATTGTTGCTTTAAACAATCATTGCTTTACTTGTTTATATTTTTAGTCATTTTATTAAACTACGATAAAAGTATAATAAGTAAGTGTTTTAGCTTTGCAAAAATGATGTAGAATAGTTAATAGCTATTTCGACTAAACCCTAACGTAAGAACTATGTATGTTTGAAGATAGCTATGACAATGGTGAAATCTCTCTCTTGTACCCTTAAATAATTGAACGTAATAAAATGGAAGAATATGTTATTTTAATTTTAAATAATGGAGCAAATTTGGGCAGCTGTATTAATAAAAAAATGTAGTGGAATTTATTTAACACTCTTATTCACATTTCAGTCAAACTTAAACGTCTTGATTTTATATTTGTTAACACTTTTAGAACCATTATAAATAATAAAGTAGAAGACGCTACTTACACTTGTCCTTGCCGTAATATTGACGCGTAAACATTGTTTTGTTTTTAAATTCAGACAACCAGTATTTGTTCATACCAGATACACGGATGTTCTGCAGATTTGTATGATAATTTAATTATCTTAATGGATTTTTTAAACACGATTGGACTTTATTAAATTAAATCTCACTTTGCACAGGTGTCTTTAAAAATCTATAAACACTGTCAAGCTGACGACTAGAATTAAATTTGTTCATTTCAAATTAAACGGGGGTCACCAAAGTTTATAGGTGTCTTTGAAAATATATAAACATTGTCAAGCTGACGACTAGAATTAATTTTTTTCATTTAAAATTAAACGGGGGTCACCAATTTTTATAGGTGTCTTTGAAAATCCATAAACACTGTCAAGCTGACGACTAGAATTAAATTTGCTTCATTTCAAGTTAAAAGGGGGTCACCAAACTTTTTGAGAAACGAGACGGATATTTTTTTGAAAATCACTTTTGTTAAAATCCAGTTGGAATTTGTATAAAATTAATATTTTCTACGCTTAGCTTATGGCAGGCCCCAGGCGCAATAAAATTTGGAAGCCCTGTTTTACGAATAGCGAAAAATCGTTAGAAAATTCTTACACAAATACATAATTATTAATTTATTCACACACCCGTTACAAACATAATACTTTGTTTTGTCAATCCACTTTTCTTATAAAATTTATAATGTATGCTTGCTTCATTGTTTTCGCACACATTTACGATATTTTTGCTCGGTATGCCCGAGAAGTAGCTCGTTATAAAAGTGTATAAATTTATGAAGAAAGCCATAAACTAAATAATGTCAACGAATTTTTCCTCATTACATCCGAAACCTCACTATTTCCGTGATCGTAATGACCGAGTTCGACTGTGGTAAAAATATATAAAAATCATACTTAAATTATATGGGTTAAAATGTATAATATATTTTTGAGGCCCCTAAAATTCGGATATCTCAAGCGCGCGCCTCATTTGCTAATAAGATAATCCACCACTGTTTATATTATTTATAAAAATCGAGGGCCGGATTAAAATCTTTGCAAGGGCGAATGTAGCCCACTAGTCATTGTTTAGTGACCGCTAGGTTAAATAAATAAATAGCGACGCCAAACTAAGCTGAGGAAAGTTCCATAAGAAATTATGGCAGGGAGAAAGACTTCGGAGTGGATGATTGAAAATAACCAAAAGTATATCATGAAAAGTATACCAAATCGATAGATTCTACAAGAATGTTGTATTAGGCACTATAAGGATTATTAAATTGTTTTTATAACCCATGTTTCATGGATTCACCACATTGTAATGACAATGCGCTCAAATACAGAAAGAAATGTTTCTTCTAAAAAAGGGCGTTCGCAAATATATATATTTTAATGTTTGTGTAAAGGTGTCGTATTTATAAATATAAAAATTCATTTTGTTTTACAGTTGAAAATGTACACAATTTCAAAAAATGTTTGTTAATTAAAATTAACAATACATAAAACTGTATAGCCGAATAAAAATAAATTAAATATATTTTAATATGGATAACTGTTAAAATTTATTTGTAACAGCTTGTATATATAATAGGGTCATGAAAAAGTTTAATTTGATGTTAATGACATCAAAAAAAAAACGATCTGATAACTAAAATGATAATTATACGATATAAAAACGGCTAATTTAAACGACTGGTTAACGGTCAGGCCACATAAAATGATGTAAGCAACCAATATGTCTTTTTCCAAGGCAAGGTGGTTTCAATAGTGCAACTGCGGCACCGGTGTCTCAAAGTAAATAATAATACCTAAGTGCGTGAAGGTAAGGGATGAGTTTGGCATTCATTTAGTAAAACTATAATATTATAAAAATAAATTGAAAGCGTTTTATTCTGTAATAATTATAGTAATTTATTAATAGCTGTTTTCACGTTCGAAGCCGAAATATCTATTAAATAATTATTAAAATTCTCGTATAATAAAATCTTTTGATAGTTGTACTTTATTTCTTTAAAAACAATAAATAATGACTGCATATAATTCACGGATAATGTCGGGTCTGTGACGCAGCGGTCCACGTCGTTGGATTCCATGACAGATCTCACGGGATCGATTCGTAGCACAAACAGCATTTTTAATCGGGTGTCTGTGACTGTAACTACTAGTCCTTTCCTAGCTCTATCTGACAATCTTTACTCTCTTCAAAGAGGAAAGATTGAGTAAAAGGTTAACACACAGTTCCTGTAGAATTCCCGTTGTCGATATTAGGACGGCAAATGATCTACATCTACAGACCATGGGAGCGAACATGGGGAATAATTTCACACTGAAAGTGGACAGGTTTATAAAGAATAAAATCATTTCATCAAAAACTGATTAAAAAAATAAAATTGCCATAGCAGATAGGGGAGTAGGAAATGCACCACTCCTTATCGCATTTGCCTGGTTGACGACGTCAAACCATAGACAGATTAAAAGGATACTGCGCACAACTAATCATCAGGATCATACAAGAACTAAAGAAGAGAAAAAATGGGAAGAACAGGGAAAAAACGACATGAGAATAAGGATAAATAGACCATTTTTTCTGTAAAAGACGAAATACACCAGTCAGGTGATACCAGATGTATGAATAAATATTTTTAAAGTATTACAGACAAAATACAATCGAATGCTTTTTACAAACCCTCTGTGAAATAATCATGATTCAATTACTTCTTAGCTACCCTGATTTAATTATCTTTCTGTATAATATGTCCGTCGTAGACCACAGATATGGGAAGGTAATACAATGCTAAAATGTAAATGAGTTCATGTATATTTATAATTATTTTTTATAACCTGCTCACTAAGGATGTAATCAATCGAAATTCCTTTCGTATTACAATAATATCAAGCTTGCAAATGTTCAAAGGATGTTTAAAAAGGTGCAAAGGATATCCGCGCAAAAGACAGCGTAGATTCCAAGCTCTGAATTAAAACTATTCAAACAGAGATAGATACATTGCTTTATTATGCTAATGTAAACATAATCAAAACATTATTGTAATATAAATCTTCGCGATAAAAAAAAGAAACGCTCGTGCCAATTTGTGTTCGTTCGTTTTAATATTGATGTTAAAATCTAAGCTACGCTAAAACAAAAGATGTGTTCAATTATTATTTATGATAAATTTATTTTTTACTTTTAATTCACTGTAACCTTCGTTAAACCTTCTCACACGCTGCCATTTTGTAAGTGAAAACGTGTTTTTATTGATTGATTAGTAATTTAAGTAAACACTGTTTTTTTGATGGTTTCGACTGTAGTTTTTGGAAGTTCATTCTTTATATAAAATGAAATTTGATAACTTTTTTACTCCACTTAATGTGCACTAAATTGTGTCACGTGTTTAACATCTTAAAGAAGCATCATCAGATAAAACATCACAAGGCTTACAAAAACTAAAAAATTAAAAATTACAAAATAAAAGTCGTGTTTTTTGTCCATTTCCTTTTACTTGAAACATTGATTAACACTAATTACAAATTAATTAAAACATCTCATTTCAATTCATCTCGAACAATTTTATTAAAATACATGTCAAATACAAGAACACCGGGATCCCGGTTTTGTTCAACCTCTATTACAATCGCAAGTCACTCCTATGTATACAATTAGTGGAAAAAACAAAGTGAACAATTCTAATTCTATATATGTTTGTTAATAAATTTAAGTACGTTTAACAAGTCAATTTACTTTTTGATGGTTGCGAATTTTCAAAATGTTTTAATTAAATAAAAAAAAAACTTTTGACACAGTTAACAAATTACTACACCAAGATTAATTTGATAATAAATTATAAAACTTGCTGCAAATATAAGCATATATAAAATAGATTTATCATTGCACTTCCGCTCTCCTTAAAATAAAGCTTTGCCTTCCATTTTAATTATCGATTCTATTTTTAAACAATCAGGAAACATTAATCGTTTTTCTTTACTTAAATTAATAATATCATAACTGTGTCAATATATTTATTTAACCCTCAAAGTTGCAATACAGATTAACGTAACCTTGTTTTTAACCCGCAAGGTGACACCGCGCGAAGTCATATTATAGTATCGTTTGACAATAAAGATTTATTTGTTTTTCTTGTTTGTATTAAACACCATCGATTATTGGCAGTGGCGTACGTTATATTATTAAAATTATTCCATGTGATAAAAAGGTGTTCATCTTATAGTTCATTTTTTTAATCGATATATGCTATTAAAGTAAAGCATATGGCTTTATAATGAAAATATCTTAATAAATAACAGATTGTTTATAATGACATTCATAGCTCAAAACTATTTTTTGTCGATTGTCCTATAGTTGCATAAATGTATAGATATATCAAGTCTAAATGCACAAAAGCAAGTGATATGAAAATAGATAAATGGTCTATAAACCGTCAGAAGTGCACAGGAGAAATACAAGTGAACTTATTTTTTTCCCACCATCTCCTTTTGCAATATGGAGCATATATACTCTTAACGGAGTAAAACCTCAACAGAAGTGTTTCAACAAGAACTGCTTGTTACTCAGTTGCTCAACCTCCCTTTTTTTCAAATATAATCAAAATATAAAAGAATTTGACTTGTACAGAACTAGTGGTAAACTAATCACTCTCGTTAGGTCCAGCGGTGGGATGACAATACGTTAACAAGGGCCTAGCTTAATCTTAAAGCAATTCTCGGTGTTCTAGATAAGTGAATTTTTTTATCACTACTATGCAGTTATATGCAACACTAAAGTAAGCAATCGATTGTTGCTTAATACACTTGCGATATGTAACAATATGCAATTTACCGTTAACTTATCAATGTAAATGGCTTAAAATGTACTACTGTATCTACTGAAGCTATCGTAGACAATATATATGACAGAAATTGCAGTTATGTACAGTGGCGGATTATCCCATAAGCGCAAGTGGCGCGCGCTTGGGGCCTCCAAATCTTGGGGGCCTCAAAGATAGCATATATTATATAAAACCTTATATTTTAATTTCAGTTTTCAATATTTATTATTATTCTACCAATAGGTTTGCAGAACTTTTATGTTACTCTAAAAGCAGAGCCTCTGAAATGTATTGCTCCTAGGGCCTCCAAAGTGCTTAATCCGCCACTGACTATGTACTAATTTGATCTGAGAATATTGTTTTCTCTTAATTTAACAAGGGGCTCGCCGGTCTTGGTGACATTTAGGAAGGTGCTCGCCATTGGATAGGAAAGAAATTAAGGGAGTTTAAGACGTTTCCATGCCTTGGGACAGGAATCCATTAATCAATTTATAGGAACTGTCCGTACTGGTATTCAAAACCGTAACCTCGGTAACAGAAGCCAACGACGTTGACCACTTGACTACGCAGCTAGTACTATAATAATATTTTTTTAATTCTGCGTGCGCTACTAGATAAAGTGGGCAATCAAGATCAATTTCTGCACATTAAAGGACACATTTTTTTGCGATATATAGCGATGATTCAAACCGATTCGTGGAAAAAAAACACCTCACACTTGAGACGTCAAGGCAAATTAAATATAAGGTTGATGTGTTAATTATTGTTTTACAATTATTGTGCTAATTATAGTGTACGGCTGTGACAAGATGGCGGTGTTGATAAAAACGTAATATCTCCCACATCATACGCTGTCGAGAAAGTCATGTTTGGAGTATCAAAACAAAATCAGCCAATGATTACGTCATATTGAAATGACAATTTTTAGATTTGAATTGAATGCGTCATCATTTTTTTTATTTCGTTCTAGTGATGATATATTTTCGTACTAGCGATGATATATTCATGGCACCTGACGAAGATTCAGAAAACCCGTATACTGAGCTTCGAGAACAGATGCTCGCGTCGGATAATGGGGGTGAGGTGGTTTGATTTTGTGAGGAATTCAGAGATAAGGGAGCGTACAAGACAGCGTCCCGTCACGTCAGTGGTTATGGAGAGACGTTGGAACTGGCCGGGTCACGTGCTGCGTATGCCTCCGGAAGACCTTAATCCTGCCTGCCTCTTCTTTCAACCGGTGGGATTCCGGCGTCCCGGACGTCCGTCGGGTACTATCCATAGGATGTACTCGGCGGAACTGAGGGATGCTGGCATGTCATGGGAGGAAGCAAAACAATTGGCGGGAGACAGGGAAACATGAAGGTGCCGCGTGTCGGCCATATGCTCCACATAGGGAGCGAACATGTCCAAAGAAGAAGAAGAAGTGATGATCTGTCACCGTTTTGCTAAAAAGTAATAATGTTTTGAGTAATGTGTAAGGTTCACATTGTTCCTAGCCCCATTGTAGAAAATACAGAATTGTGAAAAAGCTGAATTTAAGGAAAATTTGATAATATTATCATAGCAATACTAATTTATTGAAAACTACTACGTTATAAGACTGCGATAGAATGGTGTTCTATTTTTTAGGGGAGTTGGGGATTTTAATTAAACAGGAGTTCTGATTATTGTATTTAACGTCCAAACTGACCCCCTCCCCCGTCAAAAATATCGTCTTTACGTATTTTATTTTATTCACCACTTAATCATCCTGTGATTTTTGATATTTTAATTTTTTTCCGCATAAATTTGATGAACGCGAATTTGTTCATTGCTTTTTTGTTTCACCATGTTCGCTCCCAATGTGGAGCATATTGACTCCTAATGGAGTTTATCTCAACAGAAGTGTTTCGACGAGAACTGCTTGTTACTCGGTTGCTCAACCTCTCTTTTTGCAAAGAGAGTAGGAATATAAGTTAAGGGCTAGGACAGGACAAGTAGTTCATAGGATAGGATGGGTGGGAGGGGGAAATTCAAGACATCACATACATCCATGCATTTGAACAGAAATTCATAAAACGATTGAAAAATCAATTTATAAAACTGCTCGTACTGGGATTCGAACCCGTGACCTTCGTAGCAGTAGCCAACGTCGTTGACCACTCGACCACACGGGCGGCATTAAATTGCATTTACACTGTTTTTATAATAAAATATTTTTTATCAGGTAACAATGCTCGCCATGAGCGAAACCGGTCCGGATCTTAATAAATAAAACGTGGAAATTAAGTACAAATGAATATTGTGTTTTTTTCTTAATACAAAATCAATTTTTTAAACTAAGCGTTAGTACTGGGACTTGAGCCCATGAAAAACGTCACCAAAGTCAACTACTTCGGTCAATCGACCAAAGACAAGGGTAAATTATTTATGCTCATATTAAGAAGGGAAAATGACACTGTCTGAGAAATTTCGGCGCCCAGGCTCGCTGTAATGAAACGATTGTTTATGTGATTTTTTTTTTATCTAAATAAGTGTATTATATTTATTTTACTAGTCTACTGATCGTTTCAATTGGCTGCATGCATTGTCGAAAATGGCTGCAAAAACAACACGGACAGCTTGTCAATAATGTCACTCGAGAATTTCGTATATTCAAGTGTGTATCACATAATCCGGTTTAAGTATTAGAAAAAACTATCATATCGGAAAAGTTACCCGACTTAACGTTGTTAATTCACATTTAAACTGATTCAATTGTTTTTACAACGTTTAAGATATATTTTAAATGTTTGAGTATTTCAAATGAGTTTACTTTTATAGAGATTTAGTTTTTTTTTATCCATGTCCGCTTCCGATTTGGAGCATATGTTAATAATAGGGTACAAATATCAACGTATTTTAGCTCTACAGTTTTTAATAATTTGTATGCGTTGACAGCTATTTCGGCTTTCGCCATCGTCAGAACTAGTTCTGTTTAATAACAAATTATTAAAAACTGTAGATACTTTCGATGGTTTCGGCGGTAACTTTGTGGAAGTTCATTTTAATAGAAAATTTAAATTAACTTTGCTTCCCTTAAAAAGGAAAAATCCTAATCTGATTGATTACAACTCATTAGTATCATTAGTATCATTATCTGTTTGTTTTATTTCGATTCTACACCCCCCTCCTTGCTCCTCTTAAAAGGAAAAAAACCCAAACCTCCATTTTGTAATTTTATAATTTTAAAATGTTAGAATCAATCTTGCTTCATTACTTAAGCAAACTTTGCGATAGTAAATCTGAAGATGCCTCTGAAAGAGGCGAAACACGTGTCACAGTTAGTAACACAATACGTGGAATAATCAAAGTTAATTTAAATTTTCTATTAAAAACTGTAGAGTTAAAATACGTTGATATTTTTACCCTATTATAATGGAGTTCTACCAAGTAAATGCCAAATCAATAAATAGAGCATATGTGTACATATATTTCTGACTGAGCATCTCAACAAAGGTTGTTTAATGAGAACTGATTTCTATTTAGTCGAAATATACCTGTCTTTGTTTTTTGAAAGAGTAATTAATGTAAGCCGCCCGTGTGGTCGAGTGGTCCACGACGTTGGCTTCGGCTGCGGAGGTCGCGGGTTCGAATCCCAGTACGGACATTTTTATAAATTGATTTTTCAATCGATTTAAAAAATTCTGTTCGAAGGCATGGGTGTATGTGTTGTCTTTAATTCTCCCCTCCCACCCATCCTATCCTATGAATGGGGCGTATTGAGAGCGATTAGCTAACCACTAGTCCTGTCCTAGCCCTATCCTTCTATTCCTACTCTCGTTGAAAAAAGAAAGGTTGAGCAACTGAGTAACAAACAGTTCTCGTAGAAATATTTCTGTTAAGATACCTCTATTAGGAGTCAATATGCTCCATATTGGGAGCAGACATGGTAAAAAAAAATGTAAATATATTTTTTAAATGATGCGGCAGACTTTACTAGAATATTAGATAGCATTTCGCTTTTCGAAATTTAATTTATATAATAGACAGGGGAGGCGTGTTTTAAGATGTGAAACTATTTTTTTAAATCCTATTTTTTAAGTTATTTGTTTATAAAATAGATACGATCAATGTATTGACTAGTATCAAAAATGGTCAAAATAGTGAGATACATTGAAAAAAAATATATAGCAATAGTTACTTAAATAAATGGTCAATTTTAATGTGTTATCAGTATATTCTTATACATTATATAAAACAAAAAAAAACGAAAAATAGTTCGGTTTATACATTTTTTTTTTATATATATATATATACAGATCAGAACCAGTTACGCCTAAAACGAACATTATTACTTGATATTTATCGTGATGAGTAAAACCGTTCTATATATTTACAAAAATGTGTGTAATTAGTACAAACAAAATGTATTTGACTAATTTTGAAAATTTAATATTACAACTGAAGCTGCTTGGTGGAATTTCAATACATAATTTGAACCGTTCAAATTATGTTCATTCACACAAGTTTTGTCACTTACTATGAACTCGAACTGACTGTCAGTTCGTAAAACGTCTGAAGATGCCAAAAGGCGAATCTCGGGTCGTTAGTGACAAAACTTGTGTAAATTTTGAAAAAAATTATAATATTTTTTTCGTGTAATAAAATTACATTTCTCCAACTTATGAATTATTTTTGAAGATGCCAAAATAAAAGGCAAATCTACTAGGTAAGAATAATAAACAAATGTGGATTTGTCCATTTTTGATACTAGTCGACACTCGTGTAATTAAAACGTACGACAGTGTGTATTATACACTTAAATATTATACACTTTATGTATAATATTTACTCGCAAGTCGGAAAGGTCAGCATAGTTACAATATACATTTAAAATAAATTTGTTCTCAAATTGTTATATATATATCGACTGTGGAAAGGAAAAAGGACGTAACCCACAGTTTTTTCAAAACAGATTTTTTTCACAATGTTTCCAACTTGATACACATTCTATCAAAAGGATGTGAACTGTAAATGCCGAATTAGTATCTAAATTTAACTTTTATGTTTAAAAAATATGACCTTGTAAAAAATTAAAACCAAGAAAAATGACTGAAAAAAAGGTTTTTCCCAGACAATTTATTTAATTGATATTAGATTATTTCAATTAAACACATGTTTAGAAGTCTCCGTGCACTCCAAGATTGTGTATAATTCATAATTTGCATATGGCCCAAAATCATCAAAACACGTTTTTTGTCCCTCCTGTAAAATTTGATATGTGTGGGTTACGCCCTTTTTCCTTTCCACGGTCGATATATATATATATATATGTATAAAAATAACATTGATTTAAATATTTAGAAATGTTTGATTCCAATCAGTTTTATTTTTTAATATGTTTTTACTCAATATCCAATTATTTTGGTGGCGAAATAATAAGTTTTTCCCTATTTGTTTCAAGACTTATTTTTCTTTCAATATTTAAAATATATCTAGCAATAACAGGAAAATCTTAAAAAATTACATTTCGAAGTCCGTCATCAGTGGCGTAACAATTTCAAGGCACGGCTCAAAATTATCTAATAAACGGAAATCTATTTTACTGTAGAAAAAATAGTATAGAAATTTCCAAAAAAAATTGAAAATATATTGATTGTTATGTATCGGTTAGTTACATTACATATATTATGTATTAAGTCAAGTCGCAATTAGCAAGTGCAATTAACAACAATACAATATCGCTTTTCATGAAACTCTGAACTCTCAATCGACATGCTTTCATGAAACGACGATATCGTATGTCGCATGTTGCATTCACTCTGTGCAACCTAAAATAAATAAGTCCCAATTAGTTACTTACGTAAAATGTGCAAATAACCTGACTACTAACCCACAAAACAAAATTGCAGAATGTTACGTTCTTAACCTATAAATAAAAATACAATTGTTTTTAATAAAATAAAATGTATTTTTAATGATCCAATAAATAGTAAATGTGATAAATTGTTTAATATAATATACAATAAATATAATGAGCTTTCAAAAATGATAAAACTATGTTTTATTTGGTTATTTGAAGCTATCAGTAATAAAGGATACATGAAAGATAGTTTTACAGAAAGTGCCTGTGTATGTATAGAAAATTTCAACCATAGATAAAAATATTGCTTACATTAATGACGTGCATATAATATCTCCTGTTTACGTCATCCGCACAATAATAACCCAATATTCTTCACTCTTAAACAAACACAGAACAAAATAAATTTTAATTATTTCATAAAAAAGTTAAAATTCACTTTAAATAATCAATTATAAATTGATTTTATTGTGTACACTTTTTCAAATAATACAATGTTCCATAAACAACCCACTTTAGTAAAAATAAAGACGTTCTGTTTTCAAAAAAACGCCGGCTTTCGATATTCGATTGTTTATTATGCTGTGCCAGATATTCCGGTTATCGTAATTATTATTACCATACGTCAAAATCGAAATTAAAAATGGCCGCGAAGACAACGAAAACTTGTGTTTCACCTGCGAATGCGCAAGTAGTACTGGATTCGATTCGATGTGAGTGTGAGGCTCTTGATCGTAAACAGTTGAGATAGGCGGAGTTGGAATCTGCCGATTCGGATGCAGTGTCTATGCAGGTGATGCTAACGTCAGAGCAGCAACTCTGATTATTACTATTATAAATATATTCGCTGACATACATACTAGTTCATCGTATGTTTTGAAACAGTCTTATGGTAGGATAATATAGATAGATCTCTTGTACGATTATCGTTTTCGGTTATGTTGTCCAATGTCTGAATTCTCGATCGGATTCATAGATTTTTATACAAGAGAATATGTATGCTTAGAACAGAGCAGGGGTGGGTTGGAGGGGGCATGGAGGGGCTTGCGCGAGCCCCTTGTTAGATTTTACCACGGCCGGCGAGCCCCTTGTTAATTTAAGAGCAAACAATATTCTCAGATTAAATTAGTACATATCTTTAATTTCTGACTTATATATATTATCTACGGCAGCTTCCAGTATACACAGTAGTACATTTTTAGCCATTTACATTGGTTAATTTATGGAACTGCATATTGTTACATATAATCAGTGTGTTAAGTAACAATCGTTTGCTTATTTAAGTATTGCATTTTATTGCTTTGAGATTAAACGAGCCCCTTGTTAACGTATTCGCAGCCCACCGCTGGAACAAAGCATAAATAATACGATTAACTAACAACACCCGATCCTATTCTTGCACGGGGGATACGTTCCAAAGACTACCGTGCAAAAAAAAAGTTCAATAAAATATGAGGTGATAGCAAAAATGATAATAATAAAATGTAATAAATCTACATTTGTATGAAGTTTTATATTTTAATTAAATTTGACATTGAGATCAATATTCATTCAATCTTGCTTCTTGACAATAACAATACAAATAATAACTAAATTAGTCAAAATATTAGAAGTTTGTTTCGTGAACTTAACTATTGTCTCGAAAAGTTAGTGAAAAGCAGAAATAAACAAGCTAAAAAAATGTATTTTTATGGGCACCCATTTATTAAAGTTAATGTTTTTACGATTTATATATGAAAAACGATATACTTAACCACTTGTCTTACTTATTTATACTTTTGTTTATAATAATTATGGTACATTCTTATTCCAGAATGAAAAAGCCTATTCTGATGAATACTGCAGGAAATATTTTGTCTCATGGTGCGAGAGAGCTGATCGATAGTGGTAAAGTCAAATTAGAACCAGTATTGATATTCCGGAGGAAAGACCGGATGGACTATTAACACGAAGAAAGCAAAGGAGAATCACTATTTCTATATTTACTCATTATATACACCTTTTGACCATTTTTAAAATTTTCTATGAGAAGGTACAACAATTCATTTCGTGACGTCATCTCTAAAAAATGTAACTATTTACATACTTTTCAAGCAAACTCAATTTAAATAACAACCAGGAATGATACGTTTGTTATTTACGTTTTAAGAAGCCAGTAATGTATTAATTGTCATGAAAATGGAAAGAAGAGCTCTGAGAAGCTATAAAAACCACTCCTCTAGCCAAGCTATCATCACTTTTGGTCATTATTTGTTCTATTTTTTGCTATGTTAACAATATAACTAATCCTTTTACAGGCAATTTTATAGGTAGTTTTAAATCAATTTATGATTTTATTTTCAAATACATGGATTTATTGTGTTTTTATTATTCCATCACACCCATCCAATCTCAAAAATTACCAGTAGCTTCTTAAGCCCTTTCTTATGTCGTTACTCTTCCTGAAAGATATCGACTGTGGAAAGGAAAAAGGACGTAACCCACACATAAAATTTTACAGGAGGCGCAAAAAAACATGTTTTGACGATTTTGGGCTATATGCAAATTATGAATTTTACACAACCTTGAAGTGCACGGAGACTTCTAAATTGGTGTTTAATTGACATAACCGAATATTAATTAATGACATTGTCTAGGTTAAACCTTTATTTCAGTCTTTTTTCTTGGTTTTAACATTTTACAAGGTCATCTTTTTCAAACTTAAAAGCTAAATTTAGATACCAATTCGGCATTTTCAGCTTCCATCCTTTTGATAGAACGTGTGTCAAGTTGTATACATTGTGATGATCGAAAAAAGCTGTTTTAGAAAAACTGTGGGTTACGTCCTTTTTCCTTTCCACAGTCGATATGCTAAATTACTAAATAACCACCAGTCCTTTTAAAAGAATCTTCGTTGACATGCTCGATTAGATGCCCATATTCCTCGCATCGGGAGCAGTGGTAAATAACTCCCATAAGCACATGAAGCTCGCTCTGTGGGCGTAAAAAACAACTTGCATAATAAATAACACACATAATTAAAATTCAGATTTGAACTTTTTTTTATTTTTGGCTTATCTGGTAACAGCTCTTTCCTCGTGGTGTCTCCCAAGTGCTTCCATGCGCAACTGATCGGTAGTTTATATGATTGAATAAAAAAACTATTATTTATGGAACAATTCGTCCGTTATCAGTATATTGAGCACGCCTGTCTCAAAATACTCTCTCTTGTTGGGCATGTCGTGCATATGAGTGTGGTAGTTGTTCGTGTTAATATTGGTGAGCATAATTGAGTGAATGTAAGTGTAGAAATGAATGTAATGTTGTGGACTGTGGTACCTGGCATCTGCAGATGAGGAGAGTGGTCCAACACTCATGGCTTGTCGATACACTGTATTCTATTCTACATATAGCCATACAACAAACGAGACATTTTCGATGGACTTTAACCGAAGAATAGTTAAGCAAGGCAAGTAAAAATTGGTTCTACAACATATGTACATATGAGCACAAGACAAACTCGTAAGAGACCAAAGACTGAAACTTACAATTTGCTGTCTAATTGTAATAGAAAATGCTCAAATAAAAAAAAACATTTATCGTCAATAATATGTATATATCTGTCCTTAATTCTCGATAAAATATTTACCGGTAATTACTGAATACTGACTGTCAATTTACCGGTAATGCAAACCTTACATAAAACAGTTTTCACACAATATATAAATGAGAAAAGAAAAACTTATGACAAAAGCATTCATATAAAATTAAATTCATATTGTTTCTAGACGTAAATTATTTTTTTATTTCACACCATGTTGTCAAGTGTTGTCAGTAATAATGGATATATAATAATATAACCGTCGTCATCTTTTGGTCTACGACACATGGTAAACCGATTCCATTATGATTATTATAACATTGATTTAACGAGTATTTGGCATTATAGCAAAATGCAAAAAATAGGTCTTAATTTGATAAATACCTTACTGGTACTTGAGCCCAGATCCACCCGATCGCTAAGGCAATACTATTTCCAACTAGACCACAGAAATCGACAAACGCCTAACCTCAAAAAACACATAAACAAATAAATAAATTCTTAGAAAACCGTAACATGTTAAAATCTTAGATTGCTTTGTTTAAATAATAAATTGAATTCAGTGATAGATTGACAGCTTTATAGGAATACAGAGTTTCATTTATGTATGTATTTTATACCAAAAAGACAATAGTACTTAATCTCAAATCATATGTACTGCCATTGGTAGCTAAACCGGGCAGAGAGTAAAGTTTTTTCGTTATCAAATTATTTAGCTATTAAATCGTCACTATTCTGGCAGAAGTTGATAAGTAATAGAATGACAGTTCTGATTAAACAGTAAATAATAAAAAATAGTTTACAGGATAATAAAGCCTCTAGCATCGATATTTTATATTACATAGATAATTATAGCATCAAAATACAGATTCATTAATGCCGATCTGACACTAATAAAAGTTTAAAATTAATATACAGGAACAATTTCTTGTTTTTAATCAGCAATAATAATAATTGCCTGTGTAAATATACGATGGTTTTTCCAAACTGGTACAATAAATGCACCAACTGAGTTACTCCAGACAAATAACTGATACCAAAGAATCTCTTTGTATCAGTTTTGTTACGAAATATTACATTGATAAATTGACTTGAAAAACAGGGGATGAATTCCTATAATCGTTCACCAAATGAAACTGTTAATCGCAAGGGAGGGCGTGAAACCCCTTCACCAATTCTGTTCGTGTGTGGCTTACCTAATTAAGGAGGTTGTGGATAGGTTAGAGAAAACAGAGTAATGATTATAAGCGTGAGATCTTCGAGACAAAATAATTCTTCATCTTTCTATTGCGGTGATTGACGATTATTGTCAGCATGAACGGGAAACAATTGAATTTACATCATTTCTGTCATAAATTATAATGATGTATTATTATACTAAAAACGCATTCTCTTAAACTTTTAAACAAAATTATTGTTAAGCTATTAAAAATTACGTAACATGGAAACATGAATTGTTTCATATTTATAGATTTTACAATTACTTGACGTATTTCTTAACTTAATAATATATCAGAAAGTGTTTTTTGTAACTTGGGAGTACAATACAAAATCACGTCAATTTTTATTCCAAATACAACGGAAATGTAAGAATATTTGGAGTGCCTTACGAAAATTAAAAAATGTTATATTTTTTAATATTAACAAACTGAAAGGCACTAACTAATACATAACGTGTTTTTGTCAAACATTACTGTCATCTCAAAACATGTTAAAATACAGTACGAATTAAAATATATGTCCTCGACAAAATCGACATACTTGTAAATCAATTCCCTTATATTATATTATCACAATCGTTTTTTTTTGCTGCTGCGATAAATTATTATGTTTTTTTTAATTCAACAATCTCATTTTGTGAAAATATGCACACAGCGGATTTTGAAAACGCAACGACGATATCAAAGTGTCATGATGAATATGATTTGAATTGGAGGAGATTTTAATTTAAGGGTGAGTGTAATGGCTTAGATATTAATACAGCGACACCTTTTATATGTATACCTGATATAAGCAGCGGCGGGCTGCCAATACAGTAACAAGGAACTCGCTCAGTCTTAAAGCAATTCTCGGTGTTTTCTTAAATAAACAATCGATTGTTACTTAATACACTTATAATTATATAATGTAACAATATGCAGTTCATCGTAAACTTCGAAATCAATCCAAATGGCTAAAAATGTACTTCTGAAGCTGTCGTAGATTATATACAAGTCAGAAATTGCAGTTATATACTAATTTGATCTGAGAATATTGTTTTCTCTTTCATTAACAAGGGGCTCGCACGAGGCCCCTTTAGCCCACCCCTGGATATGAGTCGTAAACTTTTTGAAAAATAAATAGGTTATTTTTTTTGTAAAATTTTAGTTGAGATAAAGCGTTAAAATATAATTTGATTTTAAAATTGTATGTATATTTGTTCATAAATAATTATTTATTTGATTAAAAAATTGTATTATTGTGTGAAAGCAAAAATTTAAGAATATTATTTTACAATTGTTAATTTTATATTAAGAAAGCCGCTTTTGATCCGCAGAAACACGTATACTTGACAGTCAAATAATAAATTATACGCCAAATTATTTTTTTCTCGCTCTTCTCTTTTGAATGAAGAAAAATAAATATTTTAACAAGCACAATAATTTATTCACATAAACATGAAAATGGCAATTTCTTGGAACTGATACTATCGCTGTTGATATAAGTCGTTGCGATCTCAAGGTAGTAATTAACAATATATCACGACAATGTGTTAAAAATAAACAATTAATAATTATCATACATTCGTAATTTTAGAAAATTTAATGCCTGCAATTTACAGAGACATCTATTGCTTTGAATTTTACTTGTTTGAAATAGTTATTTCTACTCAAATACAGAGAAAACAGTTTGAAGCTACGACATCTATTGGTCAAAAGTAATAATGTTTTTTTTATTGGAAACGAGATGGCAGTATTACAAAAAATATTAATAATACTAATTATCAATTTTCAATCAATAGTGAAGGATAAAGACATTTAAATAAAAAATATATTATCAAAACAATTAGGAATCAGATTGGAATAAACTTCTAGTAAATGTATTATAAGTGTGTAGATGGGATTGGGAATCCATTTAATAGTTGATGTCTATTTCAGCTTCCTTTTGTAATTCGTGTGGAACTTAATACTTCGACATTTTAACCTGTTATCTCTAATCCTGCTTTTATCAAATTGTCATTATTAATCCATTAAAACCTTTGTTGATATTATCGTTATCTTTTTATAACATAAAATAATGAAATTAGGCTAAACACTTCCAAACCATATGCACGCATCACCAGATACTCAGCATATAAATTAACTGTCGTATACTTATGGAGACTATTCTCTTATTATCACTGTAAAATTCCGTTGTGTTGATAACACAGCGATTTGGATTTTTGGGCATGATAGAATAAAATGCTTTTGACAGCTTGAAACGGAAAGGGTTGAATTGAAATCGTCTGTTTTGTTCATAATTTCGATTATGGTCTTAGCAAGTGAGACGCTACAAGTCTTTATATTCATGATTCCACACATTCATCTCGAATTTTGTGAATAACTAGCAGATCGTCAACCAGTCAGCGACCAAAGATTTTAGAAATGAAACGCATGAGGAAATGATAAAAAAATATTTATTTTGTTCTCAATAATTAACTACTGAAGGGTAAGAAATATAATGAGAAATTAAAATATAAATAATCTGCACAATAGTATGTATACACAGTGCCGGCGCGAGGCTATTTGGCGCCCTAGGCAAAGGTTATTGGCGCGCTACTTTTTAACAAATAATCACATTTTTTTTCAAAATAATAAAACAAACAATTCACGATCATTGGATTTTTTATATATATCTATATCCGCTCCTAATATGGAGTATATGGCATAAGTTTTTCTTCGTGAATTGTTTGTTACTTGGTAGCTCAACCTCTCTTTTCGAATCATATTGAATACGATAAATAATTACAGCGAAAAATACAAACATGAAATAAAATAAAATGTACTGCTATTTTTTTATTATTAAAGTACATATAAATAATTTTCATACTCCATTTATGCGCCCCCTAATGGTTTGCGCCATAGGCGGTTGCCTATTTCGCCTGTATGGTGGCGCCGGCCCTGTGTATACATAAATCAATGGCCTGATTACATAGAACGATAAGTCAAAAATTTGATGTTTGAGTTATATTATCCATTATATTCGAACACCTCTCTTTTATACCTCCACAAAATTACGACTAGGGAAAAATACTATTTTTCTCTCGGTAGACAGATGTCGGATCCTATGGTGCAGCGGATAGCGTTATTGGCTTCTGTGCGCGATCTCACAGGTTCGAGTCCCAGTAGACCATAATAAGTTATATTGGAATTGTCTATGGCAGGGGCGGGGAACCTTTTCTTCTCTAAAGGCCGCATTCATTTTTCTGATTCGACATAAGACCGCAGTAAACATTGACTAGGGAATCTTTGACCGGAAACAGGAATTTACCGTCAGATACGATTTTACAAAATTACAGAATTGGTCAGATGGCCGCATCAGAGTAGCCAAAAGGCCGCAGGTTCCCCACACCGGGTCTAGGTAATAAAAAAATTGAGAATAACCTTTGACATCAGATATACCTATGAATTGGTGATTTGATTAAAGCGCGCACAAAAAACCCTTACAGGAAAAATACTCACTCTGGAAAGATTATGATTACATCAGGTGTACTCAATTATAATTGTAAACACATTGATTATTCGTTGGCTCATATTTTTATTTCATAGAGATAAACTTTGTCACAATAATTTAGAACGATAACTCATTGTACTTTTAAAACCGGCAATGAGTTGTGTGATCAGAAAATAAAGCATTGCAACACATTTTTAGATACGTTGCTTATTGACGTTCTACATCAGAGGTAATGGACCTGCTGCCTGAAATATTCATATAATTGTTTTCATTAATTTAAAAAGTGTACATAAATTAAAGTATGTTTAATTGAAGTCTCTTCAATTCAATCATATTAGATTACAGATAAATGAATTCTTGTCTGGTAGGTGAATAAATTGTACGGTCCTATGGCTCAGCGGTTAGCATTGTTGGCTTCCGTGCCGGATCTCACGTATTCGAGTCCCAGTCGGATAGCATTTTTTTGATCGATTTCTGTTCGAAGGCATGGGTGCTTGTTATGTCTGAAAATTCCCTCCCACCCTCCAGATCCTTTAATACCTGGGCGTAGCGAAAGCGATTAGTTAACCACTAGTCCTTTTCTAGCCTTATCCTTCTATCCCTACTACTCCCTTTGGAAAAGAGAGGTAGGGTGACTGAGTGACAGTTTTCAAAAAAACAAAAACTTCCGTTGAGATACATACCAGGGATAAAAAAAAATCTAGTCTTACAATACGAAAAGTTTACCATCCCAAATTTACATATTACATTCATGTTTTTAACTCTTTAACTTTCAAACATTATTTTTTTTAAAATATTTTAAAGCTGCTAAACACAGGACAAGATTAGAGTGATTATTTGTGTAAAAGGAAAGGATTTTTAAAGTTAATTGAATATGCCAAAAGAACTGCAAAGCATATAATAAGTGTAAAGAAGAAAATAAACCAGTCAATTACTTTTGTAGAAAATTTAAATGAGTAATTTTTCAAAAAACTTTTTTCTTAGCGTGTTTTTGTGTGCACTTTAATTACAAATCTTAAAAAAAAATTAGACTAGTTATAACTTCAGTGACATCAGTAAGTCCCATAACGCATTTTTGTTTTCTTCGTTTGTATAATCTTTAACATCGATGCCATTATTTCCTACAATAACATCACTTTTATCAGTATCAATAGTGCTTCCTTCATTAGTATCTACATTAAGTTTCTCATCTGCGTTACCCTGATTCTTTACGCACCCTTTTCCTTTCAGAAGTAACTTTGCTTCTCTCCTCTTTTTCCTGGCGAGCCGTCTGAGTTTGCTGTCATATTTAAGTTTGGCCTGGACACCGAGACACATGGCTCGGTGTCTGGGATCTGACGACCGTCTACTGAAAGCATTATGCAAGAGTACTCTTGAAGAACGGCCGCGATCGAGTTGTGAAAGTGCCAAGGCCAAGAATAAACAGCCCCTGGCTACTCCGTCTTCATCGCCTCCGGTGGCCGACAGGCGAATCTGCTGGAATGATATCTTCAGTGCCATTTCAGCCTAAATAAAAAAAAAATTAAATTGAGTTGATATTACTTAAAATAAGTTTTTCCGACACAAATTGATCTACGACCAAAGTTGATCCACTCAGATACTGATGTGAAATTCTTTGACTTAAATACTATGACACCTATATATTTCTTTAAATGAATATAAGAAATGATAATAATAACAATGTATTAAAAATAATAAAACACTATTTTTACTCATTCAACAATAATTCATTACGATCAGGACCGGTTTCGTTCGTTCATCACAAGCATTTTCAACTGATTTATACAAAAAGCTCTGTTCAACATTGATCAATGGTTTAAGATTTCGAGTGAAGGTGCTTGGTGGAATTTCAATATTAAATTTGAATCATTCAAATTATGTACATTTACACAGATTTTGTCACTAACGACCCGGGATTCGCCTTTCGTCATCTTCAGGCGTTAAAGTGCACGGATGAACTTGAACTGAGTCAGTTCAAGTTCATCCGGGTTGTTAGTGACAAAATCTGTGTGAATGTACATAATTTGAACGATTCAAATTGATCAATGGCTCAAAGCTTAACCTTTAGAGGAGTATGGACGTACATGTACGTCGGCGCCATTTTTCTATAAATGAGTGTGAGAGTACTTTAAACTCAACACAGGAGTGTCTGTCCGTAAGCATATATATGCTCTAAGTATGAATTACATATATTCATTGGGGAAAAGTCACAAAGTTGTCATGTTGAGAAAGGGCAGTTAATTAAAGTAAGATCTGTATAAATCTATTCCCTCCTCTAAAGGTTAAAATTAAATCTAAATTTGAATGTTTGCAAATTAGATTTTGTGATTTAAAATGAGTGTTTGGTTTCATATTATATTTTAAAAAAAGTTTTTTCCTCACTCCATACATATTGTAAAATAAGTGAATTTTCTGAACTGGAATGAAAATTTTCATTTAGAATAAAAACAAATATGTGTATTTTTAAGGAAATAAAATATTTTTGCTTAAAAAAGTATTGCCTGGATGATTTACGATACTCTAGCGGAACCTCTCATAACGAGCACCTCTTGTAATGAGTAATTTGCATAACGAGCAAAACAGATTGTGAATAAAATGCTCCCTTAACGAGCGACATTTCGCATAACGAGT
Source organism: Himalopsyche tibetana (assembly GCA_030503985.1). Taxonomy (NCBI): domain Eukaryota; kingdom Metazoa; phylum Arthropoda; class Insecta; order Trichoptera; family Rhyacophilidae; genus Himalopsyche; species Himalopsyche tibetana. Next base: position 3,913,387 of record JAPJYX010000011.1, on the reverse strand, counting down.
GACGCAGAAAGAGGAAGTCCAATCTTCACGTCACCCACCTGTGAGTGTCCACTCTTATACCATGGGACTGGAGGTGGATAACAACAATATTGACGAGCTTGTAGAAGAGCACAGTCAAGAGCTGACCACCGAAGAGCTTATGGAGTTACATTGTTTTTCACATCAAGAATTTGTGGAGAAGAGTTTGCTAGTGGGGAAGGAGGAAGTAGCAGATCAACAATCTTCTGGCGCAATAAGAGAAATTTTGCATCGTACATTGAGAAACATCACCCTAATAAGGAGGTGGCTATGAGTTTTACAAATTTATTCAATGACAATGCTGTCACATTTTCACCAAATTTTGAAGCGTCAGCAAAAACGAATGTCTCTAGACAGCTAGCTTTCTAGTAAAAAATGATTAATTATTTGTCATAAACTCATACTAATAAACTAGTCGATTTTTTTACTATTTTTTGCAAATCGAAAGCACATTTGTTACGCTTACAATTTATAAATATGTAATTTTATTTTCATTAACATTAAAAATATTAAAGTTGATTTTATTTTTGGCATGGGACGCATTATTGTATTTTACATTGTTTAATATGGGAAAAAAATTTACGCTTAATGAGTGTTTCACATAACGAGTAAGACTCTGCGACGAATTAGTCTCGTTATGAGAGGTTCCACTGTATATAATCTTCGGAACATTAGGTTTGGAGATGCAATATTTTGATACATGAAAATATAGACTATTTCAGTACTCATTTTTTACGAAAATTGAAACTACAATATTTTAACCCTAAGCCAATGATATGCTAGTTAACTTACACATTTTGTAGAATTATCTCCAAGGGCAGAGAAGGCGCCACCTAACGTCGACAGCCAGGCCGAGGCTAGATCACGCTCAAGTCCTAAATGGCACTCTCTCCACAGCCTCCATCCCCTGAAAGTACGAGAAATTTCAGATAGTAGAATATTTCCATTCAACCAGAGGGTATACACTATTTCGGTTATCTTTTACTTTAGAGTAGAAAACTCATTGATATTTAATTCAAGATGGCCGCCGCGTCAGTGCTACCATAGAAAAACATACGTCACATAAACAAAATATTGATTATTATTGTTACTAAAATTTCATTCTTTATTTTACATACCTATGAAGCGTAATTCTTTAAGAAGCGTCAGAAATACTTCAAAACCACAACACGGAGTGCGAAACGTGCTGAAATGTCAATTCGGAACAACTAGGGATTTATTCGGATCCTATTTGGACGAATATATGTTTAGGAGTTCGTTTCGCACTCCGTGTAGTGGTTTTAGAGTATTTCTGACGCTTCTTAAAGACAATTACACTTCTTAGGTATGTAAAATAAAGAATGAAATTATGGTAGCAATAATAATTAATATTTTGTTTATGTGACGTATGCTTTTCTATTAGTAGCACTGACGCGGCGGCCATCTTGAATTAAACATCAGTGATTTTTCTACTCTAAAGTAAAAGATTACCACTATTTCTACGTATACAGCATAAGGTAAATAGGTTTTACAACATTGTGCTCATTATCTCCCAGAAAATTTACTAAATGCTTTTTGACTTGTGTCAATATTTTTTAGATTCGATAGGTAAAGATTGTTTGAAATTGCGTTTGGAAATATTTACATTGTGAATTAAAAATATTTTGTTAAGTGAGAAGGGGGGGGGGGGCAAAGTTTCAACGTGTCAACGTTTTCTTTACTGCGGCCTTATGTTGAATCAGATAAATGAATGCGGTCTTTATGATCTTCTGAAAACATGACTGCTATCCATAAGTGGTAAAAATAATCCATCATCGTCAATTCGACACCATGCTCAAGAAATTGGACTATTGGAAAAAACATGATTGAAAACTTTTTTAAAGTAGAACTGGATGCTTTCAGCTCGATTAACATGTGGTTCCAACAAGACGGTGCAACTTCACATACAGTCAATGTTACAATAGAATTACTGAAAGAAAACTAAAGTAGTAAATCTTCCCGGTGAACACACTTTAGGACCAACTATCCAAAAATTAGAACCAATAATATCATCCACTTACCACGCGTAGTCGATAACGTAGGAATCTGCAGAATATGCTTTCAAAATAATTCTCAATCCCTTATTAATATCATTTTTGAAGTAATTCTTCAGTTTAGAGTTGAAGTATTTATATGTAAACAATCTATACTTCTGTGATTCATTTAGTTCATGGATGAATGGTTTTATTAATAAAATATTAGTTGGTATCGATGCACATTTTAAAGATAATCCTCCAGATTGATTTTTTAATTCATTTGAATCGATACTTTGACATCGGATTGAGTAATCTTTGATTGTATTAGATATATCGAAAGGAGTTTTGCCAACCGTTTCAACTGCGTTTAAAACACACTTGCATCTAATTGCATCGTCAACTGATATATTAATCGACAATTTTTGTAATTCCATTTTCAAATCAGTTGAGGTTATGTGTCATAAAACTTTAGAGACGCTGACTGACCAATATATGTTTGTCTAAATACCACAAACGTCAGATGATAAATAAATATTCTCATTAACACATATAATTTTAGTGTACTGTAATGATATTAACATTAAGTTATGACGTAAAACAATTTATTATCCATAACAAAATAATGTAAGTAATGTCACACGATTAAACTTTTTTTTTTAAATTAATATGGCTAACAAAAGCATAAAATCGTTTCGTTAATAAAATTGGTGATTACGTAAACATTCGTTATACTTGAGTTGATAAAATATATAATTATTGTAAGTACTGTGGGTGATGTACATACAGTTGTAATTTAATTATTAAGTTTAAATTTAAATGATTAAACAGTGACTTTTGTCAATACAACGTTAATTTTATTTTTGTGGCCTGAAAATAAATTGTGGAATAACATTTTGATATTCATTTAATTAAGTTTAACAATTATATATAATACAATACAATTATACAATTTGCTCTAATGATCAGGTGGGTCTGGGTTCAATTCCCGGTAAGGTCAATGTCAAATTGGATTTTTTCAATTTTAATTTGAGATCTAAGACATGGGTGTTTGTAAAGTTGATTTTCTTTGAGTTAATTTCATGTGACTTTTAAAAATTCTCATCGAGTATATCTCGTATGATCTTTCAGCTTCAAAATATTTGACGCATTGGCGTAAGCTGTAATGTCAAATATTTTTTTAAAATTAAATATATATATATTTTCATATACAAATTTGCCTAAATGAACAGCGTGGGAGCATTTTTGGTTCTTCCAAGAATTTCAAATCCAAAATCACAGATATTTTGGAACTTCAGAGCCCCTGGTGGGGCCCACTTCAACCTTCAGGCCCACAGGGCCCCCTGTTAAAAAACTTCGATGTAACACATTTATCATTTATATGTGGTAATATTCTTTTTGAGAATTACTGAATTATTATCATCGATAGTAATATTTACGTTGCTTTAATATGCTATAATATTATATAAGCGACCATTTTAATTGTTATGTTACTTTAAAAAGCTATTTGAGTTTTGTCTTGTTAAAATTTAAATCAGGTATAAAACAAACATCTATAAACTTATGTATCATAAATTATTTTGAAAACATTATAACGTCACAAAATACAGGGACATATTATTTACATTGCGCTGTATTATGCAATATAAATGTTTACTAAGTAATTATATACTACTTATAAAATAATATTTCTATTACACATACGCTTATTAGTCATTAAACTAATAAAATTCATATTTACATAATAGTCAAGATTCGGAAAATTCTGTCTTAACCTGGCAAACGTACACTTTTGTCATATTTCCGCGTGTGATTTTATTTACCTGTGATAAGAAAATCCTAATACACTTACTTACATAGTTTCTTTTGTTTCCACTTAAAATGCGTTAGTATGTATAGACCAGTGTCTGCCAAACTTTTTTACTCCACGGCACACTGGTGAATGGGAATAGTACCGCGGCACACCAAATAAAAATGCATTAACAAAAGAAAATATGGAAAATGTCCGCGTTGACCACTATGTACGTGACAAATACTTGTTTGAATGCGTAGATTTGAATGTTGTTAAAATTTGAGACAATTTAAATGAATAAGCATTAAGTATTTAAAATTTAAAACAATTAAGGCTTCTTCCACCGCGGCACACTTGAGACTTCTTGCGGCACAGTCAGTACCGGCGCGAGGTTATATAGCGCCCTAGGCAACGGTTATTGGCGCGCCCTCTTTTTAACAAACTGTGGAATATTATTTTATATGCATGTCCGCTTATTATGTGGATTATATGGCCTCTTAATAGAGGTATCTCCAAATAAGTTTTACGATAACTCTTTGTTACTCAGTCGCTTAACTTCTATTTTTCGAAGTATATAGAATACGATTCATAATTATAACGAAAAGATAGAAGCATAATAAAAACGTACTATTGTCTGTTATTTGATTATAAAAATTAATTTGATATCCCAATTTATGCGCCCTAGGCGATTGCCTATTTCGTCTGTATGGTGGCGCCGGCCCTGGGCACAGTAGTTTGCCGCGACACACGTAAGAGAGTAAATTACTATCTAAACCAGCGATACTCAAACCGCGGCCCACGGGCCGCATGCGGCCCAAATAGCTCTTATGTGCGGCCCAAAATAATTATAGTCACCAAATATTTTTTCGGTGTTGTTTTCAACATGTTTTCAATATTGAGTTGCAATCGGTCGGTCAGCAACAGTCCTTAACAAGTGGGTATGAAAAATACAAAACTGTAGAAAAATGTGCTCAGCTTCTGCTCACATTATTCTCATCTACGTATCTCTGTGAATCGTCATATTCTAAAATGAAATATGCGAAGAGCGTGTATAGAAATCGGCTTACTGATTCTCACCTTGATGATATATTAAGAGTAGCCTGTAGTAATGAGGAACCTGATTTGACGAAGATAGTTCAAAGTTTGACTCAATATCATAATTCAAATTAATTTTTATTTTATTTCTTCCTTTTCCTTTTCATCTTAAACTTAAAGTTGTATCTAGAAGACTACTTTTAGCAGTAAATTTTACTTTTTTGCCATTTTTTTTTATATTTTGTTATTTATGCTGTAAGTCTTCTTTAATAAATAAATATCAACAAAAAATAAAATAGTCTTATTTTGATATCATAAATCATAATACATAAATAAAATAAATAAAAAAATAAATTAATTAATATGTTGCGGCCCACGTAGAAAACCAAAAATCGGAATCCGGCCCAGAGGAAAAAAAGTTTGAGTATGGCTGATCTAAACACTTATTCATTGATGATTTATAAAATATATAAATCGTCATGTTCAGAAATTATGGCTATATTATTTTTTTTAATTTTAAAAATTAGTTTATCAAATATATTTACATAATAAGCAAGTACATGGTTCTATATTAAAATAATCATCGCTTTTAAGCAAGTATACTCAACTATCAAAATGGTTTTTAATAGGAACACATATTTTTTTATGTAAGAATTTAATAAAATTTTGCTGTGTATTAAAAGTGTCCTATATTTTGTACATTTTCACGACTTATCGAAGATTTTAGGGTGAGTGTAGCAGTCTACAGCGAGTCACCAGTCGGGGAGTAAATATATCCAAATTGACCTTACTTTAAATGCCGGGCGTAACCTGGTGCAACATACAGCTTACTTTTTTTGATTACAAACATAGAAAAATCTTCGTTATAAATATATTTTGATTGTGATTATAAAGTATATGCGATGTTTTTTGACGAGGGGGTTGTCACGAAAATTATAAAGGGGAAAAGTTTGGGAAGCACTGTATTACAAGATTTTTTGTGAATATTCCATTCAATAATTTGTCACAATTATAGGTGTCACTGTTGACTGCTTCACTAACCATTAACATTCGGTACATGTTTATTTTATCACATTTTCAAAATCCAGATTGATCTGTTAGCCTTTGCTGTCTTCCAACAAACATTTACTAAATAAGGCAATGAAAAAAAAAACTTTTATTCCATGCACTTTTTCAAATTGTTCCTATACATTGTTGCAAAAAATTACAATACTGAAACAAGCAATATATTTATTTTATCAAGATTCGATGATTTGACCAATGCAATTACCCTATTTGTTTTTTCCAAGGCACCGCACAACTATGTTTCCCGGCTCTGCAAAAGTTCAGGCCAGCCCTGATTACGGGCTATGTGCACTACCAATGAAATATTTGTTATATCAAGAGAATATTAATTTCACGAAAAGCTTTGTTTTTTGCCACCGTTCGTAAATTAATAAATTTATTAAGTTTCAGATTTGATTTCTTTAAATAACTGCATGTTACTCAGTCGTTTCGGAGAGGGTCAGTATAGTAATTACAGTAAGAGCTGGACAAGACTAGTGATCAGAAGGATTAACATTTTGTAGCGGCAAATGGCATTGACCTTCCTAAATAAAAAGGCTTTGACTCCTGAAAAAAATGACGTCACTGCTGTTTGATTAATCGCAATTGATGGGTGGGAGGCAGCAGTGGGCTGCCAATACGGTAACAAGTGCTCTTCGCGGTGTTCTGGAGAAGGGGTGTTTTTTTACTATTCTTATACAATTGTACGAAATAATTATTGACCCAATCGACTGTTACTTATTATAGGTACTTACATTATATAATAATATGCTATGTACCGTAAAATAATATTTATAAATACCTGATAAATGTTTTTTTACCGTATTTTTCCGAAAATAAGACATCCTCCGAAAATAAGCCCTATCGTGATTTTCAGGATTTTTTGGAATATAAGCCCTCCCCCAAAAATGAGCCCTACTTAAAATAATGTGAACGCCAACAAGTGGCGATTATTGCTAGTGCCACACTATTTATTTTTTCCACAATACTAACTCTCCAACATTATTGCTATGGATGAAACAGTAGTATTTCTAATCCAAGAATCTCAAACGACGGTTCACCACAAGAGTTCCTCGTCAATCTACGTTCCTTTTACTGGTTACGAAAGTGCGCGTGTTTCCTGTATTTTGGCGATTCGTCTGGCTGGCAAGAAAGCCTCACCGTTAATCGACAACTCACTAAGACAAGATTGAACTCGTTTCAGGAATTAATATCATTGAAAGTGAAAAACCTGGTGCACCCAAGCAGTTATAAAAAAGTGGGTTGATTTTATGCTGCCACCTATATTTAGGGGTCGCCTAAGAGGTTAACTATTTTTGTATTTAGCCAGTTCTCACCGCGCTAAAGACATGAAAAACCTACTTGCTGAGAGAAGGATTGATCAAATAATGATTCCAGCGGGAATGACTGCCTATCTCCTGACACTCGATATCGCAATAAACAAGCCATTCAATGATTATTTGCGCATGAAAATCAATGAATACATTGAAAACAGAATGATGAGAAATCAACGTGCAAACTTTGTGAAGCCTGGCCTACAAGAAGTTGTGAATTGGGTGAAGAATTCATGGCATAAAATGACTGACAGTTGTGTTTCCAATGCACTACGAACAGGTTACTTAGACCATAGTTTCTCAACCTTTTTAAGCCTGTGGCCCCCTTTCGAGTCTCAATTTTTCCGTGGCCCCCCTATCCATAGTAATATAATTCTCGGGGCTCGGGAAAAATGAAAAAATATACATTTATTTTTAAAAGATACAACACAATAAAATTTTGTACACAAATTATTTGTTAAAAAATAAATTATGTATAATTTAAGATGGAATTTCAATAAATTTGAATCGTTCACACAGATTTTGTCACTAACGACCCGGGTTTCGCCTTTCGGCATCTTCAGGCGTTCAAGTGCACGGATGAACTTGAACTGACGCTTAGTAAATGAATGTTTCGTGTTTATATAAGAAATGCCTGGATACTGTATGTCCTATTTTCTTTGCTGCGGAAACTTCTTAAAGCTTTTTAAATTATTCATATGGTTTTTATTCCATTTCCATTTGTTTTGTATAAAATGGATATTAGCATTAGTGAATCAAAACATATTAAGCACGTGAGTTTCATATTATTACGTGGTGATAAAAGAAATCCGTGGACAAGATAGTCAATACAATATTGTCAACACTTACTTTAAGATGCAGTTATTATGGTATGTATTCTATTTGATTTTAATATGAATTTTAGTTTATTATATTTTGGGTAGCCGTGGCCCCCCTAAAGTCTGCTGTGGCTCCCCAAAACTGAAATTTTCTGCTGTGGCCGCCTTGGAGCATGCTGTGGCCCCCCAGGGGGCCACATGGCTCCCGGTTGAGAAACGCTAACTTAGACAATAAATACTCATTTAAGGTTAGCTATATTGCAGGACATGAGAGATTCGGACCAATGATTCAACAGGAAATGGATTTGGAGGAAATTCAGAACGGAAATCAGAATTTGATAAGTTATGATGATGTTTCAGAAGAAGATGACTGACTGTATTCGAATAAATTTAAAGTTAATGTAAAACTCCTATATACAAATAAATATTGAACGAAAATATATAAATTTACTTATTGTACTTAAAAAGTAGGCCCTCCCCCGATAATAAGCCCTAGCTCGTATTTCGGACCAAAAAAAGAGTAAGACAGTGTCTTATTTTCGGAAAAAGACGGTAATTGTTATTGCTTACCTCAGCTTGCAATCGTCCAAGAGTTCCAAGATTGTCGCAGAAATTAGTACTGTTGTTTTTTTGCCACCAATTCATATTTCTAACGATATATGTATGAAGGTGCTTCAACCGTCGTAGATAGAAATACATGCCAGAAATTGCAGTTAGCCATTAATTTGATCCGAGAATAATATTTCATCCAAATCTAACAAGGGGCTCGCACGAGCTTTTTCGCGCCCACTCCAGCCCACTATCTAGCTAGAATTTAGACATCCATGCCTTCAAATAAAATATGAAACTTATCGAGTGAGATTGAGAAACTAAAATTGAAACATGTGCACACCGCAAAAAAGGCAACGGTGTTTACCACTCGGCTATAACAATAAAAATTAATTCTTACTCTCTCTGAAAGGTTTGCAGGATCCCTAAATTGTCACTAAATGTAGTGTAGTGTAGGTAATATAAAATTGAATTTGTCAACTTTTGTTATGTCATTTGTTATGTTAAAAGTGACACGTGTTTCGCCTCTTTAAGAAGCATCATTAGATAGAATTCAATTTTATATTAAAAATGAACTTCCACAAAGTTAGCGCTGAATACGTGGATACTTTACAGTTTACATAATTTAATTTGATTTGATTCTTTTTACCTCCACAAATTGAAAAACGATCCCCATATAATAACATTTTGTAGATGACGTAAGAGTAAATACTCCGTAAACCTACATACACAATTGTCTTAAGATTTGATTTCTAGAATTCAAAAAGGCAATGAAAAACCACAATTCGTAAAATTTGTCAGCAATCATCCGACTGCTCTAAGGTGATTTTCAAATACATATTTCTGTAAAATGAAAAACATACAAATAATGTTATTTTAATGACAAGGCCACTTTATTTATAATGATAATACAGTCTATCCGTATTACGTATGGATATTTTAAGTAATAAGAATACTCACTCTATCACTGTGAGAGAAAACCCATTTCTTTGTTTAATTTTTTCATTACATAAATTTCTCGTCTCGTAGATACGTAGATTTTTTCTTATCGGTTTACTTTTGACATTTAGATTCACCCAATCGAAACTGCGCTAGGGGACACACCTTTGAATCGACCAATGATATAACGTTCCAAAATTTTGACTTCCGATTGAAATTTTCAAGATTTGTTTCCCGATAACACCTTACAGCTGTCATCAAATTTTCCGAGGGCAGCTTATCCGTTTCAACCCGCTAATGATTAAAATACCGTTATCGATTGGAAAATCGTTCCAAATTGAAGAGAAAAGATAAAATATTTTTCCTGAAACTGCTATATATGCGACGGTAGGTATAATTGGTAGAAGTAGTTCGATTTTGTGGCGCTAAGCTGCGCCGTGGATTCGTGTTCGCGAGGCGGTTTCGTTCAGTCGCGCTTCGTCGGTCTCGTGGTTAGTTTGTGCCGCGACAGCTCGCACCGGTCTGTCCGAGTATCGCGAGCCGCAACTCGCACCCTGTCAGTCACGCAGGGAATCATAAATCTCAGTAATCAACCCCTCTCTGTAGCGAATCAACATGGCGATCCTTCAGTCGCTGATCCGCCTGGGCCTCACCAAGCAATCGCCGGCCAAATACAATCGTGTGATTAACGATGCCAGACTGTGCAGTGCTATCCTGGCCCGCGTCAATCAGTGCTCATATAAATCCACTCTTTCATCAGAGAAAAATGCAAGGGCCAGCTCCACATCGGCGGCTCCGCCCAAGGATCCCCTGGATCTCAGCTTCGATAACCACGTAGCGGCTTTCAAGAGCAAGACTACGTCCGAGCTGGTCCGCGCCTACTTCGTCTATCATATGTGCTCTTTCGAGTACCTGGTAGAAAACAACATGAAGGTAAGATAAATGATAAATTAAGAGTTGCATAACGAATCTGGCCCGAGTTACGTCACATGACAGATCGATCGTTTGTTACGAATAGCGATCCTGTCAGGCAATAGAACAGAGGTTGCAAAATTATCCAGCGGTGAAATATTGCCCACTGCGATCGCGTCTGGCCGCATTAAATTCAATTTGTGAGTCTGCGAGCGGAGCCCGGCGTGATTGTCGAGCGTTTCGGGACTCGACAGGGAATCGCAGCGTCCGCCAAATCGTAGCCCGTCAGTCATTATATCACAGAAAAGCGGTGTAGTTTGGCCATGTCCGCGAATTGTGTATAATTGGGTCGGCCATCATGATCAGATGCGCGCGCACCCGAGTCTCGGCCATCGATCTGGTTCTCTCTGCCCTCAAACATTTTTATAAATGTCATGTCGAGGAAGGCGATGTTTTAGCCGGCTGCACAGCTGGAGATATCTCTGAGCGATTCATATTATATTGAAGGGTGACAACCCTACGGTAATATTTTCTTTTTCGGGTTATAGGTTATGTCATATTACCTAACTATCGTAAAGCGCGCACACATTTATACAATATGACAAACAATATAGGTGCATTGATTTCATGTTTCTAGTAGACGCAGTTATGTAATAATACGTAGGAAAAATCCCTTACACCGAGAGAAATCTTTTTAGTGAATGAATAATTGTACATTGCATAACGTTCCTATTTGCCTTTCCAATCATTCAAAACTCTATTTCTTCAAAGCACAATTTAAATGAATCTTACGAATGGTCTCTGTGCAATAATTCTTATTGGCTTCGTATAAGAATCCAACTATACTCTTCAGTATTTTTCAAGTATGGCGCTTACAAAATTAAAATGTAATTAGGAATGTTTTTAAAACCACATCCGTTGCCGATCCGTTGTGCAGCATATTATATTATGTATACTATATAAAAGCTACTCTACACTGATTAACACGATTTTTCGCTTATTTTGTTGTGAATATGGATGACCTTTGAAAAATCACTTGAATGTTGGGATTACAATATGAATTTGTGTTTATAGCTTTATATGCCCATGCCATCTCCGAATATTGTGAGGTAGTTTGATAAACTTTGTACGAGAACTATAGTTGTTATTACGTAATTAGGTAAACTCAACCTTTCACTTCATACAGGGTAAGGATAGAAGGATGGGGATTGAAGGACTAGTTGTTAGCTCATCGAACTTTTTACGTCTTGGTTTTGACATCAGAGTGGGTGGAAGGGATGATAAAACACCACAGACATCCGTGACAAGATTATCACGTTTAAAGTAATGTTTTTTTTACTATGAGATTTCATCGTATAAAAATAAATAGTTACGACAAATGTAAGCAGGAAATATCTTAATTTTCGTTTTTTTATAAATTCACTTAACACTGCAAGTTTCATAATATTTGTGATCGTTTTTGATGCCTGCTTTTATCCAGGGTTCGAAATGTACGCCTTCGAACCGGAACTGATTCAGTTTCAGGAAACGATCGATCAATTTTTACATTTACAGATATTTTCATTTCACATTCTTTAATAATATTCATCTCTGCATATTATGTTTATCAGTATCTAGTAGCAATAATAAATTTCACGGTTTTTTTTTCATTTTACTAATACGAGTTCAATAACCTCGCCCTCAAAGTTAGTACGTAAAGTACGCATATCATCCGAGTGCGTCATATGATGTTAGAACGTGTTTTTAATTATTAAAATGGTTTATTTAGTTAATAGTTAACTATAATATTTAGTTACATAATCTATATGAAAACTGTATGCATTTTAACGTTATTAAGTACTAAATTACTCTTATTATGTAAAATGCTCCCATATGGCATTTTAACATTGATTTTTCCATAGTAGAAGTTAATTGGTTAGTATATCAAAACCTCGATAATCGGACGGACTTAGAATATGTTTGTATCGACAATTTTCAACCACTTGAATACCAAGCGGACACCGGTGTCCGGAACATATGCAAGCGAACACGGATGTCGAAGACGTTTATAAAATCAAATACTTGGTATTCTAATAGAACATAAGCAATATTTTGATGAATATGTGTAGTGCTATCTATACTGAGTCAATATAAGTTTTTAAAATATCGAATTCGAGTGTATATTAGGCAAAATTATTTTTCTCAAAAACACGCAGTATCTCTGGGACGCATTCATGATTTATTTGCGCGGTATTCAAGCGGTTAAATTGTGAAAACTGATAAATATTTCAATGAAGGTAATATTAATTTAAATATATTATATTAGTCACTGCAAGTAAACAATATTCTGAATGTGACCAAATTTGCAGCAGTTTTAACGCGAGCCGGAAAATGATTTGAAGTCGTATCAAGCCCACCCAAAACACATGCAATTTCCGCCACTTTGCCACTGTGATCAAATGATTGAATATATCAGGGGTGGGGAACCTTTTCTTCTCTAAATGCCGCATTCATTTTTCTGATTCGACATAAGGCCGCAGTAAACAAACATTGATTAGGGAATCTTTGGCCGGAAACAGAAATTTACAGAATTATAGAATTGGCCAGAAGGCCGCACCAGAGTAGCCAAAAGGCTGCAGGATCCCCACGCCTGGAATATATGATTTAACTCTATAGTCAGTCGCGGCGTTTTTTTTTAAATAGATACTGGACTCTTTTGATTTGTAGAAGCTTTGGCCTCTCGGAAAATAAAAGCATGTCCTCTGTTCGTCTGGAAAGTGTCTGGAGTGGAATAGTAAACCCATATTACGTGACTTGAGAGTAAACCGTCGTCCAGTACTTACATAACGTCTGTATTCGCAGTCATTGCTATTCGCTTGGTATGCCAGCAAGTCCGTAATTCACAAAGCTCTGAATAATCCGGAAGAATCGACCGAAGCCGCAATTCGATCTCTGATTTTTATCACGTTTTTTTGTGAGTTCCGATTTTAGGAACAAATGCAGCTCGACTCCTGATCGATCGGAAGATGTTTTGTCAACAGATTGAATGGGAAGTAGTTGATAGTCATTGAATCAAAATATCTTATCTGGTATCAGGACTGCGCTGGAATCCTGAATGATACTAAATAGTGCGATTATCATTGTTAACTCTCGCGGCTCGGAGACTAGAAAAATACTTCTCTGCCGATGGGGTTATTTTTTGACCCCAGTGGTTTCCTCATTATTGGCCTTATTCTTATGAATTTCAAAAAAAAATAGTCTAAGGGCTTTAAAATATCTCTCTGCATCATTCCTCATACATTTTTTTAAATAAAAATCCGTGGTTTTCTAATAAATAATCATATTTTAAGTTGCGCGTAAAAAAAATCATCCCAGCACACATATGAATTCACAACTGACGAGTGTAGCGCAGCTATCTTACGAACGATCGTTATCGCGGGCGCTTATCGCCTGATAGCGTCATCGCGTATTTATTTAAACTACAAAAGGTCCAAAAAAACTATGATATAAGAATACCTTAATTATAAACAATGTATCACCCATATTAAAATACATATTTAAGAAAATGTTGGTATTGGGGTCGCAATTCTTGAGCTTAGAACCGGAAAAGTTAACAAAAACATACTGTTTTTCGGCATTCAATTAATAGTAGGTATAAAATGACAAACTTTAAACTCAATTTAAGACGTAATAATAGGAATATAATTTTATATCGTTTTTAAGTTGTACAGGTATGCTCGGAGATCATCCACGCTACTTATTATCATTTCCATTCGACTAGAAGTAAGTATTTTGTTTGACTACTTATATAATCTTTAACAATTTCATTGAATTATTATCTTAAATCTATATTATAGTGCAGAAGACAAAATGATTTCTCACTTACAGAGGTTGATTAATTTAATTATATAAAACAGGATTAGGATTATATAGAACATTTTAAATACCAATTACTAAGTAATGGGTGAGTGATGTTTTTATGTTGGAAGGCCGCATATAATTAACTGCACTCCGTTGAACTTATTCTATAACAAATAATAAATCCGAAGAACCTTAAAAATAGGACAGTGATAACTTTTTTCTCCACCAGAACATCGACGAAAGTGCATTTTTTTACGTTAACTACAATAGGTTGATTTATCCGATGCAGTTGAAAACATATATATTTTTTCAAACCATGTCCGCTCCCTATGTGGAGCATATGGACTCCTAATGGAGTTTATCTCAACAGAAGTGTTTCTACGAGAACTGCTTGTTACTCAGTTGCTCAACCTCTCTTTTTCCAAAGAGAGTAGGGATAGAAGGATAGGGGCTAGGACAGGATTAGTGGTAAGCTAATCGCTCTCGATACGCCCCGTTCGTAGGATAGGATGGGTGAGAGGGGGGAATTCAAGACATCACATACACCCATGCCTTTGAACAGAAATTCATAAATCGATTGAAAAATCAATTTATAAAAACTGTCCGTACCGGGATTTGAACCCGGGCCCTCCGTAGCCGAAGCTAACAACGTTGACCACTCGACCACACAGGCGGCGAAAACATATCGACTGTGGAAAGGAAAAAGGACGTAACCCACACAGATCAAATTTTACAGGAGGCGCAAAAAACGTGTTTAGATGATATTGGGCCATATGCAAATTATGAATCATACACAACCTTGAAGTGCACGGAGACTTCTAAACTCGTGTTTAATTGACATAATCTAATATTAATTAAAGAAATTGTCTAAGAAAAACCTTTATTTCAGTCTTCTTTCTTGGTTTTAATTTTTTACAAGGTCATCTTTTTCAAACTTAAAAGCTTAATTTAGATACTAATTCGGCATTTGCAGGTTGCATCCTTTTGGCAAAACGTGTATCAAGTTTGATACATTGTGATTATAGAAAAAAAGCTGTTTTGAAAAAACTGTGGGTTACGTCCTTTTTCCTTTCCACAGTCGATATATATACATACAATATATAAATTTTTGAGTTACACCGAATTTTTTGATTGTAAGGCCAACGAAATCGGTTAAAACTACCAGAAAAGATTAAATTGACAGATTTGAAAATGTTAACGATTTGTAAAAGGAAGCGGTGCATACTTTTAGAAAACCAGCAACAAACATATTTACTACCTGTAGAACAGTTCGAACTGAACGGTCTTCAGAAGCGAATTAAAAAAAATTACCATCATCCAAAATTATCCCCATAATACTAACCATTTTTCAGTGGGTTGTTTTAAATTGTTCGTGCTGAGCTATTAATAATATAATAGTTCGTATTGGAACCATGACGCCACTGGAAGGTGATAGTTTATTTGAATGGGTTATAATTCTTTAGTTATTTGTCAAATGAAAAAAAAAACAAGTGGCATGATAAACTAGAGTAAATTTGCCGTACATTATTTCGAAGCTATTCCATTATGTAAATTGTATACTTAAAATTCTCAACCATTGTTACGCAATATGAATTTATCCAAAGGGTTGCGCTAAATGCTGTATGCAGTCAAATGCCATAAATACCATGTGCTGAGTAAATAATTCCCTATTAGCAAAGAAAGAAAAAAAATAATCGTATACACGCGTTCGATAAAAATATCCCATGGGATGGGTAACAAAGTGATCTGTGCTGACTTGAGGCCAAAGATAAACGATGGTGGTTTCGGTCAAGATTCCATACGCGGAGTTCAATCAGCAAAAGTCCGCAGTGCTTTTGTTACAAAAGGCAACGTTTCACGATGGTTGACATTCCTATGAAAACTAGACAGACATGCTGTACGGCCGAGACACGTACTGCAATTTGTTCGAAACATCCGATGTAAGACAACGCCAAGAGAAAAATAAATATATAAAATTAATTAATAAGATGACAATTGAGCAAGCCATGCAACGTGTTCATGATTGGACTACGATAGGTCAAGCACTGGCCCTCGCTATGGGATACCATATCGCATGTATAATCAAAGAATTTGAGTGTTCGAATCAACCCACCAATCATTTGATAAGATTTTTATTTTTTCTATTATAAGCAAATTAATACATACAACAGGTAACAACACTTTTTTTTACACGGTTTTTCGTGGAGCGTATCTACCTTTTAAAAAATAGTTGAATGTACTTCCAGCCATTGAAGATTTACTCAGTAGTTTTATTATTTGACTATTGTTTCACTAATTTAGTGCTAACTACACAATTTATTGTCTCGGTGGGTATATAAATCATGTTTCATGGTTTTTCGCATGGGGACACGGCAACAGCTGCTGATGTCTTTACCGCGTGTATGGTATTGCATTTACTTGCTCTGCAGGTATGGGCGGCGAGCACATTTTGTACTATTTTTACTGCAGTTTTATTGCCGCAATGTCTACGGAGTTGCTCGGCAGTCAGACTGTGAACAGTCACTCCGCGTGAGTGAGAAACTGAGCGACCGAAGAGTCTGTGAGTTTTAATTTATCGTATCAAAAGCGACATTGCATTGCATACACTCCGCAATGTTGCCAAATTCGTTGCTTTATTGGCATAGTTTTGATAATAAAACCGGTATATTCTTAGCTATGTATACACTCGGCTATTATTGTATATGCTTAAACAATGCAAATCCATATATAACACGTGGCCAGTTATGAAAATATATATTTAAAAAAAAAAAAACATTGCATTGATAAGAGATTGAAAACTCTCCGATATAGAGGCGATCGCTTGCCGCGCCTAAGCGTTACTCCGTCAGTTAGTAATATAAGGGTTACGAAAGGTCTAGAATTTGTATACAGTATTAATATTGAGCCTATATTTTCATTGGTCAATGGACATTTAGAAAACAAACACTTTTAATGGTTTTTTTAACTCAACCGAAATTCAAAACCACAGTCGAGTTAGTTAGCAAACATTTTCTAAACAGCTATGTGCAGTTTGATTCGTATCATACCACATACAATTGGTACAACATGTTTCGCTCCCAAATATGAACCAATAATCAGATAATCTAAATCAGTGTTTCTCAACCTTTTTGGGCACGTGGCCCATGTTGAGTGTCTTTATTTTTCTTTGGCCAACATACCATTGTTTTGTCTTCCAATAAAAAATCGAATTTCAAAAACCCACGGATTTGCGGATTTCCCAAACAGCGTAGGATCATTTTTTTTAACTCTTCCAAGAATTTCGAATCCAAAATCACAGAAGTTTAGGGATTTCGGAAAATTTGTTTTCTCCAAAACAAAAATAAATCTCTGTGGCCCCCCACTGAGAAACCCTGATCTAAATCACGTTCACGGTGTGGGACGGTCAATGGCAAAAGGGCCACGTAGACTCGGTGTATAGAAAATTTAAAGCAGCAACTCGCAGCATACCTGGCGGTTTTTCTTTTATGCCGTTACAAATACTGTTTTATTTCTTACTGTGGATTTGGCAACACTGAATCTCCTCGTCATTGGTTGATTAATTGATTAACAATTTATTCTCGACTAGAGGACGTCTGAAATTACTCGCGTGGGTACGTACTACCTACCAATGTACATACTTAGAATAAATACAATTTGTTGCTGCCGCTGGCTGCATTGATTTTGCGTGTTCTACAAGAGTAAAATGTCGGACATAAGTAATGGCTTTTTGTATAATATTATATGCTTAATCAAAGAAAACGATATTTTTCTAGTTAAAATATTGTAAAAAACACTTTTAGCACAACGAATGGACGTGGGTTTAGTCCTACCATTTTTCCTTCCATATTTTATGCATGTCTAAGAATTGTTATTTGTCAAGACATGAATTCTTCTATTTCGCCAGAGGATAGTGTTTTAGAAAAAAATAAACATTGTCGTAGGTAGAAATAACCCAAAAAACACGACCTTTTAAACATGAAATATTTCATTTTTTTATTTTGTTTCGTGAACCCAAACAAAAAATAGCGTCTGTTAGATTGGCAGCGCATTTTTCAGTGTCTTTTTGTAATCAAATATCCACACCCTTCTCACAAACTTCAATCTACTCCCCCAGGGCTCGAAATGAAAAATAAACTGGAACGCTCAATAATTAAAAATAACTTCTTTTTTTTGTCTCATATGACCATTACGGCAGTAATTGTTATCATGATTTTAGCGGACCAGCTACGCTTAGGGTTGCCAGATTTCTTGCAAGTCAATCCGGGACATTTGTCCGATTTGCTCACTTTCGAATCCAAAAACCCAGGAATTCGTTAGTTATTTAGTTTTCTCTAAATTTCCGGGACAGTTTAGTACTCATCCGGGATACGGGACAGCGATTCCAATTCCGGTACCCCAGGCAACCCTAGCTACGCTCCATAGCCTGCTTCTCATTTATCATTGATAAGTGAATTTCGTCTTCTCGATTAACCCCTATGGACCACGTCGTGCTTTTGGCAGAGGAGAATTATAATAGCTTTATTTAGACAGAGTAATCATTAAAACTTAGTTAATGGGGCCGATAACGTTATACTTCCTAGAACTAAACGTAATATATTATAATATTAATATGACGTGTAATAGTCATTAGTCATTACGTATACACTGGGCGTTGTACCCGTCGTTGGCAACGCAACAGCCATGGCACGGCAAATATTTTATTTTTGGACCTGTGCCACGTCTCCTGAACAATGATGCCGCTGAGGCTGGCGGACCTGAGACCGGCCGCTCGTTCGTCGCTCGCCTATGCCGTGCGAGAAAAAAAAACAAAGAAAAACGTCCGGCAGTCGTAGGAGCGAGTTTTTAGTGCGGTTTTTTTTTGCTGACCCGATCTTTCCATTAGGAAGACAGTCGGTGTAGGTCGACGCCAACATTTTTGCACGCCTGCTCTGCGCTGAAATCACAGGGTGTGCGTGCAACTCGTCTAGACATTGTTTATGGTTTAAATTTTTACAACTGATTTTTTTAATGGTATTATTTTGTTGTAACGCGTTGGATTGTGCGATAAAATAAGCAAATGATGAGAATAATTATTGACAGTCGATTTTTGCGGTTCCACGAATAAACAGAACATGAGAACATAGAGCATAGACAATTCAGAACACATTAAATTTTTAGTTGAATGATGATACCTGTTTCTTAACTATTTATTGGAAAAATATTATAGATTAATTGAATATCATACAGGTAATAATTTCAGAACAGTATGCTTATAACGTGCGCTTTACTTTATCAGTCAATGGTGACTATTATAATCGTCGAATATGAGTGAATTTACGACAATTTCAGATTGAAAGTGTTATTGATATGCACGATTGCTGTTTTATTTATTGTATCTAATACGACATAGAGATTACTAATTGATTGTAAAACATATCAATACTAGTGTTTTCTAAAGATATATTGTACGTTTTGTGATGTTCTGTTTTTTCATGTTCTGTTTTATCCGGTTACCGATTTTTGTATGATGATTTCAGCACAGTTTTGACAATTGAGGAACTCAATTTCAAAATCTACCCAAAGACCATTTTTTTTTCAAATTTCGATGCCGACTTGTTGTCTATTTAAATATATACACAATCAATAAATTTCAAATTTCAAAACCACTCTAAATACAGAGAAAACGCATTTTAAAAAGCGTGCTTAGTCTCAAAACCTATTCAAATCCAAAAAGCCCAAAGTAAAAAGTTTTTTTGCACTTTGCCAACAATTTTGGTTTTGGAGTTAGGTAGGTTTTGATATTAAGGCGCTCAATTGCGTGATGCTGAAATAGCTATCAACTATATTGCATTCTAATTTTGAAAATAATACTCTGCTAATACTTTCCTTATTAAATATCGAAGTGTCTTAAAATGTCACATAACTCATTTTCCCTGCATGAAAAATGTGATAGCAATAAAATGCTGTATTACTCGCAACAATTCATTGTTCCATTCAAACGGTAAGATTATGTAAGACAGTGCTTCCCAACCTTTTTCATGAGACGTACCCCTAAATCTGAAAACAATCTGCGGACCCCCGATTTTTTTTATTTCACATGTTAATACTTTATCAGAAAGAATGTTGAAAGAATGAAAATTTTTAGAGAAAAGAAAAAATGTGAAATTGAGAAAATAAACGGACCCCAGGTTGGGAAGCACTGATGTAAGAAACCATATGTTTAAGATATGAAACGGAATCGAATACATTCATTTAATTAAATGTGTAACAATTAAGTAAGCAGGGGGCAATATAGGCAAAAAAATATTGTCTTAACACAGGGGTGGGGAACCTTTTCATTTCTTCAATTCAACTTAAGGCCGCAGTAAAGAAAACGTTGATGCCCCCGCCCCCTTTTTTTCGACTGCTGAACATATGGGTTGATTACGCTATCTTTCCAAACGCTTGCGTATAATTTTTTGACCAAGTTAATATGTTGATCAAGCCAAATGAACATAAAACAACATAATTAAATTTGTATGGTCGCTAAATACCTCGCAATTTCCATTAAATTAAAAGTAAAAATATGACTACACAATAGAAACTATGTTTTTAAAAGAAAAGTGTGTTTTTTTCTGTTGGAAAAAGTGGATCCGGACATTTTTTCATCACCAGCTCCACTATATTTGCAGTGTAATATGTACTGTCATAATCATGTATGTATTTTTTGCTCGGCAATAAATGCATGTAGTGTACACCCTGTTCCAAAATTACATCATAGTATGTAATATAGTTATGACGTTGAATTTGCATGCATTGTACGACAAAACGTATATGTCTACACACATCTAGTTTTGTTGTTCATACTCAAAGAGTATTGATTTTTTTAATGCTAAATGACGATTTCCACATCGCATGTTTTTTTACGCGCTACAGTTTGGTGTACAACGCTCACTTCTCAGTAGGCGTGTTTATCTAGGCTAAAAATTATACGGTACCGAATCAGCTGATAAAAACCAGTAGCTCTCAAACTGAATATTTTGATTAGACTTGTTTTTCAACACACCCGCTGCCAATGTGGAGAAAATGGACATGTCATTTAGAATCTCGACAGTCTCAGCATTTTCTTTGCGATCTTTTTTGGCTGAAGGGCTTGGGAAGGGGTCGCAGTAAAATATTATCTTTAGATATGATAATTTGATATAACGTGTAATGAATACACCCTATCGCCCTTTTTCTCGGGGGATACGTTCCATGCTATAAAAACGCGTAAAAAAGTATACATAGAGACATTAAAGATACGTTCCATTACATTGGACAGTGTCTAAAATCCCCGTGCTAAAAGAGCATTAAGTGTGTGTTGATTCTCTTATGACCAACATTTTGACTGAAATAAAAACACTTTTTGGACTTCTTTCCCATTTTTTTAAATGAATATTGGTACCGAATTCGCTCATCATGATCATTATCAACTGAGTTACAATTTAACGTGACAGTCAGCATTTTGTCCAGGCCTAGTCCAGGGCTCGAAAAGAACTTAGGTATTGTATCGCTCTACATTCACCGTGTTTTTAGAATCGAATAGGTAGAACGGAATATAAAACCTTTCTTTTCAGATTTGAATTATTTTAAATTCTGTACTCTTCCATAAGTTTTGTCGATAACGACCTGGGTTTCGCCTTTTGGCATCTTCAGGTTTTATCAAGTGGACGAATGCACTTGAACTGAGTCGAAGTTATAAATCTCTTTTCAGGTTTTCAAGGGTCTAGCAAGACGATATAAGTCGATATAAATCGATATAACGAATGTTCAAGAGTGCACGTTTACCTCTCGGCTACATTACCACAAAACATACAAAAATATCTGTTTTTTTTCAAATTATATCCGCTCGTATTCTGTGATTGCGTTTCGTATGAAAGATCACCGCTGTCGGAACTACATATATGTACATCTGCGACGAACGCGCCCCACACGTGAAGCGCCTCCGGGAGACAGTATCATAGTTGCACAAAAAAAGTTTGCAACGATTTGCGCGCGATAAAAAAAAATTATTTCGTCACAATTTTATGATCGCAATGTCGGAATAAGTCGGCTGTTATGTTTTATATGAATTTTTATAGCTCGAGTGGTAATTTGATGGTTTTTTTTTTGCGCAAATGTGCAGTTCTGCTTAGTAATAACTTTAATTTGTCCGGCTTTATAATTATCGGGTGTAAAATGTATTCATATTTTTTTTTTTATATTTTAGACGGTATTTATAGACGGGTATGTAAATTTTTTGCTGCATTCGAAAATAGGACATCACGTTTTTAATCAATTTACATATTTTATTAATATTATTATTATACAACACATACTTTTGGCTGAATAATAGCCGAGTTGTCGCAACTGTACAGTAATTAATAATTATATTATGAATGAGGAGAAATGACTTTTTATTTTTTTAACAGCAGCGGCCACCAATCGGTGTTGCTAATAGCCTGCAGTTTTAAAACCACTTGAATACCAAATGGACACGGGTGTCCGGAACATATGCAAGCGAACACGGATGTCCATGACATTTAAAAAATCAAATACTTGGTATTCTAATAGAATATAATCAATATTTTGATGAATATGTGTAGTTCCATCTATACTGAGTCAATAAAGGTTTTTAAAATATCGAATTCGAGTGCATATTAGGCAAAATTATTTTTCTCAAAAACACGCAGTATCTCTGGGACATATTAGTGATTTATTTGCGCGGTATTCAAACGGTCTAGTAAATGGTCGAATTTGACAGATTTCATTTTTACTTGTAGTGCTATTCGCGCGCGCACAGTTTTTATTTTGGACGGTCTGTATACTCGAAACGCGATTGTGTTGAGTATTTCAGTCAATTCAAAATAAGTACCATACATGCGGCAAGAGCACAAAGGAGTGAAGTTGTTCAGAAATAAAATACTCGAACCTTAATAACAGCTCAACGACCGCGGACGCGTATTTGAGTCTTTGAAAAACAAAGGTTGCTGGCCGGCGGACTCATATATGCGTATAGGCGAAGTATCTGGAAGTTAAGAAAATTTGTTAAGATATCTCAATTTGTTTACAAATTATAGTGAATTTAGTAAAATTACAATTTTTGCGAATTTTCCGCAAAATTTTATTTCGCCAGGTGAAATTTTATAAAAAAAAACGTGCGGTCGTTAAGCTGTTAAATTAAAAGCTTACTACTCAGTTGCAAACCTCTTTTCGAAGAGAGTATACATATAAAGATAGGACTACGACAAGACTTTTGATTAGCTAATTGTATTACGCTCCAATTCCTTCGTGATCGTGTGGGGGAGATTTTAAAACAGAATAAACATCGAAAGCATGGGTGTTTGTGATGTCTAAAAATTCCACCATTTCCGATCCTTAATAGTTGGGTGTAGCGAGAGCGATTAGCCAACCACTAGTCCTGTTCCACCCTTATCCTTCTATCCATACTACTCTCTTTGAATAAGAGAAGTTGAGCGACTGAGTAACAAACAGTTCTCGTGGAAAAAAATCTGTTGAGATAAATTTATTAGGAGGACATATGCTCCACACATGGCCATGGATACCAAAAAAAAAACATCTCGAGCGCGGACCCAACACATTTCTATTCTACGCTACATTTATTTTTTTACTTGTCTAAATACGGCTTTGAAAGAACTAGAAGTTAGCTAATAGGTCGTTTACGCTGGAGGGAATGTAGACTGGGATTCGAAACCGGAGACACTGCGCCGGAAGACGAGGATCATGTCAACCGTATGGATGCAGGTCGTAATTTGAACTCACTAGACCGCAAGTTCTCCATCTCTGGCATGGAGCTTGCGTCACCGAAACATAAATGATTCTATGACTATGAATATGTAATAGGTATGTTACACACACTTAAAATTATTCTTGTCGATATAATTATACTGCTTTGGGAAATATAACAAGTGTAACGCGAAATGTCAACGTATCACTGAAATTTTTGAAATACATATCTCATGAATTTTTTAACGCCTTTCATTTGTGATGGAACATGCAAGGGTGCGGAAACCTATTTGTGCTGGAAGGCCGCATTAATTTGTCTGCAATCAAATATTAGGCAGCAATCAAGTAACTGCGATTTTTTAGTATTGAAATTCTACACACACAATGTGCTTTGGAACTGAATTAACCAGCGGTGGGCTGTCAATATCTTAACAATTGGCTCGGTAAATCTTATTCATTTTTTATCCAAGTCCGTTCCCAATATCAAACATATGGCTTCCTAATGAAGGTATTTCTACATTTTTCACTACGAGGGCTGTTTGATGCTTAGTCGCTCAACCTCTCTTTCCCAAAGAGAGCAGTAGAGATAAAATTATAAGGCTAAGACAGGACTAGTGATTAACTTATCGCTCACGTAACGCCCAGTTGAATTGAAAGATCGGAAGAGTGGGAGGGGATCTTTGGACATAACACCCATGCGTTCGAATAGAAAATCGAAAAATGCTGTACTGGATTCGAACCCGTGAGGTCCGACACGGAAGATGAACGCTGAATGAAAAAAATAAGTGGCAACTAACTCTTGTTTCATAATAGAATTTAACCATCTACAGAAATTGTAGTTTTTTTTTTTAGTCGATTAACTTTTTTCTTTTCTTTTCTGCGTCACACCGAAGATGATATCTCCTCAATGATACAGTTAAGATACATTTTATTTTCTTATCTTAACAAGGGGCTCGCCGGCCGTGCCGAAATTTAGCAAGGGGCTCGCGCGAGCCCCCCGAGCACCCTCCAACCCACCCCTGGAATTAACCATTAAATGCATGACTACGAAAAGTACAAACTTTTGTTTTGCCTTTTGTGCCGTGCATACAGTCGAACGTTGGCAGGCTGACTGCATTTTACCGCCTAGCAACTAAATATTTCGTCTGTATCAGTGGTTTCCAACCTTTATGTTACTGCGCCTCCATTCGAAGAAAAAAATATCTTCGCGCCTCCACATCCTGTATTTCATATAGTAATAAAGACACGTTTTAAAGAGTAAATACATATTTCGGATTGCTCGCGCCTCCCTTTGCAATAGTCCACGCCTCCCAGGTTGGAAATCGCTGGTCTATATGTTTTTTTTATATTTTTATTTATTGTTAGTTTTGGCAGTTTTGCATTTTTCGCGAAAAAAAACGTAAACCTAATTTTTGTATGAGCTTCATTATCCCAAAAACGCAGATTACAAGAAGAAAGACTACACTCACGGACTCTGGACGGCATTAGGTACATTTATTTCTTAGACGAAGCCCCGCTCAATAAAATAATTACACACTCAGCCAACGTTTAGTGCTAATAAACTTTCCTTTGAAATTGACCATGCAAATAGGCTTATCAACATTTCTGATTGTTCAAGAGAGCTATAAAATGCGTGAAATTATTCCTACACAATATAACAATCGTTTTTTTGTTACTCAAGTTAGTGTTTTAATAATTAATTTAATTAAAAAATCGACGCGCGGAATTCAATCAAATGCATGAGGCAGTATCGCTATGTTTTAGTGGTCAACCGATTTTTTCATGATTTTTAAATTGTGACGAGGAAATTTGTTCAGGTTTGACGTTTGTCGACAGAATGATAACGCACGCGACTTCATCTAATATTACTGCAATATGTATTATACGTTTCTTGATTGATCTCTCTGATGGTTTGCTGACGGTTTGCAAACTGTTTTCGAATTGGAATCTAATTCGATGCTTTTAGGTTCTAACTCGAAAACAGTTTGCAAACCGTCAGAAGTACGCAGAAGAACAGAGCTAGAAGTAACGCGCAGCACAGCCCTGTGCTTGCGGACGATGCGTTGATTGTGAGTGTCGTAGGTGTCGAGCTTAATATCACAAGTCATTGGTACTTTATTAGAATCCTATGTTGTTGTTATTATTTTCATTCAATTAGTCTTTTATCGTAGCCAAGGCCGGCGTTAGACATTTGGCCGCCACAGCCAAGGTTGTATTATTCCGCCCTATTTTTTAAAAATCCCTTAGGCGTTTCGGCATTTGGCATCCGCCTCTCCTGATTCACAGCTACATACGGTCTCCTGCTACGCTTGCTTGTAGTGCATACTATTGATTCTTTTGGATAAAGGAATTAATTAGATAAGTAGAGTAGCCTACCAGCTCCCATGAAAACTTCGTTCTTATGTATATATTACATTTGCGTAATTTTCTCTTAAGCGTTACTGTCTATTGCGACTGTTTGCCATTGTTCACGTTCAAAAATAAACAGTTTGTTCCGGTATTGCTTTAAGTGTTATGTTTTTTTTTCCCCGCTAGTGTTTTGGAATGAGAAACTGTAAACACACAACACGGATGGTCCCGCCGATCTATTTCGATATCCGATGTATTTAATCGGTCAGCTGGCCGATGAATACGCGGAAGTGTCTGGGATCTAGGTCAATCGTAATCACCTGCTCACTTGCTCGGGACTCCTGTCATAATCCAGTGTACCACAGGATCATCAATAACAACAATAATAATCTATATTTGGTTGGAGGTCTTGCTGCCAAATGCATCGATATAAGTACTTACTACCTATAAAAAGTGATCTTGATCAAGTTTTTCGTAAACCCCACTGCATTTTCGCTAGGAGAGTATTGGCAGGAAAAAGTCTGTCACGTTTCGCTTAATGCTTAGTTACCGAAGGAACGTATATATTCGTTTCGGAGTTGCATCAATTAAATCAATATATTATTATATTTGACTGGAGTCGGTATACTATAGTCAGTCGACTGCTTACGACGTGATTTTTGAAAAATTGAAATATTTTATGCAAAGAGTAAAAATATTTTTTGTCTCGAGTCTGATTTTCAAGCTGGAGTTGTGCGATTACAAATACTCTTTTTATTCTGGCAGAAATGAATTGGGAGAAGATTTATTCAAATTACTACTATGATGGAAGTACCTTAAATTGAGGAACTTTGGCCTTAACATGTGTTCAATGCTTGATAGTACATATCAGTGGCGGCCAGTCAATGTGGCATTCGATCAATGCACCCCATGTATATGCAGGAGCGGTTATATTTCATGAAATAATATTCAAATATAAAATTTATACCATTCACTCATTTTAAATTCTTCATGTATTTATTGTCGATAATAAATATTTTATTTTATTTAAAATTTTATTTTATTTTATTGAATTTAAAATGAGGGAATGGTATAAATGTTATTTTTGAATATTATTTCATGAAATATATCCGCCCCTGCATATATACAAGGGGTGCATTGATCAAATGCCACATTGACCGGCCGCTACTGGTACATATCTTTGCGAAAGTACTTTTTCAACCATGAAATTTACTAAATCAAAATACATATGTTCTTTGACAGACAAATCTCGTTCTAATTTGCTTCGATTACCAATGTCAAACATCGAAATTGATATTTACTAAATAACTTCAAGATTTTCATTTTCACTACGTTTGTTTTAGTTCCCTAGCAAACCGTCATCGTCGACTAATTCGAAATGCTACTTTATGTATTACAAATAGGTGATAAAAATCTGTTCATCTCATTTTGCGCCGCTGTGTATTGTTTTTTTTTTTTTTTTATTATCACCAATGAATAAAAACCATGCTTGCATGTCTGAAAAAACTTCTAGCAAAGCATTCTTGGCTTGCCTATTTTTTTCAGATACATTTGAGTTATCTGTGACCTCGTTTCGCGAATATCGGCGTGTATCTGAATTTGCACTAAAAATACGACAAATAGTTCTGTGCGACCACGTGCTCGTTCTCATTTTCCGCAACCGTGCGTCTGTCCGCACATTTTCTGTTCGCCGTGTAAATACCGTAGATTACAAATCTGCGTGAGACTTTTCTATTCATATACCCGACGGCCGAGAACTACGCCAATAGTTCATCATATTGCCGTCGGACAATAGAACGTAATTATTATGTCAAATTGGTGTTGTGAGTTGGTGATGGTGTGAACGCTTTTTAGCCTGCCAAAATACCTTAAGTCCTTATCAACGTGGCTGCCCTTTAAAGAAATTAGATTTTTTTTTTTATTTAAATCAACTTATTAAATTTAAAACAGCATTTTATTAAAAAATACTATGTCATCTCATCAACCGACAGCGTGATCACAAAACTATGAAATTTTCATTTACAACTAGTATTTATTTAATATTAAAAGTTTGGACCAGCGGATGGGCTGCTACTCTGATGTGCCCTTTTGACTTGAACAACATATTTACTTTGATCAAAAAATATTTTTTTTTTCACCATGTCCGCTACCAATGTGGAGCATATAGACTCGTAATGGAGTTTATCTCAACATAAGTGTTTCTACGAGAACTGCTTGTTACTCAGTTGCTCAACCTCTTTTTTTCCAAAGAGAGTAGGAATAGAATGATAAGCATTGAATTTTATGATTTACTATGTGTACTATATTTTAATTTCAAGATAAAAGAAACGAGTCACAAAAAAATAATACGAGCCGCGGATTGTGCATCCCTGGTATAAACTAATAAAACATAGAAAATGGCAATGTATATTGTATAGAATACTTGAATATTATAATATATCGATGACCTAGTTTCATAGAACGATAAGTCAAGAAATGATGTTTTGGGTTACATTACCCATTATATTCGAAAAACCTCTCTTCTATAACTCCACAGAAGTACAACAGAAAAATTAACTGGTTTTCTCCCGGTAGGCTGTGTGTGCATAGTTTGTAATAAATAAATATAAACAATCTCTCAGTTCCATATAAATACAACGTGAAATACCGTTTTTTGGTTCTGTCAACGTTGCAATAATTTTGAATTGAATTAAAATAAATGATTGTCTAAAAAGATGAGACAAATAATAATTATCACTTTCCTACAACCCAGCTTAGATGCGTCAAAACTTTTAATTTCTAGTTGTAGTTCCCACCCTTTTCTTGACATCACTGCCGAATGGATATTAGGATCGTGCCCTTGAATTAAAATAAACGACTTTGAATTCCAATAATACAATTATTGTCAATTTCTCTTATGGATTTTGCGAAACGATGGCGCTGATAATTTAATGCCGGCAGTAATTTTATGATGGCCACTGGCATTTCCAAGATCCATTTCAGAACGCACCATTGGTCAGTGATTTCAGTTTCATTTGACCGGATTCGATAATTGGGCAAGGGTTATTCACCAAAGCGCGTCACATCGTCATTAACCTAATCGAATTATCTAACTCGAGTTAACCCTTCAATCCCGAGTGTGCACATCGCTGATATCATTTACTTCAGTTGTGGTAAACTGCACTATGCCAACTTTGGTCACATTGAGATATCGACAGCGAAGTAAACCATGAAAATATCTTTCTTCTGATACTGTAGAAAGAGTCCTCAAGTATGATTAAATCAATGATCTTAACACATAGTAGAAGAAATCAGTGATTTTCTCTCAAAACCTTCATGAATAAGCTATGAACAGCGATCGAGAAAAACTGACATTTTTGACAAATTGACTGACGGTTTGCAAATTGTTTTCGAATTAGAATCTAACAGCTTTCAGTTCGATTTGCAAACAGTTTGCAAACCGTCAGAAGTACGCAGAAGATCAGAGCTACTGTAGTTTACCTCCCATGTAAAGATATGTTATCTTATATCTTTAGTGCACATGATAAAATACACGCGTCTGTCTGTCACAAGATCTCCTCTCAAACGAGAAACAGTAACGACGTGCCATTTGGACATATCATTCTGGCTGACATTTCTAGGTCAACTGTGCTTATTTAAACTTTTAACATTATCTAGCATTAAAATAGCGCCATAATAACCTAACATTAAATGAAATAATGTATGCGCCTTAAATAACGCCACCACAAATATTTGCATTTCTGGTGTCTGCGTTTGGAAAGTCAATACGACCAAGTCGAAGTCGGGCAGTACATTTTCTTATTTTAGTTATATAGCGCAAATTGATATTAGTTTTATAGACGCTTTCGTGTTTCAGTTAAGAGTTGATTGTGGTTTGATAGAAAGAGTTTAAATCTATCCCGGCCGAAGCCGGGTAATAAATAGTTAGTAATATATAAAACACAAAACTCCCGTATCTTTTTTCAAAATTCTCAAACGCCGTCGGCCTGGCGTCTTGAACTTTACAAAGTTAATTTTATTCGACAAATCCGGGTGTATATTAAATTTTAGATTGAACGAAGATTGAGAGTCGATATTTTAATTATGTCTAAGTATTAGTAAAAATCTGAAGGAGAATATCGACAAACCAATTACAATGAAAAACAGACGATCGTCTTCAGGAGTACAGCAATGAAAAGCGTGTCCGTCCCTGCCGGGTTAACGATGCACCGGCGGCGATTTGTTACTGCTATGTTTTTGTGTAATATACATACGTGTAATTTAATTAACATAATGGCTACGCGTACATAGCAACAAAAAATGGTTAATTGGTTTATTTAATTACATTTGATGTGTGGTAATGGGTCGTGTAATTAAGGGAACGTCAAATGATAATGAACAGGCAGTGACTGAAAATGAGTACATAAAACTCTTTCGCTATTGGTTTATATTGTGGGGTTGATGTAATTTCAATTCATTCCTTCCCCTGGGTAACATTTTACTGCTCATACCAACTCGACCCCTAATAACGTATTTTTGTTCATGGATTAATTGTGTTTATGATTAATTATCTTCTGTTCCGCTGTGTTGGGTACAAATCAGAGCTAACGGTATTAATTTCTCTCGTTCCCAAACAACTGCACCTCTTCATGAAGGTAGTTGCCTTTCTTCTTCTTATACTAAGCGCTACAGTCCGGGGTGAACCTTGGCCTCTTTGACCGATTTCCTCCATTCCACTCAGTACTCTGCCCTCCTATACCAGTCGCTGACCTCCAGCACTCACAAGTCCTATGATACCCCATCTAGGGTATCCAATCTCGGGATTTCGGGAGTGATTTATTATGAATCCCGGGATCCCGGGATTGAGATTTTCTCACCGAGGAATTTGAAATCCTCAATTTGCTATACTTTTTCCCGGAATCTCACGGAAACTCGTTTTTTTTTTTTTTAGCTCACCGAGGAATTTGAAATCTCCGATTTGGTATACCTTTTCCCAGAATCTCACAAAAACTCGTTTTTTTTTTTAGCTCACCGAGGAATTTGAAATCTTCAATTTGCCAATTTCGTGTAAATTTCGAGAATTTGCTCAAAATTTCTCAATCCCGAAATCCCGGGATCGCGGCCATCTCAATCCCGGAATTTCGGGATCAGAAAATTGAACGGGATTACGGTATCCCGGATCCCGGGATTGGATGCCCTAACCCCATCTATCAAGCGAAGTCGCGTTCTTCCCTGAGGGGTAGAAAATGTGAGACATACTGGACTGTCATTATGACGTATTCTCTGATAATTAACATTGAAATAATTTATTTTTTAAAATTTCATGTTTATAATATCTTCATTAAAAGAATGTCATTATTTAAGATACATTCGAACAACTATCCACTAGTACGGTAATAGTGAAATTATACCACGACGAGATTATGATGCAGTGCAATTTGTTGGCGTGATATAAATAAATATGGTCTTATCTTTTGTCAAATTTTCGTGACATACAACTTTGTCATGCAATAGTGGCCTATATCAGTTCTTCTCAAACTGTGGTACGTGAATGTTTTCAGTTAATTTGCTTGAAACGGAATTTAATGAAAACAGTATTTAAGCGAGAATATTCATCGATTGCGCAATTCACATTCCTTTCGCGACTAAATACCTATGTGGAACAGCATTTTTGTCATTACTTTTAATAAAAAATAAGTACAGGTCGTGCCTTAGCGACCTTGAAAGATTCCTTGATAGTAAGCATTTCTGACATTGAACCAGCTATTGATTTTTAATGTAAAAACATGCAGATGGATGCGATATTCTTTTTTTTAAATTATTTATGAGTAAGTTCATACTCTTTGAAGTATAAACATGTATGTATTTTTTTAAATTCCATGTCCGCTCCCAATGTGGAGCATATGTCCAACTAATGGAGGTATCTCAACAGAAGTTTTTTCTACCAGAACTGTTTGTTAGTCAGTCGCTCAACCCCTCTTTTTCCAAAGAGACTAGTAGAGATAGACGGGTAAGGCTAGGACAGAACTAGCGATTAACTAATCGCTCTCGCTACGCCCAGTTATTGAAGAATCGGAAGGGTGAGAGGGAAGTTTTAGACATCATAAACACCCATGCCTTCGAACGAAAATCGAAAATTGCCTTCCGTACTGGGATTCGAACCCGTGAGATCCGGCACGGAAGCCAACAACGCTAACCGCTGTCACATAGGACCCTGCCAATGTATTAATTGATCCCGAATAAAGAATATTTTATCGACTAAAATCTCATTTTCTTTTTTTTTCCGTCGATAATTGTTTTAGATTTGGGGGGCCGTGGTTTGAATAAGTTTGGGAAGCACTGACCTATATAAACACTGTTGCGTGGGCTTTGTAGGCGAGCGCCTCGTACGCTCCTCCGTGTCCCTAATGCAACATACGCGAGGGGTCACGTACATTAACATTATCGCAACGGGGTCCTTGAACCAGATTATTTGGTTTCGCGAGGGTCCACCGCTTTTGTTTGTTTTTTTTTTGCCCTGGATTAACACGTGCTCACTGAAAGTGTCCCGTAGTCGAATTGTCGATGCTTTCGTTCGTCATTCTCGGTTGCGCGGTAAAGGATTCTATTCCCCCAATGGAACTTTTGTAGATTGATTTTCTAAATCGATTGTAGGTATGTGATGTTATTAAAATTTCCCACCCAAACCCTAACGCGAGCGATCACATATTTATGTTAGAAAATCTGGAGATTTTACAAACAGGAAACAATAAACACAAATTAAAGCCGGAGTCTACTCCACAACCCCGAAAATAATGTAAACGGTTTTTTTTTATTGTGTTAACAGTCAATACTTAGTGAAAAGTCATGTTAAAAAAATTAAATATGCTGAGAACTTGATTCACCCGCCACGAGCAATTGCAATTGATTGCTGTAGTGAAAACTGATTTATATATAGTAAAAGTAATTCTTGGCAGCACAACAAAACGAGTCAAAACAGACGGTTTCAGTCGGAAAAAAATTAAGCTTCCGGAAACGATCGCTCACGAGATCAAGACGCTGCGTAGGTCTTCAGATGAATCCGGAGAGGAGTGGGCAGACGTCACCAGGCAGAGCCGCGCCAGATCTTGGACCAACTGGCTGAGAAGAGCATGGCGAGCCCCCTCAACCGAGGACTGGCGAAATAACTCTGAAAAAAATTTTGCGCGTTGACAGTGTTGGATTTGAGCCACGGCAGAGTTATGATGACTGTGAACAGACCAGTGCCAATGACATTGTATTTATATAATAACAACAGCGAGGCCCCGATTTTACGCTCGTAAAATTTATTCTTTTCCTCAATTTACGTCTGAAATATTCAATTGCAATTAGGTTTATAAACAGATTTAACGGCAATCATTGAACAATTGAAATTCGTTCGTATACAAAAACACCTGTTCGATAAAGGACTGTCCAGTGAAGTCGCGGATAACTCAATCTTACCAATTCTAACAAAATTAGACAGGCTATTATATCATCTTCGTTGGTTTTTGTGACGGATCTCACGGGTTTGAATCCCAGTACGAACAGCATTTTTTTCAATCGAATAATCGTCGAAGGCATGGGTGCTTGTGATATTTAAAAATTCTAACCCAACCTTCGAATCATAAAATATCGAGGCGTTATAGCTAAACACTTGTGTTGTCGTAACCCTATCCTTTCTATCCCCCCACTCTCTTCGAAAAAAGTGAGGTTGAGCATCTGAGTAGGAGGCCATATGTCTCACATTGAGAACGGACATGGATTAAAAAATACACTCTTGATGGCCTACAATAACATCGTTATGCGGTCCTATTTTCATGCAGCCACTTCTTATTTCTTATGATGAGATATTGTGATGATATTTTCGGAAAGCATGGCCGTGATGAGATTCCTACTGTCTCGTAATCGATCACCCATTCATTATTTACCATTTTGTATACATTTAGATAGGATTTGCAATTCATTTGTATTTTTTAATTCATACATTAAGGTCATTTACAATTTTTTTTTCACTCTTTTTGCATGTATTTTTTTGGTTCATTAAAAATCTTCTAATCGAGATTTCACTGTGGCTTTGGTTGTTTCAAATACATCGACTTGAATTAATTCTAATAATATTATCACGTGAGGCCAGAAGAAAATAGCTTCGAAATGGGAGTAAAATAAATTACGGCACCAAAGAAAAGCGTAGCATAGCGATTAGTCCGCGGTATAATGATAGGGATTTGTTTTCATGAGAGCTACTAAGGCCGACTGACGTTATTATGTGTGTTTTTAGATGTGTATTACACAACTCGTTAGTGACCATTGTAAAATCATCACGGCGGAGTCAGGGTCGTCACGAATTTTTAAAGTTTTTTTTTATCTGGCCGAATATAACTATTTTCTTACAATTTTATTTATCCATCACCCTGATTACTTATCCATCAATATATAATAATGACGCATGGTAATCGGGAAATTATTTTTAACCAATCCTCTTTTCTCAATGTCAGTGTAATGACACAAAACATTGTTTTGAGATAGATACGGTCGCCTGTGCCGCGCATACAATCGAATGTTGGCTAGCGTCTGTGTATTCAACACGTGCCAGGCTATACACGTATAGCGGGCGGCCGTCTATGTGCGGGATTTTGGCGCCCTTTGAATTTTATCACTTGGTAACTACTTGTCAGTTCAAGTTCACCCGTGCACTTGAACGTCTGAAGATGCCGAAAGGCGAAACCCAGGTCGTTAGTGACAAAACCTGTGAGAATGTACATAGTTTGAACGATTCAAAGTTAAGTTATTCATTTGTTTTTGATCATAACTGCCAACGAAATTGTCTTAGTTTGTATTCTTTAAATATCGACATAAATAAATGTAATATGAGTGAGCTTGATTTTTCAGCCAATAAAGCGTGTTTAATTAATTAAATCTATCATTCTGCATTCATAACTCAAAACAACCAATTTTTACATAACGTTTTTGGCAGTATACCAACGATATTATTTACATCATTTATATGATTTCTAACGTATGAACTCTACATTAGTTGTTTTCACCTAAGCTGGTTGGTATCCCATTATTCTTTCAGCTTTGTTAGTCAATTGATGGCTCTCAATAAAATCTGTTTTTTTATAATTGAATAGGAAAATAGGGATTGCAAATACAATACCTTGATCAAATACCTTCGTTTTGTAAAATTACATTAGAAAGATAGCTAATAACCAATCGCTCTGCGTAGAGAGCAATGGAAGGAATTGTTGAACATATATGTAGTTATAGGACAGTCAATAAGGGATTAGAGTCACGGATCGTAAATATAAAGCAAAGCACGTTGTCACTTAACTACGACGACTCTTATTTGAAATAGAATACATGCATTTGATCTTATAATTATGGAATCTGAGTGATCATTTTTGAAAGTGAGATTTTACTCAAAGGAAAAACATAACCTTACATAACCCATGCTAAACATGTTTCGATACGTTTTCAATGATAGTAAATGTGAAAAGTCTCTTATACTGTGACGCAGAGATAGTTCTTCGGTCACGATATTGATTGTGCATAATATACATACATACGCATAGAACTTTTCAGGATCTCCCCTGATAATATCAAGGGTCAGAAAAACCCACTCAGGAATTCACTGAAAGATGCAAGATATTGTACTAATATCCTTTATCCTTACGTACGTGGGTTTGCGTCGATCTATGCGAAACAATACTGCAGAG
Source organism: Himalopsyche tibetana (assembly GCA_030503985.1). NCBI lineage: Eukaryota > Metazoa > Arthropoda > Insecta > Trichoptera > Rhyacophilidae > Himalopsyche > Himalopsyche tibetana. The sequence goes on along the minus strand of JAPJYX010000011.1, from coordinate 3,877,348 downwards.
TTTTGTCGTATAGAGACAATTTTAAACTGAGATGTGAATAATTTGCTTTGCTCGAAACAGTATGGCGAATAGTGATGATAATTTATTCATGTAATTTAAATTCTTCCAGATTGATCAGTTAGTGAATTAAATATGTTGATTTGTGTTTTTTCCCATTTTCTTTAAACGACACAAGCTTCAATGTAAAGCATGCTGAATATTCAACGATAGTCCAAGGATGTAGGATAGAGAACCCGAGGAGAGGATAGCCTGTTAGTCAACCGCTTACTGAATGTCCTGGGGTTTCGAAGTCTTGATTGCGAAACGTAATTAAGGAGCAAACATTCAAAAAGTGTTTTGTCACAAATTTTAAAAAATGGCGTTTTATATTAATTCTGATAGCCCATAATAAAACCTATGAATGGAAATCAAAATAAGTGTTTAAAAAGGTTTTTTTTCATATTAAAATGAAATCATAAAGTTGACACATTCATACAAACTGTCATTTTTGCAACACTTAAATCATCATTTTCCAAGCTTTGTATCTGTGTGTCAAAACACTTTTTGAATGTTTGCTCCTCAATTGTGTCGCAATGCCTTTGAGGATATTAACACAAGCAGTTTCGTATATATGTATATTGAATTTCTTGATGTCGCTTCCTTTTCATATCATCCATTTTAACATAGTTTATTCGGTTAAGTTATGAAATAAAAAAGCTAAATCTTCGGCCGAAACAAATTCCAGACCAAATCAAACCGGCGTGAGAATAGCACACCCGGCTGCGCAAGTTTCACGGTGTGCGCATATTACCCACTCTTTGAATATTTCATCAATTTCCTCGCTTTTCCGTAGTGTGTTATGATAAATTCAACCAACCGAAACTGGAAATCTAATTGTTTGGTGTAGACAATTTGGTTACTTAGCTGTTAGTAATAATCATTGTTTAAACACGGGCAGCTTGGCTAGTTTGGCCAAGTCGGATAACCACTCTTATCTAGATGCTAGGTAAAAAAAAACGTGTATACATATATATAATATTGATTAAATTAACCTTCGAGTTCCTATGATGTGCATTCAAATTGCAAAAGTCTTCTTACTTTTTACCATTCGCTAAATATCAATAGTATCTACTTATAGCTGAAAATTATTGATATCTTCAATAAATGCAATGGAAAATTTGTCTGGGTCACTTTGTACCCCGTCGCTCGTCGATCCTATTTTCGATGTTTCGGTACTCAAATAAAATTATTTGATTTTTTAAAGAGACCCATCATGACCCATAAAAAAACTGTATAGTTACAAAGCTTCGTGAAAATTTAACTGTTGTTTCAAATCATTGTAATAGCATTATATATTGTTTTAATATAATAAAAACAAATGTCGGATCCTATAGCGCAGAGGTTAGCGTTGCTGGCTTCCGCGCCGCATCTCACGGGCTCTAGTCCCAATGTGGACAGCCTTTTTTTCGATCGATTTATCGATTTCTATTCGAAGTCATGGGTGTTTGTGGTGTCTTTATTTCCCTCCCATCCTTCCCATTCTTCAACAACTGGGCGTAGCGAGAGCGATTAGTTAATCACTAGTCCTGTCCTGTGTGGTCGAGTTGTCAACATTGTTGGCTACCGCTACGGAGGGCACGGGTTCGAATCTTAGTACGGGCAGTTTTATAAATTGATTTTTCAATCGATTTATGAATTTCTGTTCAAAGGCATGGATGTATGTGATGTCTTGAATTCCCCCCTCACCCATCCTATTCTATGAACTACTTGTCCTGTCCTAGCCCTTAACTTCTATTCCCACTCTCTTTGGAAAAAGAGAGGTTGAGCAACTGAGTAACAAGCAGTTCTCGTAGAAAAATTTCTGTTGGGATAAAATTAGGAGTCCATATGCTCCATATTGGGAGCGCGGACTACAAGACAGTTATTCAATTAATATTTGATCGGTCCTTGCAGCCTTTGAAATTTCCGCGCAGGTAACCTCTTGTCTTATACGGAGCATTGGTCGTAGCCTTATCCTTCTATCCACACTACTCTCTTTGGCAAAGAGAGGTAAGCTATTGACTAACAAACAGTTCTCGTTGAAAAAAATCTGTTGAGGTACCTTCATTAGGAGGCCATGGAGCGGACATGGAAAAAAATACATTTTATATTTTGCTGAATTAATTTTAATTCTTATGGCCTCATTTTATTGCCCGCTCCTACATGTCGTAATTTTCCCGGGAAAATCTCGGAATATTCGGTGTATTTATTTCCCGCTGTCCCGGGAATCACGAATTACCGGGAAATGTGAAACCCTACACACGGCGTGCTTCGGAGGCTATTTTTCTCGAAGCGAGGTGCATCTTGTGTTTTCGCATGGTCGTATCATTACTGAACACACAATCGTATTTGACAAACGCCTGGGTACATAATGCGCGACGGCAATCGCTGTTATTTTTAGATAATGAATGAGAGAGGCGTCTCGTTTACTACGGGGCCACACCGCGATGCGGTTTCAATTCCGTTATTAATATTCCAGCGGAAGGTAGTAAACTCAAGTAAGTTATGCGGTAAAAACTAAGGTTTGTATGTAGATAGCAGGGCTTATGCAAAAACCGACTTTTGAAGAAACCGGTTGTCGAATGTCAATATTGTTCGAAAACCGTTTTTATCCGGTTTTCGAAGTTTTACAAGAAATGGGTAATTCAATTGAAATAGCGAGAAAAGGTTCATTTTTTTATGTTGTTTATTTATATATATATAAATGCACAACAATAAATTATTTAGTGTTACTCTTCAGAAAATATAATTTAAGAAAACACAAAGCGTCCACTGATCGTTTTGTATCAAAATTTCCTGATATCGAAAATACCCCTTCGCTGGGTAATGATGTGGGGCATATGGTCTTTAAGCGATCAAATAAAAGATCCAAATTTTCTGTCCTTGTGTTTATAGACGCGTTTAGGGAAAATTTCTGCACAACCGGTTACGAAGATGAAAAACCGACAAGCCCTAGTAGATAGTGATGTTCATTCATATAAAAAATCCGCTCACAAAGTGAAGCACAATCGCGGACTCCTGAAAGAGTTTATCTAAACGAATCTGCAATTTTGAATCTGTTTTTGTTCAGTTTCTCAATATTGAAGAGATTAAGGATATAAGAATAGAGCTAGATCAAGACTAGTGACTAACTGATCACTCTTTCTTTTTGCCTGATAAAATGTTTCGTGATTCATGCCTAATGTAGGCATTAAGGGTCGACAAAAGATGTCCTAAGTAAACTTTTCGGAATTGTTCTCAATAACTTTGAAATGCGCCGGTCATCATTGCGGTTGTACCGACCCGAAATATTCAGGCATAACCAACGAGCTGAAACAAATTTTCCGTCAGGCAAACTGACGGCAGTCTCCATGTTTGGTCGAAATATTATAGTGTAGGGTTGACATTTCCGCTTAATAAGGCTCTAGCATGAATTAAAATCGAGTTTGTAACAAATTTGACAGTTATTAAAAACGGATTTTACAAAACAATTCAAATTATATTAAAATGTCATGATTTATTCTAATAAAAATAGTCAATATTATTTTTATTAGACGTTTTATCTATAAAAGAAAAATAAACTCTTAATTGTTTTGATAATATTTTGGAATTATGAAAACTGCCGCCTTTGTTTCACGAGCCTTCAAGGGTTAAGTTAAAAAAAATAGTAACCAACTGCAAATTTGCAGAATGGAGTTATTGAGCTTCAAAGTTTGGACGTGTTCTTAGATACTTCGATGTAAATGTTGTGAATGTACTTGATTATGTTAAGATGTTAACCATTCCTTACATCACTTGTAAATTTAGCATACCAGATACTCTGTTCTTGATTCTTTAGTCATAACAAAAATTATGGCTTTTAGAGAATTTATCCGCTAAACAAAAAGGAAATAATGCAAATAAAAAATAAACTAAGTAAAATTTCAGTTTGATATTCGTAGGAAATTAAAATTTTGACTTGTTTGAATTCATAACTCAAAATACCTAATAACGTTAGTTGGTTCCCTTTTGCTTAACTCGACCTTTTTCTCGTAGAGAAATTAATTGTGGATAAATATGTGTCAGCTATACGGAATTTTAATTGCCTTTATTTAGTTTTAATGAAATTTAGCTTGCGGCTCGTTTTCTACTTTGACAGCATGGCGCCTATCGTACTGTCGCACTATTTTAATTTGGTGAATCATTGACAAATTTTAAATTAATTATCGAAGGTCACGATTAATTGGGCAATATGCGTAAACGGCATTTTATGGTAGTAGGCAAGTATGACAAATAAATTCGCAATTACTTTCACCATATTTATTTCATCACCGTTGAGTTATAATATTACGGTACTGCGCGCTATGCCGTCGTTCTTTTCGAGTAAACCGATGCTTCTTGAATATTTTTGTGTCAATCGTGTGCAATAGAACAATTTACTGTAAAAAAATCTGTTAAACAATAAAAATAAATGGATGCGAATTTGTATTTGGTTTTTTGATCAATTCCGTCGGCATAAAACTGCGGGATTTGGAGGCCCCAGTTACAATGTTGGTAAAAAATATTCATTGTCGCTGGGTGTTGGGAAAACCGCAAAAAATGTAATTACTGACACTTCATCGATAAAACAATGATAAGTGTTATCAAAAATACACTAGCCCTTTGGCGGAAAGTGCGATCGTATACGCTTGTATGAACGAAGCGATACACATATAAATTACCATGGACTTATTAAGTAGGAATATAAGTACATATTATGTAATATATCATAACATGAAACGGATGGCAATAATGTTGTATCATTTGTATGGAATTCTAAGGGAACATCACATACACACAGTGGTGCATGTTTTTTTTTTAAAGAATCGTTGTCTAAGTCTGTCGCTTAACCTTACTCTTCGGATACATGGTGTTGGCTAATCGCTCTTTATACGTTACGCTTACAGCAGTGCTTTCAATCGAACTTGCCAGTGCAGCTGAAAATGAAGTGTAACCCGGTGGGATGCAACTATTTTTTTTTTTCAAAAAAAATCCAAACGTTATATACAATATGTCAATTTTTTAAATTATTTGTTTCTGAATTACCTCCCAACCATCCGACCCAAAAAAATGAAGCGTAGCGAGAGCGATTAGCTTACCACTCGCTAGTTGTAGCTCTATCATTCTATCCCCACTTCTATACTCTCTTCGAAAAGTAGTGGTTGAGCAACTGAGTTACAAGCAGTTGTCAGGGCAGTGACATAGTTAGAAATTTGGCACCCTCATGCAAATGTTATGCAAGCCGCATTTGTTATATTGAGTATGCATAAATTTAAGCTTACATTTTTTGTGTGATCCTCATGACTGCTATGAGGTAGCTACGCCGCTGTCTCGTGGACCCGGCTTAAAATATAATAAAAAAATATTTTGTATTTGCGTTCAAACTGCTATTATTTGTCAGTCTTGTCATCAAATAATATTTCTCAACCAATTAGCAATAATATTTATACTGTAGTTTTTATGTCGGCGCTATTGGTCTGCGAAATATTTCGTCTGTTTTCTTTGCCCATCCGCACATACGTAAAAAGTAATTCGATTTTACCGGTTTACACGATTGGGCGTTAGGAAAGTGTGAAAACATCTATGACTTGTTACGCGTCTCGATAAATAAATTGACAATAGTCACTTTGTATATCACCCACAGGACTGATGAAATAATATTAAAAAATTACATAGCTTACTGTTAAAAATGACAGCAGAAATGTTCATCACACTGTCTCAATGGTGAAGACCACTGCGACAACCGGTCGAGTTTTCCTCGTACCGGATATCGGTCCAATTTCCCAGTTGATTTCCCAACACGCAGTTATCATTCCACGCCTGCAATTCAATGTTTATTGACTTGTGAAGTGTCTCGAATTTGAACAACTTTAATTTCATTCACCTGTCGTCTTGTTGTCTCATTACGTGTAATGGTGAATCAATCGCTTTTAAGTTTGGTATTCAACGCTTGACGTCAATTTACAAAATAGCCATTCTCGTTGATATTCTCTATCAACTGAATGGATTTGGCCACTGCTTGAATATATTTATTGACTTGGTAGAACTCCATTATAATAGGGTAAAAATAGCAACGTATTATGAGGAGCAAACATTCAAATTCAGTGTTTTGTCACAAATTTTGAAAAATGGCGTTTTATATCAATTCTAATAGCTTATAATAAAACCTATGAATGGAAATCAAAATTAGTGTTCAAAAAGGTTTTTTTTCATATTAAAATGAAATCATAAAGTTGACACATTCATACAAACCGTCACTATTGCAACACTTAAATCATCATTTTCCAAGCTTTGTATTTGTGTGACAAAACACTTTTTGAATGTTTGCTCCTCATTTAGTTCTAAAGTTGTTATATTTATTGGTTGATAGCTATTTCGGCGTTCGAAATCGTCATAACTATGAGTAAACTTACTCATGAACTTATTCACTCTAAAATCCTAATTCAAATTACAATTATAATATTAAACTTATTAAATATGAATAGTATAGGGGTGGGGAACCTTTTCTTCTCTAAAGGCCGCATTCATTTTTCTGATTCGGCGTAAGGCCGCAGTAAACATTGACTGGGGAATCTTTGTCCGGAAACAAGAATTTACAGTCAGAATATGTCAGGAATTTACGAATTTACTTACATTTACAGAATTGGCCAGAAGGTCGCACCAGAGTAGCCAAAAGGCCGCAGGTTCCCCATGCCTGATCTAGTGTTTCAAAGATCCATCATCATACAGTTCATCACCGCTGTTAAAATCCCTAATGTAATTAATAGTAAATATCAGTGTAATTTATCCTAATTTACCTTGAAAAATCCCATATTGTTTATTGGTTTTCTAAATACTAAAGCCATAGTCAATACATTTAATGTTATGTAATTAATAATAAATATCAGTTTAATTTATCCTAATTTATCCTAATTATATATTATAGTCATATTTAATTAGTGTAATATTATATTTGTAATTTGAATTAGGATGTTAGAGTGAATAACATCATGCATTGTGTATCTCTTCGGATCCCCCGGATTGTCTACGAAACTTTTTTTTTTTGAAACCCGCTCACCGGGTAATTTGAAATCCTCGATTTGCTACACTTTTTCCCCAGATTGTCTCCGAAACTCCTTTTGTTGTTCAAATCCAAAATCGAAAAAAGTTGGCGACCCCCGCGTTGGGAACCCGTGTATTATAGGGTAATTCGCCACTGCATGCACTCTAGTGTGCATGGAGAAAAGAAAACAAATATTAGCTCAACCGTTCAAATTAAGTTGATAATTAGTGTCCTGTGTTTAATTTGTATTTTGTGAGCCCAATACTTTATGTATAGTTAATAGAAGGAATGCGTCCAGATTTTTAAAACAGGTATATGAATTTACAAAGGGGAAATCTAATGCCCATCTCTGCCTGGGTAAAACAATCGACTCGTAAATAGTGTTCTGATTGACGTTTAAAAAATCAAAGCGTTAAAATTTGAGCCTTGTCGAGCTTCAAAGGTGTCGTGTTGCATTAATTAAACCGCTCATTCGACACTGTCGGCGTGATGAAGTGTGTCGAGTGCGTCGGTCGACTAGCACTCGACTGGCTTGCCCTCTCGTCGGCATAATTATTACGCTCGTCGGAAGCACTGTCGTTATCTCTAGACTAGCCGCGTAAACGAGCTCGATAGCGGGAGACGCACTATCCACGCAGCGGCTGGAAATCCGTGAAAAGCGGCCGCGGAAATTTGTTACCTTACTTCGAAAAGGTTCTAACTGACATTTTAGCATAAAATGACCTTTTTTGTCGAAACATGTTGTATTTGCCACAATCTAACATATAGAGTAATTTCAGAGAATATTTTTTTCTCTTAAATTAACAAGGGGCTCACCGGTCTTAGTAAAAAATAACTCTGTCGATGTTTTATATTCATAAAAAAACGTATTTTTTGAACCTTAAAATTACGATGGTAAAAAAACATACCTTGGTTACTTTAATCGTGTCTAACACAAGCTTAACATGCAGTTGATAACATAAATTGTTTACTTACGAGGTGAACGCTTTCAAATCCATTACGCTCTCTGATTCGTTCATTCATTCAACGAAAACGTATTATAAACTGCACTTACATAGCAATCGAACTTTTCGTTCTACCAAAAATGTAGCTTAAAGCAGTGGGATTCGCGACAGTTCTATTATTTCCATATGAGTCATTTTCGTATACAGCTGAACCTCTTATAACGAGCTTAATTCGTTCCAGAACCATACTCGTTATGTGAAACACTCGTTAAGCGACACAATTTTTCCTATATAAAACAATGTAAAATACAATAATGCGTTTTATGCCGGAAAAAAATCATTATTAATTATTAAAGTAAAATTACATGCTTATAAATTGTCAAGGAGCGTAACAACCTGGAATGCGATTTCGATTTGCAAAAAACGATAAAAAATCGACTAGCTTATTATTTATGACGAATAATTTATTATTTTTTACTAGCAGACATTTGTTTTTGCCGACGCTTCAAAATTTGGTGAAAATGTGACAGTATTATCATTGAACAAATTTGTAAAACGTATAGCCGCCTCTTTATTAGGGTGATGCTTCTCAATGTACGATGCAACAGTTTCCCATGCTTTCAGCATTTCTCTTATTGCGCCAGAATATTATTGCTCTGCTACTTCCTCCTCATCCACTAACAAAGTCTCCTCCATAACTTCTTGCTGTGAAAAACAATGCAAATCCGTAAGATTTTCGGTGGTCAGCTCTTGACTGTACTCTTTCACAAGCTCATCAATATCGTTGTTATCCACTTCCAGTCCCATGGTATTGGCCAAAGATACAATCTCGTTGTCTGTAGACTCCACAGGTACTGTTTCAAACCACTTAAAATCACATTTGACAACGCTCCTTGGCAAAGCTCCTTCCAAGCTGAAGTGAGGGTTCTTTTGGTAACCCCTTCACACGCCTTGCCAATCATCTTGAGGCAAGAAACGATGTGAAAGTGATCATTCCAAAACTCTGCGTCACTCGTTATGCGAAATATCGCTCGTTAAAGGATCATTTTTTTCACAGTCTGTTTTGCTCGGGAATTACTCGTTATAAGAGGTTCCACTGTAGTGCAAAGATTATGTCGTTTAGATTCGTTCGTTTGCGAATGACGCATGTCTAGTTGACATAGTATTGCATAGTGTTGTCTTCCTAGTAATCCTTATCAAAATATTACTCAAATATTTGTAACAAAACGTTTTTCATACATTTAGCTTGCGTAACCTTCATGCGGTACTATTTTGGTCCACAAAAAAAACAAAGCGCTCATTGAGCGAAATAAACGTATGTGAGAAAAACTTATTTTTTTGGTATCCTAGCTTTTAGATGTGTTTGTATCGCGTGGACTTATTTATAATTCGGCCTTGTTACGCGAGGTAATGGTATCTGACAATTGTATTTTTATAATGAATCAGTCGAAGTGTAAATGGTAATTTTGTTTTACGATAAATATATTTTTTTTTTGTTTTATTCGAAATTTTACTTTGGGATTAAAAAAATAGTCCGCAAATACAACTGAGCATTCATTTTAAATTACTTTTTTTGTCTCGCGAAAAGAATTATTATTACTTATGGTTATTATTTGAGTCGGTCGCCGTAGCCGAGCTGGTTTTCTTACCAGCAAGTGTTTGTATCGAAATTCATTGATGTATTTCATATCCGACCATGAAAACGTTTTGATAGAGCAATACACTATCGATAATAAATTTCTAGACACTGCCTTTATATCCTTACACTCTGACGAAGGTAAGGAAGTTAAACGAATCACTTACAATCGGTTTTCGTAATCCTCCATAAAAATTACTCTGCTTAAATATTATCATTTATGCAGTCATAGTTACTATCAATTATTTTAATATAGGTTTACATTATGCATGGGCAAACAAAGTGTTCTTTTGCGGCCCAATGTTCAATCAATTAATTGTTTGTTTTCAGAGAATCGCTTATTTACCATGTTAAAACAATTTATCCGCGATGATAAATATTTTAATTATATCTAAATATAGTATTTAACGTGTGACCCATGATTCATAACGACTTGTTTGTGTGGCCCTTCAGTCAAAAATCCCAAGCCTGCCTTATAATATTATGGATTAATATGATTTTATACGCCAGACTAAATATATTTTACTTTCATAGCGGAATGTGCCGCTAACACAACCCAATCACAAAGTTAAACGCGTTTAAATACACTCTATTTCAACCCTTGTTAGTAAGTATTGTCGTATTTGGTAATTCAGGCATGGCCAACCCGCGGCACTTTCTGCACCTCGAGAACCTTAAATGTTAACAGAAATATATTCTCGGTGATATATTCAGTAACGTAAAACGGCTGGCAATGCGCATTACATCAGCTTTTAGGACTGCTTATCGCTGATAATCGTTCTTTACAAAATTAAATGTAGTAGAAACGAAGTGTCGCAGCAGGTTGCTCGATGAAAACACAATCAATCAACTGCAATGCGCGTCCAAATTATTAGTTGGCATGGAATCTAAGATATCAAGCAATATGCCAAAACAAGTGTCATATTAATCATAGAAGATAAAGGTTGGACACGCCTGGGGTAGTTGTCTGGCTTCCCGGCAACCAACTAGTTTACTTTTTGTTTTGCCACGTTGTTGACAGACATTCAATCAACACATTCCCTTTGACCTCTACTATTTTTTTTTGCAATTCTGTTCAGTGAATAAATAGATTTCATGCCATGCCTTACGCTCGTTTTGAAAAAGATCATTTAGATTTAATATGTTATTAATTAGTATACTAGTTGTAATTTAACACATTGCACTTAGATCCTGTCATACTTAGGTTTATATAAGACTATCATAATAATATTCGTCATTTAACTTTGATAAAATGTATGATCTTGCTTTCTTTATACTTAGTTATATTTCTATAATTATATTTGAAGTATTATAATTAAAGATTACATTCGCTAGAAATTCATTTAACTTCGTATATTTTATTGTATATCTTTCGACTACTTTCGTTTTCGTATCTAAAGGTTTTTTTTACCCTTATTGAATAGTTATGTCACAATTAAAACACTGTTTATTAAAATACCGACCCGTTATAGGCAGAAAATTGTAACCGACAATTTATCAATTTTACAGGATAAGTTTTTTTTTCAATTGCACACTCTTACGAAGTTCGATAAACGAATTCCTTAAATGCGGTTAGTAAATACTAAATAGAAATATATGGTCGATGTCTAGCATGTCTAATGATAATATACTGTATACTTTCAGTTCTCTAGATCAGCGTTACTCAACCGGGGTCCACGTGGAACAAACGACATCGAGTTAAAACGTTAAAATTCACATGCCCTAACAAATATCAGGCTGACGAGATAACGTTATTAAATATTGGTTTAAAACGCATTTTACCTAATTGTGTCACTTACTTGAAATTCGTGATCGTGATGTCTTGCCGATTACGGGTCGATATGCTTTGATTAATGTTGGTGATGGAAGTACTAAAGCAAGTTTTCAATTCAAAATGATAATTAATCGTCACTGTTTTCAATTTATTGCATTGTTTTAAAATTGATAATTAATTTTGCACTGCAGGAATTGTCTATTTCAACTTAATATAAAGTGCATATTATATAGTAAGTATCAATGAACATAACTTTACTGTTGAAAACAGAGTCACTTGATAATAATTGGAGAAGTCATTACTATGTGGAGTGGCCAAAGTCCGTGTCTAAAATAAATTGCCATGTCTATTTTGATGAACTGCCGCAGTGATCGCCAACCGTCGACCGAGTGAATATATTAGTGCGGTGCCAAATAAGAAAATGGATCTGAAACTAATTTGATCACTTTGATGTTGCTAACTGTCAATTCTCGGAAACAATGAGTGCTATAAAGATTGGTAAATGATCCTCATCGTTCCTTCCTTAACTATTACCTTTTAGCTTGATACATTATTGATATTCAATAAATATGCAATACAGCTACTTTGATGCATACTATCTTCTAATTAAGTCGGTTGGAGTTTTCATTAGGAAAGTAACAGCGGTGGGCTGCCGATATGTTAACAAGGGGCTATTCGTGATGTTCTGTGGAAGAGATGAATATGTTTATCACTCTTGTAGAATTGTACGCAATACTTATAGCAATCGAACCTTACTTAGCATACTTATATTATGTAAAAATACGCAATATGCCGTAAAACATATAGCTGAAAAATGTATTCAGTTATATCAGATACCAACAGCTAAAATTCCAAGATTAATGCAGAACCAGGGACTTCATTCTTTTCGTTACCAACTCTGTGTTTTAAACGTCAAACATAAGCCGTCGTTGATATTATTTAGGTTAGCAATTATAGTTTAACAAGGTGCTCGCGCGAGCCCTTTCGAATCCCCTCCGAGCCCATACAGTGGGAAAACGGATGAAAAATCGTTTTCGCTACGCAATGCTACGAATTGGAGACGGAAATAGACTGCAGTGTTCGATTTGAGTATACACACATATGAGGTTTTTGACAAATGCCGTTAAATATCAGTTCTGATAGTCCATGATAAAATCTATGAATGTAAATCACAATAAGTGTTCAAAAAAGGTTTTTTTATATTAAAATTAAATTATTAAGATGACACATTCAAGCAAAACGTGATTTCTCCAACACTAAAATCATCATTTCCCAAGCTCTGCATTTGTGTGACAAATCACTTTTTGAATGTTTGCTCCTCATGTATGACTCATTTACTATACCTAACATTTTAACATGCTTGTATACATATACGCCGATTTTTTAAAAAATAATAATTGTGTGCCCTCTATCGAATTCGTGCGCCGATCCGACGCATAATGTGTTGGTATTTTTGCCCATGCATGGTAAAGATTACTGTGCACTTGTTCATTAACATATATAATATAATGGATAAGATAACGTATCTCTCAATAATAGATGTCGAAGGAGACATTTGAAGGTTATGTATCACTGACCTTCCTCGTCAGAGCAGTGACACTCGACTGACTGTCGCTTGCCAAATAACTCGACACGTTCAAGATCGCCGATTTAAGAATAGACACACAAAAACAAATCATAAAAAAAATCCAAGCCACATGTAATAGAATATTTTTTCTATTGAAGTAAATGTGAAAAATACAGGTATGTATGCCTGCCTCGTTCGCATCTCACTTGCCACGCGCCTTTGCTGTAACGTTATTTTTAAACCTTTAACGACGATTGTTGGGCTGCATGTGCTTGACTGGGAGCGGAGTCAAACACCAATAAACTTTCCGTTTTCCTGGATTTTGTTTTCCAGTCTGTCTACTTTTTTGACATACTGAGTATAGAACAAGTCTTATACCTGATTATTTTACTTCAAGTCATGTTTAGCTGAAATGCCTCTGGGATGAGAGATGGAAGAGCATTTACTGAAACGTCTTCACGCGTACTGAAGGGTGAAACAAACATTATGCATATTTTTTTCAACTCATGAGTTTATGAGTGTATACCATCTTTAAGGTTACGCTCGCAATCTACTGTTGGCTTTCTCTGAAGTACTTTTTAAATCATCGATTAGCTTGTCACATACTTTGTTGTCGATTTGCTGTGGAAGAAATTCCCGAAACAGTGTTTAACAAAAGTGGTATAACAAAGTGTTCTCTGCAGCCTTACCCAGTTCTGGCGCGAGGTTATTTGGCGCTCTAGGCAGCATTCACATACAATCTTGTTGAATTTCGGGATTGAGAAATTTTTACTGTTTTGGCAATTTTATAATCCTGGGAATTTACAGATTTATTTAAATGAAAAAATGTGTTTTTATAGCTCTTCCAGGATTTCCGATTTCAAAAACCCACGAATTTGTGGAATTGCCAAAATTAAAAGACGCGAGACCTTTTTTTAGCTGTCGCTTAATATTTTCTTGCACTTTAAAGAGCAGTACCTTTTTAAGCTCACGAGCTACTGCTTGAAGCTCACTGCATAGATATTTAATATTATTAACGTATAAACAAATATTTCACTCCTCCATTTATGCGCCCTCTTACGGTTTGCGCCCTAGGCGGTTGCCTATTTCGCCTGTATGGTGGCGTCGGCCCTTAGCGATTTTAGCGATCCTTTTGTATGCATTCGATGTATGGATTTCGTAAGCGCAGAGACTTAAAGACTTATATGAAGAGTCGTAAAGCAAGCACGGTGGACCCGGATGATATTGTGGGTCAAATAGTACTAAGTTTTCCTGTTCGTGCGTGTCCCCCTTCCTGTTGACAAGACAAAAAAAACGCAAAACATCGGCAATGAGATGCGAATGCCAACAGAGTTAATTGTCGTTGATGACCTCTGGGTCTCGAATTGGCAGCCAAATTCCAGCCCTATAAATAACCCATCCTCAGATTGTATGTAATACTTCTTAAATGGCATCACCCAGCACTAGGGCCGCACTAAGGGGATCGTCAGTCGTCATACACAGTATTTGCAAATAATTTTAAACAATACAGAAAGATTCTACTATGACTTTTGGTGATAAAGGATCCGTCATTTTTCAAATTGTTTTTTCATCGAACAATAATAATAAAACTCCTAGAGTGATACGATATTCTTAACAATGCTTGTTTTTTTTAAAACATTTGCATCAAAATTCAGATAAATTTACCCCTCTTTAAGACATATTAATTAAAATTATGTGTATCTACACATAAATCGTCAGTTGCTTACTCGGTCTGCCTGCTATTGACAAAGCAGTCGTAGAGTGTGACAAAAAACACTTCCTGCGCAACTCTGATTGGATTCTCCGTAAGTCATTTGTTTTCTCAATGTTTCTGCATGTGTGTAGGGGTGTTTATTTGCAAACAACGCAAGCCTCTAGTACACATTACTATATGCTTAGAATCTATTCTTACATCGTGAATGATGATTCTAGCGGTCACTTTCACTCTTCCGCGATATGTATTAACGTCATTGAACGATTCGACTCATTTCATCGTCATTTAATTTATGCAACGACGGTGTGAGATTGCCAAGATTGTCAGGAAACTTGAGTTACGACTGTCAATTGCAGCTTTTTTGACTGAATATTTTTGGCTGACAATTCGAAGGGATATGAGCCATGAATCATTTCATAACATTCGGTGCAGGTGCCGCCAGTTATTGGCAGTGCGTTGACGGGGTGCTTGCCAATATTCGACGCGACATTCTGTCAAGTTCGTTTTGAGAATGATCAACATCCGTTGATAGGCTTATATTGACCATCGGCCAGTTTTTCAATGATCTGCTGCGTGAAAGGAAAATGCACCATTGTTAAAGAGTCTAAATATGTTATATCTACAAATTTTGCAAATGCATCATTTATATTTGTACAAAATCATACAATGTCGATTTACTGACAATAATTCACTCGCTATGACAATCTCTCTTTCTGATACATTATTGCGTCAGCACTCAGCTGTTAATATTGTTTCAATATATATTTTGTTCGTTTTTTCCCAAGAATAAATTTCCTTTGTAAATTAATTATATTTTAATAAAACTAAAAAAGTTTAGGTAACTAAGATGTAGCGTTTGTCTCTTATATGTCGACACGTATTACGTAAACTATTGTAACTTTAAAATCGGAACTTGACAGGAGAGTGGATAAGCTGTGGACACAAGCTTGGTGTATGTCGAGCATTTGATCGTTTTGCATCAAATTAACATATATTTTAAATTACAAAGAACATCTCAAATTTAGTGCAAAACGATCAAAAGCTCGACAAACAAGCTTTTGTCTCTTTATTCACTCTCCTGTCAAGTTACGAATCTTTTGTCTCTTAACCCGCGACATGCCGTCCTAAAGAATCACGTTACCCGCCAAGGTGTCAACTCAGTCTTAATTTTGAATCGTCAGTATTTAAACCTATTTTAGAAGCTAAAAAATAATTTAAAAAATGGTTATATGTTTGCAAGTATATCCTAGGTAGCATTTTCATTCTGTAATGTTCCAATTTTTAAGATACTATTCTTAACGTCAGACGTGTCTTTATATTGGTCAACAAAATAACGTTTAGACATAGTAATGATCGTGGCGTGATGACGAAGTGTTATAGCGGAGTTACTATACTAGAGTTCTGTTAAGTAACTTCTATTTCAATCAATCAATACTTAATTTTTTTCCATGTTCTACTTGTATCCTGATTTCAAAACCATCCTCACTGTGGACTACCAGTCAATGAAGATGGCTAAGATCTTGCTTGGAAACAGAATCTTCACTTACGTTATGAAGAGTACAATATTTCGTCACTTTGTTGGAGGGGAAACTCTCAATGATTGCGTTGAAAATATCTTGAGGTAACCGTCTTCCAAATCCTGTATCCCGTAGCTATTGTTTATTCATAAATGTTTATTTACTTTCATATTTAAATTATTATGTAGCGGAACTATGAACAACACACGCCCGTAATGAAGTTGTAAACATTTCATTCTGAACCATTGAAATAATAAATATGCACACCCTTTCACAGCTGTTACACGCAGACTCGTTGTTATCAAATTGTTAACTGTACTTTACAGTCACGTCATTTATGGAACTGGTCGTTTCAATTTGACTTATCTGATCATATTTAATGAGCATATTAAACCCACCTGTTTAAAATGAACCATTTTTTTTATTCGCCACAAGCCCTATTCAATAAAAGAAAATCAAATTGTACACTTTCATAAGTTTTGTCACTAACAAGAGAGCTTTTGTATTTTGGCATTTTTAAGTTTTTTGAGTGCACTGACAAACTCGAACTAATTATACAATGTCAGATCGAGTTCATTCATGCACCCGAATGCATGAAGATGCCGAAAAGCGAGACAATTTGGGTCGTAAGAGGCATAATAACTTATGGAAGTGTATACAATTTGAATGATTTAATGTTGATGTTGTAGTTTCATCAAGGGTCCATCCACAATTGATTCTAATAATTCTAATAATAATTGTCGTAGGGGAAAAAATATATTTTCTAGAAAAAGTTCCCTCACAAAACGTCAAGTAAAAATGTGAATATATTATATCCTTCGTGGAAAATTAAGACTGTCAGCCTACTATTGAATATTTCGATCCAATTTGCATATCAATTTACATAAATCTGCCGAAGGCGAGAGCATAAAATTTCCACTCGCTCCGCTGTATATTATAATATTATGTTTGAATAAATGTTTATTTTAGACGCGCTTTTCCAATCGCAGAAGGAAACCCTTCAGTTTATAGGCGTCTCATTGTCGTTTCGTATGTGCCCCCCTCCCCATCTTTTTTCGCCTTACACCCCACAAACCATAAAGAAGACTTCCACTTTTACATAATGTAAGTATTCGAATTCGTCATTCAAATCTTTGAATATAGTTAAAATTTTAAATTCGGAACCTTGTTGTACTCCAATGAATCACAATAAAGTGTATCGTACACATTTTCAAATAAGGAATACCTCATGTGTTCGCTATTCCACCAACCAATATATTTTGATTTTTAAACCTAGAACACGGCGTTTTGCTCGCTGGGTTAACGATTCTTAAACGATGCGTTTCGAATTTGGAACACAGCTCGAATCGATACCTTTTATTTTGAATTTAGGTGCTTGTATAATATTTTGCTCAAATTTGGACTAAGTTAAGATTTTTACATTTTAAATTTGGAACAATTCTCTGTTCACAAGATGGAGAGATGAAATCATGCAATTTTAGCGTCTGCATATATTTAATATATATACGTAGATATCTGTACGGTTGTTCTGGAGGATCGGGGGAAGGGCTGGCTAGAGCCCCTTGTTTGATTGAATGAGGTTGGCGAGCCCTTTGTTAAGTTGAAAAAATAATATTCTCGGATCAAATCAGAGCTTAACTGCAATTTCTGACATATGTAACATTATTATTTATTATGGTTAACGTGATACATTGCATAAAATATGGAATTGGAGCAAAAATAATAGCACTAATCTTGGAACTCTTCACGTTTGCTAGCTGAGGTAGGCAAGTACCCTTTTCAGCTATTGATATTAATTATTTTACGTTATATTGCTTATAGTTACAAGTAAATTAAGTGACCATCGATTGGTCTTATAAACCACTGCGTATAAATTCTATAAAAATAATATTTTAAAAAAAACTCGCACCTTGTTAACGTTTTAGAAGTCCATCGTTTGATTTCTGATCGTAATAATGAAGATTGATTGATGTACACTAAACGCGAATATATTTAGAATGTGTTAAGCAATCAGCTGCCCATCTTATCTGCGAAAAGGATATCTATAATCGGATAGGGTTAGAAGATTATTAGTAATAAGTCAGCCTTACGTGTTTCTGGATAGACTATTTTTTTCGATGGATTCGGCGATAACTTTGTTAAAGTTAATTTTTAATATAAAATTATATTTGATAACTTTGTTATCAAACTTGTATTGTTACAAAATATGACACTTGTTTCGCTTTCTTTTGAGAAACATCGTCAGACAGAACATAGCAAGGTTTACGAATAAATTAAAAAAATATTCTAATTTTTAAGGTATAAATTGCAAGTCTGCGTTAAGTATTTTTCTACTAAGCGCAGAGTGGGGGTAAGAAATAAACATCGGCAGTACTAATTACAAATTGATTACTTACATTGGGTAAGGTAAATCCCAATGGAAATACACACAGCAATGGTGTATCTTATATGAACTGTTATTTATCCAGTTTTGTGGAAATTAATAAAATAGTCACAGAGATCCATGACAATGGACACCAATTTACGAATGTTAGGCAGCGAGTATTTTCTTTGTACATTTATTAAGTAAATTATAAAAAAAAATATCGAGTTTACGTGAACTTCTGTCTTTACGTTAAAAGTCGGCGCCTTGCATGATGTGTATTATTATGTGGCAGTGTTTTTCTTCCTCTCGTTAAGTCTCTTGGAATATGAACTTGTCAGTGAGAGCTAGTTGTCTGTGCTCCGCGTGACGTCTTTCTTACCTTGTCATGCTGCCACTTCACAAGTGCCTCTGACGAGATGGTAATTTGCCGCTACTTTGCTCACGTCTATTATGAATTGCTCGAAAATTATCGCAACGGTGTTAATACTTTTCAATCGGCAAACAACTGGATTTTTCTGTTTTTTGTCGTGAAATTTGTATTAATAGTGCTAACTTTTTCGATTTTTATGACATCGCACACCCGGTGCAACAGCTTCATAAGTGAAAAATTTAAATTGTTTCAGAAGCATTTAAAGATTTTGTTAACTGGTAGAGACGTATGGTTTCATGATTTAAAAATTTCGATTTCAAGAACCTACACTCGTGAAATTGACTCACCAGGTGCAGAGACCTATTAGAGATCCTTAAGACAATTTTCATAAATTAGCACATGTGACTTTGATGCAACGGGTGTATGATTTGTAAAATAAATATTAAATTAGTTATTATCAGAGCTGTGACGTCGGAGTCGGGAGTCGTTGAGTCAAAAAAACCGCAAAAAAATAATTTAAAGATATTTAAAAAAATATTATTCTATTCATTATATTGATTGGTGAAATCTAATAGAATTATTCTAGTATCTAAAATATTTGGCGAATTGGCCAATGCTTCTAAATCCTTCGGTGTGTTAACAAACAATTCTTGATGAAAAAAAACTATTTAAGGAACAAATCAACACTTTTTTTGTACATGTTACACTTTTTTTCCATCTCTTTTATCGATTTCACAATTTTATATTATGATCAGTACTGGTTTCGCTCAACGGTGGCTCAGAATCGTGACACGAAAAAGTTTGGGTATCAGTGGTGTAACAGAATCTTCAAAATATTTCATAGAATTTAAATCTATTTTTCATTGCACCATATGTTCATTTTGGCCTAATTTTTACTGGCCCAAGAAATATTTTTTTTGTTACCAAGTTTCCTGCGCGAATAAGCAGTCTATTTTTTACCTCATTGTAATCAATGCTAATTGATTATGTTTAGTCTCTTATGGTGTCATTTTGAAATGCTTTGTACCACCTACCCTTACAATTGTATTGACAAGATTGATGGAGCATGGAACAATTTTGCCTCTTCCAGATAATGAACCTCTGCAAAGCAGTGATGGGCGAGAAGCTCTTCACGCTGATGATGAAGAAGACCTTCTATGGGCACTTCGTCGCTGGCGAGGATCGAGACCGCATCGTCCCCTGCCTGGAGAGGTATGCATATTCTCAGACACCAGATTTTGCACCTCTTCCATTGTGCCCACTATTCTCCCGTGGTCTTCCTCTACCTTTCTCATCTCTCGTGTCCGTTTTATTATATGACTTCTTCTCCTCTTCAAATCCCTTTCTTTACTCTCCGTGTCTTTTTTTACTGTCCACTGTTTTCTTGCCCTACCTAAATTTTTCTTCATTTCCTTTGTCATGTTTTCTGGTCTTTGCTCACCTTCCTGATTTTTCCAGTTTTTTTTCATATTTTTAAATTAACCACTGTCTTTTTTCCACATCGCCAACTTTTCAATTATCTTCCTACCCAGCCATACTCAACCTTTTTTTCCTCCGGGCCGCATTCCGATTTTCGCTTCTCTACGTGAGCGGTGGGCCGCAACATATTTATAGTAAACTGTAAACATAGCACATACTATGCTGTGGATGGATGTATGTATGATGCGCAATGGGTCGCGACTAGCGACTAATTTGACGTAAAATACAGTCACTAGTCGAGCCGGTACGCCAGTACTGCGGTTTTTGCATGTAAAATATTTGGTGACTATAATTATTTTGGGCCGCACATAAGAGCTTACTGGGCCGCATGCGGTCCGTGAGCCGCAGGTTGAGTATGGCTGTTCCTACCTGTTCCCGGTTATTTTTTAATTATCTGTCATTATTATTGCTAATGCATTTATAATGGATTACGTCAAAATACCGAACGACTATTACATAACGTTTTGCATTTTTTTTTTGATTTTAAGTATGCATCTATATTGCAGTATTTTTTGTAAATGCTTGTTTTATAATTCAGTAATTTTACGAAAACGAGGTTAAATTTTTTTCATTATTTTTTTAATAAATAATTATTTTATATATATATATATATATCGACTGTGGAAAGGAAAAAGGACGTAACCAACAGTTTTTTCAAAACAGCTTTTTTTCGATTATCACAATATATCAAACTTGATACACGTTCCATCAAAAGGATGCAAGCTGCAAATGCCGAATTAGTATCTAAATTTAGCTTTTATGTTTGAAAATATTACCTTGTAATAAATTAAAAACCAAGAAAAAAGACTGAAATAAATGTTTTTTCTAGACAATTTCTTTAATTAATTATGGTTATGTCAATTAAACACCAGTTTAGAAGTCTCCGTGCACTTCAAGGTTGTGTATAATTCTTAATTTGCATATGACCCAAAATAATCAAAACGTGTTTTTTGCGCCTCCTGTAAAATTTGATATGTGCGGGTTACGTCCTTTTTCCTTTCCACAGTCGATATGTGATTGAAACATTTTCAACAAATAAATATTCAAATATGATTTTTGGATTCAACATTTTTAATACAGTGCTTTACCGAGAAAAATACTCGGAATTGTTGTTTATTAGTCTCATGTAAATATTAAACACAATTGCAAGAAACTGACCAAAACACCACTAAAGGTGCTTCTTTGAATGTATAACATATTTTAGAGGTTTGTTTGTACTTAAAATTTAGCAAACTTTTTCCTCTTGCGTCTTAAAATTGCAAAATTTACGAAATAAACCTTTTTTATTGATCGGAAAATAATATTTTTTTAAATTAAAATTTTATACAATAATATCTTTATACAATAGTCTATGATTTTCATATATCATAACTGTACAAAGACGTGACAAATTTCTTATAACCCTTTTGGATAAAGCTTTATATGGTCAATGAAATGAGTGAATTATTTATATTTAATGCATAAGAAAATTCGTAGAAATTTGGTAATATTTTACATGCTTTTCCTTGTTTCTTTTTTTTCGATATGAATATGTCGTCATCCTATAGTCTAATAGTGAAATGTTTTTAATTTCCAAAATGCCGAAACTCATTTTAAAATCACACTTTCCAGCATATTCGTCTGTACAGATTCTGGAGAAATATTAAAATAACAAAATACCATTAAAAAATACATTTGGTATTTATAGAAGATAGTACAAACACTGTTTCCTTAAGAAAGTCGAAAATGCACTTTATTTTTTGTAAATATTTACTTGTATGTCATGCAATAATTTAAAAGGTATTTTACTTTATTAAAAAAATACATTATTTAGATGCTTTAGTTTTGCTTAAAAGTCTGTAGCTTGTTTAGCAGTTTCAACAATATCCAATCTTATCATTAGGATGATCCGCAACAAAAATAAAACTATTTTTAAAATATCCTTTTTTGTATCTTAAACATTATTTTACCCGATTTCAGGTTGCGATCCTTTGGTGTCAAGCCAATCCTTGATTATTCAGCAGAAGAAGATATCTCACAGGAAGAGGCAGAGGAGAGAGAAGTCAGGTATTTAAAAATCTACTTTTTAATAACCTTTTTTGGAAACTATTTTATAATTATGGCTTATACTGCAAACTCATCAGGACGGCTACATACAGACAATGGGTGCGGTTATTTTTTCTTTAGATTCAGGTCTAGTTAAATTCTTATGTTTTTTTACGTAAAATATTGCGTGATGAAAAAATCAGGCTCATTCAGTCTGTTCTACACCAAACCAAAACCGTGAGCGAATAATTTATTTTTTATTAATATAAATTCCCATTTTAATTTATTTTGAAATCTATGTATCTAATTTAAATTTTATGTTTACCAAAACTGTATTTAACTGAGTAGTACATTGGCGTCATAAGAAAAAAGTAAGCTTACTACAAAAGCTACTTATTTTGAAATCAATCATGGTTTATGTCTCATTTTTTTATTTTTTAATCGATGTCCGCTCCCAATGTGGAGCATATGGTCTCCTAATGGAGATATCTCAACAGTTTCTTTGAGAACTGTTTGTTACTCAGTCGCTCAACCTCTCTTTTTTTTAAGACCGAGCATTAAATTAAACGATTCTCAAAAAAAAATAAGGATATGGTTCATTCATGTGCTATTCGAATCCTTTAATACGGAATCGAAACCTAAAGCGTCAGCCGCTAGACCAATGCAATCACTGTAACCTTAAAATAAGGCAGGCTTCCATTAAGTTGCACAACCGGTCTGCTCGATTTAATTTGCACTAAATAAGTGCAGAAGCGTGTCCTCAGTCTCGGTGTGTTGTCCAATTTGTTTTCGAGATGACGAATCATATTTGATTTTATTATATTATTTACATGTTACATCACATGCCGAGTTTTTTCTTATTGAATCGCCCTTGATCAAACGCCCGAATGACAACATTCATTGCTATATAGCACAGGCTGTCTCGTACGAGTCCAACAGGCTGATTGTGCCCATATAGGTATTGTTTTCTTTAAGGGTGATTTTATTGGATATGCTGGTTTTTTTATCTTTATAAAAATTCATTTAATTTTTTCTTCCATAGAATGTTTAATGAATACTCGTCTATACTAACTCAATTTAATTAATTTAAGATTTCGACTGAAGGTGCTTGCTGGAATTTTAATATTAATTTGAATCGTTCAAAGTATGTACATTCACATAAGTTTTTTCACTAACAAACCGGGCTTCGCCTTTCGACATCTTCAGGCGTTCAAGTGCATGGATGAACTTGAACTGACAAATTATGTACATTCACACAAGATATGTCACTAACGACCCGGGATTCACCTTTCGGCATCTTAAGGCGTTCAAGTGCTCGGATGAACTTGAACTGACGTTTAGTAAATAAATCTATCACTAAGTTAAAAGCTATTGATGGCGACATGGACTAACTTTACTTATGACTTGATTTTAATGATGATCAATTAGCTTGGTGAAATATTTACTTAGCAAATAGTCTTTGTAGGTTTTTTAAATTAATTTAGGCCAGAGCGGAAAGAGTTAAATTCCCTCCTCAAAAAAGTGGTTAGATAACCACTAGTCCTGTCCAACGTTCCCTCTAAGCCGAAGGGTTAGCTGCGCGGAAATTTCAAAGACTGCGCGGGGGCTGCGTGGAGGCTGCGCGGACCGATCAAATATTAATTGAGCAACTGTCTTGTAGTGTGCGCCAACCCGGATTGAGTGCGCGGGGGCTTCCCAACTGCTGCGCGGCCGCGCACGCGCGCAGCTTAGAGGGAACGTTGGTCCTGTCCTAGCTCTATTCTTATTTTTTTCAGAAAAGATAGGCCGGGTAAATGAGCAACCAGCTGTTCTCGTAGCTCTACTGAATATAAAAGAGAATATAAGTCGATGTGATGTAGAGTATTTATATTTCATTTGTTTTGATTGATTTTTTCTTCTGTCTAATTCAGCTCTTCGGTATCAGAAGCCGGCGACAAAGCCGAGGGTGCCGCTCTGCCCCAGTACCAAGTGAACAAATCCTTCGCTGATCGTCGTTACAAAGTGCAGTCGGCCAGGACATACTTCTACCTCAATGAGGCCACTTGCGAGAGGAACACCGAGATTTTCATTCGCTGCCTGGAGTCGGTGGCTGGTAAGCGAAGATGATGAATTTATTTGATTGATATTGACAAACTACAATTCCTTTCCAAACATTCCATATGGCTTTTAACATTTGTAAAGATGTTTTAACATTTTATTTTTACTCAGTTTGTAATTAATAAATTGATTGTTCTGAGTTAAAAAAAAATATCAGCTTTTACCAGAAAGCATAGCCCTGATTCACGTGACAAAGATGTATTTTTTTTTATCCATATCCGCTCATAATATGCAGCATATGCCCTCCAAATAACGGTATCTCAACAGAATTTTTTCTAAGAACTTTTTGTTACTCGGTTGCACAACCTCTCTTTTTCTAAGAGAGTAGGGATAGAATAATGGAACTAGGAAAAGACTAGTAGTTAGCTAATCGCTCTCGCAATGCCCGTTTTTAGGATAGGATGAGTGGGAGGGAATTCGAGACTTCGCATACATCCATGCCATTAGACAAAAATCAATTGAAAAATCAATCTATAAAAACTGTCCGTACTGGGATTCGAACCCGCGATCTCCGTGTTCTAAATCAACGACATCGACACTGTACAGATAATTCTACTATCAAAATATAAATGCATTTATGCTGATCTGACAGAATAAAGTTAGGAATGAATAGGCAGGGACAGAATAAATAAGTGTTTTTTTTTTAGTCAACCCTGAATATACGCAATGACTTACTTGTCGTTACAATGAAATCTTCTCACTGCTAAAACTAATGGTTAGCGAGTCGCAATAATGTGTTAAGTGAAAATTAGCATATGCCGCCAGCTCCCTTATAGTCAGTTATTGTATTAGAGAAATTTGCAATACTTATCATTTCTCTAACATCTTGTGCACTCAACTTTTGCAATCTCGTTACACCAATTGAAATTTGAACCTATTTGAACGGATAATATGTTTGCCGTGCTGTGTAAATAGATTAAATTTTTTAACACTTCTCTTGCGAGGTGGGATGTTATATTTTGTGAAGACAGATTAGATATTTCTAGATTTTCACAAACAAATTAACATTTTTTTTTAATCCATGTCTGCTCCCAATGTGGATCATGTTGCCTCTTAATGGTGGTATCTCAAAAGGAGTTTTTTCTACTAGAACTGTTTGTTATTCAGTCACTCAACCTCTCTTTTCCGAAGAGAGTAGTAGGCGTAGAAAAGTTGGGGCAAGGCAGGATTAGTGGTTGGTTAATCACATTGTTAGGGAAATTTTTAGACATCACAAACATCCGTGCCTTCGAACAGAAATCGAAAAAAAAATGCTGTTCTTACTGGGATTCAAACCTGTGAGGTCTGGCATGGAAGCCAACGACGTTGATCACTGTG
Source organism: Himalopsyche tibetana (assembly GCA_030503985.1). Classification (NCBI taxonomy): domain Eukaryota; kingdom Metazoa; phylum Arthropoda; class Insecta; order Trichoptera; family Rhyacophilidae; genus Himalopsyche; species Himalopsyche tibetana. The sequence continues at coordinate 3,851,486 of JAPJYX010000011.1, read as the reverse complement.
CCATGCATTCGGCAATAAACAATACTGGCTAAAAAAATGATAAAATGAATGTTACATCTAAATTTTATTGATAACCATTTTCGCTTGAATCCATTTTCTAATGTTGTAATCACAAAGTTACCTCAAAATTGATCAAAAGTCAAATTTAAACGATTTGCGTAAGTTTGTTTATAAATTTTTTGCTTACTACAACAATTCATATATTATTTATTATTTAAAAATTCATTATATGTAATGATATATCTTTTTTTCCTTTCCAAATGATGCATTCCTAATCCTTCCTGTTTTGATCTTCTTCCCACCATCACTACCTTCCTGTTAATTCATTCGGATACAGCAATGGATAGATTCGGGATCGATTGTAAACCTGATGAAGATGCTGGTCAGACATTTGAATTAAATTAAAGTAAAATAAACATTTTGCAAAACAGATCATATCGACGGTTTAGTGCAAATATATTGCAGGGGTCCACCTTCCATGTTTTGAGAACATTGGATGTATCTGTGCTCTACCAATCAGAAAAAAAAGTAGTTAATTAAAATTGTATTGTTTGCTTTCTTCCTTGCCAGTGAATTGTGTTTGTGACACATTCGAGTGCTTTAAAGATATTCTTGTTGTTAAAAATTTGATTAGATTTAAACATTCACTGTTAAGTAATTTGGTCAAAAATAATTGATTGTTTTTTTGATGATTTGTTTATATTACTTTCATTCATGCTGTCCCGTAGTATGATGACTTTCACAATATTTAAATGACAGTGCCATATACAAATAAATCAATATTTTAAAAATGCACATTTGGTGTCTTTTGCAACTCTTTATTTATCAAAAGGTTTACATTGATGTTTGTGTTTTATTCGTAGCGCAATACAACATTGACCTTACTGATTTTCAGGCGCTACCTTTGGAACCGGAATCATGGCCATCAAAGTCACAGCTTTAGGCAGGCCGCAGCTTCTGGTGAGTAAAAGAAGAGTTCATTTGGTTTCCAATCTTAATTTTACGCTGCAAACAAAATCTATCTGCTTAGATATTTTATTTCTTTAGTCTGGTGCGGCCTTCTGGCCAATTCTGTAATTCTGTAAATTTATGTAAATTCCTGACACATTCTGACCGTAAATTTCTGTTTCCGGCCAAAGATTCCCTAGTCAATGTTTACTGCGGCCTTATGTCGAATCAGAAAAATGAATTGCGGCCTTTAGTGAAGAAAAGGTTCCCCACCCCTGCTTTAGACTGTTTATTACTAATAAGAAAATAGGCTTAGCCCTTTGAGCGGTATCATCACACAGTTGTATAGTCTATTATTTTTTGTCAGACTCATAATTTTTAACTGGATGAATGCCATAGACGAGATATCTCATCAAATTTTCCGTGCTCAACACACCAGAAAAAAAAGCGATAAAAAAATTATTCAATATTTGAAAGAAAAGCTAATTTTATAAAAAATCACTCATCACATAACTGTTTAAAAGAGTTCATTGTATTGAAATATAAATATGGAGAAGTACCAGACTTGATTTTCAAACATCATTCATCCTAATCGACACAATGCAATGTTCATTTCAGCTCCAACTGTCCGAGGTAATCATGCAGGCCCGTAACTACATGAAGGACTTGGCCGGCGGCAAGGGCAACGTCCTGACCCACCACAAGACCATCGAGGATCTCCAGAAGTACTTCGGGGACCACGGAATGAACCCGGAGGTGCAGAGCTTCTTGAAGAACATCACCAGTGACAAACAGGGGTAAGCGAACGCTCGAAACGTAAAATCAACAACGTTATCTGATAATATTTTATGAGCACGCAAGTAAACCATGCACGCGGCCAGACCTCTGTATGAGCTACCTCTTCTATTCCTAATCTCGAATCACTTTATTTTAATTTTAATGGAAAAAAATACAGCAACGCACTTACCTTGTTGTTCTTTTGAATACATTTGTAAATGAAATAACTATACCACCAAGAGGGGATTTTGAAGTTTCGGCTTTTTTCATGTCCCGGGTCACAAGATTTTATCAACTGTCACATCTCGAGACCATAGTACTACACTGAACTCCCCATTTACTCGGTAGATACGTTCCTCACGATATCGTGTAAAAAAAATATTATAAAATAAAAAAAATATGGTGGATAGGTTTCCTTGTATAAAAATCAATTCAGGATATCAAAAAATGAAATTCATTATTGCATCCTAATTTTATTTAAAAAAAGCTCTAATCACTTGAATACCAAGTGGACACAGATGTCCGGAACGTATGCAAGCAAACACGGATGTCCAAGACATTTAAAAAATCAAATACTTGGTATTCTAATAGAATATAAGCAATATTCTGATGAATATGTGTACTGAGTCCATATAGGTTTTTAAAATATCGAATTCGAGTGTATATTAGGCAATTTTTTTTTCTCAAAAACACGCAGTATCTTTGGGACATATTAATGATTTATTTGCGCGGTATTCAAACGGTTAAATAAATCAAATGTAACAAAAATCACCATGAGACAATAGACAGACCCGTTTACGCACCCCCTTCCGCATACCTCCCTGCGCATAGTACTGAGTAGTAAGTACATGGGAGGGGTGTAGGAAATTTTAAATTACTGTTTCACACTGTTTAATGAATGTTCGATTTCTCTTTTTTCTCTTTTTTTTTGCACTGTTATTTTGAAATAGTGTAAAAAGGGAGTTCAGTGTATAGTAATTTTTATGATAAAATAAAATATTATATATTTTTTTATATACCTGAGCACTCCTTACGTGAAGGCCACGGCTACCATACAGCGCTTTCAGCAGATTACTTGTCACCCAATAGTTGCTTTGCTTCCTCCCATGACACGCCAGCGTTCTTAAGTTCCGCAAAGTACATTTTATGAATGGTCCCTGTCATTTGCCCACAATGCCCAACTAACACTAGTCAGAAGAGGAAAGCAGGGTTGAGTAGATCTAGAGACAGTTTTAATGTTTCCAGAACCAATACACTTTCTGGTCTGTTTCCTAATCTTCAAGTTTCCCACTAATTCAATCTATTCTCCAACCTCACTATATGTTTTTTTGAGCCTCGTAGGAAGCCACGATGACCTACTGTTAAGCAGCACTGGTAGAATTGAAGCGTTGAACAAATGTCATTTGGTTTTAATTATATACACCTGCGTGTCCTAAACAGTCTGAATTGAATTTAACTGTGGCTTCAGCTATTTCTTGATGAAATGCAAACTCTTTCTTTCTTCCGGGATGCGTACAACGAGGTATCTGAAGCAGTTGATCTTCTCTATTATCCATCCTGCAAACGGTAGGTTCCTATCAGGCTGTATACGTGAAAGTCAGACATAAGAAGATTGGTTTCAAACTTTCTTTTTCGACCATATTCGCTTCCTATGTGGCGCATATGACCGCTATGTTTCCCTGTCTCGCCAATTGCTTCTCTTCCTCCCATGACATGACAGCATCCCTCAGTTCCGCCGAGTAACGTAAAGTCGTCTTAGAAGCCAAAATCCAAAATCTATCTTGTACGTTCCTTAATATCCGAATTTCTCACGAAATCGAAAAACCTCACCCCCATTATCTGAAGCAAGCATCTGTTCTTGAAGTATACGGTTTTTCTGAGTCTTCGTTAGGTGCCATGATTCACTACCATTTCACATCACATTTTTATAAATTATACCAAAAGTATCACGGCGTGTAATTTTAGTAATATCGTGGCAGTCTAGGTAATGGCATTGATAGTTCATACGAGGTCCTCCTAAAAGCTATGAGTGTTATTGTTAAAATAAATAAAATAGTTAATAATAATTATTTATTTACTCTCGATACATGTAATACATTAGTTCTCTCATTATTGGTAGAATAGTACAATAATTATAGTGTTTTTTCTTTTTTAATTCTTTTTTTTTAAGTTGACTTGTAATGACCAATTTGGACTTGTGATTTGTTGGTGGTGTTTTATGCAATACGAGTGGACCGTAATCACTGCAGCGGTGACCATGCAGAGACCGATTGTTCAGTTCATTATCTTTATTCCATCATGCAGTAACTCAAGGAGAGGCGATGCATTCATGCCTTTCTTTATATTACATCTTTTGATCAAAAACAAACCAGCATTTCTCTCGCATTCGCTACATATTTTTTAACCTGGACCGCACCCACTTTGGATCGATTTTCATCAAAGACCGGTGGTTGATCAGTTAGTCAACCTCAATCGTCAGATATGGCGAGGGTAGAGGGAATATACTAAAAAATACTTTCGTATAAAAATAACTGTTCAGGACAGTGTCACCTGTAATGCCTACGAATGAGAACTAATACCACCACAAAGAAAAAACAAAGACCACGCACCCGCCTACGCCCAGGTAAATCCAGGACGCTACGCGGGAAAAGTAACATCAAAATACACCAGATGAAAGGGAAATTGGAGCTCGGCTCCACCAGCCCCAGAATTTGATGTATACATCTATAGATATCAAAAAAAAATGGCGAAGGATATAGAAGACAAGAATAGCTGTCAGCTAAATTCCACAATGTCTTCCCTGTATGGCAGTGGTTTCCAAACTTTATGTTATTACGCCACCCAATATTTTAAACTGTTTGTGCCGCCTCCCAGTTTGGAAATCGCTGCTGTATTGTCAAGTGGTCAAAGTTGTTGATTACGGTTAAATTAATTACGGGCTTGAATCCCACTACAGACAGTTTTTATAAATTGATTTTTGAATTTTTATTGTGTCTAAAATTCCCTCTTTCGTATTTGATCCTTTCAACGGAGTATATCAATAGTGATTAGCTAACCACTAGTCCTGTCCTATCCAGTATCCACTACTCTCTTTAAAAAAAGAGAGTGACAAACTGAGTAACAATCAGTTCTTGTAGGAAACATTTGATTGGGAGTGGATATCAAAAGTGGGTTAAAATTTTTTATTTCATAACTATTGTGGGACTAAATATTTTTCTATTTTTTACTGTAATTTACTAGAATTCTACCAAGAAATTTTTTAATTGAATCTATATAAACACTGCTGCCGTGGCATCATATTTTACACCAGTAATATCGTCAGGAATGGCAGAATTTTCATTTTAACCTCATACAAGCCGGAAGAAATTTTCTTGTCCTCTGTCATTCATTTACTATTGAATATTGTTTTTTTGTAGCAAAAAGAAATGATTAAGTTGGAGCAAATTATTGTAAAAACATCATCAACCTATCAAAATTATTATTTAGGTAATATTTCTATAAGGAAAAAATATTCCGTGCCTTATTCAGTTCAGTGGCATAACTAATTACTGTATTATTTCAGAACGATTCCAACGTTGTGGGAAATGATAATATTTATTTTTAAAAAAGTCTTAAGTAACGAATTATGTTCATTCTTTTAGTTATGCCATTGAAAGAGAAAGCGAAAATTAACAATTTGTCACATTTAAAGCAATATTTTCATTGGTGCAATTTTTGAAACGAAATATAAATATATTGACATCTCTTCACTTAATCGAGCGGTCTAGTGATGTGTCGCTAAGTGAATGTGGGTATGTGTTGCAGTGTGGTGCATTTGTTTCCGTGGGGGCGGCTCGTCGAGGTGGATACCCACCCGTAAGAGAGTAAAACCATGGTGGGCCTTATTGAACCCGCAATCGTACGCAATGCAATGCACCCTTACACCCCCAACCCCCGTAGAACTCGTGTACCGCCCACCCGCTCGTTCAGCAAATACTTGGCTTAGATTTTTTTGTACAGAATCTAGTAAATGTTGAATCGATGACTGATTAAGTCATCGATTAAGTAAATAAATATAGAAACATTTTGACTATCAGCTAGATTTTTTAACATAATGAATGATAATATTAACCAATTGAATTATTTATGGAATTTTTGCAATAAAGAAATGCCTGGTTGCCTCTTTTTTGCAATCAGAGAGCTCTAGTTTCTATTCATGTCAAAGACAATGTGAATTGTTGATTTTTTTGATATTTTACATTTGAGATCTTTTGGGCGTGGGCGTTTGTGACGTCTTCTCTCTTCAAATTCTCGTGTTCATAAAGATATCTACACTTATTTCGGACGGTCTACTATGTGTATTAGCTTGTGATGGTTGCTTTAGCACAATTGCGTCTGTAATTACAATTCTTTTTCCGAAGAATTGAAGCCTTTCCTCAATGTAAATTTGCTGCGTACAGGGGCGTCGGTCGGTACACGCTGTCTTATTATTTCAATTGATGCGAATACCGTAAATAATTTGTATGCTTATGAAAAGTAAAATGGCTGTCCCTCTTCGCTGTATGGCCTTTTAGATGTAACATATCATATTACTGAATATGTCAAGAATCTTCATATCATGGCTTCAAAGACACTCATCGCCTCTTTCGGCAATACCTTGTACTACTATAATTTTAACGTAGTTTATTCTGTTATATAAATGCCTTAGTATCTTATTAAATGTCATCTTTGTAAATTGCAATAATTATTTAGGATTTTATTTTGCAATGAACCATGTTTCTTTTGTTCACTGTAGAATTATCATATGTACGTAAATCTTTTCGTTTGTTTCATAAAAACACCTTAAAGGTTTAAAACAGTACACCTTTCGTTTGTTATAATTCTGAAATGAAAGCTTATAAACATAAGTAACTAAATTTACTCGTATTTTTTGAATCCAATAAAATCAAATAACGTTCGTTCAGACGCATCTCTGACCAACATAACCTCAACGGATAATGTTTCTGTGAACCCTCGTGTGTTCAAAAACATGGTTTGGAACACAGTTCCTGAGACACTACGTAGATGTTCAGGATCGTGTCCAGGGACTTTTGTTCCTCAATGTATGGGCCCTATAACTCATTTGTTTACTTACCAACTTCTGCTAGAACGTTGACGATATATGAATGATATAGGATATTATCTTTAATTAAATAATTAAAAATAATATACTCTTTCAATAGTTAGCAAAGTTTTCAACAGTACACTAACCACTCGGCCTAAGCCAGCGCTTCTTAGCCTTGTTGCAGCCGGGGATTACAAATATTTGCCAATTGCGATATTTTGATAATAGGTGGCAACTTTTGCAATGATCAACGCATTACTGGACCCCAAAGCATAAAAAAACAATGAATTTGTATTATAAATGATTTTGATGTCACTTTTGTCTTCAACAAGAATATCGATTTATAGAACAAGTTAACATGGTGTAGATTAGACTTATATATACAGTGAAACCCCGATTCTTCAATATTATTTATGGCTCTTAAATTTTAACTGACACCCTTCAAACTAAATGTAGTTTTCTAAGTTAACTCTTTACAATGCTGACTCGTTTTTCTCCTGTAACGTCTTGAATTGTTTTCAGCTTTTCAGCTGGAGGTCTTGTTTTCTTCATTTAGACATTTTAGTTTTGAGAAAAATTCACAAAACGAGATGCGAGGTAAGACTTATTTATGAACAAAAAAAGAAATATTCAATAAAAACAGTCAATATAAAGACTTTTTTACAAGACAGGACATCTTGCCACCTGCTAAAACTTATCGGCCTGTTTGAAATTTTCAATAAAATGAATAGTTTTTGTTTATCATTGGAAGGTGTACTGTACATTATTTAGATTTTTTTTTTGTCTACTCAAAATATTTCAATGTTAGCCATTTCATTTCTGTATTTGTATATTCTCATATTTCATAACATTTTTCTTCTTTCTTGGTGTAAAAATCGTCTAGTACTTTTGATCTCAGTTTGCTTGGATCGTGTAAACTTTGAATAGAAATTTGTGTTAGCTAACTTTAGAGACTCTGATATATATTTTTACATCACTAAGACATGATATTTTTAATAACACTTCACCAGAGCTGTAAAGAAGATTCCATACAAACATGTTTTGCATACTTTTTTTGCTCACATCACTTTTAAACATAAATTACAAAATAAACTATTTTTTTTAGGTTTTTTCAATACAGGCGTACCTTGGGTTAAGACCAATTCATGATACAACATAACTGCGTATCATTTTTACGTTGCCTCATGACACGAGTGGATAACCCCAACAATACAATATGAAGTGAGACTTCAAAATAGTTGAAAAAATGTTACAGTAAAAAAAACTAGTGTTAATATCTATGCGTCCTGTAGGAAAAGATTAAACTGCGACTTTTACTTTATAATTTAATTTATAATTAAGCACAGTACATGATCAAATAATATCGTCACTTTTTAGTGGTGTTTTACAGTGATGGAAAGCAATAGCGGCAACAGTAGAATAAAGTACATTTTTGTTTCTTCTAAAAACTTTTTGATATACCAGGTAGTGGAAAATTTACAATTGTACGATCTTTTTTATAAAACCGGATGAGTTTAGAAAAAATCCTATAGTGTATAAAATATCTACCTCCGGAGATAAAACCTGGATAATTTCTATGAACCAAACTCCGTCTTATCCCGGGGTACGTCTGTATATAAAAAATATTTTGCAATATAGCTTATAATGTCAGATGAGTCCGATTTTGTGCATCACGTGAAGTATAATTAAACGTTGTGAATTTTATAATATCACTCGAGAGCAACTCAAACTTCACAAACACGCATGTACAAGATCTCGATTGTCGAATTGAAAAAAAATATACTTGATTTAATATTGACTTCGTCGGGACATGAACCAAGACACATGTGATCGCTAGGGTACCTTAAAGGTTGATTATAATTTTGATGCCAAATTTTGGCCCCCATAATAAACTTTAAAAAGGCAAATCACAATGGCTTTTTTCTGTCCCATAAATTTTACGTAAAGCAAAACAAGATGATTCGTGAGATTGGCGTATTTAAGCGGTTTTAAAAGATATGGTTTACCCTTAATTATTAAGCCTTATGAAGTGGTTATAAATAAAACATTGAGTATAGTAATAAAGTTCCTAACTATTATATAATTATATTTAAATATATAACATAATTGTGAATATTAATTTTACTAACATGAATGAAATTGAAAATATTACATTATGATTTGTTTTGTCCTATTTTCAACTGTTCCTAAACTGACAGATTGGTGCAATAAAAGTCAAACTGTTGGTTTTGATAAATATGTGGTTTGCCGCATTAAAGTGATAGGAATAATTATCACGATTAAATTATATTTAGCTTATCTATTCCAGAATGTCGTATTCAGAATTCGTTGGGAGAAGCATGTTAAAAAAATCTTTGCTTACGTTTTTTTATATATATATATATATATGTATATTACATTTAACAGATATATTTTATGCAATTTAACGTTAATGGATTGACATTAGAAGATATGGATTTCTGTGATATCTAAATTTGCTTTCACAAATAAGATGATTAAGCAAAGCATAGCGAGAACGATTAACTAACCACTATTCCTGCCATAGCCATAACCTACTATCCTTATTCTTTGCGAAAAAAGACTTAATGACGAGCCGTCACAGAGCCATTACACCATTCATGATGGCGGTCTCAATTCAAAGATAGTAAGCAGAACTGCTTTGTGTTCTCTTATAATATTATCCTCCTCCTGATAAAAAGCATATATACTAACCGAGTGACGTCATATATGGGCCGCCATGTTTTGAGAAATCGAGAGATTGTACGAGATAAACTCGATGAAAACTTTTATAAATCACTCGAGATCAACTATAGGAGAAGAAATGTCACAAACACCCTTGTCTTAGATCTCAAATTTAAATCTGACATTGATTTTATCAGTAGCAAAGCTCTTACCGATTAGACAACAAAGGGCGATATGATGACTGTATTTATTCTATAACTGACTAATCAAAATGGTGCACTTTACCGTGTACAAACATTATGTATAAAGTGAACACAATCCGCAGTAATTGTCTGGATATTTTGAGATGTTTAATAAATGAGGATAGGCATTATTCTATTATTTTTTTTGGTCATTTCATAACTAATGATGATAATGCATAGCAACTAAAGGAAAATTAAAATTTTACATTATTTATACAGATTAACACACACGAACATTCATCAAGAATTTAACTCACACCTTTTTACACATGATATTTTGTACGCTAACGTTATTAATATGGCGCGGTTGATCGCTTGTGTTTGCAGTATCCTCCATCTGTTCCCATGGTCCGGTATCATGGACGAGAACTTTGGCCTCTCTGAGACTTTCAGAGTTCCCGATCCCCGATCAGGACAGATGCGGAGACTCATCAGCCGACTTCCCCCCAAGGAGGAAGAAATGTTCAGGAACATGATCCGGAGACTTAATACTGTTGTACAGGTCAGTTTCATTTATTGCTATTAGCCGAATTTTCTTATCAATTATCAAATCAGTTTGGCTCCATTTATTTGTGTTGACAGTATTTTTTTCTTTAAATATTTGTTTTTAATCATTTATATTCAGCATATATTTAAAAAACTTACAGGAAATCGAAATACAAAACTTGTGTGAATGTATAATATATCATATGAAAAATGCATTTCCACAAAGTTTGTACAGAAGTGATGTTTAAAATCCCTCCCACTTTTCTAATTTAGTTAAAAAAAATCAATTATTTTATTCTAAAAAATTACACACTGAGCGACTGAATAACTAGCAGTTCTCGTAGAACAACTTCTTTTGACATCTCTTCATTAGGAGCAGACGTGGCCTTAAACATATATAAAAGTAGGATATAATTTTTTTTTGTTACGAACACCGATTCACTATATTTAAATTGACAACCATTTTGATATAATTGAACGTTTTACATTTCAGGCCGCCCACGAGATGGATGTCCGTGTGATGGTAGACGCCGAGCACACCTATTTCCAGCCTGCCATCTCCCGTATCACTCTGGAAATGATGCGCAAGTACAACAAAGAGAAGGCTGTCGTGTTCAACACTTATCAGACCTATCTGAAGGAGTCGTTCACGGAGCTGACCACCGATCTGGAGCAAGCCGACAGACAGGGATTCTATTTCGGAGCTAAGCTGGTGCGGGGGGCCTACATTGAACTGGTAATTATTAATTATATTCCACTTCAATTGTATTTCAATTTAAGCTCGCTTTGTATGTTATGGGCTTGGAGTCAAATTATAGAAAACATTAAAGCCAGTAATGAATTTTAATGACCTTAACAGGCTGTGGCAGTGATAATGCTTGATACGGCCACGGCCACATAATGGTGGTTGCTTATAACTGTCGTAAAATATGCATGACTTCACAAAAATTGGTCAGGTAGTGGTTGTTTTTTGCGACAGCACATTGCAATCTTGCAACCAGTTGTCATATGGTTTTATGACACCTGTAAAATAAACGCAAACGTATTAGCTGTCTGAGTTAAACCTTAGTTGTATATCGTCACCTTTTTGGCAGAAGTAGGTAACTAACAAAGCTGAGAAAAATAAGGTAAGTATACAAAGATATTCGTTGATATAAATCCGTTGTCTGGGATAGCTCATAAAGTTGGTGCATTGATTATACCAGTTTGCCAATAAAGCATTTATTGTCAATGCTGATTTAAAGGTAAGCATTTGTCTCTGTCAATTCATAATTTTAAATTCTTATTTGTGTTAGATTGGCATTTAATGCACCTATACTTCGATATTATAGTTATCAATGTAACATAAAATATCGATCCTTCATCCTATTCATTTGCTGTTTGTTCAAAACTATCAATCTGTTACTCACCAACTTCTGCCAGAACAGTGACAATATGTATCCTGTATTATAGTCCTAATCGGACAATAATATCCTACTTTTAGTGATCCGCTAAAATTGTGCTAAGAACAAAGATACTCCCAGGCTAAATTCCGTTTCTTATATTTTGTTTTATTTTGTGATGATTGCAGGAAAGAGCGCGTGCCGCTGCATTAGGCTACGAAGATCCGATCTGTCCAAACTACGAAGCGACCACTGAATCCTACCACAGCTGTCTCACAGAATGCCTGCGACGTATCAAGGTATGTATATCTGCCAAAGATGGTGCTTCAATAACAATTTATCACTGTCGAAGCTTGCAAAAGCTCTTCCAAAACTGTTTATCGTTGGCCTGTAGTAATCACGTAAATATTGCCGTTGCTCTAACAAAAAACCTTATGCTGAAATGATTTGTTTTATGTAAATCGATATTGAAAGTTTCATGAAAATAATAACTGTAAATTTATTCGACTATTTCTTCATGCTTTTTGCTCGTTGACTACTAAGCCTCACTGTATAGATTCTAAAATATTGATAATTGCTAAAGATAATTTTAATTTCAATAAGCTTGCGAAACGATAGAACATGACCATATTTTTTGCCAACGTTAGTTTTAGATTAAATAAAGCATGAAATTAAACATATTTTGGGATACAAGTTATCCTTTAAACGCCCAGCTGTCCATATAGGGACTGCGGACTTTCGTCGTTTGCTGCCCGGCTGTTCTTAGAGGCACCAGGGTAGTATGGCGAGTTTCGGAACAAAATTACATTGATTTACAATTAGAATATACAAACTAAAGCTATAAAATTAAATAAATAATGAATTCAACTGAGATATAGCTATTTTTGAGACTGACCAATTGCAAAATTATGTTTTTTAAAGGATTTCTTGTTAAAATTCACAGGTATTCAAAGACCACGGTCAGGATAAGCGCATTGGAATCATGGTGGCGTCCCACAACGAAGACACCGTCCGCTTCGCTATTGAAAAGATGAAGGAGATTGGAATCTCGCCCGAAGACAAGGTCATCTGCTTCGGACAGCTCTTGGGAATGTGCGATTACATCACTTTCCCGCTAGGTCAGTCTCCCAATTTTAATGAAAAATCAAATAGTACTCTTCGGGCCTGTAGCCAAGTTGTCAATGCTGTGGGGTTTCACCCGCTTGAGTGCGAAGACTCAATTAAAACATTTTTATCTAAAGGCATGAATGTCTGCGATACTTGTTTCTCCAATTCCGACTATGTGTCTAAAGAGAGTGATCAACTGTCCTTTGCTAACTCCATCCATACCCTTTCAAGGAGAGAGATCGAAATTCTCTGTAGATGCCCCAATAGGACTAAACATGGATTAGAATTAGCCCATACTTCACAACATACCTAAAATGATATTCTGTGAAAATTTTTCATGATTACTGAAGCAGTATACTTTTTATTTGTGATTTTTGCACCTTTAAAATAATTAGTGAATGATTGATGTGCTTATTACTCATATACATATAATGAGATCAAAAGTTGAACCCTACGCCCACCCCGTATTTATAAACACACCATGTAAAAGAATATTCTAATAAACTGTTTTCTATATCACTATTTAATTCTTGAAATTTTGTATTTGAATGGATAAATTGCGTTTGTTAGCCGGGCCGGGAAAGAGCTATGTTTGTAAAATAACTAATTTCATTATTTTAAATATCTCTTTTGTTATTAAAGGACAAGCCGGCTACTCTGCGTACAAATACATCCCGTACGGCCCAGTGCACGAGGTGTTGCCCTACCTGTCGAGACGCGCCCAAGAGAACAAGGGAGTCCTGCAGAAGGTGAAGAAGGAGAGGCGACTCCTCAGGCGGGAGCTCTGGCGCCGCCTCATCAGCGGCCAGCTCTTCTACAAGCCCAAGGGAAACTACGTGCCCGTCTAAACTGTCATGTATTATTTATTTTGTCCCTCTGGGCTCCCTTCGGCTCGGTTCACTGTTTTGGATTACTGCCGTTTTAGTACCTAACGTTTCTTTCTCTGCGTCTCAATCTATACGTTTTTTCTACTCTCGGATGTCAAATGATTTTATTTATTTGAATAAGAGCAAACACTAATTTTATAGTAACATTTACATAAACTGAAGGCTCTGCGGGGTTGAAAACATTCAAATAAACTTCATTCACTCGTTTTTTAAATCACTATGGTTACTTAAATCGTCTGATTACTGGCAATTCTCAAATTGAATTGTTTTCTAGGTATCTATCTATACTTTAAATGTGTTTCTAGTTGCTATTTCTATGTTTTCAACGGAAAAGGCCGAATAAATCGTACGGTTTATACAGTACAGAATTGTCTATGCGTATAAACTTTGGTCTCTGGACAAACAATCTCCAATTGTTAATCGTGTTACACATATTTTCAATATGTTCTTATATAATACAATACAAATATTGTGATATAATTAAAAGACATCGTTTTGTAATTATTCTCTAATGCTCAGTATTAATTTACTATTTTTCTTTTTGTTTTTATCTAAATTAATTATATCTGACGGCCTACTGTTAAAAATTAAGTGTATACCTCATCCTATAATGTGTTTTATTGTAAAATCTAAATACCCTCGGTATATTGTAGGGTAACTAACTCGTTAGGGATAAATTTAAAATGAATATTAATGTATAATAAACTGTAATTAAATACAGTGATAATACTTTACGATCTTTGGAATTGACTTAATTTTAAAGTCTCGTCCGGATTTATAGTGAATTGTAAAAAAAAGAATCATTTTTTATTTGTGTAACTTTGGGAGCGGTACGGATATGAATAAAATCGGAGAACTGAAAAGTAGCTCTCGACATCACGGCTAGTTCTCGTACACAGTATTCGTATTATTACAGGGTTATGCCAATAGGCCTCTCTTCACATGAAAACTGTATTTTAATTAAATTGTCTACAGACTTAACGTGCTCAAATTTGTAAAAATATATATTTTTTAAAAAGATATGTAACCCGACATTTGTAAGATTAAATTTCACGGTTCGAGGAGTAGCATTTTGCGCTTAGCCTCTGTAATTTTGTTCACTTTCGATAATCTGAAATTTAATATTGATTTTTCTAATATTATGGTTTGGAGTGTATTCTTCAGTAACAGATACTGAATATCTCACTTTTTCATTGTATCCGTACAAGGATTAATTTAGTTTTATTGTTTACATCAGCAAATACAGCGTTGTTATCTTGTTATTTATGAATTAAATTTATTGCATCATTTGACATCTGAGACATAAATTGTTGGGACAATTGGGATGGTAAAACAAATGTGGCAGGACCATTCTCTAGTTTATATTAAATCTGTTTGCGCTGCGACGGAGATGTCATTTTTTCTCAGCACTGATTGCCGAGTAATCGTGGAACGTGTTCGCCGAATGAAAACAAAACAAGACACGTTGACATCCTTTGTCCGTTGAATGCAATCACTTAGTTCAATTTTGTCGTTTTTATTTGGATTTTTTTATATTAATTAATTAATGATTGAAAGTCAATGTTCCTTTATGTGATGGAAGAGCGACCGTCGGCAAAGAGAGGGTTGTGATGAGTGTATATTTGAAAAACCTTTAACTGCCCGAGTACAACTGTAAATTGAGTTCCAGACATTCTACAGTGTGCTGAATATGACTGGAATGGTCACAAGTAAGCAGTGGGAGATTACCATATTCCGTTATCTGAAACCTCGCTTCTCTATGTCTTCTGCAGAGAGCAATTGTTTCTTAAATTTCAGCGATCACTTATAACTTTGTCGTGTGTCATATACCACTGCCAAATAATTTACCAGTCAATTACCGGTAATTGATTCGACGTACACTCTGACGCAGTGCGATGCGGAAGATAATCGATTGTCAAACGAATCAATGATTATCTCTCAATCAAAATAATACATCTCTCTTTGCTTGCGCAACAACGCTCGATGTTGTTATGTTTGCGCATTATTGATAATTAACTAATTTGGTTTAGTTTTCAAATTGAATTAAAACCATACGTTTGTACATGATTCTGTGAATAGAAAGATTGATCACATATATAAATATGTATTATATACTGTCATATATTTACAACAATGTTTGTGGTCTTATGGAAACTGCAGCTCAATATAAGCTCACTATAGTGAAATTTAAATATCAACATTTAAAACAGACATAATATGTGACGATGCATTGAAAAGGAACCATACCTTTTAATCAGAGCATTTTTAATGTAAAATCTTAAGGAATATTATGGTACATCAAAATACCATAGAAAATCAATAACTACTTGCGAAATTTCATTGCCAATTCATTTATCCTACTTACTTGATTTTAAAAAATATTACATCAAAGTATAACAATATCATACTGCAGAGAAGTTTGTTGCCTATCAAAAAGATAGTGCACCAAATTTTGATGGACTTAATTGATATTCATTTTTAATATAAAATCAAATATAAAAACTAAGTTATTCTACTGGATTTCTTGCTGTGTAACACGTGTTTCACGTGTTTGTGAATCATCTTTAGACTACGTTTATCGTAAGATTTTTAACTATAGATATTGATTCTCAGTTACTTTTACTATAAATAAGAAATTTCGCAGGATTTTTTTCCTTTATTGGGCGCGTTGAGAGAGAAGCTACAAAAAAAAACGATATTAATTACTTGTTTGTGTTAAAAGGGTAAATTTCCACACTAAAAATTAAACAGCATGGAGCCACCTATATTCCGCAACACACGTCAAATGTCTGTAAATAGTATTGTTATTGTTCGTATTTTTCTCCCCCTGTGCAAAGTAATGGAAAAAATGTCACTGGAATTTTAATTAATCTCGACGTAAAAGTTAAAAATCTTACGATGGAGTTTGTCAGAAAATTTTTCTCAAAAACGCGAAACATTTGTCACACCCGCTAACGCAACTGAGTATTTATTTTATATTAGATAGTGTCCCTTTTCCTATGAATTGTCACATAATACGTTTTCCCATAACGCCACATATATAGTATTATATTTTCGAATAAATATAATTATTAACGCTTGTTATAAATTTATTATAATTATAAATGAATATTATTACAATTATTATTACCGTGTAATGTGCATTATAATTATTATTGATATTCTGTGGAGCTATTTATGATTAAATTTAGTGACAATTAAAATGATGTTCAGCGGATCGATTTTGTACGCATACAGATGACGCCGGTGCAGTCATGCGTTTTAAAATCTGTATTTTGCAGAGAAATTATTGTTGAATTGTCAACGTCAACATGAAAATGAATTGGACCCACACTTTACTTGTTAATAGTACAATGGTCCTGTAAGTTTATAGTTTTTTAAAAACCCTCGTGAGCAATCCGGCGTCATTTTTATACACATATGGTCACGCGACTGTCGAGGATAAACGGATTCGCCGTTTCCCTCCGGAGTCGCTTGAGAGTGAAGGCTGGCTGTAATTTTTTTCCTCGTATATGTTTGTGATTTTCTTTATGACATTTTTACGAGCGTAGTTGTGTAAGAGACGTTTTAGCGTTGGAATTATCCCAACGATGAAATGAAACAAAGAAATTGTTATTGTGAATATCTTGACAAACAACGAACGGTCTGGTCCATTCCATCTGCTTAAATTGGATTTTAAAACGTGCGGGAATACAGTACGATTCAATGATTTGTTCATAAAATTCACTGCCCACAACTGAGTCACGTTAATCTATAATATGTCAGTTTGATTAAATGCGCATTTAAAATCAAATTCATTGTTTGATATTATATTTCCGCACCTAGATACATATCTGTTGACAAATTCACTTAGCTTGGCCAAATCGTGTTGTTTATAGGTTATGTTTATAAAATCATTAAAATTGTGTCGTATTTTCCCCCCGAAGTTATGCTGTTCAGCGTGTCGAAGAAATCTGTCTTCGAAATAAACACTCGATTGAATCACAATGTCAATAATTTCAGTAATTATCTTTTGAAAAACAACAATTTTGCAAAACAAACTATTCTATCCGTTGATAACAATGCAAATGATTTGAATACGTATCATTTGAGTAGTTCTTGGGTCCAAAGTCATGTTTGAATGAAATTTAATTGTTCGAAAACAGTCTGACAGATAATTTTTGTATCGACAGATGCATATTTGACTCGCATTATATTATAAAAAGCCTTCATTATTCTCGGTTTAAGACAATACGTGAGACCTCAATTTAAACTAAGGAAAATGGCAGCAAAAGGAATATTCTGAACAGTTTAAGTTAAAACTACTATTTAAATCTTACAAAATTTTAAGAATATTATAAAAGTTATTGATACTTTATTCAAAAGCTTTGTTCTGCTGCTCGGATTATGCCAGTCACGGTTCACTGTCTTTTTCTTTGATACAGTTAACTGTGTACGACATAAGGTTGTTATTTATTATATTATCTGTGTGGAACACTAATTGCAATTCATCAGTAGTAAAATATTGTCAGCGGATTAAATTAATGACCCGAGAATTTGCTCGAATGATTCGTGGACTACTCTCAAAAGATATTTGATTCAATCTCTTATGTTATATTAAAAAAAAACACTCGGTATTCTGTACAGTTGTTTTCTAATATTAATCATTGGTGTTAATATTTATTTAGTGTCTGTTTATCAGAAGGCAGAACGTATACTGAGAGTATGAAGAAATCGCGTTCAATTAAAGCCGCGCTTATGAAGTGAGAGCGTCGCGGGGTCGAAGACACATGAGCTAGCTTCACATGTTGTTGATATTATTAAAAAGAACACTTCATTTCATATATTATTATTATAATAATTATTGTTGTTGAAACAAAAACAAAAAAAAAATTGAAACTGTTCTGGACAGCTTAAGTATAGAATTAATATTAGTCGAGAAGGTGCGGTGTGTACGGATTAATTTTAACGACGAATGAGGAATAATCTTACGTTTCTTGAACCGATGTTGTGAATGGATCCTCGATGAGAAATATGGAAGACCGACTTGTCATTTTCTGTTTGATTGTATTTGATTTCTCGCCAGGGCATACTCTACCACAATGCATCAAATTTTCTAATAACCGTTTAAGGCCTCGGTCTACAATTAACGCCACCGGCTGCTTATTGCATTACCTGACTCTAGGTGCAACTGACATCGTCACTTGCACCTCTATTCTTGGATGTGTTCCGTCATTATTTATGACTAAATGGATTGATGGGTGTTATATTAAATAATTCAAAAAAACATTTATATGGTTGCAATATGAAGTTTGAGGAGTATTTGAGACTCACAGAGGATCAGTTTTTGACTGTTCTGGCAATACTTAAAAACGATCTAAAAAAAACTGCCATTGAATAAAAAACTATTTTCGTTTGAATCAAAAAAAACTTTGGTTTGTTTAACTAAAATTTTGATGAAAGTTTGATAAATCATCCTTTTCTTTGTTAAATTTGTACATTTTCGGCATGACATCACGACGACCAGATGCAGGAATGTTCAAAAATTACTAGAGATGTGGTGTTTGTCATCTAGACACTACATGCAGCTCTCCTGCGCCTGTCAAGCGTAATAACGAGACCACACTAGTTCATTTTCATAGTAAGCATTCGTTGGTCGCATATGGCGTCATATTGTACGCGTCCTACAGAATTAATTGAAGACCAGCGCCTAATGAAAAGAAATGGGTAGAGTCATTACCAGGCGGTACAAATACTGGAATATTAAATACGGTTATCGGTTTTCGTTCATGTTACTTTTCTTGGTTTAGCGTGAACGTTTATGCTTTTTAGATAGTTTAGTTATTTGATTATGATATTATTACAATTAACTATTATTAATTATAATCTAATTAGTTAACAAATTGATTACTCGTTTTGTAATTATTGATTTTCTGACGTCGCCAAAGTGACTATGTAGATAATAACATTGGGATAGTTACATGCTATTATGCCGCAAAGCTCACACTTAACGACGGCAACGCACGGACACTGCGCTAGTTGTGACGGCCTTATGTAGATTTCGTGAGTATAAAGTATATATTTTGGATTCTTTGTTGGTAAATTGAAACCAGAACATAATTTTCTTCCGTTTTGAATTTATATCGATTCATATTTCTTGCATAAAATAATTGCATTTTGAAATTTAAAATCTTTTCAATTTGACAGACAAAAGTTTAACAATCGACTTATTTAGAGTCTGTCACCTATTTCACTTTAACCACATTTCTATTTGTTTATTGTTCTGCTATATTTTAAATTCATTTTTAAATTGAAGAATATTTGACACTATACGTCACACTGTTGATAACCATTATGTATTGCTATTTACATATTTAATTATCACCATTGTATTTTATTTAATAATTACATAAAGGCTGTGAATGATGCGTTTGTTTCTTCCCCCCTCCCCACTGCAGCCTGTTGGAAACAAAGATGTCTAAATTAATAAAACCGTTTAAAATATGTAAATAGATTTTATTCTTTTTCAGCATTGTAATGAGGTGACGGATAGACCAGCAAAATGGTAGAAAGAAACTCTAGATAGTTGTGTAACTTACCAAATCTGTCATTTCAATTAAATTTATCTCTTTAATTGTTTAACTAAATCAACATGTTATTCCAATTACAATTTCAACAGTCTTAATATTGTCATTAAATAACATCACAGTGATTTAATTTCAATGTTACTTATTTTTATCTTTCTGAAGAAATGTTGATTCTCTATATTTATATTTTATAATTGTTGCATTGAATCTGCGCCGATATATTTTAAATTTAAGAAAGCATGGAAGCATTTTAGGGAGACGCTTTTATATTAATTATTGTTATAGTGTTCTGGTCAATTTTTATGATAATGTAAGTATCAACGCATTTTATAAATGAAGCCGTAAAAAGAAAAAGAATCCAAGAAATCGCGTCACTGATGTGATATTTCAAAAATAAAAAATGACATGATAATGTGGGCCACGGGGTTTTTTTTTTTATGTTAGCAGGCACTCTGTCACTGGACTATCATTGCGAGAGTTAACCAGATTGGTAAATGTAAAAAAGCAAAAGCTCTCGATCAAGATATCTGGAGAGCAATTATGCAGTCAACTACACGGACCAGGATGGTCTTCAGCTCCAACTAAAAAAAACGAAGCTTTTGTCTTTGATAACGCTTGAATTCTTTCTCATTCTACGGCATGAAACTTATATTGAATAAATTATTTAGTAATCTCTTTTTCAAAGTATTATTCCGTTGGATTATAGTTATAAAAGTCCTTTAGAATTATGGTATAGTGTAGGGCGGCGAGCGTGGCGTGAAGCGTTTTGTAAATGATCATTTTGTAAGCGCGTCTAAACTATGTATTAATTACTGTAACGTAATGAACGATAATATTATGTGAATATTTATTTTGTTGTGTTGATGTTTTGTTGGGTTGTGCGTGCGTGTGAGAATGAGGTGACTGTGAGACTGACGATTGTCATGTGAAGTGCTGACAATAATACTTTTATGGTCTTAAGAAGGAAGTTGTGTGTTATAATTGAAAATAAATGTTAGTGTAACATTACAATATGTGATTGTTTTATTTACATCTTCCCGTTTCGAACATTTCAAATATTTTACATTACATACCGCAGGACAACCAGTCTGGAATATAGCAGGTGTGTCAAATACCTTCTTGTAAAACAATATTTATTACTTATTTTGGTATAAATAAATCAACATTTATTTGGCACACAATTAAGATAAAATCTGGCGTTTAAGTCATTCAAAATATTTGGGATTAAAAGAGAAATAGAAACTAGGGATTCTGTGTGTGAATAAATTCCCAGAAATAAGACACTTTTTATCAGTCTGTGTTCCCTAAAGATTTGAGACTTGCTAATTTTAAATTTTATTTATTCAATATGAATATAGTTTGAGAACTGCACCTGCAAAATTGCCTTCCAATAAAAATAGGTAAAAAACATTAAAAATCTTTTATTTATTTAAAAAATATATATATGGGATGACTATATATATTATATATATGACGTTTGTGTGACAGAACCTAGCTACAATAATTACCATAAAATTCAGGTTTATTTAAAAAAAGGCTTCCTTATTTCTTGAAAATCAATGAAGTGTTCACCTTATGTATCATTAAATTCATAATATGCTTTATCAACTGTCATTATTATTTCCATAATAAGTTACCCTTTATCTTTGACTATCTTTTCTTTTGATAATGGTAATTGACATGCAACAAAATAAATATTATTCAATTCGAATTTTATTAATCTCAATGACCATTTGGAAACGAAATATTATATAGGAGAAAGCTTAAGACAGTTTCATAAAATCAATCATAATTATGATTTTATTACATCTGCAGTGGTTATTATTTAGGTACAATATAACACGAGATAACATTTGTGATGACATAAACCAGTAGCTGGCAACCTTTTTACTAAGGCAGTCACTCTAAATAGTTCATTCATGGCAAAGAGCACTATATCGATGACCTAGTTCCATAGATCGATAAGTCAACAATTTGATGTTTTGAGTTATTTCTTTTTAGGGAGATTGTTTGAATATGAAAATACAGAAATATAAATTATCTTCTCACAGTTTCACATAAATACTTAAATATTTTATGGTTTTGTCAATGATGTATAGAATTTGAATTGAATTGACATAAATGATTTATTAAAAAGGTGAGACAAATAATAATGATCACTTTTTTACAACTTAGTTTGGGTTCCCAAAACTTTGGTCAGACATTTAAAAACTACTAATTTCTACTTATAGCACGGGAACTAATCCATCGATATCTTAACCCTTTGCAGTCTTTAATTGAAATATGTTTTCTCATTAATTCGTCTTTAATTAATTTATTATCATATAATTATTTTAAAAAACATTTTGAATGTTTCAGTATAGCAAAATTTATCTTGCGCACAATGCGTATTGGATGAAAAAAAAACTTATATTATTAAAAAAATCAGTAAATAAAAAAACATTACCAAATCTGTAATGTCGAGTCCAGCTCGACATAGGACTTCTAAGAGTTAATATTGTTGCATGAGTCAATTGAAAGCTTGAAAATCAAAATACTTCAAATCAACTGATTAAACCAAAGTATGTCTCGTCTATGATGATGTTCGAATCTTTTTGTTTCTAAGGATGCGGGGCGACTAATCCTGGGCTCCCGAGGCCTGGGTCACAAGAGATCTTACTCTAAGGGTCAGGGTAAGGAATATAGTGAAAGGAGAAGAGAAGTATGTCTATTTTTAAACTCAATGTGACACTTACAGATCATAAAGCTTATTTCTTGTGAACAGGAATATAATCTAAATTTCCTGTTATCAGACTGTTGTGAAACAGTTAAGTGATGAGCAGTGATAAGTTCTTAGATTTTCAATATTAAATCATCTTGCAGACAAAAAGAACTACATGCATATTATTATGAAGCAAAGTATTAGTGCACGATTTGAGCACATTTACATAATAAAGGACAAGTATTATAAACTAATTTCCAGACTGTTTCACCATTCTAACATGTTTATAAACATGACAGAAATGTGAAGTCATGTAAAAAAAATGACTCCAACTCTGAACTGGCTTTTTTAATAATTCTCTTTTAACTAACATGTGTACACCATCATACCATTTTAGTTACAAGGATAATTCTAGTAGATTTCACCAATCAATATGATGAATAAACTAATAATTTTTCAGAATCGATAAATTATTTATCTCCAATTTTTACGACTCCAATTCCGCATCCGGAAAAAATACCAGACTCTGATTCCACATCCCTGGTTATAAAATTTTGGCAGATTTATACTTGTTAGTTGGAAGTGAAAGGGCTTAAAAAATCCTTTTCTGAAAAATGCTGAAATCTAATGTCAAAATTTTTCCAAGAGCATATCAAATTGTTCGATTAAATGAGCAGCGTGATTACTATTGTTAGTATTTTGAATAATGTGTCAAATTGTTTTTCAGTTGTTGTAGTATGCTTCTATGTTAGTGCTGAGGATATTAAATATGCCTTTGACCCTTTGAACTCCGATGTCGAGGTGACCTCGACATCGTATTTTTACTGGCAACTCCGATTTCCAGGTGGCCTCGACATTTTCTACTATAGCCCTTTAAAATATTATTCGAACTATTTGAATGTTTTTTTTATTTGGAATGTAGGGTAATGGCAAAGGAAAGATATATTTCTCGTTTTTCGATGAATCATCCATTCATGCGCTTCCTGGAATGTTTTTTGCGAGTGTCGTCGACGACCAATCCCCGGTGTAATGCAGAATGCAATATTTTTTTCGACAGCCATCAGATTTTTTGCGACACTAAATTGATCGCATCCCATATTGGAATATTGATCGCATCCCAAGTATGTGTCGCGAAAATTCTGATGGCTGTTGAGCGACTGACTAACAGTTCTCGCAGAAAAACATCTGTTAAGATACATTTGCTCCACATTGTGGCATGGAAAAAAAATACCATTCAAGTTATTAACAATAATATTTCACTCGGCGATCCACAGTCAGGTTTTTGCTATGGAAGGGGTCCACGAGCATAATAAGTTTGAGAATCATTGATGTACACAATAAAATGGCTTAGTAAATAAAACACTTTTTTATTTAATTATTCTAACCCTTTTTTTCAATGTATTACCTTTAAACATAATTTTTCACAATTTCGCCTAAAATGGCATGGAGTTGCTGGTAAGATTTTTGAAAGTCCTTCAGAGTGCAAAAGGTTAAGGGTACCCAAGTATCTGTAAGCTCATGGTTGCTGACCGCTGACATAGACAATTGTTTATCCACAAATAAAACATGATTGATAAAACTGTAGGCTTTACAAATAGTAAATAGTTATTTATTGAAAATATTTCTTATAATGCTATCATTCATTTTAGGTTTGACTGTCCATCTGTACTGTTGTGGATTGATATTTCACTAGAAATACAAAATATAAATAATTTTGCCAGTGTTAAAATAAATGAAATAAAAATGTATTCATGGTGATTTAAATTCTGTGCACTGCAGAAACGTCACATTTCAATTTAAATTATTTTAAAACAAGTGAAAATGAACATTATTTTTATTTTGAATTGTCTATTGATTTCTGCAGCAGTGTCTTACGGGACGGAGTATCAATTCGAAGATCATACAAATTTACTTCAAGTGTTGGTGGTCACGAGGCACGGCCAAAGAACGCCTCGGGAACCATATCCGAGTGATCCGTGGAGATCCCCGAAATACTGGCCCGAAGGATGGACACAGCTAACGCAGGTGGGTATGAAGCAGGTCAAAGATCTCGGCGTATGGATCAAAGAACGATACACGGCGTTTCTTCCGCCTAAATACGTCACGGGGAATGTTCTTGTCAAAAGTACGGCTACAGACCGCACTCTGGCTTCAGCCTTTTCAATGATGACAGGAATATACCCCGGAGAGGCTGTACCAATTCACTCCTCCCCTCTTGAATGTGATAAACTGTTCAGTGCGTATAGGTCCTGTCCTGCGTATGACGAAGAATTGAAACGTCACTTACACACGTCGGAAGAATTAGAAAAGGAAAAAAGTCGAAAGCAACTCTACGCATGGTTTACACGGAATCTCGGTAAAACCGTCAAAGGTTTAGGAGTGGCAGAATCTTTGTACACCTGCTTCTTAATTGAAGAGGAGAGGAATTTGACACTGCCGCGGTGGACAAAAAGAGTATATCCTGAGACTCTACGGAATTTAGCTGTAGAATATTTGTCAAGAGGATCTTCTACTCCGCTTTTGGCTCGCTTACGATTCGGTCCTCTCTTAAGAGACATCATTGAACGTGGTAAATTAGCATATATTACCGGTAGAAGACCAAAACATCTTATGGTGTACAGTGCACACGACTTTACTATTATAGGGCTGATGAATTCTCTTAAAATATTCGACGGAATGCCTGTTCAGTTTGCGGCAGCCTTGATCTTCGAAATACACAGCAGTGACACCCCTATGGGAAACACCATGACAGTGCTGTATCGTGCCAATTCCAACAGTGAAGCTGTGGAGCTGTTTATTCCAGGATGTGATAAACCCTGCTATCTCAGTAAGCTTGAAGACGTTATACAAGAAGTTCTGCCGAAGAATATCAAAGAAGAATGCGGCGATAGTGATACAGTGCCTCCAATTTCGAATTCTCGGAGAGACGGTATGATATTAGCCGCAGCAGCCATCGGTGCAGCCAGCATCGGAGCTTTAGTCGTCGTTTGCTTCTCTAGGGTTTGGCAGAACAATGACGAAGAATATTATGCCAGGCTCTACGAGAAGGAAGCGAAACGCAGAGAGTCTTATACGATGTTAGTAGGAAGCAACTCCCCAAGACGGGAAACAATTTAATTGATTTTATTTATAATACAACACATTTGAGTAATTTAAAGTAATTGAAATATTTTCATTGACTTTCTAAGAATGTCTTTTAATCTCAGATCTGTCAGAAATTTGACTCACTATATAGCAGAATAAAATCTATCGTAACGAAACAACTGGCTGTTTAAAGTCAATTGTATTTTTCTATCAATATTTGTAATGAAATCATTGTAATAGTTTGTATTTATAATTCATTAATTTATATAAAAGTATTGTTTGTCCTTTATTTTTGTTTAATAAATGTCAGCTGTGGAGCAGAATCGTATGTTCCTGGAAATTTTTACATTATCAATTGTTTTTATCTTTATCTCTCTAAATCTGTTTTCAATCACTTTCAGTAGATCCGTATACATTAAGGATTTATACTTGAAGCTATGAATAATATTTATACCATTAGTAAAGCAACTCTGCTCACTTATATCAATCAATTAGAAGTTAATTCTTCAACAAACCTCATGTTAAAATATGTTTTGTATTAGGGTTGAAAGAGTTTTACCACCTGCAATTCCTGCAGCAATTAACCGCTAGTGGTTCATTTATAGCTAACATATAATTTCATAGAATTCTAAAAAATTACCACTTTCTAAGGAAGAAAATAACTGTTTATGATTTGATCAAACACATCTCATTGCTTCTAGAGGAGTGGTTTCCATTTTAAGTTTATGTTACTACGCCTCCCATTCAAAAAAAAATTCTTTTCGCCTCTGCACTTTTTATTTCATATTATAACAAAATTTATAGAATAAAAATGAATCCATGTCCGCTCCCAATGCGGAGCATATGGCCTTCTAATCTCAACAGAACTTTTTCTACGAGCATTGTGTGTTACTCAGTCGCTTAACCTCTTTTCTAAAGAGAATAGTATGCATAGAAGGATAAGGCTAGGACAGGACCAGTGTTCCCTCTAAGCTGTGCGCGCGCACATGCATTAGAACAGAGCGCACAAAAGCATGGCCCCCATAGCCTCCCCCTTGGATCCGCCAATGACTAGAATAAATTAATTGTCATTATATAGTGTTATTAATTATTGTCAATATAAAAAGATAAACATTTCGTTAAGTAGGTCTAAATATCGTTATGTGGCGCACAAACTTTTTAATTTCCTTTCAAAGTTGCACAGCCAATGTATTTTGCGCACATAACCTTAGGAAAGTTAGAGGGAACATTGGACAGGACTAAAGGTTAGCTAATCGATATCACTATGCCCAGTTATTGAAGGATTGGTAGGGTGGGAAGGAATTTTTAAATATGACAAACACCCATACCTTCAAATAGAAAGCGATAAATCAATCGAAAAAATGCTGTTCGTACTAGAATTCGAGCCTGTGAGATCCGACATGGAAGCCAACAACGCCAACCGCTGGGCCATAGGACCCGACGATTTATGATGTACATATATATTTATTTTGAATAATAAATTGTTTTTATAATGGGTGTGGTTGTTAATAAGCATAAAATTAAGAGGCAATGAACTAATATGGTTTGATATCTGGTTGTCATTGGAGATGGTGCTGAAAAGCGTAATGATTCTACCAATTTTTCTTTTTCATTGGTTGTTAGCTCAAATTCATCATCTTGATTATCGATAAATGGATTCTGTATCCACGGAAAGTGTGATAATTCACGATCTTAGACGTCATTTGAATAGCGTGGCACTCAAACATCTAAATATATATTTATTTTTAATTGTGAATACATGTCCAACTAATTTTCCTGTTAATTTGATTTCCACATTTTCAATTTTTTACGCATCTGCAAACCAGAGCGTTGGAGCACACCACTTTTTCAATTGCTCCGTTCCGGTAAAAAAAAGTTTATTTTTTTGTAAATAATTGATTTATATACATTTCTGTAAATTATTGGCTATGGTACATGCCTCCCAGTTTGGAGATCGCTGTTCTAGAGAGTAAAATATGCCAGCTATTTGTGGGCTTTAATTTTGTTTATGCAATTATTTGATGCTACAGAAAATTTAATGTCCTGCTAGCGATGAATTGCTTAATTTTTCGGTTGGAAAATATGCACCCCAGGCTGTCTGTCTTTCATTGTGATTTTTTTAAAATATGTCCTTTAATGAGAACTTTTTTTTTTATTTCGAAACTTCTCTTTTGGAACAGGGTAAGGAAAGGGCAGTAGTAAGATAATTGCTTTCAATTGTTGAGTTAATAAAAGGTATAACAACATTACTGAAAGCTTTACCTTTCCCTCTCTAGGAAAAGAGGTTGAGTGACTAACTTTCAAAGAATTACCTTCAAATTTTAGTTGAAATATTCTAATGCTCTACATCAGGAGATGTCATAATAAAATTCATTTCAGGAAATCGATGCCACAGAAAATTCAAACAGAAGCAAAATAGTTTATATCCCATTTAAAATAAATAATAACATAGTTGAAACATCATTTCTGTTCCTATAAGTAATCTAAGTTAAATTTTAATGTGATATGCAAACATATAACAGTTTGCGCTACTAAATATACGTAATTCCGTGATAAGACACTCAACCTTCACACTACAAACACATTTGCAAGAAATTATTCTTCAATATTGATAATATGAAATAAGGGCAACATGCAAATATCGGGTAACATAATTTCATTATTTATGCCATAATTAACATCAATATTAAACATGTGGGCACGTAGACATCAATGACATTTATGATGTTTTCATTTAACTTTCTGTTTATAACACTTTTTGATGATTTTTTTTTTCAACTATACTTAGCACTTTGTATTTGGCACTTAGTATTTATATCAATATGCCAAATAAAATGATTGTGCTGTAAAGTGGTGGGTATTCGTCATATGTCGTCTTCTGTGGCCCAGTTGGTTAGAGCTTGCTCTACCGATCACGCAGGTCTGGGTTCGATTCCCGGTCAGATCACAGTGAATTTGAGAATTATTCAATTCAAAGTTGTGATCGAAGACTGGGTGTTTGTGATGTCAATTCACATCATTTCCTCTCCTCCCATCCTTCTGATCCTTTAATAACTGGGTGTAGCAATAGCGATTAGCCAACCTTTAGTCCTGTTTTAGCCTTATCCTTCTGTCCCTACTAATCGCTCTGAAAGAAGTGAGGTTGAGCGACTGAGTAACAAACTGTTCTCGTAGAAAAATTTATGTTGAGATACCTCCATTAGTAGGCCATATGCTCCACATTGGGAGCGGACATGGATTAAAAAAAAATATATTATTTGCAAACCCGGCTCGTTCTAAAATTGTTTAAGCAATTGATTGATAACAATTGATTAAACCAGGGCTGTGGAGTCGTGTAAAAAAAAAGACGACTCCAGCTTTAAAATAATTAACGACTCCGACTCTGATGATTTTTTTCAAAAATATATATATATATGATATATAAGTCAAAATGATTTTTAATATATGTATACCATCAGATCATCTTTAGTCAGCCAAGCATAAAAATGTCAATCTACTATTTTGTTTGAATAAACATCATAAAATATGATTTTAAAAAAATCGAGCCGTTCATTTTTCACGACTCCGACTCCGACTCCACAGCTCTAGATTAAGCCATGAATGTAATTTAGCAAATAAAAACAAATTTTCAAAATATTTTAAGAAATCAGTCTCAAACGTGACTTGATAACGTACAAAATATCATTCCAAAGTAATGCACAACTAAAAGTTTATTATTTTTCAAAATCAAATCCTAGTTTAATTTTAAAACGAGATGTGCTTGCAAATAAAACATTCATGTTTTCACTGGCCTTAAATTAAAGCTCGACTCTGACTCAAAAAATAGTGAATGTACATACAATCATTATTTCATCAATCAATACAATGAATAGGATAATTTTCAAATATATTTGACTTACTAATACTGTATGTACTTAAAGATTACAACTTCCTAGTTGAACAGCGATGGGTATTCCTCATAACTGTATTTTATCTTATTATCTCGATGAAGAATTCAAAAATTCTTCCCTGAATTTGTGGAATATTGCAAAATACTATTTATTTACTTAACCACTTGAATACCAAGCGGACACAGGTGTCTGGAACATATGCAAGCGATTTATATACACAAAGAATTTAAAAAGGAGGAAGAGACGATTCCACAGCCCTGCTATTTTCAAAGAAATAGCTTATACCCTATGGTTAAATCGAAGTATTCTACCGTTGGACAAAAATAAAATGATTCTTCGTTAAATATTATAGTAAGCATGTAATATTTAGTAAGCATATAAGCCGCCTGTGTGGTCGAGCGGTCAACGTCGTTAGCTTCGGTTACGGAGGTCACGGGTTCGAATCCCAGTGTGGACAGTTTTTATAAATTGATTTTTTCAATATGAATTTCTGTTCGAAGGCATAGATGTATATGATGTCTTGAATCCCCCCCTCTCATCCTATCCTTAGAACGGTATGGAGAGCGATTAGCTGACCACTAGTCCTATCTTAACCGTATCCTTCTATTCCTACTCTCTTTGTAAAAAGAGAGGTTGAGCAACTGAGTAACAAACAGTTCTCGTCGAAACACTTCTGTTGAGATAATCTCCATTAGGAGTCCATATGCTCCACATTGGGAGAGGACATGGTAAAAACAAAAAATAATATTTATTTCAGACATTTTTCACAATTAAATGTTTGTGATAGTGGTAATTACTTCCTGATCTTATCCTAAAAATTACCCAAATGTTCCAAGCCCAATTTCCATATAAAAAAAATATGCTCTATGCTCGAAGCGAAAAGGTTCCTGGGACGTTTGAATAAAACATTCCCTAGACTTAAAACATAATTATTTTTTTATATAAAATATACATAAAGTAGATTTTATTCATTCGAAACATGCATACTTTGAAAAGCCTGGAAGCGCTGATTAATTATAATATTTAATTGCTATCTATCCGCAGTGATCCAATTTCTGCACCAACAAGTTTTCAACAAAACGTTCTTCCAATACATTATAGCAAAAGTTATTTTATTACATTTACATAAAAATAAACATTTATCGCAAAAAATCCAAATCGCTCCCCCTGCCCCACTACACCACTGCTTTTGACGGAAAAGGATAGAACGAGCAATTGAGTAACAAACAGTTCCACATTAGGAGCAAACAAGGATTAAAATAAAGGAAAAAGATAAGCTATGTAGAAATTACTATGGAATCAATGCAATATTAACTATTCAACTCAATTTTTATTGTTAGTAATCTTTTATCATTACTTGATTTGTCTGAAAAAAAATGTTACTTCAATAATAATAAAACCGATTCATTCATAGTGAATAGGTTGTCACATTTATTTGACAGATAACATGTGTAGATAATCACAGGTCAAAAGGTCAATTTCTAAATGCATACAAACTAATTCTAGTTTAGTATATGCATCACATTATTATTGATATAATAAATTTCTTTTATTTCTAGGAACAGATTAAATGATAATGCGTGACTATTTGTAATATCGTGTATTCAAAATTCCCAGGTAAGTACATTGTGTTAATTGTTTACTTTATGTAATGTAATATCACGCCCCTTTTCATGTTTTCTCAGTGAGGTCGAGCTCTTTCTCCATTTTGGCAAATACTGATTTTTATCACAGTTTGTTTTTTTATCAGCTCTACATCGACCCATAATCGGCAGGAAAACTTAAGCGACAAATCATACATTGTATAGGAGACAGCTTCTTTTTAACTTCCTCACATAATAAGCTCGCAAAATGAAACTTTAATTGACCAAATATTACTTAATACATTTAGGCAATTATTTTTGCAAACTTATTACGAGAGGAAGTTAATAATACCTTCTGTTATGATTAAAACCTGACCATGAATTGTCGCTTACGGTGTTCTGCCGATTACAGATTGATATTGTAACATTAAAAAGTATCTTATCTTAATTACGTTATTTGAATGAAATCTGTGAACTTTTGCTATTATATATTTACATCATAATAAAGCATTCTTTTGGTGCACTGTGCACGTCATCTGGGCTTGAAGTGTTAGGAGCGTACAAGGTTTCATAAAGAATATGAAAATTAAAAAAAATCATTGGTAGCTTGAGGTTATGAAATGAAGAAATAGCAAACATCAATTGAAATGTATTTTATTGGTTGTTAACAAAATGGCGAAACATTAAAGCTGATTTTGTCATAAAATTAAAACAAAACAGTCTTAAGTTTTACATTGTCACTCAATATCAACGATTTATTTATAAAATTTTAACATGCTAATTAAGGGATGAGCTATACACTTCAATAATATATAATTACAAACAGCGTGTCATCATATGCAAGGTTTTAAGATCAATAAAATTTGAATAACAGTGTAACCATGTTATTAGTGTTGGAATGTTTGAGAAGATGTTTTGATTGCAAGATACCGGAGGACTCTTAGGAGTGGAGATCCTCTT
The DNA here is from genome assembly GCA_030503985.1 of Himalopsyche tibetana. NCBI lineage: Eukaryota > Metazoa > Arthropoda > Insecta > Trichoptera > Rhyacophilidae > Himalopsyche > Himalopsyche tibetana. Next base: position 3,819,108 of record JAPJYX010000011.1, on the reverse strand, counting down.
GCTCTTTATGGGTCGCAATGAACTATTGGAGTGAATGCCATGTTGTTCGAACTTGTGTTGAGTAAGCACATGTCGAATAATAATGTGCTCTATTGTATACATGCAGACTCGGAGCGACACATTTAGCTACTGATTTTTCACTAGTTACCAAACAAATTGAAACTGTGCTACTTAAACAAAACATGTGCTTCAATGGTTTGTGATTTTCAATTTTACTTTAATTGTTACGTGTGTTTTTCAGATTATAAAGCACAAATAAAGTAAACATTATTGCATATACATTTAACTCAAAACGCATCTTAATGAATTTTTATGAGAATCGTAATGATACAGTGGAACCCCAATCTACCGTTATTCGTTTTCCCGGATGGATCGTTTATTTTTCATAGTCCTGGCCAAACACCAATAAGAACAATTTTAAATAATCCTGCATTAATCATTCCCCGATTTACTGTTTTCCTTGATCTATTGTCTAAATATTATGGTCCCCTTATAAATATTATCCCGATTGACCGTTTTTGTTGAATATTTCTTCTATTCGCACATTAATATGTAGTCCGACCTCGCATTTCGTTTTGCGAATGTTTCTAACTCACCACTAAAATGCCTAAATAAACAAAACTAGAACTGTAGCTGTGAAACTGAAAAAAAATTCAAGATGTTGACAAAAATCCACGCGATAAACCAGTCGACATAGCAAAAAGAGTTAATTTAGAAGAGTAGATATATATAGATTTAGTAAAAAAGTGTAAATAAAGAAGGTTTTTTAAATTAAACATGTATACAGTCCCTTGAAAGAAGTAAAATCGAGGTTTCACTGTATTAATGTACAAAAAAAAAGAATATCTACAGTCTACTCTTCTCAAACTCTTATGCTCAGTGAGGAGATTAATAGCCTACCACAGAAATTCTACCAGTTAGTTCTATCAGACCTTTTTTATTCAAACGTATTTAAACATTCGGAAAATTGCATTGCAATCGTTTTTTTTTTTGTTCTTTAAGCCTTACCTATGATGACATATAATTTTTATATTTAGTATTTAGTCAACATGATGTAAACGGATACCCCCCTCCCCCCGGCTGATGTGTTGCAACAGTCTTTATTTTTTTGCTTGTATACATAGATTGTAGACTAACTTTGTAAATTGATAACAAATAAATAATGATAATGGTATAAGATATTTGGCACAGTGAGAATTGTTTTCACTCATAACAAATGTAACAATATAAAATGGGTTGTCTATAAATTGATAGGCTATTAACCAAAATTCTATATCTACAAATTGACAAGCTTTCAGGAAACATACACATTATGTGTTTCTAGTTTTCCAAAAGGTGTATCACCTGATAAGATGGTGTGTTTATTGACAAGATAATTGTTAAATTATTTATTTTTTTGATGGTAAATTAACTGCTGTCAAAAATGCAGTAGTTGTAGAATAATTTTGCTAATAGTCTGAGTAAATTGGTTAATATTTCTTGTAGCACGAGTCCTGGTTGTTGACAAACAAACATTTATCGAATCCTTCTGATAACATAAATAAACCTTTTTGCAGGTGTTAGTTTCTTGGAAATGTATCTCATAGTAGATAGAAGAGTACAAGCTTAAGAAATCCTGTATTGCTAACGCCCTTGGTGGTACAGAAGACGATACTCTTTGTAAAACCGAAGAAATCATTAAATAGTTGTGGACTAGTGCCATTTTTGAATTGATTAATTCATTTATAATGCGAAGGGATGTCCGTTTACTTCAGGTGTAACTCTAATCACTAAAATACACAATAACGGTTGTGATATGAAACATTTCAATAAATATTTATTTCTACAGTGAATTTCACGTACTAAAATTATGAGGCTTTTTTCTTCATAGGGTCCTTATAATATACACAGAGATCGGAATAAATGATTTGATTTACTAAAAACACTATTACATCTGTAAAAAATTAATAAAGTGATCACAATATCAATTATGACAGTCAACTTCAATAACAAAAATATCTGTAATGATTGTAAATACAAAATCAACTGTGGAAAGTTAAAAGGGAATAATGCTCACAACTCAAAAATTCTCTTGTTATCATCACTGGTTGCTATTCTACAAATAATTATTGATGTAAATTTATTCCATTTTAAGATTCTGTCAATATGCTGGTTTTAAGTGAGGTGAAAGTGTCGATAATTCCACAAGCCTAAACGTGAGTCAATACGATTAGCTTGATTCAATTATGAACATAGGATTAAAATACCTCACCAAGCATATTTAGCTAAAGTTTATTTTGTCGCAGTTTTTTTTCACTCAACAGGTGTATTTAAAAGATATATTTTATGCACTCGTCAAATGTTTCCTTCAAGATCGATTGTAGTACGCTTTGTGTGGCATGTTGCGCCGTCTGTTGAATCCGCAGCTCTTCCATTTCGACTGTGGAAAGGAAAATCACAATGTATCAAATATGATACACCTTCTGTCAAAAGGATGCAGTCTGCAAATGCCGAATTAGTATCTAAATTTAGCTTTTAAGTTTGAAAAAGATGACCTTGTAAAAAATTAAAACCAATAAAAAAGACTGAAATAAAGGTTTTTCCTGAAGAATTTCTTAAATAAATATTAGATTATGTCAATAAAACACCAGTTTAGAAATCTCCGTACACTTAAAGGTTGTGTATAATTCATAATTTTCATTTGGCCCAAAATCATTAAAACACGCCTTAAATTTTTGCGCCTCCGGTACAATTTGATATGTGTGGGTTACGTCCTTTTTCCTTTCCACAGTCGATATTAATGCTTCAGTTGGGGAGCGAAAATTAAAGTGGATCATGGATCTACAGTGCTTCCTGTTAACTGTAATGTTCTCATTTTTCAAGAAGTAAATTTACACAATTTGCTTTTATTGTGAAATGGCAAACCAAACTGAGCACAAGTCAGCTGTCAGCTGTCACTCTATAACGTATTGCTCATTTGAAAAACAAATCTCTAAAAAAAACACCTATAGTAATTAGTATGGTGTTTTTTTATCAAGCTACTGTATTTTTTTAATGAGAGTAAAGCCTTTTTCTTTTCCACACTCAATAAAGTAATACGATCATCAAATATAAATATTTATATATAATTAATTCAATATTAAAACATATTTTCTTGAGTTACTGTTTTAACAGGAGAATCTCTCAATAAAATCCAAATCTCTGAATAAATGAACTCCAAACAATATGATCGTGATTTTTGAGCAATTTTTATACACATGTATATTTTTACACTAAAAATCATCTTATTAATAAAAGGAGAAATTAAAAAAAAAATGTCCTTCCAATGTTAACAAAAGTTTTTTCTGTTTATTTGTAGAAAATCCAGAATGGCGGAGATATTCTCCATAAAGTTAATTGAACAATGAGTTAATTGATCAATAACATTCCAATACTCGTTCATTTTTATGAAATTTTGTAAAAATTTTGCTTCATATTTACCATGTACACTCCCAATTTTGATTTATAATGGAACATTTTGACAGTTTTTTCTTGAGATGGCTATAATTTTATTCGTCGGGTCCTATGGCGCAGTGGTCAAAATTCTGGGCTTCCGTGTCGTATCTCACAGGTGCAAGTCCCAGTACTAGTCTTGTCCCAACCTTATTATTCTATTCCTAATACTCTTTTTGAAAAAGAGAGGTTAAGAGTTCTCGTAGAAAATCTTCTGTTAGGATACCTCCATTGGGAGGCTATATGCTCTACATTGGGAGCGGACATGGATACGAAACATAGTTAAATAATTTAATAGTAACTAACAATATAGTTAAAAAACACAGTATCCAGGTGACAATTATTTAAAAACTAGTCATGGTATTTTCAAGTTTAACAACAACACTTTGGATTATGGCACAGAGGGATTTTTTTATTGTTAACTTTTGTTAATTATAATTTTACTTATTAACCTTGCGTCTTTACCGATTGCACAATTATTATTAGACTATGTCTGTCACACAAAATGTCCACACTACATAAATCACAATAAAGGTATTTTTAAAGCAGCTAAAGATGAGGGGTTTTAAAATTTCCAGTAACAATTTTTACATAATATATCTCACATTTAACATTCAAAACATTAAAATATATTCTGTTGGAACAATCAAATTTATGTTTTGTTTAAAAGTAACAGTAATTATGATAATGAAAAATATTATTATATGATAACTTGATAACTTCCAGTGGCTACTAGAAATTGGTTGACCAAAGTTTTGACACATCTAAACTGAGTTGTAAAAAAGTGATAATTATCATATTGTGTCATCTTTTTAGTGAATCATTTGTGTCAATTCAATTCAAATTCATTACAACGTTGACAAAACCATAACATGCTATTTCGAGTTGTATTTATATGGAACTGAGAGAAGGTTGTTTACATTTCGTTATTTGCATATGCAAACATCTGCCTACCGATAGAAAACTAGTAATTTTTTCTAGTTTTACTTTTGCGAAGCTATAGAAGAGAGGTATTCGAATATAGTGGGTTACATAACTCAAAACATTGAATTTTTGACTTATCGTTCTATGGAACTAGGCCATCAATATGGATTTTAAAAATTGATTAAAAATTTAATGTGTTTTTTCTCTAATAGTCTTAAGTGCTTGAAAAAATCATGTTATTCTAGTTGTCAATATAGTGGAGTTATTTTCAAAACCACAAATTGCAACTGAACTAAGCCAAATTTTACAAATATATTTATTTTCCAATGTTTAATACCGTTTCTAGAAAGATGCAAGTGTGGGATAATCTGGAATAGAAAAAATTGTGAACATATAGACACATAATCGGCAAAAGAACTTAAAACGCAATTTATCGGATTGTGTGGCTTAAGCCAATAATTGTTTAATATCGCCTAAGATGTAAGTGACAAAATTTTAGAGTGTTATCTCATTCGCATGAACTTTTTTGCATTTTGGTGTTTTGAGTTGTTATCGTTTGCTCCATGTGGACCCCGGTTGAGAAGGGCTGTTCTAGAGAACTGAAAGTAGTCAGACAGCTTAATTATAATATCAGGATAGGTATTAACCGTATATTACTATTAACTAACCGCACTTGTTCAAACATAGTTAAAAAAAAACCATCTGTAAAATTTATAAATTGTCGGTTGCAATTTTCAGCTTATCACAGGTCGATACTACTGTGAATGCCTTTAGACTGTCATATAAGTGCGACCTCAAAGCAATGGGATTTGACGATGTAGTGAATTTACTTCCTACTTATTTTTGCAATATTGATCAACCAAATAAAAACATTTGTAAAGTTTTTATGATCAATTCAGGAAATCAATAAATAGGACGAGAGGGAATAGAGTCAATTACTATTAGAATTAGGAAATGTGTAACTTAAAATGAAATAAATGATTTATTTGTTTTCTCTTAACGACTTCTATTGTTTAGGCAGTTAGAGCGTAAAAAGAAATAAATTGATTGAATTAGGTTCTGTCAATTTTTTTTGCATCAATTTATCAGAGACCAAATCTTTATGGCAAGACATTTTTTATGTGCAGGATACAAGTCAAATGATTCTAATATTTTCAGATAAATGGACTAGTAACTTTTCCAATGAATTGGTTGTTTGTGTACGTTTGATGAAAATTAACAAATCGAATAGGTAAATCTTTACGAGACATTTAATCTGGGAAAACTTCTCAAAGATGTCACTGTTAGCTTACACAGTAAGAAAAATAGCACAGTTATCAATTAAAATTTGAAAAAATTGTAAAATAAAGTTTTATTTTGTTACTGCAGAATTGTCAAAGCAAACCGTTTTTTACAAGAATATAATACATCGTGCTTCCAATGTATACAGTGACTATATGTTACGTATTGTAGTATTTAAAAAAATTGATTGATTTCATTTTGTTAAATTTAATTATCTTGATTGACTAATGTTTCCGTTGTTTTTAACTATTTACTAGACGATATTAGTAAAAATTGGTTCATATAGCCAGCTGAAAATATAAATGTGAAGCACAAAAAATCGAAGCATTGCTGACAAAGTTGTTCGGTAGAGAGATTAATGTCTCTTATCAAGGATCCGGCGCAAACAGTAGAGGCAGGGCGGCCGCAGGAAGGGCCAGGATGAGCGGTCTGATAGCCCAGTTGACGCAGAGGTGTGCCCGTGACAAAAATGCAAGCGCTAGCCCTAGGGAGCGCAGACTCAGGCACAGAGCTGTCCGTCCGCCTGGGATAGGCTCATCGATGAGAGCTGTGAAATAAATATATTTCGAAATAGTAGGAATGTCTAGGAATGTCTAGTGAAATATTAAAAAAAGGAAAAGACCACACGAATATATACGGATCGTTTTAAAGAAAATTTGAGACCCAGGGCACATGTTTGTTAGAAATGCCCCATTTAAGCAATCAGAACTATTAAGAGGAAACTAAGACACCTAAATAAATAAATGAAAAATAACAATGGGGACCATCTGTAAATACTCGGTCAATTGATTTTTGATAATTTATATAATAAAATACACAATATTTAATGGTACTTGTAACATTATCAATAACATAAAATTCAATGATTAGTCTGAGGATGTTATATTCTTCTTATGCATCACTCACTTGGCAGAAGTAACTCCCAGACTGCATCGCATCCAGCCCAAGCAGCCGCCATCACGAGAGGAAGCTGCTTATCGGCCCTAGCCGCTCGCCATATTGACATCGCCAGTAACAAGCAAGCGTGCCAAGTCAATCCGACGGCTTGATTGGAACAGTAAAGTGTTAATGGATAAGATAAATAAAAATACATTAATCTTGTTTGGTAAGCATCTGTTTTATTGTAGATAATTTTAAAAATTCCTTTCAACATATTCGAACCTAAAAAACAGGGCTTAGCAAAAGCGATTTGCCAAATACAGTTCTGTCCTTCTCTCGCTTGAACAAGGATAGGTTAACCGATTGAATAACGAGTGGGTCTTGTAAAAAAACTAGTGTTAAGGTATGTTCCATTAGAACAAGGGTCGGCAATCTTTTGTTGTAAAAGTGCCAAATATTTTACATGGGTATTAGTGGGGGCCGCACTTGGGTCACATGCGTTGCGGCGAGAATCTTGCGGGCCGCACAACGACGCCTCGCGAGCCGCAGGTTGCCGACGCCTGTTTTAGAAGATCGTATGTTCCATATCGGAAACGGATGTTATTTTTAAAATGTATTTTTGTTTTTATCATGTTCCTAATGCGTGTTTCACTTTCGCAATGGATTAATATAGAACTGAGTCGTTTTGAAGCATATTTAAAGTATATATTTATCAACGAGAAGCCAACAGAATAATCGTTTTAATTTCAATGTCTCTTTATCAGCCAAATTCAGAATTAGGTAAAATCAATTACTTTTGTTAAACTGTGTAGAAGATTCATTTTTTAATTTGACTTTTAAATATCTTTTAAATTAGCTAAGCTGTTCTTAAGTATCAAGATATGACAATTTTTTTTTGTAATTTATCTTTATAGGGCTTTAAAAGCAAAACAATAAGTTGAAAAAATAGTACTCAGTAGAAAATAGTAAGTTTGAAAGGAAACAATGATCACCAAAGACTCTGAACTGGTAAATAGTTTCAAAGCATCTTACATGCAACGATTTTCCGCCGACCGTGAGCTAATAGCATACTAAGAGTTGTAGCAACTAAAGCGCGGAGGAGTGCAGCACCTGCGAGGGCTCGCCACAGCTGGCCATCTCCTGACACGCACACTACGTACCACTGGAACAAGTACACAGCATAATAAATAATACTAGGTTAAGCATGTAAGACGAACGAGCTTTGAATATCAATATTTAAAAAATATTAATCATACAAGTTCTAAAAAGACTGTCAAATATTGTCAGAATTTATTTTGAAAATAACGCAATGCTGATTTACATAAAACTACAATATACATTGTGATGTATTATTTTAAATTATTATTTCTTTCATAATATGTTTGATAACTAACATATATTCAAACATGGTAGGTAACTCATTGTTGGAGAGAAAAGAAACCAGTGAGTCTCTTAGTAAGCTGTATATATCTCCAAAACGGTCAAATTTGCAATAATTATTTCAAAACAATATTTGAAAGGCAAAAATGTTCCATGAAACATCTTCAGAATTGATGTTTCTATATATATTGAATTTTTTACACCAAGGTGACATTTTAAATCAAAGCTTTTATTGATAAAATAGATATTTAACAGCTGTACAACAATTTTATATTTTAAATTAATTTCAATACATACCTGTAAAAAATGCGAATAAAGAAACCCTTGTTCCAACCCTATAAAAAGAGCTAGCGGAGACGCAGCCCTTGTCCGCACGTCCTTGAAAGCTCTAATAGCAGCACTCCACGTCCTCCCGGAGACTTCTCCATCTCCAATGATGTCAGCCGCGTCTTTTCCGAGTGCGCAATTCGCCAAGCCACCGGAACAGAAAGCAGCAGGCGCCGAGCAACACACCGCTAATAAGCAGCAACAGCAAAGGGCAATAGCCACGGTTGCATCTATTGACGCGTTGATACCAAAAGATGTCTTCTTCGGACAGCCGTTGGACCCGCATTCTTTCTCGCGCCACTCTTCCGACTCGTCTTCAACTTCTGCACTAGAAGGCCAAGACTCTTCTGTGACAGTTATATTAATCTCCGCAGATTTCTTTCTCCATAGCGCGATATCCTCAGCATCCAACGTTGTATTCTTGTCGTGTCTACACGCAATCATACTTCCTGATGCGTCTACGCAGATTCTATTCGGCTGCAGTGATAGTTTGACGTTGTTTACGGCAATCGGCGTAAGCAACGGTATTAAAAGCGAAGCGACTAGAAGGCCGAGATCTCTGGCCGCCCGTGAGGCTCTCGACAGCCGTCTGAGAAGTGTCCGGCGCTGCGGGGCTTGCTGAGCAAGGTTTTCGGAAGCTCCCGAGCATGCCAGAGCGCTGATGAGAGAGTCGCGGGCAAACGATATAGGCGTCCAGAATGCTCCTGCTGCTATGTACGCTGGCAGCAGGATATAAAGCTGTGGGAAAATATAAATATCAATCAATATTATAAAATAAACTTATAATATATATACATATTTCAGAATCATTAAATTATTAGGATATTTAAATTGACTTTTTCACAGCCTACAACAGATGTCACTAGTAGTACTGTTAGTCTGAAAATAATATTCCGATTAAAAATATTAGTACATATATAAATTATTCTTTCAAATATTTAATTGAAAAAAATTAAATGTCAATTTCTTCTATTATTTTCGATGAAATTAACGGCTATTCAAAAAAAAATCATTTTCCGAATATATTTTTTTTTTTCTGTTATATAATATACAGTAAGTTTTTAATGGAATAGTATAATAAGAAATGCCCTTATCAACTATGATATTTTTTTAAAATTCTATCAAACTAAATTTTATCAGTTACACAAGTGTTTATCAGTTAACAATTTTTCTCATTCACAGGTGTCGCTGTAGACCATTTCACTGTCTCTTCACAGGGTATATTTATCGCCATAAACCCACCACTGCAGCGTTGATTATAACTAACTATGTCTGTACCTCTGGGTATAGGTGCACTGCACAAAAAGCTGAAAGCATCAGGTAGCCGACGGGAAGTAGCGTAGTGGCACGGGCATGTTTAACGATTGCCGGTGCAACCAACGCTGCAACGCTGGCCGACAGGTGGAGCGAGGCGAGGAGTGACGCTCCGCCTGATCCTCCAGGATCCAAGCCGAGTGTGCTGTTTCCACCTGAAAAAAGATAAGGTCCAAGTGAAATAAATAACTAAAATAATATATATTATGTATACATATAGTTCTTTATACACTATCTACTTTGAATATTAAAAAATAAATTTTCGGCGTGTAAAAACAATAATATAATAAGTCTAACTTTCCTCTGTTTTTGAGACCAAATAGGGTGAGATGGGAAGTGATGAAAATATTACAGACATCCATATCTTTCAATATAAATCCATAAAGTGATTAAAATATCAATGTGTGAATGAATATATATTTGCGGATTCAATTCGTTTACCATTGCAATTGATTAAAGCGTAGATACTAATGACTGCTAGGTTAATCTACAATGCTTGATGGAAATTCAATTCAATACTTTTAAGAAATAAAAAAAAAAAATAGAAGTACTTTCATCCACCATATAACAGGTTTCGTCTTTTGAGGTCTTAAGTCTTTTCTATTCGTCTTTAGGCAAGTCGCGAGCCGAGTACTACAAGGTTCTATGTGGGCAGCTGCACCAAAAAAGATACGGGCATTTGAAATTTTGAATGCTTGTATTTTGAAAATTGTAAATGTTTCCAAGTTTCTTTTTGATTGTATACTTGTATATTTGTATTAATACAAAACATAATGGTAAAAAATAACACCATTGTGCTAAATATTCACACAAGTTTTGTAACTAACGACCCGGGTTTCGCCTTTCGGCATCTTAAGGCGATCAAGTTGAAACCACATATTTCTTGCGATGCGCACACAAAACTCCGGCTTATTGGAAATTTAAGGAAAATTTTGACTTCATATTAATACAGCATGTAGATAATGCAACGCTTAAGACTGCCTCATTATTACTTTAAATTGGCCAAAAGTCGACACTTAGAACCTTGTAGTACTCAGCTCGCGAAGTGGTCAACGCTGTTGGGCATAAATAGAGTGACCAGCAAAATACTGGTTCTTTCTTCAAAAGTCTATCACTATTTCCTTACCCTCTCGAAAAGGGACTAGCTTACAAGCAGTTCTTGTTAGATTTAGATTGACTTCATTATGAATCCATATGCTCCACAATGAGAAAAGACACGGCTTAAAAAGACTTCCACAAAGATGAACGATCTGGAACCACCGTGTGAGCTTAGATGAATACCGCACTTACTAATCTCTCCGGTCCCTTGCAGCGCCTGCAGCGGCAGCAGGGCCGCGGCCGCGACGGCTCTGGCCCCGCAGACGGCGAGGGCGCTCCTTCGCCTGCGCCACCGTTCTCCCGCCTCGCTCGCGTCCCCCTCTCCGTTCTCGCCGCCAGCGCCGTTGCCGCGCGCCGCGTTCGTGCCGCCCCTGACCAGCCGCCGGACCGACGTGGCGCCCACTGACGACGCGCATGACTCCCGCCGTCGGTTTCCCACCGAGCCTTGGGCCTGCAAATGAAAGACACTATTAAATATTGTTTATTTTATATGGTTTGATTTTGTAAGGAATTCGGAGATAAGGGAGCGCACAAGACAGCGCCCTGTCACGTCAGTGGCTATGAAGAGTCGTTGGAACTGGCTGGGTCACGTGCTGCGGATGCCTCCGGAAAGCCTCAATCCTGCCTGCCTCTTCTTTCGACCGGTGGGATTCCGGCGCCCCGGTACACAATACACATTGCAATAATGTCATCTCAGTATAATAAAAAATATACAATCCACCAAAACACCAAGTAAGGACGTGATAGTGCTTAAAAGTCCAAGAAAATAGTTTTGCCATTTTACTAGTTGACTCACTTCACCTTTAATGGGCCTGTATGAAATATCATCAGAATTTATATGAACTTATTCATAGACTGTTTCTCCTATTGATGTTTTTAAGTAAAAAAGGTAAAGCTTAAAAATTGAAAATTCAGTTGAATTTGCCATAATAACCACAACACATAATATTATATGCGTAAATGAGTAAAACAATCAGTCAAATCAGCGTTTTCGAATTAGTAAATTTCACGTTGAAACATCACATTATTTACATCTAAGTTCATATAGGTGCATTTTTTTTTGTCTCTCCTGAATAGTGACGATTTAAGACTTTTTTTAAACGTTTTTTCCCTTTCGCATACAGAATTATTAGCTGTAATGCTTCGTTTGACATAAAAAATATAAATGCTCAAAGCACATGGGATTAACTCGATAAGATTTCTTAATCCACTCGGCAAAATATATCACAGGCAGCGGCGGATTACCCCATAAGCGCACGAGGCGCTCGCTTGGGGCCTCCGATCCTCGGGGCCTAAAAATAGAATACATTTTATAAAAGCCACATAATATTTGAAATTTAGTTTTACCAATTGAAAAAACAGGGCCTCCAAATATGATCGCGCCCGGGGACTCCCAAGTAGGTTAACCATGTGCTAACATAGAATATCCGGTCGCAGATTACTAAATACAATTCAGGTCTTTGGGAATATGATTTTGAGCGAATTATATAATTTTATTGTGTGACACGACAAAAATTCGGTCTCTAATTAAATCTGGGCGGTGTCCGGTCTAACCTCTTAAAAACCGGTAACCCTACTCCCAAGTGGTTAATCCGTCACTGATCACAGGCAGAAGTAGAGCTCGGAACGTCCAATTGTTAGATTAAAGACTTTACCACTAGACTGCATAAAAAGACAATGCAGTAGTGGGTGGATGTCTTATGATACAAGAATTGCTACCAAACGAAGGAGACAAGACTTGAAAGACATGGAATAAGTTAGTAATAAAGACTGGAAGATCTGGAGAATAATCTCTTAGTATAGGGATTGGCAGAAATTAGCCGTTGCAGTGGTGTAACTAGAAATTTAGGGACCTCATTCAAACGTCACGCAAAGCTCCCCCCCACGCAATTTGTTATATTGAGTATGTAGAAATTTTGCCCCCTTTTTTAGCTGAACCCTCACGCCTTCATGACTCTGCTAGAAATCTAAATAATGTCGACGGCGATGACATATTATTAACTCACCTCCAATAAAGCTGGAACTAAAGTTTGGCCACCATGACGCACCTGCAAGACGGTTGCTGCACCTGAAATAAGAGTTGTTTTTCAGTAATCGGCCAGTATTATTTGAGGAAAAGACTATAGATTAGATCCTATTTATTACATTTTAAAAAATAGTTCATCTTGAAAAATATGGAGTTCTACGGAAGTGAAGCATTTCAACATATATGGCGGTTAACCAAAAAATCATCGCTACTTGATTATATACAGAGGCTTTTATGATGGAATAGACATACATCGCTTTTGTCGCTAGAATTTTCTGACACATCTAATGTGTTAGAATCTAATAAGGTCTTTTATTTTTTATTACTGTATTGTGTTGTCGAGATTATTGGTTTTATGAAAACCGTAATCCACTTCTGCATTTTTTGTTTCCAGGAATCGTGTTCGAACAAATAGTTAGAATAAAAATCTAGTATAGTAATTTAATTTTAAAGCGAGTTTCATTTATTGTTAGAAATTTCTACTATTGTTCACTATGTTAAACACCAAGAATAAATCCCCACTAATAAAAGTCATTAAGACCAATACCGTTGATATAAACTCGACGTTAAAAGGTAGGTAGAAATTAAATAAAACCAATCGCTCTATTATTACGAAAAAGTTTATTTAAGAACTTGCAATCACCGAATTAATTACATACAATATTTAACAAACAACATTTTGAATTAATATAATACACAATAACTATTTTTAATACCTAGCTTGCTCACACGATTTAATAAATGTTAAGAAAATTGATGTTAAACTCTACGCGCAGAACAAAATGAACTTTAATTTTCGTCGAAATGGAAAAATGACTGTTCTTTCATCTCGGACGAAAAACCACAAAAGAAAAAAACACTGCAAGTGAATTTACAACTAAAGGTCTCTGCAACACACACCCACACACCTTGTGTCCGGTTCGTGTCCCAAAGAGCAACGAATAAAGAAACAAAAATCACATCAGTATCGAAAAACAATGTTGCCATTTAAGGCCATAAACAATAAAACAATTAATTAATATCAATTAATCAATGGGTTAAATGATAACAAAATTTAAGCTCAGTAAATTTAGTTACACATTTTTTAAAATTCTGCCAGTTTTCATCATAAAAGTGGTAGTGGGAGCGTGTGACAATAAACCCTTCCGTGTCAATACAGTATCTCAAAACTATGTTTTTGAAGATATTCCCAAGCCCCGATTCGGGCGTAGAAAAACGATTAGTTGCCACAACAAAATAAAATTATTCCCCTCGCCCTGGGGATGGGAAAGATCTGAGTAACTACGGAAACTCCCTAATGAAAAACAAACGTATTATATTTGCGATAGCGGAAGCAGAAAACCGGTCTTCTTCGCTAATGTATTGCGTATTTTGCTTGGCTTCTATTCAATTAGGGTTGCCACCGCGGAAACGGACACCGGTTGGGTTTGTGTAGGTCGGGTTGTTTGTCGTATTTAACAATGGCCGCCGATCGAATAAAAAATAAGTACTACGTGTATCCGAAAAACAAATCAAAGCCTCTACAATATATTATTGATAAGGTACTGAACCTATTTTCTTGTTAGATTGCAAAAAAGTACTTATCATAAACGATAAAAACACAGCTACCATAATAAATTTGCAAAGAAATCAACAAGGTATGTTCTAGCAAATAGACTACCATTTACAAGGTACAAACTCTATTATTATAAGTTCAAAATAAAAACAATGTTTTGTACAAGCATTAAATAAGATAGTTGATAGCTATTTCGGCTCCACATCATCGTCAGAACTTTGTTTAAAATTAATTTAGCTTCGATTTATAAACTGGCTTACAAGTGGAGAGACACACACGATATCTATTTTGAAATCCTAACTTATATTTAAATATAACGATTTCGGTTTGTGTTGTTCTAGGAAAAACGCATTATATACTGTATTTGTAAGCAGTCGTTGAAATTGTAATGAAAATTCTATTAGCGATGCTACATGAAGCTTCAATCATTTAAGCATTGTCAAAATGCGTTCTCTGATCCCATAATCTCGTAAGCACGAAAATGCCAAATAACGTTAACTGGATCGTGACAAAATACTAAATGTATTTAAAATATTATACAATTCTAACGATAAGAGATTATTAAGGTTTTGTAATGATGAAAGCTTTTGGGATTAAAACTTCTGCCGACATTTCAACAAGCTTCATAGATTTTTTAATTGAATGCATCGAAGTTTCCTTAATGAAAAACAGTGAAAACTAAAAACTTTATGCACGCTACTGTAGCGTAAGAACAATCAATTGTACGTAGGTGGTGTATTTATTATACGAGTTTGGCATAGAAAATCATTTATTTTTATCGGTAATTTGTATCAACGCAGGTTTATAGTTAAAGTCCCTGATTAATAATTCCTCTCTTTATTTTCACCGTATCCACATAAACGCATCTGTAAAAGCTCATTTTTTTCATTTGCTGTCCTACTCTACTACTGTCTACTCTACTGTACTACTGAAATATTTATGTGTTACTTACTGTCGCCACTAAACTTGCCTGTGCGTTGACAATATGAAAGAAAATTATTTGTCATCGATAAGGCAGAGGGTAGAGACCTCTGATATGAAATACCAGTGGCGGTTCCTGATCTAAAATCTTGGGTGGGCTAGAGAAAAGTTTAGCATTGTATACTATTTACGAAATTGTATGTTTCCACTTCACCTTATACATGAATTTACAAGCAAATTAACAAATACTACAACACTATTGCAAAGCATAAATTATTATATAACAAAATCAAAGCTAATGTAAGTAAGAAATAATAGAATAGTAATAACTTTCAAAGTGAACTAACCAGTACAAAAAGCCATACAGAACTGCCACACAGAGACAATACCTGTCACTGTCATACAATACAACGAAATTGGTATTTGTGTTTGAATGTATGAGACATGGGCTAATTCGATCTAGCCCCCAACGTTTGACAGTAGCCTGATACTATTAAGCACAGTCGTGTGCCTTTAGATGACGTTTCCGTAAATACAAATACAAAAAAATCTAATCGTGCGTCATTGCGCCCAAGTGTAAATAAAGAACTCGGACTATAAAAGAATTAGCCCGACCGACGTCACGTTACCTGTTCTCTATGAAGTATGTTCAGGGTTATTGCTTTTTTTTATGCTGGCTCGGTTTAAAATTGTAATACAAAACACAATCGAAAGTATTATTGTTGGTAGACATAGAATTGTCTTATATTGACAGAGGAAAATCAAAACGAAGATATTCTATCAATTTGGGAAAGGTTAGTTACGCTTATAAATGTATTTATTTTGTTCAGCGGCCGAATTGCTGTTCATTTTTATTCAGCCATCTAAAGTTTTTTTTCTACACATTTTGGGTGAAAAATGCAGGTCAGGCTTAGCCCACCTAGCCCAGTAACTAGAACCGCCACTATGAAATACCATGTGTTACATTATCTTGACGATTGATCTTGACTAGCATGTAAAAGCATTTGGTACACCTTGTCGTAAATCCAAAAGAGTATTTTACCGAAGGAATGGCGGGGCTTGGGCGGCGGACTCGGCGTGCCGGGCGCCAGCCTCCTCAGCTCGGGCAGGCTGCCCATGGGGCCGCCCTTCTATGGGGCTGCATGCGCCCTCTGGAGGGAACCCCCTCTCGCCGCGGTCACGTCCGGTCGCATCGCCGCATCCACTCGTCGGGGAGGCGGTATCATCGACTGACTGCAATCCCAAAGGTCCTGAGAAAAATAAAGATAATATTATTTTACTACCGTTGGGCTTTTTAAAAGGCACAAAAACTTCTGAAAGTTTGGCTGGTTCACGGGGGTTGAACCATAATATGTACATTTATTATGCACTCTGCTACAAAGCTGCTTTTGAATGGGGGTTGGTATCATTAGGGAGAACTTAAAAAACACAGTTACGAGAATATCGAGAAAAGTTATTTTTTTCAACCATTTTCAGACAAAGTATAGTTTTTTCAATTGAAATTCTCGACGTGTCCGTAGTCGATTATCCACGGTCACGGTGACGGGCTCGAATGCCAATACTAATAGTTTTAATAATTTTAATATTCAATCGATTCATGAAAAGTAAAACTGACTCGGCCGTACTTCATACTAGACGCCTCAATTTAGTTATATAAATTAATATCTCGTTAGATTATACATACTTCTATAAACAGTCAATCCTCTTGTATGCGGTAGATACGTTACCTTGTTCTATGATAGATTGCATAAAAAATACTTGACTTCCACATGAAAAGTGGAGATATGTTCTATGGACGTGTGAATTGACCTCATTTAAATGGGGATTTTTTACAGGGAACATTTGTTGAATGCACTTCACATGACGTACAAATCAGAACTAAATTGCAATTACGGCCGCTATCGGGTTGATTGCACGGTGGGTGATTGTCATTACTTGTTTTATTATGTACTATAATTATATTTTACTCTGCACGTAAAAATTGTTACCATTTTATTTATTTTAACTTTCGTTTCTAAAAAACCGCATATCTTTGAAATCGCATACAAAGATAATTGGCTGTACATGAATACTATTTAGGTATGGGTTTACTAGTAACTTACCAAGAAGATTAACTCTACCGGTTCTGTCGCTAGTTTTGCTATTAATGTTTGAAATTCTCTGTGCAGTTCAAGGTCTTAAAAATCAGCTATGTTTTATGGTCAACTTTTTATACCGACGTATCCAAGATGGCATTTTTTTAGCAGTGGCATGTTGATACACCGAGCGTCGACGGCTGTCGGAAAAAATCTACCTCGCTTATCCGCAATCAGGAGCGGATCAAGAAAATGAGCTATCGGATAAACCACACTGCGCAACTGACAAGTAAACACAGAGAAATGAAAATTTACTGTTTTTGCTTTAGAAATTATGCGAAAAGCGATTTTCGGTGGGTTATAATTTGATTTATGGATTTTTATTCAAACGTGTTGACGTCGGCGATGTTTTTTTTCCTTTTCTTAACCGCTTTGGTTCGAAGCTTACAATATGCCTAGTGGCCACATCGCCAAGCGTACGCCGGTGTACAAATATTAATTTCTATGTATTCCTTCGACAAATTCGATGAATATTTGATGTCACAAGGTAGCAAGCAAGTGGTGCCCGAATAGAACTAGGGTCACCACGTTTTGTGGAACACGATTTCGGCGTGTATTGCTAAAACAAATACGTGTGTTTATTATTATTTTTCCAATTGTTTTAGAAACACATGTGTTTATTTTAATTAGTCTGTTGTGGGTTATATTCGTGAAGTTTCATTATACGCATTCACCCTATTTCTTTTAACTGTATTTGTTTCGTAATATGAATTGCAATATCTTTGCTTTATGCACAACGAAAACTATGTATTATCCAAGTTTTTAGTAGGTAAATATGGCGCAGCGGTTAGCGTTGTGGGTTTGCGTGCCGGATCTCACGTGTTCGAGTCCCAGTACGAACAGCATTTTTTCAATCGATCAATCTATTTCTGTTCGAATGCATGGGTGTTTGTGATGACTAAAAAATTCCTTCCGCCCTTACGAACCATTAATAACTGGGTGTAGCGAGAGCGGTTAGCTAACCACTAGTCCTGTTCTAGCCTTATCTTTCTATTCCTACTACTCTATTTTAAAAAGAGTGGTTGAGCGACTTGGTAACACACAGTTCTTGTAAAAAAAACTTCTCACTTTTAAGGTGTTCACTGTCAATACTTGGTGGAATGGCATTATAATAAAAATGTTTTATTATTTTTATTAAAAAAACTTCTGTTGAGATACTATATAAGGAAGCCATATACTCCACATTGGGAGCAGACATGGATTAAAAAAAATACATTTTGGGTATATGATTTCATTTTTTTCCCGTATGTTTTCATAGCCTTCATCAACCACTTCTGACTAGGTATATACAATATAAATGAAATAACTACAAATGAGTGTATAGTTTTTTTAATAGCATTTCCACCAAGTATTGACAGTAAACACCTTGAAATCGATTTTAGGATAACAAAAAGAGCCGTCGTATATTTTCTCCTCCAGTCGATCAAGATTATTTTTAATGGATTCTTTGACTGGTTAATCTCAAGTGATTTAAAGTGTCTTTGAAAATTGTCAACATCAATGAAAAATAGTTTCCAAACGTGTTTAAGAAATTGACAGCTTATCAAACTGAACATTTTAATTAATTACTCAGTTACGAGAAACGGGAAAAAAAAACATTTCACTTCGGCGGCACAGTGCGAATATTAAATTGAATTCAACCACTTGAGATAAAATTCAATTAACAGCATTGTTTTTCGTTGGAAGATTTATGGATAAATGCCAAGGCGAATCGCCATCCTCCATACCACCCTGCTCTCGATCCAGTATTCTGGCATAAATATCTGCGAGCAGGGATATTAAATTATGCGCGCTTTGAGAAGAAGTCACAAGAGAGTTTGTTTGGTGAATGGGTGAAGAACGAACAGCCAATCAAATTGGTGAGCACAACAACGTTGTTGCTTCTCTGGAACCGCTGCGATTCTGCGACAGATTTAATAGGAATAATGTCATCAGGAAATTAAAAAGGAAGCCAAAAAAGCGATCGGTTTTAATGTTGGGAGGGGCTCATGGTTTCCGCATTAAAATTCACGATAAAACCTTGAACATTTTGTCAGAGAATTGATAATGTAGATTTTTCAATCATTTCCACTCCAATCAAAAGCATCTTAAAGGCAATAAGGGTATTGTTATACTTTCGATGGTTTCGGCGGTAACGTTGTGGAAGTTCATTTTAATAGAAAATTTAAATTAACTTTGATTATTCCACGTATTGTGTTACTAATTGTGACACGTGTTTCGCCTCTTTCAGAGGCATCTTCAGAATTACTATCGCAAAGTTTGCTTAAGTAATGAAGCAAGATTGATTCTAACATTTTAAAATTATAAAATTACAAAATGGAGGTTTGGGTTTTTTTACTTTTAGGAGGAGCAAGGAGGGGAGTGTAGAATCGTAATAAAACAAACAGATAATGATACTAATGATACTAATGAGTTGTAATCAATCAGATTGGGATTATCCCAAATTATTATCCCTCCTTGCTCCTCTTAAAAGGAAAAAAACCCAAACCTCCATTTTGTAATTTTATAATTTTAAAATGTTAGAATCAATCTTGCTTCATTACTTAAGCAAACTTTGCGATAGTAAGTCTGAAGATGCCTCTGAAAGAGGCGAAACACGTGTCACAATTAGTAACAATACGTGGAATAATCAAAGTTAATTTAAATTTTCTATTAAGGGTATTTTTACCCGCTACGAACTCATCTGTTATCGTCAGATAAAATTTACACCCAATACTGTCTGTAGGTATATATATAACTGTCTCTCAGTATGAGGATCGATGTTAGCTTTATTTTTGTGTTTCACGTCCGCACCCAATATGCAGCATAATCGTAGCCAATATTGTAAAAGTACTTTTTTATTTAACTTTCAACGCAGAACGTATTTATTAATTATCGCCATACTAAGGCGTAAGTAAAAAGTTTGTTATTTCAACAGTAATACCGTTTTTGTATTTACTTTTTAATTTATCCAAATTTGGGATATTTTTTCTTGTGCGTTTAATGCGCGAAATATGTTAAAATTGAAACATCACTGTAAAATTGAGACATGTAAGTCACTCGAGATCAACTCGGGGTAAATTGACATTACAAACACCCACGTCTTAGGTCTCAAGATTAAATATAACATTGACCTTACCGATAATCGAACTCAGACCCATCTGATCGGTAGAGCAAGCTCTAACCAACTAGATTGGGCACTGGCGACGAATTATTGTCTCCTAATGGAGGTAACTCAACAGAAGTTATTTCTGCGAAAACTTCTAGGTACCCATTTGCTCAACCTCTCTTTTTCGAAAAGAGTAGAGATCGAAGAATAAGGCAAGCTAGGCAAATCTAGTGAATAGTTAATCACCCAAGCTATGCCGTAGTTTTAGGACTGAAAGGGAATAAGGGAATTTATAGACATTTGAACAGAAATTGATAAATCGATTGATAAATATGCTGTTCGTCTAATGACGTTACAAAAAAAAAGCAATACCAAAAATCTAGATAAAAATGGACTATTTTCATTCATTTTTTAATTCAGGCTCAATATAATTGAAGACCATTTCCAAAAATATTATTTTTTACACAGTTTCAAAATTTTATTTCGTAAGAAATTGTCTATTTATTCTAAAGATTATCACGATGAAGATATACACGGTGACTCTGCGAGTACAGTAGTTAAATAAGTAACCGTGAATATTTAAAAAAATATGGCGAAATATGTAACCGCATGTTTACTACACATCATTGCAAATTATTGCTCGCATTTAATGTGTTAAGGTGAGGAAAGATCTTTTTTTATGACAGTAGCTTACATTGATGATCTTATATCTTAAATCGATGAAAAAAATGGTATTCAATTCGATTAAGAGTTTCATTTATAAAAAAATCCGTTTGGAGGCTTGAACCCTACCATAAAAGACGAACGAAATTTTACCACTTTACCACCGAACCGACAGGTAATCTATAATCATCAAAGAATAAAAAAAAATACACCTAACTCCACTCAAATGAATATATTAAATGTAAACTATTGCCGAGTGGTTGATTATCTTTGTTTTATATCAAATTGACGGAGCTTTAAGTCATAGGGCGCGTTTGTTTTAAAAATCTTCAAGTCTTCTTTATCGCTGATGTTATTGGATAATTGAATTAATTTTCATTCATTGCCAACAGAATGGTGTGATTGCTTCAGAAGTGAAAAATCCACATTGACGCCAGTTTACTTGGAGACCATGAGCATTTATATGGAGGCTCTGGAAACGTCAGTCTCTATTTTTTTGTCGAAAGTGAGTTAGATATGCTATTTTGTAGAGCTTTCAATTTTATATATATTAGTAAATTAAATATTTAAACAAACTTCTGTACATTTTTGAAACAGTTGAAATAAAGTTTGTAACAAACGCGGCAGTTTACAGACTTATATGTTAATGTATAACAAACACAGCAGTTATTCAAAGTATTTCACTAATTATATAAAAATAACAAAATTTTATTTGTAATAATATTTCACATTACTTTTTTTAGACGTTTTATCTATAAGGGGAAAAAAGTTTGAATTGTTTTGTCAACATTTAAGAATTATGTAAACGGCCGCTTTTGTTTCCCGAACCCTCATATGCATATTATATTGTATGTACATATACAGTAGATCCTCAATTATTCAGACTTATTGGGGATGAAGGTAGTTCGGATAACGAAAAATCCGGATAATCAAAACTAATCAATGAAATTAAGCAATTTTTACTGGTACAAATATTTGCAAATAGATATCGCTGAACTCAAAAGTAGTCATTTACATTACATTTAAGAATGTAAATAATGTTTGAAACGTGATATAGAGTAGTATAAATAAATAAATAAAAAAAATATTCTAATGAAAATAGTAGCTTTGAAAGAGTTCAAACACTTTCTTGCGTAATTACAAACGATTGGCAAAGGAAGAGAAGGGAGGTATTTAATCATTTGTCAGTGGTTTCGTGGAAAAGTTTTCCAGAAAAAGGAATTCGATCAATATGCGAGTGTTGAAAAGGGAAAAGCAGGGAAATAGAAATTCCATGGGAACCTTCACTAATCCTGCAGCCTAACTATTTGGTGCAATTAAGGATACGAATCAAATATTCTACATCGGGTTTGTTTTTATATTCAGATGCTCGATTGTTGGGATGTTTTTAAAAGTCTACGAAGCTAGATTTTATCAAGTACACCAGTGTCCGTCAAACTTTTTTAATTCACAGCACACTGGTGAATGGGATTTGTCCCGCGGCACACCTAATAAAATAAATTTACCTTATTACGTAAAAGGGTAATAATTTTATTAGTGAGAAAGATTATACTGATTTTGAGAAAGATTTGTCAAAACGCGGCTCTTAATTAGATAAACAGACATGTAACTGATGTAACTACTCATCTACCACCTTTTTTTTATTTTTTTTATTCGATAAACTTTTTCTTTTCTTTTCTGCATCACACCGAAGATGATATCTCCTCAATGATACAGTTAAGATACATTTTATTTAGGTAAAATTTGAAAGGCAACAATAAATAATAATTACAAATATATGGATATTAATAAACGTTAATTAAATGCAAAGAATTGGTATAATTACGAGTAAAAACAATTAAATAATAATAAGCAAGAATGATAGTTAATGGGACTAATAAACAACTTTTAATTTTGAGACAGACGTGATTAAGGATTGAATGGTGAGGGACAGGGAAGGTAAACTTTTTCTCCAAAAGAAGTAGCAAATTTCTTGAAGTGACAGAAATTTTCTGAAGACGAAACTAGATCTGGATGCCCGATAGGACCATTACGATTATTCATACATGACAAAAACAATATGCTTCTTTCTACTGACATAATCGGACTCATCTACCACCTGTAACCGCTCTCGTTTTTTTTTTTTTTAATATTTCCATGAACGCTGACAGAACTAAATTCGTAAAGATATGATGATCCAAACGGCAACAGAGATTTAATTGCTGCTGTTGCTAATCGAGGATATTGACTCCAGAGTAATATCTAAAATTATAACAACTTTACCTAAAAAAATGAGGCTTATTGCACATGGTGGTTTTTTAGATCTATTAAAATTATTCTCCTCTGTTAGTGTTGAATATGTAAATGTTGAATTTATTTTAAATTTAAATGAGAAGCTATTATTTAAAATTTACAGTTTTGAGGCACCTTCCATCGCGACATACCCTGAAACTTCTTGTGGCACACTAGTGTGCCACGGCTCACAGTTTGGCAGACACTGAAGTACACGAATGTTTGTAAATAAATCACAATTTATTTTATTAATTTAACTGTAGACCGTTTCACTAACTCAGTGGAGGAGAACCTGCGGCCTCTTGGCTACTCTGATGCGGCCTTTTGACTTGGTCAAAATATTCACTTTGATCAAAAAATTATACGCAAGCGTTTGGAAATGGAGCATAATCAACCCGTTATATGTTCGACAGTCGAAAAAAAGGGGGAGAGGTGTCAACGTTTTCTTTACTGCGGTCTTATGTTGAATCAGATAAATGAATGTGGCTTTAAGAAATGAAAAGGTTCCCCACCCCTACACTAACCCATTAGCAAGAAAACCGAATTATTTGCAACTTTAAGTGTATATTGTTAAAATAGTTGCAATATTTCAGAATTAGGAGAGTAATACATATCGACAGTGGAAAGGAAAAGGACGTAACCCACAGTTTTTCAAAACAGCTTTTTTTAGATAAACACACTGAATAAAACTTAATACACGTTATATCAAAAGGATGTATGGTGAAAATGCTGAATTAGTATCTAAATTCAACTTTTAAATTTGAAAAAAGATGAGCTTGTGTAAATTGAAATCAAGAAAAAAAACGTTTTTCCTAGACAATTTCTTTAATTGATATTATGTCAATTAAACACCAGTTTAGAAGTCTTCGTGCACCTCAAGGTAATGCCATAATTCATAATTTGCACATGACCCAAAATTTGCGCCTCCTATAAAATTTGATATGTGTGGGTTACGTCCTTTTTCCTTTCCACAGTCGATACGTAAATACCCACATCGTCGACCTACATATTATACGTACAATTGGTCGACAACTATGCGCTTAAAAAGCTTCATTCAATTTACGTTTTCGCCTGGATTAATCTTCGACCAAGAAGGTAGTACCTATTATGTAATATTAACGTTTATTATTTGTTTTTCCTTCTATTTCAATTACTATTAATTTGATAAAGCATTTTTTTGTTTGGCTTTGATGGCGGGTTTTCTCCGGCGAGTTAAACAAAATACGATATATTTTCAACTACATTACATAATAAAAGTATGTCCTATACAAATAATGCGGGATTTATTAAATTTCTCAACATGAAACTAGCACTACAAGCATTTGCTTCCGAAATTGAGAATATTTAGTCCTGATAAAGGATTTTAGAGTAAATTCTTTATTGCGAATCATTTAACATATACGTGACTTCGATAACAGGTTTGGCTTAAGACATGATTGGCCAATTCAAATTGCACTCCGGGCCACATTGACTACCCGAAAATTTCACAAGGGCCGCACGTACGCAAAAAAATATTCAAAAAAATACACATTACAACGGATTGTATATGAATTGATTTTTTGTAAGTACAATAAATAATTTGAATGTCGATGTAATCTGCAAGCATTTAATCATGGTAATTGTAAAAAAAAAACTATACTACAACCAGATGTGAAAAAAAACACGCATTGAACCAACAAAAAAATCAAACACCAACAGAATCTATGCATTTCGTATTTTCCACTTTAATTTTAAAAGCATTATTCGTCATATATGACCGCAGGTCGCACATATGAACGCCGAGGGTTGGCTAGACCTGGTTTAAGTAAAGGTGTTAAAATATTGAAAAACCACATTTATCCATGTGCTTGAAGATAAATTTGTAAAATAAATAAGAGTAAGTGTAGAGGTTTACAGCAAAACAAGACAAGAACTAAGATAAATTATTGAGTGACTTATTTACAAACATTCGTGTAATTGATAAGTTTGTAGAGCATTCCTTATTATGGTATTCCAATAATATGTATCTCTAAAAAATGAGCATGGAGCCAGTGGGGTGTTTAAGCATTGATCTCCCAAATTATTCAACAAAAAAATCGCAACTCAACCAAAATGTACTATTTATTTTTTAACAAACACTTTACACGATTTATTTTATTTAAAAGATATTAACGTCCAAAAAATCACTAATCACATGATATTTATGACTTTTAATAAAGTGATCATGTAAGCTATGTATAAACAGTAACTAAGGTGTACACATAAAAGCAATATATCATATATTGCTTTAAATACTATCAACCACAAATTTGCTGACGAAGAATAACAAAACGTATAATGAATAAACAACGTTCAACAGAAAAAAAGGACAAAGAGGTCGAGAAAGCTCTTTTATTATTAACAGTTAACCCTGCTTAACCCAAATAAAAATAATCAGTCATGTGGGAAAAGATGGTTTTTGTTGATCGCCATTGAAGTTTTTCTACAGATTATAAGGATACCTAACCGTGGCGTAAGGTATTGTGAAAACATATTGTCTCGTACAAATTATTATATATATTTACACGACCAAACAAATTTAACAATATAACATAAAACATTAAAACTCGTTCATTCCACGGGTCGATCATTTATTATTGAGTTATGTTCCACTAGAGGAGTGTCTGCCAAACATTTTTACTTCACGGCACACTAATGAATAGGATTGTAACGCAGCACACCAAATAAAAATGCTTTAAATAAGTAAATGTGGAAAACGTCTCGAGTTGACCACGGTGTATAAACGTGACAAATATTTGTTTAAATGTGTAGATGTTGAATTTATTTAAAATTTAAGAACATTTAAATGAATAGGCATTATTTAAAATGAATATTTTTAAGGCTTCTTCCACTGCGGCACACCTGAGACTACTCGCGGCACACAGTTCGACAGACACTGCATTAGAGTGATAGTCAACATTTATTATTGTTATATCTCTATACATTTTCCTTTCTTCATATCGATGGCTAATTTCCATATTGCTACACGACTAGAAAATTTTAGTTATGAGATATGGCTAATCAATGTTTTGATGCATATAAACTGATTTTATTCGCTTCATGCGTTTAGTTTAGCCAATCATTTATATCAATTTAATTTAAATTTGGGTATGCGGACTACGGGCTTAAAAAGTTTGAGAAACTATGGTTTAACTGTGCGGGAAAGCTTAAACTAAATATGAAATCTTTCCAAACCTTAGATTAATAATTTAACGTAAGCCTAGTTTTGGCCTACTACACTAACGTAACGTAATATCATAAATATTATTTTTTTGTTGATCGCCGAATAAAGATCAAGGCCTGACAACAATTTTTAATGTACAGCGACGTTTCCGTGAAAATATTTCGCATAATTTACCAGTATTCTTCACAACAATGTAATTTATTGCCAAAATAAAATCCGCAATAAATGTGTCTACGTCAGTGTTCTTCGGCCTATGGTCCGCGGACCGGCACCGGTCCACGTGAGTTTATTGCCGGTCCGCGAAGACTTTCATGTTTCGAAATTTTTTCGACTTGTTTATCTCCTAGATTTTGAATGAACTGCCTTCTGATATCGATAAGATGCCAGTTATCTCACGTATTTTAAATTGTGAACTTTTTTTATGTTTTCTGGAACAACTGCCGAATTTGGACGACCAGATCTTTCAGCTTAGAAATCATGAAATGAGATTTCATAAATCAGCAAACCACTTTTCTATCATTTATCTCGATGGAACAGAGTTCAGATAACACTTGTCAAGCCATTGCTTTGCTTGAACGGTATTTCTTCCCATTAAAAAGCAATGCTTTATCAACACAAGAAAATATGATTTTTACATTGTTTTGAAAATTACAAAAGTAGCGTCACTAAAACCACTGTATTGTAACTTGTGAACTAAACCTCAATTGTTATGAAATTTCGACAAGTATTATTTAAAGGTTGGTACTTTCTTAAAATTATATGAATTTGACAATAGTGGCATGATCTATATGTCATTCTACGAACTTATTGAGTGATGTTGGTTGACGCCGGTCCGCGAGATATTTTTACAATTTTTACCGGTCCGCGGATGTAAAAAGGTTGAAGAACACTGGTCTACATAATTAAGTATTTTTTTGCGGAGAAAAATGACATACTCTGGAAGAAGCATATTTACCATTGATTTTAACGCTAATATTATTCTATATATGTCATAAATTGTGTGTGTAGTTATGCGAAAGGCAGGCAATCCAAATTTACATCAATCAGAATCAAGCGTAATATTTGTTTTACCTCCGGTAAAAATCAGTCAGTCAGCTTCCATGTAAATATGTGCGCCAAATAAATGCGTTTTGAAAATTTCACATATCGACAAACACGCGGCCCTTGATTTGCAGCAGACAAATGATGGATTCATATTTTTATAAGCCACAGAAACATTAATTTTAAATACATGGAAGGTCTGGAAAGACCTAAAAAAGAAAGCTTTCAAATCTTTTTATTTAGGGAAATCTGTAAATTACCAGAATTTCAAAACCGCAGAGCACAAATTTCCCAATCCCGGATCCCGAAATTCTACACGATTTTATGGTGAACGTTCAATTCCGGATTCTTGGGATTGGATGCCCTAGTTTGTAATAACGTTTGCCGATTTGCAAAACCGGGGGGTTTTAGCGAAATTTGCGCCCTTGGTGGCCCGGTTTTTAATATTACAATATACAGTGGAACCCCCAATTACGCTACCCCAAATTGGCTTGAAATATTTACCGCAAAACCCCAATTGCACTCTTGCATTCCATTATCGTTGCTACGAGACGGTCGCTGTACGACGCATACAGTCAAACGTTGGCTAGCGTATGTGTATTCAACACGTGCCAGGCTATACACGTATAGCCGGCTGACTGTCTATGTGTTGGATTTTATCAACTAAATATATCGTCCATATTTTTTTTTTTTGCAAAACTTAACTTTGGAAAATACAAATCCCTAATCTTGTATGAGATTCACTCCCCCAATTACACTACCCCGAATTTAGTGTAAATGGGGGATTTACTGTATGCGCTTTTAAAAAAAAAAAGTCAATATTTTTATTTGGAACTGCCACAGTTACTAAAAATGTGACGTATCTCAACTTTTGTCCTGTTTTTTGTTGTAATGAATTCAGAAATTCAATACGTACACACATATTCCAAAAATATATATATTTCATGCTTTATTTATTCGAATACAAAAACGTTGGCACAACAATAATTTAGCAAACAATATGGCCATGTGCTATGTTTAGCACGAAGGAGAATATGGCATGGATGGGAACGTCTATGCTTTCTTCCTTATTAAAAATATTGAGTACAAGATATTCCAGTAGTATTCCATATATACATTGAAGCATCCAACATATGAATGTTTTCCTTCGAACCATGGTTTAGGATTGATCAATGTTCGGCTATGATACTGACATATTTAAATTTGATAAAAACTCGTTTAATCGTTAATGGATTATAAAAGGCAACAATTATTACATTTTTTTTTATCCTACCACCGATAGTTATATGTATGCAGCTGCTGCTTAATTTTCATAATGCAATAACGGCCAAGAAAAGAAACTAATTTCCTCCCCATGTTCTCATTGCAATCTTGTGTACTGTTTTACTCAAAATAAAGAAAAAGAAAATGCAACGTGCTCAGTTGTTTAGTTTAAGTGTTATTAAGTTTCCTGTGTATCCGTATCCTGAGAATCCACCGTGAAGGTAGAATTTAATCTACTCCACGTTGGATCAAAAAAGGAATCAACAATATTCCGTTCTCAAAGTTATCATGTTGTATGATTTAAAGCAGTGCTTTTCTTTCTATGTAACGTGGTGGAACGGCGTTTCTTTACCCTTTTTCCTCGGCAATTTAATGTTTCTAATCAATATTGGAAAAAAAATATTATGCTTCGGAAACTATTGAAAATATTTTTTTAACATTATTTCGCGAAAAAGTAATAACAGCAAAAAATCGACCTGTGTAATATGAATTTGCAAAGAAATTCAATCTTTCAATGCGTTGAAGAGTGAAATAATTCTCCAAGATCAAAATGGAAACGAAATGGGTCATATTCTTCATTCTACCAACGCGAGATTCAGGATCAGGATAAGTTATATTTGAAAGTGTAAGTGTTTGAATTCTCTTCCACCCTTCCAATCCCAAAATTACGGTGCACAGCGAGAGCGATTAGTCAACCACTAGTCACTCGCTACACTCAGAATTTTTTGACATCACAAAACATCCATGCCTACAAACAGAAATTGATAAATTGATCTTACAATTTATTTAAACTTATTGAGTAAAAAAAAAGTTTTTATTTTTATTTCCATGAAATGGTCAGTTATTTTTATACAGGAAAAAATCACAATTTCAAACAGCAAAATCACATTTAAAATAATTAACAATCCTTCATACTCAACTAATTTTCGACAATTTTGGAGTTGGATTTAGAAAAGAACTCCATTTCGATGATAATGCTATTTTCTGATAAATTATTTGTGGCCGGTCACTGGAGATAAATTTTGCCCACCCGGCCGTGAAACGACAACATCGCACAAACAATAGACAATGCATATACATAGGTATGAAAGCACGGCTTCGATTTTTAAATTATTTTTCGGCTCATTAACTTTGATCGGTCCCAATATTATTATTGTATACAAGATGTAAAATAAAATTGCACACTGGCAATCCCTTTGATATTTTTTTTTCAGTGGAATAAATTGACGTTTTATGAAATTTGTTTTTCCGACGTTTCATTAAATAATGAATAGCAATTCATATGTATGGATTGTGATACGAGACGAATATATCAGCAGGTATTTTAAAATGAAAAATTGCTTATTAAATACCGCTATTGCAAAAAAAGTCGGAATACAAAGAAAGGCCAATCTCCATGCGAATAATACAAAATCGGTAAATCGATATTCCATGTAAAATATCGTCATAAAAAAATATATCATAACCATTTAAATAATAACATATCATTGAAAGGTTCATAATTCTGCAAACTGTGAATATTGATACAAAGCACAGCATATTTAAAATATTTAAAAAAAATACAATATCCGTTTATACTACTTCTAAGATTTATTTATTATATACACTAATTGTTGGTTTTTACTTTGTTAATGATAATTCATACCTAACTAATTAATGGTTTTTGTTGTAATCGTTTCCATTGCTAAGTGGTCTTCAACTTTTTATTTATAGTTTATTTTCCTTGTATTTTGCTTCAATTCTTTTGCTAGGTTGTAATACCAATTGTTTGTCATACCTTGTTTTTATCACTTAACTTTTGTATAAATATCACTGTTTTATTGTTTTTCTTATCAGTTGACAATGCTCATCATGAGCGAAACCGGTCCTGATCTAATAAATTTTATGTGGGAAAAAATACTAAAAATGTTTTATTATTTTTATTGTACTACTTCCATTTATATTTAAAAATATCAGGACCGGCTTCGCTTATAATGAGCACTATCAAATGATAAAAAAATACAATTTTACATTGTTATTTACACAAAAATTAAATAAAAAGGTGTAATAAACAATCGTTATATAAAATAATTTACAAATTTGAGTACAAAATAAGAATAAATGACACTAAACTGATTCAAAATAAAATGTTTCAAACCTCTTATGTATGCTCGTCATAAGCGGCACCGGTCCTGATCATTAAAATAAAAATGTAAGCATGTAGTCAAATGGCGCAGCGGTTAGCGTTGTTGGCTTCCGTGCCGGACCTCACGGGTTCGAGTCCCAGTACGAACAGCACTTATTTCGATCAATTTATCGATTTCTGTTCTCCAGCGTGTGATGTCTCTAAAAAACTCCCTCCCACCCTTCAGATCCTTCAATAACCTGGCGTAGCGAGAACGATTAGTTACCCACTAGTGTGGTCTCCATAGCTGAGATCTCCATTCCTGGAGGTGCCACAGCTGCGGTGATCTCTGCATATTTTAATTATGAAAGCTCGACGGACTACATAGTACGTCTGTTAGACTCGGTTCTTGGCTCTTTTGCCGGCAGACACGTCACCATCGGAGCTGATGCCAATGCACTGTCCCCTTTATGGGCTCATATAAACCACGCAACTAGCGACGGTTCCGTCATTGAAGAGTTTATAGCAAAACATAGCATGTTGTTAACAATCCTGATTTATGAATTCAATGGGAAAATCTCACATTGACAATTACACTGGCTACAGAAGAAAAGTCAGTGGCTAGAGAGTTCACGAAGACGCTTAAATCAGTGATTACCGATTTATGACATATGATTTTCTTAATTTGACAAGGGGCTTGTCGGTTTAATTAAATTGTAACAAAAGGCTCACGCGAGCTTTTTGATAGCTCTCCAGCCCATCCCTGGTTACAAGTCTATCTGCTTCACTTGGATACGGAATGGTTAAAATAAGAACTTAGTGCATGCTGATCTGTAATACTTACAAAACCTGCTTAAATTCAGAAGGAAGAAAGGAAGAGGTTATAAAAACCAATACCTTATCTACTAAAATAATATCTTGCCTAAACAAGATGATACAATAATACAATCGCAACACACTTCAGTGGAAGTGGCGTCGACGAGAGAAAAGAAAATATAAGCACAAAAATATTTTCCTCTTAATAAAATACTGAAGTTTCCCTTTTTAGGCGCACAACAATAATAAATATGTCAAGAATAAACAAGACGGTAGGAAATGTCGGGAAAGCGCCTCGCCTTTAGCGAGGGAGCTGTCGGCGAAGTTTTGATTGAAATCTCAGGAGTGATGAAATCTTTATTCTGCGGCCCGCCGGCAAGTACATACACCACTGCGCGTGAATCAACAATCAAATTGTGATACAGACAACGAATGCTGTAGTTCTGTTTCTCGACAATAAATTGATTGTAATATATCACTTTTATTTTATTTATAATATGATTATCTATATTTTTTAACTAGAATGTTTTTTATAAAGACTGCTAATGCGCAAAATATGTTAAAGTTAAATGTACATACAAGATAAACTCGATGAGAATTTTATTCAAGTCACTTGAGATCAACTCTCGGAGAATTGACATCACAAATATTCATGTCTAAGTCTAAAATTTAAATTTAAAAAATCTAAATTTCACATTGAACTTAACAGGAATTAAAATCAGACCCTCCCGATCGATAGAGCAAGCTCCTATTTTTTACAATACAAAATTGCATCTCAGCCAAAACTCATTATTTATTTTTGAAAAATTTATTAAGCGTTAATATCAGATACCTACATTGATACTAACATAACCAGTTTTTTCAGCATTTATTAAACATTCATGGTTAAAAAAAATAGGAGGTCACTGCTTAAGCACGCCACTGGCTCCTTGTTAGTTTTTTTTATATGTACATTTTATTGGAATATAATAATAATGAATGCTTAACTCAACTAGTTCGTTTTGAAAATGCTTTTAAGCTAGATTTTATCAATGACTCGAATGTTTGTAAACAAGTCACTTAATAACTTGTCTTAATTATAGGTGTCGCTGTATTATAACACTCACTCTATTATCTTTTTTCTAATACATAGATGTCACTGTCATCGAAGCCTTTTTTTATATTTCCCATTAGAGAACGGATCAAGTTTCTGTACAACTGAAGTCTATTGTTGTAAAAAGGTATTTAATACATTTTTAAAAACATCAATGAAATTTGTGAAAACTATCTGAATAGAATTTTGACACATCCCTTACATTATATTATATTCCGTTAATCTTTTGTTATATTATTGTTATAGCACCAGCGGCGATGTAAAGCGATGGCTTTTAATTTTTTCCAATACAGTAAAACCCCCATTAACACCCCATTAACAAGTCGGGACAGTGTAATTCGGGGTAGTGTTATTGGGGGAGTGAATTTCAAACAAAATAAGGGATTTGGTCCGCAAAAATGCAAAACTAAGATTTCCTTTAGTGTTGCAAAAAAAATATGGACGAAATATTTAGTTACTAAGTGATAAAATACAAAGCGCGCCAAAATCCAACACACAGACAGTCGCCCGGCTATACGTCTACAGCCTGGCACGTGTTGAATACATAGACGTTACCTAACATTTGACTGTATGCGTCGCACAGACGACCGTCTCGTAGCAACGAAAATGGAATGCTACAGTCCAATCGGGAGATTTGCGCGCGAATATTTCAAGCCGGCGCGTAATTCGGGGTAGTGTAATTGGGGGTTACACTGTAAGTAGTATCTTATTCTCAACAAAAATGACATATTTATTTATTATACTGTTACACACAGTGCTTTTTCCCAATGTAACGCGGTGGAAAGGCGTTCCAGCACATTTTTGTTTAATGTTTCAAATCAATGTTTGAAAGAAAAAAAAATATATTTTGCTTTGAAAACTTTTTTATTTTGATTTTTTACGTCGAAATACGTTTGAAATATTTTTAAATCATGACCTCCCGAAAAAGTAATAACAGTAAAAAAGAATATATCAGAACTAAGATTTTATTTTTACCATGTCCGCTCCCAATATGGAGCATATGGACTCCTCATGGAGTTTATTTCAACAGAAATGTTTCTACGACAACTGCTTGTTACTCAGTTGCTCAACCTCTCTTTTTCCAATGAGAGTAGGAATAGAAGGAAAGGGCTAAGACAAGACTATCAGTTAGCTAATCGCTCTCAATACGCCCTGTTCATAGGATAGAATGGGTGAAAGGAGGGAATTCAAAACATAACATCCATGCCTTTGAACAGAAAATTCATAAATCGATTGAAATATCAATTTATAAAACTGCCCGTACTGGGATTCGAACCCGTGCCCTCCGTAGCGGTAGCCAACGATGTTGACCACTCGACCACACAGGCGGCAAATCTACAAGATCGATTTCTGTTCTAAGGCGTTAGTATTTGTTTCACCTATCTTCTTATCTGTATATCCTTACTCTCAAGTTTGACTAACAAGCAGTTCTCGTAAAAAAAACTATGCTGAGATACCTCCATTAGGAAGTCACATTATTCACATTGAGAACGGACATGAAGTAGAAAAAAAAACTTGACAAAATTTGAGTTCAGGTACTTTGAAAAAAAAGCACTAGTTACACAATATATGATACTCGGTCGAAGTGTTCGCCAGCCCTGCTGTAATAACGAAAGGCGAAATATATCGTGGTAGTATATTTAGAGAGGGATTTTCATTTGATGTGACAGTTGTTTGGCGTGTCGTCAACATCCACGTGTCGCAAATCGACCCTTACGCCTTTCATAATTCATGAAGTCCAAACACCTGCATACAAATATTTCGTTACTAAAACAGTATAATCTTCTCAGTTCCACCCCAAACATAGGCTACTTGCTTTAACGGGGTCGACCGTAGCAACGGGTAGAAAACTATTTTTCTTTATCTTAAAATTTACTTTTCTGGGCGAGTGAAACGGTGTTCAGTGACACCCATTAATAAAAAATGGTAAAATTGCCATACTTCTGAGCACGGACTATTGGGGTGAAAAACTTCACAGACTAAGCTAAAAACAACGCCACGATTTAAAATATTCATTGAAGCATCCCGGAAGCACGTTAAAATCACACATTATTATGAAGAACACTGATAAATAAATTATATAAATGATGTGAAATATTTTCAATACACATCGACATCCTTCTGCTCTGAGAAACACTGCTCTGAGCAACACCTGCTCTGAGCAACACCTTACGGCACAAAGGATGTCGATGTGTATTGAAAATATTTCATATCATTTATATAATTTATTTATCAGTGTTTTTCATAATAATGTGTGATTTTAACGTGCTTCCAGGATGCTTCAATGAATATTTTAAATCGTGGCGTTGTTTTTAGCTTAGTCTGTGAAGTTTTTCACCCCAATAGTCCGTGCTCAGAAATATGGCAATTTTACCAAAAAAAATATATCAAGTGACTTTTTTTGCAAACATTCGTTCAACTGATTATATTTAGTTGAATAGAATTTTAAAAACATCCCAATTGGTAAGGTATTCCTTATTGTACTATTTCACTAATAGTTTACTATATATACCAAACGGGGGACAGTGGTGTGCTTAAGCAAAGATTTCTTATTTTCATACAATAAATTAAATGCCGCCTGTGTGGTCGAGTGGTCAACGTTGTTGGCTTCGGCAACAGAGGGCCCGGGTTCAAATCCCGGTACGGACAGTTTTATAAATTGATTTTTTAATTTATTTATGAATTTCTGTTCAAAGGCATGGATGTGTGTGATGTCTTGAATTCCCCCCTCTCAACCATCCTATCCTATGAACGGGGCGTATCGAGAGCGATTAGCTTACCACTAATCCTGTCCTAGCCCTATCCTACTATCCCTACTGTCTGGAAAAAGAGAGGTTGAGCAACTGAGTAACAAGCAGTTCTCGTAGAAACACTTCTGTTGAGATAAATTCCATTAGGAGTCCATATGCTCCACATTGGGAGCGGACATGGTTTTAAAAAAAATCATCTTAAATCTCAATCAAAACGGCTCATATATTTTTTAAGAGTTTGTTATTTTTTTCAGATTTTATTGGAAATTTATAGCTACTTAAATGCTGAAATAATAATAGCAACTGTCAAAATGGAGAATATTTAAATGTCAAAAAATAAATAATCTTTTAATTATCGTTAGTTTTGACTTTTTTTAAAAATAAATAGTGCATTTTGGACGAGATAAATTTGTTTAATATACAATTAAATTCTATTAATTTTTTGTTCCAGTTATTGTGTTGAGAAATATGACACGTGTTTCGCTTTTTTTAGAAGCGTCATCAGAATAAGCACCGCAAGGTTCACGAGTAGACTTAAAAAATGATTCTTTATGTTAAGATATAATTAAACAAATAATGTCGGGGTTTTGTATATTTCTATACAATAAGATAAAAAGATAAAAACAATGATAATGCTAATTACGAATTAATAACTTATATTAGATTCTTTAAAATTGTATTTATCAATTTAATTTTATTAAATTCTGATCTATTCATTCTTAACCTGTCGTTATTTACTTATTTTTATCAAAAATATTATTATTTTGAGCGAAAAGATTCACAAACTCTGAAAAATTATTGTGTTTCAGATATCTTACGTGTTATTTAATTTTTATATTAAAGTTTCTAACTGTCTGCCCCACATAAGCAGCTTGACAGTTTTGACATGTGAGGCGATAGATGCCGCTCTGAGAAAACGGCACTTACTTATCTTCACTATTTATTAAAAGTTTTCCTAAGTTGTGAATTGTATAAAATGCGGGTTGTAAGTGATCCGACAAAACTTTGATTGTATATTAAATTTTCTTTTCCATTTCAGGTAAAAGAAATCGATTTACTTTTTTATAAGCTAAGTTTTAAATATTTTAATAGATAAAATATGTCCGTAGTTGAGCGGTTAAAAACTTCTCTAACATACCATAAGTGTAACGATTAATACCGCTTTGAATTGAAAGGTCTGAATCGTTGATTTTTTCGATTAAACTTTTTGATTTGAAGCCTCGGGTATAAATGAGTGTTTTTGATGTTTTTTAGTGTAGAATTCATCGAGAATATGTTGCCTTTAACTTATCTCAAATTTGTCGCATTTGAAGTAGCTTAAACTTTCAATATTCTTTGTATTATTGATGAATTCAATAATTTAACTAATATCTTCTAAAAAAGTCATCTTCTCTTACTGCAGGCGTTGCAGTCTTCTATTGATAGTTGGCTACCAAATTGTAGTGTGTCTTATTTTTTTTTTCCATGTCGGCTCCCAATATGGCCTCTTTATGACGGGTTCTCTACAGAAGTCTCTCTCTCTCTAGAAGATCTCTACTATTACAGTTTGTTACTCAGTTGTTCAGCTTTACCATTTTTAAGAGAGTAAGAATGGAAAGAATGGGGCAAGGACAGGACAATTCGTTGGCTAATGGCTAATTGTATCTTCCATTTTATCCATGTCCGCTTCCAATGGAGGTTTCTCAACAGAAGTTTTTCTACGAGAACAGTTTGTTACTTTTTTTTAAAGAGTATTAGGAATAGAAATAATAGGGCAGGAAAGTACTAGTGGCAGGCTCTTGCTGTACTCCGTTATTTTATGATTGGGTTGGCGGGAGAGAATTTTTATGCATTGATGGCTTCAAACAGGAATTGATAAATTTATTGAAAAAATGCTGTTCGAACTGAGATTTGAGCCCGTGACATCCGGCACCATAAACGTCGACCTCTGTCCCTAACCCGCCAAAATGTGTATCTCATGATTTATTACCATAAACACTGGTACAGCCATATAATACATTGGCCATTGAGCCACGAGTGTTTTTCAAAATAATAAAAAATACGACGAAAGAATTATAAAATTGTGATCTATACGGCAAAATCTTTATTATTTGTCTGAACTAATACGAATACATAACAGATTATACACACTAAATGGTTTTTTATGCTATAAAAGCCATGTCAGCTTTCTACCACGAAGTGGTTTTGAGAAAAACGTTAAACTGATAAAAACCATAAGAAACTAATTAATGTTGTGTTTTATATTTAACAGTATGTGAATCCCACCGAAGTGACATTATTCAATGAACCGCCATTTTGTTACGTGACTTTTTATACGAAGAAAACTGATTTTGTTTCTGGAGTGAATTTTAAGCAACTATTAATAATTGCATAACACGAGTTTGTTACTGAAATATTATCTAGAGTTGCCAGATTTCTTGTAAGCCGGGACATTTATCCGATTTGCTGACTTTAGAATCCAAAAAACCAGGAATTTACCAATTTGCCCAAAATACCAGCGTGAATCGTACTTTTTTTTCAGCTCGTCTGAGACTTTCGAATCCAAATTTCCCCAAATAATCAGCGTGGACTGGGACATTTGGGCGTCCCGGGAAGTTTTTTCGGGACACCGGGACACGAGACTCAAAACCGGTGACAGTCCCGGTCAATCGGGACGTCTGGAAACCCTTATGTTATCTCACAAGCTGCAGAATTTTAAACTTTGATTCTGAATGCATTTATTAAAAGATGCTTATTTTTACCTTGTAAACTGTAGAATAATTTGTCTTACGTCATATGCCTTAATTGAACTGTCTGCAACGCAAGATTCGCCGGCAGTGCGTGCATAACAACATTATTCAAATAATTGTATTCAACAAAATGACGTTTGTAAATCAAGGGAAATACAGATCATAACGACAAACAATCTTTCATTCAAGTATTTTTGAAATTAAATTTAATCATGTGTTAATATGTACTAGTTCTAGTACATTATGAACTACCAGGTAATTCCATTTGATAAATATGTCACTAATTGTTAATTACCTTCAATTAGGTGCGTGAGTGTTTAACGGGTGTTTCCAATTGAAACAGGTAAAACCAATAAATGTATAAAAACCAGTGGCGGTTCTAGGTACTGGGCTAGGTGAGCTAAGCCCGACCTGCATGTTTCACCCAAAACTTTAGATGGCTGAATAGAAATGAACAGCAATTCGGCCGCTGAACAAAATAAATACATTTATAAGCGTCACTAAACTTTCCCAAACGAATACAATATCTTTGTTTTGATTTTCCTCTGTCAATATAAGACAATTACAATTTTAAACTGAGCCGGCATAAAAAAAAAACAATAACCCTATAAATACTGCATAGAGAACAGGCAACGTGACGTCAGTCTGGCAACACCTACGTATTAACGACTCAAGGGCTAGATCTTTCAAGCCCACGATCTTTCCAGAGATAATATATATCTTTCTTTACACTGGGGCGCAATCAAGCACGATTAGATTTTTTTTTGTATTTGTATGAACGGAAACGTCATCAAACACACACGACTGTGCTTCAAATTATCAAGCTTCTGTCATTCGTTGGGGGGCTAAATTGAATCTGCCCATGACGAATACATTCAAACACAAATACCAATATCGTTGTATTGTATGAAAGAGACGAATTTAAGGTTATTATTTCTTACTTACATTAGCATTGATTTTATTATTTAGTAATTTATGCTTTGCAGTAGTTTCGTAATATTTGTTTATTTGCTTGTAGGTTAATGTATAAGGTGAAGTGGAAAAATACACAATTTCGTAAATAGTATACAATGCTAAACTTTCCTCTAGCCCACCCAAGATTTTAGTTCAGGAACCGCCACTGATAACAACATAACAAATCAATAACAATATGTCTCATTCGAGCCGGCTCACAGGCTGAGTGGTAGGTTTGTATCTCGGTACGAATTCATTTATATATTTTTCGATTATATGTACGAGAGTCTATTTTTACTCGCTTCGAAAAATTGTTTTCTTGGAACAACGTCTGTTGATAAAAGCTCAAGTGGGAGAGCATATGCTCGACACAGGAAGCGAACACGGTTTTATATAAGTGTACAAATATATCTTTGAAGGAAGGACTTATGAGCAAAAGCTCAAAATAATGACGAAACATACAAATAAGCTTTTTACTAAAAACATTTTGGTGTGCATAACAGTTGTTATACCAATATTCCCGATACGATATCTCGGTAATTATGGCCACTTTTCAAATTGCGAAAATAGCTGTATTTAGAAATTGGAAATTAGCCAAATTAAATATTTGAATTTATAAAAACCATAACATATTTAAACGTAGTTAATTTACGATTGTAATGGTAGGAGGGAATTTTTAGACATCACAGAAATCGATTTAAAACAAATGCTGTTATTCGTATTTAGATTCGAACCCGTGAGGACCGGCATTAATTAAAGCCAACGACGTTGAACACTGTGCCATGGACCTGGAAGATTATTGGTAATTAATATGAAATCGGATTAATTTATTAATTGTATATGAACGATAAAAAAAACGTTAACTTGTGTACTTAAATCCCTCAAGATTTCGAAAAAAATATACTAAACTTGAACGATCCAAATGTTAGATATTTCTGATTTCCAGTAGTCTTCCGTGTGGGCTATTTTTTTGACTACAGCATCTGAAATAAGTTTTTCACCCCTGAGACATTCGTGCTAGGTTTGTATATATTATATATGAGGTCACGGAGAGGTCCTTGATTATAGATTAGATCATTTGCATGCCATCTCGCGTTAAGCTGTTTTCACTTTTCAAACCCGACCGCTGCATCAATAAGTCATGATTTCTGTAAGGCAAACGTATAAATAATAATTAGATTCTACTTCACGTATCACACCACTAGTACGATAGTGCTGTAGCCAGTACGTCTAAAATCCATCCCGTTGGATTTGTTATTTTATTCTATATGTTAATAAAATATGTACATATCTTTTACTCGAATAGTGTCAAAGACAAAAGCATCTAATCTTTTCGATTACATCTCAAACACAATGAAATCGATACTTAAAACATTTTAGTATAATAAAAACTGTAAAACACAGTTGTAAATAAATCATCTTGTATTGTAAAAATCAAAAGATAGTTGATGCATCCAAATTTATTTTGTTTCGACAGCAAATTAGCACAAGCTTTTTCTTAAATCCATATCAGTTACTAATGATCAAAGCATATGACCTCCTAATTGAAGTATCTCAAAAGAAGTTTTGTTTTCTACAAAAAACTGCTTGTTAATCAGTTGCTCAAAGTGGTTAACTAATCGCTTTCACTACACCCCGTTAATTTTGGAATTTAAAAGGTGGGAACGAAATTAAATCATCACAAACACCCATGTTTGAGAACAGAAATCGATAAAACGAAAACATAATACTTATATAAAGTTATATCCTTTATTAAATGAATGAAAGCTTATATATTTTTTTTATTAAAAATAGCACATCTCAGGTTGCTTTATTAAAATGTCACGAGAACCGAGACTGATAAAAAGTTTTTTTTTTTTTTTTACATTCCCTAGGGTACTCAACGTTGTACCCACCACCACCCGCTACGGCTTCACACTCTTTTTATAGGATGTATTCCGTAGCGTAACAACGTTAGTCGTGTTCAAAATTTTGCCAGAAATGTCCCGAGAAGAAATTCTTCAAGACTTGGTTGCATGCACTACAGTGTGCAGAAATTAAAAGTTAATTAATAATTAAGTGCAGTTGAAAACATGAGATTTTATCTATTTAACTCAACTTTTTTTCCAAATGACGCGGAGAATTCTTTAAATGCCCTATAATTTGCCTTCGATGCAACCAAGTCGGCATGACCGACGGGGCCGACAGATCCGACAGATAGTCGTATCGTCTTGAGCAATTTTTCCCGTTCGTTATTTAAGTGCATTTAAGTTCGGATGCATTGCCGGTCTTGGCTGGTATACTTCCGTTGGACCTGCACATTCAAGTTAGAGGCGCAACAGTTATGCTGTACAAAGGTGTTGAGTCCCAGGTGGGAGAAATTCAGTTACTGCCTCCTCATCGACCAGACCCTTACAATTCTAAGGCTCATAGAATTGCAGCGCGCAGCGTGGCGATAGAAGCT
Organism: Himalopsyche tibetana; assembly: GCA_030503985.1. Lineage (NCBI taxonomy): Eukaryota > Metazoa > Arthropoda > Insecta > Trichoptera > Rhyacophilidae > Himalopsyche > Himalopsyche tibetana. The sequence continues at coordinate 3,777,380 of JAPJYX010000011.1, read as the reverse complement.
GCAATGAAAGTTTGGCAGGCTCGATGGGAGAAATCTTCTAAGGGGAGGCAAACTTTTAAATTCTTTCCGAACGTCAAATGGCGAATGGAGATAACCAAAGTCCTGACTCCTAATTTCTGGACCAGCCAATTCATAACTGGCCACGGTTACTTCGCTGCCAAGCTCTTCCAGCTTGGCCGGTTAGTAAATAGCCCTGAATGTAAATGCGGATATATGATTCAGGATGCTGATCACATCCTTTGGGAATGATAAAAAGTTGTCGATTTGCCGAAAAAATATTTTTTGGATTTTCGAAATTCTAGTCTCTAAATTCTAGTCTCTAGAAAAGTCTAGCGAAACCGCGCGGAGCGACGGAAAAAAACTAGTTGTAATTATTCATCATTTAATTATTTTAAAATATATTCTGAAAAAAAACAACAAAAAACTTTCGATAGAATCTACGATACATATTAATACCGCTTAATGAGACACTGCAGAGTTCCACTGGACACGCAAATTGATTTTCCTAAGCAAACATTAAAATGTTTATTAATTTATTCAAACTCGTTATCACAGGGTTATTGACATAATTAAATATTAATTTATCCACTACTGCCAGTCAAAATATCTGATGTCTCAAAGCATCCTAAAATCATTATAAATATTATATCTAATGAAAGCCTGGAAATACTCGGGGCGTGTTTTTGAGCGTCCAATTGGTCTCATATTATCGTTAGTTTTTTAAAAAATATATTCTAGGGCTTTTTTTAAAATTATACCGACAATTTTATTACAGGGTGTCAGGGTGTAGCAACGCTATTTGTGTTTCAACTATATTTAAATCTAAAGAAAAAATCCTCGAAAATTGAATTTGTGTACAATGTTAAATAATTACAAAAACATAAAACAAAATTTGATAACTTTGTTATTCTGTTATTCAATAAAACTGTTAACAAAGCTCTTTTATGAATATGAGCTACGTCTAATTTACTGTTAACTGTTGGCTATTAGAGAATTACTTTTTCATGCTGACATTTCTTTTTCGTGTCGATAAGTAATGTAAATATAAAAATGATGGTTTTGCTTGCGGCTCGCTGTTCGTTTTAAATTGGTGTGGCCCATCAGACCAAAGAAATATCGAGACCTCAACAACGCTCATACGTTAAGCTGTTTTACCATCGATCTGGTCGTCGTTTTACGATAGACACAAACGAAAGAAAAAAACGAGGGCCATGGTTTTTTTTAAATCTTTCCAACACACTTAACGCATGCCATACAATTATTAGGTCCATGATTTTTTTCCTGATTTTTTTCCGGTTACCATAAATATTGGGCAATTGCTCCTGAGACACTTTTGTCTAACATTTAAAAGTTTTAACGCTGCTGTATTGTTACAAGATGTATATTTTATTTATCTGTAACCAGCTGTATCGGTCTTGGCGAGGATTTCAGAATTTCTCAATTTCTGACATTTTTCCCAGTGATCAATCCTGGGTTCCCGAAAGTCTACATCCCTAAATAATTCTCAAAGAATCTCAAAAAATTGTGACACGGGATACTGTGATCAAAAAAGGGGTCCGGGATCGGATTCCCCAATTTCCAACTCTTATCCGTGCCCCAACGGGACATACTGATAACGGTTATATGAGTTTATTCCTGTATTAATCATTTATTCATTTCCCTCCCCGATGAGAAGCTGAGCGAGTGATTGTTACCCAAGTAAACTTCATTGGGGTATGAGAAAAACACATTTCATTTGATTAATTTTGATTTCCGTTTTTTGTGTTTCATCTTCCATTTTTTACAAATTTGTTTATGAAATAATTATAAATGCACATCGTAAACATTTAACATTCGTTAATTATAACCTAGTTAATACTGGAGTCAGCCTATGCTCTTGGAAGTTTTCTTCTTATATCTTAGCGGAAGGAACCGTGACATGCCGGACACTGCCGATAATAATAGATATACGTAATAGCATACCTCGACATTGTTGAGTGTTCAGTGCCAATTTATAAAACGCCTTTCTCTTTTGTCCGTTTGACAATAATGAATTTTTTCAACAGCTATTGAACTTGAAATGACATTCAACTACCTGAAATCAGTGGCATAACTACGAATTTGTTTCTTACACTGATAAAATGATTGAAAAAATCGACTGATGTTCAAGAAAACATCAATTGTATTTAAAAAATCAGTAGCTTGCAGAAATTCGAATAAGATATTTGAATATTTTTTCCTGATATTCGGATGTTCGAATATTTAATAAATTGTTCGAATATTCGTAATATATTACACAATGAAATTGGTAGAAATGTCATTCGGCATCGCATTCTTTCTTGACCCCCTCTTAAGCACAAAGATACTAAATTTAAATCGTTAAAATATGATATTCAGCTACATGTAATTAGTGGCATAACTAAGCCTATGTTTCTTACACTGATTAAATGGTTGAAAAAATTCGACTGAGGTTCAACAAAACCATAATTTTATTTACATACTTAGTAGTTGGTATTAGGGTATCCAATCCCGGAGCCCTTTTTCCAATCCCATTGATTAATTTTAAATCCCGGTATTTGCTCACCGAGGAATTTGAAATCCTTGATTTTCGTATTTTTTCTCATATTCGGATGTTCGAATATTCATAAGATATTACACCATTCGATTGGTGAAAGTGTCATTCGGCATCGCATTCTTTCTTGGTGTTCATTTAAACACAATAATACTTAAATTTAAATCGTTGAAATTGTGTATATGTACTTCCATTTAGTTTGTAACTAACGATCTGGTTTTCATTTGTAATCTTCAGGTATTTAAGTCCACATAACACGAACTGACAGTAAGTGAACAAATTCAAACAATTCAAATTTGATATTGAAATTCCATCAAGCACCCTCAGTCGAAATACTTAAGTAAGTGAACAGCTTTTAACGCTTATTTTACAAAGGATAAAGAAAATTAAATAATATTATTACACACTAATATGAATTTATACATATGCATATATATATAAATTAATATTTTTTATTAGCACGTGTCTTGAGTGTTTATTATGGTGTTTAAACGAATAAAATAAATCAAATCACGATAGAATGCGACACCGAAAGACGTTTTAACTAAGTTTGTCGTGTAATATATTATCAATATTCGAAAAATTTATCAAGCATTCGAGTATCCGAAAATTAAAAAAAAGCCGAGTATACTCGAATATTCAATTGAAATCTCTACCACCTACTGAATTGGTAAATAAAAGTATTTTCGTATGGGAAAAAAAATGTTATGTATGAAATTGATGACTGCATATAGTGTTAAGCATGGCTATCGTATCTACATTGCAGATACGTGCGAAGAATCGGCCAAACCTTGTTAAGACTATTTTTTAAACTATAATACTTGGACTTCTTAAAATATAGAATTTATTGCAGACATTTAGCTTATTATGAATCATAAAAATATATACTTATACTTATTAATATAAATTATCATATATTTCGTTTTTTTTTCTAGTCATCCCTTCTACTGCAATAACAGTCAGGCTGCCTATATATATGTATATATGATGTCATTTACGGATAAAGGGTAAAGGATAAGGGTAATGTAAGAAACCCGCCACTTTGTTTACAGCCCTTGTAAACAGAGATACACTCAAAATTTCGAAAAGCGAAACACTCTTTTTAACAAAGTTTTAAATATGATATTTTTCTAGCCGTGGCCATCTTCAATGTTTTAGGTAAATTTGGCGGTATCTTTGTAATATTAAATTTAATTTGATAATTGAGGGGGTGAAAAGCAAAAAACAGCAATCTACCGCGGAATCCCACATTAAAAAAAGCGTAAAAAAGCTCTAATAATTTATTTATCTTATGTGTGATATTTCTTACGGTGTAATATTTTGATTCGCTATGAATTCGTCCAATGTACTGAGCAAAGATTTTGTCACGTGACTTTTTTATTATTCAATATTTTTCGTTGTAAAATTCCAGCATCTTTCCTTAATTCACGATTAAGTATTTTTCGATAATTACCGGTAAATTGCTCGATTTATCGATAATTGGTTTATCGATAATACAAGCCACACTCTGAAAGCAGGGTGGGCTAGAAGGGGCTGACTTAGGACGGCGAGCTCTTTGTTAAATTAAAAAACTAATATTCTAAGACTTTCGCGTTATAGAATGTAGTAATAGTTATTATATTTAACAACGCAGTGTTATACATTTGGTTTTTCTGGTATATATTACTATCTGCGATGGCTTAAATATAACGTTTGAAACACGGAATTGCAATGTAGTGCAGGTATTGACATTTATTAAAGTATGGTACGTTGTTTATTGATATATTATATATTTACATACATACAGTAAAATTTCATTGCTTATATATTATAGTTACTGTGTAAGATTGATAAAAAAATTCACCACTTCCCCAAACACCTCGAATATATTTGAGATTAAGCATTAAGCTATAGGCAGGGCCGGCGCCACCATACAGGCGAAATAAGTAACCGCCTAGGGCAGCGATTTCCAAACCTGAGAGGTGCGCCTCCCTGAGGAGACGTGGGCTATTGCAAAGGGAGGCGCGAACAGTCCAAAACATTTATTTGCCCTTTAAAACGTGTCTTCATTACTATATGAAATAAAGGATGGGGAGGCGCGAAGATATTTTTTTCATCAAAGGGAGGCGCAGTAACATAAAGGTTGGAAGCCACTGGCCTAGGGTGTAAACCACTAGGGAGCGCATAAGTGGAGTGTTAAAATTATTTTATATACTATACTAATAATAAATAATAGTAAATTTTATTTTATTTTGATGTTTGTATTATTGTTTGTTGTAATTATGTATTGTATTCTATATGATTTGAAAAACATTTGATTTTGAGCGACTGAATAACAAACAGTTCACGACTAAACAAAAACTTATGTTGAGACAGCTTCATTTGGAGGTCATATGATCCACATTAAAGCGGACATGAATAAATAAATAAATATTTCTAATGATCCCGAACCGTTTTTTTTTCATTATTTCGAAAAAAAATGGGACGAGGTATTAAAAAGTGGGCTCGCCGCGCCGATAACCATTGCCTAGGACGCCAAATAACCTCGCGCCGGCACTGTCTGTAGGTAATACATATTAATAAGCTGTCCAAGAATCTTTATTCATTTGACCCCGTCGAAAAAAGAAGACAGGTTGGGACGATTAACTCAAGAACGAGCTGCGAATTTAATATTCCAGAGGGACAGTACTCTCTCACAAAAGAGCAGTGACAACACAAAGGATTGTCAGATGAAAAAACTTTAGGAACAGCTGAATTTCGTGACAGGGCACAGAATAGCCCCAATGTATCCGGTCATTGCCACTGCGCCCGATAAAATATTCAATACACTTCCGGTTCCGCGTTTTCTGCAGCCTTTTTATTTTTCCCGCCGGTTTTGCCTTGCCGAATTTTACACGAAGGAATGGAATCGATTCAAAAAAAATATATAATGAATAGTTTTGTGAGCTGCATTTCCATATTAAGAGAAAACTTTTGAATCAATATACAAACACTTATTTATACTTACAAGAAAATCACAGACACAATTGTCTGTCAATCAACTTCTAGTTTATGCTATTTTCAAACATAACTGTAATCATTAACCATATTGTTCGTAAGACCACTGCAAGATCACCCAACTGTGATGCAATGTATGCAGATACGCAGTCCAAAGCAGTATAGGCTGCAGGTGCGTGCAGGCGAAGCCAACATATGCTGCGTCGCGCAAGTGACATAGTTAAGCCACTAACTCGACCCACAATAACTCTTTTAATGTCCTTTAAGAGTTGTATCATATAAACAATTCAAGCAGAAGCAAATGTTTAATTCAAGCAGGATTCTGTGCCGCAGTCACAACGGACTACTGCACACGGCAGACGAAAGTGTACATGGCATGCAGCTGAGCTTATGTATGTAAGAAAGATTATGTGCTGCCCTCAGTTGCACTGTGGTACGTCACCTGCGTCTCAGCATAAGCTTAGTCTAATTCTTGTAATGTATTTCTAGAGTAGACTACATCATAGTTTCTCAACCTATTTGACCCCATTTGAGTCTCATATTTTTCCTGTTTTGAAGTTTTTCGGAAAACTTTTTGTCATCGGCCAATTTCAAAATTTAGGGATTTTCCAAAGAAATTTCCGCTTTTTTTAGAATTCCCATTCTCTGAAGCCCAGAAATTTCTCGAAATTTGCACGATTTTCAAAACCTGTGAGATTATGAATATTTGGCCAAGCCACCCCTCCCCCCCAAAACTGTGTTGTAACTATGTATATATATATATATATATATAAGTGTATAAGCTAAAATTAGCTAGTTAAAAAACAGCTTCTTTCTCAACTGGCAGTCCACGAAATGTTTCTCATATCGATGGCCTAGATCCATTAAACGATAAATCAAAAGTTTGATAACTCGAAAGTTCATTAATTACCCACTATATTTAAATACCTCTCTTCTATAGCCCCCCTAAAGAACAACTAGAAAAACTTACTAGTTAACATATATAAATATAAACAATCTTCTCTCAGTTCCATATAAAAATACATCTCGAAATAGCATTGCTTAGTTTTGTCAACATTTCAACAAATTTGAATTGAATTGACATAAATGATTCACTAAAAATATGAAACAATATAATAATTATCACTCTTCTATAACTCAGTTTAAACGTGTCAAAACTTTGGTCAGACATTTTTCAAAACTAGCAATTTTTAGTTGCAGCAGTATAAAATACACATTTTAAGAGACACGATGTTATGCAGTATGGTCACTTTTTATAATTTCAGTAAAAAAACATTTAAAAAGTTTTTTTTTCTAAATTGTAAAGCCTTCACGGCAATGTTTCGATTACTGTTTTTGCATCTGGAGAAAACTGGTTTATGCCAAGTAACCATTTACGAGTTTGATTATAATTAACGTTATTATTATCATATAAAATATACGTTTACCAATCCGGACATATCCCACGCAATTTGATATACAGTTTAAAAGAGTTTCTACTGACCACGAGTTGGTATAGGCGAAATATTCGATACGATACGATTTGCACAAAACGTTTTTATAGCACAAAAATAGGTCATGTTCAAATATTTAAAAAAAAAACCTACTTTGTTTTATGACGTATGATTGAGCTTATTAAATTAAAATTTTATTGCACAGTGATTAACATACTACTTTGTTATAATTAAGAAATTCGATATGTCTACATAATAAAAAGATACAATATTAAATGCCGCCTTCGAGATATCATTGTCATTATTTTATGTATTTTTCCTGTCAACCAAGTACCTACACTTTTATTTATACGCACGAATAAGTGTCAAACCTCTACTGTCAAAACTGATTCTGTCAATCGAAGGCTCTTTGAGAATATTTAGAATAGTGACCGAGTATCCCCGATAGTTATATCAATCAATCAAGCATCGAGTTTTGAATCAGTGGGAAATATTCACAAATTAACCACTTGAATACCGAGCGGACACAGGTGTCCGGAACATATGCAAGAGAAAACGGATGTCCAAGACATTTAAAACATCAAATAATTGGTATTCCAATAAAATATAGCAATATTTTGATGAATATGTGTAGTGCTATCTATACTGAGTCAATATAGGTTTATAAAATATCGAATTCGAGTGTATATTAGGCAAAATTATTTTTCTCAAAAACACAAAGTATCTCTGGGACATATTAATGATTTATTTGCGCGGTATTCAAACGGTTAAAGGAAGTATTTTGTGAACACAGATTAACGATTGGCTCATATTGACTAGTCTGTATTAATGTCCTCTATGACCTACTGTAGTAAGAGCTTTTCTCTAGCGATAATACAGATCTGGGTTCTAATGTCATATTAAAATGTTTTCAATTTAAATTTGAGATCTAAAGCATTGGTGTTTACGATGTCTCCTTGAGTGGCGTGGTATTCAAACGGCTAACAAATGAATTTTCAGTTGTTTCTTTGTTTTAAGAACAATCGTTCTTTCAGGGAAAATATTTATATTCGTAGACATTTGAAAGCATCATAAGTAGATTCCTGTATTTTTAGCATTTTGTGATATTTTCTAAAATTCACAATAATTACTATTTTTTGCTAAATTAGTAAAATACGCGAAAGTTTTTTTTATGACATTGCTTCAATTTTAAGGTGTTCACTTTCAATGCTTGATGCAGAGGTAATATATTAACAATATAATATAAGCAATATTTTGATGAATATGTGTAGTGCTATCTATACTGAGTCAATATAGGTTTATAAAATATCGAATTCGAGTGTATATTAGGCAAAATTATTTTCTCAAAAACACGCAGTATCTCTGGGAAATATTAACGATTTATTTGCGCGGTATTCAAACGATTAAAACATAATTATTTAATGTACTTTTTTTCGAAATTTCGAGATTCGATACATTACATATCGACTGTGGAAAGGAAAAACGACGTAACCCACAGTTTTTTGAAAACAGGCATTTTTCGATAGTCACAATGAATCAAACACGTTCTATCAAATAGCAAATGCTGAATTTATAGCGATATAAAACGATACCGCTATCTGTAGAATAAAGTATATTTATGTGTTTCCCGAAAACTGGTACTTTTTGATATACGAGGTTGTAGGAAATTACCGACGGTATTAAAAATCAAATATTAAAACCAATAAATTCATTTTGCGTTATTTTACGAAAAGTAACCGACAGATGTAGACTTTTGAAGTGTAAATTTCGCTAATACTGATCTAGGGCGTCGCCGTTTGGCTATGAGATCAGAGCATTGAAAGGTGCGCGATATTTTATAACATTATATAACAAACAATTAACGATAGTATAAATGGCGATTGAGCACGTTTTAATTAAGCGTGTTAACCCTTTGCCCGCGTCACCAAATTTAGCGAACATGCCCTGTACGCGGCTGCTTTTTTGCGGATTTTGTTATCGCGTTTTCGACTATAAATATAGGTTGTAATATTTATTCAACTAATCAAATATGTTTATTGCCACCCAAAGTAACATTTTTTAATAATAAAATACAATATATTTCTTGTATTTTTGGTTTAATTCAACAATAATCATTCTTCATACAATTGCGGCGTGACGTTGGCATATTGCAAAATACCGCCACGCGCGACCGAGAACACTGGGCCACTACCATACCATGCTTATAATATTAAATTCTCGAAACAATTTTAATTTCACCCCCACTCGATCGCTTATTTACACTAAACAAAATCTTGCATTAGTGACGTATGTTCACGGCGTGTTCCAGAAATAAATTATTTTAGCCTATATTGAATCTTTTTTGACTAATGCCATCTATTGAATTTGGTAAAATATACATTTAGTAATATTTTCAACCAAGTTATACAAATTTTAACACAATAGGGTTTGAAATTTCCATGACATCTATACGTGTCACACGCGCTGAGGGCATGTTCGCTAGGACATGCATAGATGTCATACGCGGTGAAAAGGTTAAGTACTAATGATTCTCGGGAATACAGAAGTTATACATTGTGATAACACCCACTAGCCGGCGGCCCAGTTGTGTTTAACTTTACCATAACAGTGCCTCAATAATCATTATTGCGGCTTCACAGATTGAATCACGCTGCCTAATTATTAATTGAACTGTCTCGAGTAGTGTCAATAATAACATACAAACCGAGCTTATTATCGATAATTACAAATAACTGTTTGCGTGTTTCTGTTTGAAAGCGATACTAATTAATTTGTTCGATACGTAACGATAATACAGTAATTGTAATTGCTATAATTAATCATGCTAATACAAATTGGATAAAATTAAGATGAATACTGTATCCTTCGTTGGATAGCATTTAATTTCCGGGGTACAGAATCAAGTTACGAAATTTCAGTATAAAGGTTACTCATTAAAAGACACATTCACTAGGGAACAAATTGTTCCACAACACGAGCCGCGACTCTGAATCGTTGCATGCAACACAGTGGAACTTTTCAAGTGACCCGAGATATATTGCATGTTTATGCTACAAGAACGAGTCCATTGACTCAATATGACAGCAGAATAAAATAATATTTGAAATACATATGTTTGATAAAAAAAAATCGTGATTTCACGTGACGAGAATTTTTAAGTGATTGTTAATGTTCCTCGTGAACGAAACCAGATCTGATCTAATCTGTCTTTTCATCAAGTATTGACAGTACACTATTTTTTTATTGTTGACTTGTAATGGTATAAAACCAGGGGTGCGAAATGAAGTTCAATTATATCAAGGGATCACAACCCGTATGTGGCCGTTTCAATTATTTTTGTGACACTCGAATAATTATCTTAAAATTAAAATAAAGTACACATTTTTAAAAATAAAAAAATGTGAAGAAGCTTTTTTGTTGATGAAGCACAATAAATCGGTTGGTTGGTAAAAGTAGGGTAACTGATAAAAAAATCGATTTGATTTTGCATTTTAGTACTTGAAACGTTTTAATTATAAATACAACATGTAAACCTAAATATTTCACAATAAAAACAGTGTTTGTATAAAATTACACCTAATCCTCTTTTGCACGGCTTAGAAATAACACTGTTAAATGTAATGGAACCTATCTTTTATTTATACTCACTTAATCTTTTTTGCACGGCTGTTTTACGTGGAACGAATCGAATCCCCAGTGTAAAACTTAAAAGAGGATTAAGTGTACTTTCAATTTAATTTTCCTATGCGACCCGAAGCCATCATAATTGGTCTGAAGGCGATCCGATGGGAGAAAAATATTGTGCATGCCTGGTCTATATTAATTATCGTACACGATTAAAAAATAATATGCAATCGCAAGTAGTTGCATCTATTCGTCGAGCAAACGTAATAAATTTGGCTAGAATACCCTATCCACTAATTTATATTTTAATCCAAGTCGACAGTACATATAACATGTATCCTATAATCCCGAGGGTGTACAATGCTGTTCCCATCACCACTTGCAAACCGCACCTTTGTTACTGAACGTATCCCGTAACGTAGCAACCCTGTTCCCGTTTCGATCGATTGCCGGGATTATTACGGGATCAATTACGCGATACGTATTAACTCTGCACCATTGTCACGGTGAGCACATCGATGGCCTAGTTCAGTGGTGGGGAACCTTTTCTTCTCCAAAGGCCGCATTCATTTTTCTGATTCGTCATGAAGGCCGCAGTAAACGTTGACTCTGGAATTATCAATTTCTAAGGCCCATAAATTTGCGGATTTCCCAAAATTACCAACGTGGGACCTTTTTTTGGTTCTTTCAAAGATTTTGACATAAAAATTCACGAAATTACAAAACAATACAGGATTAGAGAATTGGCCAGAGGGCCGCACCAGAGTAGCCAAAAGGCCGCGGGTTCCCCACGCCTGGCTTAGTTCCATAGAACGATAGGTAAAAAATTTGATGTTTTGATTTATATTACCCATTAAATTCGAAAACCTCTTTACAATATTTCCATAAAAGTACAAAAAAAAAACAAAATATTAGTTTTCTCTCGGTAGGCAGATGTTTGCATATAGAAATTAATAAATAAAAACATTTTCTTCCATTATCCGAGACTATCCTGCCAGTGAAGAAACTTAAGAACGGCAAAGTACCGGGTGGAGGCGGTATACAGTCAGATTTTTTTTTAATGTGGTCTTTACACTATTTTATATCCTCTCTATTTATTTATTTATTTAATTAATTAACATTGTACAAGGTTGAAAAATCATAAATTTAAGACTTTTACAATGAAGGAAGTCAACTGAGTAAGCTCCGACGAACTCTACTTTAATACATAAAAAATAGTATTCGCCGGAACTCGTCGACATCCGAAGCAATATTGTTGAACACTGTTAAAGATCTCCCCAGTGGCATCCCCATTGGCAGGCTGGCTCTACACCTTGGAAGAACAAACAATTCATGTCCACGATTTCTCAAAAAATAATCACGTACATTTAAATTCACATTCTCAAGAATGGTGGAATTCTCATTTTGGCCTCGTAAAGGTCAAAAGAAATATATGGCCAGATACATTTCTCTTCGAACGTTCAAACAATTTAAATTAGAGAACGTCAGTTGGGTAAAGCCATGGGAAATATTCATACACCCTCATATAGAGAAGTCTCAAAAATTTCTAATGGCCAGGGTTTGGGACGGCGAGCGTTGTCCACGGGACTAGGCGAACGGTGAGGTGTTAGCACTCCACAAAAAGGTGATCCTCTCATCTGTAATATTTTTTTGTTTTTTAACCATGTCCGCTCCCAATGTGGAGCATATGGACTCCTAATGGAGTTTATCTCAACAGAAGTGTTTCTACGAGAACTGCTTGTTACTCAGTTGCTCAACCTCTCTTTTTCCAAAGAGAGTAGGGATAGAAGGACAGGGCTAGGACAGGATTAGTGGTAAGCTAATCGCTCTCAATACGCCCCGTTCATAGGATAGGATGGGTGAGAGGGGGGAATTCAAGACATCACATACATCCATCCCTTTGAACAGAAATCATAAATCGATTGAAAAATCAATTTATAAAACTGTCCGTACCGGGATTTGAACCCGGGCCCTCTGTAGCCGAAGCCAACAACGTTGACCACTCGAACACATAGGCGGGCTGTAATAATTACCGAGGCATAACTCTTCTCAGTAACCCTGGGAAGGTAATGGCACACATTTTCTTGGCGAGAATAAGATGTCCAATTATGCAAATACTTAGAAAACATCAAGCTGTCTTCTTCTTATTTCACGGGCTTGAATCTCGGTATGAACAGTTTTTTTCTATCGATTTCTGTTTGAAGACATGCATGCTTGTGAAGTTTGAAAATTCCCTTCCACTCTTCCAATTCTAAAATAACGGGGCTTAGCTAGAGCGAGTAGTTTATCACTAGTCCTGTCATAACCATCTCCTTTCTATTCCTACTCTCTTCGAAAAAAGATAAATTGAGCAAGTTGGGTAACAAGTAAATCTCGTAGGAAAAAAAAATTGAGATACATCTATTCAGAGGCCACGTGCTCCACATCGGCAGCGAACATGGATTTAAAACAATGGTTATTTAAAAAAATAAAAAAATACAGAATACCGTCCAATCAAAAACTGTTCTCGTAAATAAATAGCGTATGGTCACCGTAGCTATCGCAGTATACCCCAAAGTTAGGTGCGCATAACCTAGTGAGTATTGACAGGAATCATGAATAGAAATAGGAATTATAAAAATGGTCCAATTTCCAATCGTTTCTTAAAAACGGCCAATGTTTCAATTCCATATTTTCGTAAAAAAAAAAATCAAATGTTGAATATATGATCTTAAAATATTCGCATAGATTTGAAAATTATTACACTAGGAAGAAAAAATAACCAATTTAAATACGCGAGCAAAAGATAAACAAGGAACATTTGTTTAATATTTATTAAAAATACAATACGTATATATGATTCTACTCTTGAATGAGTTTTTTTCTTACTTCGATTGATGCACAAGCAATATCAGATTGGGGAAATGAGTGATTTTTGAAGAATCTTATATTTCCATAGACTTTCACTCACTACAAAAATAAAGTCGTTCGTTTATGAATGATGCATGGCAGGCAAAATTTTTATCCTGTCAGTAATCATCAAACTCAAAGTTCAATTAAAATTCTATGAATTCAATGAATTCAGAATGAAATTTATATTAAAAGGCACAATGACGTCTAAAATATATAGCTCACATTATTTCAATGATAATATTAGTTCACTGGAGCGAATATAAAAATTGAATTCTAATTTTCTTGGCGTCAACAAGATGTGAACGATTTATAGTAATGCAGTTTCAGTAAATTGAGCGATGTGCGATATATCCAAGATAATAATTAGTTTTTTTAATAGGAACATGTCAACCTAACAAACCTGCATTATTCCATTATAAAAATTCCGTGAATAGAAAACTCAGGAGACAGAATACTCCAAACATTTCAATATATTTAATAATCAAGATTCGACATCGAGACAATAAATATCAATTAACCATCACGAGCTACTGATCGATTGACAATTTTTGTGATCAGCGAAACCGGTTCTGATCATATAAAATAAATACGGAATTAGTACAAGAGTGTTTATTTTTTTTTATATAATGCTTTTAGACCTATTATTGACAACGAATTAACATGTTATTTAATCATTTGATTGAACCCAAGGTGAAAAATATTTAAAGAAAATTAAACAAATATCTTTTAAATACTCATTTTTTAAAATTTATGGAAGAATGTTGTTAGGAAAATTCAGTGAGCGGTATTTTCTTGCACTGAGAATTCCTGTACGGATAATTTGAGTTCAGAAGAATCCGTTTACCCAACCAACTGCCGAACACGTGTGGCTCTAGAAAATCTATGCAGCAAATTATGCCCTGCAGTAGTATATGTATTTTTATAGTTCAATTAGACGAAATTGAGCAATCATGGTTGCTTCAACCGAATGAAAACCTTTACGTTGATATCATTACACAAAACTGCGTCAATTGCAAATTAGCTGCAGGAACAACGCTTCTTTTGACCAAAGAGTTTATTTTATCCTTCGAAAAACATTTGCAATGGTCGTTGATAACACATTTGAGATAAAAAAAAAATCAAGATAATTTTAGATATGTGAGTGAAGACCATCAAATTGTTTTAGTTAAAAACAAACTAAGTTCTTATAAAACAATGAACAGCAAAAGACGTGACAAAGACGAACAAAATACCCTTTTGGAGATTCTAAAAATAGAAAAAAGGTCCAAGGAAAGAATATTAAATGGCTAATTGCACTATCTAAAAGTCAGATAAAGTAGTAAGGTGGTGAGTAGGGATTCAGTGTCTAGACATCCCAGAACAAAAGTCCCGGGACTTTTCAGGTTTTTGGCTGTCTTAAGTCCCGGGACTTTTTTGGAAAATGTCTCGGGAATTTGGTGACTATTCTCGTGATCAGTTTTGAAAAAAATTGCATTATATTCAGACTAAAGTATTAAATCCTGGGGTTTTAATCAAAATTTATTATGCATGTATAAAAAGGATCTGATAAAAAAACAGATCTTTGGGATTTATAATTTTGTAGAAGTTTCAAATACTATGTGTTTATATATTATAATATAACTGTAGCAAAAGCAAATTGCAAAATATTAAAATCAAATGTTCATACTTGATGTTGTTTTGTGTACAAATGTTTTTTCACTATTATACAAAAGTACCAATGTCTCAATCGGACAAAAAATGTCTAAAAGCTGTATTGTGAAATTACGGTCAATGTACTCCTGACGGCGGTCGAATTCTTTGATATTTTTCATTACATGTGCCGTTATCATCCCTTCTTAGTAAAAATTAACCGTAAGCATTGCGCATATCCATTACATAAGAAAAATAATAATTATTAAACATTGTATTAAGAAAACGCGATTGTTACTAGTGCGTTCTTTCAAAAGGCTTATAAAGCATGTGTGTATGTATGTAATACATACATGCATGCAAATATTTAATTTTAATAAAAATTTAATTTTATTGAAAGGAAAATAAAAGTCTCTAGTCCCGTGATGTCCCGGGACTTTGACTTTATCACGCCTCGAGTCCCGAGACTTTTAAAACTCCGAGACTTCAGAATCCCTAGTGGTGAGTAATGAAAACTTCACATAATTGTTATGTCTTTCGAAGAAAATTCATAGAGTACGCTGACTATAATACTCGAGTAACAATATTGACCGAGTCTAAGTGCATATAAGTTTTTGAGCGAGTCAGTTTATTTGTATGTGCATTTCATTCGATTCAACACCATTCCAACATGAATGTTGTTAAATGATTTTTTAAAGAAGATATCAATCGAATTATCTCTTCGATAAAAGATCTACTGGAAGATGAGTTGAAGACCCAAAGATAAGGATCTAGAAAACAAAATGGATATAAAGAAGAAAAAAATCAACATATCCTGCGTTTCTTATGTCCTCAATAAACTTTCAAGTAGTATACTCATTTAACGAATCTTCAAACACGCCAAATACGTAAGCAAATTCGTTCAACAGGTGGTGTCTAAGTTTAAAAAAAAACAGCTCGCTCATTTCACTCATTGCCCAATGCCCACTAGGCCGAGTATAGTTCACTCTATTGGCATCGTACTAGGCACGCGTAGAAGAGGTTTTAGATACCTCCTCAAGTATGACATTATTGATGAGTGTAGATTCGAGACTTGATCATCTTGACCTTATAAAACTACAAAAAAGCTATTTCAATTATATATACATACAAAATCAGCGAGGAGACATCCCTCACCTACACCAGCGAAGTCTTAATTCATTCGCGGCAGTATGTCTACGAGTCTATGTCAATATGAGCTTGAGAGTGGCACGTTTGATATGAAGTATGAAGTATCTATGAAATTCAAAATGTCTACAAATCTCTTTGTGATTCATGATTATATTAATTCAATACTCTTCGTGTTTGCTAAGCGACGTCGTATTATAAACAGTGTCAAGTTTAATTATGAGAGAATTGTTTGCTTCGCGGGTTGTTACGTTTTATAAAACGACCGACCCCTTTGTAAGTAAATGTGTAATATTATCTATTAAATAAAACAATATTTTAAACAAAGAAATATTGTTTTGTAATATTGCGAAAAATCAGGGAAGATTTTTTCAGTCATTTATCTAGATATTGGTATAAAATTCTGGAGGAGTTCAACTTAGAAACTGTAATCTACAAATACATCGACTGTGTAAAGGAAAAAGTTTTTTTGGATAATCGCAATGCATACAACCTAATTAATACACGTACATTCAAAAGAATATAACGTGAAAATGCCAAATTAGTATCTAAATTAAGCTTTTAAGTTTGAAAAAACGAGGGCCTGTGGAAATTGTGAAAAAAATCAGGAAAAAAGACTTAAAAAAGGTGTTTTTGAAAAAAATGTCAAATCTATGTCAGATAATAAAGTCAATTAAAAACCAGTTTATCAGTCTCCATGCACGAAAAGGTTGTGTATATTTCATAATTTGGCTTTGGCCTAAAAACGTTTTTTGTGTCTCCTGTAAAATTCGTTGTGTGGGTTACGTCCTTTTTCCTTTCCACATTTGAATACATACAAACAGTAAGCTTAACAAGTTTTAAAAAATTGCCTATTTATCGTATTTATAGGTGAAATAATGACTGTGTGTACTAGAAGAAAGGGACTTGATTTAACGAACTGAAGACCATTTCCATGGAGGAAAAAAATATTTTCCACTATATTTTTTAATCGAATTTAGAGTCGGAGTCGTATTTTAGTTAAAACTCCATTACTCATGGAATATTCACGCATAACGTATCTGATTAAATTGAAAATGTCATTTTTTGTATTAATTATAAAAATACCACAATGGTGAGCGTTTCAGCAGAACCTTGTAATAAATCGATTACATAAAAAATAAATAATATATTTATAAATAAATTTTTCATTTTTTTTTACCATGTCCGATTCCAATGTGGAGCATATGGAATCCTAATGGAGTTTATCTCAACAGGAGTGTTTCAACGAGAACTGCTTGTTACTCAGTCGCTCAACCTCTCTTTTTCCAAAGATAGTAGGAATAGAAAGATAGAGCTAGGACGGGACTAGTGGTTAGCTAATCACTCTCGGTACGCCCCGTTCATAGGGTTGGATGGGTGGGAGGGGGAAATTCAAAACAACACATAAATCCATGCCTTTGAACAGATTTTCATAAATCGATTGAAAAATCAATTTATAAAACTATCCGTACTGGGATTCGAACCCGTGACCTTCGTAGCTGAAGCCAACGACGTTGACCACTTGACCACACAGGCGGCAAAAAGATTAAAAAAGAAAAAAAGTCAGAAACTACATATATTCTTTTGTTTATCTTTAAAAATATAACTTACTGAAATTTTGATTCGATTTATGGTGTTTTCATTGCAAATGAAACAATTTAGAATGGTTGAAATTTTCATTTGACATTTTCTGTAGATGAAAATTCCCATTACCAGGCCGTGTATTTCGCTTTTGAAAGAACAAATTGATTACTTGAATTTTGTATTCCTACGGTATTTGTCCAAAATATATGGAAGAATTTTGCGCTTCAAAACATACGCACCGCGCTGATTCAATTACACTCGGTAAGCAGAAGTAGCAATAACGTAAATAAGATTATCGGATGTGGCTTTTCCATGTTATTAAAAAGCTGTAAACAGTCTAAATGGGTTAACCTTTAAATAAGACATGTTCGTTGTATCGACACTCCCAAATCAAGTAACTAAGGCCGTGGAGTCGGAGTCATAAAAAACCCAATGACTGAGACTTCTTAATGGATAGCGGGCTATACACACAGAAGATAAATATAAGTATGCTTTCAAATAAAAAAAACAGAAATGTATGACCTCTTTCTTGTGTTACAGAACAAACACTTACTTAATGTGATTTAAAACGAGAAAAAACTTTTAACACACTTAGTTTACGCACATTTTCTCCTGTTTTAAGCATACATTTTTAGTCAAACGGAAATGAAAGCATTTTAATGTAAATCTGGTTGATTCGTAGGGTTTTTGCGATGGCAACAAGAACGAAGATCTGAGATAAATTATTTCTGGTGAACGGATTCTTCAAAACAAGAATCTTCCTAACACGAATACTCCGTACACCAAATTTTCCGAGCACAGAACCTTCCGTATATAGAATACTCTGTACACAGAATACACGGTACATTGAAATATTTTAAATACAAAAATCATTGTTTTATTATAATGAGTAACGTCAATTGTACCAAATATTTTTTAGAATGGAAACAATCAAATATTCAATTATGATGTATATGAAGAGTTTATCATTTAATAGGTATTGTGGCTTATTAATTTAGAAAAAAATGTGTTTTATTGTTATTAAAATACAACACTATTGGGCCAATATTTTTGATGATATTGAAAAGAAATACTATTCATATAAGTATTTAATATTGAAAATTCACACATATAGTATGTTTACATAATTGTATTACCTTATTAATACTCATATATTATACAACATGGCATTTTTATAATTAATTTAAACAATAAAATTATGAATACTGTATGAGTGTTCGAAAGAATCACCGAACCATTATTTCTAATATAAATTATATATGATAAAATCTTTATTCTACAGGTTGTGTCACAATTTGTAACACGTGTTTCACCTCTTTAAAAAGCGTCTTCAAATTTATTTATTTTTTAGTTCATCGAAGAATTTGAAATCTTGAATTTGCCAATTTCGTGTCAATTTTCGGGATTTGCTCAAAATTTCTCAATCCCGAAATACCGGGCGTGTCAATCCCGGAATTTCGGGATCAGAAAATTGAACAGGATCCCGGGATTGGATGACCTAGTCGTAAGGTTATTTAAACGAACTAAAACTCAGTTCCAATTCTAAGCGTAAAAAATACAAAATGGAAATTGAGTATATTTCTTTTCTGCTAGAAGCAGGTTGGGTTACAGAGTTTACGAATCATTTGATGTATAATAAAACGATCATTGTCTTGACACAAATAAAAATATCGAATCAATTCATCTAGTAAATAATATAGGGTTGAAAATGAACTGCTTTGAGCATTTGAAAGTAGTAGTAAGTAGATATTCATTATTAAATAACAGTTTAAATAAAACTCATGTACATAAGTGATTAATTTATAATAAGTACTATTGATTTGTGTATTTTGTGGAATAACAAACTTACCATAGATATTTAATTCATATTAAAAGTAAGCTTTCACAAAGCTACCGCTGGATCCATCAAAGAATATTTATATCTCCCTTTTCAGAATCATTTATTTATGCCTCATGAATTCCTTTCCTTTTTGATCTCTCAATGAATGCATTTATATATAATGTACACTATAGATACTGAATATGACATTTGTGGCTAATTGCAAAAATAATAATTTTGCATTTTTAAAATCAGGGTCGAAGTCTGTTTATGGGTCAATGTCAGAGTTGAAGCAAATTGTAGTCACGATTTTTAGCAGTCATGCCAGTTACTCACTTTTGGCAGAGATACTGTTTCTAATAATCAATATCTATTATACTAGAGCTTCGGTATCTTAAGCTATTCATTTTTAACATATTCACATTGAATTGATATTTTTTCGCTTTCCAACAAAATCCCAATACGTTTGGTGCGGACTGTTTACGTCTGATGGTTTTCGATAGATTTAGTGGCTATTTTTTTATACTCGTATTTACAAAACAAGTGGAACAACAAAGCTATAAATACCTCATAATCGTGCTACAAACAATGTCACGTTTATATTTATTTAAGATGTAATCTTCGTAACTAACTAAATCGTATATTAAAAAAAATACAAACATTACGTACACTTAAAAAACGATAATATATAACAATACCCTACTTGGTTTGAACTAGGGATTGCAAAACCGGTATTCATGATGTTTTTCAATACCAAAATACCGGTATCAAAAATGAACCAAAACCTTAAGCCATCACATATTCAAAAAAAATGTTTTTAATCTTAAGAAGTTGTATCAATATTGACATGTCCCAGAATTGACGACCCTTTTTAATGCTGTATTATTATTTTGTTTATGTTTATAAAAATCACCCGTTTATGATTATGCATAGTTTTTAACGACGGAATTTTTATATGATACTAGCCGGTTCCCGGCAAGCGTTGCAATCCTACTCAAATAAAGAAAGTGTTTGTGTTTTAATTGTGTTTATCGAAGTGCGTGTTTTCTTTTTCATTCCGTTTGACGTTTGCTGCCGATTGTATATGGTACAAAACACGCGCCACCCACTGTAAATTAATTGAACTATAACCTTCGCGCAAGTGCAAGCATACGTTGTCAAAATGAACTGTATGGCAGACATACAAACATTGGTTTTTATATATAAGATCTACTCTAAGTTAATTTTACAATGCATATAACCTTCCCGAAAGTGCAAGCAAAAAGTTTGTCAAAGTTGTATTGGAAGAGCGGTGTGGCAACGCATAAAGTACGAACAAACAAATATTCATTTTTATATATCGGATATTGAAATACCGATTTTGATTTTCTCACCCGGTATTGGATACCAATGGGTCGTATTTTTTTGCTTTTTTTCTTTCTTTTTGTAATACCTGTATTGATGTTTTTATTAATGGTATTTAATATAAAATACCAAAATATCAGCATAATATATTCGTTCGGTTTTGCAATCCCTAGCTTGAACCAAAGACAATTGGCAAAATTTTGAATATTACGAAGTTGCTATCTTCT
The DNA here is from genome assembly GCA_030503985.1 of Himalopsyche tibetana. NCBI lineage: Eukaryota > Metazoa > Arthropoda > Insecta > Trichoptera > Rhyacophilidae > Himalopsyche > Himalopsyche tibetana. Next base: position 3,756,155 of record JAPJYX010000011.1, on the reverse strand, counting down.
GTACGCATAAACAGTTTTTTGCAGACGTATATTTGTATTGACCTTATTTGCATTGTAAATCATACGTGCTATACTCTATTATATTGTCTGTCATTCAACCATAAAACAATAAAAAACAACCTTTCGCAGAATAAAAAATGACACAAAATTCAACCCGCATACATATCCTTCAAGCCTCGTACAGTGACTACATACAACTTTTTTGCGCGATGCTTCAGTTCCAGAAATTGACGCGTATAAAAAATAGCGTAAAAAGACATTACTTTCTTATAATTTGATAACTTGGTTCCAAAAATACGTGAAAAACTAAAACTCGTCATTCAAAATCGCGTAAAGAAAGGTTTTTTTTTAGATATTAACGATTGATTTTTTTATTTAACATGAAAAAAATACAATGAGACCAGAAACATAATATATGTACGCGCATAATTGTATTCAATTTTTAATATACGAGTTATTCGCTGCTGTCACTATCGGTTGCGAAATATAATTGATCGCTGATTTTTTGAACGAACGTATTGAATTTTGCTCTGTCCCGTCTGATAAAATGCTGTCTTTGCTAGATTATTGATCTGTGTCGATTATTATTTCATTGGATGTTTTGTTGATCCACCGGTAAAATATTTTTGTTTTTACATTACATACCGTTATAAGTTTTTGGTTTGATTTCTGTTATTCTTTATAAAGTTTTGTTTAGTTCATCGTGCAAAGTCTCAATTTATTTTGAAATTTTCTAGCACGTCTAGCATTAGAATCGTTCGTTACCATATGTGTTGACATTTTTGATTCTTCCTTAGTCGTTACAGCTTTGAACGTTGGTTCCTTTACTTACTTGTCACTTATATTATCTGACTTTTTGCTAGCCGTAGCAATTTTTATCAATTCCTCGTCGTAGCAAAGCCTTCACTATTTACAGTTTCAGTATGGTTGGACTTCTAGAGTGCATTTATTTAGTAAATTTATAGCACATATTTAGCTTTTTCTGTTTGGATAAAAATCTATGGCCTAAACGTGCTATTTAACGAGTTCAATAAATGTATTTAAGCAAGATTCAGAGCAGATTTATCACATCACATGATTTTGTGTAGGGTCACCACTTCTTTAAACGTAAGCTCACCATCAATCCTGTAAAAATCGACAAAGAAATTCGCAGAACTATGAGCAAATCGCGTAAAAAAAGAAACGGTTCGTGCAAAAAAACTTTTTATATAACTCACCTTAATTCATAAAATACCAATCACTCACAAAATATATACTTTCGAGAAATGAAATAATTAACAACAATGTTTTCATGAAACGGAAATTTTAAATACATCTTAAGATTAAATTTGTACAAGTGCTTTAACTTTTCGACGAAGTTGGCGGTAACGTGAAAATCTATTAATTATATAAAGTTTAGTTTTGATAACTTAATTATGAAAGTATAACTAATTATGACACGTGTTTTTCCTTTTTTAGAAACATTTCCACGCTTACTAACGTAAGGTTATTAATGTGTAAAACAAACAATCTAATTCTTAACTTTAACTTTACAAAATTTAAATTGGGATGTTTTTCTTACAACTTTTTGACGTTTATCGTTTTAGAGAAAATAAATATATCATCGTATATATATATTTCAAGCAATGTCTACTTCTGATGTGAAACATATGGAGACATAATGAAGTTTATATGAGCAGATGTATCACTAAGAAAACTGTATGTTGGAGAGGGCAGAGTCGAGACTTGCGGCTAATCACTGTTGCTACGTCTCATTTTTAAGTTCGGACAAGTGGTGGGATCGAATTTCAGATATTATAGACATCCATGCCTTTGAGCAGAAATTCATAAATCGATTGAAAAATCTTTCCGTACTGGTATTTCAACCTGTGAGTTCTGCAACTGAAGCCAACGACGTTGACCACTTGACCACGAACCCAGATTTTTGTAGTTTATTCTAAATATCAACTTGTATTTAAAAATGTAATATATTTTTCTAAAGGTTTATGTTTATTTTCAACTGACAAAACATATATGTAGTAGACTTTATGATAAATATTTTTTTCATTTTTTTTTTACCATGTCCACTCCCAATGTGGAGAATATGGATTCCTAATGGAGTTTATCTCAACAGAAGTGTTTCTACGAGAACTGCTTGTTACTCAGTTGCTCAACCTCTCTTTTTCCGATGGTTAAGAGTAACACATATTAAAAATAGTGTAAACCAATATAAAAGCTACTATATGCTGTAAACTATTATAAAATGGAGACAATTCTAAAGTTAATAAATTAAGTAAAAAGAAAAGAGGTTTGTTTGTTGTTGTATTGTTAGTCACGTTCATATTTATATTATTTTATGTCTCATTTGGGTCTGGACAAAATGGACTCTTCTTTATTTTCCTTGGCACATTAAAAATGTATCAACAACAAAAGAAATCTTTATTTATCAATACTGTACGTATTCAATGGAAACAAAAGGAGAAAACTTCGTTTGGTATATTTTTCTTTTGTAAATTATTGTACACTGACAATCACAATAACATAAAACAAAAGAAATTCATATTATGACAAAATTGATGTAAATAGTTTTTTTTTAAAAGGCTAGTTTTTATATTTTTTCTGTGTCAATAACTTGGAATTATTTAGATATAATAATAAATTCATAAAGAAAATTGACAAATTATTTTAGATATAAAAATTAAAATAACAATAAATTAATGTTTGTATTTATTTGTTTTTTTTAGTTTAAATATTCTATATGAATACGATGTTTTATATTTTAAAATATAGAATCTTCTTTATTTTGGACATTTACGGTAGTTGCAACAATTGTGAAGAAAACGTGGTAGACAAACAACACAATAGACTATTTACAAAGCACAATTTCTGATAGAAATAAATTATATTTTATAAATATGAACACAAATAGATTTTAAAATATAAAACAGAATATTTACTTCGTTAGAAACAACATTTTTTTAAAAGACTATTCCAAATTTACATTCATTTGTTTGTGTTAAACTTTTGTTGTCAGCTAGACGCGAAAAAAATCATCTCACCTGCAGACAACGTGGTCCTGTTGAACGGAGATCAAAAGGTATTACTGCTCCTTAAAACATTCACTATTCATTTGAATAACAGTTCCCGATTGAAAGCACTAATTTAAATATTACTTTACGCCATTAAACTGGTTGAAATTCGTGTATTTGTTTGAAGAAAACATGCGAGCCGTCTGACGGGATTCAATGCAAATCAATTTGACATAAATCTACAGCGCGCATGCGCTATTTTTCATCTCCTCATACTGACATCTGGAGGGGTAGCAAGGAAACTCAATTTCTTTTACACAATAGATTTTTTTTTCTAGGAAAATGGGAAATGTGAGAAACTAACTATGGGTAATGTCATGGCTTATTATGAGGAAGTGATTATATCATGTGTATGACGATTCTATGAAATTTATTGTGTATTTTACAGGGCTGTGAATAGAATCGGAGTCAGGTGCTTTTTACCGGAGCTGAAGACGGAAAAATTGGAGAAAAATAATTCAAAGGTTTTGAAAAATTATTTAGTCAATTCGATAATATTGATTGGTGAAATGTACTTGAATTATTCTATGAACTAGAATATTTTTTTATCCATGTACGTACCCAATGTGAAGCATATGGCCTCCGAATAAAAGTATGACAACAAACTTTTTTATGAGAACTGTTTGTTACTCAGTTGCTCAACCTCTCTTTTTCTGATGGTTAAGAGCAAACTTCTCGTATTAAAAGAGAGTAGTAGGGATAGAAGGATAAGGCTAGGACAGGATTAGTAATTACTTTTAGGGTGTTCACTGTCAATACTTGGTGGAGAGGCATTATATTAATAAAAACACAATAATCCTTTGTACTTCATTCCACTTTATTTAATATGTCAGGACCGGTTTTGCTCATTGCGAGCATTGTCAACTGAGCGAAACCGGTCCTGACATATTAAATAAAGTGGAATGAAGTACAAAGGATTATTGTGTTTTTATTAATATGATTAGTAATTATCTAATCGTTCTCGCTACACCTAATTATTAAAGGATCGGAAAGGTGGGAGGGAATTTTTTAGATATCACAAACACCCATGCCTTCGAACAAAAATCTATAAATTGATCGAAAAAATGCTGTTCGTACTGGGACTCGAACCCGTGAAGTCCGGCTCGGAAGCCCACAACGCTAACCGCTGCGCCATAATGTCATGTTATAATAAAACGATACACATATGTAAGTTAAACGAAAATGAATCGGAGTCGGTTTTTAATTTGATGCCGGAGTTGGAGTCGTATTTTTACCCGACTCCACAGCCTGGTATTTTATGCAATAACCAACTGATGTAATAAAATTTACACTGCTTACATATATGGTTGGCTCACATCTTAATTTTTCTTTCTGGAAAAGGGTAGGGTATATTTTTTTCCCGCTGGCTGCTCCTATAGTAAGCTGAACGATTTGCAAAGTACATTGGAAATATTTCGGTCGTCTTTATCTAGGGCAGGCGTGGGGAACCTGCGGCATTTTAGCTACTCTGGTGCGGCCTTCTGGCCAATTCTCTAATTCTATAATTTGTTGTAATTTCGTAAACCTAAAATACCTAAAAAAAGGTCCCACGCTGGTAATTTTGGGAAATCCGCAAATTTCTGGGCTTTAAAAATTGGCATGAAATTATTTTCGGCCAAAAAATTCTTAGTCAGGAATAATAAATGTTTCTCACTAAATACGCAGGCCATGGTTGCCAGGGTGCATTTTTTAAATTGAGCTCCCCAGTTTTGTTTGGTGATATCAATGTCTGTGACATAACGCTGGGTATAAATCAAGAAACTTTTACATTTCTATGTAATATTTTCAGTTCCAATTGAGCAATGCACTCCCTAAAATTCCAACACAAACAAGTCTACACTGGCCTTACTGGCCTTAGTTAATTACACAGGCCGTCGTTAATAAAATAATATGAATATACACTAACAATGATATCTTTTTGATTATTGCCATTATAACTATGACCGTTTATAATATTAAAGATGTTCCATAATTTTCAGCAGTGTGTGCATTTTATTCGGTTTTAAAATAAACTTTTCTCTAAAATTTACTTTGTTCAATAACGATCTCTACAAATTATTTAGTTATAATATGCATAGTAGTATGTAAAACTATATTAAATAAAACTAAAAATCGTATCGCATATCCCGTTTATTCAGTAACAGCTTAATTATTTTTCAGCTTACAGATTTTTTTTCGTCTTGGATATGAAACATCTCTCTTTCACTAACGAACGTATTCGTTAAATATTTCTGATTACTCACTTTTTTAAAAAATATATATTTTACTTTGTGCTTTTTTTAATTTCTATATTCAATTGTAGTCCTAGATAAAGACGACCGAAATATTTCCAATGTACTTTGCAAATCGTACAGCGTACTTGGGGGAAAAATTATACCCTACCCTTTTCTAAACTATGGATCTGTTGACAAGATTACAAGATTGGTTTATTTTACAATCCGTGATAGCTTAGTAAATATTTTAACTCAAATTAGTAGAATTTAATTACGTTTTCGAAGAAAATTATCCCAAATATGATACGCGTTATTATGGTCACCATTGGAGCTACACAGATTGTCTCAAAAATACGTTTGACTTTTTGTTCAAAACTGCCTTAAATTTGCTGGTAATATGAGTAAATCTGGACCCAGATTAGTCTATTGGTATTGAGTAAATCTAGTGAGAATGCAAAGTGTTAAACTAAAAAATGAATTGTCAACATTGTTGAACAATTTAACGACGCAAGTGGAGGGTTTTGTATAATTCTGCCTTCAATTTTTCACGTTTAAATAAGGTATTTTAAGTATTTTTTGCAATGCAAGTGATCGCTGTTTTTCAAAATTAAAAAAAAAATCAAACATCTACATCTTCGAACAGATATCGATAAATATATTGATAAAATTCTGTTCGTATTGAGATCTAAGCCTGTAAGATCTGTCACGGAAATCAACGACGTTTGCTACTGCACCACTTGCCCGACGTTCTGAGTATTAATTATATTTAATTTATATTATTGTTATGGTCAATCATATCAATCAAGAAAACTTTCTAAAATAAAGTCACTGTTAATAATGGCACCGTTTTCGTATGCTGATATTTTGATTTACATATTATTTAAATGTCACTCGAACAAGGATAAACAGTAAACAATATTCTACTAATTATTTTACGTTATACAAGCATACTATAATTAGTTATATATATTAAAGTACAGTTAAATATAATTGAAGTTTTTAAGTTATTCCCATATTGACCATCGAAATAATCAGCAATGAAAAACTGAATAATAAATACATTAAAACAATTAACCATGATTCATTGTACATTTGTTTTTAGTCGTATATTTTTTTCTGAACAGTTTTATTTTAATCGATTGTACTGTAAATATTTTGAAAGCGGTCAATGAAGGCTCTGGTATATTACTTCCTGAATATAAAATTTATTTATGGCAAAACGTTGTTGCCAATAACTGACCTTAGATTGTACAAATACATCAGATCATAAAACACCAACAGTTTTATTGTTAATTATTATATTGGTTGATTACAGTAGTCGTCAAACTGTCGCTCGTTGTGAGAAGTTTTTGAAGTTATACTTCTTTAGGCGCGTTATGCAAAAATGATGGAAAGTGAAATTTTAAGATGCGCGCGCATCACGGCCACACACAATTCACAGGTTGAAGTTAGTCACGCATGTTGGCACGCTCTTTCATTAGTTATTGAAATTGAATATTTTGATTAATATTATTTACTATTCGTAGTGATTAATATTATTTACTATCTACTAGTGAAAAAAAATGTGCTTATATACTTTTTAAAGTGCATCAATTGAGGGTAACTATCCGTATGTGATATAACCACAGAATGGTTTGGGGTCTCAACCGGGGTCAGACAGGGCTGCGTCTTAGCTCCGTTCCTTTTCATTATAATCTTCGACTTCATTCTGAGGAAGTCAGTTCCACCTGACCGAGGTGTGACCGTTGCCCCCAATCTAAAGCTATGCGACCTCGAGTATGCAGATGACGCTGTTATATTTGATAAATCTGTCGAGGGTATTCAAGAGACAATGGATAGACTGCAGAGAAACTCATATCGCATCGGTCTTAAAATCAATGCGAGTAAAACCAATGTACTCTGCAATAGTGCCTGTCCGGACCCACACTACCCTTTGACGAGCGCCGGTCAAAACATCGAAAGAGTCGACAGTTTCAGGTACCTGTGGGTACACATCACGGAAGATGGCAATCCGTGTAAAGAGCTCGCGATCCGATTAGGGATAGCTGGAGCAACCTTTAACTCAATGCGGAAAGTCTGGGACTCACGGTTGTACTCGGTCAGAACCAAGTGCCTCCTATTCAACGCATGTATCTTGACAGTGCTGCTTTACGGTTGCGAATCATGGCACCTTACGAAAGCGCAGAGTAACCGTATACTGTGCTTCGAAAACAGTTGCTTGCGACGAATGCTAGGGGTGAAATGGTCTGACTTTGTCAGGAATACGGAGATAAGAGAGCGGACTAACCAGCCTCTTATCACGTACAAAATAAAGAAACGGCGGTGGACCTGGCTTGGACACGTGTTGAGGATGCCTGAAGAGAGCCTGAACCCTGCCTGTCTCTTCTTCCGGCCGGATGGATCCCGGCGTCGTGGAAGGCCACTGATGACTATCCACAGGATGTACTCGGCGGAGTTGAGGGACGCTGGGATGACCTGGGAGGAGGCGAGGAGACTGGCTGGAGATAGAGAATTGTGGAGGAGCTTCGTGGTGACCATATGCTTCGCATAGGGAGCGGATATGGATTTTAAAAAATCCGTATGTATTATTTATTGATATAATAAGTACTATTGTTTATTTTATAACCTACAAACGTCAAACGTCAAACGTTCTGTATTAGACCTTATAAAACTCCAACTTAACATTCGATATCTCTGTTTGTTTATGTATCTATCTGTCTGTCTATCTGTGTATGTCTATTTATTTGTCACGTGCGTAGTTGTGCAATAGAGTGGCTTTGCGAACTCCTTCGAACACGTTGATTTCGTTTTTAATGATGCCAAAGAAATATAACTTCTGACGCGCGTACATAAGTACACGCACCCATTTTTTTAAAACTATGTTTTTCCAATCAAACTCATCTGATTAAATAGTAAATGGTTTAAAATGAATAGCGTAAGAGTCCTTTAAATTAATGATTGTTTCAAAATTATTATTAAATATAATTCTATACAAAACTAGTAGCTCCTCGCTATTACGTTGATATCCGATAACATTACCACACCAAATAAAAGTAATTTAATTACAATTTTTGTTTGTATCCCCCCATTCTCGAGTAGAGTAAAATCAAAAACTTCCTCATTTTTTCATATAATATTTTTTTAATCTATATTTGCTCCCAATGTGGAGCACATCGCCTCCTAATGGAAGTATCTCAAAGGAAGCTTTTCTACGAGAACTGTATGTTACTCAGTCGTTCAACCTTTCTTCTTCAAAGAGAGTAATCGAGATAGAAGGATTAGGCTAGGACACGAATAGTGGTTAACTAATCGCTCTCGCTACGTCCAGTTATTAAAGGATCGAAGTAATGCTGTTCGTACTGGAACTCGAACCCGTGAGATCCGGCACGGAAGCCCACAACGCTAACCGATGCGTCATAGGACCTGATATATAATATGACTAAAAAATAAAAATAATAAAAGATTTTTAGTACTTTTTCCACATAAAATTTATTAGATCAGGACCGGTTTCGCTCATCGCGAGCATTATCAACTTATAACTCAACATTATTAGTTGATAATGCTCGCGATGAGCGAAACCGGTCCTGATCTAATAAATTTTATGTGGAAAAAGTACTAAAAATCTTTTATTATTTTTATTATAATGCCTTTCCACCAAGTATTGACAGTAAACACCTTAAAAGTGATATAATATGACTGTTGATATTTTCGATGGATTCGGCGATAACTTTGTGAAGGTTTATTTTTTGTATAAAATTGAAAAAATATACTTTAGTTATTACAAAAATTGTGACACGTGTTTCGACTCTTTAAGACGCACTCTCAGAAACGACTTACGACTAAAATTAATTTTGATTCTTATGCCTAAATTAAAATTTCAAAACGGTGGTTGGAGTTATTTTTTTCTACTGGACACAAGAAGGTGGGGATAAGCACAAGAGACGCGAAAAATGTTTCACAATTTCTTACATGGTACAACAAAATTATTGATTTACAATCTCCACCTTTCAAATGTGTTTTTCTCAATTCGACATTTTTGAGGTTGGATGGCTTCTGTTTTTAATTCTCAAAAAAAGAAGCACGTTTCACGTAATATAACAAAGTTGTCCATTTTAATTATTGAACATTGGTTTCAGTCAACTTTGAGGACATCACAGCGAGTGAAACAATGATAACACAGCCCTTATTGGAACAAGGGATGGATATACATATTGACACTGCCTACTCTCTCGGTTAATTTTCTTTATATTCGACATGGTTGTAATGAAAAACATTTCGCTAAAAGAAAATACGTTAAAACATAGTGTTGACAGTGAAGCTCGCATAAACATCTGTTCACCGCAAAAAACCTTTTATAATTCGACAGATCTAAAGAAAAGTGTATGGCGGACGAGTGCTTTTAAGAATGGCGGTTGCTATAGAGAAGGCCTAGCCAACGAGTCGGTTGTTAGAAGGTATCTCGGCTATTTTCATTTCACGAGACACGAGACATAAATTGTCATGTCTCGGATAATTTCCACTTCCCAATACCGTCGTACTGTAGTATTTTTTATGAACGAATATTTATATGCATGCACACTGTTGGTAGGTAACTTAAATTTCATGCAAACTTATTTTCTTAATTAAATATTGCAGAAGATGACAATATTGAATTGTAATTATTTATATTGCTTTTTATTACACATCATTCGAGGGGTTCGTTTGATTTTTCCGATAAAACCATTTTTTTCGAAAAATAATACATGGGAAATTTTATGATAATTGTTGAAAACTTGCATCTAACACACATGCATACAGTGGTCATATATTTTTTTTAAAAAAATAAATGGAAGATTTTAAATTTTTATTACTTTTTATTAAATTTACAGTGGTTGTACACATATATTCTTAAACTATATTCGTATATGAATGAATAAAATCTACAATATATAGATTCTTGGGTTGTTTTATTTCAATTTTTCGGAAAGCTAGACTAGAAAAAAGTGTTGATTTCTCGAGAATTCATTCTTGAGGTAAACAAAAATGTTAACAATAAAACGATTTATCTTAAGGCATTTTCAAAGTTACCATTTGTCATTAATTTATATAATATATAATAGTTATCTAGCCTGGGAGATAACGATAGCTAAGCATATATATGTACAGTTTTACAAGAGTGTTTTATGAATCAATTTATAAAACAATTTATATATTATTTCTGTATGAACACTGATAGCGTTGTATTTTGATAATATTCTCCCTAGTTTTCAAGAAGTCGGTAAGTATATTTTTTATGTCAAAGTCAATTTATTCTTTATTGTTATTAAGGGCTTAATTAAAAATATTTCACCTATAATTTTTCAGTTCTTTAATGTTCATTCTCTTCTTCCATCGGGTCCCTCGGTAAGTAATTTGTTATCAAAACATATAAACAAATTCAATATTGTAAATAAATACATACAATTATACTTAAACTTTGACTGTGAGTTTTGCTGCTGGGTTTTTAACAAAGTGTGATATCACAACCAAACAAGTTGTCTACCACTGACATATGTTAGTATTTTAAAACTCTGGGAACCCATAATTGGACGGCTACCTCATTAGAGAAAGATGCACGAACCCGCTCGAGACAACTTGGGGAAGATAATGGTGCTGGTAATGATAGCTTGTGTTGTCTTGTTTTCTTTACAAAACGTATGTTTTGATTTAAACTATGTAATGCCGGTCCTGTAAATGAGAAGTCAACGTTTTTGTGCCCCCAAAATGACAAATTCGCGGTTTTATCTTTAAGGTGTGGATATTGATGACGTCTCAGGTATTTCACCTTATAAACAGGACTTACAACTAGAAATTTATTAGGATATTATTAATGTAACAAACACCATCCATCTTACAATCTTCTTAAATGGAGATTAAGAGAAAGACTTGAAAACAAAAACGCTATATTGATATTTCGTTGAATTTGGCAGTAACTTAAAGGAAGTTAATGTTTAATATATGTATAACTAAATGTATTTTCATTCTACAGGTCCACTTCCTGCGTTCGAAAAACCTTAACCTTCATTTTGTTGTTAATACGTTAATAATTTTAATCAAATAATAGTTTACCCGTTAACATAACGATATTTGGACTGAAATTGCATCTCAAATAAGCAAAATATGTGCTATAGTTTGTTACACATCTTGTGGAATAACAATGTCATCAAATTTAATTTTGTAAGTTCTTTAAGTAATTTATATCGTTCATGATAAAAAAATACTTCGCATTCCACACAATTGAGCTTCACAATCAACAAAATAGCTTTAACCACTTGTTTTCCAACATGAATCAATATGATTAACCACTTGAATACCAAGCGGACACAGGAACATATGCAAGCCAACACGGATGTCTAAGACATTTAAAAAATAAAATACTTGGTATTCTAATAAAATATAAGGAATATTTTGATGAACATGTCTAGTTCCTTCTAAACTGAGTCAATATAGGTTTTTAAAATATCAAATTCGAGTATATATTAAGCAAAATAATTCTTCTCAAAAACACGCAGTATCTCTGGGACATATTAATGATTTATTTTCGCGGTATTCAAGCGGTTAATAACCTTTAGTAGTACTTTTAAAGATGCAATATCTCTTATCCTACATAACCAGTTAAAATGTGATTATTGTATAAAACATGTGCTTGGTTAATGATAATATAATTTTTTAAATAATTAAATCCAGAATTTATGCAACAATGTCAACGATAGAGGATTTTTCGTCTCCTGTAAAATTTTCGTTTGGTTGAATACAAGGTATAGTTCGATCATAAGAGAAAAGTTTCACTTTGGAAGTAGGCATTACACAAACCTTTCACCCATATTATCTTCAATTTGTTTTTGAAGTCACATTTCATTGCAAAGATTTGTGTAGTTTTAGAAATTAAAATTGAGTTAAAGCTAAGTGGACGTGACCTTCATTACATCCATATGTCAAATCCATTTCTGAAAAGGAATTGCTCAAGCGGTTGATTCAACACGAGCCCTCCTTTATATTCCCAATGTCGAAATAATCCACAGGGAGTCCATAATGCGCTACATTCTGTGAGTCCAAGGGCGGTACGTAGATTTACCCTAAAATGAATAGTATCGTTTACATATACACGAGCAAGACTGCAATTATCACAGTATTATTTGATTTGATATATTCTGTAAAATATTGTGATATACACAATAATAGTTACAATTTTTAGTATCAATTTCAATTGCTTATTAAATGAAATATTTAAAATTTATTTAAAGATGGTGTAGAAAGAATTTTTTTTCCCTAGGGTACTCAACGTTGTACCCACCACCACCCGCTACGGCTTCACACTCTTTTTATAGGGTGTATTCCGTAGCGTAACAACGTTAGTCGTGTTCAAAATTTTGCCAGAAATGTCCCGAGAAGAAATTCTTCAAGACTTGGTTGCATGCACTACAGTGTGCAGAAATTAAAAGTTAATTAATAATTAAGTGCAGTTGAAAACATGAGATTTTATCTATTTAACTCAACTTTTTTTCCAAATGACGCGGAGAATTCTTTAAATGCCCTATAATTTGCCTTCGATGCAACCAAGTCGGCATGACCGACGGGGCCGACAGATCCGACAGATAGTCGTATCGTCTTGAGCAATTTTTCCCGTTCGTTATTTAAGTCTGGACATTCCCAAAGGATGTGATCAGCATCCTGAATCATATATCCGCATTTACATTCAGGGCTATTTACTAACCGGCCAAGCTGGAAGAGCTTGGCAGCGAAGTAACCGTGGCCAGTTATGAATTGGCTGGTCCAGAAATTAGGAGTCAGGACTTTGGTTATCTCCATTCGCCATTTGACGTTCGGAAAGAATTTAAAAGTTTGCCTCCCCTTAGAAGATTTCTCCCATCGAGCCTGCCAAACTTTCATTGCAGCTTCTATCGCCACGCTGCGCGCTGCTATTCTATGAGCCTTAGAATTGTAAGGGTGTAAAGAGGCGCTTTTATCAATCCTAGCTTGGGGCGACGCCAACAAACTGTCTTTCGCTCCCAAAAAAACTGAAGCTATTTTTCTCAAGGGTGGTGTCAGTCTAAGCAGACAAAGACCTCCCACTATACGCATGGGATCTACGACGGTTAAAGTTTCCGAAAAGGTCACTTACCTTGGTATTATTCTAGACGACAGACTTTCTTTTTCATACCATGCCAAGACATCAGTGAGCAAGGCTACTTCTGCCTTCTACTCAATCTCACGCCTAGCAGGTAGAAATTGGGGCTTAAGATCTAGTGCCCTTAAAATCGCTTACGATGCCATATACATGGGGATTGCTGGCTACGCCGCTAGCACATGGTACAAAAGATGCACCGTTCAATCGATACAGAAAATCCTTCTAAGTGGACAACGCAGTGCGATGATAGCCCTAACCAAAGCATACAGATCCTCGTCTACGGATGCATTGCCGGTCTTGGCTGGTATACTTCCGTTGGACCTGCACATTCAAGTTAGAGGCGCAACAGTTATGCTGTACAAAGGTGTTGAGTCCCAGGTGGGAGAAATTCAGTTACTGCCTCCTCATCGTAGAAAGAAATTATAAAAATATAAGATATAGGGTTGAATTTGAATCGTTCAAACTATGTACATTCTCACAGATTTTGTCACTAACGACCCGGGTTTCGCCTTTCGGCATCTTCATGCGTTCAAGTGCAAGGATGAACTTGAGCTGACGCTTAGTAAATGAATGTTTCGTGTTTATATAAGAAATAAATGTATCATTGAGTTTAAAGCCATTGCTGGCGAAAAGGATAAGCCCATGGAAACTCACAGATTTGAATGGTGAGTAGTTTTAACAATTATATTTATTTTATTTGTCGGAAAAGGTTTTATGATTATATTTATATAGGGTATAAAAGTGGAGAGCCAGGCATGTGTTACATTTCATTGTGTTCAATTGCGCTCTGTTTATTTCTAAAGTTTCCTGAAAAAAGAGTTTATGAGCGTCCATATTTGGCTGCAACATTTTTACTGATTGAACACGTGTCTTTCCGAAATTAAGTGATTAACAAAACTAGACGTGTTTTTTTTCAATCTAAAGGCTGCCATGTGTTCTGATACTCTGGTATTCAATGTCCTTTCGTTCTGATATAAAAATTTGTACAACAAAAGCATTGCAATCTATAATAGAGTTATTTAAAAAAAAAACAACAATAAGTTGCTAACGATTGCTAAAAGAAGTGTGAAATGAATTTATAAGAAATGAAGGACACTACACTATCCTTTTTACTAAATTACGACTATTTATTAATATTTTCATTCGCTCATAAGAGTTTACATGGATTTTCTAGAAAAAAATCGTCATTCCCACATTACCTGAGGGATGATTAGTATTATTTATTTTGCACACTAATCATTATATTGTAATAAAATCCCATTTGACAATTCTTTAAATACATATTCATTTTATGATTAGTTTTGAACTAATTATATTAACACTTACATTTTTTACTAAACTCATCTGTAATCTAGTTATATGGTTGATTAAAATCACTATTATTTATTTATAAGTGGTCCTAAACATTTATTGAACCATTGTTTACAAAACTCTTTTTATATTTTTTTACCAACTGTTTTTTACATCGTGTTATTAGTCTTTCTGGATTTTGTATACACACCCCAGGATTGATATATGTTTTCATCAGCTGATAATTTTCGTGCTCTTGAATATAGATACTGTGGAAATGAAAAAGGAAATAACCCACAGTTTTTTTTCGATAATCACAATGTATCAAACTTGATACACGTTCTATCAAAAGGATGCAAGCTGAAAATGCCGAATAAGTATCTAAATTTAGCTTTTAAGTTTGAAATAGATGACTTTGTAAAAAAATAAAATCAAGAAAAAAGACTGAATTAAAAGTTTTTCCTAAACAATTTCTTTAATTAATATTAAATTATGTCAATTAAATACCAGCTTAGAAGTCTCCTTACACTTCAAAGTTGTGTATAATTCATAATTTGCATATGTCACAAAATCCTCAAAACACAAACAAACACACAAAAAAATGATATGTGTGGGTTACGTCCTTTTTCCTTTCAACAGTCGATTAACGTAAACATAACTAACCAATCCATTGAGAGACGACTATCCGTGAAAGTTAAAGTAAAAAAAAAATACTTTTAGATGATGATTTCTTATCAAAACAATAATCATTATATAACCTATTCAATGATCTAGGTTAAATCATTCAACTATCATGAAACTATTACTGCCATTGAGTTCAATTGAAAAGCTGAATAATATTCCGTTGCATGATCGGAAGGTCGCCGCCAGCAGAGCGTGGTCGAGTGGCGTGATGGAACTCATGACAGACCTCAGTTAAGGTTCTACTCCGTGCGAGTGCATTGTGTCTCGATCTTTGCGGCTAGACGCAAGGGCGGCTCGAAGAATACTACAATGTCAAAAGAATACAATACAATTAAACAGTCATGCGTTTTACATAATATTCAATAATCAAAAATAAATAGAGGTCACTGCTTAAGCACGCCACTGGGTATCTGTTCGCTTTTTATAAATAAATTGTATTTGAACATAATCATTAATAATGATTAACTCAATTCGGATATTTTGAATATCATATTAGGATAGGCTTTATCAATTACGCGAATGTTTGTAAACAAGTCACTTAATATTTTTTTAAATTAATTATAGGCATTGGCGGGTCCAAAAATTGTCCCAGGAGGGGGCCATTCAATTTGAAAATTAACATGGTTAATAAATAATACATTAAAAATAGATGATCTAAATAAAAATAGTCAATACATAATTAAGTGTATTCTATAAAATATAGTAAACTAAACAATTAAGGAGCCCATTTCACAATAAAATTTTAATTTAATTTTAATTAGAAAAATAAATTCTTCTTAGGGGGGCATGGCCTTCATGCCCCCCCCCCCCTTCGATCCGACAATGATAATGGGAATCGTTGTAGAACGCTACACCCACCTTTTACAGTAAATCTATTTCGTACAGTAACACTTTTTTAGTATTTCTTCAATATAAGAATATTAGAGTAAATAACATGATAAATCAGTAGTTTCCAACCTTTACGTTACTACGCCTTCCTTTGAAGATAAAAAATATTTTCGCGCCTCCGCATCTTTTATTTCATCTAGCAATAAAGACACGTTTTAAAAGGTAAATAAATATTTTGGACTCTTCGCGCCCCTCTTTGCCATAGTCCACGCCTCCCAGGTTGGAAATCGCTGTGAAAGATTGTATAATTTTAAAATTCAGTATGTATAGTTGAATATAGGCTAAATTTAATTTGAACATAGTTCTGAGGATTGCGTGAAACCGAAATATCAAGTAGCTATCGACATAGTAATTGAATTGTAAAACTAAATGACCTGCCTGTATGGTCAAGTGGTCATCGTCGTTGGCTTCGGTTACGGAAGCCACGGGCTTGAATCCCAGTACGGACAGTTTTATAAATATATTTTCCAATCGATTTAAGAATTTCTGTTCGAAGGCATGGATGTATGTGACGTATTGAATTCCCCCCTCCCCCACTCATCCTATCCTATGAACGGGGCATATCAAGAGCGATTAGCGAACCACTAGTCCTGTCCTTGCCTTATCCTTCTATTCCTACTCTCTTTGGATAAAGAGAGGTTTAGCAACTGAGTAACAAGCAGTTCTCGTAGAAACACTTTTGTTGAGATAAACTCCATTAGGAGTCCATATGCTCCACATTGGGAGCGTACATGGTTAAAAGAAAAACTAAATGATTCGTTCTATTGAGTTTAATTTAATTGATGCATGCTAATTTAATTGATAAACCTAACCGTACCGCTCAGTTAGTTATTATTTCGTGAAACATTTTTTTTAATAACGACAGCGATAAAACACGAGCCGCCCATGTTTTTTTACTAGGATTACATAATGGAGTATAATTATTTCATTACCCAATCATCACGTCTTCATAATTCTTTGGATGAAAAAATAAATTCATTTAAAACTGACAAAACAATGCACTTTACAACAATAGACATCACAATAAGAAGAAAAAAATAATCAATTTAAGAACGATAATGATTATAATGATATTACAGGCTTTTCATTAATGCAAGCTTGCATTACATTATATTTAAAGATATTATTTTATTTACAAAATTACTTTATAAAAAAAACCATGTTAGAGACTGTTACCAGTAGGGATTCTGTGTCGAGATGTTCCGGGATTTGTCGAGAAGTCCCGGTACTTTTTTGGAAAATGTCCCAAAAATTGTGACTGTGATTTATAATGTGCTAATAACATGTACATTTTAATTTAGAAAAAAACAATTCTTGTGATTAAGAAACCCTCAAAAGGACTGATGTGTATTGAATAAAAGCAGATATAAGAGGGGAGCCCTAAGAAAAATGAACACGAAATAGTTGGGACGGGACACTTATCCGGGGTTTTAACAAAATTAAGTATGCATATATAAAAGGAATCTGATAGAAAAACCGGTGTTTGGGATTTATAATTTCGTAGAAGTTTCAAATACCACGTGTTTATATATTGTAATATAATTGTAGCAAAAGCAAATAACAAAATATTAAAATTAAATGTTCATACCTGATGTTGTTTTATGTGCAAATTTTTTTTCACTATTTCTCAAAAGAACCAATGTCTCAATAGGACAAAAAAGGTTTAAAAGTCGTATTGTGAAGTTACGGTCATATATTTACTCCCGACGGCGGCTTCGTTGATATATTTTCATTACATGTACTATTATCGTCCATTCTTAATAAAAAAAAATAGCCGTAAGCATTGCAAACATCCATTACATAAGAAAAATAATAATTATTAAACATTGTATTAAGAAAACGCGATTTTTACTAGTGTGTACTTTCAAAAGGCACCGAGTGTATGTAATACATAAATACATGAAAATATTTAATTTTAATAAAATGATAATTTTATTGAAGGCGAAATAAAAGTCTCGAGTCCCGGGATGTCCTGATACTTTGACTTTATAACGCCGGGACTTTGAAAACCTCGAGACTTCAGAATCCCTAGTTACCAGCCTGTGAGTCACAACTAGGGATTCTGTGTCGAAAAAACCCGAGAACATACATACCATATATGTATAGTTTTTGTTAAATATTAATTTAAATTATGCACACATTATGGAAGTTTTTATAATAGGTAAATGCTCATATGCACGACAAAATATTTTTTTGTAATATAAAATAAGTGCAGTTATAAAAATCATACCAATTTTTTGTCATAACGATATTGATATTTTCGTCCGGAATTAAAATCCAAGTCTAAAATATTTATTAATAATACAGTTATAAAACATTCAGAAACTTTTGGATAGTTAAAATATAATTTCGTTTGATATCAGCCACGCGGTGAAAGCCCCAAAAGTTTTCATACCACTAAAACTATCCCCTAAACTTACTTTTCACACGATGTTTTGAAATTTATCCTGGCACGTAGGTGGGAACAAACGGGTTCTACCGGTTTAAATACTAATTGCTTTGTAACTCACTATTTATTTTGAGCGTAACATATGTTGAGGTGTTTTAAAGTTGAGCTCGAATCCAAACTACAATAAACTCAGTTTGAATATACATTTTCAAAATATTTTATTTGAATAAAACATAAAATGTGGTTATTCCCTGTCAATATTCGGTGGAAATGCATTATATTAACCAATGCTGTGGAGTTGGAGTCAGTCGCGGAGTTGCGCTATTTTGGCCGGAGTCGGAGTCGTGAAAAATGAGCGGCTCGATTTTTTTTTGAAAAATATATTCAATGATGTGTATTTAAACAAAATAGTCAAAAGTGTTAACATTTCATGCTTGGCTGACTAAAGATGATCTGATGGTATACATAAGTTAAAATGAAATTATTGAACAATTTCCTCGGAGTCGGAGTCGTTAATTAATTTAAAGCTGGAGTCGGAGTCGGAGTCGTCTTTTTTTCACGTGACTTCACAGCCCTTTATTAAACAAATAAAACACTCTTTAGTACTAATTCCACATTTATTTAATACGATCAGGAAAGATTTTGTTAATGGCGAGCATTTTCAACTGATTAATAAAACTTTTTTTTTAAATCCATGTCCGCTCCCAATGGCCTGGCCTCTTAATGGAGGTATCTCAACAGAAGTTTGTTTCTACGAGAACTGTTTGCTACTCAGTCGCTCAATCCCACTTTTTTCAAAGTGAGTAGCAAGGAAAGAAGGATAAGGCTAGAACAGGACTAGTGGTTGACTAATCGCTATTGCTACACCATTAAAAGATCAGAAGGATGGGAGGAAAGTAAATTATGTGAATTGACATCACAAACACCCAGTCTTCGATCACAACTTTAAATTGAATAATTCTCAAATTCACTGTTATCTGACCGGGAATCGAACCCAAACCTGTGTGATCGGTAGAGCAAGCTCTAACCAACTGGGCCACAGCAAGCGAACACAGTTAACATACAATGTTCATTTGAATTTTGTATAAATTAAATTACTTTGAAACCATTGATTTGAATTTTGCGGTGTTGGCATACGGTTTTCATGAATAATTTTGTGACATTCAAGTTAAAATAAAGCAAATTTTCTTACAGCTGCCATGTATTATACATGTATTTAATTTATAAGGCATTAAAAATAAAAATAAAAGGTTTGGTGACACTAATGCTATTTATTTACGTCAATTTTAATTATATTTTTGATAATTAGGTTTATATAACCTAGTTTTGTTTTATATATGTCTGTTCCTAGTGTGGAGCATATGGCATCTAATTGAGGTATTTCAACAGAAGTTTTCCTACAAGAACTGCTTGTTCGGCAGTTGCTCAACCTGTATTTTTGTCCGAAAAAAGAAGGGATAAAAAAATAAGGATAGTACAGGGCTAGTGGTTGGTTTATCATTTTCTACTAATAAATTTCTGCTAATCACACACAACGGCTATTAACTAACCACTTGTCTTGTCCTAGCCTTCTCCTTCTATCCTCCATCTACTATCTTTGAATAAAAGAGTTAACGTAGAAAATCGTAGAAAAACTTTTATTGAAATACATCCATTATTACAGCATAAGTACCATATAAAAAGCGAACATGGATTAATAAAAAACACACTATCGATAAATCGCGTTTCTTTAAGAATGGAATGGTGTAGGTCAGGCTTAGGGAACCTGCGGCCTTTTGGCTACTCTGATGCAGCCATCTGGCCAGTTCTCTAATTCTGTAAATTTTTGGGATTTTCGATATCAAAATCCTTGAAAGACCTAAAAAAAAAGGTCGCGCGCTAGTCAATGTTTACTGCGGCCTTCGTGTCGAATCAGAAAAATGAATGCGGCCTTTAGAGAACAAAAGGTTCCCCACCCCTGCGGTAGGTGGTTTAAAAATATTATATTAAAAACTAATTTACTGATGATAAAAAAGAGTTAATTATATTTTCAAAAAATCGTTTTTCTTTAATTTTGTATACATCTTTTTAAGTACAGTAAATCGTTTATAGTTATAGACAGCTCGGCAAGGACTCTAGCAATGAAACCATTATTAAAAAATGTAGAGTACTAATTTATTCAACTAATCAATAAATTTCATTGTGCCGAATATTAAACATTGCTTTTTTGCTTATACTCAAAGCAGACAATGCGGTATCAATCATTTAAAAATGGTAAAAATTTAAAGATTTTTTCAAGGATAAACAGTAAAAAATATTCAAATAATTAATTTCAATTCCCAATACCTCCAAAAATGTCTACAAAACACACAATTAATCTAATATTTGTCTTAACAATAATTCGTATTATTTTGAAAAGATAAAAAAAAATGCAAGGATTTGTATTGCATGCAATAAAAAAATGTCGTCAAAATCAATATCATATTCTTGAACTTGGTATTATTGAAATAATAAATAATAATAATAACAAAAAAAGCAAGGAAATCCGTTAACGCTTCAGCGATTTCCATGAATTATTGCGGGTTTTTGAGACAAGTGATTTGATCTGCCATTCAGATCATTGTAAAATTAAAGAAATATGATAATGTTGATCGAGCCAGCGTTAACTATAAAAAAATATTTCCAATCATAGATATTGACATTACTCGTAATTTATTTTTGAGCGAGTTTCATTTATTCAGTTCACGATGATATACCCCAAGAATAAAAGTCATTGAGACCAATAACAGTTTGAATGAACTCGACGTAAAACAGGTTGATAGAATTAAATAAAAACCATCGCTCAAATGTTACGAAAACGGTTATTTAGGAATTTACAATCATCAAAGTTTTATCACATACAATATTGAAAAAACGAAATTTTGACTTCACAGCACACAATAACTATTATAATACCTAGCTTGCTCACACGATTTTATAAAAGTTAAGAAAATTGATGCTAAACTCCGTGCGGGAACAAAATGAATGTTAATTTTCGTCGAAATGGAAAAATATCATTTCATTCATCTCGGACGAAAAACCACAAAAGAAAAAAACTAAAATTGAATTTACAACTAAAGGTCTCTGGAAGCATGTTCCAGGACCGGAAAGTGTCCTACACACACGTTGTGTTCGGTTTGTGTCCCAAAAGGCAAGAAAGAAAGAGAGAAAAATCGCATCGGGTATCGAAAAACAGTGTTGCCATTAGGGATTCTGTGTCGAGACGTCCCGGGACAAAAGTCCCGGGACTTTTAAGGTTTTTTGCTGTCTTAAGTCCCGGGACATTTAACAACAAAGTCCCGGGACTTAAGACAGCCAAATTGTACATTTTTAATTTTGAAAAAACCATTCTAAAAAATAAAAATTGGATGCAAGCAATCGCTAATGTGAACTAAAAAGTTAATTTTGATTTAAAATAAAGTTACATTGGTGTCTATCCGCGGGATCAGTTTTGAAAAAAATGCATTATATTTAGGCTAAGGATTAAAGGCCGGGGTTTTAGCAAAATTAAGTATGCATATATTCCAGGGATCTTATAAAAGAAACAGCTGTTTGGATTTATAATTGTTGAAGTTTCAAATAACATCTATTTATATATTGCAATACGAAACAACCATTTTTAATGGGTAGAGAGAGACATGCAAAAATACAAAGAAAACTTAGACACGTGTTCGCTTAACTATTTTTGCAGCATGGGATAATCGCACAGAATTCCAAGAAATAATGGAACCAATAGTTATTTCTAGAAAATTATGTTATAAATCAAGGCGGCTTATAAATTTTTATTACCGACCGTTCTGCTGTGACTAATTGATTTTCGAAAAGAATACACGAAAGATTTTGACAGATGCTCCAAAACAATATATTTGAAATACGGAGATAATTTACTACAACGTCTTTTCTCTGTGAAAAAAGATATCAAAGTATCTGAAGAAAATATCGATGATGAGATAAATATTACAGAACTGTCACTGGAAGAGGAATTGAATAGACAGATTACAAAAAAAAAAGATTTCTCCATTAAAAACGAAACAACCAAACGAGTTTAAGATTTTAAAATCAACTGGAGAACGGAAACAAAGATTATTTTTTATATATAACATTAAAGCAACATCGACTGACAATGATGATGAGCAACAACGTTTATTACAAAAATAAGAAATCGGCTGTCTGATTCGTCATTAAATTCATTATTATTTTTAAAAGCATATTTTGATAAGCAAAAATAAAATATTAACTTTTGTGTAAATAATACATACTATGTATGATTGTGTCTTTATTATTGAATTAATTTAATATTTTTATTATTAAACAATAAATGTGTTCAAAAGATGTTTTTTTTTAATTAACGCATACTTTCGCCGCCCTTTTAAAGTACGCATGAAAAAGAAATACGTCTAACTGCGTAAAAAACGCTCAAAAAAAATGGTTTAATTGAAACGAAATATTAAAAAACGTTTGGGAGAAAGATATCTTCATTTATTTTATTAGAAATTTGTTTAAATCAATTCATAATCCTATTGAAATGTAAATGTAGCAAAAACAAATAAAAAAATAATATAATTTAGTGTTCATACCTGATTTTCACTATTGTACAAAGTTACCAATGTCCTCAATAGGACAAAAAAAAGTATAAAATCTGTATTGTGATTTGTGAAGTAACGGTCATAATTGTACCCAATTCATTGTTATTTTTTCAATACATGAACCGTTATCATCCCTTTTTAGTACATACATACAAATATTTAATTTTAATAAATTTACAATTTTATTGAAGGAGAAATAAAAGTCCCAAGTCCCGGGAAGTCCCGGGACTTTGACTTTATCACGTCTCGTGTCCCGGGACTTTGAAAAACCCGAGACTTCAGAATCCCTAGTTGCCATTTAAGGCCATAAACAATAAAACAATTGATATTACGGGTTACATGATAACAAAATTTAAGCACAATTAATTTAACTACAAATAAAAATGTCTGCCAGTTTTCATCACAAAAGTGGTAATGGAGCGTGTGACTATAAACCATACCGTATTAATATATATATGAGCCATTGGTAAAATGCTAAAACTTTTCTATTGGAATTTTAAATACAATCACGACTTTACTTTGTGTTGTGGTAGGTTGAATATGTTTGTTTTAGCTTGCATAACCTTTACGATACTTAAATATGTGTAAAATAAGTTATAATGCATATAATTTATTTCTTCGTAAAATTCTACTTGGCTTGCTTCACCTCTTATAACACAACCTGGGTAGAGTTAGAGTCGGAAAAATCGGAGAAAAATAATTTAAAGATATTTAAAAATTGTTAGTCTATTTATCATATCGATTGCTGAAATGTACTAGAATTATTCTGGTGTTTAGAATGATCCGATGTGCAGATATGTAAGTTTATTGAAATAAATAAAATCAATTTGGAGTCGAAGTCGTTTTCTTTTTATCAAATTCCACAGTATTGAAGTTATGTAACGTCAGGCATGTTTTTTTGATTGTTTCTTTGCAGGGTTTGGACATTTTTTTTTTTTAATCTTAAATGATAGATTATTTTTTTGCGGTATATGTTAACTTGATGAACATATTAATTTGATGCAAAAATGACATTAAAATAATGATTTATGCCTAATATTAAATTATTTGTGACATTAGCATTATAATGTTTTCGGTAGCTAAAGGACGTTTAAATAGATTCAGTTTCTAAAATGACATCAAAGATGTCATATTTGACTTTTTTAATTTATTAAAATTATTTATATTTTTTTTAGGTTTAAAAGGTTTTATCAACTTATCGTGATTGTTCGCTCCCAATGTGGAGCCTATAGCCTCAAGCTCCCTTATTCGAAGAGAGTAGGGATGGAAAGATAGACTAGGACAGGAAAAGTGGTTAACAGATCATGTATTTAATAAATTTATTACTTAAAGATATTATAAATTTCTTTTTAATAAATTTTATAGATTTAATAAGTTCATGAGAGAAGGTGCAATAATTCCACAGTCGAATGTTTTAACCACATTAAATTCTTTATCCCTGAAAAATAATGAATTTCCAGGTGACTTATTTACAATAACGCCATCTGGGTTTTTATGTAACCGAGTTACGTCTAATTACAATCAATTGTTGAACAATTATAATATTGTTTAAGATATTTAGTATTCATAATATAACCAGGAAGGCAACGGTTAATTCAATGACGTTCATTGCTCACTTTAAATGGAATTTATTCGCATGATTAATTGAAAAATAACGAATAAATAACAGATATAACGAAAAAAATAGTATTTCGATGTATTTTAAAAAAAAATATATTATTTTACTCAGTGACGTTCCTAGGGTGTGTGCCGTCCTTAGACAGAGCTTAAAATGACACCTTACATTTTTTTTGTATTTAAAATATCGACTGAAGGTGTTTGGTGGAATTTTTATATTAAATTTGAATCGTTCAAATTTTGTACATTCGTACAAGTTCAAGTTTTTTTGTTGTTGAAAATCTTTGGGTTTAATTAACTTATTCGTTTTCTTTTCTCCAACACAAATGCTTGCTTTTAAACTAATAATAAAATTTGAGCAGCCTGGTATCAAAACTGACTTTACCAATTTTCGATATTTTTGATATATTTATGCAAAAAAAATCTAATTGCTTCCACGATTACTGCATACAATACTTGAGAATTACAATTCGTTTTAAGTACTGTTAAAACCAAAGACCACTATCGGTGTCTATGTTCACATTTTTAAACGAATAATATGACATGATTAGAAAGAATCAATAGGCGATCAGTTTTTTTTAATTTGTAACAGTATATTTTGCAAATTTGAATTGTTTTAATTTTGTACTTTTCCATGAGTTTTGTCGCTAACGACCCGGGTTTCGCCTTTCGGCATCTTCAAGTACATCCGTGCACTTGGAATGCCTGAAGATGCCGAAAGGCGAAACCCGGGTCGTTAGCGACAAAACTCATGGAAAAGTACAAAATTCAAACAATTCAAATTTGATATTGAAATTACATCAAGCACTCTCAGTCGAATTACTTAAGTATATTTTGCATCTTAAAAAGTGCTACTTTTCACTTACGATAAATACCATTTTTTTTCCCCAAGAATTGATTTTTGGAGAATGTGATTTGTGATCAGTGGCAGCTCGTCCATACACCGCGGCACTGCAGCACCCCCAAGCACATTGACAAAAAAAACATTTTTATGTATGAACATAAATGTATGTATGTTGCATGATAATATCAATATTATTTAAGCGAGTATTAAGCAAGTATTAAGTCGCTCATCGATACATCCAATAGTAATCATACGCTGCGGTACTGATATCAAAAAGCGACGCAACACGTACATACATTTTCCGCAGTACCGTTTTCGATAGAATAAGCTCGCGTGCTTGAGGGAAGGGCGCGGGGAGAGAGCTTGCAGCTAAGCACTTGATTTTGTACTGCTACTCCAGCAGTACCAAGAGTACACGAGCGCGCGTGCAACAATTTTTTTTATTGACCAATTCAAGCAAAAAAAGACAGAAGAATGAATTTTACAATGAAATAAAAAAATACATAAAAAGTATAATTTTTGATATTAAAAATAAAATATAGTCCCAAAGTACATTTTTTATTTCTAATTTACCCACCCTCACAGCACCCTCAGATATTTTATGATACTAGGCTCTTCAAATAACGATAGAAGAACAACTGTTCGAATTTTCCACCCGGGGATTCGAACTTTGGAAGTATATAGTCGAGAGCGTTAACCCATGAGTTTTGACCCCGAGACTTTTACATTATGGTTTTTAATGACACCAGAAACAATTAAAACGATTGTTCAATTATTCAATCAACAAGTTATAATAATACGCAACTTTATAATCGATTAACATTTTTTTTACGGTTGGCCGCCGCTTTGTATCGCGGGGCATTATTGTTCTACGGTCGGTCGAGTGGTCCTTCAGCGGGCATAGTTGGCGGCACTGCCTCGCAAATGCCTTGACCTTCTACCAACTTGAAACGGAAAAAACCGCATACCTTGCCCAAAAAAAAGCTCCGACTAATCAAAAAGTTGATACATTCATGTTTTTAATATAGAGATCAACAACTTTTAAGATATTCGTATTATATTACATATTGTAATCCATATATTTATTTATTTGTCTATGAGATGAGTAGTAGGGATTACGGTATCCAATCCCGGATCCTTTATTGTGATCCTGAGATTTCGGGATTGACAATTTTTGAACACTCGACAAAAAATCGTGTATATATTGGGATTCGGGAAAAAATTTTGGTAGGCGATTTTGAAATCTTGGAAATTTTCAAACAATTTTATGTCAATTTGCGGATTTCTCAAAATTACTAGCGCGATTGCTCTTCCCAAAATTTTCGAATACAATTTATGAATTTACGGATTTCCTCAAATGAACAGCGCTGAGCTTTTTCTTTTTAGCTCTTCCCAGAATTTTCGAATCCAAAATCCCAAGATTTTCCGGATTTACCTAAAATGAGATGAGCGACATCTAAACACGATGTCTTGTGTAAAAAACTGACAGCCTACAATAAATAGGATTAATCTGACAAATGTATTTGCTATAATATAATGGTTGAATATCCATTGTAAAAATATGGTACGAATTAAACTTCAATAATCTTCTCTCTTAAATGAGTTCATGTGTTGTAAGTAAACATACACAAGTTCACAACAATCAATGGCATACAAACAGCTTAGAAATTGAGAAAGTATTCAATATACATAGTTGGATCCAATTTCTAATACACATTAGTTTGTATCAGTATTTCAACATATATGCATTATTATGGACACAATAAATTAAACGGAATTAAAACACAGTCTGAAGCACAAACATATTTAGTTTATATACAAATATTATTTATTTAATTAATATTGCGTAAGGTTGACAAATTATAAATTTAAAACTTTTACAATGAAGAAAAAAAAAAAATACAATTTCAGATTAAAAGCAGTAGAAAAAAAATAGCAAGGAAGTCAACTGAGTAAGCTCCGACGAACTCTACTTTAATACAAAAAAAAAATAGTATTCGTCGAAACTCACCCACGTCTACGTGGAATATGTCGACATCCGAAGCAATATTATTAAAAACTGTTAAAGCTCTCTCCGGTGGCATCCCCATTGGCAGATTGGTTCTACACCTTGGGAGAACAAAACAATTCATGTCCACGATTTCTCAAAAAATAATCAGGAACATTTAGATTCACATTCTCAAGAATGGTGGAATTCTCATTTTGGCCTCGCATAAGTCGAAAGAAATATATGGCCAGATACATTTCTCTTCGAACGTTCAAATAATTTAAGTTAGAGAACGTCAGTTGGATAAAGCCAGGGGGAATATCCATACACCCTCATAATAGAGAAGTCTCAAAAAATCCAACTGACTTTCTCTTAGGCATGCTTAGTTTTAAAAGTTTGAACGTTCTAAAAGAAATGTATCTGTCCATATATTTCTCTCGACTTATACGAGGCCAAAATGAGAATGTGAATTTAAATATACCTGATTATTTTTTGAGAAATCGTGGACATGAATTGTTTTCTTCTCCCAAGGCTTAGAACCAACCTGCCAATGGGGATGCCACTGGCAAGAGCTTTAACATTTTTTTTTTAAAACAATATTTCTCTGGATGTCGACGTGCGTAAGTTGATTTCTTTGCCAATTTAAAATAAAAAAGAAGTCTACTGATTTTTAAATTTTGAATTGTGGTCTGTTTTATTCTTTTATAATTTGTCAAAATTTTGCAATTTTATGTTTAAAAAAAAATACGTTACTGATGGTTTGTGTCCGCTAGTTCTGATTAAGAAAAAAATCGACAACATATCCGTCAGTTCGATAAACAATACCAACTTACCGGCAGTGTTTGCAGGACAAACAGGTGTTGGAAAATCGTAGTTCCGTTATAACACAAACAAACCGATTTGCCTGCAGTCTTCTAGAAGTCAGTACATATTCGAGGGAACAACAACAACTGATCATTTTGGTGGTTTGAAAAAACCTCAAACAAAAATTACACTATCACAATCTCAATCTAAATTGCAAAATTTTTTCAGCTACGTCAGTGGTGCGCACCGTTTTTAAACCAAGTGACACTTTTCCAATTCCTAATGTGCCACTCAATAAAAAAGTAAATTTTCCAACAATTTATTACTTATTTGGAGTCGGGTAAAAAAAACAAGACTCGACGAATTGATCTTTTCAATCATTTAACCATCATCATATTATCACCCTAATTGAAAGAATAGATTGTAGTAGATGTCACCTGTGTGCTCGAGTTGTCAACGTCATTGGCTATCGCTACGGAGGTTACGGGCTTGAATCCCAGTACGGGCAGTTTTGTAAATTGATTTCTCAATCGATTTATGAATTTCTGTTCAAAGGCTGGATGTATGTGATGTCTTGAATTCCCCCCTCCCACCCATCATATCCTATTTACGGGGTGTATCGATAGCGATTAGCTAACCACTAGTCCTGTCCTAGTCCTTTCCTTCTATTCCTACTCTCTTTGGAAAAAGAGAGGTTGAGCAACTGAGTAACAAGCAGTTCTCGTAGAAACACTTCTGTTGAGATAAACTCCATTAGGAGTCCATATGCTCCACATTTTGAGCGGACATGGTAAAAAAAATAAAAATGTATTTTAAACTAATATTTTTTAAATTTCTTTGAATTATTTTTCTCCAAAACACCCGACTTCACGACTCCCAAATCCGACTCTGACTTCACAGCTCTGCTTATTTGCTCGCCATATTATATTAACAAGTTCAATAATATTACTAAAATTAAATCACAATAAGTAGGTATTAGATATAATAATAAAAAATGTATTATCATAGTATCAGAAATAGAAAATATATTTATAAACAATTACATCAGTTAGAATGCGGATGACCTGTCGCAGCGAGCTCGAAACTCTACAGAGAGAGACTAAATATAGAGCGGCTCGCTGCATAAGAAAGACAATGTTAATAAATAGTATACTATGTTTGTATGTAAAAAGTTTTTTTTTGATTTAACAACTAGAATAGTTTATTAATTCGCTTTGAAGAATAAATGATAAAAAAACTATTTAGAAAAAATGAAAAATCCTAAAAAGCTTGTGCTACAAAGTGCCAAATATGGCACTCAAAGTGCTCTGTGCGTATCACTGGACTACGTTATCTTTGATCGAAACCGTAAGGCGACTATTTTGGCAAGTCATTTGGAAATTTGTAAATAGGATATTAATAATTATGTATTGTTATAAAATAATTTGTTTAAATAAATGTGTTCATTGATACTGCCGCCTGGGCTCCTGTGCGGCTATTCTTGATTTTATTATGATTTAGACCAGGCGTAGGGAACCTGCGGCCAATTCTGTAATTCTATAAATTTATGTAAATTCGTAAATTGCCGACATATTCTGACCGTAAATTCCTGTTTCCGGCCAAAGATTCCCTAGTCAATGTTTACTGCGGCCTTATGTCGAATCAGGAAAATGAATGCGGCCTTTAGAGAGGAAAAGGATCCCCACTCCTGATTTAGACACTTATTAAAAGTGTCTCTAATATTCAATTTATTATTTATTGTTTAACAGTTGGTATAGCTTAAATGTTATAATTGCAACTATGTTCAGTGTTGTTGTATACCAAACAAAATTGAGGAGCAAACATTCAAAAAGTGTTTTGTCACAAATATTGAAAAATGGCGTTTTATATCAATTCTGATAGCCCATAATAAAACCTATGAATGGAAATCAAAATTAGTGTTCAAAAAGGTTTTTTTTCATATTAAAATGAAGTCATAAGGTTGACACATTCATACAAATAGTCACTTTTGCAACACTTAAATCATCATTTTCCAAGCTTTGTATTTGTGTGACAAAACACTTTTTGAATGTTTGCTCCTCAATTGTGCGTTAGAAAAGGGTAATTTTGAAACAAACCGGCAAAATTAACGCGAGTTAATCAAGTAGCACCTTTAATAAATGGGCTGTTTAATAAATGTCATAATTAACGTTCCATCAATAATATAAAACTAAATTTGATAACTTTGTTACTTTTTGTAGTTTCGTCACTTCGTTATTTTGCCTCTTTATGAAACATCATCAGATGAAACATCGTAAATTCTACGAGTGACATTATTAATTACGAATTACGAGCATGTGTTCCAATTTTTAGCATTTGTATCAATGTCTGTTCCCATTGTGGAGCATATGTCCTCCTAATGGAGGTATCTCAACAGAAGTTTTTTTCTACGAGAACTGTTTGTTACTCAGTCGCTCAACCCTACTTTTTTTTCAACTTGAGTAGTAGAGAAAGAACGATAAGGCTAGAACAGGACTAGTGGTTGACTAGTCGCTATTGCTACACTCAGTTATTAAAGGATCAGAAGGATGGGAGGGGAGGAAATAATGTGAATTTAGTACCAGTTTTCGATCACAATTTTGAATTGAACAATTCTCAAATTCACTGTGATCTTCTTACTAGGAATCGAACCCAGACCTGCGTGATCGGTAGAGCAAACTCTAACCAACTGGGCCATAGCAGGTGACGACAGCGGTGGGCTGCCAATACGTAATAGTGTTTTTTTTTATTGCTGCTATGCAATTATATGCAATACTTAACTCTCGCGGCTCGGAGACTAGAAAAATACTTCTCTGCCGATGGGGTCGTTTAGGGACCCCATTGGTTTCCTCATTATTGGCCTTATTCTTATGAATTTCAAAAAAAATAGTCTAAAGGCTTTAAAATATCTCTCTGCATCATTCCTCATACATTTTTTTTTATAAAAACCCGTTGTTTTTTTTATTAAATAATCATATTTTAAGTTGCGCGTAAAAAAGACGTCATCCCAGCACACATTTAAAATTGCAACTGACGAGCTTAGCTCAGCTATCTTACGAACGATCGCTTATCGCGTATTTATACAAACTACAAAAGGTCCAAAAAACTATGATTTAAAAATACCTTAATTATAAACATTGAATCACCCATATTAAAATAGATATTTAAGAAAATGTGGGTATTGGGGTCGCATTTCTTGAGCTTAGAACCGGAAAAGTTAAATGAGCAATCGATTGTTACTTAATACATTTATAATATGTAAACTTATCAATGTAAACGGGTACAATTTTACTTTTGTGTATACTGAAGCTGTCGTAGATAATATATAAGTCAGAAATTGCAGTTATATACTAATACTAAATAATACTAACTCGCCGGCCTTAGTATTATTTAACAAGGGGCTCGCTCGAGCCTTTCCGAGCCCACCCCTGGCCGAAGAGCTTTTTAACGAGGCGAAACACGTGTCCTAATTTGTAGCACAAGTGTATTGACAAAATGTAGTTGCACAAATTTTCCGCTGAATCCATCGAAAATTTTACATCAATACCTCTGCCACCAATTTAATATTATATTATTTCGCTTTAATATACATTTGTTAATTTTTTAAATTATGGAACTTGAATTCTTGAAAACAACAGCATTCTCACTTGACCGCGGCAATCGGCAGCATGAAACGTACACGCAAACTAATATTTAAAATGACCTTTCCTTTTTTGTTTTGCTTTTTTGAATATGCGTTATCGATAATAATGTGACGATAGCCGTTTCCTCCTTTCCAAATGGCTGATATGTAATAATTTTTCAAGAACACTTAATAAACGAAAGTTTCCTAAACATAGTAACAGTATACCGGTTATAAGGATCACGTGACTATCTCGCGGCGGGAAAATCTCTCGTTTAGCATGTGTTGTTACATAATTTAGAAGCAATTAATATTCTCCAGAACGAGGCCGTTCACCAAAACAATGCAATTATTTATTAAATGAATAATTACCTTTGGTAATTTCAACTAAAACAGTACTTAAACTAGTGTTGGCTGGTGACAAAAATATTAAGGAGTGTAAAACAAGATTCACTTAAGAAGTCTATCCTTCGTAAATATGTGTCATATGCATACAACAAGACCTTCTTTATTATTCTATTAATTTAGTTTATTTTCATTTTTTTGGATAAATATATGCTTTAACATTTAAAACTTGTATGTATATTGTAATTTGAAGAGGTGAAGTGAGTCAATTAGTAAAATAAAAAAACTTTTTTCTTAGACTTGTAAATACAATCACGTCTTTATTTGGTGTTTTGGTGGATTGCGTATTTTTATTTTAAGTAGATAACACTATTGCAATGTGTATTAACTGAGGTTACTTCACTTTTACGATACTTGTATAATATTACAACGCAACTAACATTCTTTTCTAAAATACCACTTGGCTCACTTAAACTCTAATGAGCCCATATGAAATACAGGGTGTGGATACGAGAATATATCTATTTTGAAAGGGAAGTGTAGTAACATATAATTTTAAACCACTGATTCAGGGTGAAACTCACCCGTCTCAATTTATCTTCTTCATTCAGCTAGATCCTCCGCTTTCCTACACCAGTTGTTTACCTCCAACACTCTTAAGTTCTGTGACACCTGTCTTTCTACCGTTTTTTAAACTAACTCCAGTCTTTCGTCGATTGTCACCAGCAAGTTTCGAGATCGACGAAATCTATTCGTTTTGGAAAAAACCGGTGCAAGTTTTGGGCGCCTTGTGGGTACTTATTTATTTTGCTATGTCAGCTATGTCCGGTCCCAATGTGAAATATTTAGCCTTTTAATACATGTATCTCCTTAGAAGTTTTCTACAAGAACTGCTTGTTACTTAGTAGCTCAATTTATCTTTTTTTGAAGAGAGTAGGGGTAGAAGAATTGGTTTGGAGCAAAACTAGTGACTAATCGTTTTTCCTACGCCGATTGTTTAACATTGAAATTATATTATGGATTAAAATACATGTTTTTTTTCACCATATCGACCGTGGAAAGGAAAAAGAACGTAACCCACACATATCAAATTTTATAGGAGGCTTAAAAAATGTGTTTTGATGATTTTGGGCCATATCCAAATTATGAATTATACACAACCTTGAAGTGCACGGGGACTTCTAAACTGGTGTTTAATTGGCATAATCTAATATTAAATTTGAATTGTAATTCCATCAAGCACCCTCAGTCGAAATACTTAATTATTCTAATATTAATTAAAGAAATTGTCAAAGAAAAACTTTTCTTTGAGTCTTTTTTCTTGGTTTTAATTTTTTACAATGTTATCTTTTTCAAACTTAAAGCTAAAATTAGATACTTATTTGCAGTGTTGTAGTGGGGCCAGGTCAGGCCAGGGCGCCGCCTTTTACCTTTTTGACTTGTAACTTAATTTTCAAGAACAAAATACTGTTTATTGCACTGAAAGCATTATATCAAAATTGATCTATCCGACGGATTTTGCATAACAAAATGTACACCTGTAACGTGAAGAAATACCTAATAAAAAAACGCATTTTTTTAAATTGATTTAATTGTTAAAACTTGTGGTTTTTTCTAACTCCGGACGGATATAAAAAAAAAGCAAAAAAAAAATAGGGAAGATATCAATGACCGACCTGGTACTTATTAATTTACCACTATACCACTGCTTATTCGGTATTTGCGGCTTGCATCCTTTTTATAGAATGTGTATCAAGTTTGATACATTGTGATTATCGAAAAAACCTGTTTTTAAAAAACTGTGGGTTACGTCCTTTTTCCTTTCCACAGTCGATATGGTATTTATTCTAATGTAGATATCTCAACATATGTTTTTCTGCTTGAGACTCGGTTGTAAATGATTAACATTACTGTTTGAAAACAAATAAAGAAAGTGAAAATAAAGAAATATTACATAAAGCAGTTAACAGACATTTATTATGAAAAAAAATATTAAAAAGGTCTTCCGAAACGCTAAATAGTAAATATACATATCCGCTATGGCAAACACTTACAATCTCGCGTCAAATCAAACAGGTTGTGGCTTCTGCAATGAAACTGGTACGAACAAATGTTACCGTTGCGCTCTTCTTCTTCGAGATCATGAAAATTGATTAGCATGCGGTCAGCGGCATTGTGATAGTGTGTACACATGACTGATAATAGAACATTTACCTTTATTTACCATGAAGTTTTTTTTACATATATTTTTGGCCATGACACAGTGGTCAACGTCGTTGGATTTTTACATGCCCTCACGGGTTCGAGTCTCAGTACGAACAGCATTTTTTCAATCAGTTGTCATGATGTTTAAAAAATCCACCCACTATTTCAATTCTAAAATAACGTAACGTGCATATTGTAGCGAGAGTGACTAGCCAATTACTATTCCTGTTTATTAATTGATTTGGCATTTACTTGGTAGAACTCTATTATAACAGATTAAAAATATCAAAGTATTTTAGTTATACAGTTTTTAATAATTTTTATGCGTTGATAGTTATTTCGGCTTTCGCCATCGTCAGAACTATGGCGAAAGCCGAAATAGCTATCAACGCATACAAATTATTAAAAACTGTAGAACTAAAATACTTTGATATCTTTAATCTGGTACTATTCCTGTTTTAACCATATCCTTTCTTTTTATATTCTCTCTGAAAAAAAAGAGGTTGAGCAACTAAGTAACATGGAGTTCTGTTAGAAGAATTCTGTTTAGATAACTCCATTAGGAAGCCATATGCTCCACTTTGCGAGCAGATATAGATTATATATATATATATATATATGGTCCATAGCACAGTGGTTAACGTCGATTTGTTTTCAATGCTGGACCTCACGGGTTCGAGCCCCTGTACGAAACAGCATTTTTTCATCACTTTTAGGGTGTTACTTGGTAGAAAAGCAGTATATTAAAATAAACACAATATTCCTTTGTACTTAATTTCTACTTTAAATTATCAAGATCGGGATCGGTTTCTCTTATGGCGAGCATTGTCAACTGATAAGAAATAAAATTTAACAGTGCTATTTATACAAAAAAAAATGAAATGAAAAGGTGTAATAAACGAATTTACAGTAGAAATTATCAATAAGTGAATTAAAATTTTTAACACCTCTAACATGTAATTTAAAAATCAACAATGAGTAATAAAGTTTAAGTGGTTTTTCAGTCGATCTCTATACGAAGGCATAGATGTTTGTGATTTTTGTTTATTCCCCTTACCATTCCAAAAATAAAATAACAGAACGTACTTAGAGTGATTATGCAATCACTATACCTGTCCTATAACTATCATTTTTCCATACGCTTTGAGTAACAAACAGTTCTCGTAGATAAACTTATGTTGAATTATTTCCCTTAGAGAGACATATGCACAACATTTTGAGCGGGCATAGATAAAAAAAAGTTCAAACTTATACCGATGCAAAAAGGATTGTAAATGTTATTGAAAGCCTTACATCAGCTTTAAACAGAAGTTTTCCGTGGTGCAACAACGTTAAGCGTTTTCAGTTTTTGTTCAGGACTGTCTTGGGAACAACTACACAAGATGTGACGACTAGCACTTAAGTGGGTAGAACCCCCGGAGATTCTAAGAGTGATTCACATTATAATTTATAGTAAAATGAATAACTAAACGACGATTTAATGTATTTTAACTGGTTTTTGTTCTACGCTTAGCAACTTTTAAAATAAACTAACGGTTTTGTTTGGAATTTTTTGTTTTGAAAATTTGCAATATAGTGATAATGCGTGAACACTTTGCTTAAAATTTATGCTAATGAAAGTCAAATATGACCGCACGGTGTAAAAATATACATTTTATAGAATCTAGACAGACTACGGAACGCTACAGTTATCGATGAAAGTTAATGTCTTTTATTATTCACGAGAAAGCGAAATACACAGATTATTCTGAACGGCTGAGTGATACTGTTGCAAAATAGGATTCTTCTAATCTGTCCATAAGGCGAATTTCAAGATACTTTGAATTTATGCATAATCCTGCATTGAATATTTGGTAGATGATTTTACTCTACGAGAAGACGAGAGCTTTTTAGTCTTTTTTTCAGCCATATTGAAGTGACGGATAACTTTTATTCCAAACAATTTTTTTAAAAAAAAAAAGCCAAGTTGTTGTATAGAAACCCCGCATGACTATATGGTCATGCTTATCTTTTTATTACAGTGTAATATTGTGTACGGACAGTAGTAAGGACGATCTTGAGATTTTTAAAAACACCCTATTTCACCACTTCCGACTCCAACTCCACAGTCCTGGTTGTTTCACAGCTTGTGTAGCAAGTTGTATCAAGTGTTTGGATGCAAGGAGCAGGGTAGCACATAATTGGCAGATGCAGGTAGGCGATGCAGAAATGTGCGGCCAGCGTATGCTGTGCTAGCTGCGTCATGCAAGTGTTTTATATGAACGACATGTAATGGCATAATTTGAAAATGTATATTTTTACACAAAATTTCATTCAAGAATTTTAAAGAAATATTTCAAATATACTTGAAAGTTCTCCGTAAATTCACAAAACAAAAACACTATCTGAGCTTAGTCAAGCACAATAACTCAACAATAACTGTTTTAATGTCTTTTAAGAGCTACATAAGTAGTATCGACTATCGTATAAACAAAATTAGTTTTTCGTTAATTTTCGCAGCAAAATCAAAATAACATGTCCAAAGCTTCACGCGCGAAGTAGGATTATGTGCCAGTTTCACAACGGAGCGCAGGGCAGAGCAGAAACATGTAGGCGTCGCCCGTGCCTGCGTGGTATCGAACATGAGTCTGTGCTTTTTCAAGTAATACAAAATCTGTACTGCCCTGCGCTGCCTGCATTTCAGCATACGTTTAGTCTGTGGGTCTGTGCTTCTTTGTGTAATACAAAATCTGCACTGGACTGCTCTGCGTTGCCTGTATTTCCTATGTATAAGATATTGATGATTCTACGGTAGAGATATAATTATAACCACAAGTTTCCTTCTGTATTGGAATTGATGTTAGATAGTAGATAGTGAATACCACAATTATGAGTAAGCTCAAATATAAATACTTCCTTGTATTCTTTATTGCATAATATCCCGTTAAATGTTTAATATTGTGGAAAATAAAAATTAATGTATTCTTGTCAAATGGTTTCTCTATAATAAAGACATATGTGGTTTCTTTCAACTTAATTTAGGCTTAACTTAAACGGCAGACACTATATTGTTTAGAAACCATGTTCGTTTTGTGGAGCATATAGTCTACTCCTACCATCCTTGTATAAAATTGGTCACTTACCTGCCGTTTCTTACTCAGAGTGTCCTATTTATTGGTAGAAAATATGTGAAACTTTATAAAAAAAATAGTCAACTTTTCAAATACACTTAACTCTTTTATTACACAGTATTGCACAAAAAACCACCACAAAGAAAGTGATATAATTCATAGAATAATAGTAGATTGGTTAACTGAATTTTAAAAACCGTGTTATTTACAGAAAGAAAAACAGTATGATATAGAAAGTCGCGTAAAAAATGTCACACTGAAGACCCAATGAGTAAATTAATGATACTTACTATTCATTGCTAATATATGGAAACTTTTATGTGGGTCTGAACATAAATCGCTTTCATCGCTAGAAATGTCCGACACATCCAATGTGTTATGACATGGGTGTACCAACCGGTAGATCGCAATTGACCGGTCGATCCCAAAGCAAAAATTGGTCGATCCCGAAAGCTTCCGCGAATTTCGAAAAAGTATATAATTTAAATATAGAATATACAAAAATACTAAAATTGAATTATTTTCTAAGCACATACATATCTAATGATATGTATTTTGCATTTAAAATAAGCATTTCTAAGTTTTAAGAAGGGAAAAAACTCTGCTAAATAAAATTTCTTCTAAGAATCATGTTCGAAGTCGATCGAGAGAAAACTTAAGATTGAAAAGTCGATCCCAGAGCAAAATAGGTTGGACACCCTTGTGTTAAGGATAATGAAGCCTTTTGTTTATTATTACTGCCTTGTCTTGTTAAATTTATTGTTATTAAGATATCTATTATCCGCTTCTGTGTTTTTTTGTGTCTGGGAATTGTGTCAGAACAAATAATGTGTTTAAAATATAGTATTAGTGGGCCGTACTATTTAAAAATCGTGTAAAAAACAGTGCAAAAAAGCAGTGGAGTGTACTAATATGTCCTCAATTCAATTTTGCGAAATCCTTGCCCTCCTTTAACATGAGAATTCGAAAAAGCAATAAGGAAAACGTAAGCAAATAATATTTCCAAATAAGTGAATAAGCCTCCGGGAAATTCCAATTTTCTTTTTATGCGGCTAAGTGGCCTGCAAAGTCATTCAAAGTAAGTAAAATACATTTTCTTTGAACAAGTAACTTTATTGTTATGAATTCTTTTAAGGTTAGCTTATATAATGATAGTTTAGCGCATACTTGCCATTGACTAAGCGTAGTATATATACATAAGAAACAAATCGAGACAAGCTTTAATATGTAGCACTCAAAAATCACATATTGCATTTTTGACATTTTTTAGTTTAGTGTGACAAATAAATCTAAATGCATGTATACAAAAATAGTTTTCTTCTAAAAAATACTTTAAGCAATGTTAAAACCATTGGTTGTACTCGGTCAGAACCAAGTGCCTCCTATTCAACGCATGTATCTTGACAGTGCTGCTTTACGGTTGCGAATCATGGCACCTTACGAAAGCGCAGAGTAACCGTATACTGTGCTTCTAAAACAGATGCTTGCGACGAATGCTAGGGGTGAAATGGTCTGACTTTGTCAGGAATACGGAGATAAGAGAGCCAGCCTAACCAGCCTCTTATCACGTACAAAATAAAGAAACGGCGGTGGACCTGGCTTGGACACGTGTTAAGGATGCCTGAAGGAAGGCCACTGATGACTATCCACAGGATGTACTCGGCGGAGTTGCGGGACGCTGGGATGACCTGGGAGGAGGCGAGGAGACTGGCTGGAGATAGAGAATTGTGGAGGAGCTTCGTGGTGACCATATGCTCCGCATAGGGAGCGGATATGGATAAAAAAAAAAAAACCACTGCCAAAGATCACCATTGGTGTCAAGCCACACATTTTAAAATTAATAAAATGAGATGTTTTAATGAATCAATCAGCGATCTGTATATTTCATAGTTTAACAATATATTTTGCATTTAAACAAAGTTTTAATTTTCAATCAGCATAAATATTTATAGCAATAATCATTACTATTATAGTTTTTGCGATTTTCTCATGACTCGATTTTTTTAGGATTTTGTTTACGACTCTAAGCTACTCATATATTCTACTACCTTTAAGCACCTGCTCACTGTTAATAATTAGTGAACAAGCATTCATTATATTTAAAAAAAAACACTTTTTGTTCTAATTCAATATTTATTAGATATGATCAGGACCGAAACTTTAACTGTTAAGAATATCCATTTATTCTAACCAGTAAAATTATTGAGAGTGTAACAAACAAATGACAATACAAATATGAGAGAAATTTACATGTTAAAACACAACATATTATATGAATTAGTGACATTAAAATGACTATAATTCAAATTCTGAATATCTTATACAAACAAATGATACTAATTTGCAATCGTATCAATGAACAATTAAATTGAAGTGGCAACTGACAATTAATTTGAAGGTATTTCTAATCTGGGACTTCTCACAATATAATTTATAATATTAAAATGACATTATTACAATTAATTGCAATAAATGACAATTAAACTGCTTGAAGCGGATTTGGCTAGTCAATTTTTTCAATAATTATTATTTTACATAATAAATTAGTGGGAAATGAATTATTATAATATACATAATAAAATCAAGTGAATTACTTTATTACGAAACAAAAATCATTCAAAAAATGATATCCAGTGACAAATTAAGCAGACGTCACGAAATAGTTGATTGGGTAAAACGCCTTTATTGTAAACCATCGAAACGTGTACGACTTAAAAAAAATATATTTTAAGCGAAATTTAAAATCTTATCTTCGGCTTATTCTTCACATACATAACATTTTTAAATTCTATGATATAATTAAAATTTTAATTTCCTTATTATTATTAAGTTTCATATTTTATGATAGAAAATATTTTTTTATAATTTACAGTGTAATTGAGGATTGAATTGGCATTAACTCAGAAGGATTACATTTTCTTAAGGTAAAAAGTATATACTATAGTTTTTAAATTTTACAACAGTGATGTAAATATGTTTTTTTATATAAATAATGAGTTTGTATAGAAATTGG
The DNA here is from genome assembly GCA_030503985.1 of Himalopsyche tibetana. NCBI lineage: Eukaryota > Metazoa > Arthropoda > Insecta > Trichoptera > Rhyacophilidae > Himalopsyche > Himalopsyche tibetana. The sequence continues at coordinate 3,715,329 of JAPJYX010000011.1, read as the reverse complement.
CCATTGGTTTAAATATTTTTTTTGAATTATTGCAGAACTAGTAAAAACAATTTTAGTTTTTAAACTTATTTACATTTTTGTACATGGGAGGTAAACTACACTCTGTCAATTTTGGCCAAAATGAGATATCGACATGATAAATATGGTTTTACTTACTGTAAAAAACAAAACTATTCATTTTTAATTGAGTATACTTTTTTTACACGCCGTAACCAGCGGTTTGCTGGCAATAGGCTAACAAGGGGCTCGCTTAATCTCAAAGCAATTCTTGGTGTTCTGGGGAAATTTGCAATTATATACAATACATTAATAAGCAATAGATTGTTACTCAATACACTTTTAATATGTAACAATATGCAATTTACCGTAGACTTATCAATGTAAATGCCTAAAAATGTATTACTGTGTATACTGAAGCTGTCGTAGATAATATATAAGTCAGAAATTTTATTTACATATTAACTTAATCTGAAAATATTATATTCTTTTAATTTAACCAGGGGCTCGCGCTAACCCTTGCGAGCCCCCTCCAGTCCACTTATGTATGTAACGTATACACTATGTTAAAGTAGTCCAGTGTATTTCATGAGAAAGCGAATCATAAGGATCATCAAAAAGGTTATCAATCACCGGTTTAACTGTCGTAATCACTGACCAACAGCGCCTAATGTCAGGGTTACGTATCCATGCCTATAACTTGCTCATTGTTACGAGTCGAGCTTGCAAGTTTCACAAAGAGGGGGCTTTGCAACGTATTAATCGGAACACTAGCTCGCCCGGAGAGGGGGAGGTCGATTACTGAAGCATTTTAAACTTTAAAGAGTACCATCAGTCAATAGGGCGATCGAAGACGGCTTGGACCTATCTTCAAAGGCTCCATGCCAACGGACTATTTCCCACATCGCCGAATAAGTGTTACAACCGACATAAAAAAAAAACAAAATAATCAGCATTATTTAAAATACCAAGTGTTCTTAATTAATTCACATCATAGAGACTTTAATTACCATGTAAATAAGCCATAGATATCATTTTTAAATTCGTGACGAAGTGTTGCAGTTTTGAATATAGAATTCAGTGCTTTGTTCTTTTTCGATAATTGTCAAAGCTCTCGGAACTCTAGGAGCTTTGTTATTTTTACCAGTGCCGGGAAAGCTTGCATTTTGCCGGAATTGCAAGGTAAGTCAATTTTTTGCTTGCATTTTGTTTTTAAAGGTCATAATTTTATTCCATTGCTTGTTAATCATAATTTTATCGACGCCTTACGTATTTATTTATATATTACATGGCTAAATTAAGTATTTAGTTTGCAACATCACATTATATTATTATATAATAAAGAATGCGTGTTATTAACAGAAACAAAAAATAATTACCCTTGAAAATATAACATCGTTATGATTATAAAGATGTATTTTTTTTTGTAAAAGTTTTTTACTGCACAGTTAGGAGAATAGAAAATTTAATTTAGCTTTTTTTCGACTATTCAGAAAGTAAAAATAGTAAAAAAGTGAAGGTAATCTTCTTTATATTGCAATTAAATCATAATGAAGCGTTTATTTTTTGTGTATTTAAACTTATCAATGATAAAATGTAATGAAAAAAATTCACTCGTCACAAGAAGCAAATGCCATTATTTAAATTTTAACTAATTTGAAGACTAATTGATAATTCCATATAAGTAATCGTTCTGGAAAACACAACCAACTTAATACTATACTTTTCAATAGTTCAATAAGACGTTAGAATATAACATAGTATAAGTGAAAAGAAAATAATCAAAAGTAATATGTCACACAAATACAGAGCTTGGGAAATAATGATTAGTGTTGGAGAAATCACGGTTTGCTTGAATGTGTAAACTTTAAGATTTAATTTTTATATGATAAAAACATTTTTGACCACTAATTGTGAGTTCCATTCATAGATTTTATTATGAACTGATATTAAACGACAATATTTGTGTTTATTCATTTTCAATATTTGTGACAAATCACTTTTTGAATGTTTGCTCCTCTATATTTCAAAAACAGTGAGTTAAGTTATTTGCCTTTCTACAGTCGATATGCTACTGTCACTGTTGTCATTGGCACCGTTGACAACAGTTTTTAAATCTTGGGTTCAGCAAAGGTATGTTAAAAATAACATGACCAGTTTTGCTTAGCTTGTGAACATCTTTGACAAAATTGATCTTGCTTTTTTTTAAAAATATTTCTTTAACCCTGTCCGCTCCAGAAGTTTTTAGTTTACCTCAGGATATATTTTTATACGAGAATTGCTCGTTTCTCAGTTGCTCAACATCTCTTTTTGAAAAGGAGCAGGGACCGAAGAAAGGAACTAGAACTAAACATGTGACAAGTCGCTCTAATCGCTCTTACTACACCCCATTTTTTGGTTGTGGGAGAGAATTTCAAACATCTCAATATATATCAATGTCTTCTACAAAAAAACATTCATCTATTTTTCAGGTTTCGCTCATTAAGTGAATATGTTTAGAAAAAATCAATGGTGGAGCAAAACCGGTTGAGTTTTTTTTTATATTTCATAAATATTGCAGAGTCGTTTCAATATATCTTTTTATAATGGCTTTTCACTTAGTGTTGTATTTAATCTCAGCTATAAAGATAAAGAGAAGAACTAGTTAAATAATTATTGAAAAAAACAATTCACACAAATCTCCAGCTGTGGATTCTTGCCATGGACGGCAGCTGGACATTCTAAAAAAGAGCATTAGATAGAAGTCCAACAGCTTACATAATACCTATAACAAGATTTTTTATCAAAATCATTTAAATAGAGAAAAACGTATTTAAAGCAAGAATAATTATTTTATGCTAATAAAACTTGATTTATAATTAAATTAAAATGTTTTCTACGAATTTAAAAAATACCGCAAATTTTAAATATTTTGTAAAAAAAAAACGTCACCATAATGACAATCAAAAAAAACTGTCTAATGACGTATAGATGCGTACACAATTTTATTCCCAATACGTCAAACTGGATAATATAGATGGTATAATTATTATCATTTTTTTTGAATAACTCACCTCAATTTTAGTCATATATTATGGGAAAATTATCAAATATTTCGTATGACATTGTTTTTCGATTTATGGTCAATATTTCTGTATGAAATAACGAAATAAAGGTATGGTTTTGTGGTTTTCCGTGTCTCTGTGTTTTTAATCGGATATTATTTTATTATCAATGCGTTTCGTCATGAACTGTCATTTTTTTTTTAAAGTAAAATGATTATCTTTCGTTCATATCAAGCAATGTAAAGTCAAGGCCTATTCATTCAGCTGTGGGCTGCCAATACGCTTAACGAGGGGCTCGCTTAATCTCAAAGCAATTCTCGGTGTTCATGGGATCAAATTATTTTATTGATCACTCATATGGAATTATATGCAATACTTACAATACGCAACGGATTGTTACTTAATACACATAAGTTATAATATATAACAATATGCAATTTAAATGGCTAAAAATGTACGTATGTGTATACTGAAGGTGTCATAGATAATATATATGTCAGAAATTTCATTTACATATATACCAATTTGATCTGGGAATATTGTTTTCTCTTAAATTAATAAGGGGTTCACCGGCTTTAGTAAAATTTAACAAGGGGATCGTACGAGCCCATCTAAGATCGCCCTTGTTCACAGTTAAGTAATTAGTTAGTTACTTGCAGAAAATCATTGCAAATCCAGACATTACCTTTTTAAAACAAAACATATTATTTCATTAGTAGTATTGGGATACAAATCACAAATACCAAAGCCATCGAACAGAAATCAATCTTGTAAGTCTAATATTAGTTTCAATAATTCATTTTATTATTCAAGTTATTACCTTTTCTGGAGATAATGATTTAAAAAAGTAATTTCAACGTTTTTCTGCATAGAATATCAAAAGTTTTCAAAGGTAAACAAAAACAAAATTTTTCTAAAATTGATTTAAACCATTAAAAATGTAGATTAAACAGGTGCCGGAACGCCGTCCACCGCGTTGCACAAGAATAAAACACTGTATAGGGATATAGTTGTTATATTTGTGACTCATTAAATACCTAGAATTATGAACTATTTCGTTGAATTTAAAGCTGTTGCAAAAATATTGTTGCTCTCGAAACAATTAATTATATAGAATAAAGTTTGTAAAAAAACCCATAATAAATCGTTTCTGAAAACAATTAAAATACGAGATCGATACATAATATTATTTCGTTTCAAAATATAATTATGCTTCTAAGATTTTCGGCGAGCGTTGGTAGACACTTTTTGCTTTTATATATCTTCTGGAAAGAGTAAAAAATCATGTGATTTTTACAAAACCGATCGCGCAGTGCGTCATCGATGAAATTTTCGAAACCTGAATACTAAATTGATTCAGAAAACATCGAATGATGATCGTTTTGGAAAGTCTGTATGTAAATTTCATGGTTATTTCATTTACTTAATAAAAGCCATAAAATAATCGAAAATTCTGATTAAAAAACACACAGCCATAAACTTAAATACATAACAGCAATATTTTTTTGCGGAATGGCGCTATATCCAACGTATTCGGCAGATACATCGTCGAAATTCATTTGTATATAAAACTAAATCAATTTTAAGGTTTTCATTGTCAATTCTTAGTGGAGTTATATTTAATAATTTAAAAAATGCTCGCGATGAGAGAAATTAATCCTGATATAAAAAAATAATGTGGAAATAGAGCAAAAAGAGTTTTTGACACTTGACATGAAAACGTGTTACATGCGTTTCCACTATTTGACATTTTGTTTTGTTCATAGATAATAGAAGTTCTATCTTTATCGAATTTATTGATTCTAATATTCAAACAATATTAATCGTACAATATGTGAAGAGTGGCTTACAAGATTTTTTTTTACCTGGCAACCCTGGTATACAAAGAGGTAATATGAGACATCAAAAAAAATAATTATTTGCGTGTGGGCAGTATTAATTGTTAAAAAAATAATATTCACGTAGAATTTAATACATTAGTTAATTTTAGTCTAATCAAGCGCTAAAAACATTTCAAAATATGTTTAGAATATTGATTATTTAAAGGTAAAAAATGTATATTAATACTAAGCTTCATTACAATTATGTGGATTGCTGATGTGTGAAAAATATATCAACTATTTAACATATTTTGTGTCAAATAAATGCAATCCTTTTTTTATATATTTCATGAATTATAAAATAAACTCTAAAGTAAATAGTATGCAGTAGTTTTTTTTAAATCATAACTGCAACTTAATAAGAAATGAGTTTTAATAGGTTCGGCAAATATAGTTAATATTTACAAGAATATATTTCTAGGAATAACAATCATTGGTGTCTTTCTTTGCGTTCTTAAACCGGATATGGCAACGTAATTCAACCCCACCGGCGGGCAGTCCAGCGTAACAGCCTGTTTCAAGGCTCTACTTTTTGAAACAGCCACCCATCTATTATAACACTCGATCAGACCGGCTAAACCTAATTATTATTCACTCCCAACAGGTGCTTCCAATCATTTTGATCTAGGAGATTTTAGCATTATTTCAATATTGCTTAACAAAAATGATGTCATATAATATCAGATATTATATCTGCTTAAATTCCATTTCTGTGATGGATCAATTAAGAATTGTATCTCTTGTATGCTGATGAAAATGATAACCTAAAAGGTCATGTTTTGAGTTTTTTAATGTTCACTTAATAAATTTATTGTAATTTAAATGTATGAAATAATGATTGTTTAATTTTATACGTAAAAAAACTTCAAAAACCTGAATCATTAAACTCGATTCACATGCATTCATAGTTTTTTTGACATTTCTTGATTATTAATTTATTTTTAGCCACGTAAATTTTTTTTGAAGACTTCAATTTCATGCTCAGCAAGGTGATACATCATTATAAAAAGATTTTTTTGTACTGTCGGAATGGTTCTATAAGTAGAATTATTTATTTCCTGAAATCGTATACTTTATTCAAGGTATGAAAGTTATCATCAACTTGACATGCATACCCGAATAATATTTAATTGATTAATTAAAAAAATCCTTATCAACAAAGTAAATTAAAGCCATGTTTATTTCACATGACAGAATATCAAACATCGCAAGAAATCTTATCAAATGTCAAATAATTATTCCGATTCCATATTTGAATTGAACGAATGCGTTTATAAATAATACATGGCTATCAAATACTGTCTTCGGTAGCCAGCTGTTATTACCTGAGTGTTGCAAGTATTCCAACGAATATTTTTTACTAAATGAAAATAATGTAGACTAGGTTTATATTTTTTTTTATAAAAAAAAACATAATGGCTGTTATCCGAGTAATTCGTAATGCCAAAATAAGTCCGCGAAGTTGCGTTTGAAATTTTTGCAGAGACTTTAGTTCGCGTACTTCCTTTGTTAGAACTAGTTTTGCTCTCAGAGTCGCTGACCGTAGACAAAATATATCGCCCATTTTAAAATGGCCGAATGAAATTGGATCACGAATCTATTGATGCCACTTGCTGTCGAGATGATTTCTCTGCGAATGATACCGTGAAATAATTCGCGAAAAAATCTATGCTGAGACCGCGAAAGCACCTCAATTTTGACGTTATATAAATATATCAGATCGACACACATAAAAAGTAGCAACCAAGACAGCTATATGTACTTAATTGTATTGAATATAAAATGTTTTATTCTTGCAATTGAGCCGCTTAGAAGTGAATTGAGCTAAAAGATATTTAAGAAAACTTTGAACTTGATACGTCATAATTTTCTACATGTCTTTACGTATGGTAAAAGTGAAGTGAACTAAGTAACTACACATTGCAACAGTGTTAACTTTCTAAAATAAAAATATTCAATGCACAAAAACACTTAATAATAACGTGATTTAATAATTAATAATAACAGTAATGTATTAGGTTTTCACATACGACATATTTGATAACTTTTCAGCAAATCGTCATCTTAAAACCATACCTAAGCAGATTTTAATTCACCTATAAAACCTTCACCTGAAAACGACATATTATTTAAATTAAGTAATTTAAAGATACCTCTTTTAAATTTGTTTTTATAAGTTTTGTTTTGGTTTTTTATTGTACGATATTTTAATTTATCGGATTTCCCACTTTATTTTTATTTTTTTTACTGTAGACTTAAAACGTTTTTATGCTGGATTGATTTTACCGTTGAAATACAAGCTTTTTTTTATTTTTCTGTTCCTAGACTGTATAACATATATATTTACAAGCTACAATCTTGTTTTTCAGGGCAAAAAGGTAATTTTGTTTATTGGTTTAGACATCGTACAACAGCAGAGGTTTCAATAAGGTCGATCGCAATCCACCGGTTCCGTCACTTTTTGTTGCAATTAAATAGCATCAATAAAGTATATTTGAAAACCAAAAATATAATATGTACATACAAGTATAATATGTTATATTTTCAATATTTTATGTTTAGATATTACGTATACATTTCAAATTTAAGTTTTTCAATAATTGTTTAGGCTTGTTAGATGTTTCACATCTTTGAAGAGCATCTTAAGTCTGTGGATTCTTGTCAAAGAGACAAAAAAATTGTAACGTCTAATTACAAAACCAAGATAAAAACAAAATTATCAACTTAATTATAACATTGAAAATGGATGTGGTGCTTATATGTATGTCCGTTTTGTCTAAACTGTCCCCACCTGTTGATTTTCCCATGGTTTATATGAATATGTATAATTTAAATTCGTTCTAAATTATTTTTCAACTATCGATCATTAATTTAAGTGTTTTCTGGTATAACAATGCAACAGATACTAGATTTGGTATTCTTATTATGTTATAGCTACTTCGCACAACTGGTTGACCGAATTCGGCAAACAATTGACCGAAATACGAATTACATATATGACCTACAAATTGCCAATTAATTTTGACAACGACAGCTGCATGAATTTTGTACAAAATAAATCCGCATTCCGAATGAAGCTGTTCATAACAGGAACGTTTTTATTTAACTTAACCAAGGGATGGCTATTTCGAACAAGTAGAACAATGCCGGTAATTGCTAATGTTGCACATAGAATATTAATAATAAAACATATGCGTAAATGTATGATTTTCTAAAGAAGCTCATATCTATTTCCAGTGTTTTTTTTTAACATGGTGACGGAACACACTTCTTGTCAAGTTTTTTTTCTAATCTATGTCCGTTCCCGATGTGGAGAATATTGCTTCCTAATAGAGGTATTTCAACATGTTTTTTTTACGAGAACTGTTTGTTACTAAGTTGCTCAACCTCTCTCTTTTTTTTCGAAGAGAGTAAGGATAAAAAGACAGGGCTAGGACAGGACCAGTGGTCAATTAATCGCTCTTGCTTTGCCCCATTTATTTTAAGATTGGATGGGTGGGAGATTTTTTTTGGATATCATAGACACCAACTCGACTCTGTTACAGAAGTCTCGTCTTCATCTGAGGAACTACAGATCAACGCATTTTCAAGTATTGGAAAGTGTAAAAGGTGCTACGAGTTATAAAAAAAATCTAATTTTTATTTGAAACATTTAAAATGTCAAGTAAAAAGGTACCGGAACGCCGTTCCAACGCGTTACGTGGAAAAAAGCACTGCTGTTTATACTTTTAATTGATATGTGACATTAAATAGCTGGTTTATAAATGCTGGAGTTAATAAATATTCTGCGAAAAAATCCGGCTTAACAAAAAGCCTTCTTACTTCAAATGTACGTTAGTAAATATGTTAAAACAAAAATTATATTTAAAAAAAACCGGTATTACACAATACCAGTTTTGGTTATACCGGGACTGCAATCACTATTTGGGGAATTTATTCAAAAATAAAATTCACGCATAAACAATAAAAATTATAAAATTATCCATATTTCAAATTCCAATCAAGTCGATAGTTAATCAATTATCGTAGCAAACGCCTACTAAGCCTTGGTTTTAAATAATACACCATATTTTGGCCTGATCACAGAAATCGCCATTTTGAATAATTTATTATTCAAATGTGTGTTGCCATACTTCATATCGATAAAATAACATTTTTTTAACACTTGCTTTAAGATTTATGTGTGTTTTTACGACGTAGATCAATCGCGAAGTTATGTGTTTAATCTGTAGGCAGAAATATTACAATGTTATCAATAAAGTACAATAAAATAGCAATGTTCTCGTGATTTTAGAGGCCTTGGTTCAATGCACGTCTTCCCACAATCTATGACTATATTCTAGTCATTAGCAAAATGCTTTAAGATTATAAGATTAAAATCAACGTAAAGATATCGCAAAATATTAAAAATTATATAGTTATATTATAATTAAAAAAGTATCACTTCGAAACACAACAAAAATAAATTCAAATAATAAATAAAATAATTCAGATATGAATCATTGTTGAAAATTTGTTCACCAAGTGTAAAATATTGTTTTCTTAAGTGTCTTATAATCAAAAATAAAAATAAATAATATGCATTAATAGTATGTAAGATTTATATATCGACTTTTGAAATGAAAAAGGACGTAACCCACAGTTTTTTCGATACTCACTTTGTATCAAAAAGATGAGATTGTGAAAATTGAAACCATGAAAAAAGACTGAAAAAATAGACAATTTCTTTAATTAATATTAGATTATGTCAATTTAACACCAGTTTAGAAGTCTCCGTGCACTTCCAGGTTGTGTATGTTTCACAATTTGCATATGGTCCAAAATCATCAAAACACGTTTTTTGTGCCTCCTGTAAAATTTGCTATGTGTGGGCTTCCTTTTTCCTTTCCACAGTCGATATACACTACACTATACTCATTTTTACACGAATCATTTGTCTCAACACGTTTCTATTTGATAAAAAAGAATATTTTCTGTTATATTTGATAAACAAAAAATTTGACACCTCCGGTATATAATTTGATAAAAACAAATTCGTATATTAAAAAGTTACATGTTTCTTCGCTTTTTTTATTCTAGTTTCCATCAGCGCTATTAAATATATTAAGAACTATTCATTATAAAACAAAATTTACATACAGTGCATTTTTTATTATTTGGAAGCATCAACAGAGTCGTACTGTAGCATGCAAATCCTTTTCTCACTTACTTTTTAATAAGGATGCCTGCACGAAAAAAACTATCCATATTTGATCGAGAATCCTCAATTTTCCTCGTGTTTTCTATTTATTGGTCGATCTGTATTTTCCGCCAACTGATTGGCTTTTCCTTAGAATTGTACCAAGTCACTTGATAAATGAACCGGAAAACAACGCACAGCTTGACTCATTATAAATAGCTTTTCATTAACTAAAAAGGAAAACTTTGTACTTAATAACACATTTATTTAATTGAATATTCAACCAATGACAATTAAATGACATTGCAGTTTACTCATATTGTCAATGTTCTGACAAAAGTTGACAGATTGATATTTCTGAGTAAACAGCAAATGAAAAATATCGGTTTTTAGGATAAAGCCTCAAGCACCGATATTTTTTGTTACATAAATAATTATGATATCCAAATAGATGTATTAATACCAATCTGAAACATAGACAGGTATAATTGCTTGCTATATAAATCAGTTAAAATAATAATGCTTTTTTTGTAAATCTTGTATAGTTGCGAGTTATTCCAGTCCAACAATTTATGAGTTAATAGGGATGGTGTAGTTTGATTTCGTGAGAAATTCGGAGATTACGGAACGTAGAAGTCACCGTCATGACATGTCAGTGGTTATGGAGTGACGTTAGAACTGGCTGGGTCACGTACTGCGGATGCTTCTGGAAAACCTTCATCCTGCCTACCTCTTTTGTTTACCGTTGGGGACTGTCTGACTGAGGGATGTTGGGATGTTATGGGTGGAATCAAAGCAATTGGCGGAAGACAGGGAAACATGGAGGTGCTGCATGATGGTCATATCCTATACATATGAACCGAATATGTTCAAAGAATTTATATCCAAGAATGTCTTTGTATACTTAACAATTTATTGTCAGTTTCGTTAGCTATCAAGTTCTGCAAATAAAGATGACAATTTATTCACAATAAATTACTCTTGCGGATAAAAAATAACTTTTTAATATGAATTTTTAGAATATCAAAGAATAACTTACATTAGATAATTTTCTAATATATTGTAAATGGAGATGCGTAAAAAAACTATATTTATAGAATATATTTATTTTACAGTTTATAAAGTGAAGTTTTATATAAACCGGCAGCAAGCTAAAATTGAAATCTACAGAAACATTTATAACAACTTTTTTTTTGTCTCCTGAGAAAGCATTAGCTATAAATCAAGTATTTGAAATATTTTAAAGGCGGAAATGGGAAAAAAATAATAGCATGTTATTGTGCTTAAGAAAAATTATCTTGAAATTATTAACATGTTTATTTTATAAAATACCTCCTACCAATATACTTTCAATATTAATTTGTATCATGAACGCTCACAAAGTGGAGCATATCGACTGGTTTACTAATAAAATCATCTCAACGCCATAATGTTAGTCATTATCTTAAACTTTCTCTTTGGAAAGGTCGTAGAAATGATGATAGCGATAGAAAAAGACAAATAGTTGTCTGTTTGCTTTCTCTAAGCTTCATTATTCACAGTCAATCATATAAGATATAAGCGTCATTGAAACGAATGATGACATTGTATAGACAAGCGGTGGATTGCCAATACGTTCACACGATTGTCTTCTAACATTCGAGTTATTTGAGATATTCCACGAATAGATACTGTTATTTTCAGTATTATTACATGTTTCAAAAGTCATACTAAAATTGTCATAGATGATATATGTTAATTAATTTAATTTAAGAATATCGTTTTTACTTTATTTAATAAGGGGTTCGTGCGAGCCCTTTTCGAGACACCTCCAGTCCACCGCAGAATACAATTATGCAGAATATAAAATAAAATAACTTATATTATTCCACGTATTGTGCTAAAAACTGTGACACGTTTTTCGCCTCTTCCAGTCTGTCCGAAGATGCCTCTAAAAGAGGCGAAACACGTGTCACAGTTTGTAGCACAATGCGTGGAATAACCTAAGTTATTTTATATTAAAATGAACTTCCAAAAAGTTACCGCTGAACCCATCGAAAGTACAATTATGCATTTCGGAAACGAGTCCAAAAATGTGTTAATGTCTCCTTCAATTTTAATTATTATCTCTACAATCGAGCGAACGAAAGCCTTACAAAATTCATTCATCAGTCGGTTCCAGGACCGACTCAGATATATATAACGAATTAATACCACGGGAGGCTCCAGGCGAAATGAAATTTGGTGGTTCCCGTTTATAAGATAACTTTAAAAGAGTTGCTAAATTTCATTGAAAGTAAAAATTAATATAGACAACTTAATTATAAAATATTATGTATCGGTTGTTTTTCATATGAGCTATTTTAAGGCCCTTAAGATTCAGAGCCCCCTAAAATAACCCTTCTACAATAAATTATCGTCATTACCACGTACCCGTCTACGCCCAGGTAAATCCAGGACGCTACGCAAGAAAAGCAACATCAAAATACACCAGATGAAAGGTAAATTGGAGCTCGGCTCCACCAGCCCCAGAATATAATTTATAGATGATATTAATCAATAAGCTTTATAGCAACAATCAACAATCAATTGATTGCATATTGTATTGTTATTAACCACAGAACTTACATTGACAATTAATCCACCGGTATTATATTTTTGTACTGTCAGGCTGTTAATTATTTAAAACTCTTATCCTTTTAAGTCAGGAATTATAGCAGGTAAAATAATTTTAAACATTTCCCGGTAAAAATGTTATATTATGTATAACAACACGCAATGAATATGATGTCTAACTATTCATTAATTGCGGATGTTAATTACGGGGCAAAATTCTTCTTTATTTTTCATTGCCAATGACAAATCGATCACATGTTGTTTATTATAAATATTTAATTTAATACTTTGTTGCTATGTGATTATACATTCATAAGATACAGTGCCGTAACCAGGCAGGTGTGACGGGCTGTGCGTAGTCATATGTAAGGTTGCGTTATGCTGGGAATTGTTATTAGAGCATCCAGTCCCGGACCCTTTTCGTGACACCGGGATTTCAAGATTAACAATTCTTCGGATCCTGGGATAGATCATTGGGGAAAATTTAGAAATTGGCAGATTTTAAAATAATGTACAAAAGAAGGTGAAACTTATTTTTTTAGCTCGCTGGCGGATTTTAAAAGTTTTCGCTCACTCACAGGAGGCACAAATAATGTTTTTTTTTATATACACAACAAAATATTAAATAAACACAACTTTGACACGCACGAAAGTCAATAATCTCATCTATTGTTAATTCAATCTAATATTCATTTAATTTGTAACCTTTTTGTAAGTAGTTTTTTCTGGTTAAAATTTTAACATGCCCTTCTTTTTTCAAACGTACAAGCTTAATTTAGATACTAATTCAACATTTGCAATTTACATTCTTTTTGTTGAACGTGTTTTAAGTTACAAATATTGTGATTATAGATAAAAGCTATTTTTATAAAACTGTGGGCTACGTCCTTTTCCATTTCCAGAGTTGGTATAATTATAAAATAAAAATAAAAATCGCCCCTTTCCGGGAATTACTCAAACAGCTCTATAATAAAGCGACCCTCGTGTGTAGAACAGGGGAGTGGAACCTGCTGCCTCTTGGAAACTCTGATGTGGCCTTTTGACTTGATCAAAATATTTACATTGATCAAAAAATTATACGCAACCGTTTGGAAAAAGAGCGTAACTAACCCATTATGTGTTAGACAGTCGAAAAAAAGGGGGGTCAACGTTTTGTTTTACTGCGGCATTATGTTAAATCAGATAAATGAATGTGGCCTTTAGAAATGAAAAAGTTCTGCACCCTTAATGTAGAACATGGTTTCAAGCATTTAAACTATTGTCTGGTTTCGAAATTAGACAACTTGTGATATATAAAAATAAAATAATAAACTATTTAATATCTGTAAAAAATGACACTTCAATATGATTAATAGACAGGCGTCATAAAATTTAAACAAGTTTTTCTAACCATTCCACGTGGGCCTTATGAGTGACTCGTGTATTTTGCAAATTTCAAGGTCACGACATAAATAGGTATTCCGAAATAATTTAACACTTGCATAAAAATAATAAGTGCTAATTTAAAACTCAACACTTAAATCCAGCACTTCAACACAAAATTATTTATTTCAAAGCAAAGAAATTGTAGTCATCTGTTCAGTTCGCATAAATTTTACTAGAAATGGTGATTCTCTATTCGTTGAGATAACCTAACCTAACCTAACAATTTAAATATACATGGCAATTATTCATTGAAATTAACATTGAAATTAAACATTTAACAATAATGTTAGAAACTTTAAGCTCAAGGCGCCCATAAATGTAAAAAGTCACGAGAATAATATGTTGTTATTACATCATAGTATTGATTCGAAATTTTGTATTCATTTTGAGAAATGAAAAGGCGATAGTCATATCTTCTTAATGTCAAACTATAATATTATAAGTAATACGATTTTATTAAACAATAATTAAATTGATATTCGTGCTTGAAAATAAAATATTGAAATGGTGCTTCGCAATTTTTTAGCAATAGATCAGCATTCCCGCTGACTATATATTTTATTTTTATTGTGCATATAGAAGTAAAACTTAAAGTGAATCAATCAGCTTGTTTATTTATATCAAGTACAGTAATATTTTTTGTTTCCGCCATTTTAACAAATGGCGTAACAGACGACTTTTATCTGTCAAAATATGTTACGTTTCTTGGCCGTAGATTTTATTTTGATTTAACAATATTAGTATAGTTATGATTGAAATTAAATTAAATCAATAAAACAGTAGTTAACTCATTACAGTAATATCTTTTAACCGTACAAAATATATTATGAAACAAGTATAGATCTTTTATAATCTAAGGAACGGTAAAATGTCGTCATACATATAATCATATTCTTTTGTATTTTAAATATAACAGTATTTTTGAAAAATATTCACCATCACTGCTTATGTCAATGCGCCAAATATGGCTTAAGTTTAAACGGTCATACGAGAAAAACGCGATGAGAATTTATTGTAAGTCACTCGAGATAAATTCGTGGTAAATTGACATCACAAACACCCACGTCTTAGGTCTCAAATTTAAATTGAAATATCTCAGTTTGACATTAACCTTACCGGGAACTGAGCCCAGACCCGCCTGGTCGGTAGAGCAAGCTCTAACTGACTAAATCACAGCGGAAGACAATATTGAAAAACGTTAGTAATAAATTAATTGATTTGGCATTTACTTGGTAGAACTCTATTATAACAGATTAAAAATATCAAAGTATTTTAGTTCTACAGTTTTTAATAGTTTTATGCGTTGATAGCTATTTCGGCTTGCGCCATCGTCAGAACTATCGGCTAGTTCTATAGTTCTGCTAGTACTATAGCTCTGACGATGGCGCAAGCCGAAATAGCTATCAACGCATAAAATTATTAAAAACTGTAGAACTAAAATACTTTGATATTTTTAATCTGTTAGTAATAAAACTTATTCACAAAATGAGATGGGACTCATCAATTCCATAACCCCGTTTCTTAAAAATGAAAGCAATGACTAAAACTATTTTTAAATGTTGGTTCGCGTCTAGCTAGGGTCACCAGGGGTTAAAATAGTAAAAGCGGTCGCAGATGGTTAAAAGTCCGGTCTTTGGTCGGATATAATAAATAAAGTTATTAAAATTAAAATTTTATTTTGTGGCAACACAGAAATCCTGTCTTGAATGAAATACGGGTCGAGTCCGGCTTGAGCTCTAAAACTTCGGCTATTGTGCTCACGGATTCGAATCTCAGTACGTCAGTTTCATTTTTAATAAAATAATAGATTTCTGTCCTAAATCAGGGATGTCTATGATGTCTGAAATTCCTTCACATCCTTCCGATCACACGAAGCGTAATGAGAGCAAACATCAAATTACAAATCCTTATACTTTCATTGAAAAAGAAAAATTGAGCAACTGATCAACAAGAATAAAACTTATATTCTCATTAAAAGTGCACATGCTCCACTTTGTGAGCGAACGTGGTTTTTTTTTTAAATATGTTACATAAAATACTGTAAGACACCGTACGTTTTGATATTACTAATAAGTCAGATTTGTATATTAAAACAACTTCGGGATATCTTTACAATTTAATTAAACGTATTTTTCTTTGCAAAGCCTCGATAATGCTGTTTTTGTTTTTGCGGTTAATTTTTTTAAAGCGGCTTACAGTTTTTGTTACAAAATAATTTTATTATAACATGGGCAGGGCCAAGGCCGACCATTGCCGAAAACAGCTTTTTTGCTTTCGACAGTATCATACGAGCCTAGCAAATGTACAACCAATGTAGGATTTTTTGTACCGGTTTTTTTTGTTGTTATTTCTGCAACCTGAATCTGTTGTTTTTGTGTCAATTTTATTTATTACGTGTGTGTAATGATATTTATAGTTATATAACGTATATCATAACATAAAAAGTGTATCAAAGTATGTACTCGAATGTGTAAATAACCTTAAGAATAGAGAACCGCAAAAACACTCGACAATGTACGTTAGTCAATTATTTACGTAATAAAAAGTCTAGCCTTTGAAATTTTGCATCAAATTATTACCATTACAGAATAAACTTTTAAGCACAATTCGGTATTGAGCCACTTACTTAAAACTTTCAGTCGCAAAACTCTTCTGACAGTAATTTATCTCTTTACCTTCTTTCAAAAGCTTAATCTTTATGATAAATTCTCACTTCACTATCCTTTTTGATAACACTGTGAAAAACTTTTTAGGGAAAGAAAAATAGAAAATATAATAATCGTTACAGCGGCATAGTAGAATAAAATCATCGGTGCCGTTATATATGTAGTTACTATAAGTGCTTGTCTTTCCATGTAACGCGGTGGAACGGCGTTACGGCACCTTTTCCCCCGACATTTTTAATGTTTCAGATCAATATTCGGAAAATTTCATTTTTAGAACAAAGATTAGATCTACAAGATCGATTTATGTACGAAGGCGTTGGTATTTGTGATGTATCCCATTCTTCCAATCCTAAAATTAACAGGGCAAAGGAATAGTGACTAGTTAACCACTAGTCCTGTACCAGCCCTATCTTTGTATCCTTACTCTCTTTAATAAATAAAGTAGGTTGAGCAACTGACTAACAAGCGGTTCTCGTAAAAAAAACTCTGTTGAGATACCTTTATTAGGAAGCCAGCCATATCCTCTATATTGAGAACGGACATGAATTAGAAAAAAAACCTTTACGAGAATTGAGTTCCGGCACTTTAAAAAAAAAAGCACTGGTTACTACTATTTCATTAATTTTATCATAAAAATACCAAAGTACGTATACCGGAAAATACTCGTATCGAATGATTATTAATTTTTAGTACATTCCAACATTATTTTTGACGTTTGGCAGGTCGGCCATTTTGTTATCTTATTATCTTTGAAATTGGAACTTTATACAATATCTTTTTATTGTAGTCTGTTCAAGTTAAATCTTATTATTATAGTTTAATGTTAAGCCTGTACCATATTTTAATAATAATAATTATATTATGTTAACTGAAATAATACAAAAACATTTTTATGTTAAATAAATTTCAGGAATCATTTTGACGTTTGGTAGGTCGGCCATTTTGATTGTATGAACTTTAAAATGAGAACTCGGAGTCTGTTTTAACAGGTGAACATTAAATCAGTGTTGGTATTTAGTTATTAATTTATAATGCCAATGTTTGATTCGTATCACAGACCTTAATAAACATTTTAAATAACAAGTTAATTTAACGAAAACACAATAACGACCCATGCACAGGCTGTGACTGAATCAATAATAATAGATCAAAGTTGCACAATGTACTTAAATCCAAATGCAGACCAAGCCATTTAGATATGCCTTGATATGAATTTATAGACTTTTTGTCTATAGAATCGATATAAATCCACGTTCACAGCCGGATGTTGCCCCTGGCTTGCATAAAACTAATGAATTAGACAATATTACATTTTATTAAACAGATTTATCATTTTGAACATGTATTTTTTTAACATAAGAAACGTTCAGTTTATTGCTGTGATTTATGAAGACAAGAATTACATGATTTGATCATATTAAAAACATTTTTTTAAAAACAAACAACGATTATTGAAAAGACAGTGTTACCTGATTCTGGGACTTAGTTAAAGTCTGAGAATATAATAATTTATCAAACATCTTTAATCATGAGATAGATACTACATTGTTGATTGGAATGCAGTCAAATAATTAAAATTCAAAGAAAATATATTGATTATTCTGCTGTTGACGCGAATATGAATATTTTCCTTATTTATTATGAACGTGTGCGGAAAGTTGACACTAATTATTTTACTTTGCATTTTGTATACACATTTACATAGGAAATTCTCAGTACACATACTTTTCTTCTTCGATTGAAGTGTTGCCATCGTCTGTTCAGCGTTATCCCAAAATTTGTTTTGAAAAGGAATAATGAACTACTATTTTGAATTTACTTATTCATCTGCACTAGGAAGTTCGTAAAATCATCGGACAGGAGCGTGCGGTGTTGTAAAAAATAAATAAATAAAATCAAAGTTATCGAGCGTTCCGGTTTAAGAATTTTTCAATTTTAAGAACCGATCAAAATCAGTATGAAATTTGCATTTAAACGAAAAAAATATCTTGATAAATTGTATTATTCTTTAACTATAAATGTATCTTTAGTCAATGAGAAATATGGCCATAGACAATGTTGTACCTTTTCTATATAATAAAAAAAACTGCACATTTATCATTACAAAATCACGTCAAGGCCTACCTAGCTCATAATCTGTTGCACTTGTTGCACAATAATAATGCTCATAATTAACAATGGAAATAATTAGATTTATCGACATTTACAGAAAAAAAAAATGAATATTATGAATAGAATAATTGCGTTTTTGAAGTGTAAGATATTAATAAAATAAAAAATACTTTTAATTGAATTTAGTGGCATGAGCTGAAAACGTTTATTTTATTATATAGGAAGTTGTAAAACACGAAAAATTGATTGCTTTTTGTAAATAATATGATATTGTTATACCGAAAGACTGCTCGAAATACAGAACGAAAAATGTAGTCAGATAATCTAGACAAGGGCATAAATTGTTTTGTGAAGGATGGTGGTCAACAATCGAACTACATATTTTAAAAGAAAAAGATCAGCTTAATCAAATTGGTACAATGAATAATAAAAGTCAATATCAAAAGGCTAGTCTTGTAAAATATATATTATGACAATAATTTAGTTATGTCGTGTTAGTTTATCTCTAAAGTCTAACGTTTAAAATTATTAATATATTTTTTTACATTTTTTTTGTTTGTATGTTAATTTACTTATTATTAAAACTAACTTCTATAATAGCATATGTATTATAACTTTAGTACCAAATTAAATTTTTTATACATGTCTTGGCTGTTTTATTTTTACTCATACCTCAAAAATTAAAACAAATTCTTTAATTTTCTTATAAAATTAATATGTAATAAAGTAAATTAATTGACGAAATTCCCTATAAGAAAGAAGGCGTCAAAATCACAATATTTACTGGAGAATCTACGTTGAAATAATTTGATAATTTATTCCTGGAAATTCCAGGCATTCTTTACTGCGTAGGGCTGTCTATTTTATATAATAATAAAATATCGTACATTTCATTCGATGAAACAATACAAACACGTACTGAAATATTATAATGGGTATTTCATTATTATTTTTAGAGTGGGTGCACAAGGATAAATACCCTTGTCTCACATTTATTAACCAATAAATTACTAACTTACCAAGATTTCATCAGGTAATGTTTTGAATGAGAGCACAATGAAAAACACTACCTTACATATACTGAGTGTAGATTTTTAGAAAACAAGGTTTTAGAATCATTGCTTAACCGTTTGAATACCGCGCAAATAAATCATTAATATGTCCCAGAGATACTGCGTGTTTTTGAGAAAAATAATTTTGTCTTATATACACTCGAATTCGATATTTTAAAAACATACATTGGCTCAGTAAAGATGGCACTACACATATTCATCAAAATATTGCTTATATTTTATTGGAATACCAAGTATTTGAATTTTTAAATGTCTTGGACATCCGCGTTCGCTTGAATATGTTCCGGAAACCTGTGTCGGCTTGGGATTCAAATGGTTAAAGTGTCATAAAAAAACATCCAATACAGCCTCAAGTACTAACCATCACATGGTTCTTGGATCAAACTCCAGCACCATCAATATTTAATTTAGATTTTTTCAATCTTGTATTTGAAATCTATGTATGTATGTGGCGTGTAGTATTTTTTTCTCCTCGAGATATTACGGAACGATTATAAAATTCTTATATAGTTGATCTTGTGTGATTTAAAAAAAATATCTGACGCCTTAACTGTAATGCTATTTTTTTTTCAAATTGGATAATGTTAGAAGCGTGACTAAGCTGCTGCAATGATAAGAAGAACTGTGAATTAAGTAATCAACGAAAAAAATGTTATGAAGGCAATGGAAATCATAAGGGAATATAGCTATTATAGATATCAAACATACATGTTTACCCGATGATGTAGGCAGCAGTGTTACACCTGATCAACTTATCCACCTTGCAATGACCTTGAGGGGCGTACATTATCAATAGACAATCAAAACGTCCTTGGCATAGACAAGGTCACGGTTGATAACTTCCTACCGTTCCGTAGACACGTTGCTTTGTTCTCTTTTTGTTTGTCACGGTTCAACGATCATCGTTTATTATTGAATAAATACGGGAAACACGAAAATACGAACAATGGCCGATTTGTTTTTTATTCGTTTATATTTGGCAAGTACTATCTCAAGTTGCCGCCCTTTTTTTTACCCCGACAAACATAACGGGATTGGAAGTCTGAAATACCATATTTTCTCTATTTAAATCGTATGGTTATCTGATACCTTTAAATATATGATAAAACATGTTGATATTTATCGCTTTTGTGATCTTGTCGGTAAATGTCTTGCCCTAGAGATTAAGTGAGGTCAAGGTCAATATCAAATATAGAGTTTATCAATTTGAATTTTAAATTGACTTGGATGTTTGTGGTGACTCTACTTCTTCTTTTGTTTGTGATGTCTGAAGATTCCGACCTTCCCAACCTCCCGATTCTTCGATAACTGGGCGTAGCAAGAGCGATTAAAGACGAAAGTGTGTATTAAAATTGTCCAAGTCGTGTATTGAGCTATGATGAGAGCCGGAGTCGTTTTATTTCATAACTACTCCAAAGCCCTGCTAAAAACTAAAAACATCTGATAAAACGGTAATCACATATAGACAAAATTGCTTTATAAATATGCAGTTGCAAACATCATATCTTCTATAAATCCCAAATACAATTTTTAATTCAGTTTTAATAATTAGAAAAACAAAGTCTCCAGATGTGATTGCGTTTTGGGTCTCCAGATTGTTTAATCCGTCACTGCAAATGTGTAAAATAAATTATAGCTTTCGTTATATTATATTTCACAGAATCTTAAATTTACAAGCAATTTACAAATATTTCGGATTATTTTTTCCGGATAATTAACTAAATCATTATGGTTGAAAAAACTTAACCGCGTGAGGGGTTTATTAGATATCTTTCATTTTAAAATATTTAATAGCAAATTAGCTGTGTAACCTTACAAATAGACATCTTGAGTGACAAGGCTGTTCTATTGGATAATCTTAAACAATTTAAAGTATTATATCTAGTCATTTTACGCTCGATCGTTTTGTATAATAGTTTATCTTAATGTTTTTGCGCTTCACAGCTGATATTTTATATTAAAAGGCTATATAGGCAACACGAGGTTTGATTTTACAAATACCATAAATAATTCACAGTCAGGGGCGAAAGTGATATTTACTCCTTGCCGAATTTTGCAATGTCAATTTAAAGGTATTGAACATATTAACGTTAGTCAATTTAGTGTCGCTTATTTATATTATGTACATTTATTTGTTAGTTCTTGTCAATAACCAATTGTTTATGGAATTATATTAATAACACTGTAACATTTTACTATCATATCGGTTGATAATGCTCGTCATAAGCAAAACCGGTCTTGATCTTAATAAATAAAAATGGTAATCTGAACAAATGTATATTTTACTTTTTAAGCAAAACATTACAGAACAGATTTTCTGTTGAGAAAAAAAATTAACCTTCACTAAATATGTATGTATATATATATTTATATCTCCATATTAAAATTCGTATAGTTTTAAAGAAAATAGATTTTTATAAAATAAATTATTTATTTACAAATGTAATAATTTGATGTGTATACCATAGGGTGTGGAAGTTTTTTTCCGTAGGCAGTGTTAGCAGGGGCGGCGCCACCATACAGGCGAAATAGGCAACTGCCTAGGGTGCAAACCATTAGGGGTCGCATAAATGGAGTATTAAAATAATAGTATATTTTATTTTGATGTTTGTATTTATTCGTTATAATTATGTATCTTCTTTTTCTATATGATTCGAAAAAGAGAGGTTGAGCGACTGAGTAACAAACGGTATACGTAGAAAAACTTCTGTTGAAATACCTCTATTAGGAGGCCATATGCTCCACATTGGGAGTGAATATAGATATATAAACAAATCTTTCTAATGATTCAGAATCGTTTTTCTTCATAACTTCGAAAAAAATTTGATGTTTTGTGATAAAAAGGGCGCGCCAATAACAGTTGCCTAGGGCGTCAAATTACCTCGCACCGGCACTGAGTGTTAGTCGAATTCGTCTCTTGTTATTAGTTTAGTTGGTTTCCATCTTTGGATAGAATTCACCAATTGCAGCGAAGTGATCTTTAGGGTGGTGGCACTGGTGGTGCTTGGATATCTCGAGTGGGACAAATGTAACAAAAATACAAAAATAACCTTATATGATATCAAACGCTGCTCCAAGAAAGAAAGTATGATGAGTATCATTCTTTTTTACTACAGCCTTTAACGACTTGGAAATACTGGAAGATTATAGACAATCATAACACGTCTTATCAGAAAGAATATTTTTACCGTTTATGACATTACAAAATTACACGAAATGACAATACGGTTTTGATTTCAATTAATGTAATACATCATGAAATAAATACTACTCAGTTGTCTTGTCTTGTCTTAGACAGTGTACAATCCAATGGCACTTTTATCCGGTTGAAAAATCAAGCAATACTGTCAGATTAGTATTGCAGCGTGACCCCAAAATGCGAATGCACCATGACGACATTGTCCAGATGGTATAACTTACAATTGTATTGTGATACGGTAGTAATTGTTACAAAACAGGTTTTTGTAAGAAGGGTAGAGTACTTTTTATTTATAATAATAATGAAGACCTTTTAAACTTCATATCTGGTTGATCTACGAGGATCTAGTAGAGGTTACAGGAAAGTTCATGGGCAACCTTTCAGTTGCTTAAGAATACTGACTTCACATTTTAAAACCTTACGAGCCATTGTAGACTAACCTTATTTTCGCTTAAAAAATAAAAACATTATTATAATAATGATCATGACATACACATTCTTATTGTGAAATGGTATTAAAAATGCTTATATTGGTATAATATTATTTTCTACTTCGTGTTTGAAGTAAGTTTTTGGGTTCTTGGGTCCAATTATGTTGCTGCGATAAGTTTGTGGACCACTGCTTTAAACAGTTCCTAAATATTCAAGTCCTAAATTAGTCGACTAATAATACTGTTTGAAAGAAAATCTAACCTCAAATTATACTTCGTAAACCAAATCAAGTTGCCATTACTTCAATGTATTTGATGAATGTCTTCTGATACGCGAATAAAACGCGAATAAAAGAGCTAGAAAAAGTCACAAAAGTTTTTAATAAAACAGGCATGATAATCTGAAAAGTCTGAATGAAATTCGAGACCAGAAAGAAACACGTTATTTTTTAGGGTTATAGACAAACCGGCTTAGCATCAGCGTCGTTGGCTCAGAACACAATACGGACTTTCATGTTGTCAGGTGTATTTCATCTTTTACAGGGAAGAGAGCTCTTGCTCTATTTGCATTTCTTCTCTTGTATCAATGTTTTTTTTATGAACGTTTTAATTATTTATTTATTTTTCTCTGGTTCAGTGCCTGCGTGTGCCCATATTAGGCATGCATACGTCATGATTGGTCTGATTATCGCGGTGTGAATTATTAATTTGCTTTCATTTGCAATTTTACTCTTACAGCCAGGGTGGGCTAGAGGGGGCTTGGAGGGGCTCCTTGTTGAATTTTAATAAGGCCGGTGAGCCCCTTGTTAACTCAAGAGAAAGCAATATTCTCATATCAAATTTGTATATAACCGCAATTTTTAATTTAAATATTATCTACGACAGCTTCAGTATACATAATAGTACATTTTAACCCATTAAGATTGATTAAGTTTACGGTAAATTGCATATTGTTACATATTATAAGTGTATTATGTAACAATCGATTGCTTATTTAAGCATTGCATATAATTGCATAAGAGCGATTAGAAAATTCACTTCTTAAGAACACTGGGAATTGCTTCGAGATTTAGCGAGCCCATTGTTAAAATATTGGCAGCCCACCGCTGCTTACAGCCTATCACTGGTTATAATCCACCTGTGATTTGCGACGTTTTTATCAATTGATATTTCAATGAATTTATTTATTACAGTTTAGAGACATTAATGCATGTGATGTCTTGAATTCCTCTTTTCCACTCATCATATCCTTAAAAAACGGGACGTATTTAGAGCGATCAGCTACCCCCTAGTCCTGTTTTTAGCCTTATCATTCTAAGCCTTATTCTCTAATAGAAGTTGAGAAACTGAGTAACAAAAAGTTCTTGAATAAACTCTAATGTTGAGATAAACATCATGTGAAGTCCATATGGACTCCACATTGGATGCAGACGTGGTAAAAAAATAGACAAACACAGGTGACATAAGTTTTCCATTTCACATGATAAGATGGTAAATTTCATGTGGTAAATGGAATTGAACGAAAACGAGAATACTTCAAAACAACTGAAAATACCACAGATGTAAATAAATTATAATCTATGTCGATATTAATTTCTCAACCGCGCCGTAATTGATAATCAAAATGGTGGAAAGTGTCCCTTTCAATTAAGGTTACATATTTGATCATTCGATCATTAAACAATAGAGGGTCAAAATATTTGTGTTCACGCTCATGCCCACTTGTCGTTTAGAATTACACACAAAGAACAAACAAAAGGCTTTTGCAATACACGAAATGATATATATTTATATCCAGTGGCGGATTAACCCATAAGCGCAAGAGGCGCGCGCTTGGGGCCTCCAGATCTAAGGGGCCTCAAAAATAGCATCAATTGTATAAACCCTTATAGTTTAATTTCAGTTTTCAATATTCATTATTATTTTACGAAGAGTTTTGCAACACTTTTATGTAAATCGAAAAACAGAGCTTCCAAAATGTATTGCGCCTGGGGCCTCCAAAATGCTCAATCCGCCGCCGTTGATATTATTCAAGAATGTTCAATTTAACTAAAACAAAAGAACCAAGCCTCAAGCATCGATTTTTGAGCCGACAGACTTTCTTATATTTTTTTAACACACACCTCTTTTTACACAGTAGATACTAGCGGTGTGGTGGGACGGAGGCGCTTGGGGTCGGCGCTCCTAAACTTTTTTCTAGACTTTTGGAAATTTAGCGATAAATGTTTATTTGTAACTATGTATTGGAAGAACGTTTTGTTAAAAACTTGGAGAAATTAGATCACATAATTACACATAAAAACAGTAGTTATTCAAAGTAGAATTATTAACCCTTTGCAGTCTTTAATTTAAATATGTTTTCACATCAATTCGTCTTTAATTAATTTATTATCGTATAATTATAATAAAAAACATTTTGAATGTTTCAGTATAGCAAAATTTATCTTGCGCACAATGCGTATTGGTAATATTTGGATGAAAAAAATATTATTAAAAAAATCAGTAAATAAAAAAACATTGCCAAATCTGTAATGTCGAGTCCAGCTCGACATAGGACTTCTAAGAGTTAAGGGTGCAATAAACAATTGGTTGTCCTTTGATACGATTGTCTATTAGTATCGTTTATTTGTAAGAGATATTAAACATTTTAATAATAGTAAATTTGGTGCGCTTTGTTCATATTGTGTATCTTAATTTGTAATATTTTTATGAGCGAATCATTACAAATGTTTTTTTTAATATAATGCTTATTTACCAAGTATTGACAGTGAACACCTTAAAAGTGATAAAACACAACATATCAAGACTTTTTTAAACCATGTCCGCTCCCAATGTGGAGCATATGGACTCCTAATGGAGTTTATCTCAACAGAAGTCTTTCTACGAGAACTGCTTGTTACTCAGTTGCTCAACCTCTCTTTTTCCAGAGAGAGTATGGGTAGAAGGATAGGGCTACGACAAGACTAGTGATAAGCTAATCGCTCTCGATAGGCCCGTTCATAGGATAGGATGCGTGGGAGGGGGAAATTCAAGACATCACATACATCCATGCCTTCGGACAGAAATTCATAAATCGATTTAAAAATCAATTTATGAAGCTGCCCGTACTGGGATTCGAACCCGTGACCTCCGTAGCGGTAGCCAACGACGTTGACCACTCGACCACACAGGTGGTGGTCTAGATCAAGACTAGAGTTGTTATTATAAAAGCTCAAATTTATCCGAAGTATTGTTTAGTTAATTATCAACTTCTGCCAGTATAATTAGATATTACCATAGACTCTACAAGTATCAACACAGATTCTAAAACTATCGCAGTCGCTTTTTGTGTGCGAATAAAAAAATGAGGTAATATTGATAACTTGCGATTTATCTCTAGTCAGTATCTCGAAATGGGCGACTCACGCACCAGTATAATTGTTAGGTAAGTATCTGTTGGGAATTATTTATCGTTGAACCTTAGTGCTCTAACAACCAGTCAGCCTTGAAGCCGGTTTCGGTTTTGTGAGCATGGCAGTGTAACAACGCCTGACATAGACATTGGCCATTGAAGTAAATTCTAATACAATTTATTACACCCGAATGTCAAAGGTTTTTTAATGGCAACACCTCAAAATGAATAATAAAAAAAAACATTAAGATAGAGATAGCCGAGTTCGCAGTGCTGTGGTCAACGTTGTTGGATTTCTTGAACGATCTCACGGGTTTGAATCTCAGTCCTAACAACATTTTTTTTTTCATTAGATGTGTGTGATGTATAAAAATTTATTCAAATCCTAAATAACTAAGCGTAACGAGAGCGATTATCGCTAGTACTGTCCTAGCCCTATATTTATATCACTACCAGTGACAGATTACTTTATAAGCAAGTGGCCTCCAAATCTTTGGGGCTTAAAAATGTCGTTATTTATTTTAATTTTTTGTTCAGATTTTTTATATTTGTACTATTTTACTTGGAATTTTCCGACGTTTTTATGTTGTCTCTAAAACAGGGCCTCCAAATTTTATTGCTCCTGGGGTCTCTCATGTGCTTAATCCGCCACTGATCACTATTCTTTTCCAAAAAAAAAGGAATGTTTGAACAATTGCTGATTTCAACTGAAAGTTCAATGTTGAGTTCTATTGACTCGTGATCCGCCGTGACATATCCCTCAAAAACAAGAACGGTTTGCTGACAACTATTCTTGTCCAACCACCGTACTCTGACGCCACTATAATAAGGTGAAAAAAATATGAAAATATTTTTGTTGTAATCCCGTTCGCCGTCAATACTTGGCGAAGAGTTTGACAAGCAGTTTTCGTCGAATAACTTTTGTTAAGAAGCGTCCATTAGGAGGCTATACGCACCACATTGGGAGTGGATATGGATTAAAAAATATAATATAAACACGATTAACGCTTTTTCATTCTGTTCCGCAATCTTAATTAGTTTCATAAAAAAGAAATATTTTGAGAAACGCTGTTATTTTTAAGTTATTTTTTTTTAAATGTAAGAACCGGGAAGTGGTTAAATGAAACGAATAGGCAAAGCCTAAATTACTTGCATAATACTTTATGTAATATTATTTTTTTGTCGATATTTTTATTTTCTTTTAAAGTTTAATTTTGCAATAATTTTAGTCGTTGTAAAATCAAAACTTTTAAGAATGATAACCTTAAGAAGATTTTTTTTTCATTATTATTTTAATAATAATTGTACATTTCATAACTTTCTGGACTTGGCAAACGAAATATGTATAATATATTTTATTTATAGTAATTAATCACTTGAATACCAAGCGGACACAGGTATCCGGAACATATGCAACAGAACACGGATGTCTAAGACATTTTAAAAACCAAATACTTGGTATTCTAATAGAATATAAGCAATATTTTGATGAATATGTGTAGCGCTATTTATACTGAGTCAATATAGCTTTTTAAAATATCGAATTCAAGTGTATATAAGACAAAATTGTTTTTCTCAAAAACACGCAGTATCTCTGGAACATATTAATGATTTATTTGCGCGGTATTCAAACGGTTAAAGGAAGTATTTTGTGAACACAGATTAACGATTGGCTCATATTGACTAGTCTGTATTAATGTCCTCTATGACTTACTGTAGTAAGAGCTTTTCTCTAGCGATAATACAGATCTGGGTTCTAATGTCATATTAGGATGTTTTCAATTTAAATTTGAGATCTAAAGCATTGGTGTTTGCGATGTCTCCTTGAGTGACTTGTAAAATTTCTTAACAAGTTTGTCTCGTACGACTGTCTAATTTCAAAATCCTTAGCTTGCATGTCAAAAAATATTTTTTAAATAATACAATACAAATTGAAATACTTGTAGGATTTTAAATTGTAATTTAAAAACTCAGTAAGAGTTAAACGAGACAGTGACAATGAGATAGCCACTGTGACTGATGACTGTAATGTCTTGAATTCATACCTCTCATCCATTCTATCCTATAAACGAGACGTGCGAGAGCGATTAGATTATCACTATTCCTGTCCTAGCTCTATCCTTCTATTCCAACTCTCTTAAGAAAAAAAGAGGTTGAGCAAATGAGTAACAGGCAGTGATCGCAGAAACACTTATGTTGAGATATACTCAGGGGTGGGCTGGAGGTGGCATGGAGAAGCTCGCGCGAGCCCCTTGTTAATTTAAGAGAAAACAATATTATCAGATCAAATTATCATATAACTGCAATTTCTGACTTATATATAATCTACGACAGCTTTAATATACACAATATTACATTTTTAGCCATTTAGATTGATAAGTTTACGGTAAATTGCATACTGTTACATATTATAAATGTATTAAGTAACAACCGAGTGCTTATTTAAGTATTGCATATAACTGCATATGAGCGATAAAAAAATTCACTCCTTCCCCAGAACATCGAGAATTGCTTTGAGATTAAGCGAGCCCACTGTTAGCGTATAGGCAGCCCATCGCTGGATATACCCTATAAGGCTATAAATGTTTGAATAATTTGGCTGACAGCAAGTTTTCGTTGACAAAAAATACCGCTTTAATATTCCATAGTTAATAATATGCAAATGGTCTGAAATGAGTGAGATTCGTATTTGGTAAAAAATATCATCGCGTAAACAGCTGTCACTGAAATGTAGCCAACGACATCCCGTTGATTGGTGACCATCGTGCCAGCATAAGAAGCCAAGGTTCCCGAGTTCTAGCCCTGGCATTGTTATTTTTTTTTTGTTTTAATTTACAATGCCTGTATCGAAAAACCACCGTGAAAACTGAAAAATTACCTTCCTTTAGTAAAAAATGGGTCGAAGATAATTTGTAATTAATTATTCGATGCGTGATATTTAAAAAAGGTTGATAATATTATTCTCAAATGACGTAAAAAAACCCGTGGAATGAAGTACCTGTACATGAAAAAATCTTTTGTAAAACACAGACACGTTCAACAGTAATTGAATACAGACACGATAAACAATAAAGAAGTAGGTACATAGTTGAAGAAATAACGTTTTCATTTAATATTTAAATCACTTATTTCAGTCAAAAAAATATTACCCTCCTCCGCCCACCACTGCTATTCAATCCGTTAGCAACTAACTGCACAAGGTTCGAATGTCAGTACGGAGAGTTTTACAAATTGATTTTTCAATCGATTTATGAATTTCTGTTCAAAGGCATGGATGTTTGTGATGCTTTGAATTCCCTCCTTCCGCCCATAGTCTCCTTAAAAAACCGGGCATAGCGAAAACGATAAGCTAACCACTAGTCCTGTCATAGCCCTATCGTTCCGTTCATATTTTTTTTGGTAACAAAGAGAAGTTGAACTACTGAGTAACAAGCAGCTCTCGTAACGGACAGTTTCATGAATTGATTTTTCAATCGAATTATAATTTTCTAATTTAGAATTATTTTCATTATGTACACTTCCATAAAATTGTTGATCGAACACGACCCGGGTTTCGCCTCTCGGCATCTTCCGGTACTACTCAGTGCGCGAATGCACTCGAACTGACAGTTCAATCAGTTCGGAAGTATACATAATGAAAATAATTCTAAATTAACGTTGAATTTCCATCAAGCACCTTCAGTCGAAATTTTAAATTATAAATTTCTGTTCGGAAGCATGGTTGTTTGTGATGCTTTGAATTCCCCCTTCCAACCATCGTATCCTTTATAAAAAGGGTGTAGAGAGAGAGATTAGTCAACCACTAGTCTAGTCCTGTTCTACCCCTATTCTTATATTACTATTCTTTTTGGTATCAAAGATAAGTTGAACAACTGAGTAACAAGCAACTCTCGTAGAAACACTTATGTTGAGATAAACTCCATAAAGAGTCCATATGCTCCAGTGGACATGGTAAAAAAAAAAGAAAAATTACGTATGCCAATTGATAAATTCTTTAAACATATTACGCAACTTCCTGTTAATAAAAAAACAACGATAAATTTTAGTAGAATTCATAAATTCTTTCATATTATCATTATACCATTTTTTGTTCACACAACTTGACCATGAAAAATAACAAATTATTGACAGGTATGAGATTGCGGCTAGCCTAAATTTAAATGGCGACCTCTATTTTTACTTTACATAAATAAAATGCGCTTATTGATTTGTTTTTCTTATTATTATTTCGATACGTGAGATTTGTTTGCCACAGATAACATGAAAAACGTGTTTTTTTCACTATTTGACAACGCTCGTATTTTCCGCCGTACAAAGATAATATTATATCTTGGCCGATATGGCGTACGATTCTACATCTATCTAATTAGACCGCTGCAGCATACGTGCAACATAAAAAGTGCAACCAGAATGGCATGCCAAAGTGTGCTAACTCTGTAATTGTAATTTTGAAAAAAAAACCCTCGACTCACTTATTTCAGTCAAATTTAAACTTTAAAAAATGCTCCAAATATAACAGGAAAAAAACTTTGTATTCGACACAAAAATCTGTCATTTTGAATCAAAAACCGATTGTGTTCAGCAGCGGGATTTGTCAAATAATAAATGAGTTTATTCTCCTTAGACAGTTGCGACCTAATTTTTGATACATATTTTTATTAACTGATAAGTAACATCTATTAGTAACATATATTCATGTTGGTATCTTTATTCTGTGGTACATATTTATTTTATTTTGTTGTGAAAAAGAAATTAAAATTAAATAGTTAACTGGCAAAACCGGACATGTTGTTGTTATAATCATTGAGAATTATGTAACAAAAAATACGATTTCAAACTATATTATTTTGTATAAGTTCCTCTAAGAAATAACGAAAAAAAGGTATAAAAATTAAACATAGCTGAGTATTAAGACCCACAATAATTTTAAAGCTGCAGTTAATAGTTCAAAGAATAGAATAGGTGAGAGGGAGGAATTCAAGACATCACATCCTATCCTATGAACGGGGCGTACTGAGAGCGATTAGCTCGATAGAGGATTCTTTTGATACAAGCAATCATAAATATGTCAACGAGATTTAAATATTAAAATTTATGTATACATGGAATAAATATTTGTAAAATATAGTTGTTTTTTTTTAACCAATGAATATGTAAATAATTAATAAATGTTAGTTTCGTATAATCAATCAAATAATTAACACTTTAACTGGTAATATGTAAATTATTAAATAATCACAAGGGTTTTTCGATGATGAATCACTTTGCTGTCATCGATTTCGTTAATATGGTATGTTAATTGATTGTTTAGATTTTAATGACGGCATTGCTATTTGACATTGGGAATTTATCTAATAAAAATAACCTGTTTATCATTTGAAACAGTTTATACATCATTAAGTGTCGCAATATTTTATATATTTTAATAATTTATTCGATAATAGTTAAACGATAGTTTTGCTTATGAAAAAACATAGGAAATATTACTTAACCTTATATAATATAATATCAAGCCTAATTTACAATCTTCCTCACATAAACTCAAAACAATTGATATCGTATCGATTAAATAGAACATTCATTTAAAATAATCGACGTTTATTTGTTTTAGTATTTTTCTCCACCACAACTGTATCGAATTACTATTTGCCATTGCTTCAAAGTTGACGACGGTGGTTATTTTTTAAGTTTAATAATGTTTTTTACTCAATGGAATAAGTCTCTAAAATATCTATAAAATATAACGAGAGATAACTCTTTATATTTTTGTATAATAATAACTTTTTGGCGCTCTCTCATATTTAACAATCGCTGTTTTTTTTCTTCCGTTCTACGATCAAGTATTCGAATGCTTCAACAGATGTCTAAACGCACTTACTCCTACCGTTTATCTTACCAATACGCGGGAGAGCGATCCGTTGATTTACAGATCACTCCTAACAAACTAAGCTTAAAATTTATTTATGGTTACTGTTCTCCTTTCTTAAGTAATATACTCATTATTATTACTCGAGTTAAACTATTATAGATACCAGGTAACGATACTGCCCGTCAAAATTCACCCAACTCACGCCCACACACATTACCTCTCTGTATCTTGTACGCAAGTGCTGTGTTGTGCGTTACAAACAAACACACATAAATTATATCAAGACAAATTTAAAATGTACAGTGGAACCCCCAATTACACTACCCCGAATTACGCGCCGGCTTGAAATATTCGCATTCCATTGCCGTTACTAAGAGACGGTCGTCTGTGCTTCGCATACAGTTTTTTTTGTAAAACTAAGGGAAATCTTAGTTTTGCGTTTTCCGCGGAAAAAATCAAATCCCTTATTTTGTATGACATTCACACCCCCAATTACACGGTCCCGAATATAGTGTAAATGGGGGTTTTACTGTATCACAATAAAATGCTTCTCGCTGACTGCAATA
Organism: Himalopsyche tibetana; assembly: GCA_030503985.1. Taxonomy (NCBI): domain Eukaryota; kingdom Metazoa; phylum Arthropoda; class Insecta; order Trichoptera; family Rhyacophilidae; genus Himalopsyche; species Himalopsyche tibetana. The sequence continues at coordinate 3,681,902 of JAPJYX010000011.1, read as the reverse complement.
AAAATGGACTAATTATTTTATTATATACATTATCATTCAATATCGGAGATTTAGTTCATTATTATTACAAAGTGACTTCAAGCAAATCGTTGTATACATTCTTAGAAATTGATTTATGAACTTTATTAATAAAAAAATGAACAATGTCTGAATCATTATGCTTAACAGGTTTGATCGTTGAATTATGAGTGGCAATTCAATCTTCTGGTGTATAATTAGTCAGTTAATAATTTTTCTATGAAATCTTTTTATTATTCTGACATCTTATACATTGCGTATAAGATCGCTTTTAATAATCATTTATCGTACAAGTCAAATGTTTTTTTTGTGTGCATTGTTGATGCAGTCTTGCTAATTGCTAACCCTGAAGTGACTGTCGATTGAATGTGAGATTAGATGGGGTACAAAGTATTTTTTTTTAAACCATGTCCGCTACCAATGTGGAGCATATGGACTCCTAATGGAGTTTATCTCAACAGAAGTGTTTCTACGAGAACTGCTGGTTACTCAATTGCTCAACCTCTCTTTTTCCAAAGAGAGTAGGGGTAGAAGGATAGGGGCTAGGACAGGATTAGTGGTAAGCTAATCGCTCTCGATACGCCCCGTTAGTAGGATAGGATGGGTGAGAGGGGGGAATTCAAAACATCACATATACCCATGCCTTTGAACATAAATTCATAAATCGATTGAAAAATCAATTCATAAAAACTGTCCGTACCGGGATTTGAACCCGGGCCCTCCGTAGCCGAAGCCAACAACGTTGACCACTCGACCACACAGGCGGCTAAGTATATCGCATGCCTAATAACATACAGGCGTATCTTTGTAGATGTTAACAGTTTTACTGAAATTTACACACTTAAGGACATTGATTGTTGATAAAATCTTGATACGCCCATATATTGTTAAGCATATGATATGGTTAAGTGTTAGTTTTTTTATTTACTTTTTACAATTTTCTGTTGAGTGATAAATTTAATATTAATACGTGATAAAATGATATTTTACATTTTTTAATTTTCTTAGGTTAGTAAAAATATTATGAATACAATATTTATGTATATTATCTAAAAATAGACAAGGCATTGAATATTTTGTCGAGACTTGATCCCCAAACCTTTCTGATGGCTAAGGTTAGTATATTCATTTGTGCGGTCAAGTGTTTAAATAGGCAATTTCCTACATCAATGCTTCAATCAACGTACGGATTTATGCTCACAGCATAGATTTTTGTGATTTTGCCATCATATCTCACTTTTAAAAACATGGCATCTAGACTCTAGATAATGTGGCTTAATATCTATTAAATAAAAGACAAGCATTTTTTTTTAATTAAAATCTTTATTCAAAAGCACTGCTTGTTTGCGGGTTATTTTTTAAATAAAATGAATAAGCCTTCTATATTATAGTAATAAGCTATGAAATATAATTAATTCATTTTAAATAGTGCCGACTATACTATTAGAATTCATTAATTATTGTTTGCTATTAAAACATGGAAATTATATTTCTATTATATAACCGATAGCATCATTCTTGACTTTTGTCTAAATAAACAATAATAATAACATAATATATTTAACGCATTTCGTAATATATAATTATATTTTTTAAGTATTTAGTCCAGTGGGTGGCAACTTTTTTACTTATACAGTTGTGTCCAATTGATGCCGTATGGCAAGGGTTAGCAACCTGCAGCCGCAAGGTTCTCTAAATTAAAATATTTGTCTACACATGTCGTTACAGTGGAACGACGTATGACCCAAGTGAGGCTCGCACTAACCACACGAAAAATATTTGGCACTTTTACAACAAAGGGTTGCCAACCCTTGCCGTATGACTATGATTGACTCCGACCACTGACATAAATATACAATGTGTTCCATACCTATCGTCTTTTTCATTAGTCAGACAACTCCGATTAATCTATATTTGAGTATAATATGTATTTGTGTATAAAATTTAAAGGTAACTAAAAAAATGCTAATGCCATTAAATTTCCAAATAATTCTAAAAAAATATATTTATTTTCAAACGTGCTGCGGGTTGTGCATCTCTTTTGTAGATCGACATGCTAACCGTTTTATTTCGATTTCATAAAATGTTGAGAAATCCTACTCTCCATTTTGACTTTCAAACAGCGATAAAATAAAGCCTAGACATTATGTTTTGCCATTGTTTAGATTCGCGTATACTCGCGTTACTACATATTTATAAATCGAAAGTAACACTTTAACAAGGGCGTTTTAAAATTATCACAATGAAATAATTGATTTTATCAATTATAATAAATAGCTGCACGAATAGCGTTGTATCCAGTAGTAAATAGACTTATTGTAATATTTTATTACCGCATATTTTTCGTATTTGCATAATATTGCAACAAATAAAATGGCTGCACGCGCCATTACTGTCATTGGAGTTCTTACTAGTTTACATACAAGAGAAGAAAACTAAATTGTATTAATTTTGAAAATTCAAAAAACGTTAAATTTTACGTTTCTTAGCATAAATTCATGAGTTCGTGTAAGCATTATTTTTAATATGAAAGGAAGAAGAACTTCAAATATATTTTACATTAATTAATAGTAGAAAATCTCTTATAGCATTTGTTTAATTTTGTAATGTGTCTACTGTCAATGTTTGTTGCAAGACATATAACAATGCAGGTGATAAGCAAAATCTTTATAATTTGGACAATGTTGAATTAGTACAAAAAAGTGTTAAATTATTCTTTTAACCTAACTCCAGTTACAGAAAAACAGATACGTACAAAACAAGTTAACTTATATTTGAAGCGTTCAAATTCTTTACTTCTTACTTGTTTTATCACTAACCTTTGAGATACAGAGAAATAATATACATAGTATATACAAAAAAAACAAATAAGCTTTGCTTTGCCTTTGAGTTTCTGTTTTGATAGAACTGGATGAATTTATTTGTAAATTTTTGAGACACTTGTCAGAACTTTTCAGAATAATTTTGCTTTTTGCTTGCTTTTTACTAGTAAATAATTATTTATAAATAAAAAAGGAAACAATAGTTTATGATTTAGACAATTAGTAAATTATATGCTCAATTGTCAATCTAAATATTTCATTTATAATTAATAATGTGACTAGTTGTGTCGACTGAAAATAGACTCAATACTACCACAAAATAGTTGATTTTTTGAGCCACACGGGACACGGTTTTCTGTCATTTGGACGTTTGTAATTATTATTTTACAAAAGGATAAAGAATCTAACAAAAGATAATCCGTGTCAGAATAAAATATTATTAAGCCTAACCAGATATAATCACGTACAATATTTATGTCACTAAAATGCTGACGCTTCTATCAACCGACATCTCAAATAAGTGTAACTTCTCCAATGTATTTGAATTTCGAAACGTCATAAGAGATTCTGAATGATAATTAATTAAAGCCAATAAAATTTTATTAGGCAGTTGACCATAAACAATAAGCATCGCTCCACCGACATATCATATTCATCTGTCAATATTTTAACGAAAATACAAATCAAATTTTATTTTGGTCACAAGCTCGTAATTACAAAAGCTTGTGTTGAACCCAAAACTAAGTAATTAAAATTTAGGAATGGCAGGTCGCAATTGAGTTCAGTTCTTATGAAAGTTTATTTATTGTATTGGCATTTACTTGGTAGACATGATAGATATAATCAAGCCAATGACATCCTAAATGACCATTTAAATATCAATCAATAACCGTTGATAAAGCCCTTACAAGACGCTAATGTAACTTATTATAAACAATCACTTAATATTTAAATTTAAACTAATTTTCTTTGAATAACACCATCTTTTTAAACGTTTCAAAATACACTAAAGTTAATTTATTGAATATGTATAATATGATATTTTGAAATATAAATAAGGAATGGATAACAAGATTTACTGTGTACCTCTCTTAAGCCAGTATATATTATATGTATGTTTAAACATAATTCTGATGAAGGCATATGTCAAAATAACTATCAACCGCGTAAAAAATATTTGTAGGACTCAAATACTTTGTTATTTTTTCACCTTATTTATGAGAATTGTTGAAAACATTTATTTGCCGGTCGCGCATATTGTCAGGTTCGAGAGGGTGTCATTAATAACATCATTTGGCACCCATTTGTATTGAATTTTATTTAGTACTACCCAGGGCCGGCGCCACCATAAAGGCGAAATAGGCAACCGCCTAAGGCGCAAACCATTAGGGGGCGCATAAATTGGAGTATTAAAATTATTTCTGCATAATTATGTACTCTAATAATCGTCGGGTACGTCGGGTTATATGACGCAGCGGGTAGCGTTGTTGGCTTCTGTGCCGGATCTTACGGGTTTGAGTCCTAGTACGAAAAGCATTTTTTAGATCGATTTCTGTTCAAATGCATGGGTGTTTGTCATGTCAAAAAATTCTTTCCCACCTTTCCGATCATTCAATAACTGGGCTTAGTGAGAGCGATTAGTTAACCACTAGTTCTGTACTAGCCTTATGCTTTTATCTCTACTACTCTCTTTGGAAAAAGAGAGGTTGAGCGAGTGAGTAACAAACAGTTCTCGTAAAAAAAATCGTTTGAGATACCTCCATTAGGAGACCATATGTTTCACATTAGAAGCTGACATGGATATATAAAAAAATGAGACGATTTGTTAAAAAGGGGGCGCGCCAATAACCGTTGCCTAGGGCGCCAAATAACCTCGCGTCAGCACTGGTACTACCCATTTCAGATCACATGATATCATTATTTTCACAAATAATCACTCCTCCAAGTGTCCAAATTCGTCAGTTGTAATCTGAAGCTTGATGGTAAAGTACCGCTAGGTACATGGCGACCGAATGAATTATGTGTATGTTATGATCCTGGTTACGTTGTTGGTGGATTTTTCAATTATAATATTGAATATCTTCGGTATGAGTGTTTGGGATATCTGTTTTCCCCGATTTGATCTCGAGTTACCATGTAGTTAGTAACGATAATGTTGAGTGACATGCAATTTATTGTGCATTAAGAAAATGAGTGTTAAATCAAATAGAAGGCATACATTTTGGTAATCAACTGTAATGATGTCTGTTTTTTTTAAAAAGAAAACAATTCCAATCTAAGTTGAGACGACAAGAAACCTTATGATTTTAAGTGGAGTCTAGCCGCAACCGCAGCAACTGTGTGGTAAATAAAGTAACTAGTAACATAATCTAGGTAGGTATATCTATCAAAAAATATTTAAAAAACCTCTTTTTGATTGTCTATTGTTCCTGCTCTGTGGAGAAAAAACAACAAACAATAATGTCTAAGTTTACTTTCAAATATCGAATTAGAATTATAAACGTCAGTATTCAAACTAGCTGTCATTAATAAAATAATAACAGTGCTGCAATATGATAACTATTATTTCATAAATGTAAAATATAATAATATCAATTGACTTCCTACGGTTACCGATTAGGTAAGTCGTAGTGAAGGACACGAAATAAATTGTAATCATTAATAAAAGTGCATTGACTTATTCAAATTGACAAAGTTACTTGACCATGGTAACCAGAAATGTATTTAAAAAAATACGCGATCAATTTCGAAAATTGAAGTCGTAAATTGTTGCTAATTCAAAGCAATGTCAACAGGTTTAACCCTCCAATATGCAACAAGCTGATATGACCGCAGATTACCTTTTTTTACAATTGAAATTATATTTCGAAAGCCGAAATTAATCTGAGGCTTTGAAAAGATAATGAAATACATATTGAATTGCGAATCTTTTATAATTATTCAATATAGCTTGCTGTTGAGAGGAGATAAATCGTTATGTTCTGGCATAAGTTGGTAACCGATTGATAGCAAACACAAATGAAAAGCGTTGGAGCACCTGTAACAGTTTTATGTCCTTTAAAATACGTTTATCGGCGGTCACTCGAAGGAAAAGTACGAAACAGTACGAAAAGCATTTTTGTTTAAAGGCATGGGTGTTTGTTATATCTAAAATTTTCCCACCTACTTTTCCAATCCTAAAGTTATCGGAGCAAAATGAGAGAATTAGCTTACTACTTATCCTATCCTATCCTTGTATTTATATTCTTACTCTATTAAAAAAAGAGAGGTTTAGAAAATCAGTCTCATAAAAAAACTTATGTTGAGAAACTTTCATTAGCATGCCATATATATACTCTGCTCTACGTTGGGAACGAACATGGATTAGAAAAAAGCTTGACAAGAAGTGAGTTCCGTCACCTCAAATGCTCTGATTATAAATAACTTATAATACGAATACTGTTAAGAAATAGTCATTCTTGGGTTAACGACAAAGCTCGAAGGAATCTGGTCAATATTTTACCATTTAACTGGTCCATCAAGATAAATTTTTACCACTCCCACATTGAAATTCATTACCATTAAATTGTGAACACATTAAGGCTAAATTTTCATTTGAGTAAACAAATATATTAATAACAAATTAAATTAATTTCGAAAAAATAATTTCATTGAGTATGTTTTAATAATTATCAAAAATATCCGGTTATAACGACTAAGGTTGAAAAGTGTAGTAAAGTAATTAATGATATTAATAAACGTATAATATGCAAATCATACAACTTTATCGAGATAAAAAAGTACTAAATAAAAAACAAATTATAAATACCAAATTGTTATGCATAAATTATAAGACGATCGTCATAGCAACAAAAATGGTTAATTAAACACTTCATTATCAAGCCGTAACGGTCTCGTGTGAAATTGCAATTAACGGAGTTACAAGGTTTCGTTTGTAGTCCAATAATAGTAGAATAGTAAGGTGATCTTGATGATTATTATAGCAAATTCATACAAACATATTCGGTAGCCTAGCAAACAGGTGACTGAATTTTCTGGTCGGATAAAATTTTACTAAATCATGATTTGAGATATTTTATTGTGTGTTCCGATGCAATGTCCAAGATCCAATATGAGGAGAGAGAGGCTTTTCTCTTCAAGCAATACATCTAATTCCTTACACTGGCAATACCAATCCCTGCTCTCCCCGCTCCTTCTTCTTTACCCACGCCACCCAGGGGACGCCATCTTTTCTTAATTATTGGCGCGTTTTTTGACAAGCATACATCAAAATCTAATAAAAGTATCTTAATAAAAGCATATCAAGCGAAGCCCTTTTACAAAAAAAAAACATTTTCAGTCGTTCAATCTCTCTTTTTCGGATAGATTAATAACAATATAACAATGTGGCTTAGACAGGACTAGAAGTTAGCAATTGGATCTCGCTATGTTGCGTTTTTGGAATGGAATGAATTTGAGGACATTTTAGACATTAAAAAATAAAGCCTTCGTAAATAAATGTGCCTTTGAACAGAAATCATAAATCGATTGAAAAATCAATTTATAAAACTGTCCGTACCGGGATTTGAACCCGGGCCCTCCGTAGCGGTAGCCAACAACGTTGACCACTCGACCACATGGATGTATGTGATGTCTTGAATTCCCCCCTCTCACCCATCCTATCCTATGAACGGGGCGTATCGAGAGCGATTAGCTTACCACTAATCCTGTCCTAGCCCTATCCTTCTGTCCCTACTCTCTTTGGAAAAAGAGAGGTTGAGCAACTGAGTAACAAGCAGTTCTCGTAGAAACACTTCTGTTGAGATAAACTCCATTAGGAGTCCATATGCTCCACATTGGGAGCGGACATGGTTTAAAAAAAAAAAAAAAAAAATGTAGTATGTTGTTTTAAAAGTCTTTGCGCATTTTACGCATAGCCTTAATTAACTAATCGTTTAATTAATGAAGCTTTTGATCATAAAGATGTTCACGTTTAGTTTGCTAAAAGTGAACATATGTATGACCAACAGCTTCATTAAACGATTAATTCAATATGTTCTACCTAAGTGAACAGTGGTGTGTGACCAATTTCATCTTCAACAATAATACTGTCCTTGGCATAGAATTTTAAAAAAAACTAATAAATACTGTTTGAACAAGCCGCCATTATCAATTGATTTGACGAGAATATCATTGACAGTAATTAAACCAATTCAACTCTTTAGTTACAAGATATGACTCTTATTAAAAAAACAATACTGCATAGCCAAGCCCAGTTGATACTTTTATTAAAGTAATAAAAACAATTATGGTCAATGCAATTTTAATATTATCTTGGTATTGCCGTTAATTGGTCATTATTAAATCTAATTAAACGACTTGTATTGTATAAATTATAAAGATGACGCGTATTTGTCAGCATGGATTACTTTAATTAATAATTCTGTTTTTTTACTACAACAATACATTATGGCAGCGATTTCCAACCTGGGAGGCGCGGACTATTGCAAAGGGAGGCGCGAACAGCCTAAAATATTTATTTACCCTTTAAAACTTGTCTATATTACTATATGAAATAAAGGATGTGGAGGCGTGAAGATATGTTTTTTCTTTGAAGGGAGGCGCAGTAGTATAAAGGTTGGAAACCACTGCCTTATGGTATATCTGTACACCGTAAAACGCTAGATCACAATGTAAAATAGAAAAAAAAATTTAGCAACTAATAAATAGAAAACTGGAAACATTAAACTTAATAACAATCTGAAAAAATCAACATGGAAAGAATGACGTTTCTAGAGAGATTGTACTCCTATGCAAAAAATACGAAATTCCTCCTCCGATTTATTGAATTTCCTCGACGACATTAATTTAACTACGCCTTCATACTTTCAACACCAATAATAAAAACATCACGAAAGACATCATGTACAGTGGAATTTCGAACTGCCGTTCTTGCATTCTTTGTTTTTCCGTTTGGAACGTTTATTTTTCATATACTCATTTTTACAACCATTACAACAGGTTAAATAATCCCACATAAATCGTTCCTCGATCTCACATCTAAATAGTATGGTCCCATCACAAATATTATCCCGATTGACCGTTTTTGTTAAATATGTATGTCTCATTTTGCTTATAAAGTCGGTATTGTTTCACACCTCGTTCCGCGTTCTCTCCAAACCAAAATGCACATATGAAGAAAAACATCCCAAAACAGTTACAAACATGCGTCTAATTTTTGTCTAAGTACGGTAATTAATATAAGATGTTCTTATTATATCACGTTTGTAATCAAAAATGATATCATAAACAACCGTATTGATTTCACGAAAAAACAATAGTGTTTTTATTATAAACATAATTAATCAAAATTAAACTATCACCGCTGAATTTTGATATACATAAGTAATTAATTTCTTTTATTCATAAAGATTTTCTATTTCTCACACATTTTGTTACATAAGGCATTTATTTTTTAATTCAATAAATAGGTACCGCATTTTTTTCAACAACTTAAAATTTGTTATCAAAAACTTTGAGATCAGAGATTTGTATGCTGTTTTTCCAGATGTTTCTATTGACATCGCAATTCGCAATAAATGTATCGTTTAAATATAATTTTAAAACTCTAAAACGATTTCTTATTCGTTTGTTTTACTCTATTGTAGAAGTATTTTGATGAAAACTTGGCGGTATCTCAAATAATGATTTTGAATTATTTGAATGGATTTGTAAAATATAAATATTGTAGTATTTTCGTAACGAATTGATTATTATCAATGTTGAAGTCGATATCAAACATATACATATAATTTTATTGTTTCAAGCATCCACGGCGACATATATTTGCATAAACCTTACTTATTTTTTCTTTTCATGTATGAATTAATAAAGTTTATTATCCCAATAATTACATACATCAACTATATAAATATATTTGCCGATTATTATCAACATGTCAAATACAATGTCTGTCGTAGAATCGGTTACAAGAAACCTTTGATTACATTAATTTATTAGCGTTAAATTCATTCAATTAATTCAATATGTAACACTCTGATTTATCACTATTTTATTCACCACGGCCAGTCTATTTTTTTACACTCCATAATACACAAAGAAAATAAATTCGTGACTCGGAAACGGAAATATAATAATATGAACTATAAGACCTTACTATTGAAATTTATTGATCTCAACAATTATTAAATAACAATGTTATACCTTGTTTTATTGAGAAATTATGCATTTAATTGTATAAATCGCTTAACTAGTACAAACTCCTAACACGATATATTTGCGTTATTACATAGATTATAGATTTAAATGTGTAATATAAACTAAGTCTTAAACGTGCTTGTAACAAGGTGATAAATGATAAATTATAATGCTTGATATATAACATAACATTTCAAGATTCAATGAAGCAATATTTCAGTAAGATATGTTATCTTGACAATACAAATGAGCGTCTCTCAATTATAGGGTGTTTTTTGGAGGTTTGTTGTTCGAATCAGCAATACATTTTCTTGTGATAGCCAATTTGACATATCTTTTTATAGTTTTTGGCTTGTTGAATCATTGATCCATATTTTTTAAAAATGACGCCAGCCAAAATGATAGTCAATTAAGAGCTTTTGCTTACTATTTTTTTTGTTAAATTTCATACATGTGAAAGGGCTGAGGTTTTAAAAAAACGGCGCAATACACCATGTGCGCGAGCTACAATCAATTAATTGAAAAAAAACATTCGGTAAGCGCATAATTTCGAGTAATGGACCTGTGAATTGGCCTCTATGACCATGTGATTTAACACTTTTGGATTGTTTTCTGTAGAGATATATGAAATCGTTAGTCTACGATACAGAGACGATAGAATGCATGGAAGCCAACATTCACTTCGCTATTGCCAACATACGGTTCCAGCCGCTGTAAATGGTCGAAAATTGGATTTCCAAATTACGCTTTCTTTCTGACAACCATGGAGCCAATATTACCGAAACCTTTTTTAAACACTAATAACATAACACTGTCTAATAAAGGAAATACCGTGGCCAGTTGGACGAATTTTGTGTTTTATTTCGTTTAAATGTTCTTTATCTCTAAAAAACACTTTTTGCATTCAGTAGCGGAACACTTATATTATAATGGTTTACATTCAGTCTTGTCCTTTTTTGACGCTACAGTCTGGAGAGATCCTTGACCGCGTCAATTAAGATTTTCCATTGAGTCCGATCCTCCATCTTCTTCTTAATTTCTACGCCAGTCGCGGGCTTCATCTTCCCTTGGGATTGTGAAATGTGAGACGTTTTGAAGAATTACTTTCATCCATGAGTGCTATGTGTCCGTGCCAGCGTAGGCGTTGAGTTATAACGAATTTGACAATGTCTGGCTCAAAAATCTTTCGCAGGATCTTTCGCTCGAACACTTCTTCAGCTAGCTTCCCAAAGAAATCCCAAATTTATTTGGTGTGTATTTTTACGCCAGTATTGTAAGCATTGATACAATATTTTCTAAAACACTTTTTATTTTTCTTTGTTACAGAACCTCAGGCATTGAAGACACCCCCAACACAGCAACATGGCGGTCGGGTTGAGAAACAAACTGGCTGAGAAGCTCAGATCCTTCTACACAGCCTATGTATTGGGTATTGTTTCAATAGGATATATCCTCGGAGAGTTGGGACATTATCTCATAGGTCAGTAAAATTTTCTTTTTGGTTTGCCGGCAGTTACAAAAAACGATATTGTGGCCTAATTTCTTAACTATTCAGTAATTGACATCCTGCTATTTTTATAAACATAATATTTTTACCGCATCTAGTTTACAACGCAAAGATAATTAATTCATTTAACTATCCATGCGTAGAATCTTTCATTTCATTGTGAGAGACTGAGAGCTGGAAACAAGCTAGAGCACAATTCTTCAATTAAGATGAAGAAGAAGAGTACGAGATTTTTAGAATACTCGCTACGTATTCTCTAAATCTGGACATATAACAGGGTGCTTTGTCGAGTCGTCAACGTTGAGACTTTGGTTGTGGTGTTTGTGGGTTTGATATTTAAAAAAATGTAATTTTCAATCTCTTTATAGATTCTTTTCGAACAGATATAATTGAACTGTAATCGTGTTTTCAACACTTTTTGGCTTTCTTTCACGTGATTGCGGGATCAATCAATTTATCAATTTGTATCCAAAGACATGAATGTGTGCAATATGTATTAACGTCCCCGCCGGGCCCTAGAGCTATTCTGAAAACGGGAAAAAGAAAGAGCGACTAACGGTTTATTAACTGCAGCCACTCTTCTGGCCGTATCCGAAGAAAATGGTTAATCGACTAACTTACAACAAGTTATCGTTGGAAAAAAAATAGCTCTGTTTAAGTGGGAGATTAAAAGTCAGTTTGGTCCACCTCGGAAGTGGACAAATTAAAAAAATGGCTGGTGGATGAAGTACTATCGAAAACAGCATATGACTTTAATTTCCGATTGCAATAATTGAGGCCTTAAAAAATTGTCACCAATCTCACTTAAGAACTTTTTCTTATATTTCTAAAAACTTTCAACATAGAAAGAATAAGAAAATCTTTAATTAAATGAAGGGCCTCTCAGAGTAAATGTAAGGTCTAGGTCATGCGATTTTTTATTTTATATTTCTAAATTATGACAGATGAAATATCACTCTTAAATAAATAAAACAATAACATATCTTAGAACATATTATAATTAACTGAAAGTGAAACACATGGCCATCTGTATGGATTTCATCAGATGCGTTGTTTTTGTTGATTGATGTTGTCATTCTAATCATCATCTAAAACCATTTTATTTTATTATGTTTTAACTAACTTGGGTCTTGGGCCTTCCAGCGTTGAATTATATATAATGGTTTCACGATGGGGAATAATTTTGTCTTTTTTTTATCTCAGGAACCACTTCAAAGGTGACATCTATAGACCTTCATTATGGAGACATTTCCTGTCAGTTCAATGCAAAGGACCTATTCACAACTGATGTGGATGTGGCATGCAATACAGCTAACAATAGTGACTCGTAAGTAAAATATGACATCAAAATTGTGTCCCTACTCCCTCTACTAAGACTGACTCCAGTCTACTAATACTGACAAAGAAATCAATTTTAATTTAATTGCCCCAATGTATTGTATCCTTCTTTCCCTACTACTCACTTTGAAGAAAAAAAAGTGAGATTGAGCGACTGAGTAACAAACAGTTCTCGTACAAAATACTTCTGTTGAGATACCTGTTGAGGACGACATATGCTCCACATGCGAGCGGACATGTATTAAAAAAATGTATTGGATAAAAGAAAAAAAATACTATAACTTGCCATGAAATTAAAATCAGTTGACTCAGTGAGAATTTAACACTTGTCACTACAGATTAAATCAGGAGAAAAGATAGCACAAAAATCTAAGCTCATATCTTGAATGTTAAATTGAAAAATAAGGACCAGGCTTTCAATCCAGAACCTGAACAGTTGTCCCTATGACTTTTCAATCAACAATTTTCACTGTTATAATCAATATTTACCATATTTTACAGGTGTCTAGAGTTGTTGCACAATGGCACACAATATTGTGAATGGAACTACAATGGACTTGGAATCGACTATCAAGTGCTGGCTGGACCAGCATACATGGCCGTCTTCACCGTAGTTGGAGTGTTCCTGGGAATTGTCGCCGACAAGTATGTTTCTTTCACTATTAAATGTTTTTCAGTAAAGGAAGTTATGCTGGCAAGCATTATTAGAGTAATATTAACCCTTTCCAAGCCCATTCCCCAATTCACAATTCACAAATCACAAATCATACTAACACACAAAAGTTTCGATGTCAAAAGCTCAAATTGATGAATATTTATTATACAGTGGTAACTTCTTAGGCAGAAATATTCGTTGATTCAAATTATTAATATTGTGATTCGTTGTTGAATAATACAAAACGGGCTGAGTGTTAATTATATGATTATGTTTTTTATTGAAAATTCCTTATTCTTTATCATTAAATTTAAGAATCTGTTCTTTTTTTACCGTATTAATATACCAGCGCATCCATTCCCATCAAGAAAGGCATGGAAATACTAAAATGAGAATACTATTACTGGGCAATGATATATTCAACACTCTCAAACATAGATTTATTGAAATTATCAGCAAAAAATAATTAAAAAGGCATTAGAAAAAGTTACCATGCAGGTATTAGATGTTTTTCAATTATTTTGTTTACTTTCCTTCAGGTACAACCGTGTACGAGTGCTGGCAGTTTGTACCCTTGTATTCTCCATAGCCATTATTTTGATGGGCTCTGTCAAGGAATACTGGCATCTGGTTGTTCTCCGTATGATTATGGCAGCAGGGTAAGGATTATGATGTTACCACCTTATCCATTGAATTGTCTTTCCAGTCTACTTTGCTTATTTTACTGTTACTGACATCTCTTAAACTTACTCTTAAGCTCGAGTAGTGCGCATTTGACTTCAATTCATAGGAGGCGCCGTTTCATAAATTAAACATGCATACAAAAAAAATATTAACTTGCAATTATTGCTGGTAGAGGACCAATGTCAACAGTTGATAAATATGAAAAAGATGGCTTTGCTGACAATTCATTCCCTTCAAAAATAACTTGTTTTTTAAAAATAATATGTCAAAAAAATACGAAACCACTACAATTGAATTATTTTGTAAGCATATATCTAATGATATTTCGCATTTAAATTAACACTTTGAAATTTAAAAATGTAAAAATACTCAAAATACAATTTCTTATAAGAATCTTGTTAGAAGTCAACTGTGAGAAAACTTAAGATTGAAAAGTAGCTTCTAGCGCAAAAAGGTTGAGCACTTTTGTATTAGTGTATGGTGGGGTTCAATACACTGCAAACGCACCATATTTTTAAGAATTCTCCAATGAATCTATTGTAATGTGTATTCTAAGAAATATCAGCTTAAAATTGATGACTTGCTTAGTCAATTCAAATGGTTTTAACAACCTAATAAATCCGCAATAACTTATGACATTAGTAAAAAAAATATTACTCAACTAATTTAAAATCAATGTTTAAAAGCATTTATTTTTACTTACGCAGCTCTCTTTAATTGACTATTTTCATGCGTACAGCACACCTACTGTGTCAGTACATTTATTGTAACGTGCACATCCTGCTGTTAGTGTATTTTATTATTATTGCTTTAAAAGAACAACTTTAAAATTTGGTAAATATTTAGAGTTTGATATTAATTTATCTACATACAATATGAATCATCAAAACATTTGCATATTAAAAATTTAATTTGACTAATTTTGAATCAATTATTTTATAGCGAGTCGGGCTGCAATCCTTTGGCGACAGGAATCCTCTCAGATATCTTCCCAGCAGAGAAACGAGCTCTCGTATTATCCATCTTCAACTGGGGAATCTATGGAGGATACGGTATTGCATTCCCTGTTGGACGATATGTTCCAGATCTCAACGCCTGGGGACTGGTGAGTCATAATAATTACAGTATAAAGATCAATTCATAAAAAATGTATTCTAGTCTAATATCCTAGTCTCCTATTTGATTCATGAGCTGTTTTTTCTAACAACTTATTTGACGTTTGTATATGGTTTTGGTTAAATTAGGTTTTAATCAATTCTTGACGGATCAAAACAGGTATCAATATTTGATAACAATAATAATAGATCTGTTCTTTTATTACCAAATATATAATAGAAGCAATGATTTCAATACTTTCGAAAACATACGTTGATATAAAATCACAACTCAATATCTCTGAAATACGCTTTGTTTCTCTGCTAAACATTTTTCACAAATGTAGATAAACAGTTTGCAAATTAGCCTAGTGGGTTTTGCTGTATTTTAAGATGAAGAATATTTTTTCAAACATACAGATAGAAGCTGTCATTATACTCAGAAAATCTTAAACTGTAAAAACATTATCATTAATGACCATTTAACACATTGATTAAATTTAATTATAGAGCTGGCGAGTTTCCTATTACGGAGCAGGAATTGTCGGAATAGTAATTGCAGCTCTGACGGCTCTGACACTAAAAGAACCTCAACGACAAGCCATCGGTGAAGAAAGTGCCGGTGGAGTTGAAACTTCTGCTGAAGATGGTGGCACCGCAAAAACTAGCAACATGTCTGCTATATGGAAAGTACTCATCCAACCTCGCATCATTCTTTTGTGCCTTGCGGCCTCAATCAGACACTGTGGTAAATAATCTTATTCTTTTTAATTTGATCAAATTCTTGTCAAGTGTACAAAAAATATTGCACAAGGGAGCCTTACACTGGAATGTTGTTAGCATTTGATTGGTTAAAATCGTCTATCTTTTTCTTAAGAAAAAATGATAAAAATTGATTATCATATTTCAGGTGGTATGTGCTTTGCATACAATGCTGATCTCTTTTACCGAGACTACTACCCTGATGTGGATCTAGGATGGTGGTTGTTTGCTGTGACTGTTGGAATTGGATCAGTCGGTGTGGTAGTTGGAGGAATTGTCTCAGACAAGTAAGATATATTGTTAATATTTATTTTCCTGTACCAAATAAATGGGCCATGTTAGATAGACAATAATTACTATATGAAAGAAAGATAATATGTTTATAAAAGAAATTTTAAAATGTTGTTAGCCTCTTTTCTTAGCTTAAATTTAAATAATATGATAGATATCAAATAAAAAATTATAACTATACGTGTAAATTTTCTATAAAGATGTCTTATTTGAATGAAGAGGCGATGCATAATGCCTTTGAAAAAAATGACATTTTTGGACATATCCATTCTATACAGAGGTTTGAGGATAGATCATAGATTTATTAAATTACTAGATTCTGCTGGATACTCAATGTTGTACACACCAGAGTGTACTGTACTGATTGCATGCACTGTAGTGTGCAGAAAATAAAATGGGATTTGGATAATGGTTGAGTTTTTATCTAGTCTAGAGTCTACGAGTCTCCATATTTTTTTTGAATACCTTATTATTTGCCCTTAATGCTAACAAGTCAGCATGTTCATCACATTCGACTGACAGTCCAAATTCTATATCTCTGAAGGATATGATCAGCTTCCTTAATCATCTAGCCACAGCATTTTGATAGTACAACATTTTGGACTATATAATAACTGACCAAACTGCAAGAGCTTGAAAGTGAAGTCAGTTCCGTATTAGTTGATACAGAAATAAGTGTCAAAACATTGGTTAAATCCATTTGCTACAATTTGCATAGAATTTGTGTGTTTTCCTGCCTTAGGAAGAATGTCCCATCGATTCTACAAAGTTTAAGTACACTTTGTAGTGTCAACTTTGTAAATTTTACCATTCATATTCTTTTTAGATTTGTCGCTAAGATGGGTGTACGGTCGCGTGTAGCAGTGCTGGCAATTTCACAGCTTATTTCAACGCTTCCAGCTTTTGGATCAGTCATCTTTGGACCACTGTGGGCCATGATCACACTTGCGATCTCATACTTTTTCGGTAAGAACATAATTTTAAATACATTTAATTTATCAAACTCTTCTTATACTTGAAGACATTCATAAAGAAAGTCGTAGAAAGATGTTTCGACAGTAAACTTTTTATAAATGAATATTCAAATAAATCTGACATATCGTTACCATACTGGTAGAAGTTGGTAAGTAACGAACTAATAGTTTCATGTAAACATCAAGTGAAAATTTTGAGCTTTAAGGTTAAAACTTCAAGCGCTGATATTTACATAGATAATTATACTATCAAAATAATGATAGATTTATCCCAATCCAACACAAATAAAATTGTAAATTGATAAGTCTGCATTGGAACGATAGTTTTACTAAGCTGCTACAAAAAATGCACTTACTGAGTTATTCCAGACAAAAAATTAATATCCAAGAATCTCATTTGGTACTTCACTTTTTCGCTATTTTGTTACTTACTAATTTCTGCCATTACGGCGACAATATATAATCCACAAATGAAAACATAATTTGCTTGATGCTGTAGTCGTAAACATTGCAAAAGATATGGAGTAAATCACTCTGAGCAATATGTAACATATTCATTCAATGCACTTTACTATCCATGGATAAGAAAAGAACTAAAATGAAAATTCACAATATGTTTGCAGTAATATTTACCAAAAACACATTTTTTTGTTTTTACTGGTGGTAGAATAGTTTTTAACCGAAATGTATACCCACTTCCACGAATGTAGCAGAGGTTATACAGTACATACTCTTCATAAAAGTACTGGTTTTGCTACCTACTTTTGAAACCTGTACTCATGTTATATTTAAATTTTTCAGCTGAAATGTGGTTCGGAATTGTGTTCGCCATTCTTGTAGAAATTGTACCATTGGGAGTACGATCCACCACCGTTGGAATCTTCCTTTTCGTTATGAACAACATCGGAGGAAACCTTCCCATCGTTGTTGAGCCCGTCTCCAAAGCCATCGGTTACCGTGAAGCCATTATGATCTTCTATGCTGGGTTTTACGGAATTAGTAAGTGTAACTAATTCTTATTTTAACTATCTCAAACTAATTTTTATCATCAAAGCATACATATTTGGTTTAATAAATTTTGCTACACTTACGACAGCAAATACTTGTTTACATCGACATTAAAAAAGTTTTCCCTCATTTAGATACAATATATACCAGTGGACGGTAGCATTGAAAATTAAAATATTTGATTGAAGCAAAAAGTTAACAAAATTTATATATTTGGTATATTTATGTCATATTTTCTGGAGACCTTACTTCCTAGTGCCTCTTTTGGACCAACCGAGTAAATCGTCAAGCAGTAATATCATCATAAGTCAGTTTATTTATATGTGCGTTTCGTTCAATTTTACATCGTTCCAACATGAACAGTCGTCATAAAATGAAAGAACTTTTCAAAGAATATGACAATCGAAGTATCCCTACGGTGATAAAGACAGGCAAGAAAAAATGAAAACCCGAAAGAAGCGGATTTGACTAAAAAAATTTAGATGTCGAGAAGAAAGTCATCAATTTTCATTTTAAAAATAACAGATGTTATTTTAGTGTTGTGAATGAATTCTCCGATCGACACTCATCAAATATCTATTCAGACACACTGAGTACGTCTATCTATTGGTTTCGAGGTATCTATTGGAGGACGAGAAAATAGAAACAATTTCTATTATATGTTTAGATGGTTTTGTATTCTGCGGAGCTCACTCTCGCATATAATTTTATCACAGCATATTAGACCCCTTTTCCTCAACCAAGTAATTCAAATTAGCTCCCACTCTCAAGTATAAATATATAACTATCGTCTTTTTATACAAAACATCAGATGAGTTAACTATTTTGTTTGATTGCAGGTTCAATCATGTTCCTATTCACAATGTTCTTAATGGATGGACCCAAACCAGCAGCTGATAAGCCAGTAGCGGGACACGATAACAATGCTTTCAGTGGAGAAGATCCCCGCGCTATCCGTCTGTCAGAAACCAGCAGACTTTAAGTTCAAAAGCCCAATCTTCATCCGTGACGCTAAATAATATTATTAAATATACATTTTCGAAGTCATTGTGTTTGAATTTTTTTATATGTGTATGCTAAGATAGATAAATATTTAAGACAATGTGGTATGAATGTTATATTTTATAAATTGTGTGTAAATGTACTTAAAATATTAGACAATTAACAGCGATCGATTAAGATAAATTAAGAAATTTCTAATGCCTGTCAAGCAGTTGACTCATGGATATTTTTGTGAATCCCTCTACGTTTAATGAATTTATTCATTACTCGTTGAAATGATGTTTTATATCATTTAACTTGTGTCACTCATCCTTGTCAATAAAACAAAATTCTAAATTTCAAAAATAAATATATATAATGATTTTATGGCGAAGCATTGGCTAAGTATTTGATAATTCTTTTACTGTCTGTGGTCAATTTTTTTACTAGATCTTTCTTTCATATAAACAGCTCATTTTGTTTTAACTCTTAAACTGTAAAGCTGCATTAAGAAACCACAACTTATTTTACAAAGCCAAGGGATAGTTTCATTAAATATAAACAAAATCAAAGTGAAGAGACTTATTTAACTCTATGGTAGATAAATTTAAAAGTGTCAAATTTAAACATTTCTGGTGCTAAGTTCTATAATAACAATACAATTTTTATGCAGAATTTTATATCATTGAAATACTTCCTGATAATCTATTACTGAAAATTTAAGGGCACAATTCCATGACATGATTTAATCAACTGTCAGTATTTGAAGACAGTAGAAAAATAAGAAAACTCCTTTAATAAGAGGCTGAATGTGATTTATAATTGTGTAAAAGTGTTTTGTATGAATAAAATATAATAATTGTACATATGAATGGTCGGTTAGAAATAACAGTGACAAAAATGATTTTGTTGCAAACCCATGAACAGCTGTGAAAATACACTAATATCGTTTCAATATTATGTATTGTTTTGTAATACTTATGTTCCGATAATCAATTGTTTGTGGACCCGTAAAGAATCATTGCGTCGTTGACATAACTTTTGAGTATTTAAATTAAAAAATGAATACCTCGAAAACAAATCTTTACCGCTCAAAAGAATTATTTAAATCTCCGAAATGATACATAGTTGGGACTATTATTTGGTAAAAAAAATTGATATTGATTATAACTTATTAGAAATGTGAGAATTTTTTTAAATAACAAATTCCAACAAAGTAAAATGAGATTCTATTATTATTGGTAAGTAGCCTTGATGTTTTAGTTTTGAACTAATGGGCTGTGTTTATTGCTGTTACCAATAATGTTTAATAGCTAGTTTTTGTATTAAATAAATATATTTTACAAGCTGGTGTCGATAAATTTTATTTATTTTTTCCCTTTAATAAATTTAAGCCCACTTGCAATTTAGAGTTTATCTAACAGAGGTTGTTCTATAAAAAGTGTAAGTGTTATTTAGTCACTCAACTTTTTTTTTCGGAGAGAGGAAGGATAGAAGGATACAACTAGGACAGGGGTAATGGTTACTTAATCCTTCTCGCTTCATCCGGTTTCTAACGATCAAATCGGTAGGGGGAATTTTTATAAATCAACCATGCCTTCGAAGACAATTCCAAAAATCAATTAGAAAATGAATGTGACCATACAGCGATTTTAACTTATGGACACTGCAACCAAAAAGGGAGACGCTGTGTTCAAGTGAGACAAAAAAAAATACTCAGGTTTTAAACTTTTTTGAGCCCCATTACATAATTCCCAAATGTGAAGCAAATTGACATCATTCTCAGAGAGTAAGGAAAGAATAATTGGGCAATAAAGATATCCATCCGTTCAACACATATCCATAAATTGGCAGTATAGATAGGGAGACTGCAACTGATTGGAATGAACGCCCAAGAACATTCACCACACAGCTGTAGGACAACTTATTAATCACAATATAAATGATCATCAGGGTGACGAGTGGTATAAAATATATTGAAACGAATAATAGTGATATTTTATGAAAACTTTTAATAAAGACATTTTAAATAATGAATAAAGCTGAAAACAATAAAGTATTTAGTTTACACAGCAATTATAAGACATAGTTGATAACTATTTCATATTCAAAACTATGCTAAAAGGATGATTTTGTTCACCTATTTTAACCAACATTAGGTGGTCCAAGGGCGGCATTGAAAATTAAAATCCATCCGACGGCTATATTTAGAATAATTCCCTAAATATTTCGCCAAAAATTTACACTTAAAACCTTATAGTTCTCGGATCATGAGCTGCCCTAAGACATATTACAATCTTCTGTTACAGTATTGTAGGTGATGCGAATCCAATATGAGATGATTTGCAAAGTGGGAGCTGTGATCAGTGTTGTATTTAATCATAGTTATGTAACTTAAAATATTCATATGTTTACCTTGTTATGAAGGAGTTTAAAGTGACAGCGATTTTATTTAGAGCTCCATTTAATTTTTAAATCTTTACACAATCAACCATCTAACAAAGTCAAAACTCTTGGACCATCTTTTTTATACTTATACAGTTTTGGTTTTCTTCTACTTTTCCAATGTTTCGTTTCTACATCACTCAATATATGATCGGCCGACACTACAATACTTTGGATATCATCTTCAGAAACTTCAACCTCCTCTTGTAGTTTCCGTTTTTTTATTTTCTTTCTCGACTCTTTGGCGGGTAAAATTTCTATAGGTAGCTGCTCGGAAAGATAATCTGTAGAATCACTGAATAATTTCACCCCTCCTTCAATGGAGTCGTCAGTCTCAGTAATATTTTTGATATCGACAAATTTCACTTTATCTTTGATAATTTCTGATACTTTCTTGCCTATTCTGATTTGCATGTCTGCGCTCACTCTAACATCATTGTGTTGATCTTCGTTTGGTAAATATCGCTGAGATTTCGGTAATTCGGCATTTGGTATTTTATCTATAAAAGGAAATATTTGCTATCATTTAAGAAACAGAAGTACTGAATCGTATTTCTGTTAATAATACCTGTTAATACTTGTTTCAACAACTGGTGATTAAATAAGAGGCGAGCTTTTTTGACATTTTGTGAACTCTAATCTTAATGTCGGTATACTATACAGAAAACGTTAAGTAAACAAACCTTGTTTTGAGATATTTTTTTAATTAAATGTCGGTTGCCATTGTAATTAAAGTCACCATTGTTGTTGCCCATTTAGGCCTCTTATAGAGCAAGTGAATAACGTTGCATACTGCTGTTGTACCTACTGCACAGTCATGAATAATTAAAGAAAATATGCTTTACTACATGCTACTCTTCTTCAACCTGAAAATGAGCTAAATGCTGCCAACAATCCAGCTCTGAAGGAAATTTAATAACAATTAGGAAAATGAAAAATTATCTTACATGGGAATCAGGCAAAATAGTAATATGGGGACAAGCATAAATTATCGGTTTCTTTGATTCCAAAGTTTGATTTTTTGATGTTTTCGTAGCCGTTATAATAGAAGTAGCTTTATATCAAGATATCATCAGATTTGCGTCAGTTAAAATTTTTGTGTATCCTTGTAAGTATTTAAAATCTTATGCACGATTAACACGACTCGATTTGTTATAAAAAATCATACCTGAATTTTTGTCAGTTTGTTTGAACATAGCGTCATTGAAAAATGTGGTGTCAACGGCCTCGCGTAATAAATCAGCATTTTCATCTTCAGATGAATCAGAATCTGCCGTATTTTTCTTTGCTTTCATTTTCGTTATTAACCTAAAAATATAATGATTTGGAAGAACAAATAAATTTATCATTCCTTCGACAGAATAGTCTAATAAAATACTTATTATAACACAAAAACATTTCTTACCTTTTAGTCGAAGAAGTATTATTGACGTTTATTCGTAAATGTGCTTTTAACAATTTATTTGTTTGTAGTTTGTTTTGACAGTTAGACAGTGCTGCTATATATAAAAAAAATATTGAAAATTTATTTGGTTATTTTTGACATCATAGCAACAAGGGTACAAAGTGTCACTTTGAAGTGTATTTCACTATTTATTCTCCGGTGTTTTTCTTCAAATTATATCGCAATAAATATAATATAATTCAATATGCCGCATTTAAGAATTGAAACAAACGTTTCAAACGAAAAAATCCCCGCTGATTTTGCAAAAAGAACTACAGCTCTACTTGCAAAGATTCTCGGTAAACCGGAGAGCGTGAGTTTATTTACTATGTTTTAGGCTTACATAAACCGCGCGAAAATTTACGATTGTGCACCGCTTGTCGAATTAATATTAAAAGTAATACTCAAATAGTTATTATTCAAAGCAAGGCAAATTTTTCAACATGCCAAAAGACCTGTCGAATACGACTTTAGTGATTTTGGAGGATCGGTTCCTTCTGTCAACTCTTTTCTTTTGACTTCACCCCTGAGTGGTAAATTATTTTGTGTGCATGAAGTATTTTCAATACTTTTACTGTTAATCCACATAGACTTTTCGAGGTACATTTAGCACAGATCTGTATATGCAGCGAATTTTTCATTACATTACCCCTTTTCTAGTATTGCGTAGTATCCATATTAGGCGGAATCCAGATGGCATGGGGAGGCTCAACGGAACCGTGTGCAATTGGAAATCTAATGTCTATTGGACAGTTGGGTGTTGAAGAGAACAAAAAACATGCAAAGGCCATCTATGAGCATGTCAATAAAGAATTAGGAATACCGCCAACACGGTGAGTTAAGTTATATTTATTTATTTAAGTTAGTAATAAGAACTTTGCTTAGTGATAAAAAGTTTTGAGTACACATCTTGGCCGTATCAAACATTAATTTTAGATTTCTTATGTTGGGTTTTTACCCATGCGATATTTTTAATAACTTATGCCTGGTTTCATGATTCTTCCGAGCATGAATTCTATGTTCAAGAAAACTCTGTGCCTCGATTCTTCTGAATGAGACTTTTGTACACGTACGTTTCAGAGTTTGGTAGGGGTACGCACTGCACCCGGCATTGGCTACGCCTGGTGGGACAAGAAACTTATATATTTTGATTATTATTAAAGTATAAGTATTTTTTTTACTCGGTGTTACGAAAATTATACAAGGGGTACAGAGATGTCAAGTTTGGAAAACACTGGCCTATGACATTAACCCTTTCCGGTCCTATGTCGAATCTCATTAAAAATCGATTTTATTCCCGTGGGTCCTATGTCGAATGTCATTCAACATTTTTCTTCTTTATTGGTATCAAGTTAAAATAAGTTCAAATGTATTAAATATATTTGTTTTCCACTCGTATCTATTACAGCGGTATTCTGACCAAATAATCAAATGGTTTTTATGAACATTGTAATGTGAAACCATACGCCTGCAATGGATACAAAAGGGTCGTTTTAGGGGCTGGGTCGGCTCGCGCAGCTCGGGCGCTAAGTTCTGCATTCTTCTTTCCAACAGTAACACTTGCCACGTGCACTTGAAAATTATTGCCGATATGTACTATTGTTCTAATAATTCTAACCTTGCAAAAATGCCTAAAATTACAAAAAAACGCAAAAAAAGAAACTTGATACATATATTGTATAACATGTAAGACAAAACCTGGGCTATGATAAATGCTTTCACCGTTATCATACTTAAGAAGTTTTTAAAATATAAATAATAAGGTCATTATTGTATATATTTCGAAAAAAATTATACTGTTGCTATAAATCTAGTAAAAAAAAATATAATTGCAAATATTAGTTTCCCTTGTGATACTGTAAATCTCTTGTGGACCAGGTGGAATATTTTTTTATTTTTTGTGGACCGGAAAGGGTTAAACATTAAAATAAAACATTTTTTTTTTTAATGTTCGGAATATTATGTGTCCAAAGTTTTCTACGTACAGAAGTTGCTGTGAACGAAAAAATGCGTTCACCCTGAAGCCCAATTCTTGTAAAAAATATCAAATTATTTTTTATGATACTGAGTGATAATTATTCTAATATGGCTGTTACAGCTAATTTTAATTTAATTTGAGATTCAAGATTTCATGTCACTCAACAAACTCTTTGTTTCCTCTTATGACATGCCAGAATTCTCTAGTTTTGCCGATTTGTTACTTCAGGCATACTACATATTTAATTATTAAACTAATCATACATAAATTTTATCAAAATGACAGAATCAGTTATGAAATTTCATCAGAATATGTATGCAGATGGTCAGAGACAGGCTTTTAATAAATTTCAACTATTTGATTTGGTAATAACATTTTATTTCAGGATGTATGTTTCATTCCAAGATGTGAAAACTTCTGAACTGGGCTACAACGGAACCACATTCCATGACATATTTGGATGAAAATAAGGACAATTTGATTTATTGATTATTTACACAACGCACAAATAAAATGTGATTCATGCTCAATGCTTACAATTTAATCTATCTGTTGAATTTAATATATATTTATATTACTATTAATAAATTGTATTCTGAAAGTTGTCTTTTTACTATTGTCCTTCTCTTGACTGGTTTTAATACTATGTAATCTTTTTTTAGATTCTTTCTGTGATTGTAACCTTCATGTTGTTGGAAAAATTTATCTTCTCAATAGATTGAGTTCAAGAGAAGCGAAGACAAATCGTGAAGAAGAAAGTTGAATTGTATACATCGTGTCATATGAGCATTACTATATTATCCAGATAATTGTATAATGAGGTCTTTACACCGTTTGTTAAATCTGTGGCAATAATTTGGTTTTTGCTATGCTTACCATTTGAATTCTCAATATTTAAATGAAGCTGATTATGACAATATGAAATCAATTCAAACAATGATGTAGGGGTAGGGTATAAAATAAAATGATTTATTTCTTAAATATAGGTTTTTATTTAATATTTTGGTACTTTAAAATCTGGCTCATCGGTATTGTGCGACTCCTTTGGGCCCTTTCTCTTCTGTATAATGTTTTGAATCTGAAATTGAAAAAAAATAATAATAAAAACTACTTCCCTGTTGGTTAGGTTAATTTTTTTTTTACTCATTTCCACGAGTGCATTTTATCACATTGATTTTCAATCACCACTTATTTAATGTAAAAATATTACATCTTTTCTTGAAAAATTCCCTCTCACCTTTCCAATCATAAAATAACGGGGTATAACGATAGCGATACCCTAACCACCAGTAGCGGCCGGTCAATGTGGGATTTGATCAATGCGCCCCTTGTATATGCAGGGGCAGCTATATTTCATGAAATAATATTCAAAAATAACATTTATTCCATTCCCTCATTTTCGATTGAATGCCACATTGACCGGCCGCCACTGCTAACTGCTAGTTCTTTCTATCTACTCTTTTCCAAAAACGAGAGATTGAATAACTGAGTAACAAGTAGTTGTTGTAGAAAAATTTATGTTGAAATACAGCATTGGAAGCAGATATGAATTTAAAAAAAACATTAAATCAGGGTAACTTTCAACACAATAAATACTCATATGCACTCTTAAATTACTTAGCACAATGAAATTGAGTTACTGCGGCACCAGTAGGAAAAGATGAAATTATCAAGATATGAAAATATCAAATTAGGCAGTAGATATCAAATTTAACGACCCCTGACTTATCATAAGGGTATAAGAAAATTTTGTAGCGAGAATAAATTTCATATAAAATTATCTATGTATAATATAATAAAAACAGATATCTAGTCTTTTTTCTTTTGAACAGTGAATAAAAAAAGAAATCACCTGTTGCCATTCTCTATCAAGTTCAGCTTTGTCGTTACGTTCCTTGTTTGTTTTACGAGTCTTTCTTCCATCTGTCGTCTTCACCCCGTATTGGAAAGCAGCTTTGGGCAGGGCTTCTTTTTGGTTCATGTACGCAGAGTACTCTTCTTGCGTGTCGAAATCCCAACGACCTAAAGAAGTTTTCAACATGTAAAGTGTGATTCATTTAGAGGTACTTTTTCTTATTGGGATTTGATAATAGATAACACGTGAGTTGTGCCCAAGTGTTATTTTATTTTTGTTCAGTATTGTTTTACAATTCATAATGGAAAGACTTACGCCGGCACAGCGCCTACAAGTTATTTAGCTGTATTACGCAAATCAGTGTTCTGCGAGGAATGTTTTTCGTGCAACATTTTGTTTAGCGATGGGGCCCATTTCTGGCTTAATGGATATGTCAATAAACAAAATTGCCGTATTTGGTTTGAAGATCAACCCGAAGAGGTTCAAGAGCTGCCACTACATCCACAAAAAACAACAGTTTGGTGTGGTTAATTAATGGGCTGGTGGAATATTCGGTCCATATTTTTTTAAAAATGAGACTGGCCAGAACGTAACCGTGAATGGTGCCTGTTATCGTTCCATGATAACGGACTATTTGATGCCTAAAATTCAAGCGCATAATCTCCACGACACTTGGTTTCAACAAGATACTTGCCACACAGCCTGTGAAAGCATGGCTTTTTTAAGAGAACATTTCGGTGAACAAATAATTTCACGCTTCGGACCAGTGACTTGGCCGTCTAGATCTTGCGATATAACACCTCTAGACTTCTTTGGGGCTACGTAAAGTCGAAAGTCTATATAATTAAACCGACTACGATTGAGGAATTGGAGGCCAACATTACTCGCATCATTAACCAAATACCAGTCGAAATGCTCAAACGCGTCATCCAAAATTGGAAATTTCGAATGGACCATGTTAGGCGTAGTTACGGCCAACATTTAAAAGAAATAATATTTAAAAAATAAATGTAGAAAATGGGTCTATTTATTATATTAAAGACTACGCAATAATTTTTTTTTATAAACGTTTTTTTGTCTTTTGAAAAAAGTACCTCTTAATGAATCACCTTTATAATCAATATATTGGCTGACAAAGACTTTCATTATATAAATACTACACTGTACAAAATAACATACTGTACTGTCAAAATTGAAGCATTTAAAATATCAAAGAAAGAAGAAAGACAATTATTCAAATATATTGTTTTGATATGCGATATTGAAATAATTTATTCAACGAATATTTGGAATTCTTATGTTTACAATAAAATTGTGAAAATATTATAAAATATCATACCAATTGGTCCTTTCTTGTTACCAACGTCCATCTTGGTATAGTCCACTTCGTCATCGGAGTCATCAATGGCGTCATCCATTTCTCTGAGACCAGGGTAACACTCTGCATAGCCTTCAGGTTCAGCCGCCAGCCTTGATAATAAGGTAGCCGCTCGTACACGAACTCCCGACACTGTTGGCAGTTGATTATTCATTGATGAGGTAATATTTCAAAAATAAATAAGGTGTTATGATTGAGATGATTCAATTTATTGTAAGAAAATAAGAGATTGCTATTTAATCGCGCCCTGTTCACCAATTTACTGGATACTGTTAGTGGAATAGTATAATAAGAAATGCGTTAATCAACCGGAATGTTTCTAAAATTCTATTCAACTAGATTTTATCAATTACACGAAAACTTGTAAATAAGTCACTTAGCAACATTAGATGTCGATGTAGACTGTTTCACTCACTCTTAAAATAGTCACATTTTGGTGTCCTAAGTTTAGATGTCCTCACTATTTATACACAGTCTGTAAGTAAGAAAATATTCAAAACTGTTTTTACCTTCTTCTTTCTCCTTTTCTAGGGGTTTGTCGAAATAAGATGATTTGCTAGAAGCTGCCTCTTGTGACAAGTCTTTATCTCTAAATGAACCTTTGTTTGAAGCACCACGTGCCGCAGTATAGTCACCAATTTCACCATAAATCGAATCGTCTTGTGGTTTCGAGAGTTTTCCAGATTTTTCCTGCCAAATCAAAAAATAAAACAGTCAGCTAAGTATTTAAAAAATTAGGATTGTAGATAATTTCGTCACCTTTCTAGCATTAGTTGGGAACTAACGAAACTGAAAAAAATGAGTTAAGTTTACATAACAATGTTACCTTGTTCTTTTTCCCCTTTTTAGCGTGTCTTCCACCCTGTCTCAAATAAGCCAAGATTTGCGCCAGCTTATTGATGACAATATCGTTTGTGGTGAGGGTGTGGTGATGTGGTTCTAGTGTCGGCACATCAGCACGGCTCCGCATCAGCGTGGTTGGAATGTCAGACTCCTCTTCTTCGAGCTCCATCACATATGCCATGCGACCCGGTGTAAACATCTCATTGCGGTCTACTTGCTTGGATCTACGCATCACAACGTCTTATATTAAACAGAGGAAATATCATTTGACGAAATTTACAGTGTAGAGCAGGGGCAGTCAACCTTTTTATACCTACCGTTTTCTTTGGTATCTCCATTAGGATTAAAAAAACAGTCCACCGGTTCCACGGTAATGGTGATTTTCTAAATGTTTTTGAAACCCCTACCGCCCATCATGAAAGCTGGAACGCCCACTAGTGGGCGGTAGGGATCAGGTCAACTAAAATGTGGAATGTTGTTCATAATGTGACTTGTGAGATCTGTCTCAGAAGCCAACGACTTTGGCCACTTCACCACGGACCCGACAATAGAATATTAGGTTATAGTAATTAATTTGACTTTCCAACAATACCAAGATAAATGATTTTTTATTAAGAAAAAGAGTATTTACAATAATTTTAACACTATTATCTACTTAGCCAACTCCTGAAACAAAGAATAATGACATCGAGATTATCAGGAACATCACCTTACAATATCTAAAATAGAAAAAACTTTCTATGAATCCGACTAGATTCTGGCTGCCAGTGATCATCCATAGGAGGCTAAACTTATAGAACAAGGAAATATTGATGAGAGACATATCATTATCGTACAAGAGAAAGTGACCAAGTAAATTTTTCACAAAACTGACATAAGTATTATTTGAAGACATAAAAGCTATCCATAAAAAATGCCCAACATAAAATTTATACCCGCAAATATATCGTCAGAAAAGTGAATACAATGTGCGGGTGTGCAATGTGATGAACTACGCATGTACTACTCTTGAACACTTCACCATGTTTGGTTTGTTCCCCTGTATGACGAAGACATATAGGGAACACATATGGCTAACAAGAAGGAATGTGTATTATATTTTATTACCTGTATGCGGCTAAAGTTTTATAAATGTCCCGCCCAATCTTCGTCTTGAATTGCATTTCATCTTCCTAAAAATTAGAGGTAACAATTTTAGCTTGCGCTGTTTATTGATAGATGTCAGAAATTGCTGAATATTGAAATGTTGCATTTGAATTGAGAGTAATAGCATTTAAGGACAGCACTGCCACCTTATCCCTCAATACATCAGATTATTTATAGAATAGTATTATGAATATGCCAGATGGCAGGGTCACCTATCAACATTCACCAGATGATCACTTTTAAGGTGTGACAATCAATTAGGTGTCGAAAGGCATAATATTTATTGAAATAAAACCCTACTGCTTCTTAGTACTAATTCCACAATTTAGTACGATGATCTGGATCGACTGATGATCAGTTAAAAACACTCGCCATGAGCAAAATTGGCCCTGATCGCTATATAAAATTGCCGAGTGAGTACGAAAAATGTTTTATCTTAATAAATAAAATTCACTCAATGCGGTGACAAATAGAGAGTGTATATTTGTATGCTGTGTTGTACTGTGCGTTATAGACAGATAAATATATATATTATAATACTCGAATCAATCGAGACTGTTGATCATATCCCAGTTTTTCCATTCCCTTTCAGCATAGTTCAGATGTTGACACAATGCTAGAAAAGCTTTCAACGATATTTGTTAACCTTTTTACAGTTTAATAAGTTACTTATTTTTGTGTGTTAATCAAAACAGTATTTTACAATTAAATCGTTTATCGCCGAACCTCTTCTTTTTCTTTGGTATCCTTGGGGGCCTCGGAGACTAGCTGCTCCAGCTCTATCTCCTGCTCATTTTCTCTGGTGTGAATCTCTGATCGGACCTTCTGCAGCAGAGCATAGTCCAAACCTTTCACCAAATGGGTGTGTTCCATGTCACCACCCAAGAATTTTGACTCCTATAATATAAAAATTATTCAGGCAATTCAATATACACTCCTTTTCAAAGAAATATAATAAATGCTTGTTTAAACAGGTTTGTCATGTATTGATAATATAACGTCGGGTTACGTCGGGTACTATCCGTAGGATGTACTCGGCGGAACTGAGGGATGCTGGCATGTCATGGGAGGAAGCAAAGCTATTGGCGGGAGACAGGGAAACATGGAGGTGCCGCGTGGCGGCCATATGCTCCACATAGGGAGCGAACATGGCCAAAGAAGAAGATAAATCATATGAGGTGCAACTCTTCCAATCCATATTACATAAATATTTTCATACCATCTGTCTGAAACTTCATCAGATTCAGTATCTTCTTCTGCATTTTTGACGTTCATTTTAATGTCTTCGTTTATAAGATGTACGTTGAATTCAGACATTCTTATAATCGAGGAAATGCGGTAGCTTATTACTGATCTATTAAATAATGACGTAATGAAAGCAAGTACTAGCTAGCTGCGGTTTTCAAGAGAAGATAAGCCTTGCCTGCCTATTTTACTGATTGGTGGGTTTACAGCCTTTAGGAATAGTATTCAGGAGAATTATATGATGCCTGGCCATGACCTGGAACTTAGCAATTTAATCAGGTTTGGGAGGTTACCTTTTCGCTGATATTTCATTTGTATCCATATACACTCCCAACGTGGAGCATATGGACTCCTAATAGAGTTTATCTCAACAGAAGTGTTTCTACAAAATCTCCTTGTTACTTAGTTGCTCAACATCCCTTTTTTTTCAAAGAGAGTAGGAATAAAGGAAAAGGGCTAGGACGGGACCAGGGGTTACCTAACCGCTTTTGCTTCACCCCATTTTTATGAAGAGGATCGGTGGGAGGAGGTTATTCAAGACATCACATCCATCCATGCCTTCAAACAGAAATTCATAGATTAATTTATAAAACTGTCTGTACTGGGATTCGAACCTGTGACCTCTGCAAACGAAGCCAATGACATTGACCACGCAGGCGGCTATAACGGCGCTAATAATAGCGATACGATTTTCACTTTGAAAGAAATAATCAAACCAATATAGTTCCAAAATATAAAATCGTAGACACACACTATGAATCACGCAATGCTGTTAGTTTGATGAATCTTCACCTGAATCATTTGCCGCCTGCGTTCCTTAGCATCCAGCCCTGACTTAAGATCCGGAGCAACAGCGCGGTACGCACTGGCCGTGTTGACAGCCGTTGGGTCTTCCGGTTGTCCGTCTGGATTGTCACCATCTCTGCGCTCCCTAGCTCTGTCTCGATACTTCTCAGCCAGCTCTGCAAGTTTGTTTTCTTCCTGTTTCTTGAGGGCTGCATAATAAGACTTCTTTTTTCTACGTAGCTCTCCCTTGTCTTCCGATTCAGGTGGTGCCATCATGCTAAAATCAACAATACAATATACAGATCCGTAGAGTTTTACTGGAGTAGGAGCAGAGGCGCAGCAAGGAATATACGTAATACTCCACAGTTATGGATGAATTTTACAATTGAATTTTTTTTACTACAATTGAATCAATATATTTTTATAATACTAATTCTCGTCATATCGTCGTCTGAGAACTGTACTGGGGCATCTAAAAAATAGGGTTTTTTATTGTAAGAAATTGCTGCGGGGGAACTCTGTCTTTAAGAGAAAAATCTCTTTTTATTTTAGATAAACTACGTTGTAAAATATAGCACAACATTGCATAGCGTCGCAATACTGGATTTTTGAGATGTCCCAGGTGCAGCTCTCAGGCGATATTTTTTTTAAAATTCCCTATGGCAGTGCTTCCCAACCTTGGGTCTGCAAAAATTTTCATTCTTTCAACATTCTTTGTGATAATATATGAACATGTGAAATAAAAATATTTCGGGGGTCCGCAGATTATTGTTTTGAGATTTAGGGGTCCGTGGCATGAAAAAGGTTGGGAAGCACTGCCTTAGAGTATTCAACATTTAGCCACCACCACCCACTACAGCTTCACACTCTTCTTTACAGAGTGTATTCCGTAGCGTAACAACGTAAGTCATGTTCAAAGTTTTGCCAGGATTGTAGCGATAAGAAATTCCTCAAAACTTAGTTGCATGCACTACAGTCCGCAGAAAGATAAATAAAATAATGAAGTGAAGTTAAAAATAAAAGCTTTTATGTATTGGATTCAATTCTCTTTCAATAAGAGGCTGTGAATTCCTTGAAGGCCTTATAATTTGCCTTAGATGCAACCAAGTTGGCATGACTGACGGGGCCGACAGATCTGACAAATAGTCATATCGTCTTGAGCAATTTTTCCCGTTTGATATTCAAGTCTGGATATTCCCAAAGGATGTGACCAACATCCTGAATCGTATACCCGCCTTTACAAATAGAACTATTTACTTACCGACCAAGCTGGAAGAGCTTGGCAGCGAATTAACCATGGCCAGCTATGAATTGGCTGGTGCAGAAATTAGGAGTCAAAACTTTGGTTATCTCCATTCGTCATTTTACATTGAAAGAATTTATAAGTTTGGCTGCCCTTGAAGGAATTTTACCAATTTTGCCATACTTTCATAGCAGTTTCTATCGCCACATTGCGTTATGCAATTCTATGTGCCTTAGAAATGAAAGGGTATGGTCGAGGAGGAGGCAGTAAATGAATTCCCTCCATCTAGAACTCGACACCCGTATACAGCATTAATGTTGCACCACTAAAGGAAGTATACCAGCCAAGAGCGGCAATGCATCCGTAGACGAGGATCTGTGTGCTTTGGTTAGGGCTATCAACGCACTGCGTTGTCCACTTAGAAGGATTTTCTGAACCGAAAGAACGTTACACAGGCCAAAGTAAGGGGCAGAGCTGGAATAATTTGATAAAATAAAACAATAAATGGTCCGCTCAAATTGCACTACTGAAAATCAGTCTCGGTGAATACCGACTGTTGGCATCAGTATTTCAAAAAAATACCTGGCATTCGCGATCGCCTCTCTGACTGATCCCGCAGGATGTGAGGAGCCAGATCCCGAAGGAGTACTCCGGGGAGTCATCAGCAGCTTTCTGAAATCATCATTCGTCAGCCGCTGGGACATCGGAGTGTCTTCCACTCCTAAATGATCGTCTTGGGGCATTTTTATTTTGTTTTAATCTTTCAGCAGCAAAGCAACACGAGCAGTCTATACAAGAGAACAAAATTGATCCTTGAAGCTATTCAATCATTAATTAAATAATTCTCGGAGTTTATTAGATCCCCAAATCGAGCTGTCAAATATGCATGTCAAAATCATCAATAGACAATATAATAAAATATAAATTAGATTTTTCTATGGAAACTGAAAGCATACAACAAAAAACTATTTTTGCAATTCCTTTTAGGTAAATAAGTGCCATAATCGCCGCCTGTGTGGTCGATTGGTCAACATTGTTTGCTTCGGCTACGGAGGGCCCAGATTCAAATCCCGGTACGGACAGTTTTATAAATTGATTTTTCAATCGATTTATGAATTTCTGTACGGTAGCATGGATGTATGTGATGTCTTGAATTCCCCCCTCTCACCCATCCTATCTTATGAACGGGGCGTATCGAGAGCGATTAGCTTACCACTAATCCTGTCTTAGCCCTATCCTTTTATCCCTACTCTTTTTGGAAAATAAGAGGTTGAGCAACTGAGTAACAAGCAGTTCTCGTAGAAACACTTCTGTTGAGATAAACTCCATTAGTAGTCCATATGCTCCACATTGGAAGCGGACATGGTTTTAAAAAAGTGCCATAATCAACATTTTAATAATTCAAATAAACATTGAATTATCAATATCCTTAATAATAATCGCTAATTATGCAGTGGAGTCAGTAATTATGTTTTTTTTTTCAAACGCTTTAGTGGCAGCATTATCATAGACAATATATATACTAGAGAATTATCTGATTCTGTCAACTGTCATCAAAGTGTCACATAACATAGTTGTTTTGAGGCTATAAGATACTTTATAATGAAAATATTTACCTACAGTTGTGCCGATTGATGGAATGTATTCAAAATTAACTGTGAATATATGTTTTTACCTTATAATATCTAGTGTGAATCATATTTCTGTTAGATGAAGAATAAAAATAGTTCAAAAACAAAAACCTTGATTGGTTATAACATCGAAATTATTTAGAAGCACAAGGTCTTTGTCAACCCTTGGCTTATAAATAGTGTTTTACGTAGCGGAAATGAAGTTTCTTTCATAACGTATTTCTTTAATTTCTTATTATATTTTTATCGGGTGAACGGAAAGAGATAAAATCAGCCGGTCGTATTCTTATTCACCAATATTTTTTTTTCAAAGTGTTTACTTAAGAATTCAAAGTTTTCAACGTACATCTGATTGAAAGTGTGACAAAATGAAACAGTTCTCGTTAAGCATCTTCTGTTTAATGGTTCCATATTGGATACTTTCATGAACGTACTCATAAGTGGCAAGGGAAAGGTATGCTCTAAACATAACATCATACACTGTTTGGACAACTAAGTGTGTTTACTGATCATCGAAATAAGGAAAATGAGAGTAGTTCTTTTGATTATGGTTAAAGTTTCCGACCCGGGTAGAACTGAAACCAGGTACTCCGTCACCCTAATTTCAATATAAAATTTGATTTCTCAGTATTAAATTTATATCTTTTCAAGATGCGAAATTCTATTTCGCAAATCCACTGTTAAACCATGTCAAATGCTAGAAAAACTTTTAAATTTCTTACTATCTATTTGATATACTTACATTGACTAACAGCAAGTGAACGCGTAGTTTCCGTTAACAATTTTTCATCAAAAGTTCAAAAAAATATAAAACACTGGAAGTATTGATAATTTTGAATCCAAATAAATTACTAATTATATAATAAAGAAAACGATTCGGAAATGGTATGAAAAAGATAAATGTTCCAACTATTCTTAAGTTTTTAAATCGGTGATAGAAAATTGGCTGTTGAATTTCTATCAAATATTAACGAAAGCATTTTGATTTTGCTTTTTTTTTATAATAAAATTACTTACTAATAGATTCAAAAATATAAAAATATTTTTCTGACTACTTTAACCTTTAGAGGAGTATGGACGTACATGTACGTCGGCGCCATTTTTCTGTAAATGAGTATTAAAGTACTATTAACTCAACACAGGAGCGTCTGTCTGTAAGCATATATTGCTCTAAGTATGAATTACATATAATATATTCATTGGGAAAAAGTCACAAAATTGTCGTGTTAAGAAAAGGCAGTAAATTAAAGTAAGATTTGTATAAATCTATTCACTCCTCTAAAGGTTAAGATACATTACCACGAATATAAATACTTTTTACAGTATAATTTGATTATTTAGAATTTAAAAAAAAACTCATGGTTGTATGCAACGTTCCCTCTAAGCCGAAGGGTTAGCTGCGCGGAAATTTCAAAAGCTGCGCGGACCGATCAAATATTAATTGAGCAACTGTCTTGCAGTGCGCGCCAACCCGGAATGAGTGCGCGGAGGCTTCCTAACTGCTGCGCAGAAGCGCACGCGCGCAGCTTAGAGGGAACGTTGGTTGTATGTAGTAAAATATAAATGTATATTGTTCTTGTTTTTTATTTATATCTCACTAGTTATTCTTTGTTTTTTTTAACAACTCATAAACATAAATATTTTGATTTACTTGATTACTAATAATGAAATATTATTGAGATATACATATAAAATGAGATATATATAAATATTGGAATCAATTACTATGTTTCTATATATGTATACTCAGTATAGCAGCATTTGAGCGGGTATTTGGGTGCCTTAGTTATGGTACATTCAAACTTTCTGATAAATATTTATGTTTTTTTTGTTGTCAATTTGTTTTTAATTTATTATTTCTTTGAAAATATTTGGACTGTTAATATATATTTTTTAGATGCAATGAATTGACGTCTATTTTATCTTCAATTTTTTTTTCTCAAAACACTTAGGTTTTAACATAATTAAACTCTTTTATATATCCTTCAAAGATTTTGAAAAAATATCTAACAAAAAGTAACTCGGTAGTGTGATTTTCAGTTGGACTAATATTTGCGGACTTCTTTATTTCAGATAACAATGTTCAGTTTACGCTGCCAAGTGACTCATTTGGGTCAGATGAGTTTACGGAATGTGTCTACTAGCAGCGTATCAATGGCCACTACTTACTATGAAGTCCTCGGTATCCAAAAATCATCGACGCAGGCAGACATCAAGGCCTCGTACTACAAGCTCTCAAAAATATACCACCCAGATGTCAACAGTGTAAGAATTGATACAACTCTTTTAAAAAATAAATTTAAAATTGCTTACTGTTGATACTGAAAAAATTTTCATCCGTCCGCTTATCATGTAAACTTTAGGTGGAGCTTATCTAAACAGAAGGGGTTCTACTAAAACTGCTTACTAAACTTCTACTTTTAAAATAAATTAAGGGTAGTAAGATAGGGCTAGGACAAGACTACTTGTTTGCTACTTGCTGTCTGTGTCATCTGTTTTTAGGATCAGTGAGAGAATCAGACATCACATACATCCACGCCTTCTAACAAAAAACCAATTTATAGATTGAACAAACAATTTTTGAATCTATCCGTACTGGGATTTAAACTTGGGAACACCTCAAACTATGCCAATAGTATTCACCATTCGACTACGGGTCCGGTTAGGAATCATCAGTAAATGAAATAACATATTATTCTCAATTTTTATTTCATCAGCTGAGTAATACTTGTCCTTTTGTTTAAAGCAACTTTTGTATCCAATGACATTGATGTCTGTGATGTTTTCATTCTTCCTCATCCACTCCCTATTCGATCTAACTCTGTGGTTACATAAGTAATTGCAGTGCATATCACTAGGTCTTTGGCCTTGATTTTTCCTGCCATTTTGTTGTATGAGATTGTTGATCTTTGACATACAATGCTATTTCCTGATATTATTTTTTATTGAATCTAGGATGAAGAAGCGGCGATAAAGTTTAGAGCTATCACTGCAGCTTATGAAGTATTAGGAAATATTAAGTTGAAGAAACTCTACGATAGAGGTAATTACAATTCTATCACTTTTAATTGATTCAAGCATTGAAATTAGTGGTAAGGCTTTCACAGCTTGTATTCATAAAGTTATTACTTTGGGAAAACACCAGGCTTAGATACATATGGGTCACATGGTTAGACAAGAGACCTCCAAAGGGCTTCTAGTCTAACATGTTCACTGCTCACTAAAATACGCCAAAAGTCATGCCACACTTATAAATCCTGATATATTATGGCATCTTTTACAATGATACACACACTAACGCACCCGAGCTTAGCTGATGACTAACTGAAGTCTGTTTCTTTTTTAACCAAAATTGAGTGAAGCCAACGATATTCAGGTAGAAAAAGGATAAATAGCGGGATCAATAGACAACGGTGTTTACTGTTACCATATGGTCACGCTCATCTATGGATGGTTAAGTAGTTAGTAAATTAACACAATTTCAGTAATATGTATTACAATTACTCAATTATTATTGTTAGTCAATAAATTATACATTTTTGTACAAATGAGAGTATTTACAAAATAGATAAAGATAAAACATAATAAAGAGTATAAAAATTTGTTAAAAAATAGCATAGTACGATTACTACACTCTTTGACAATGCATTTAACTTACTTATTTCGTAAAGTTGGTAGTGTAAGATGATTATCTGAATCGTAAACAATTATAATTTAATTACATGTTTTGGTATTGTGCCTGCAGGCACAGAGTTAAGAAACCCTGACCGGAGTAAATGTTGATATCTAAAGCAATATTCTCATGAAAATGGTGATGCTATTTTTCAGCGTCATATTATGTCACATTCACTGGGAATTATTTTACATGGCAATTTGCTCTGAGCTTAAAAATGACAATAGAATAAACAAAAAGAATACACATGACCTTTTCTCTGGATGTTTTTGTAAATATTGAATGTTTTTGAATCCTCCACTCAACGTTTTTGCCTTATTTTCCAGGAGTATACACAGAGGCTGCTGATATTGAAATTGATAATACTCCTGCAAGTAAATTTCACAAATCTCGAGAAACTAGACATAAAGTACCGTCCGATATAGGTGCCTCGGTCTACGATTATGATGGATGGTAAGTCACAAAGCCGTTTGTAAAGTAAGGTGGTAATAATATTTGACAAAGGCATCGCCGGATATTAAATTCATTTCTTTTGATTTATTACTTCAGTTAGATTGAAGTAGTACTTTTTGTACCATTTGCCATATTTGTAGATATAGTGTATACCTTCTGGTTAAATCAAAATGTGAGGACTGTTCAAAATATCACTTTAAATTTCTAAAAATGTAATCTGTCAATTCTTGGTGGAGAACCATTATGCTTTTACACTTTCTTATTACCACAGGTCAAAACTATTTTTGCCATTTGCCTATTTATTTATATAACAGGTATATAAAAAAAAAATATGATGTTATCTGGAGGCATATATAAAAATAATAACTTTCAAACGTAACATAATGTAAGATTATTAAATAAGATAACATATGCCAGAAAAAACTGACTCGAATACATAGTTTGCTTGCTTAGGTTAGGTTAGGTAAGGTTGAATTGTATAAAATTGTTATGGCCCTTATCATGCAATTTAAATTGTGTATATATATATATATTAATAAATAATATTATTATTTTATGTATATAAACAGATAAAAAAATACCTTTTTATTACTAATAGGAAACTACCAGCATTATATAAAAAAACAGGATACTTTTTGCACTAGTTATTTAATGAAATCAGGACCAGGAACAGGAACAGGAGATTAAAATGCTTTCGATGATCTTTATTTATACACAAATGTAGTTAAATTGTTCACGCATGCACTCATAGTGTTGTCAGCCATTATCCACTGCTGTGCTATCTGACATTTCACTTAAACCAAAAATTTCAACGTCTTGTTGTCATTATTGCCTTTTCTCTATTCAACATATTTTACCTAACCTTACCTAAGCAATAATAGCACTTTGAATAGCGTTCGTCAGTATAATAACATAAACCTAAACCGTAATGTCATTTCTACTCTGTCCAGCACTCGTCGGTGGGTTTATACACTTACTACTTAAGTCATACATTGAGTATGCAGCCATCCGTCCAACAGACGTTTCCCGTGGCGTAACAAACGTGCTAGGATTGTCTCGGCAACAATTGATCCAAGACTTGGCGACTTGCAATTTAGTGTGAGAAAAATCGCCCTATAATATATATATCAGTAGAAAATGCTCGCCATGAGCGAAACCGGTCCTGATCGTTAATCGTAAAAGTGGATAGAAGTACAAAGGAAGATAGTGTTTTTATTAATATAATGCCTTTCCACCACGTGTTGACAGTGAACACCCTAAAAGTGATCTATAAAATATTGGCTAGTCAAAGTGAATGTGAATTGTAATGATATAAGCTTACACTAAAAATGCTAGTTGATGTATACATTGTTGAGATTTCACATTTTAGATGTTACATATCGACTGTGGAAAGGAAAAAGGACGTAACCCACAGTTTTTTCAAAACAGCTTTTTTCGATAATTACAATGTATCAAATTTGATACACGTTCGATCAAAAGGATAAAAGCTGCAAATTCTGAATTAGTATCTAAATTTAGCTTTAAAGTTTGAAAAATGATAAGCTTGTAAAAATTGAAACCAAGAAAAAAGACTGAATAAAAGGTTTTTCCTAGACAATTTCTTTAGTTAATATTAGATTATGTTAATTAAACACCAGTTTAGAAGTCTCCGTGCACTTCAGCTTGTGTATATTTCATAATTTGCATTTGGCCCAAAATCATCAAAACACGTTTTTTGTGCCTCCTGTAAAATTTGCTATTCGTGGGTTACGTCATTTTTCCTTTCCACAGTTGATATATACAGTATGGGTGTGTGGGGTACAATTTTTGATTCTGTATTTATCCAGGAACACAGTAGTGAAACAGCTCTGTATATTGGTGAAAGTTTTTATGATCGAAAGTGTACATAATTCTGTACCATAAAAATATTCATTCACCCGCCTTGTACCCGATTTATGCTTTAACTATTTTGTTTTGTCAACAGGGTGAGAGAGCATTATGGGGCAACGTTTGACAGGGATCGAGAAAGAAGGGAAAAGATAAAAACGAAAACAACCAAAGTAGTTACTCATCGCGATGCGGTTATGAAAGAAAAAATTTATGCTGCGATAGGTGCCTTGCTGGTGTTGATGTTGCTTCTCGTTGAAAGGCGAAAACAGTATGATGTCGATACAACCAAAAAAGAAAAATAGTTAGATTCATGTTTTCATTTTATAATAGCTCTGACAGTTTGTAAACCGTCAGAAGTACGCAGAAGAACAGAGTTAATGACATGTTTTAGGGGTCTAATTCTTGGTACTGCAAGTGAAAATTGTCTATTTCCGGTGACAGTAATCAGACTTAATATAAAATTAAATTTTATAACTTTGTTATTCCACATGTTGGTTGCTGAAGACAGACTGATATTCCATGTTTGTATCAAACGGAATATTGCGCAGCGTCACTTCAAACGATATATTACACGTGTAGCACATTGCATGCCTCTATGCACTGAAAAGAAAGTCTTTAATAACTTAATATTTTTAAGACAGCTTAAGGGCTTTAAACCTCCAAGGACGAGCGTGACCATATGGTCACAATAAACAATGTTCAACACTGTTCTATCGATCCCACTATTCATCCTTTTTCTACCTGAATATCGTTGCGTTCAGTCAAATTTGGTTAAAAAGGATACAGACTTCAGTCAGTCATCAGCCGCAGGGATGGAAACGATCACCAAAAGCACAAGCGATTTTTTGAATTTCCGTTTATTTTAATGAACTTTTTGAAACTGTTAGTTATTTTTTTGTCAAAACATAAAATTATTTACAGTTCTTTTACAAATATATTTGTGTTGAATTATATTGGTCCAAGAACGTCAAATTGTAAATATCAAAAAAAAAACACGTTTAGCTACATTTCAACCCCGAATGTTTGTGTTCCCATATGGTCACGCTCGTCCTTACTACTGTCTGTACACAATATTACACGGTAGTATAAGGGTGAGCAAGACCATTTAGTCATGCAGGGTTTCTATACGACTTTGCGCTTTAAATTTTTATTTGAAACAAAAGTTATCCGTGACTTTAATATGGCTTAAAAAATATTTTTTTATCGTAAAAAAGCTCTCGTCTCTGGAGGCTTATAAAATCGATAATTTTTCAGTGTCTCAGTAACAACCGGGATTTTTAATCTGCTGTTAATCACTAGTGTTAAAATAATTGCGTTTACGAATAAAATTCAGCTTATCCGTAAACATTGCGATGTTATATCTGATGATGCTTCTCAAAGAGGCGAAACACGTGTCACATTTTGTAGCACAAGTGGGATAGAAAGTTATCAAATCTAATTTTATATTAATCCATTGAGTAGTGAGCTATTTTTTACTAAATTAGGTTTTTTTTGTATATTTGGATTATTTGTACTATTGTTACACATAAATTTAAAACATTTTTATTGGATACGGATTAATCTGGGAAACATTAATAATTATTTCAAGAAGTAGATATTTCTTTTGAATTATTAAAACCTTAGTTAAAAGCAGTGGAGGGGAACCTGCGGTCTTTTGGCTACTCTGATGCGGCCTTTTAACTTGATCAAAATATTCAATTTGATCAAAGAGTGTAATCAACCCATTATATGCTCGACAGTCAAAAAAAAGGGGGGGCGGTGTCAACGTTTTCTTTACTGCGGCCTTATGTTGAATCAGATAAATGAATGTGGCCTTTTGAAATGAAAAGGTTCCCCACTCCTGATTGAAAGTGTAAAGTAAACGAATTCTTTATAACTTTCAAATAATTTTCTAGAAGCTATTAAATACTTCGATTTCAGGCCTTGATCTTTTTTTCTTTTAACTGTGGGTATGTGATGCTCTCTACTTACATAAATTCCAGGAAGGAAATCAAACTGAAATGTAGTTTGATGCCCAATATTATATGGCACCAGATTTATTTAAAAAAATATCCTTTTTAAAAAAATCTGTTGATCATTTGCAACAAATAAT
Organism: Himalopsyche tibetana; assembly: GCA_030503985.1. Lineage (NCBI taxonomy): Eukaryota > Metazoa > Arthropoda > Insecta > Trichoptera > Rhyacophilidae > Himalopsyche > Himalopsyche tibetana. Next base: position 3,638,490 of record JAPJYX010000011.1, on the reverse strand, counting down.
AAAAATATTGTGACTTCCAAAAATCACAGATATGTCTATGTTTTGTCAGCGGCTTGACGTGCAATACTTTGCCCCTCTGTGAACAAATTTGACATGCCTGGTCTATATAATAATAATGTGACATCAAACCATATAGTACCATATCTAGAGATATATTTATAATTCAATAAAATATATAAGAATGGCAATTGATAATAGATACAATACTTTGCCATACTGGTACGGCAATATCCTAATCATTTATCTCTGCTGAAAAATTTTCCTTTGGTCAATTATCACGTTTTCAAAATAACCAGAAACAAGATGGAACCCCTGGAATATTTTTTATTTCTAGTTAAATCTCGTCTAAATATATTATATTTTTTTAAAGGAAAGTGTCTACATGTTATTTTTTTTATTTATTGTCTCATAAATATGTGCTTGAAACCATGGATGTCAAAATTCCCTCCCGACCCTCTGATTCTAAACACGGGGCACAGCGAGAGCAATTAGCTTATCACTAGTTGTGTTATAGCCCTACCCTTCAATCCTTACTCTTTTTGAAAAAGAGAGATTAAGCAATTGAGTACCAAAACGTTCTTGTAGAACAGATAAACTTCATTGTAAGTCCATAAGTCCATTAGCTCCCCATTAAGAGCGTAGACAGCTACAACAAAAAAATTGTTACTGTAAACTTTCACATAACCCACTTCATATAAGAAATGCTGATTGTTTTATTCTAATTTCTCGTTTTTATTCAAATTTATTTTCATAAAACTATCATTTATTATCAGTGGCCAAGCTACCTTTTAATCTTTTTTAACAAATAAACATAGAAAATGTGTTAAGAATTTAAAACACTTTAATAAAATGTTGATCCAGCGAATGTTTGAATGGGTTTAAAAAATGCAGACAGGTTTCTTTTGTTGTAGGTTTCTTAACATAATAATTTATTTATTTATAAATTTAATGTTGCTTATTTTAGAAATAAAACACTTATAATAATTCTATAAAAAATGTACATATTAATAAAGTTATTTATTTTGTTACAATTTTGGTTTTATTTGGCTGTATATTATGTATATCTAAAAATTAATCAAAATCCCATAAAAGTATGGTGGAATCCAGATTTTCTATTTTTAACCCTTAGATCGCGGTTGACTACTATAGCAGCCCAATCTGAACCGATCTGGATCCGAGCCGCGGTCAAAAGGTTAAAGAGACGCTAAGAAAAAAACAATAAATGCAGGAAAGCCTTTTTGTTTAAATCGCAATTGTAGAATAGTACACAGTGACAAATAATTTAGAATTTCGACTGAAGGTGCTTGATGGAAATTTAATGTTAATGAACTGACTCGGTTCGAGTGCATTCGTACACTGGATAGTACTAGAAGATGCCGAAAGGCGAAACCCGGGTCGTTATCGACAAACAATTTTATGGAAGTGTACAGAATGAAAATAATTCAAATCTAACAATGAGAAATACAAGATAAAATTAACAAGTAATTCCAATCTTTTATGATAGTGACTGACTGGCATAAAATCATTTATTTTGGAGACGGATCTTCAAATATATGAAAGTTAGGCATCTAAGAATCAGCTTATCTGGACTGTGAAGTACAGCTGTGCATGTGTTACTCCTGGGTATACGGATATGACAGTGGAGAATGTGGGATATTTTAAATAAAACAATTACTAATGATTAAAAATATATTTCAAGAAAATGTATATAAATTTCTTATGTTAACTGTAATATTCAATTAGGTAATATAAATATTCACAACAAATTGTACAGGTTTTGTTTTTGATATTATTAGACACAGAACGAGCTTGACATTTTGACTATGTTTCTTGTTAATTGCTCCACAATAGTGAAGAAATCAATGGCACTCTAGAAACAAAATTTTCAATCCTAAACGCCCAGCTGTCTATCTGTGTTTAAAATATCAACAAATTAAAATATTTTCAATTAAAAATAAACATAAATCTTGATAATGTATTTCTGCATAGCTCCGAAGTCTCTTTTTTTATAGTTTATAGTCTATTTTTCGATGGCAACATGCATTAACCCAAGAAATAGACAACCAGTTATGTGATGAAAGATTTTCTTTATTATAAATAATAGAAATAACGATATTTATACGATGTATATAAAATACACAGTAAAACCCAAATTCGACATGTTCACAATTGACATTTTTATTAAAATACGCAAGTATATTTTTTTCCTACAATTTACGTATGTAAATATTTTATTTTTAATTAAATACATAAGGTTGTTTGACGGAGAACTCTCTCGAGAAGAGGTGAAAAAAATTCAATCAATTCCAACAAAACAAATGCTATAAGCTACGCTTTGGGTCTAAAAAGCTATTTACTAGGTTTGACGATGTACAGGATGAAACCAGTGTTCCCTCTAAGCTGTACGCGCGCACATGCGTTAAAACAGAGTGCACAAAAGTTACACCAGCTATACCACCACCAGAATAAACTAATTGTCATTATATAGTGTTGTTACCTATTATCATTATAAAAAAATAACATTTCGTTAAGGTCTAAATGTGGCGCAAAATTTTTTTAATTTCCTTTCAAAGTTGCACAGCCAATGTATTTTGCGCACATAACCTTCGGAAAGTTAGAGGGAACATTGGATGAAACCCATAACAAAAAACTTCTATATAAACATGAATTGAAAAAATTCTCATAATTTCTTTAAATAAAAAAATAGAGTTCCACTGTGTCCATGAATGTATAACCAGAGGAGTTCGGGACACCTAATTTTTGACCATTTCTAGAAACAAAGCTGACACTGCGCAGTAATACACGGTCATAAATTTAATTTAAAATACAGTTATTAAATTACTCAACTATGACTCAAAAATAAGGTAGATATTGCAATAGAATTGAAAAGTCAGAATATTAAAAAATATAGTATTTAGGACTTGTCAATAAGCCCTTATGTCTTTGATAAGGAAGTACAAGAGATATAGTAAACATATTTGACTTCTTATCCAGATTTGTTTGCATTGGCCGCATCAGATGGCAGGCTTAAAGACATAAGGTATGAGTATTAAAAAAGTTAAATTAACGCTTCTTATATATTCAATCATATTAAATATTTTCCCCTTAAAAGACGATATATCGTGACCATATTAGAAAAAGTCAAAGTATTTCTTATTTGGCAAATTGAGATTGCGGTTTTTCAATAAATACATACTTATAAGATATACATGAAATAATTATTATCATTTACAAACTATACGTTCCTGAAAGGTTATAAATCGATATATTCAAAAACAAAATACTGGGCCGCGGTTATAAGGGAAAATCTTAGATTTTTACAAGTACCCATATAGCTTTAATTGGTAAGATGTGCTGCTTTTGAATACTTTGTGCTTTTCAGCGTGCCGTGAAATCTTCTGCTGTTTTTCATTTTTTCTCCTCTGACCATTTTCACTCCTTATGAGGGACATACGGCCGCCACGCAGCACCTTAATGTATTCCGCCAATTGCTTTGCTTCCTCCGATGACATGCCACCTATGGATAATACCTGACGGTCGTCCAGAACACCAGGATCCCATTATAAATGAGACTAGCATGAAGGGAGTGAAATTTTTTTCAAACATTCTATGAAGTATGTTGCTGGATTATATGAGTTTGTCTTATTGCTTATTATTTGAGAATAAGATTTCGTAATTGATTTGCATTAAACTTGAAAGGGGAAAATAATAATACAAGTTTTGCATGTGTACATGGCAAATAATTCTTAAAAAAAGCAAATTATCAGTTTCAAAAATGTACAAAAATAATATATTAAACTAGACAATCTAAAAGTGATTCCTGTAAACACCGGGCATGGGCATATTCAAAGGTCCAGTAGGATAAGGCATCGGCGCTGGTGGGTAGTACCTCTGCTGTTGGCCAGAATACGGATTGCCAGGGTAAATGGGATACGGCGTCGGTTGAGGGTTCCCGTAGCCTTGTGACTGGGGCTGATGCTTGTTGTTGATGAGCTCGTTCATTTTGTCCACCTTCACTTTCCTCAAGTGCATGATCTTACGCTCCTTTGTGAAGTCTTCGAGAAATTTGTCTATGTCGAGCTCCCCACCGAGAAACTTTTGCGCAATGTTTTCCGATTCTTCCTCGCTTTGGGCGGCGGCCGTTTCCAGTAGCGCTAGAGTTGTGTCTAGTGATACCCCTCCCGATTTTGATTCTAAAACAAAAATGTGTACAATCTAAATCAGGGTTTCTCAACCGGGAGCCAGAGAGAAAAAATGTTAGGGGAGCCACAGCAGTTTTGGGGGCCACGGGCAAATCCATAAATTCCCAGGTTTTTAAAATCGACCAGCGACAAGCTGCAGAGCTAAAAAAAAGAGGCCCACATTATTTCTTTTTGGGAAATCCGTAAATTCTTGAGTAAAACTTTTAAATCTTTTAAAAGCTTTTTTCCTAGTCACCAATCCCAAAATAATTGTGTCCCGAGTCTCAAAAAACTTATTACTACGGGTATGTGAGCCATGGCAAAATATGAGACTCATTGTCATTACTTGTTTTGGTGGGTCATAGACCCAAAAAGGTTGAGAAACTATGATCTAAATCAGTGCTTCCCAACTTTTATCATGCCACAGACCCCTAAATCTGAAAACAATAATCTGCAGACCCCCGAAAATTGTTTTCATACTCGATCACAAAGAATGTTAAAAAAATGAAAATTTTTGCGGACCCCTGGTTGGAAAGCACTGATCTAAATCACAGTTTGCAAGTGGACAATACTGCTACATATAGGATGAAGTTAGATTTTATTAGCCTACTGGTGAATGGTTTTGACCAAGGGCGAAATATTTATTAATGAAAGTGTAATTTTGGAGACAACCTGAACGTAGACATTAGGCAATTAATATTTCAAAGGCTTGTGTTCTTGAAATAGAGTATGCGTAGGTGATTAGCGTAATACTATTTCATTCCAAAAAAAGGAGCAACTGATGAACAACTTGTTCGTAAAACAAAATCTATTAAGGTGCACTATTAGGAGTCTTCTATTTACATTGAGCGCTGATATATTTGAGTAAAATAAACAGGTTTATAAAAAAGGATCAAGGTTAAAATTGCTAATTGCCTATAATATCTGATCACACAATCTATATCAAGAGGGCACTTAAAATTCTAGATATTATTTAAAGCATAGGTTCCCAACCTTTTTCAGGTGGCGACCCTTTTTTATAAAAGCCATGTGACTAGGGGACCCCGGGATTGGGAACTCTACGTGAAATCGTGTATAATTTGAAAGTTTGGGCAAGTCGTTTGGTTCACCGTTAGAAAGTTTTAGCTCACCGAGGAATTTGAAATCCTCGCTTTGCTATACTTTTCCGCGGATTGTCTCCGAAACTCCTTTTTTTTTTTGCTTAAATCCAAAATAGAAAAGCGATGTCGTACCAAATGTGTGTAAACAGGTCCGTCCAATGTCTGATTTTTTTTTAATAAAATTAAGATACAATAAACAAAAATGAATTTCATTTTTTCATATCCTGCATTGATTTTTATACAAGGAAACAAACCTATACACCATTATTTTTTTTATTTTAGTGCACTTTTTTACGTAGATAAGGGAAGTGTTTAGCTACGTACCATTTCACTGCTTAGTATCAGTGAAAATATATTATACCCAGCGTGTTTATGACTACGATATTTAGCTAACCTAACCCAGCAATAAAGTCTTTGGCAAAAAGTAGGGATGGACTTACTGGTATTGAATGTTTCATCAGATTGGGCATTTTACAACAGTCAAATTTAGATAAAACAGTCAAATTTAGAAAAAAAATTCCAATGGGCAAAATGTTTAAGTTGAAAGATCATACGAGATAAACTCGAGGTAAATTGACATCACAAACACCCCCGTCTTACTTAGGTCTCACATTTAAATTGAAAAATCTAGATTTTACATTGACCTTACCGGGTATCGAACCCAGACGCACCTGGTTGGTAGAGCAAGCTCTAACCAACTAGACCACAGCAGGCGATTTAAGGGTGACTTATATATTACGTAATACTCACTAAATGTATCTAGTTTCTCTTGTACAGTTTTGCATAATTCTTCACCCTTTTCAGAGTTTGTCGAGATTCTCTCTTTAGCTTCTAAATATTCAGGTTCTTTGGCAAGATTGAACTCCGCTAAGGATTTATTGCTAGCGACTATCATTTCCTTCTCCGTCTCCCAGTCTTTAAGCTGAAACCAAAACATTTTAATGTGTTAAGAATGGTTTGGGAGAAAAGGACTCTTCATATGGAATAGAGTATTGAAATGTATTCCTCAGTTTGGGAAATATGCTTTACCAAAATGCTACTCTTTTACTTCCTAAAATCTAACTAAACGTCGCTTATAACAAAGCAGTATACAGTAGGATAATCCATTACAAATAAGAAAATGCCAAATTATCATTCACGGGAATAAGGAAAACTGATAATTTATCTTCTTCTTTGTTGACCATCTTTGCTCTTATGTGGAGCATATGGCTGCCAAGCGGCACCTCCATGTTTCCCTGTCTTTCATCTTCATTGCAGCTCTCAGTTCTGCTGAGTACATCCTATTGATAGTACCCGAAAGTCGTCCAATACGCCGGAATCCACCGGTTGGAAGAAGAAGCAGGCAGGATTAAGGCATTCTGGAGACATCCGTAGCACGTGACCCAGTCAGTTCCAACGTCCATCATCACGTAACATGACAGGGCGCTGTCATGTACGTTCCCTTATCTCCGAATTCCTTAGAAAATCAAACCACCTGTTACACCTGCTGTACATGATTAAAACCAAAATGCCATTTGTTCAACACTTGCATTCTACCAGTACTGCTTTACGGTAGTGAATCATGGCACCTGACGAAAAACCGTATACTGAGCTTCGAGAACAGATGTTTGCATCGAATAATGGGGGTGAGGTGGTTTCATAATTTATGCAAAATACAAACACTATATCAGAATGAAAAGTTCACCATAATACGTGAAATCAGTATTCTTAAAAAAAACTATAGTGCAAATTTGAAAAAATAGTGACGAAATTCAGTAATATTTTATACTGTTCACGAATTATTGGTTACGCTGCGTCTTACATGGGGAAGTTGATTGTAAAGCAGTTTGAAGTGAAAGGGCCACGCTGTCCCACATGCCCATCATTCGATCCACTGTCACCAGTCGGCATTGCACATTTATAATGACTTTTAGGGTGTTCACTGTCAGTACTTGGTGGAAAAGCATTATATTAATAAAACACAATATTCATTTGTACTTTATTTAATAGGTCTATTTAGTCTATCTAGTCTCTAGGTCTAGTTTAATAGGTCTATTTAATAGGTTTGATAGGTATATTTAACCTATCTAGTCTCTCTTTATTTAATATTGTGTTTTATTAACATATATAATGATTTATTTTATTTGAAAACTCATTCTACAGAAACATCTACATCATAGAAGTGGAAGTAAAGACACATTCATGGAGAATTTCATCATTTCTTTATTTGACATGAAATAGCAAAAAATTGCCATGACCATTTTGTGCAAAAATATCAAGAAAAATAAATCTCATCGCTGAAGGTCTGCCACTGTGTACTATTTGTCATGTAGACTACTATATAGCAGCGTAGACCGTTTGGTATTTTCGTGCTGCACCACATTGTTTCTACTTTATCCACGTCGGACAGTGTAAGTGACGTCTCGTAAACTGTAGAACTGGTTTACAGCCAATCATTTAACTGCCTTCTTCATGATTTTTTCGGATTATTTACAATAAGAATACCAAACACAATTGCCTACAAATTCGTTGTTGACAAATAAATATTAGCAGATGCCTTACTATAGTGTTTGGTTTTCTTAAAAACAACCACATAATATTATAGTGTCAATATTCCATACTTGCTAGATTAGAGCAATTTTAACTATTTAAAGCTATATTACGATATATAGAAAAATAAATTTAGAGATAAAGGTAGCCAACCTGTTTGACATCTTTCACAAGGGATTCGAATTTGGAATCATCATTTAATATTTCTTTCAATTCGTCAGAATTCAAATGCGATAACAATCCAATTGCTGCAGGATAGTCGGGCTGATACATTGTGAGTACAATTATTGACCTGTTATTAGTATTGTGTTGTATAAACTTAGCAATGCTTTGTTGTATTTTGACACCCCGAAATCAATTTTGTAATTTCACTTATAATAAGCCGTCAAAATACATTCTATAGACGTATAGACGGAAACCTTGCCAGTCTTTTAAATATGAGTCATCTTTTGTATATAGTTTACTGTCATCATCATCATTCTTATAGTTTACTTCAGAAATAACACTTTTTCAACATTTCATCGTTTATGAATTCTATTTATCTTTACTTTACTTTTTCAGTATTTATGTATAGTTTTTAGTATGAATTAGGTATACATATGAAACATAGTATAGAAACACAGGAAATAAAATCGGCACTAAGTACCAAAAAAAGTATTAAGAAATGTTTTATGCGACACATTAAACATTTCTGCATACTTTTTTTGGTACTCAGTGTCTATTTTATTTTCTGTACATATTTTTCATAAATGTACACTTTTGAAAAAATATATTTTTATATATGGCAATAGTTTTAAATTAGTCATTCGTCAACTTTTAACTGTGCTGCTCGGTGAATTACCGATTCGTTTCCTGTTTCATATTTATTGTTTCGTTATCTAGTAAAGTTAAAAGGCGTATTAAAAACTTAGTAAGTTATTTTTTATAATATATTAAAAAAAAACTCATTGCCTTTACTTTAATATTGCTCATTTATACTGTTAAAGGACTTATTAGGAATGTCGAAACATCGCCATATTTGGTAAACGTCATTGTCATCTGTGATTTTTCGTTATTGTATGGCTATATTGGCTGCAGATATTTCGTTAAAATACATATTTTAATAATTGTCTATGTATTATGGATCTGTTATCTCGTCATTTCGTTTGATATAATTCTTTAAATGGATGTTATGGGGGTTTAACTTCACAGGTTGGGTTTGCTCTATTTACCCTCTCTAAAGTTCGTTATACTATTTTTGGGTGTGTTCCGAAACACGAGGATTAGTCATAAGTTTCGATATATTTGCTAGGGTCAACGTTTCTCACAGTGAATCTTACATTTCATTGTGGACTAGTTGTCCTAAAAGTATTTTTGATCTCAAATCGGTATGTACAGTCAGCCACAATAATGTTATTTGCATTTGCTTATACATGTAATCCCTCTAATAAACTTAATTATTTCGCTCATCTGGCAATCACTAGAGAACTTAATAATATAAAATCTTCGTTTATTTTTCCCCCATTTGTTATTAAACTAATTGAATTAAATCTAAGACACCATTCAATGATTAGATTCCGAGCTTCGTTCTTTTGTCCTCATCTCCAAAACAGGGAAGTTGCCAGGTGCAAGAATAACGCATGTGCTCAAATATACAGTACTTATTCGAAATTTTAAAAAAATATTATCTGGACCGATTTTGCGGTGAAATAACTACTGCATATTTAAGCAGTATATAGTATATCTATTTTTCTTGGGTATAATTGTGTGTTGAAGCTAGTCATGGATTATTTCAGCGAAAAACTTCACAAACTAAGCTAAAAACAACGCCACGATTTAAACATGTTTTATTGAAGCTTTGAACTTTGCTATCAATACGAAGAACACTGATAAATTATGCGAAATACGAAATATTTTTCAGTACTTCGCCTCCATTATTCATTATGGCCGCGTGGCCCTCAAAAAATAATTTTAAACCGTGGCGTTGTTTTTAGTTTAGTTAGTGAAGTTTTTCGCCGAAATAATCCATGGCTAGCTTTAACACACAATTACCTTATCTCGATTTGTAAGAATTATGTGATATTATATGTTTTATAATATCGACTGTGGAAAGGAAAAACGTAACCCACATATATCAAATTGTACAGGAGGCGCAAAAAACGTGTTTTGGTGATTTTGGGCCATATGTAAATGATGAATTATACACAACCTCTAAGTGCACGGAGACTTCTAAACTGTTGTTTAATTGATATAATCTAATATTATTTTAAGAAATTGTTCATGAATAACCTTTATTTCAGTCTTTTTTCTTGGTTTTAATTTTTTACAAGGTTATCTTTTTCAAACTTAAAAGCTAAATTTAGATACTAATTCGGCATTTGTAGATTGCATTCTTTTGATAGAACGTGTATCAAGTTTGATACATTGTGATTATAGAAAAAAACCTGTTTTGAAAAACTGTGGGTTACGTCCTTTTTCTTTTCCACAGTCGATATATTTAAATTTATCATTTCAAGAATCATCAAATAATCAAAATTGAGTCATCCCTGATCACTACTAAATTGAACATGTCAGTGAATTAAGTATCATCACTTTTAATCTAATATGTTTATCAATATAAACTTTCAATAAAGAGTCGACGCAATTCCAGTTTTATACAATTCAAATGATATTTAGATAGAAGATGTCTTCACGCAAAACAGCCGGACGTCGCGGGACCACCAAGAAGCGTGCGCAGCGGGCGACCAGCAATGTGTTTGCCATGTTCGATCAAGCGCAGATCGCTGAGTTTAAGGAGGCCTTCAACATGATTGATCAAAATCGCGATGGATTCGTCGATAAAGACGACCTCCATGACATGCTCGCTTCACTGGGTATGTTGCAACTTTTGTTTAAGTCTCGTGTACAGTGATTAACAGGCACCATATTATTGCAATGTTCACAGTTGAATTGCCCGTAACAGAAGTGGGGGGGGCAAACTTTTTTGATGAAGGACCATATTCAGAATCTCAAAATGAATGGCGGGCCGCAAGTAAAATAGTTCCGTGCCGAATAATGAGCCATATTCCATTCATACTACATAATTTTTTTAATACACTGAACTCTTTTTTTTTTTACACCATTTCGAAATAACACGATACATTAAAAAGAACAAATACTATACTTGTACACAAATTATTTGTTATAACACGATTCCCAGATACAAAAAACACAGAAGCGGTTAGCGGATTTCTTATTGTTTATTGTTCAAAATTAAAATTACACTACATGACATAACAGGTGACGCCAATTCGCCATGCACTTGAAAAATATGATAAGACAAAATATAAAATAAAAATACCCAGTACATCGAATTCAACATAAAAAATCAAGAAATATAATAGAAAAAATTATCAAACAGTTCACAAATACCATCACTAAAAATTCAACAAATTAAATTCAACAACACAAGATAGTAATAACAAACATAAGGTTTTCATTGAATCCTAACACATTAAACGTGTCAGAAATTTCTAGAGATGAAAGCGATTTACGTCCAGTCCCTCATAAAAATCTCTGTATATAATCAAGTAGCGATGAATAGTATAATTTTTCTTATTTAAAATACATATTGTGAATAATATTTTGTGTAATTTACTTATTGGGTCTTTGTTATTTTAGTTTTTTTACACAATTTTATATAACACAATATTGTGCTTTTGTTTCAAAAAGTTTTGTTTTTTGTGGAAGGTATCTGTATCTATCGTGTAAAAATAAGTGTCGAGTGTACGTACATTCATAGAAACTTTACTGGTTCTCGTATTGTACTGTGTTTTTTAAATAAAGAGTGCATTTGGAAAACGTACTATATACCACATTATTCTTTCTTTACCTTCATAAGCACATTTTATTGAGTCTTACTCTATAAAATAAACAGGAAGACGATACAAGAAGTAGTTGACTTTCAGAGCATTGCCGAATATTCATTTTGTTCTTTTCAAATTATTTGATTCATGTTTTTTTCTTTACTTTTGTTATGTTCAATATTATCACTGTTAAACCTTTTAACTGCTGCACGGTTTTTATCTTTTCTTTTCCTGTCGTATCAAGTACAAAATAAACTATCACAAAGTCCACAAATGACTTATGTAATCTAAGCAGTTTCGATAGAATTCACGTAATTTCAACAACACTGATCACTTTTTTCAGTTCATAATTATTAATAGTTTTCGTTTCCTTTCAAAATTCATCACCCACCATTTGGGAGCCTGTGCTTTTAACACATTTAAATAATATGTGTTTATTATAATTCTTATTTTTTGTTTTAATTGATAATAAATAAAACATAAAACAAACTTAATATTTCAATAATATATTGATTGAAACCTCGATCTTTTGACCCTCTCAAACATTTTACAGTACAAATATAGATTGCAATTTATTGTATTCAACTGCCAACTGTGTATTTCTGTGTATGGGTATCTGCAAATTTACCCTGACCATCTTGCATGGAGTTCTTGGAAGGAAAAGGGTATCTGTGACCAAATTCAATCGATTAGTTGTTTAATTTGTGCTTGGAAAATAGACGAAAAGCATTCGGAAAATTTACTTTTAAATAACGAACTTTTGTCTTAAACGGACCCACCCACATCGCTTAGATTTTTTAGAATGGGTGTGATAAGAAAGGTTAACCTTACACACATGTCTGCATTTAATAATGTCATAAATCAATTGAAAAATTATCATGTAAATATGTGTATCCGGGAATTAAATCCTTTACCCTCAACCGAAATAGTGCACTATATCGAGGTTCTACAGTAATCGTTTTCAGGATCAGTCAGGAGTTTGTTGGTATGCATAACTGTAAACCAATAGAAAAATCAACCTATAAAATTGTCCATTCGAGAGTTTAATGACACAGCTTACAGATTGAGAGTATATTACTGCTAATGGCTTGGCGATAACTGCAATTCGTTTCGTTAATATAGTGACCTCATTTGTAATCTAATAATTTTATACTGTTTAGTATAAATTTCATAATATTATGCATTATAAAATACCCCTGTTCACCCGTGGCAAGAATTGTTTATTTTATATCTGCGGTACTCTTTGATGAGTCAGTATGCTGTTTTAAACTTTCTGATTTGAAATGTATTGCTTGTGAAATTGTATGTATTAATACTAACAGATGTGGTTGCCATATGCCACCATGGTTTTTTTTGACCTGGTAACCTTATTAGATAGTGAAATGTAAGGGCAAACTGTAGAACTGTTACTATACAAGCTAGATTATTGTTTCATACCTTTATTTCAATGCTATTTTTCATTGTCACATTTATATTGAACGATATCTTCACACCACCTTCTGCCATCTTTTGCCTTTCTCGTATTTTAATTAAAATGATCACTATTATGTCACATGTGGATTCAGTGATTTTTGGTAGTTATATTATTTGCTTTTGATTTGAAAAAAAAACGGTAAATAATTGATGAAAAACCAAAGTCCATAGCACCATATGCTCACAGATAAATTTAATAAAGGTGAAGAATGTCCGCTTTGGAAGTAAGTAATTCTACATAAGACTAAAAATCTTTATTTAATCCAGTGGTTTCCAACTTTTATGTTATGACACCTCTCTTTGAAGAAAAAAATATCTTCGCGCCTCCCCATTTTTTTTTCAAATAGTAATAAAGACACATTGTAAAGGGTACATAAATATTTTGGACTGTTCGCGCCTCCCTTTGCAATAGTCCACACCTCCCAGATTGGAAATCGCTGATTTAATAGGATTAGTGTTCTGTGATGTCTCCAGCCTCTTCTTGAATCTGATTGAGCTAGTAGAATTTCATTATAAAACGGTTTCAAACTGACGATTTGACTGAATCAGCGTAATTGACTTTGACTGTATCGCATATATTATTATTATTAGATTGGAATGTTTTGTTGATAAATAATGGATCAAAAATTCACTAACAGTATTCAATTGTCATCTTTCTCAGGTAAAAATCCAACCGAAGACTATTTGGAGGGTATGATGAATGAGGCTCCAGGCCCGATCAACTTCACCATGTTCCTAACACTTTTTGGTGAGCGGCTGCAGGGAACTGATCCAGAGGATGTTATTAAGAATGCATTCGGGTAAGGAATGAGAAAATGTTCAGCTTCTTGTTCTGTGTCTCGGATTCATCTACTTTAAATTTTATGGTGTTTTGTGAAAGAGATACAGAGTGAAAAACGGTTAATCCTTGAATGAAGTAAACAAACAATAAAAGTGTTTGAATGCTTTATAATAATGTTTAATATAATATAATGCTAACGCATGAATAGTTTTGACTGATATTCAATTTGTTCTTCAAATATGCGGGCTCTTTTCATAGTAACCTGTTTCATTTCTTATTAACACATTATAGGCGGGAAACGTAAAAATACGTTTATCGCGTACTGTCAGTTTTGTTGGTGTATTGACTCAAAATTTAATGGTATCTTCAAAATAACTGCCGTGGCAAGTGACCCTTTTTGACAATAAGCTATAAACCTCATAATTTATTATGCCCTGAATGTTCATTCACACATAGTATTTTTTTTAAAAAGGCGCACATGTTTCTCGAATATTCAGGGCATCAGATTTCACACTTCCAGTGATAGTAAATTTGTAGGAATGAGCATTTTATACTATAATTATTTATATAATTGTAAGGTATGGATTAATGTTATTTTTATACAGACTATTTTGAATATTTCATATTGATAACAAGTGGAGTGCTATCTACTAAATTAATAACAGGTTTTTATATTCAGATTAGAAAAGTATTGAAATTATGATGTATTCAAAATGTTTTCATTTTATTTTTAATGATTAAATGTCACATGTGATTTCTTTGAAAATTTCAGCTGAAAATATTGTTTGGCTTAGAAGTTGTGTTGATTTTAAGAATGTAATATATTTTTGCTCTAATCACTAAAAAACGCCCGCTTACCAAGTGTTAAGATAATGTCATGTAAGCAAAGTCATGTACATTACAAAAGAATTACAAAATATTAATTTATTACTCTTGCGGTGTAGAATACAAGGTACCACATAATATCTTAAAACAAATAGTAGAAAGCAATTAAGGTATTTGAAATTGGCAAGGAAGTGACACTGAGTAAATTCTAACAAAGTCCATTTTTAATACTGATAAAAAAGTATTGCAGCAATATTGCTTAACACTGTTAAAGCTCTGGCAGCGGGATCCCCATTGGCAGGCTGGTTCTACACCTTGGGAGAACAAACAATTCATGTCCACTATTCCTCAACCTTAACAAAATTTTCATGTGTATTTGTATTCCATTTCTATCTAATTGAAGTCAACGTGTCTTTATAATTATTTTTTTAACACGTTATTCGCAAAAATGTTTTATGTAAAATGGTTAGAAAATGATTCTTTGGTTTGGTAATTTTTATTTTGATGCATCTTTTTGAATTATTTGTTGATTAATTTCTGGTAACATACAAAAAGCCCGTGATTGTCATAGCATATAGAAAAATTCACACAGCGCGTGCCCGCCAGTGGAGTATGACGAATAACAACCCGAAGTGAGTGTTAAGAGTGTTTAAAGATAGTTAATCAAGTTTTGATTTCATATTTATTGTCCAGTTGCTTCGACGAGGAGAACAACGGAGTCATCAACGAGGAACGCCTCCGCGAGCTCCTCACCACGATGGGCGACCGCTTCACCGACGAAGACGTCGACGAGATGTACCGCGAGGCGCCCATTCGCACAGGCGGGCTCTTCGACTATGTCGAATTCACCCGTATCCTCAAACACGGCGCCAAGGAGAAGGATGACCAGTAATGGACTGCGGCGGTGCAATTATCATTTCACTTATGGATTGCGTTCATAAATTTATAAGCTGTCTTCCAAATCAAAATTCCCCTCACTTATATGCGTAATCATGTATGTTTACAAACATTATTGATTCAATATTGATTCAAATAGCAAGTTAATAACTACTTCACACAGTGAAAAGAATATATTTTTTTTATTTCTCTTAGCGTTCTCTTCTCAAATATAGAGAAGAGGGGATGGTAGGTAATGTAACATCTTAGAATGATTGGACACGCCTTGATATTCAGAATTCGGTATGAATCCATGTGGAAACCTTGCTCTTGAGTCAATACTGTAATTGATAGACTTGAGAAAAGTGCCTAACTTGGTTTAGTATGTATCGCACGTCAGAATTTTGCCTATTTGGCAATATTGTGCACCGCATGTAATTTTTAAAAATGACAGCATTATTTGAAATGACACAACCAACGTTGCAAAACTTTGTTTTGTGCAAACCACTTATTTGAAAAAATAGCAGTATTTAAATTTTTTATGTCGACTAATAATAATTTTTTATTATTATAAGTCGGAATAGTTTTTTTTTTGTATAATATAGATATGATCTTCATGATTAGTTATTCTTTTTGAATTTTATAGTATAACAAATATTTATATTCAAAAACTACAAGTGCATTTTTTTTTTAGAAGAACCAATAATTCATTTACTTGGTTTTTTAAAATGTCGTATGCACTCTTCCGATTCCAAACTATATTATTTTCAGTATTTATATCTTTAAAAACGTATGTATAATTTTTCTTCCGTAAATTTTTGTAACCGAAGCCAACGACGCTGACCGCTCAACCACACAGATCACGGGCTCGAATCCCAGTACGGTCAGTTTTATAAATTGATTTTTCAATCGATTTATGAATTTATGTTCGAAGGCATGGATGTATGTGATGTCTTGAATTCCCCCCTCCTATCCTATCCTATCCTATGAACGGGGTGTATCGAGAGCGATTAGCTAACCACTAGTCCTGTCCTAGCCCTATCCTTATACTCTTTTTGGAAAAAGGGAGTAACGTTCTCGTAGAAAAACTTCTGTTGAGATAAACTCCAGATTGGGAGCGGACATGGTAAAAAAAAATGTAAATAAAAAGCAGAAATAATAAATGAAATCAATAAGGCCTCACCAACAACCAGCCTCCGATTATAAAATATGAAATATCTATTGTCACACATAAAACATTTTTACTTTGATAAATTGACCTGAATGCTTTTTTTTTACATACGACGTTTTGTATTTTCTTCAGCGTTTGAGGTTTTCCAAAAATCAACTATTTTTAAATATTCTTTCCTACTGCTTATCATGATTTTATGTAAACTTAAATCTGTTAAAAGTAATCAAAATTGGTTAGAAATATGTATTATGGAAACTTTCTCGTACTTTTAGGTTTGTATTTTTATATTTTAAAATATATGATTTTATTATTGGATTCTGTGTTTCATTTTTTAACCTTTTTATATCACTAATATATGTGACATGCTCTGTGTAAAGTCCATATGATCCCCTTTTGGAGAAGAACTGGTTTAAAAACAAATAATACTATGATACCTTGACTCTGAGATAAATACTAGCAATGTGTGTTATACACAATTTTTTTTACACTAGACAAATTCCAGAAAAAACTTAAAGACTGGTTACCTTAACCTTGAGAAGAGTATGGATGTACATGTACGTCGGCACTATTTTTCTGTAAAGGAGTACAGACATACTTTTAACTCAACACAGCAGTGTGTCTGTGAGCATATATATGCTTTAAGTATGAATAACACATATTCATTGAAAAAGTCACACAATTGCCATGTTAAAAAAAACCAGTAAAGTAAGGTCGGTTCTATTCACTCTAAAGGTTAATTTGATTTGTGGTACAGTCAATTAAAAAAATAATGATTGTTGTATTAAATTTATTTATTTCCTAACAATTCGCTATGGCTTCTTTTTTAAAAAAAATAGTTTTATAAATAGAGAACACCAAAATATTTTATATGCTTTTGAACAGAGAATAAATTTATTTTACTAATTCATATGGTTCAATGTTGTATTTATAGTAAAATGTGATTTTCAGTACTTTTTTAAATTGAGATTTACCATTACAATTATGTTAGAATGAAACATCAATATTAAACTTAATTCATATTTCATTTATGGTAACTTGGAGTTTTGTTACGGTCTTTATAAAATATTAATTATATCATTATTTCATTGTATGTTCACAAAACATATTTTTGAAGACAATGAAAGACGTCAAATAAAATTTACAATCAAAATCATTATTATTATAGTATAAAGTATATAAATATAAATATTTCATAATTTAGATAAATTAATAGACCTACGCAGGTAGGCAGGTGGCAATATTCTGAACCTGAGTTCTGGTATATAAATTTTGACAGGTCACATAGACAGTGGCCCCATCATCTTCAATTCTTTTTACGTGTGGACATCTTTTTGGTAATTATCCTGATGAGATCCGTACAGTGGGACATTGTGATGTTTATGCCACTCGGCATCGTGTTGGTAGCCTTGATTGGTTTGGTAAGCTGGCTGCGTCGCAGGGCGCTGGTTTGTTCTTCGCTTGATGCAATCGTCGTTGTCTGATCCACTGAATCGGTTGGACAACGTTCCCGAGTTGGATAGCGGCCTATTTACGTTCCAGGTGTTCTTTATGAAAGTTGAACCCCTTTCCGCAATCATTATAGTGGGCGCCGCAGTGTTCCCTGTAATTAAAAATCATAAACACATTGTACTATATGTATAAGAAAGTGTATGTGCTTAGTAGAAATTTTTTTCCTCTGTTGAAGCCATTGCTCCCTTTAAGCACATTAAAATTATTTAATCTCCCCCTCAACAAAATATAAAAACTACATCATTTGTTACTGACAGTAATGTAAAAGAACTAATCTACACTGAATAAAAATAATGAATGTGCCTGTCCTATAAAGATGACAGAGATAACTGATTACATTAATCAAACCTGAATGTGGCATACACTAATAACAAAACAAATATATTCACCTGATGTAACAGAAGGCATGATAGAGGCGTCCATTACACGCAGACCTGGAAAAAAATTTAAATAATCCATTATTATCAGTATCCACAAAATTAGAAATGTTCAAATGATTTAGAAGTGCACAAAATGAGTGAAGAAGCTTAAGATTCTGATGGCGATACTGCAGAAGAAAGCACATCTGGTATATACCCTCATTACTGCTTGCTATCAATGTATAAATGTGTTGGTTACTATAAAGTTTTCACTATGTTTCGAGTGTCGAATAATTCAAGAATTACGATTTAATATAATTTTGTAAAACACCCATATCAAGAATTCTCTGAATTTCGTGAACAGATAAACTCGTATGCTACATAAAAAGTTATTTGCATTGATTACTCTTACAATAACTTATGATAATAAAACTTATTTCATTATATCGTTAGCGTACCGGATGTAAATTACAAAGTGCAGAAAGAAACATTCATAAATATGTGATCGTAATACTTTTTTTTACCTTTGATTCCGATGACTTTGAGTTTAGGATCAACGACAGCCAGTGGATCCTTGTTTGATCCCATCTTGCACGTTCCGACTTGATGATTCTCAGGGCCAGTCACAATTGCAACGACACACTTCCAGTATTCATCAGTGCCCCATTCTCCCTTTTCTAAGCAATCTGGGATCGGAGACTTATCAGCTTCGATGCCCCATTTTTCTTTCAAAATCTAAACACGAGTATAAGTTTGACACTGTTAATTCGAATTTATGATTAAAAATATCACTAAAATACAAACATTTGAAAAGAAAATTTATGAATATTAAAAACAATGAACTATTGCAAAATATTTCACAATTAAAAACTGGTGATACCCCCTAAAAGTGAGGTGTATAGTATAGCCCTGTCTGTATATTATTATTATAGAAAGAAAATTGACTGAAGTAATTGTATGTCGCATTATTGTAATCGAGTCTTTTGAAGTTTCTTTGAAGCTCCTGTCACATGGTAGAAATCATGAAACTATTTAAAACAAAGGCGCCTCTGTGAAACTCTTCAGACCAATTATAATTATACCAATAATATAATATATAATGTTACCAATTTAAATATATTGTTAAAAATAATTTCCACAAAGTTATATATTATAATAATGTTAAAGTAAACTGCATATTCAATCTCGTTTGACAATACTTTCTGCACGTGGGTATGAGTTTAGATAAACTTCAATACAGTGTGTTGAAACCAAATATCTTCTAGTCGGTAAGCAGAGTTCATTAGCGGCGAGTTTCTTTCGATGGATTACTTTCATAGTGCTACAACTAGAAATTGGTAGTTTTGAGATAAGACCAACCAAAGTTTTGATACATCTTAAATGAGTTGTAAAAAAGTGATGGTCGTTATTTGTCTACTCTTTTCAGTCAATCATTTAGTCGTTTATCTCAATTCAATTCAAAATAATTGCATTGTTGACAGAATCATAAAACGATATTTCGTATTGTAATTATATGGAACTGAGAAATTGTTAATATTTATTTTTTATCCATATCAAACATCTGCCTACCATGAGGAAACCAGTAATTTTTTATAGTTGTACTTTTGTGGAGCTATAGAAGAGAAGCATTTGAATATAATGGGTAATATAACTAAAAACATCAAACGGTTGGCTAATCTTTCTGAGGACGTCGATTTGTTATGCATCGACACACATCTTACTGACATTGCAATTTCAAAACTAGCTTTAATTGTGGAAAAGATTCAGTTATTAACAATTAAAACATTTATGACATACTGGTGCTTCAGCAAACTTCAGTGCCATTTGAATGGCCTCCACTAAGGTATCGACGTCTTCTTGAGCAGAAAGGTAGTTGGCGTATATCAAAGGTGGACTGAGAGGATTGTTATCCTTCAGCGTCAGGTATCCCCGGCTCACTGGATGTAGGACGACAGGGTTCACACTGAACAAATATTATTTAAATCAAGCATGGTTTCTAGATCAGCTGTGGTCAAGATACAGGCTTTAGGCAAAAATAAAGTTAGTCAAAAATAAAGCAATACACTGACATCGTATTAGGTTTCAAGTATCGCATCTGCTAATAAAATTTGTCCACATAGATCGAATAGTCCCATTCATCTGGATTAGTAAGGACAATAATTCTGACAGTTTTAATGTAATAGACAGTATTTTCTATTTTATAGATAAGATAAAACTATTGTTGATTCTTGAACCTCTTATAACATACTTGCAAACAAAATTATTAATAATGGGAGGGGTTCAGTGTCAAGTACAAAAATAGAATTACATAAATATTTTTTCACAGATGGTAACTCGATAATAATAAAGTATTACATCATAGCAGCCTTGGCATCTGGATGTTCTGGATCCTCGGCTTCATCAATTTCTCCAGTACGGGAGCACGACGCCAGCATACCATTGAAGAACATTTGTACATCAGGATGTTCACCGGAAGGATCCGCATATTTTGAATTCAAAATTCCTGTGATCTGTACAAGATAAGAAAATTATCGGGCATAAAAAGCATCATACGATTCAAGCTAATTTTAGAAAAACTCTCAGCTATTTGTTTTCAAACTTTTATTAATTACATGATGAAGTTTTTTGAATTATTATTCGAGCTGTATGCAATTATTTAATGGTATTGTTACCTGAGACAATCCCGTGGACGACAGGCTTCCAGTTCTAGTGAGCATATAGTCCACAACGCTGACCCAATCGAGTTGATTTGTGGCTGGCTCCTTTTCCAAATGGAATGTAATATATGAAGTGACATGGTTTTGAAGATTTTTACCGACTCCTGGTAAATTTTTGATGACAGGAATATTCAGTTTCTCTAAATCGTCTATAGGGCCGACTCCCGATAGAAGGAGAAGCTGTGGGGAGTTGACGGTTCCTGCAGAGATGATTACCTGAAATAAAACAACACAGTTAAGCCATTGAACTCTGGGTAAATGATGCACACATAAATTATTGATAAACATATTTTATTTGTTTTGTTACTTGTCCTCTCTCAATGTGGAGCGTTAAGATTACTAATGAAGACATGGAAACAGAAATAATTCTACATGAACTGCTTTTTATTCTGTTGTTCATTCTTTCTTTTTGTAGTTAGAGTAAGTGCATAAATATCGAACAAGGATGAGACAAAGTTAACTTATCGTGTGCTAGGGATCATATTTAAAACCAGAACACCTTCAAACATAAATACTTAATAATTAATAATTTGTGTGATTTAAATCCGTCGACATTTTAACTGAAATTGTTGAACACTTGAGACCCTGCTGTAATATTGCATTATAATTAAGAGATTGGCATCATACCTCCTTGTTAGCGTTAGCAACATGTTTCTTTCCATTATACAAGAACTCAACTCCAGTGGCAACCAATGTTTTAGGGTCAATAATGATTTTAGTTGCCGTAGAGTTCACCATAACATGAAGGTTTGAACGTTGCGACGCAGGACGTAAGAATGCTCGTGCTGTACTTAATCTAGATCCATTTCTGTAAAAAAACAAAATTAATTTTACCCTTTTCCGGCAACACAGTCTGATATTTTAAATATCTAACAAATAATTGTCACCAAGCACATTAGTCTTTTGGTGCAATTGCAATGTGTGTGAAATCAATTATAAATTATACATTTTACTATAATGATGGGTTTAAGTTTCACCTTTTGCCAAATCGAATGATTATATGGTGGCTCATATTGAAATTTGATTGTAATAAGATTTTTAACAATAAATTGCGGGTATGTATTATTTGAAAACACAGCTCGTTCCAAAATGGTTAAAAAATGAAACTTGAAATTTGTGCAACATTAGACATTTTAAAAGTATTTTTAGTAGACCTTACTTTAGAATGATATTTTCTATGTTATCAAGCCATGTTTGAGACCGATTTATTTACTAAATTACATTCATAGTCGATGGTGACATGTCCGCCCCCTTATGCTTTACACCAGTTACTAAGATATGCACTACAAGTGGGTTACTTATGATACAGATCACTACAAAAAATAATGTGTCACTTAGCAATACAGATTACAATTCAAATAAAAATTACTTAGGTTGCTAAAACTTTTAAATTTTTTATTAAATATTAAGTATTTTTTGATAATACCTGTTCATAGTTTGTGCAACAGTAAATCCAACATAGTTGAAACCATTCAAATCATTGCTGACTCCATATCCGATTTCGTCAGCAGCTGCTAGAATATCGTTAGCCAACTTTGGCCTGTGCGGGAACTGTTGGGAAATAATGAAAAACATCAAATTATTATTTACATAGAGCAGTGGTATCATGCACCTCTTTGTGGTAGGTAAACAATGAGTAGCAGGTAAGCAATCGGTTGCTCAAAGAAAGAGCTCGCTGTTTGCCTAAAAATAGCTGGAGCCACATTTAACTCAATGCAGACTGTCTGAGACGCACAGCTGTATAACCAAATGTTATATGTTCAATGCTTGAATTCGCCTGAACACACCTGATAAATACTCTAAAAAAACATATACTGAGCTTCGAGAATAGATGCTTTCGTTGGATAACGGGAGTGAAGTGATTTGATTACGTGAGGAACTCTGAGATTATGAAACATACATATAGCATATAGATATCACCCCATCACGCCAGTTGTCACAAATAGACGTTGGAAAAGCTAGGTTATTGCATGTGGATGCCTCCGGAGAGCCTTAATCTTGCATGTCTCTTTTTCAGACTGGTGTGATTCTGGCGTCCTGGATGACTTTTTACTTGGGGGAACTGAGGAATGCTGGCATGTTATGGGAGGAAGCGATGTAATTGGTTGGAGACGGGGAAACATGTAGGTTTCACATAGGTAGTGAATATGGTCAAAGAAGAAGACAAGAGACAATGAGTTATTGAAATAACCATTGCACACTTGGATAGAAGGTATAGCTTAGGTAAATAAGATATAATAAAGTTTCTATGAATAAAATCATACTACCATTACAAAACCAATGATAAAATTTAAAAGCAAGCAGACAATAAATAATTACTGTTCGGCAGAAGTCGGTAAGTAACAGATTGGTAATTCTGAGTGAACAGCACATGAAAAATTTCAACATTTAGGATAAAGCCAATAGTATCGATATTTTATGTTACATAGATAATTATTATATTAAAATATAGTTTATTAATGCCAATATGATACAAATAAGTTTAAATATAATATACAGTGACAATTGCCTAAAACCAGCATAAATATTATGTGCCTATACAAAAAAATGCGTTTTTTGGTACAGGGAACTGAATTTGCAGCTCTTTGCATGGAAGTTTGCGACTCTTCAATCATTAATTCTTGAGCTTATACCGTTTTTTACTCTTATTGCATATTAATGGCTCTCTGATATATTTGACAAGATACTGTTTCCTGAAGAAGATACTGTTTCTCTCTTCTTACTTGAAAGTCTGTCGATTCTTGAACTGTTGTAAAAAATGCACTAACCGAGTTATTTTAGACAAAGAATTGGTATCAAAAACCTCTTTGATAATAATAAATACATATTTCAACATACAAACTGTATTACGAATGACTTAAGTAATTTTTACAGAAGGCTATCTAATTTAAGACAGAGAGTCGGATTGATTCATATGGTCTACCTGTTCTGTTGTCAGTAATCCACCAGTGCCATGATGTTCAGCTGATACGAGGGATCCAATCTGCGTGTTATCCTGAGATATTTTGAAGAACGGCATTACGCTGTCCCAAGACCAGCCCTTGGCACCGTTGGCTTCCCAATTGTCATAATCTCTCTTGTGTCCTCGCATGTACATCATACCGTTAAGAACACTGCATCCACCTGTTCAGTTTAACACAAATAATTAATTCATCTTGTAAACCGTGTTCATCATTGTGTATTACCAATCCATTGTTCTTGCATTCATCATTTTCCTGCATATACAAACTGCCAAAACTAACTAAACTGCTAGACAGCCACCCGGTCGTGTGTGTACAGCCTCACATGTGTCAAACGTCAGCCCGCCTGCATAGTAATGCCGTATCATAATTTGTGAATTAAATGCTGTTTTAAATTTAGATATCTTTTTTAAACCAACTCAAACTGTTAAGAATAGTATTGATTTCACTAATAAATTACCAAGAACTTTTCCTCTAGGCCAACTACAACGTTGCTCAATCTCTCCCTGGCAGGCGTGTTTCTCAGGCTCTGTTTTATAATTCCAATCCATCAAAGGATTGCCCCAATATCCGGGAATCAATCCTGGGACAGAAGACGCTGGCGGCTCATCACCTCCAGCTTCTAGTAGTAACACCTAAATAAACATATAAACTATATTAGAAAGATATTTTGATTACATTTTTTCTTTGAACAGTGAAACAAAACAGTAGTATAACAGTAGTATAAGCAGACAGTATAACAAAACAATTTATTAGATTTACGATTAACTGAACAAAATAAAATTAAGACAATGGATTTTTAATTGCACTACAACCAATGTGTCAGTTGACAAAGAAAACTGTACAAAAAAAATATATTTATGGGAACCGTTTATGATATTCTCAATTTTTTTGGATAAAAATTAACTCTGCACCATTTGTAGATGAATTTATCTGCTAAAATACCTTTCATCAATCTTCATTGTATAGTCAAAGCAAAAAAATAAACAAAACACAGCAGGCATTACCCAACTTTAATGAGCAAACTACTGAAACAGTTAAAATATTCCTCAGATATGACCGCCTATATTTCACATAAAATAAAAATAATAAAAGATTTTTAGTACTTTTTCCACATAAAATGTATTAGATCAGGACCGGTTTCGCTCATCGCGAGCATTATCAACTGATAATGCATTATCAGTTGATAATGCTCGCGATGAGCGAAACCGGTCCTGATCTAATAAATTTTATGTGGAAAAAGTACTAAAAATCTTTTATTATTTTTATTATAATGCCTTTCCACCAAGTATTGACAGTAAACACCTTAAAAGTGATATATTTCACATGTCTAGCATTCTATGATCTGTGTCTGATTTTTTCTGTAAATGTACATTAAATCAATTATGATAAGATAGTCAAAGCAAAATATTAAACCAAAAATAGTAGGTACTTATATTTTACCCGAAGATACAAAATTGGTAAAAATACTCATATGAACAACATATGACCCTATATTGCGGGCTTAAACTCAAAAAACACCATCCACGAGCCAGAGAGCCAAAAAACGGTTTTTATTGTCTTGTAATTTTACAAAATAGATGCTAATTTAAAACCTTATGTTCATATTTTATATTTTTTTGTGGACTGTATGTTTATATTGCTTATGGTGTTTTTAGGTAATATCTTAAAAGACAATCTTAAAAGACAATCTCAAAAGGACATCTTTATATAGTTAGCATTAAACTATATTGGTGATTTAAAAAGAAACCAGAAAGTATTGACAAAATGTTGTTTGACTATCATGGAGCTGATGAGCATGGAATGAAAAATAAAGTAATCAACCAAAAAACGATAGATAACATTGTTTGAATTAAGCCCTCAATACATGACCAACAGTTGCCGAAACAGGTTTAAATCCCTTTCTGATGCATAACAACTTGAGAACCGCGTCTGATCACCTTATAATAAATCAATCAAGAGCATAGTTGATAGATAAAATTGAACATACCTTCCAATTCGGATTTTCTGATAATCTAGATGCAACAACTGCTCCTCCGGTTCCTCCTCCAACTACAATGAAGTCGTACGGTCCTTTTGCCTCAGCCTTTGGCCTTACCCTTCCGCAGGGATCAGCAAGGTCACAGCGGGAGTTCAGGAAAGTCTCCAAGATACTCATGAAGATGAGGAAAGAACCTCCTCCGCAAGATGATGCCATGCTCGGGCCCCAGGTGTCCAATGGACACCCGCAGGCCTGAATTAAAAATAGTACAGCATTATTTTATTGTTTGTAATGGAATGCTTCAAAAATGAATATCATTAACCTTTCCTCTCATAATTAAATACTTATTAAGGACTTATTACAATGCAGTATTGATCTCTGTATGACTATTGACTATGTTGTTTTTGTTAGCATCTACACCAGTGTTCTAACTGGAGTCCACAGCATGTTCCAAAGGGGTCACAGAGAAAATATAATTTTAGGGTAGCCACAGCACAGTTTAGGGGCGCCACGGGCACAATAAATACAACATGAATTGCGCATTTTGTTTTCAAACAATGCATTCAATTTATGTTACTTAATATCGCTGATTTATCTCGACATTTGTACTGTATACAACATCTGCAATGTTTGTGAGAAGTGAGGCTTTGTTTTCTCGCTAGGAAAAAAGGTAAATGTGCGATAATGATTTAATCGACTTTACATTTCAATGTACATAGTTGCAGTTTTATCATTTCATTTGTAACCTGTGTGCTGTACTAATTGGTGTTGACAATTTATTTGTCTTCTGATGTAAGAGGAGCTGCGTCGCCTCCGATCTCAGGTTATCATGCACTAAATACCTTTTAAATTTGACTTAAATCAGTTGGCATTTTGCAGCCATCTAGAATGATCTACCTATAATTCATTATCATAAATGAATTTATTGTTCTTAACCAATTCAGAATAATAGATTATAGAAACTGTCAATATATTGAATGTGAAAAAGTCGGTAAATAATAAAAAAAGGCAATCAATTATTAATAAATGTACAATACCTCTCCAGCCATAGACATATTTCCAGTAGAAGGATCTGGGAAAGTAGAAACTATCAACTCTGCAGCAGATCTGTAAAAACAAAACACGATTAAAATCAAAAAGTACTAGAAGATTTTGATATAAATTAATACAATTTTTATATTATGCAATATATCAAAAAATTATGGAACTTGAGTTTGTTTTTAGTTTTTTCTAGATATACCTATTGATGGATATTTTTTAATAATATAGAAAACTATTTATACTTCAATGTTTTTATAGAATTTGTTGGGTCACACGGTCAAGTGTTCATCAACAAATCAGTTTCATAAATTTATTTATGAATTTCTGTTTGAAGGCTACAATATTTAAATCCCTCCTGCCCATCCAATCCTATAAAATCAAGTGTTGCTAGTGTGATTAGATAACCACTAGTTCTGTCTTAGACCTATCTTCTATACCTACTCTCTTCAAAAAGAGAGGTTGAGGAACTGAGTACCATGCAGTTATCTTATAAATCTGTTGAGATAAACTCCATTAGGAGTTTATATGCTGTACATTGGGAAGGACCATGACTTAAGGTGAGCGTAGCGGTCTACAGGGACATCTATAATTTAGATAAATTACTAAGTGACTTATTTACAAACATTCTTAAATTTACAAAACTATTAAGTGATTTATTTACGAGCAGGGAATCAGTGGCATGCTTAAGCAGTGACTAATAACATTAACTTTTATTTTTTAAAAATTCACTTTTTGACAGTTAATAGTTCAACATTTAATTGGCTATGAATGTCCAATAAAAGCTGAATTTGTCTTAACTATAGGTGTCGCTGTAGACCGCTGCACTCACCCTTAGCACTTGAGTACGTCAAAAATAAGATCGAGGAGATTTATTGAGGTATCATTGAAGATCAGTTAAATATAATTGGTATTTAGTGAATAGTTGAAATAAGAAGAATTTTACAAGGTTAATGCACCCCGCTAGGAAAGGTTAAATACTAGCACGTCTCAGTATATTGCAGAACCTTCATTTTGTATCGTTGGGATGCAAATTTGGGGTATATTTGATTATATCTCATATTGTTTATATACACGACAAAGGCATGTAAGGATATAGCTTATACAGTATTTCTTTAGCAATTACTCTCATATGTTTTTATTATTTCACCGCTCATTAATCAAATAAGACAATAACTTATTTACTGACATCTAGTGAAATTCCAAGACACTATTACTGGTTTCAAACCGGTATTTGATTGTTTTTGTTTATTACATCCAACACCGTATTTTAATTATAATAACTTTATTAAATATCTAATTGTAAATTAAATACAAGAACTAAATAGAATTAAGTAATTTAAGAAGTTGTGAAAAGGGTAAATTTTAATAACCGAATAAATAAATCACATACCTCTTCACTGTTCAAATGGTGGAATTACTTTGACAGTTATATGCATAGAGTGGATGATTAAATAATCAATTATAAAACATTATATTGTAATAAGGTAAATAGGAAAACCTGAATTTAAGGAAATTGATCTGTTATAAATAATTTGCGTTTTATTTCTTAAAAGCAGTGAGTGAGACATCTCTGAACATACCACCATTTAATATGTATTCATGAATTAGAATCATTCTTTATGTTGTATGTAGAAATTTAAATCATAACTTATATATACATGAATTGCATTAATTTTTCAATTAGGCTTTATTTTCCTTATTCTAAAGTCACGATTTGTCATTAATAACCCTTATTAATATTGGAAAATCATGGCTTACAATTGATTTAATAGTATATATGAACAGATTTTGTTTATCTGATTAAAGGACACGTGACTGGTTTGTTATGCATATATATTTATTTATTATTTTATCCTTATGTTAGAATAATTATTGTGTTCTACAAATGTTATACAGCGTGGAAATTAATAACAACATTATTAATTTTTGTTAATTGAGACTTTGGGCAATTAATTTGTAATTTATTTTTAATAATATAAACAACTGTTGGATCAGAAATCACTACAAATAAACTCAAGGGCTTCAAATCTACAATTGGAAAATTGGAAACAACTAGAAAATGTCTTACCCACAAATTAAGAATTTTGATTTTATTACGTATAATGCTTCAAGAACATCAATACTTTAATATGACGAAAACATCTATCCAGATATATACACCCAGAAAAAGTTATCAATAACCCAAATATTAACTATTTATGAAAAATAACATCCACAAAAACGTCTATGTGTGTTGGTTTTCCTTGTTTTCTTATTACAAAATGGAAAATCTACAACTTTCATATTGGAAGAATACGTCTAAGTGAAATGTGCTTTTTTCTTTTTTACATGTTTATATTGTAGTTGTTTTGGCATATTCAAATCATCTTTCAACTTTTTCACCATTTTTTTATCACTCAGAATTAACAATGTCACAAAAATAAAAATCGAGGTGAAATTATATCACAATAATTCATGTCTAAGAGCAGTGGCGGCCGGTCAATGTGGCATTGAATCAATGCACCCCTTTTATATGCAGGGGCGGTTATATTTCATGAAATAATATTCAAACATAACATTATACCATTCACTCATTTTCAATTCTTCATGTATTTATTGTCTATATATTTATTTTATTATAGACAATTAGATGTAATAAAATACGTAACTAGCTGAAATAATTTTGTTATAATGGCATCATAAACTATGCAGCAATTCACAGTTCTTGGAAAAATGTTTATCTTTACGATAGATGTTAAAAAAATACAAGTCTTATGTGTTTACAATGGAGCAAGAAATTGCAGAAATGTGCCGTGATTCGTCATAGCATGGCATCACTAATTTTATAGCTAACTTTAATGCAATGAAATATTATTTACTGAAAACTTTTTTGAATGACTGTTGTCTGATTATTATTCATAATAGAGAAAGAACGTTTTAAACGTTGTAAAATTTTAAACCACCTGAGTGGTCGAGTGGTCATCGTTGTTGGCTTCGGCTACGGAGGGCCCGGGTTCAAATCCCGGTACGGTCAGTTTTATAAATTGATTTTTCAATCGATTTATGAATTTCTGTTCAAAGGCATGGATGTATGTGATGTCCTGAATTCCCCCCTCTCACCTATCCTATCCTATGAACGGGGCGTATCGAGAGCGATTAGCTTACCACTAATCCTGTCCTAGCCCTATCCTTCTATCCCTACTCTCTTTAGAAAAAGAGAGGTTGAGCAACTGAGTAACCAACAGTTCTCGTAGAAACACTTCTGTTGAGGTAAACTCCATTAGGAGTCCATATGCTCCACATTGGGAGCGGACATGGTTAAAAAAAAAAATTAAATATGAGGAAAAAGTATAAATAATGGTTTTGGTTTCTGTCAAAATTTTTACTTCTGATTAAGACCATAGTATAAAAAAGTGAAAAAAGTGCAAATAAAGCAAAATATTGTGTTCAAAAAATAAAATGCCCCTCCTAACCGGTCCTGATTATATTAAATAAAAAGGTTTGTTTTATACATATATTTGTGTATATATAATACATATAAGCAATTTAATAATTTGTCTTAATTATAGGTGTCTGTGTAGACCAGGCGTGGGGAACCTGCGGCCTTTTGGCTTCATTAGAGCGGCCTTCTGGCCAATTCTATAATTCTGTAAATTTATGTAAATTCGTAAATTCCTGACATATTCTGACCGTAAATTCCTGTTTCCGACCAAAGATTCCCTAGTCAATGTTTACTGCGGCCTTATGTCGAATCAGAAAAATGAATGCGGCCTTTAGAGAAGAAAAGGTTCCCCATACCTGGTGTAGACTCTTACCCTTAAAGTAAATAAGTAGATTGAAGGTTTTGAAGATTTAACATGAGTGGATCATTTGATTCAAAATAATGTTAAAGTGGATAATTCTTAAAACATTAATTATTTGAAATTAATAGTTGATAAAAATTGATAGCAACATTACTTAAATATTTGTAATGTTATATAACGATAAAGTGAACATCAAAATGCTAAAACTGGATTATAAAAATACGAATTCTAATTTTAATATATACTTCACTTATAAAAGCCGTTATGTCTGTACTCTAATGCTAATATGTTGATATATGCTCACAGGTGTATAAGTAAGCAATTATCAACTGTCAATCTGTCACCTTATAATTTTATATATTTTGCAGCAGGTGAACATTACTGTAAATATCATTATCACTTGCTCGCGTCACATAAAACTTGATATAAATACGGAAAAACCATTCTTAATTTTTACATATTGTATTTAATTCTAAAAGTATAAAGATTGTCTAATGGCTTCTACAAGTATGCGGTAATACAGCTTTTTAAGGCAGTGCTCGGCGACCTTTTTTATTAAGACGTGCACTCTGAATTTTGCTATACTAGGGAGTTGAATGCTTTTAATTAAGCACAATTACTTAATCAAATCACTCACCAATAGTTATGGGTAACGTGACCATTTATCCCCCCCCCCCAAACGAGAATATCTACAAATGAAAATAATGAGAATGAACACGTTAAAGTGATATATATTTTTCCGATGCGTAAATTTGTTTAAGTATACTTGGTTCTGATTTACAACTGTGTTAATTCGCTCGTTCATATCTTATTCATTGAAGAAAATGCACATTATATGAGTGCATTAGTGGCGGGCGGGCAAAATATATACTTTTTGGCGTCCCCGTGCTGTGTTCAGGGTTTTTGGGGACAACGGGTTAGAGTTAAACTTTCTCAAAACGGGACGCATGGTCAAATTAGTCAAGGGTGACAAAAGTACTACTCGAGCAGAAAAGTTAAACAAATCAACCGGCTTTTTATTAATTAAAGCGCATTCATTTGAATATTACTCAAATAAAATATATGATTCGAAACGAGGGAAAATGTGAGGAAACGAAGTTTGTTTATAGTTATTTTTATCGTTTTAAAGCACATTGAGTGGGTATTGTTTGTTCTGTAAAACGAGAAAGACCTCTTACACACGTCTTTTACACATTTTTTGGTTTTGAAGCATATGCAATCGATTAATTGCATGCCAAATCTTTTGTATGCACAACCCGCTATTGACTGGCTAGAAAAAGTATAGCATCATAATCACCATCCTTTTTTATACTGGATATTTATCTCAAATTCTCAAGCACATGTTTGTCTATTTTGTATATATCTCGTGCGGTTCCGAAGTAGATGCTCAAGAGCTCCGGTTGCCAACCACTGTAAAAGTGTATCTTGGACCTAATATTACTGACGGAAACAAAAATACTTCGGGAAATCCACGAAAATTAAAACAAGTTGTTTCTAATAACCTACTTAATAATAATATTTTAGTAGTAGTAATAATATCATAGTATTTTATATTTAAACATATTAACCATTTTATAGGTAGAATGAAATAAATTGATGTTTTGATATACCAGGGCTGGGGAGACAATGCTGAGAAGTTGTTTTGTGCTTTGTGTAGGGGTCTAAAAAAAACCTTGTAACTCCTACTTTAAATTAAATTTTTGTGTTTTAAAACTGAAAAATATTGTATAAATAACAAATGTATAGGGTACTTTTGTCGACGGCTAAAATGAATGTATTTAATGTGAACAAACATGCATATTCAGTCCCAGTAAAAACAGTCTTTTTTTTAAAAAATTGATTTATCGATTTCTGTTCGAAGATAAAGGGTGTTTGTGATCCTAGTATCACAGTAACTGAGTCACAAGCATTTCTCGTACGAAATTGGGAGCGGAAATAGACAAAAAATCGCCGAAGACACATTTTACAAAAGGCCATAAAAAAGAGATGGAAACGTCAATAGGTGGCTGATTTAATGAAAAATCAGAGCGTTTTCTTTTGAAACAAATTCATGAATCAATTGAAAAAACATATTCAAATGAAAGCCTCTTCGTAAATTTAAGCCCTTACCCATGTGACCGAGTAGGAAGAAAACTACTTGGCGTTACCACTCGTTTATGGTGCCAGCCAACAAACCTGCTTTCCGCTACAGCTATTAGTTAAATATAATAAAAAATGTTGAATTTTCAAAGTTTATTAAATTATTACGTACAAAAATGATAATTCAACGATAGCATTAATTGAATTGTCAATTTCGTACTTAACTGTGTAGCCATGAACCGAGAGGATTTTCAGTTGATTGGTTTTACATGCTGTTTGGTTTTTTTCAAAAAACCAATAGACAATGAAATTTTGACTATTCACGGCTAAATTTAGAATTCACTGTTACATTCTGATGCCTTCATTTGCGTCGGAAATCGGGAAATAGTAAAACTAATAGTTTATTTTCGGACCAGTGAAAAAAGTAGAAATGACGACGGGACAATGAACGAGAGAATTGATGGTAAAAAACAAATATTTTTTCATAGTAATACCAACAGATAATTATGTTATTAAAGGTTCTATTTTTAAGAAAAAATAATTCGTGTAAAATAGTCACCACATAGATGTTATACATATAATATAGAATAAACAATAATATATAATACTAATACAGATACGCAGTTAGAAATTCTGAAATCTGACGATGCCGGCTTAAATTGAAAAAAATTTACTTATTATTGTCAAGCCAAAAAACAATACTCCTAATAAATTTGGCAGATAATTTTTTGAAATTAATATTAATCGCACAATTATAATTGATAATTTCGTTATTGCACTTGTATCCAGTCAAGTATGACACGTGTTTCGCATCACTGAGAATCAATATCATACTAAATTAATTTATTATTAAAAATATTAATAACAAACCGAAAGAACTGGTGTTTTTTTACGTGTCAAAGCAGTTGACTATAGTTATCATGAAATAATATGTTGCTCTTTTTTCATTTTATTGCAATGGAGTTACACCAAGTAATGGTAAATGGTATCAACGGGTCAATTTAATTCATGAAACGTGTAATAATATTTGTTTTGTTCCGCTATAGTTCAGGAAAATAGCGTTATGTCAGAATTGATGCAAAAGTAAATCGACATTGAATATTTTTGTTTACCAATTCATCATATTAAATTCTGATGTGTGTATTTGATATAATATTTTAATTGAAATAATCTTTATGTGAATCTTCGGAAACCGGGTTAAAGCGAGTCTTAGGAAATATATGAATTCAAAAACCGTTTATTGAATTGGTTGGTTTTTGTATAAACCCTACCATCAAGTGACGTTTAAGCTGTCCTTGAAAACAGCGTGACCGAGGATGCCTTCATCCGTCAATGAACCGAATTTAATGTCGATTAGACGAAACGAACAGAGCATTATTTCATATCGAGTTGATTAGCTCTCGAGTATACGACATTATAACAATTTCGTGCTTTTTCTTGTATTTTAAAATGAATTAGGAAAAATAATCATCGGTCATTATTTCGATGCTAATGGAGACTACAATAAGAGGAAAATTGTGTAATTAAATAATATTTTCATATAACGCTGTTAAAATCTAAATCATTATCAGCCACAGGGATAGCCAGAACAAACCGGTCGCCCTTGGAGGTATATTTTATTGACGATCAAGAACAATGATAAGTATGGATAATTTTCACAGATTGGAGATCAATCAATCAACGCGGATCAATTTTTGTGATTTATTGATACACCAAGAATATTTTAAAGGTCCTGAGAGTCGATCAATCAGAACAAACATTTATTATACACAAATATGTTCAATATAACATGCATACTTTATTAAAATATTGTTTTAAAGTTACGTATGTTCGCTTCCTGTGTGGACCCCGTATGCAATCCTAATTGAGAATATCAACGGAAGTTGTTATTGTGAAAGTCATATTCACAACCTTTGTTTTTCGAAGATAGTAATTATTGAACGGTGTGGCTTAATTAAACAGGGCAAGTAATTAACTAACCATTTACGTCAAATCCCATTACATTTAGAATCAGGTGAGTGTTGGGAAATATAATATTAATATACATGTAAAATTAATTAATATTATGTGTCAGGATTCGAACTTGTGGACTCCACAAAAGGATAGAGGCCGATTATTTTATGTAGTCTTGTTTATGCCAGATTAAAAAAAAATGCTCACTTAATTTTCAATTTTGAAAGACAATGGGTAGGAAATTAATAATTATATAACATAATCATGAAAACTCAAACACTTATAGAGGAATAAAATAAATATATTTAAATGTACTTCTTTCTAAATATATTTCTTTAAATATATATAGTTCTACACTTACACCATGTATTTATACCGTTCAAATTAACGAAACATTCTATGAATTATTTAAACTTTCTAATCTAATCAAAAAACTGCTAATTATAAATTAAATTCTTGTATCACAAAGGTTAATACGTGTTATTATTTACGACATCAACAAGTCCTCGGCTTCACAAATAAAGAAACCAGAGACATATAAGACGATTTATGGATTCTTAACTCTCAATTTATAATCAACACCCACAACAGATAAAGTAGGAACATTTTGATTCATTTGTAGAAGACCAAAATTATAAACATTGTTATGTATCACTTTTGATGTGTTTATTTTCAATTATATTAAAAAAACAAAAAACAAAACACTCTTTTGTACTAATTGTACATTTATTTAATATAATAAAAACCGGGTTCGTTCATGACAAGCATTTTTAAGTGGTGTTTAACATTGTAATTTTCTTATTATTGATTTCTATTAAGTTATTGATTTACATTTTTAATAGTTTTTTTTTTACTTTACCCGTCTGAAAACTGCATTTCAATTCAATAAGAATACAAATCGCTACCATAAAGCAACAGTGGAATAAAGTGAAAAAGTCGATTTAAGACAAGTGTGCCAATTGATTGCTGAAAGGTAAACTATATGATAAAAAACTAAAATATTTTAACTGAAAAAGAAATGCTCCATTTAAAAGAAAAATCTTACATTTATATTTTTAATGTTGTTCTGTAACTTCAAAGCATCAGCGATAATATGAAATAACTATATACAAATAATAGTATACAAAAAAGCTACTATTATCTTTTACCATAATTCGCTATTTAAAATGTACAACACCAACTTTAAAGTTCAATCGTCTCAAAACTATTATTTTAGACTTATTCCACTGTTGCTTTAGGGTAGCGATATACATAATAAATGTTCTGATAGCCTTAAATTTAAAATTAGTTACTTTATTGTAATATTGATAACCGAGCTAAGTGATAATGTTGAACCAGTCCTGATTTTCATGGATAAGAAAATATGCAAATATACGTTACATCAAAATGGTTGTTTTCGCGATAGTCTGTCTTATTTGGTAGAAATGTAATAACCCATGGACTTACCTTGTTATTATTTAAATACGGGTGGAAACCAGTGTGAGATGCCAATGTCAAGGCTTGCTGTACAACCGGTCACGATATCTCACAACCTGCGAACTGAATGATAACTTTACGTTACGAGGCAAGGAAGATGTGCTGCATATCGGTCAACGGTTCGCTCTAGGCTGCTCTAGGCACTGCGACAGGAAATGTCAAAGTTTTGTCAAGTTTCTAAATGATTATATTTTATTTGTTCAAACCAACCAACTCTCGATGTGTAACGTTCGACTGTAGAAAGCTAAAATTACGTAACTTACAGTTTTCCAGGGCTGTGGAGTTGGGTGTTTTCTCCGGAATCAAAGTCGGAAAAATCTAACTGACTTTAAAATATTTAATAATGTGTATTCAAACCACAAGAGTCCATAGTGTAGTCACTGCATGTTAGACTGACTAAAGATGCGCTGACGGTACACATAATATGAGCCCTCGAGAGGTGAAGTAAGTCAACTAGTAAAATGGTAAACATTTTTTCTTGGACTTGTAAATACAATCACAATTCACTTTGTGTTCTGGTGGATTGGATATTTTTATTTCACAGATATAACACTATTGCAATGTGTATTCACTGAGGCACTTTTGCGATACTTTGAGACGTGTAGAATATTACAACATATTTTTTTCTAAAATATCACTTGGCTCACTTCGTCTCTAATGGGCCTAATTATGATAAATGTAAGTTAAACGGAAAATTTTAAAAAAATCAATTCAGAGTAGGACTGTTGGAGTCAGTTTTTAACTTATACCCGGAGTCAAAGTCGGAATCAGAGTCGTCAAAAAAACAGCTTTTAAAAATCAAAATGTGAACAATAAACGTTCTAAAAAATGAAGTGTAAACTGCAAATGCTGAATTAGTATTTTAATTTAACTTGAAAAAAGAAGGGACTTTGAAAATTACGACCAGGAAAAGGTTTTTTAGTTTACAATGCATTGAATTAATATCAGATTAAATCAATAAAATACCAGTTTATAAGTATTCGTGCATATCATGGTTGTTCATGCATTCACCCGAAATCATCAAAAAAAGTTTTTATTGTCTCCTGTAAAATTTGTTATGTGCGGGTTATGTCCTTTTGCTTTCCCACAGTCGATATGTAAGTCGCATCTTATAAAATATTTATTGATATTGACGGAATAACCAAAAAGTTTTATCCTGTATATTTTTACACACATACAATTAAAGAGTCAACACATTATTTAATTCTATTGAGGACCCCACTTAACATTGGGCAACTTGGCAATATGGCCATTCCGCCACTGATTGAGACTATTGGGAGTAAAGGAAAATCTAGATTAAATTACGTCTAAATTCATAAATTAAATGTCAATTATTAGATTGGAAATATAACGTATTAAAATAGAGAAATTAGAATAGACAAATGTCAAGAGCCGCCATCTAGTGCCCATTTGAAATTGTTTGAAATCTCATTTGACGTCTGTCATAATATAATAACATACCTGTAATTAGTTGAGAGCCTCTGCTTCATTATCGTCAAACAATGATTACCAGTTCGACTTGTCGGCCATTAACTCTCTAATGACCAAATATTTTTATTTAAATTTACCTGCCGCCATAACCTATATAGATAATCTTATTATTACGTATCCCTAACGACAAAATATGTCTGCTGCTAAATAATAAAGCATCTATGTTTGTTCCAATAAACATGTTTTCTTCGTAAACACTTGATTACACGGTAGTGTATACATTTCCTGGTATTTAGGTGTAAATAAAAAACAAACTTAATCATACGAAAACGAATGTCAAAGATTTTTTCAATTATAATATATTTTTACCGTGTAATTAAAATAATTCTTCAACACCGAACTCTATGGTCTAAAATTTATAACATAATTCGCGTCATATAAAAAAAGAGTTGTTCGATTGACTAACAACAAGTTTCTGTTGAAATACAGTGGCAGCACTAGTAATTTAAAAAAAAACTTACTACTAATATTTGTATCAATCATTCTTAATCGTATAAATTGAATTTATAAAAATTATTGCATGATTGTAAAGCACTCTTACCGATACCTTTATATATGATTTCATCTTAACGAGGCAAAAAAAAATGTATATTATCTGAATTAATCGACAAGAAAATTAAAAACAATAAAAATGACAAGTAGGGCTTATACAAAAACCCGGTTTTAAAACTACAATATTTCCTTAAACTCGGTTTTCGAATTATGTGTTCTTCTTTAGGAAATATATTTTCAGAAAACAAAAAAAGTTTACTGATCAACTTTGTGACAACATAATTGAGGAGCAAACATTCAAAAAGTGTTTTGTCACAAATTTTTAAAAATGGCGTTTTATATCAATTCTGATAGCCCATAATAAAACCTATGAATGGAAATCAAAATTAGTGTTCAAAAAGGTTTTTTTTCATATTAAAATGAAATCATAAAGTTGACACATTCATACAAACCGTCACTTTTGCAACACTTAAATCATCATTTTCCAAGCTTTGTATTTGTGTGACAAAACACTTTTTGAATGTTTGCTCCTCAATTTTGGTAATAAAATTTCCTGAAATCGGAAATACTCCATTGGTAATAATGGAAATATTGCTGGCATGTCATGATCAGACTATATAATTGTAGAATAAATACGATATATTTTTCCTTTACATCTATGTTATAATAATTCTGTCGTCTAAAATTCATTTTCTACTGCTCTGCTGAATTTTGTCACATTTACAATGAGCAGACAATAAATTGACTTTCTTAAGAGATGTTTTAGCATGTGTAGTTTGTTGATTTTGTAATCGGAGACATTTTAAACATAACACTCTTATATTTTTTGCAATTAATTACTTAACACTCCGTTAAATCCGACGGATTATATTTGCCATGAAACTAATGGTTTATAAACGTTAGGTCAATTCAGGGTTTGACATTAGTCGAGTTCATATCTAAGTTTATTATTTGTTTGTCAAGATCTAGCACAAAAGTTTAACATTGATATATTCGACGGAGACCATTTGAATATTAATTGATCGCCATACGATATAAAAATAAACAAAAAAACCGTAAACAGCCTACCAATTATTATTGTCTGACATTCATAGCAACTTCTTATCCTTCCGTGTTCTAGATATTTTTTTTAGCCTTTTTCCGTTAACTTATTTGTCAAACCAGAATATTATAAAATACAGTTCGAAATGTGACCAGGGACGCTACGTTCATTTATCTGATGTTTGCTGGTACTGTTAAGTAAAAACAATGTTTTTAAAAAAATGCATTTTTAGATTTTTTTTCCATTTCCAATTTTCGGGGAAATGTACGAAAATGTTTCTCGTCAAATTTAGATATAATTCATTAATGAAAAAACAGCATTTTTTGTTTGTATTTTTTTTTTTAAAGATTTTATCAAATTTCCTATTTCAAGTAAAAAAAAACACGAACCAAACATTTTTATACAATCGCGTATATTTCGATTGACTCAGCGGTGGGCTGCCAATACATTAACAAGGGGCTCGCTTAATCTCAAAGTAATTCTCGGTGTTCTGAGGAAGGAGTGATTTTTTTTTATCACTCCTCTGCATTTATATGCAATACTTAAATAAGCAATCGATTGTTACTTAATAAACTTATGATATGTAACAATATGTAATTTACCGTAAACTTATCAATCTAATTGGCCAAACATGTACTACTGTGTTTACTGAAGCTGTCGTAGATAATATATAAGTCAGAAATTGCAGTTATATACTAATTTGATCTAAGAATATTGTTTTCTTTTAAATTAAAAAAAGGCTCTCCGGCCTTAGTATAACGTAACAAAGGGCTCGCGTGAGCCCCTCCGAGCCCACCCCTGGATAGACTTTCGGCAACATTATGGAAGTTATTTTTTTTATATATTAACAATTTCGTATATTTATTAAATTTCCTAGAGAGCACATACAAATATATCTGTCATACTCTGCATAAAGTCGAAATTATTTAGCAATTCTACATACAATAAACGAAAGTTTAAAGCCCAAAGTTTCCTACAGCTTTTGTACTAAAACCAAAGCACACGAAGGAGTGATATCGTCTAGTGTTTCCCAACTGTCGATACGAAATAATTGTCACTCATTTTAAAATACCTAAACAAGCAATACGTGAAATATTCCTATAATTTTTATGTTAACAGGTTGGGGAGCACTGTTTTAAAGGGTGGCCAATGGCAGTAAGAAGTTCGAACGAAAAGCTTGTCTGTCTAATTATATTTTTTTGAATATTGTAAATAATTTTGTGATAAAATGTTGCACCAGTATAAGAAGAGTGCAGAATTATTATAAACAATAAATGACGTCAATAATTACAAATGGCCGGAAGATCTGTGTGCATAAAAAATCAAAAGCAAACTTTTAAGTTTTCATGCTGTTTCTTAGACCTGAATATGCTTAGATACCGTCGAATTGTTTAAATTATACGTTGAAAAACGATTTTTGACTTGCGGTCTGGGTTGTGAACACTTGTATCTTTATTATAGATTATGTCACTTTGTTTCTCACACGGGCTGGCGTAACTCTTGCGACGGCCCTGGCTCTTATTTGTTTATGATAACCAATAACTGTTTAGTCGTTTTGTAATTAAATGCGAACCTGATTTGAAAGACAATTTATTATTTTTACTCGTATAAAACACGTCTCAGATTTTTTTACCCTGGAGGGAAGTTGTTATCAATTACAACCTCTTTATTTCGGTGAGGGTAGTGATTTACGACGGATCCGTGGCACAGTAGTCAACGTCATTGACTGCCATGTACGATACAATCCCGAATCCTCGAATCCCAATACAAACATCATAATATTTTACATGGAGTTCTGTTCGAAGACATTGGTGTTTGTGATATCTAAAAATGCCCCTCCCACAATTCTAATCATAAAATTAACGGGGTATAGCAAGAGCAATTAGTTAACCACTAGTCATGTTCTAGCCATATCCTTCTATCACTACTATCTTCGAAAAGGAGAAGTTGAGCGGGTCGCAGAAAGCAAAATGCCGGGTCGCAAATTTACTTAAATAAGTCTGTATATTTACTATATAATTTCGTAAAACTTCTCATTAATAAATTACTGGTAAATTTTATTTCTATGTAGGTTTATCAGAGTAAAATAGGCCGGTAACAAATTTAGTGGGTCACGAAGGAGAAATATTAAAATAACCGGGTCGCGGGGGAAAAAGTTTGGGAAACGTTGGAATAGAACGAAGGAAATTTGAGAGATCAAATATATCCATGCCATTGAACCATAAATCAATAGGAAAATCAGCTGGGTTATGAAACTGTAAACATAATATATCAGATTACAGATTTAGTTTAAATTTCGAATGCATTTTAAGCTAATTCTGTACTATCAGATTATACATTTGTCAAATATCATAATATAGACACAAAAACGCTGAAATCGATTAGGAACGATTCAATTGTGTGACGACAGGATGTATGGTATACCACACCGCTGTAATTAAATACTTATTTGTTTTTTTTCTGTGGGTAAGCCTTGATATGCATTTTTTTGCTCAAACAAAGAGGAAAATTACATTTATTTTACCTATTTACCTGTTATAATTTATTAGGACATACATCCGTGAATAAACGCATTATCGTTTCACCCAGTGGCGGATTACCCCATAAGCGCATGACGCGCGCGCTTGGGGCCTCCAAATCTAAGGGGCCTCAAAAATGGCATATTGTTTATTTTAAATTCAGTTTTCAATATTTGTTGGTTTTTTGAATAAAATGGCCTCCAAATTTTATTACACCTTCGTCATTGGTTTCACCTGTAATACATCGTATGTAACAAACGATTTACAACATGTATTATCGTAAAAAGCCTGCTTGTTAGTGCATAATAAATTATATAATTACCAAGATTTAATTTGAATAATAAAATGATTAGAATGTAAAATGATTTTAACGAGAGTTCAATATTTATACTTATAGCTTTCAAGGATTTTCACTTGTCAAAATAGCTATCAAACATTATAGCATAATTCTTGTAATTTTAGTACTTTTATAATCTAGACTTGATGGTTGCGACTAGGGTATCCAATCCCGGGATCCTGTTCAATTTTCTGATACCGAAATTCCGGGATTGAGATGGCCGCGATCCCGGGATTTCGGGATTGAGAAATTTTGAGGAAATTCCGTAAATTTACACGAAATTGGCAAATTCGAGATTTCAAATTCCTCGTTGAGCTAAAAAAAAAGGAGTTTCTGTGAGATTCCGGGAAAAAGTATACCAAATCGGAGATTTCGAATTCCTCGATTCAAAATCCAAAATTAATCAACCCCGAAATCCCGGTATTGGAAAAAGGCTCCGGGATTGGATACCCTAGTTGCGACGTCCACTCTTCGAGTCACTGTAAGAACAATGTTCTTTTCGTTATGAATTTGTTCTATCGTTACTTTTCCTTAAAATGTAGACTAAGCGATTCATTTTCATTTTTTAATCCATGTCCGCTCCCAATTTGGATTATATGGCCTCCTAATGGAGGTATCTCAACAGAAGTTTTTCTACGAGAGCTGCTTGTTACTCAGTCGCTCAACCTCTCTTTTCCAAAGACAGTAGAAGGGATAGAAAATGAGGTTAGGATTGGAAGGGTAGAGGGAATTTAAGACAATACCCATGTCAATCGAAATCGATCGAAAAAATGCTGTTCGTATTCCGGCACGGAAGCCAACAACGCTAACCTCTGAAGAAATACGATAAACAAAATATTTTCTGTTTGGAAGTTTATGTTGTAAGATTTTGTTTTTCATCAAACAAATTTATGTACTGTATTTAGGTAAGTGATTTAAAAATCCATTGGGTTTTGTACTAAAATCCTGATTAATATTCACGATACGTATCATATGGGTCCATAATAACCCAGCATCAATCATGACCCAGATTTTTGATGACAGTTTCCTTGTGCAGATATGGCTGATGACCTCAAATGCTTAGTATTTTTACCGTGTTGATTACAACTGTCGGTATGCGAGCGCGATGCTTACGTGGGCGTTCTGGTAAGAATGAATTGCCGATGGCATATTTTCATATTTTCTAGTTATTTATTTTTGAAATAAAAATATGTATTACCGAATTTTTCTGATAATAAGACTATGTTTTTAACTATTTTTAAATCTCAGAATACGGCTAGCGTCCTCTAATCGATGACGTATTTTAATCGCTATTTAAATTGTAAAAGAATATGTTTTCTGGGAATAATCGTAAAATACTGATTCAGAAAAATCATAAATCGGTTCCAATGATGTTTGAGCGTGATGGTAAGAAAATACGTGTAAAATGTATCTGCTTCAAATGATTTTTTGTAATTGAATGACGTCTTTGTTGGAACAATCTTTTCATATTGTATTAGTATTGATATTTAGAAAAAGAGATCGTTTTGTAATCGGCGAAGTGTTATAGTTGAGAATAAACGGTATTTATATTATATCAAAAAACTTATGTGACTATTTAAATTACCTACTGCTATCAAATTTTAGAAAAGTGACAAGCTGCCGATAGCTGCCAGTATCGTTCACGGTGTGGCAGCAAGGGGGGTGCGACATTTAATTTGCTTCTTTTGCTTGTAAGAATTGATGTGCTGTTGATACATTCTTTTTCAGAATTCTCATAGCCGTTGGATTGGAAAAAGTATTCTGCCCCACTTTGCCAGCAAGCAGTTGCTAATTTTGGACAAACCTTTGAATTTTATTGTTAGTGATCTTTTGCACTTAATTGTTTGTTAATGTCATTGCAAATTAGCAGCTTTTATATTTTAGAAGTCGTAAACATTTCAATTGCAGTAAATTTCAACTATTTATATTTTATATTATTATTTACACATCGAAAGTGAAGAAACAATGATGGACCTGGCTTGGACACGTGACGGGGATTCCTCAAGAAAGCCTGAATACTGCCTGTCTCTTGTACAAACCGAATGGATCTCGCCGCCGTGGAAGGTTGCTGATGGCCATCCATAAGATGTACTCAGCCTAGCTACAAGACGCTGGGATGGCATAGACTAGCAGAGGACAGTGAATCTTGCAGGAAACATGTGATAGCCATATGCTCCAGATAGGGAGCAGATATGGTTAAAAAAAATATCCATGAATTATTTCTTTTTTGGTTTTGTATAAATTATAAATATATTTTGTATCAGCTGAAAGTTCTTGTGATGACTGAAACCGGTCATGATTCGAATAAATTGATAGTAGCGTAA
Organism: Himalopsyche tibetana; assembly: GCA_030503985.1. Classification (NCBI taxonomy): domain Eukaryota; kingdom Metazoa; phylum Arthropoda; class Insecta; order Trichoptera; family Rhyacophilidae; genus Himalopsyche; species Himalopsyche tibetana. The sequence continues at coordinate 3,593,668 of JAPJYX010000011.1, read as the reverse complement.
ACATGAAAGAATGTTTTATTATTTTTGAATCCAATGTAAATGTTTAAAATATTATATACGGATACAACTTACACTGTGCAATAGTTTACAACCTCTGAAATGCAGGAATAGTTATTGAGGTGAATAGTATTTTCTGTATTTTTATTACATAATTACTGCATTTTTATTATTTACATACACCATAACATTCCAACGTCAATTGAAACATATTCTGCTATTTCCATAAATTCATTGAATAATCTAAGAAGCTGTAAGTATATATGTAATAAATTTTCTTTGTGTAGAACTAATATTCCACTGTTGGATCTAGAACTGTCAGAGGATAGTCATTCAATGTGATAATATAGACAACAGATCCTACATAATAAAGTGAGAATTATAGAGAAAAGTTGCAATCATTGGTTGCCTCTAAATGCTTTCTTCTCAAGGGGTGACCATGGCTGTCCCCCTGAATCCACCAGGGTACTATTACATATTATATCACTACTCCAACAACCGGTACACTAGGATCCCGCAAAGTTAAGCGCAGGGTTCTATGAATAAGTTGGAAAAGAGTACATACATTAATTCAAACATGAAAATGTTACTGATGCTGACACAACCTCGTTATGAAAGAAAATATGTGTCGAAAGCTTCTCATGACCAGTCGTTCGGCGGTGGACAATACTCTAAGCTGAGAGCAATCATTAGCCCAGTTTAATTTTGACATTATTATGTATGCACCAAGGCTGCTTTTTCCCGCATAGAACAACCCACATTGTTTATCATTCCAAATCTCCCACCACTTATTTTCCCTCCCTTATTTGTCGCATGAAAAAAAATGAGTTTGCGATAAAGTTTGGACCAACTTTTTACATAAACTTTACATCAATTTTCACCACTGCATATTTGTCTTTTGATGTAACCACACTTGGTGTTGCCTCTTATCTCACATATGCACGCTTTTATCTAGAGGTGAAGAAAATATGATTGGGATTGAAGATTCATTTATGGCTGTACAAACTTTGACAAGATACCGGCAAAAACTAAAATCATTTTAATTATAATCATATTAATGTATATTATATTCATCTTTCACGAATATTTTATGATTATAATATTCGCAAACAAGACTTCTTTATAACATGTAAAAATACATTTTCAAATTCTTTCCAACAAATTTTAAGCAGGTAATCACCTCTAAGTTAATAAAAATCATTAATTAGCTTTGGAAAAATCCAGTTTTTAGACAAAAGAAATAATGAATAATCAAAACAAAAGATAAAAACGTTAAGCCACTTAATATTTATGGAATTTTTCCTGGTCATTCATTGTTAAGTACATACATTACAAAGTTGCTAGTGATGTTTATTTGGTAAAACAAAAACAGATCTGTTCAGAGAAAACATTTACAATATTGTGCAATACTTACTGTTGTGAGATTTTTTCTAAAGAAATCGCTCCCTTTAAAGAATTGGCATTGGTGCTGTGCAAGATTCTATTTTTAGCACATATTTAAGCCATGTAAGCCCTGATAGAATGGGTAATGGCAAAATTGTGCCCTAAAGTTTTTTAATTTAGCTCATGGTTGAGTAGTCATCGCCATTGACTTTGATTACTCAAATTTGGTCTTTCATTCAATTTATGAATTCCTGAAGGCATGTATGTCTCCGATGTCTAAAATTTCTTCCCACTTATGCGATTATAAAAACAGGGTGTAGCAAGAGTGAATCGGTAACTACTAATCCAGTTCTAACCCTACTCTTTTAAAGAAACAGATGTTGACCAGCTGAGCAATAAACAGTTCTTGTAGAAAAACTTCTTTTGAGATAAATAAACTCCATAAGAATACATATGCTTCACATTGTCAGCGGATATTGTGTGAAAATAATATTCTACTGCAAATAAAAAAACTTTGTGTAAGGGAAGACCCTTTATGAATACTGACTGCAAAAATGCTTGTCAGAGCAGCTTACAAAAAGCGAGCGAGTTGATCTACTTCCGTAAGACGTTGTTCAATAGCTATTTTTCTTGAATAGACCTTGATTTTCTGTGATTTATCAAGTCTCATATCGTTAGTACACTGGCAGAAGGCGTTAACTCAAAAAACCTAGTCAGATAATCGTCATTTTCAATAATCATGAAGTTATTATTTTCTTCTTCTTCGGGGCCGAGTTAATAATCCTGAAATTCTCATGACTATTAATTTATATACTACCAATTTATTCTTACGTAGGCGAAACTATGACCAAAGGCTTTTATTTCTAAAAATTTGTTTTGTCTCATTAACATTCTGTCAAGTACATGGCGAATTGGCGTCAGCTGTAATGTCATGTACTGTAATTTTGATTTTTTTAAACAATAAACAATTATTAATTATCGTTCCAACCATTTCATGAGATTTGATGATTGATTTATGTTTTTTTTTTCCAAAAATAACTTATAACAGAATTAGCTTGATATGTATGTTTAAATGATGTAAAAATAAACAGAATATGGCTGAATTTGTTGTATCGGAAAATACAGCGTATTAAAATCTATCCATCCGCATTCATAACTCAAAACAGCCGGTTTTTGACTTAACACCTTCTGCCAGCGTGCAGATGATATAATCATAATTATGTTATTTATTATGCCATAAGTCCGGTTATATAAAACACAATTATTGTTTTCTTTTTAATAAAATGCATTTTTCGAGAAACCTGTATTTGTTATTTGAAAGTTGACATTGAAGATCAAATTTGGAAAGGGTCATGTAAATTTTATAAATGTCTTCATTTTGCGATGTTATAAAACTAAAATAAAAATGAGAAAAAGAAATACGTTATGCGGTCAGGTCACACGTTATCTGATTTCCAAACATTGCATTAAAAAGAAGTAGCGGAAAGTCTGCTCGGTGAAATAAAACAAATATTCTATGCTTCAGTCTTTATTTGGGCAACATGGAGATTTGGTATGGACATATCCTCGCACAAAAAAAAATAAGATTGCATTGTTTTTATTTTAAAGCTTTGAACACACTGGGGACTTACACAATAAAAAATATACTTAGAACACATAAATACAATCAACTGATATCGAAGTTATATAAGAATATCTGTTTTTAAGTATGTTTTGATGAAATTCCTCACAATATACAAGCTTCATTATTAATCATTTATCAAATTTTTGATCTTTAAATAATACATATGGTGTGAATTTATGATATATAGACAATTTGACACAGTAAATGATATCAAACACTTTTCCAGCATTTCATATGAGAATGTTTAAAGAACTTCATATTTTTTACAAAACAATGAATACATCGAATCAATTGATGTATTTCGACTTACCAATAAATTCACGGCATACACAGATTGAATAGTGGAGATAATAAATTGAATTTAACATTTTAAAAATTGTGTACTAAAAAATTACTCAATTTAAAAAGTAAAATATGTAATAAAATAAATAGAATTAATTAATGGCACAATATTTTGTCCAAAGCCAGTGTTCTAGCGTCGGTATTGATAAAAATTGTTACTCTAGTACAATTCTAACCTAGGCAATGTTTGATATTTATAAAATCATCTGGTCACTGTATTTAATCCTATCGATGGTGAAGATAATGTTTTTCCAGCTGACATCATACTATTTTTTAGCTATTCAATTCGATACCTAAATTATAATTTAATTTCAGTATCAATTTTCGCATAGGAGAAATTGTCAACAGTATACAAAAATATACACTTCGTATACTACAATCAGTCATATAGGATATATTTGTGAATATTTATACAAGTGAGTGACGACAGTAAATCAAACGGTTATTTTTAAATGTTTTAAAATGAATTAAATATTGATCCAAGATCCATGTTTGTTTTCAGGTACGATTAATATATTACTGCTTTAGCAGGAAATATTCTGCTTATTAAAAATGGTAACATTGCTATGAAAGGCTATTATTACGAACAATATGAAACCTACTATTATAATGGACAATATTAAAATAAAAATGATATAAAAACATGATTATAAGCCCCCGAGGAATTTTTACAATCTTAATTCGTACAGCACAATTTTAAAACTCCACTTGTTATAAAATATTAAGACCTTATATAAAAAAGACTCACATTATTCTATTAATTAAAAGATATTTTTAATCGGGATATTAAAGTTGATTAATAGTATAACAGACATCGATCGCCACGTCTTTCTTTCTGTATAAATGCTTGCAATCTTGGGTTTGAATTTCAAAGTGGAATGATGTTTGATAATAAATACAAGAAAGATGCTGTGATTTTGTCCCAACGTGGGCAATTTCAATATTTTGAGAGGCAATACGCAATACGCAAATCCATAATATTTGTTATATATTTCTTTTGTTAAAGTGGATTTTCGAAAATATTTTTTTGATATTGCATCCCCGAATTGAGGAAAGGATGGCATTGTTGTATGTATACTTTTTAGTAAAAGAAGGCAACGCTGACGAAAATTTCAGCGCCATTAACTGTCATTTCTTTATAGGAGTTATTCGCTGTTGTTACTGAAGGTTGCGAAATATAATCACTTTTAGGGTGTTCACTGTCGATACTTGGTGAAAAGGCGTTTTATTCAAAAGATAAAATACTCATTTGTACTGAATTCATTTTAATTTAATATGATCAGAACCATTACACTGTAATTTTATTTTATTCATTTGGTTATTTTATTTATTTATCGAAGAAAAAATCGCACAACAATGAATAGATCTCATAAATAAAAACTAGCGTAAAAGCGAAATAGTGCGAAAAAACGCTTAAAAAGAGGACTGGGTGTCCCGGAGACACGGAGGTTTTTGAAGCTTCAAAGTGGGGCGTGACACAAATAAGGTTGGGAAACACTGCCCTGTTGTCTCCTGGGAGACAGTGATTGGCTTGTAATAAGTCCCCTTTGAAAAGAGAGGAAGGAATAAGATTATAACTTACTATGTCTGATTCATCCTCGTTTATCTTTGCAGAAAGAACATCTGTGAATCGACATGGTTTTACCTCTCAAAAAGAACGACCAGTAGGATGTCAAAGTTATCAGTCTTAATTCAATATCAATGACAAAGATCCACAGAGTGGACGCTTAGTTCTCAATAAGATAGCACGTACGGAAGCTCAAAACAACTGGTCCTCAACAGATGATACTTTTGGCAAATACTAATGGATAATTCAGTTTGGTTTGTCGGTTATTTTAAGATCACAGAATCAACGATTTATACAGTCCAAACCAAAGAATAAATATGCCCAATGAAAGAATTTTATGATATCAGATATTCCTTCATTGATAAGTGAACCCACGGTGAAAGTACGTAAGTAAATTTTAACAGGCGACCGGCATAAAGTTGAAATTTAAAAAAGATAAAAAGACTAGACTGGCATTGTGAAAAAAACAAAAAAAAAAAATATTTTACATTTGTTATCCTTTGGATTTCACATGTTAAGTGTATATTTGTATATAAAGAATTAATAAATGTGCATTGGAGGATTATTGAGCAAGAGTTCCCATGGGATCCCACGCAGGCAGCGTGATGGGCGACTGTTCAAACACCTTCAGCACACCGGCAGGTACATACTTCTTATCACATACGATCTGGAAAAAAATAATAACGTTACAGATGCCGTAGAGAAAACATTCATCACAAATAAACCAGAGCCTGGGTGGGATGGTATCTGCTGGATTTCATGGTGTTAACCCTTTGAGTGGTGAGTTAATTTTTACTTAATTAGGTTTTTTCTTATATTTCAATTATTTGTAGTATTGCCACACACAAAAATATAAAAACATTTTTTTTTGGATACGGACCAATCTGGGAAGAATATTAGTTATTATTTCAATATGTAAATATTTTTTTTAAATTATAAAACTGTTAAAAATGTAAAGTAAATTAGTTCTTTATTACTTTTGAATATTCTTCTAGAAGATATTACTTCGCTTTTGCGTCAAGATCTTTTATGCTTTCATCTGTTTACATGTGCCGCTCTACAGACGTCGATTCCAGGAAGGAATCAATCCCAAATAGAATTTTACGCTCAATATTATATGGCTACCGATTTGATTACAAATGTTACCCTTTTTTAAAAAAACATTTTCTTCATTTGCTATACAAAATAAAAATAATGTGGTGGCCAAAAGTCACTGATGAATGTGTATATTATCCATATTTGAAGAAATAACAAAAATTCAATAAAAAATGTAAGAATGGCAATAGATAATAGATGACAAGCTACTCGAACGTACAGGTACGTTGATGCTCATCAAAGGGTTAAATGGAAGTTTGTAAATTTTGTAGATTTTTTTAGATATACAACATAAACTTACTTCGAAGACAAATTCTTTAAACCACTCAGCGGTGAGAAGCAAATATCCTTTATCTCCTTTTTCGTCACCCCACGAGTTCTCCACGCGGAATTTGGTTGCGACACCATCATTCTGTAATGACAAAAAAGTTGCAATGTTATTAATTAACTTTTGAGAAGTATGACAAAGTGTTGTGTCTTATATTGTAATATTCTGTGGTTTGTTTATTTTTTATTTTTTTTACTATGCATTTTAAAATTTCATCAATTTACATAGTATTAGTTTAGTATTACACCCTTCTCCCGACCAGTATGATAAGAGCTTCCTGGACGACCATCAGGACCTACCCATAAGATGTACTCATCAGATTTTTTTTAAGAGAAATTAATTTTTAAAAAATATTTGGCATTACAGCTAATGCCAATGCGCCAAATATTTTAAAGTTGAAAGATCATACGAGAAAACTTGATGAGAAGTTATTTTAAGTCACTCGAGGTAAATTGACATCACGACACCCATGTTTTGGGTCTCAAATTTTAAATTGAAAAATTTAAATTCGACATTGACCTTACCGGGAATCGAGCCCAGACCCACCCGGTCGGTAGAGCAAGCTCTAAACAACTAGGCCACAGCGGGCGATCACTGGAGAATGCCAACATGTCATGGGAGGAAGCGAAGCAATTGGGGGAGTGACATATCTATGGTTGAAAAACAGTAAAACAATTGAATTGTTATTTAAAATATAACTCGTAGACTGCACTTACTTCAGTCGATACAGCAGTGAAGGCCATCGCGTGGGTCATACTAGAGTCCCCGTAAATTATTCTATCAGCTTTGCTTAGGTTAATTTGGGCATCGGCTCCAAAAACTAAAGAGAAATCGTGTCTGAAATATTAAAAACAATAATATTGAAAAAAAAATCCAACAAAAGAGCATCAGATTTTAATGGAGAAGTCCAACTGTAATATCGAAAGTCGAGAAGCTTAAATACGATACGAAGAAAAACACAATACGAATTACCAACCTTACAATACATGTATTTTTTTTTATTCAAATCAAGAGAGTCATAAATAACAGATAGGTATTACATTAAATTTCAAATATAACCATTTCTGAAGCGACATCACTAGTTCAAATTTAATTTTAGAATGCAGAATATTCCGGGGTCTCCCAATAACGCAAGTGGTATGCAAAATAAAATAATCCGTGCAACGTTCCCTCCAGTGGTGGCCGGTCTAAGTGGCATTGGATCAATGCACCCCTTGTATATGCAGGGTTGGTTATATTTCATGAAATAATATTCAAACATAACATTTATACCATTCACTCATTTTAAATTCATTTATTTATTGTCTATAATAAATATTGCCTGCTTGCTTCTTCTTTCGACCGGTGGGATTCCGGCGTCCCGGACGTCCGTCGGGTACTATCCATAGGATGTACTCGGCGGAACTGAGGGATGCTGGCATGTCACGGGAGGAAGCAAAGCAATTGGTGGGAGACGGAAACATGGAGGTGCCGCATGGCGGCCATATGCTCCACATAGGGAGCGAACATAGCCAAAGAGAGAGAAAATAAATATTTTAGAAAATTTTATTTTATTGAATTAAAATTTATTGAATGGTATAAATGTTATTTTTGAATATTATTTCATGAAATATAACCGCCCCTGCATATACAAGGGGTGCATTGATCCAATGCCACATTGACCGGCCGCCACTGGTTCCCTCTAAGCTGTGGAAGTGGTTTGACAGGCCCTGCGCACTCATTCCAGGTTGGCGCCGCAATAGAATACAATTATTCAACTATTTTTTTTATCAAATATGATAAATTATGTCGCGCATTTGTTGCTATTCTCTTGTCTTAGAGGGAGCAGTGATTACGTGTCCTGCTGATAAGCCTGTAAACCACAATAGACGAAATTCTCCACGACCAACTGATAAAGTGTTAAAATGAAACCATAATATGGAAGGTAACAAACATTTTTAGACTTTCGATTCCATGCTTCATACAGAATCGCTTGCTGACTTCGCAGCCGAACCAAACCGCCTCCCCTCCCTTGATGCTGTCCGCCGCGAGCATCATCAGTATCTCCACTTGCTGGTTGTTGTACAGCGTCGGTCTGCCGCCGACCATATTCCCGAGACAATCGACCGTGTATAGGGCGCCGTACTTGTTGTGGGGACGGGGATCGGTAACTAAGCAAACCTGAATGTAAAAAAAAAAGTATGAGCATGGAGGAGTCTGCAGGTTTGTCATTTAAACTTCAAGAGCGGGAGTCATTGATTGTATTTTTAAATTGCGTAAAAATTATCCTATCGTATTTTATTTAATTATCAAGAGTCTTTGAGACACTTTTGTGTACTTAGCCCTTTAGCTTTTAATTTACAATTAATAATTTAATTAGTTATTGTCAATACAACTCATCTCTGGTGTGTTGAGCACGGAAAACTTGATGAGATATCTCGCCTATGGCAGCCATCGAGTCAAAACAATAATAAAATTGGATTTTGAAGTAATATATATCGTAGTATCTTAGTCCAAAATGTCACCGACAGGTTATTTTCAGGAAATTGAGTTAAATATAACAACATGCTCAATTCATGTTGCCAATAAATGCATGAATTCATAAACTTCGATTTACGTCACAATTTAAAGATTTCAAATAGCACAACATAACTATTTGGACCAACAGAAGGCAACATGTTGTTTATTGGTTCGGTAGTTCTCAGTTGGTCCACTTCTTGCACCAAGAGGATGGACAGGGTGTGCTGTAAAATTGATCAAAAACTACAAACATTCATTCTTTTAACATGTGTGAGATTTCTGTAGTTGGCCTCCTTACCTTATCATCGATATTGAAGATGGGTTTCACGTGTTTCTCATAAAACTCTAGAGGTGTGATGGGTCCAATCGATAGAACCGTTTTTGATTTTGTGTAGCAGTCCCAGGTGAAAGTCTTCGGTGGTATGCCTTAAAACGAAAATAAAACTTTAAACAAATAAACAGAAAATAGTTCCAACATTTACCCCATGTCAATATCAGCAAGTAGCAAATTATAAATGTGTAAATCACTTTATGTTTTTTTGAGCCACGGCATGGCAATGAAATTTACAATTATTTAGCTGTAAGATGAAATATTTTTTTCATTTTTAATACATTTGTTTCTCAAAGAATGAGAGTCGTGACACAGGAAAAAAATAATTAACATTATTATTTCAAAACAAAGCCAGGGTCGGTGTCTGGATCGGAGTCGGGTTTTAATTTAAAGAACAGAGTTGTTTAATTTTTCAGGACTCGCAGCCCTGAAAAAACAAACAACTACCGCGATTATTACTTAGTTTTCATCACATCTCTCCGGCACAAACTTACTCAGACAAATTGCAACAATGTTGTAGATGACACCCATTTGCTTGTTGATCGCACCCTGTATTGCGTCTTTGGTGGCCTTTGACTTCACCAGATCGCGCAGCTCTTTTGCAAACTCACGGAGCTGAAATTTCAAAAAAATTAACAATTTACACAATGGAAATCTTTTTTAAGAGTCGAGTTATATTGTGGAGCACGTCAAAATTGAGTTAGGAATATGTTTTATGAGTACTGATAACACTAGAACGGACTTGGCCAAGACGCTGATATGCCTGATACTTTGAAACAAGAACTGAGTGTGTCTTATTATCTATTCATTTTGCTTATCTTTCATACAAATTATTTTGTGCTTTGGATTACTACTCTTCTTATGACAATTTAACGCATACCGTGTAAAAAGACCACTACCACTGGTTTCAGTATTAGGTCGCCCGCAGAAATCAAAAGAAAGATTGGACTGAGGAGACTCGTGCAAGGTTATTCTCAAAACTATTAAATTGCATGTATCTATTACTCAACACACCTATGCAGCAAACGTGACGACGTTTGTATTGGTTGTTCAATAAGATAGCAATCGATTGGATACCTTTGTCTTGAGCAGTGCATTCATGTGCAGACTGGCCTCGCAGCTGAAGGTCTCGGGGAAACATTTCTTTGGCATGACTCCGTGTTTGTTTATCAAGTTCACCAACATGTCCCACTGTCCACCGTCAGTTGCTGGGTCCTGGATTTGGTCAGTAAAAACAAACAAAACAAGTAATACATATAATACTTTCGATGGTTTCGGCGGTAACTTTGTGGAAGTTCATTTTATTAGAAAATTTAATACATAATTCAAGAAATGTGAAAGTTGACTCATGTTTCTTTCTATAGGCAAACGCAAAACGAAGCTTTCTGAACGCAGTTTCTCGTTAATTTTAAAATTTAATTAAAAAGATATTTAGCAACAAAGGTAATTAAATTTCAATGTGCCAAATATTTTTAAATTACATAATCATACAAGATAAACTCGATGAGAATTTTATAAGTAATCGTTCGAGATCATCTCGAGTAAAAGTGTACCACAGACACCCGTGTTCAAGATATCATATTTAAATTGACCCTACTGGGGCTTGAACCCAGGACTGTCAGATTGCAAGGGCAAAGGTCTTACAAAAAATGATAGGTTATGCAAGACATCGCCGCAACTGTGCAGCAATACCACTCAAGGGATTCTCAAAATATTAAGATAATCATGCATGCAATATTTTTTTGTTTCTAATATCATAATCAAAGGCGGTCGGTTGAATAATAATTTCAAACTTACATGGAGTAAGAATGACACTAAACGCCCCTCGACAGCTTCGCCTCGCTGAGCTGTCTCTACGATGGAATTCAGCCAATAATGGCAACGCTCTATCTTATCCCAAAAGAATAAGAATCTGCAATCAGAATTATCAACAATGTCATCATCCCACAACACTCACACAAAAACATACAAGCTCAACTTGTGAATACTTTCGTGTATCACATAAAAGTCAATTAAAAATAATACAAACTAATTCAAAATTATTTTCTATCGATTTTATATCGACCCATAATCGGCAAAGGAACATAAGCGACACAAATCAGTAAATAAAGCTATAAGCCAATAATAATTATTGTTTAATATCGTCTTAGGTGACAGTGATAAAAAATTTAGAGCGCTACCTTATTTGTCTGATCTTTTTTAGGGTCTGTGCATTTTAATTTTTAAAACATTACAGCTACTACATCAACACCCATGTCATAAGTTTCAAATTTAAATTAACCGGGAATCGAACCCAGACCCGCCTGGTCGGTGGAGGAAACTCTAACCAACTAGTCCACAGCCGGCGACTGTTTCTTTTCTGAAATAAAAATATGCAATCCACAAACACACTAAATAAAAACATCATTTTACTTAAATAGCTGATAGAAAAGGTTTCCAATTTTGCTACGTGGCCCACTTCACTTTTCAAGGGCTCAATTGAAAAATTGATTTATGAAAGTGACGTGAATACCGCAACCGAAAGGGGTAACGATGGCTATTCAGCTGTAGGTCCGGCATTTATCAGAAATTATTTACAAATTAGGTACTGACCCTTGTCGACAAACTGTTTAAAAAATATTTTTTCTTTGACCATATTCACTCCCTATGTGGAGTATATGGCCGCCATGCGGCACCTCCATGTTTCAGGCAGGATTAAGGCTTTCCGGAGGCATTCGCAACACATGACTCAGCAAGTGATGGGGCGGTGTCTTGTACATTCTGTAATCTTAGAAATCCTCACGAAATCAAACCACATCAACACCCATTATACGACGCAAGCATCTGTTCTCGAAGCTCAGTATACAGTTTTTCTGAGTATTCGTCAAATGTAGTAATTCGCTACCGTAAAGCATCACTGGTAGAATGCAAGCGTTGAACAAATGGCAAATTGGTTTTAGTCGTATACAGCTGTGTGGCTACAGCCATTCCTAGACGAATGGCCAGCTTTTTTTTGTGCTGCCGTTGTCTTTTTAAAATTCAACAGGCTATAAAAAAATGTATAATTTATCACCCTTGTGAGAATTCAAACTCTTCTAAGTTGTGGTGTTTCACAAACGGCAGCCGCATCACGTTTAAGCATGAGAAGATCCAGCATCTTCCAGATCTTTTCTGGTTCGTTACCGGTTTACCCTCGCTCTCCACCTGTAATCAATTATTATTCAGTTTAATCCTGCTGTTGCTAACCTTTCACACCCTACGGATGACTAACTTATAATCTTTCGTAAACATATCGTCACCGTTCTGGCCGAAATTGGTAAGTCACAAATTGATAGTTCTGAGTAAACAGCAAGTAAAAAAATTGATCTTTTGGGGTAAAGCCTTTAAGCTTCGATACTTTAAGTTACATAGTTAATTAAAACTCAAACTATAGATGGAATTATGACGACCTGACACAAATAATGTTTGAAGGTAACAGGCAGACACAATTACATGCCTATTAATTCGCATTAACTGGATGGCTGCCACAGACAAGATATCTTATCAAATTTTTCGTGCTCAACACGCCAGAGACGAGTTACCTCGTCAATAACTAATTAAATTAATATTTAATTGCAAATTATAGCTGGCGTGCTACGTACAAAGGTAGGCTAATAATAATTATCGATAATAATATTGCTCTTTTCGAAAAACTGGTAAAATAAATGCACCAATTGAGTTATTCCAGGCAAAGAATTTATATCCGAAAATCTAATGAATTTTTTTTATCCATGTCTGCTCCCAATGTGGAGGCATATGGCCTCTTAATGGAGGTATCTCAACAGAAGTTTTTTTTCTACGAAAACTGTTTGTTACTCAGTTGCTCAATCTCACTTTTTTTCTAAGTGAGTAGTAGGGAAAGATGGATAAGGCTAGAACAGGACTAGTGGTTAACTAATCGCTATTGCTACACCCAGTTATTAAAAGATCAGAAGGATGGGAGGAGAGGAAATAATGTGAATTGACACCACAAACACCCAGTCTTCGATCACAACATTGAATTGAATAATTCATTGAACCCAGACCTGCGTGATCGGTAGAGCAAGCTCTAACCAACTGGGCCACAGCAGGCGACAAGTGACTAGAGGTAAGCTAATCGCTCTCGCTACGATGAGTGGGAGGGGGATAATTCAAGACATCACATCCATGCCTTGGAAAAGAAATTCACAAATCGGTTAAAATCAGTTAAAAAAACTGCCCATATGGGGATTCGAGCATGTGACCTCCGTAGCCGAAGTCAACAAAGTTAACCACTCAACGAGGCAGCTGGCGACTACGATATATCTATGGGTAATGCAAAAGGTGATGGAATTATATTCAGAACTGCTTTGCCGACATTGTAAAAATATTCTGTACTGCCGTATTCGCATAGCAACAACATCACCAGTGTATTTGTAAAATACGTTATCAAGGAAAAAAAATAGATTGCATCACATTGTGGTTAGCTATCTCATTAGATAATCTATGATTTGCAGTAGATAAGCAGTACAGCAACATGCGACACTTTACGGAAAGATTAATAAAATGATAATATTTATTGGCAATGTGTTGTTACTAGCCTTTGTTATAGAATACTTTATGGGCTCAACGAATGGTCGTATATTATCTTGTCATAATTTTAAGGCTTACAAGTTGAGTGCCGTATTAACCCCAGAGACGAGAGCTTTTTTCCGATAAAAAAAATATTTTCTAAGCCATATAGTCACGGATAACTTTTATTCCTATCCAAAATTTAAAAAAAAAAAACGCAAAGTCGTTGTATAGAAACTCCGCATGACTATATGGCCATGCTCATCCTTTTATTACCGTGTAATATTGAGTACAGACAGTAGTAAGGACAAAAGTGACCGTATGGGCTCGCAAACATTCGGGGTTGAAATATAGCTAAACGTGTTTTTTTTTAAATATTTACAATTTGACATCTTTAGATCAACATAATTTCAATACAAATATATTAGCAAAATAACTGTAAATAATTTGATGTTTTCATAAAAAAATAACTAACAGTTTCAAAAAGTAAATTAAAAAAACGGAAATTCAAAAAATCACATGTGCTTTTGGAGGCCGTTCCTGTCCCCACGGCTGATGACTTACTGTAGTCCGTACCCTTCTTAACCAAATATGAGCAAAAGTAACGATATTCAGGTAGAAAAAGTATGAATAGTGGGATCAATAGACAACGATGTTTTGTGTGACCATATGGTGACGCTCGTCCTTGGAGGGTTAAACATTTTAATTTTTATCAATTTAGTGTCACTTATACTATATTTTGTGCCTTTATTTGTAAATTCTTTTCAATACCTATTGTTTATTACACGTTATTAATTTTATTTTAATTTGTATAAATAACACTATAAAATCGTATTCTCTTATAAATTGATAATGCTCGTCATGATTGAAACTGGTCCAGGTCGTTTTAAATAAAAGTGGGAATTGTGAATGTTCATATTATTTCACTATTACTTTTAAATAATTTGGCGTGTAGCGCTCTAATGACATTGATTTCGGGAAGGAAATAATCTAATCTAAATGGAATTTTACGTTCAATATGAACCTTTTTACAGGTTACAGGAGCAATTTCCAACCTGGTAGGCGCGAACAGTCCAAAATATTTATGTACTCTTTAAAACGTGTCTTTATTACTATATGAAATAAAGGATGGGGAGGTGCGAAGATATTTTTTTCTTTAAAGGGAGGCGCAGTAACATAAAGGTCGGAAACCACTGAGTTACAGGAAATATTTTGATAACAATACTAGCAACAGGAAATAAATAAACCTTTTAGGACACGCAGATAGTGTTGAAAGCAAAAAAAAATAGGACAACAGTCCTGAAAAGTGAATTAATTGTACGACCGTGTCGAGTGAAAACCATGTTCACTCAGTGAAGTAGAGTTGAGCAAAAAAAACCTGAATTCTGAATGCTTTTATACACTGCAAAATATTTAAGCAAAGCAACCAATAGTATTTACAGTCTCAATAGTAGTGGGTGGCACGCTGATTAATGTTATTTGTTTAATGTTACACACACACATACACAATTGGTGAAACAAACTTCTTTTTACAATATTTGTCTGAGGCCTGTGCGGTGATGGAAAAATGTGTGCGAGCACATTTTGGGAGGTGTGGAAGCATTGGTGGCACTAATGGCAGACTTAATGCAGGGTTTCCCAAGCTATGTTCTGCGGCACAAAGATATGTGTTCCTGCCTGGAATGGTTTTATATGCTCTAAGACGGATGCAACATATGCAAACATGTTTGAATTGATATTACCACACAACAAAATAAACAAGATTATTCGTTATTTTTTTCTTACTTTGTATTCATAAACATGCTGCGTTTCTTCAAAGTGCTTTCTAGACAAGCAGATTTCAAATGGATCATTTCGGGTGCAAACGTTCAAAGCCAAAATATTCTTTGGGTCCGCTTCAAACTTGGAGCGAAGATCTGATAACTGTGTCAGGGTCAAAGGATCTGTAATGAAAATTTATTTGCCAATGTACATCAGCTCCAAGTAAAAGTGAGTGAAACAGAGGGTTATGTTATCACCGGACAAAGAAAGTAAATATGCTTTATAACATGCTAATCGTTTTCTACACGAAAACGAACAAAATGGCTCTAATACAAATGCAGCTCTGTATGAAATGTACTTAGAACTAGGTAAATGCAAAATTATCCTACATGGGAATCAGGGAAATTGATATAATACAAAAAAATATCAAACTAAGGTAATTGTAGAGTATAGCTGGTCATGGATTATTACGGCGAAAAAATTCACAAACTAAGCTAAAAACAACGCCACGATTTAAAATTATTTTTTGAGAGACTTTCAGCAACTAAAGTTATTAGGTTAAAACAAGATAAATATTTTAGTAATTAATTTAAACAAGATAATATGCATATATTATTTATATAAATATAAATGCATTTACCAAGATTAATTAAGAATGATGGTAAAGTAATAAGTTAATCAAACAAATTGTGGCAATATACTGGGTTTAAATAAAGAACATATCTGACAGAATGACACGTCAATTTTTTGTAAGATGAAACAAAACTGAAATTTTTAAAACAAAAACTAATAGGTTTCAAAATCAATTTTGAATTCATACTTGCAGTAGATTTTGCCATTTTTCAAAAAAAAAAACACCTTGCTAATTACGCAAAAAATGCAACTACTGCTAGTCAAAAGATTAGAAGTGGCTAGAATGTAAACAACTGTTCGCTAAATCCGCTAAATCTCACAACACTAGTGCTGCCAGTAGTTGTAAAATATAGAATTCCTTACTAAATATATATTTCCCTAAGATTCTTAAAATATAATTTATAAATTGTAGCCCGTAATTTAAATTGATTTCAAATATCCTTCATATTTTTTTATTTCTGCCACTTAAAGACATTATAATAATGTTCAATTACTACTCATTTTAATTCCAACAGCGTCCAAATTATTCTGACAGCTGACTTGCAGTCTGAATATAGCAATAAATCAGCGCGTATTTTAAAACATCAATATTATATTTTTACAGAATCATAATATTATATACCCCTTATAGAGTTATTTTGAACTATTTAATTACACAAGTAATTGTTAAGATCAAGTTACGATATAAACTGTAAATCTCCGTCAATTGTAGCATGTTTTGAGAATAGTAAAAATATAATAGTACAATGAAGAATCAATAATACCAACAAGCTAGTGTAGGCAATATTTTTTTCTTCCGAGATAAATACAAATTTCGCGAAGAGTTATTTCGCTGAAGGTGTTTTAAAGAAAATGGCTGAAGGAACATACGAACACGCCTGCATGCGAGCTGAATTATTGGGCTTAGATAAGCCAAGTAGAGACGAATTTAGACAACCACAAATAATAATCGATGATGACCACATAGATACTGCACAATTCGAGGTTCCAATTTTAAATTATTTTTCATAGATAATTTGTCGATAATTGGTTGTTTATACATTCATGTTGGGTAGTTTATATTAATACGAATTATATTATAGGTGATTTAAAAAAATCAGTGCTGTGAGAACATGAAATGTCATTTCAGAACAAAGGATAAAATATATTTCACAAAGTACCCTTTCTTTTGTAATAAATTGTTTTGTTTAATATTTTTTTTTTCAATTGAGTCAACTGTTTCAAATTCTAAGCAATAAACAAAAGCTTTTTTTGTTTCGTAATACTTGGCATTTGTTATTATATTAGACATTGAATAACTATTTATGAGAATTACTATATTTTCTATTTAAGGACATATCCCTTCAAAATGATGACTTGCAGCATACCAGCGGAGGAATGTCGGAACTAAACTCAATTCTATCAGGAACTCAAAGGCGACTCAACAAACTAAAGGTATCCTTTATTACTGAAATCATAATACATATCAATTATGCAGCTATCTCTACTTAATGTGATTTGAAGTTAACAAACAATAATTGAACAATGAAACATTTGTGCATAAAACTGATTATCTCTATACAAAGATTTTATCTGTGCACAGATACTATGGTTAAACGTACACATTTTTTTTTTTGACCTGAACATTGCAAAAGATTGCCAAAATTATAAATTTAAAACTTTTACAATAAAGAAAATAAGAAGCAGTAGATTTTTTAAAATTTAAAATTGGTAAAGAAGTCATCTGAGTAAGTAAAATGAAAGAGTAAGAATTTTAAAAAAATGGAACCTACCTATTATTGTCAGAGTATATTTTACACATTTTTTTGCCAGTCCCTGGAACGTATCATATGTGTAAAATAAAATCAGATGTGGAAGGATTCATTAAAATTTGTTGTGCATGCTGCTTGTTCTGTCCGAATGGTTAGTGTAATTCTGTAACTATGTGTGACACACACAATTATATAAAACACAGTAAAACTTTGAATGTTATAAAATCAGTATTTTTTTCAATTTGCAGGGTGTCTGCGGAAGTTTGACTGATATACTCCGAAATAAGCTAACCGGCTCCAAAGATAACATGTCTTATTCGAGCGGCCCAAACTACGTCCACCCTGATGGCACTGGAGCTTTCGACCAGGCTTCCTCGTCGATAAACAACGCCCTAGACGACTTGGACACCATGAAGGACAACCAGAATAGGTCGATAGGAAAGGATATCAACCAGCAGTTGTCGTCGCAAGTAAACAAACTCGACTCAATTTTGAATAAGGCAGAAAGTGCTCAGCACTCGATGGATAGTCAGAATAAACAAATGAAGAAGTTTTTAAAGTAAACCTGGATAGTTTTAATAAGACTCACTCCAATCTTTTGGTTTGGAGAGTTTTTTAAAGCTTCATTTTCGTTTTCTTTGATAAAAAACTTAATTAATATGGAGAATCAGCGTAAATCTTAGAAGCATTTTTTTGGCAAATGTAATCCTTCCACTTATTCCTTGGCTGATGTACCAATTTTGTTACCCAATATTTAAAGTGAAATTGCTTTTAGATAAAATAATTCTTTTCCCTTTCTTTTCTTACCGCTAAGTGCTCAAGAGCAATACTGAATCTTTAGCAATGGTGACTAATTTGAGAAAAAAAAAATTGCAGTTTACAAAGAATTTATTGAAAATATCTAGAATGCATACAATCAATGGAAAAGTTACATTTAAATCTACCAAGACATTTTAACAATTAAGCAATCTTAGTTTTATTTTTAACATATTTTTACAATAATATAAATTACACATTGTTCTGAATGAAAGAACATCTTTAGAACTGTTCTTTCAATCAAAATTTCGTGGCAATGAATTTTTTAATGTAGACACACCACGCCCTCGAGGCTATGGTTGTATTAAAAAAATACTAGTATATTTATGATTTATTTCTGAAAAGAGTAAACCATTTATATTTCCATATGTATATAATTTAATAATCATTGTTCCTTTTTTATATTATTTGAAAAATACATGTGAATTTGTTTTTAGTATAAGTAGAGTTATCATATTTTTCCTATCAATAGTATTTTGTTTTTGTTAGAAAATTATAAATTTAATTTATTCACCCAAAACTGACTCTTCCCAAATTTGAATATTTTTCAAGATTCAATATTTTCTTCAATAGACGATTTATGTCAAAAAAAACGTATCAATTATGAATACAAAAGTAGTTTATCAGATTTAATAATCTGCAAATATTTATTTTTCTTTTTGATTGATAAGGAAATAAATATTTATCTTATACTGGTTTGACTACGGTAAAAGTCTGCATGGGCTCTGCTTGAAATATATTTTCCTTGAGGTTCACTGATATTTTTTGATCCTATCATTGTTTTGTCTAATAAATAAATGTTGTTAAAACCATCACTGAATTAAAAGAGCTACATAGCGTTTGGTGACTTTTCAAGCTTACTTTTATAAGAAACAGTTCAATGTAATATCATATGTTAATGTCAATTTAAAAATATCGGGTTTTTTCGAGCTGAGATATATAAATTTGCCACTCACTTGCAGTATCCAGAGATCGGATGCCAGTACAAGTGTGAAATGGTTTTTTAATTAATTTATTGATTTATTTTCCATATCCATATCTCTGTGATGTCTACATTCACAACCACCCATCCAATCCTAACAACGGGTCACAGCAATACCAATCAGCTGATTTTCAGTCCTAACCCAGCCCCGTATTTAAATCCTTACTCTATTAAAATATTAAAACCGGTTCTTGTATATGCCAATTTCATTTAAGATACTGAATTAAGAGTAAACATTCTCAACATTGGAAGCAAACATTATTGAAAAAAAAGGATGGAATGATGTTTTATGAAGAATTATTACTTTAAATACTTTTTCACTAGAATGTTTAATATTGATTGAAAAAAAACTACCTCTATATTAAAGTTATCTTTATTTTTGAAAGAGTCTGTTAAGGGAAAGAAAACTAAACTTTGTGTTAATATTAAAAGTAATCCATACTGTTACAATTATATTCATATAATCTTATGATTCACCAGATTTCCTCGAATATCTTATAATCAATGTTATTGTATAATGATATATGTATTTAATCAATATTTTCTATAGGGTACACCACGATTCTTATGAAAGACATTCCCATATTGGAATGCTAAGCTATTTTGCCAGCGCACTGTGCGTAAACACGGCCTACATATTATATACGGTATCTTTGTTGTGCGTAGATTAGAATTCTATGTTTAGATTAAGACTATATTAATGTGACGATAATCTTTCAGATGGCCTAGTAAAATGTTTAAGCTGGAGTTGAGTTGAGTGAAAAGGTTCTGATTTGAAAACAGCGACATCTATTAACTAATGAAAGAAAATGTTATACAGTTTTTTTTATAAACATCGTGTGATTGAAAAAATCTAGCTAATTCATATTTTTAAAATGTCTCTATGTCTCTATACTATTCCACTAGCCGTTAATTGTACAAGGTGGATAGATGATCATCGACGTGCTTGAACAATGGACAAAGATTTTTTTTAACAAAGTAATTCATCTCAAGTCAAACGCTCTACTTAATTTTGAAAAATATATGTGGCTACATTAATGCAACAGTAGGAAGATCAACAAAAAACATGTTTTGATATATGAATGTCATTATAGGCAATATTATAATATGAAGATGAGTCAAATGCAATGGTAAGGTATATTGTAATTTTAAAATATGACCAACATAAAAATCATCTCACAATGAAACTCAATAAAATATCAATATACCATTAATGCAAAAGTAACACAAAACACTATAATTAATATACAAAAATTGTGTTGTTTTTAAATTGGTTTATATGGTCTCTTTGTCGTAATGTAGTCGTTATATATATTTGAAAATATTGGTCAGAAATTAGTGGTACTCTTTTATAACTTTTATGTAATAAAAAATGTATTGGATTTTGTCAAAAACTAAACCAGTGGTTCTTAACCGGTGCACCGCGAGCTTATTGCAAGTGCACCGCGAAAAAATTGGTAAAAACGAAAAAATCTGCAAAATAGTAAAAACCGAACAATCCGTAAAATAGTGAAAACCGAAAGAGTCGAAAAAAAAATATTTCCACATTTTTTTTCGATCTCTTAATTCTGGTGCACTGGCACTTTTTCCCATGATCAAAAGTGCACCGTTACTTCGAAAAGGTTAAGAGCCACTGCACTAAACTGTCATTATCTCAAATCTAAGATTTTCAGATTGTCCTACTGTAGCATTGATGTAGTGATATGCAACATTAATGAAAATAAATAGCTCATACATCCAATGATGCACCACTGCAATCGTGCATAAGAATTTTTGTCAACCGACACTACAATGTTTATTTGCAGTGTCACAATTATCTGTCAGAGCCATATTAAACAAATTTGAAGTATAGGCTTCATAAAAACCATTTAAATATGGCTGTTCTAGTGTATTGTCTTGATATTAATAATAATTCTTATTTTTAATGTATGTAAATCTTATCTTAGAGTGCTTGTGACAATTTTTATATTGTAGCTTCCATTTTGTGTATTCATGAATACTAACAAAATAATACGTAATGCAATAATTGATACATATTTTAAAACAAAACATAAATCGATGAGTTTCGTGTCAAAACATAAAAAAAAACATTATTTTGTAATTAACAAATTGTATGTAAGTCATTAGATTTTATATTATTTAATACTGTAGGCTTTTGAGGTCTGTGAACAATGTAATTGCTTGACTATATTTTTTTAAACAGAATTATTGCTCTGGTGTAGCCGATGGCTGATTTTATTTGAGATCTAAACTTTGATATGTTTACGGCAACACAATCTTTGTGGAATATATTATATTCCTTATTGTATCCTAAATTATATTTTTGAGAACCAAGTACGAAAAATGTTTTCACAATATTTAATTTGTTGTCTGATTCTGTCTGTACTTTATTTTGATTCAACATACTGTATACTGTACTTTAATGAATATGGCAGGTGGGTATAAGATGTATACATAATGTGACCAGACGTCCTGTTTTCAGGCAGCGTGTCTGGGTGTCCCCGAACACAGCTTCAATGCCCCATTTTTGAAAAGAAAAGTTTCACAGTAACAATTTTAGAAAACCCGCAAAATTATAATCCTGGCGGTAGAATCTAGACTAGTAGATGAAGGCGTGGGCATGCGCGCGCTGTAAATAATACATTTGAATGTATTTTTTTTTAATTTCATATAATATATCTAATATGGCATGAAAAAACATTACTAGATAGTCAATTGTATTGTAAAAATGTCTGAGACACTTAAAACGGCCTGGTTTGGGGAAAAAAATAAATGGTCACATTATGTATGACCTCTTCTACGTCATTGATTATGAAAGAATCAAAATGGGTACTATATATCATCATTTTACATACTTTTTACAGTGGATAAAATATCTTTGTGGTCATGTTCACCCTCTATTTGGATCATACGGCCATTACACAGTGTCTCCACCTATGAATGATCTTCAAAAGCCATCAAATACAGCAAAAATTATTATGTTGGGACAAACTGTATTGAGGACCTGTGGGGTATCCATTAAACATGCTAGTTCAAGATCTATAGCTAGATTTTTAAATTTTGAATAATTACAGTGCCCTGTTATGTCAGTGATCATGAAGAGACGTTGGAGCTGACTGGGTCACGTGATGTGGATGCCTTCAGAACCCCTCAATCCTGCTTGCCTCTTCTTTTGGCGGTGGGCTCTTGGTGTCCTGGATGACCGTCGGATACTTTCGATGCAATGTACTCGGCTAGCATATCATAGTTGGAAGCAAAGCAAATGGCAGAAGACAGGGAATCATGAAAACGCCTTGTGGCGGCCATATGCTCTACATAACGAGCGTATATGATCAAAGTATGAGCATAAAAATGACTGCAACATATACCTTACATCTTATGTTATCACGGTCAAACCATGTATTTAGGGACGTTTAATATCAATCAATTAAATAATAAAAGAAAAAGATTTATTGAGTAGTTGATAGATCGAGTGTCCACTGTTTATGTCGCACCCTCAGTTAAATAATGTGTATGTATTAAACTC
Source organism: Himalopsyche tibetana (assembly GCA_030503985.1). Lineage (NCBI taxonomy): Eukaryota > Metazoa > Arthropoda > Insecta > Trichoptera > Rhyacophilidae > Himalopsyche > Himalopsyche tibetana. Next base: position 3,570,485 of record JAPJYX010000011.1, on the reverse strand, counting down.
GGATGGCTACTTTTAAGAAAAGCAGTTTTAAATGGATTATGACCCAAAAAAATAAACAATAGTTAATGTATCCCGACCTTCTTGTATTTACAGCAAATTTACGAATATTTTAAATGGCTCCTACAAAATGTCAAATTTGGACTCACTTCTGTATTTATTAGAGGTATGATGTGCTGTAAATGATTAATTATTTATCATGCGACAAACCGTGTCAAAGTTGCACAATAATAACTAGTGTGCATTTATTTTGACACAATTATTGGAGAGATAGTTCTGCTGTCATTGTCCTTTGTTGTTCCAGTAGATAATGATATTATCTGTAAAACTTTACACTCATTCGAAATGTGATATCGGAAATACGATATATATATTTGATTACAATATTATTCCAGTAAATAACTATCCAGTTTGGAGCAGACAGAATATCAAGTGCGAGCCAGATTCGTAATAATTATGGTCGATGCGCACTAAATCAGCTGGTTTGTCTCAAGTCCAGAGTAATTTATTGTTTATACGGTTTAATTATTGTGATAGCTTGCAATAATTGCTAAATTATTATAACTGTTATCATATTCAATATTTAGAAGAAAAGGGAGCTTCGTACTTGCGTCGCAATAAATGAAGCCACATTTAATTTAATGCATTTTGTCTGAAACACGCAACTGCATTTGGCTATAATTAAATGACGGTTGTTTGACGATTCCATTCTGCCAGTAGTGGTGTTTCGACATCACTTCACAACAACATCACATTTCTTCCTATAAAATTTTCTGCAAGTAATTGAAGCGGCCAAAGTTTAGAATGCTTTAAATCATTGGAAGTCTTTGTTTCTGCTGTCAGATTAGTTTCCTGCGATTTTTTACAGTTTATACCAAATTTGTAACATAATTTTGTTACCTGTTTGTTTTTTATACAATGTTAAATGAGCTTTGTTCTATGTCACTTTTAAGGTGTTCACTGTCAATACTTGGTGGAATGGCATTATAATAAAAATAATAAAACATTTTTAGTACTTTTTCCACATAAAATTTATTAGATCAGGACCGGTTTCGCTCATCGCGAGCATTGATATTCAGTTGATAATGCTCGCGATGAGCGAAACCGGTCCTGATCTAATAAATTTTATGTGGAAAAAGTACTAAAAATGTTTTATTATTTTTATTTGTTCTATGTAATAAGCTTATCATCAAAAAATCAACTATCACCAAGCAAAAATGGACCCAGGATTGATTGAATAGTTTATGAATAGTGGAGTTTTTAGTTTTACTAAAAGTTTTGTAAAAATCTTGTAAAATTGAATTCATTGATTTTTTTCATCATAATATACTTATGGAGTTCAACCAAGTAAGTGTCAAATAAATCAATTATTTTCTCTTGCTTGTGTTGAACTGTTTTACAATATCCTACAACAATTCTTATATGGCTGTAAAGAAACATTGGTGAAATTTTAGGAATTGGTCATTTAAACGTATTTTAAAGTTTATTAGAAAATATTGTTCAATTCTATTATAATGGGTTCTACAAAGTTAGTGTCAAATTAATATTTCTTTGTCTATATAAAGAAACCCTGAATACATTGTGTATCTCATCATTGTCTTGTTGAAACAGACCTCTCACATTTGTAGACTGTGTGGTGCTTGCGAAAAATTGACAATAATCCATCATTTTTCTAAATTCAAATTGCTTGCATAAAAATAAATATGTATTCATGTATCCCTACTATTAAATGTAAAGCACTTTCTTATACTCTATGGAATATTATCTATTCTCCATTGTTGGCAATAATGACTATTTTTAAATAAACAAATTGTGGTAATAATATATGAAGAAGTAGTTATGAACATCCATTTGAAGCTATTTTACCAACGGCAATAATCTATTGATTTATAATTTTTTAAGCTATGCAATCATTTGAACGGTTAATAAAAAGCGTCAGATATTTATAGTGACATCTATAAACGAAAAATATGTCACTCACTAGTTACGCATACCACGGGCAATCTATTCACCATATATTGGAATGTCACAATGACTGAGTTGTTAAGTGAGCAAGATTTTATAAATTTGATGAATGTTTATAAAAAGATCGTCAAATATTTTTTTCAATTATAGATGTTACTATACCGAAGTCTGCACCTTTTCACTAGGCCTTGACAATACATATTTTTTAAAAATAAAACTCCACTATAGAATCTTATATGAATTCCTTTCATGGAATAAAACAGGTAAATATATTATTAATATTACATATTCTGGAATTCATGGGAGGCATAGGAGTTTTAATGTTTTAATGCATGAAGTAAAACTAAGTAAATAACAAACTAACTTCTAGGAGTTACCTAAAACCATCCTGTTATCGAGTTGTTGATCATCTCGTTGAAGTTTTTCTGCAAAACACTTCATAAAGAGTCCATATGCTCTACATTGGGAGCGGGCAGCTGACGTAATTATTTACTGACAAATCGTTTGATGCTATTGGCGGAAGAGCCTCATTTGGATATTGTAATAAATCAACACATGATTATTATATGGTAAGGTTGCACAAGGTGTCAAATATTCAAACAGAAAATGCAATAAAAATATAGTTTTTGTAATCCCCCCTTTTACTTGTTAAATTTTCTTAAATTAATAAAATTGTAATCTTGCTGTGTACCTACTTTCATGTTGCAATATTATTATGAAAAAGTGATGAATGAAGAAATAGATGAGAAATATAATAATTGTGACTTTTATTCAACTTTTATATGCAATTTAATAATGTGTTGCCAATTTCTCGCAGTATACAGTTCAAAACCCAGAATGGAAATTTTTTAACATACATATCGACTTACACCTGAAGACATGTGTGTCTGTGAAGTTTTTACCCTTTCCTTTACAATCTTATTCTAAAAACGATGCTTAAAGACAACAATTGGTAAGCAAATTGTGTGATCTTTATTATGAAAATAGTAGATTGAGCACTTTCAGCAAACTAGTCCAATCTACTTATTGCTATCTAATTCGGCATCATCAAATGTCTCCTAACTTGACCAATTCGAGCATTGTTTGTCTATATAGTGCACATTATGGCTTGTGGCAGTGCATGGGCACTTATTTACAATTTCAAGTGACATAATTTACCTGGAGCATATTTTTTTTTTTTTTCTTATCAATAGATGTCACTTTTTCAGAAGCTTAGTGAAGAATTTTTAGCTTCATTTTAATTTTATTGGCTTTGTGACTCGTTTTTACACCGCCAATAACATGTGCTACAATTGAAGAAGATAAAAGAACTTTTCTGACACAAAACAAAAAAAGAGTTTTTTTCGAATACTTATTTAAAATGTCAGCATGTCAGATTAATTAAGACAATACTGTCTACTACTTAATTGTGACCGTAAATAATGAATTTTAAATGATTTGTATTTGTCATCGTTGAATTTTTTTCCTTGATCCTCTTTAATTGATGGCAACGTTATCAATTGAAAAGTGACTTCACTTTAATTGGGTAATCGTATAGAAAAAAATTGCATTCTTCTATCTGTTCTGAGCGGAGCAGGATTAAATTGGTTATGATTGGTATTAAATTGTACTAAATACAAAAAATGGATTTATGGAGGCGAAGTTTTGGCGGCTTATTATTAAATAATGTTTACTTTATGGATTTATAATTGACTGACCCAAATAAAACACTTTTATATTAAGTACAAGAAACATTTTAAATAAAAATGAGACGTTACAGAATTTTTTTTTGCATGAGTCAAATATTTTGGTGCAATAATTTGGATTATACCATATGTAATATAATATGTCGGATCCATGGCACAGTGGTCAGCATTGTTGGCTTCCATTCCGGACTTCAAGGGTTCAAATCCCAGTACAAACAGCATTTTTCAATTAATTTATTGATTTTCTGTTTGAAGGCATCGATGTTTGTGATGTAATTCCCCCCACCATTACAATCCTAAAATAAGGGACTGTAGCAAGAGTGATTAGTCAACCACTAAACCTGTCTTAGCCCTATCATTTCAATCTCTACTCTCTTTGAAAAAAAGAAAGTTTGAAAAATTGAGGAACAAGCAGATCTCATAAAAAAAATCTTTTGAGATACCTCCATTAGGAAGGCCATAGGCTAAAAACATAAGGATCATGTTTTTACAATATTGTGGTTGACTACTTGACATGGAAAAATTACATGGAACAGAAGAGGAGGAGGTGTAAAGGGAACTTGAAATAGTAATAGTGATGGGCCTTGGCTGGATGGAGCTTACAATTTATAGGTTTAGGTCCTGGTCTACAATAAATGACATATACCATGTACAGTGTGACACCGTGCGCACGTGGCCAATGAATGCTTACTATGAAAATAAACTAATGCGGTCTTAGTCATCATCAAGAGTTTGTGCAAGAGATAGAGAGAGTACCTATCCTAGATCATCCATATAACAAGCATGATGGAAGCAGAGGGTTTCTTAGATGTTAGAGCCTTATTACCATGTAAGAAGAAATTTTGTGTTAGTGTTTTTGGCCTATTTTAAAGTTGTTATATTGTATCTTTTCAGTAGACTATGTCAACTTCTGTACATTGTTTGTTGCTATTGTATTTGTGGGTCTATTGGATGTAGAAATTTTTGCTTCTGTCAACAATTTTGTTTTTGTTCTCTTTATTGGAATTTAGTAATATACATTGACTACAACACAATCTTTCAAATAAGTCAAAATTGTTTGGCTAAAAAAAAGTATTCCCCAAAATTTCATACTTGTTGGCACGAATGGAATGTGGCTTTTAAAAGACCATAAACAATATAACTTGTGTTGAAAAGGCAAAGTGACATCTCATCTTCCCTTCTCACTGAAATTATGCTATGTGAAACAAGCAAGAGATTTAGAGGTGCAGCACCCTGAAGGGTAATTATCCAATATGTCAACGGCTTTTATACATTCAAAACTATAAATGACACAATAATTAAGTATTTCGACTGAGGGTGCTTGATGGAATTTCAATATCAAATTTGAATTGTTTGAATATGGAAAAGTACAAAATTCAAACAATTCAAATTTTATAAATGACACTGTATTTCCATTCAGCCATTAATATTTTATTATCATACAACTTAATTGTGTGTATAATCTACAATTCTATGTTTTGGGGTCACATACTTTTTATTGTAATCACTTTTTCAATGTTTGGCATAGATCCAAAAAATCCAGTAATATTTTTATCTCCACTTTGTAACTAAATTATATCCATTTGAATTTAAAATGTATATCGAATACATACCAAACGCCTAATGTGTAATTAGTAATAAATATTTGAGTAACTCATGGATGGCGAACCCACGACCTGCCTGAAGGTTTCACAGCACCGCAAATATTTAATAAGATTTTTTTTCATTGACAAGAAATTAAAATCATATTTCGGTAATAGGACACCTTAGAATTTTTTAAACTTTTTATATTGATTTCATGAATATGTATTTACAATCAAAACCTAAGTAAAATAATATTGCAATCATAATAGTTCATAAATGACATTACAAGTTTTTGGGAGTTTTATGAATTTGATTGATATCTATACATCAAATTCTGGGGCTGGTGGAGCTAAGCTGCAATTTCCCTCTCATCTGGTGTATTTTGATGTTGCTTTTCCCGTGTAGCGTCCTGGATTTACCAGGGCGTAGGCAGGTGCGTGGTGTTTGGTTTTTGTGGTGGTATTAGTTCTCATTCGTAGGCATTACATGTGACACTGGTGGTAGATTCAGTAACCTCGAGCTGCAATTAATTGGGGCTATGCTTAACTGATCAGTTAACATTTTTTTTTTTTTGATCTGTTTTTTTATAATTATTATTTTAATCTTTTGCCCTCTTTTTTTTTTATTTACCCTCGAGAGGAGGTTAAGCCAACATTGTCTGCGGCGGTCGTTCAGGTTTTGGAAATCTGGGTTATAGCAGATAACCAAACATGTGAATGTGGGGGATCGGGGGGCGGGGGGCTAAGGAAGTTTCATTAGGAGGAATTTAAAACATATTTTGGTAAAAGTACACCCTTAGAATTTTTAAAACTTTTTATATTGATTTCATAAATAATTACTTACTATCAAAACCTATCAAATAATATTGCTATATTGTTAAGGATTGTTCATAAATGACATTACAAGTTTATGGGAGTTTTATGAATTTTGTCACAAATTATTTTAGCACACAACTACCTAAACTTTCCGGACCTGTAGATGAGTGGTCACCGTCGTTGTCTTCAGTGACAGTGTTCATGGGTTCTGGACAGTTCCAAAAAAAAGTAATTTTCAATAGATTTATGAGTTTGCGATTACATGAATATATTATACTATGTGATGTCTGGTTTCCCTTTAACCCATTCCATCCAAAAAACGAAGCGCAGAGGGAGCGATTAGCAAATCTTGTCATAATCCCATTCTTCTATCCTTTATCGGAAAAAGAGAATTTAGGATTTCATGTTTTTGATTATTAATTCTAAGCCCTACCCCTACCCGCCTTGGTAATTTTAAAAAACCATGGCTCAGACAGACATCACTTGGGGTTTTATTTTTTTTCGCTATTACAGAACAAAATTATAAACATATTAATTTAATTGACTCCCATTTTCATTTCGCGAATTTTTCCACAGAAAAAGATTCATCACAACTGGAGTAGCTTTTATCGTAATCTATGCCATGTAATCGCGTTTTTTTCCAGCACAATTTAAAAAAGCGTTAAATCTCATTACCATTATCATCAGTTCTGGATCAATAACAAAACAAAAATAATCTGTTACTGAGTAATTTATACCAAGCTAAATTATATTTGTTTTGAATAAAAATATTGTGTGATTTCACGGGGGAATCATTCATTACAGCAGTGGGGTAATACTTATAAAAAAGGGTGTGTAGCAGTCTACAGCGTCTATAACTAAGACTATTTATAAAGTGACTAATTTACAAAAAAATGTGGAATTGATAAAATCTAGCTTAAAAAGATTGTCAAAACATCCCAGTTGAGTTAAGCATTCCTTATTATTCTGTTCCAATAAAATGTATCTGTAAAAAATTAACAGAAGCCAGAGGAGTGCTTAAACAGTGACCTCAGATTTTTTCAATAAATAATCGCATCTCAACCAAAACGCACTATTTATTTTTGAAAATTATATTAAGCCTTAACAAAATTAAATACCATTTTACTATATTACCATTAGCTTTATATCTTTATATTTTTATGTTTTATTTATATATTTTTTAATTTTTTTAAAAAAAAATAACGATTTTTTATTAAAAAAAATAGGAGGCCACTGTTTAATCACGCCACTGGCTCCCTGTTCATTTTGATACAGATAAATTTTAATAGAATGTAAAAATAAGGAATGGTTAACTCATCTGGAATGTTCTGAACATTCTATTAAGCTACAATTTAAGTAATTTAATAATTTGTATTAATTATAGGTGTCGCTGCAGACGGCTACACTTACCATTTAAAAAAATATCGAGTGATTTCACATTATTCATTGTATTAAGATATCTACTCTGTTATATTTTGTTTGTTTCCAATATGGATCAAATCACAGTAATGGAACAGTTTAATTCTGCATGAATTAAAAGAATATATGCTTCTTAAAAATAGACTGTCTGTAACCGAGTCTATCTTTTAACAACATTGCCTATACATATTATGCATAGTTTAATATATTGGGATCATTTTGAACAGTCCCCGTGACGTTTTGTACGAAATTATCCCGTAATTGGGTTTTGGTGGTGGTCTTTCTCTCCTCTGTGAGAAATCAATAGATGGCGCTTCTCCTATGACATTTAGGATGAGAATGTACATTTTTTATGCTATTTAAAACTTTTTTTTGTTTTTATCAGTTGTCACATTGTTGTTTTTTTTTTTTGACGATTGAACGTATTAGATGAACTTGTTTCCTCGCATCACGACGGCACCTGCCTTTGGGATCATTTTGTACACCATCCTACTGATGGAATCCAGATTTTTTTTGTATTTAAAGTTGTCAATTACGACAATATCTGTCAAAGAAAAATATGCGTGATATATATTTTTTTTTTTTTTTTTTAAATATTTGACATCACAGCTTACGCCAATGCGTCAAATATTTTGAAGTTAAATGATCGTATGAAAATTTTTGAAAGTCACGTGAGATTAACTCAAGAAGAATTGACTTCACAAACACCCATGTCTTAGATCTCAAATTAAAATTGAAAAAATCCAATTTGACATTGAACTTACCGGGAATCGAACCCAGACCCAACTGATCGGTAGAGCAAGCTCTAACCAACTAGACCATTGCGGGCGACTACATTATAATATCAACTGTGGAAAGGAAAAAGGACGTAACCCACACTTTTACAGGAGGCACAAAAAACGTGTTTTGATGATTTTCGCCCATGTGCACATTATGAATTATACACAACCTTGAAGTGCACGGAAACTGGGGAAAACTTTTATTTCAGTCTTTTTTCTTTGTTTTAATTTTTTACAAGGTCATCTTTTTTAAAACACGAAAGCTAAATTTAGATACTAATTCGGCATTTTCAGCTTACATCCTTTTGATAGAACGTGTATCAAGTTGGACACATTGTGATTATCAAAAATAGCTGTTTTGAAAAAACTGTGGGCTACGTCCTTTTTCCTTTCTATAGTCGATATATTAAAGAGAAATTTGAACCTTAAATTATTTATGAGCCTGCTCGAAAAACACTAATTATAATAAGTCTGGCGAGACAATATTCATGACCTCAAAATTTGCGTAAATAACATAATATTTTCGTAAATATTCGGATCATCGTTCGACTGTTAAAGACTTTGATAGTTCATGTATACGGTTTTGCTTTATTTCTATATTATTATTATCTTCGAGTAAGTTCATAACTTCACAGTTCGTTTATTTTTGTGTTGATTTCTGCTGCAAAATATACTTTAAGAGGCTTGTTCTTTTTATCTCTGCGATAAATATTGCCAGTGCTTTTTTCCGTGTAACGCGGTGAAACGGCGTTCCAGCATCTTTTCTCGATGTTTTTTTATACTGAAAATCAATATAAGCAAAAAATCATTTGAAAACCTTTGAATTTTTATGCCGAAAGATATTAAAATATCTTTTTAAATCAGTAAAAGTTAAATTATCAGAACTAAGATTAGACCTACAAGATCGATTTCTGTTCGAAGGCATCGGTATTTGTAATATTTATCCCTTTCACTCTTGCGATCCTAAAATTAAAAGGGCAAAGCGAAGGCGATTGGCTAACCACTAGTCCTGTTCTAGCCATATCCTTCTATCACTACTATCTGTGTCTCTGTATATCTTTACTCTCTTTAAAAAGGGGAGGTTGAGCAATTGACTAACAAGCAGTTCTCGTACAAAAACTTCGTTTTAATACCTCCATTCGGATCAGGGATGGGCTGGAGGGGCTCGCGCGAGCCCCTTGTTAAAATTTATTAAGGCCGGCGAGCCCCTTGTTAATTTAAAAGAAAACAATATTCTCAGATCAAATTAGTACATAACTGCAATTTCTGTCTTATATATATATTAACTACGATAGCTTCAGTATACACAGTAGTACATTTTAAGCCATTTAGGTTGATAAGTTGACAGTAAATTGAATATTGTTACATATTACAAGTGTATTAAGTAACAATCGATTGCTTATTAAAGTATTGCATATAATTGCATAGGAGTGATAAAAAAATTCACTCCTCCCCAGAACGGCTTTGAGATTAAGCGAGCCCCTTGTTAACATATTGGCAGCCCACCGCTGATTAGGATGCCATATCCTCCATATTGAGAACGGACATGTATAAGAAAAGAAATTAAGCTCCGACACTTATTATTTCAAAAAAAGCACTGACTGTTTACCAAGTTCAACTATGAGAAATATTAATGTCATCAATGGCAAGTTTTGGAACTCACCAAACACCGAAAATCAAATTTAAATCTTACTTTGCAGTTCATTTTTTGCTGCGAATGGGCGCATCAGTTGTTTCCATAAAACCAAAGTTTCCCTCTGTGATATAGATCAGGGATCTCTAAACTTTTTATTCTAAGGGTAATACTGACTCATCCACTAAGTCCCAATGGGCAAGACCTAGATAGCTAGCTCACCATACTAACATACTGTAGTTTTTAATATCAGGCATGGTCGGAATTGATGGTGCTCCCGGGACGTAGCTTGGAGACCTCCGGTCTAGATGGTGAGAGCATAGACCCAGCAATCAGAATTCTCTGGTTTTAAGTCCCAATATCATTTATTTTTATTTGAATTTTGAATCTCGTACACGTTTGTTTGTGATTTCTCTTCTAGACGTTGGTGTGGAGAGAAGTCTCATCGAGTTTACCTTGTATTATTTTCTAAAAATATTTGACCCATAAGGTGATAGATAGCTCAAATGGTATTTTTTTTTGTTCAACATATATACTTAATTAGATTTCGACTGAGGGTGATTTGTGTAATTTAATACTAAATATAATATGAATCTTTAAAATTGTGTACACTCCTACACGTCTATTCGTGTACTTGAACGTATGAAGATGCCAAAAGGCGAAATCCAGATCGTTACTGACACAATTTGAATGATTTAAATAAATACTTACATTATTTCAATATATTATATCTGGTCGTGTTAAAATCTTTCTTTTATCCAGGTTTCAAGAGCACGCAGTTGACATCGTTTCTGTACCAAGATTGGTAAAAAATGTACTTTACCTGAAGTTATCCCGTGTTGCCAACATACAATAATAGATTATTGAAGTAATTAGGGTGTAAAAAAGGTGTTTATTTTTTAAATGAAAAGATAAAGTAATTTTATGGACATAAATATATTTCATTTTTATAATATGATCACAATAATTAAAATATACAAAATATATAGACGAATACCTTAATTTGAATAAATATAAAATATTGGTAAAAACATTTTACAATTCTTTGACGATGTGTGACAGATTACAAAGTTTTGAGGAAGATTAATTATTAGTTAAAATAAAACTTTGAAAACTGGCGAGGTTAGATGGTTTCTGACAGAAATTTTAAACGTTTTTTATAAAATACATATTTATGAGTAGTACACCAACTTTTATCGATTCAGTTTAATAAATTATGTAATATTACTTTTCGATCATAAGTCAAAAACAAGTAATCGTTATATTATAGTTTACAATAATATTACAATTTTATTTAAATATTTAAAACGTTGACTAGAACTCGGATGGTTTCCTTGTTTCACATTATATAAAAAAAAACTATGTATAATAAATATAAAACATCCAATAAGCCTCTACAACTACTGTACACTGTTTCATTCAAATCTCAGCTTTGCTATACTGTCAAACATATTCAATCAGGCTTTGACAGCAATGAAATTATATTTGTATAGAGATTGCAAAAATGGTATTAAAACCGACTTCGAAAATAAAAAAAAAATGCCGGTTATTAAACTAAGTATACCGATCCCAATATTTTACCGAAATTATTTTTTCCCATTGATATTTATACATTCGCCCAGTCTTGCAACCCTTAAGTAAGGGCATATGATTCAATGACACGGCTACAAAGGGAAAAGCGTGATTAAATTTAAGTAATTACTTACAAGCTTTTTATGTCACGATATCAATAAAGACGAATTATTATAGCAGAAGGTTGAATATTTTCGTTTCAATTTTATTATATTCCATTGAATCAAATAAAACAGTGTTAAAGTTGTTGCTATAATCTAAAAATCATCTACATTTTGAAATTGGTTGTAAATTAATATGGCTTTGAATGATGAATAAAATTACCATTTATTATTTATTAAAAAAAATATATATTACGTCAATTAAATTGGTAAAAAATGCAATTAATATTTTAGTGACTTAACTGAATTTTTACAGTTATTAAAAGAAATACCAATAAAATGCATAAATTCTATCAACAGAATATGTATTTACATTATATTTCGTGGATATAAATAAACCTATTGAAATTGAAGACTATTTATTTTGTCAAAATAGTCATAATATATTACAGAATAATTTACTTCAATAAAAAAATCTTTTGCCTTCGCAATTACGTGACTCTTTTTTAACTATGATTTTTCTTTCCAATAAGAATTATTATATTGTTAATTAAAATTTACGCCATAGACCAACATGGAATTCATTGATATTTATAAAATCATTGTCAATGGTACACACACCGTTGCATATTTTGAATAAATGTTTACAAGTGTGTTCATGAATAATTCTTTTCGATATAGATATGCACGAATCAATGATGGATTTTAGAAATTATTGGTGGCAACACTATTTGTCATTTCGCACAAATAGTAGTGTCGCGAAAACAAGATGGCATCAACATTTGTTTGAAAACACAACGATTCTGAAATAAACTGTTTCGTTAATAATTTTCGTTTCTCTTTTGTTTCGTCATAACATTACAGTAAACAAAAGAACAACTAGAATTAAATTCAAAATTTTAGAATGCAAAAGTAACTTTTGCAGCAATGGTGAGAAACCATAAATAATATTGCAGATGCAACATCGAGACACCAACTATTCTGTCACCCTATTTTGTGCAATTATTTAAACCAAAATTTGCAAGAATACTTATCTCACGAAGGCAGGGATATTTTATTTTTAACCAAACTATAACGGTATAGAAATTTCTTGGAATTACTATTATGAACATATTCTATTTAATCGAAAACAAAATAAATCATACAATTCATATTAAATAAGAGATCAAAGATCAATTAAAAAATATTCACACACCTCAAATGATTTTTTTATAAACTGTAGTGTTTTGTTGCGATGGAGCTAGTTTATTTTTAAATCAATCTTTGAAAATAATCAGTATTTTGTTTTCTGGTTTTGGCAGATCGGTAAAATAATTATTTATCCATTCAAATTAAGGAATTACATCAGCATTTTTCAACGTCAGAAAAACTTGCGATCTTTACAAAATGGATTACAAACAATTCAGAACGGTGTTAAGAATCTAATATCGTATTTGCATACAATACTCAAAGAAATGCATGCGAGTACAATAATTATTAAAATATAAACTTATAAATGTCTAAAACTATTTTAATGCCATAAATTAGGTCATTCAGTCTTGCGTTTCGGCTGCAGCCATTTTATCTATCATTTAAAAAAAAGAAGAGCATAAAGATTATATTAATAGACAAAAATTACATCATAGACGATAAGAACATTCTAATTTATTTAAATACCTACTTGTATGTATAGTCTATCAAAATAAAAGAGGTATACGATTTTCATAGAGAGCGTCGAATTGTCAGATTCAAATTAGGAACAAAATTAGTTCTCCTACAACACACCACCTCGCGATTAATAGACTATACATAATTATTTACAATATTCGATGACCAATTTGAAATGAGAATGCGAAAAATTCTATTTTCCAGTTTATCTTATATATCGATAAACGGTGAATTTTTCTACATTACTTGGCAAGTTCATAATGAAAAATTTAATAAAAAGTATGCGTGCATTTGCGTACCAAGTGTGTGCTAATTTCTTTAACGACCTTAAAAACGTTTAAAAAATAAAACAAATAATTTAAATATGCACAACACAATTTATATAAAAAAAATAAAGTATATTTTTACTATATTTTGATGGCCTTTTAATTAAGCGATACAAAAAGTGATAAAAACATATTATGTAGAATTCAGCTAATAATTATATTGTTTTTGAAACAGAAAATACATATTTTTTTTATCGCGGTATGTCATCGACATTATTAAAATTTATAGCCGCGGTTGTTGCCACACGCTTAATATTATAATAGTATTTTTTTTATCGGGTAACATATTTAGTTTTTCGATAATTCGATCAACGGAAGGAGCAGTTTCCCTCCATGTTTTGTAATGGCAAAATGTTCGACGGAATAATAGTCGAGCACTCAAATAATAGAGGCTCCAACATCGCTTTATCATGAACGGTGTTGGAGACGTAAGCCCCCCTCTTTGGGCCAGTTTCAGTCGTAGAGCAATCGTGGTCGCGCCAGCGGTGGGTCAGATTACAATCGTTTGTTTCAGAGATTAATAAAATTCTCTAATAAAAAATAAATCATTGATATTGTGTACCGTTTACGGTTTGGTATATTTTATTTTCGATGCAGGTAACATTGGCCACTTTAACCGCCTTTCTTCGCGTGATCTCGTCGACATTCAGAGATCTGACGTCTTGTAGCAAGTCGGTTTTACAGACTCGCAGTTAATAGAGAGACGTTCTTTAAGAGTAATATCACAGAGAAGCGCTCAATGCGTAGATTCGGTTCAATGTCAACTGACGAATGCGGGCGCGGCGATTGAGGACGACAGCGGCGCGATGAAGTCCCGCGGAGGCGAGACGCTGACCTGTGAAAACTCACAGCGCTTCGAGCGCTTGCTCCATTTTCGTGACCTCGCGCGGACCCTTTTCAGGATTGATTTTCCGGGCGCACAAGACAGCGGTGCGGGGATTCTTTTGCCGGCGCCTTCGCGCTGCTCTGCCAGAGCTCTCAGCAGCCGCAATGCAGCGGTGGACGAACTCTCCGAGGCGCGCCAGCTTCGCTCTGTGCTGAGCGAAGAGGCGCGCCGGAGTGTAGCGGTAGACGGACCTGAATCCCGTCTAGTGAACATTCTACGAAGTTCGCCTTTCACTCTTCTGCTGCGGTATGCGAATAGGAAAGGAGAGATCGCACCGCATACGCAGAGGGCAACGAGCGGTGCCACGCCCAGAGAGGGAGCGGCTTGAATTGCTGCTGCGGGTAATTGCCCAGCTAATGCGAGAACTGCGACAGAGGCGCTCACTCTCGCTGCACGAGATTCTTCGCGATATCGGAAAAGAGAGGCGTTGGAGATGCGGCAACGAAGGGTGCTCGCGTAAGACGCGGGTCGAGGCGTGACAACTTTGCAGTCACCAGCGCCGAAATCCGGACTGGATCTGACGGTTTTTAGCCCGTTCAAAGGGGGGATTTCAGCGATGTTGGAAACGTCATCGTGGGAGAGTCCGCGTCTTTCACCGATCAAGCCGGGACGCAAAGGAGGGAATGGGCCGTCGCCGTCGAGCAGAACGCTTCTGAGCGATCTGGCTAGTCGAGGTTCATAAGGAGCGCTTCTGGGTGCGACGCAGATCGGCGGGCCGGCGGGTTTTCCTTTCAAAAGGCGATCGCTCTCGCAAGTTATGTCGGGGTCCCTCGGAAGGGGTAGAGGCAGAGGTGCCTCGATGTCGAGAGAGAAGAGAGCTGGCGGCGGCGCCGGAGGTCGAGCGCTCCGCCGTGCAGCCATAGAAATTCGGGCATACATTATGCATATCGCAACGAGCGACACGGCGACCACGATCAAATAAGCGGTGGAATAGATGGTCTTGTATAAATCTGCTCCGAAATCAACCGTCCCTCCGTTCCTGCAGAATTTCCAGGCGCTGCGGGTCGGCTTCGGTGCGAGAGCGGCTGACAAAGCTGCGACTATGGCGGCAGCCCAAATGGCGATCAGGGCGAGTATAGATCTGGCGCGCCCCACTCGGCTTCTGTATCTGAGCGGGTCGGTGACGGCGAGGTACTGGTCCGCCGCAACCAAAAGAACGGCGAGAACGGCCGCGAGACTGAAAGCTGCGGCGGAGCCCTCGGCAGCGGCGCAGGCGAATCCTCCGATTGCACTGGAGCCACCCGATAACTCAACCAAAAGGAGCGGGCCGAGAATAGCTGCGCACGCCACGTTGCCACCAAGTAAGTTCATGACGAATCTGCAAACAAAAAACAAAAAAACATTAGAGCTACGTATTTAGAACAAATCGGAAAATCGAAACTTTTACAGCACTTTGACTATATTGAAAAATGCTGTCATTACAGATAATAAGCCTCAACGATTTTTCCGTTCCGCCTTCATGAGTGACAATCCTAATTAATGTACGGAGATTGGACAATGGCGTATGATGATCTAAACAAATGCCAAAAACTTTTCACGATATACTTTGACAAGTAGCGTACCACCGTACTCGTACATTCAATTTATTTTGTTTTGATACAAATAAACACGCGAGAAACTGAATTATTAATCTATGTTTAGACGACACCGAAAACCTTTGAAATGTTTGACAATTACTCGGAACCTACTGACGTGGGCCAATGGGTTGCTACGCCAATGGCACGAGATCAAAATTGGGCGCGGGCGAGCGAGATTCGGTCTCACGGGTGCCCCGATAGATAAATTTAATGTATACCTACTCGCCACAGTGCGGCGGTTAGTTTCATTCACCAGATAGCGTGAATCACGATAATGACAGTTAGATCTGAAGGCGTGGGATCACGTGTTAATAGATGCTCTCAATCGGAAAAGATATAAAGAAACCCCATTAATAAATAATATTCGTCAATCAAATGACATCGTGTTATCAGAGCAGTGAGAAGGAAACGAATTTAACACGACACGAGTGGTCAATCGTGATTGGACATTAAAAGAAAACTGCGCAATACAAATTGAGTATGGGTAATATCGACACGAGGAAAAATAATTCGCAAATCTCTAATTTGAAAGGTAAATAAACTCAGGAATTCGGAGGGATCTTAAGGTAAAGTGTTTTCCAAAAATAAAATATCTTTTTTTTTGTTATTCGAGAAATATTCAATGTTTTAACAACTATGGATACATACAGGTATGCAGATTCAAGCAGAAAGTATCAAAGTTGTATATCAACACGTAAAACGGAAAGAAAAAATAAAATGTAACCAAAACCGCTTCCAAAGTGAATCTTAATGGAACTTTCCTACAGAAGTTTTTGTTATACTAGACCTGCTCATTTTATTATTTTTTTGACAGCCAGAATAGAGGGACAGGGCTGTGGTCGTAAGCTTATCGTTCTCTATCGTTTTTAAGATCATATCTTTGAGGGATTTTTCGGATCACATACAATCGCATTAGGATTAGTCCAAGAGGAGGAAGGGGGTTCGAATGAAAAAAAAGTACTAATTTATCATCCGAGCAATCAAAAATTCTTACATTAAAAAACAATGAAATAATTATGCTATGTATCTATGTTCTTTTCTCCTTAGATGTTTTTCCGTCGCCAATGGCGGGTTTTGACCCATACATTCTTTGCTTCGTCTCTGGACATCCAAACCTCCGAACGAAAATAATCTATAAATCAACTAGTCCTGTATAAACGAAGGCCATTATACAAATCATAAACCCAATGAGCCATACAATTATCCAATAACTTGTAATCAAAATATCCCGTATTTAAAAGATGTTTTTTTTATCTATGTTCGCTCCCAATGTGGAGCATATGGCCTGCTAATGGAGGTATCTTAACATAAGTATTTCTACGAGAACTGTTTGTCACTCAGTCGCTCAACCTCTCTTCTCCAACGAGAGCAGTAGGGATAGAAAGGGCAGGACTAGCGATTAACCGATCACTCTCACTACGCCCAGTTATTGAAGGATCGGAAGGGTGGGAGGGAATTTTTAGACATCACAAACACCCATGCCTACGAACAGGAATCGATCGTACTGCGACTCGAACCCGTAAGGTCCGGCACGGAAGCCAACAACGCTAACCGCTGCGCCATAGGACCAGTGTTCCCTCTAACACAACTCGCCGAGCGCGCACACATGCATAAGAACAGAGCGCACAAAAGTTACACCAGCTATACCACCACCAGAATAAATTGATTGTCATTATAAAAAAAAGCCATTTCGTTAAGTAGGTCTAAATACCGTTATGTGGCGCACATTTTTTTAAAAATTTCCTTTCAAAGTTGCACAGCCAATGTATTTTGCGCACATAACCTTCGGAAAGTTAGAGGGAACATTGCATAGGACCAGACAAAAGATACAAAACAAAATCATGGGGCATTCTGAAAACTTCCCCGAGCGCGAGTACGAATAATATTTACCCATATCAATTTAATTAAAAGATTTTCAGTGTCACCGTCGGAATTAAAAAAAAAAAAAAAACAACTACGCTAATTCAATGCCAAAAGGGTTCATTGATTAATGATGTCACCCAGTGTAAGACAGCGATGACTTGCAACACACGGCTAATTCACTGGCGGGGCCCACGCTCGGATCGCGATTATGTAATCCAGGTGGGCAAGGTGTTTCGACCGCGCCCGCAATCGTGCACGGTAGAGAATTTATAATGTTTTATATCTGTACGTTGGTAGCGGATCAAAACACTGAATATAATTATTGCTTACATGCGAGGTCAGACTAGCCGACGAGGGTTGATACAAATTCGTTGTTATTGTTATTGTTGAATTCGTTCGGTCCTTCGTAAAGCTGTCAAAAATATAAAACATATCGACTGTGGAAAGAAAAAAGGACTTAACCCACACATATCAAATTTTACAGGAGGCGCTAAAAACGAGTTTTGATGATTTTGTGACATATGCAAATTATGAATTATACACAACCCTGAAGTGCACGGAGACTTCTAAACTGGTGTTTAATTAACATAATCTAATATTAATTAAAGAAGTTGTCTAGGAAAAACCTTTATTTCAGTCTTTTTTCTTGGTTTTAGTTTTTTACAAGGTCATTTTTTCAAACTTAAAAGCTAAATTTAGATACTAATTCGGCATTTGCAGCTTGCATCCTTTTGATAGAACGTGTATCAAGTTTGATACATTGTGATTATCGAAAAAAACCTGTTTTGAAGAAACTGTGGGTTAAGTCCTTTTTCCTTTCCACAGTCGATATCGACTGTGGAAAGGAATCGAATTTTACAGGAGGCACAAAAAACGTGTTCTGACGATTTTCGACCGCATGCAAATTATGAAATAAACACAGCCTTGAAGTGCACAGAGACTTCTGAACTGGTGTTTAATTGACATAATCTAATATTAATTTAAGAAATTGTCTAGAACATAGGTTCCCAACTTTTTTTCAGGTGGCGATCCCTTTTTATAAAAGCCGTAACTAGGCGACCCCCCGAGGAATTTGAAATCCTCGATTTGCTTTACTTTTTCCCCGGATTGTCCCCGAAACACCTTTTTTTTTTTTTAGCTCACCGGGGAAAGTTGGCGACCCCCCCCAGAAAACCCTTGGCGACCCCCAGGTTGGGAGCCCGTGGTCTAGAAGAAACATCTTTATCAGTCTTTTTTCAAACTTAAAAGCTAAATTTGGATACTAATTCAGCATTTGCAGCCTACATCCTTTTGATAGAACGTGTATCGAGTTGGATACATTGCGATTATCGAAAAAAAGCTGTTTTGCAAAAACTGTGGGTTACGTGCTTTTTCCTTTCCACAGTCGATATAATGATTGACTGCGAAAGTCGTTCGGTTTCGTTTTAAGGGTAGAGTTATCAAATAACTCGACGTTGCCAAGTTTTAAAAAAAATATTGGTCTTTCGTTATAGTCAATGATTAGAAAATTCATATTTACATCGTAGAATTTCAATAAAAATAGCTAAGTATAATTGATATGTTTTGTTACAAAGAGCGATATAACCAAATTATGTTAAAATAAAAAAAATATGTGCGTATTTTACAATCAATTTTACGTTACGTGAAAAATGTTATGTTTCAAAAATCAATAAAAAAACGTATTTCGAATCTGGTTGATTCTAGTATCAGGTATGTGCAATTTCATTTTGCAGATGTTTATATAATTGGTATGGTAATTTCGTTTGACACTTCATTTGGTTCTACAGCAGGGATTACCAACCCCGTGCCCGCGGGCGGATTTTGGATTTTAAAATTCTTAGAAGAGCTAAAAAAAAATTTAATAATTTGAGCAAATCGTTTAATTCCTGGGTTATAAATAACCTTGAAAAAATGTGGTGCCCGCCGCCTTCCCAATATTTTAGAATGCGATCTAGGGTTCAAAAAGGTTGGTAACCCCTGTTCTACAGGAATTATATAGTAGCTATATTTTCATACATACATCGATTTGGCATCACTCAATGGATTTGTTTTTAAAAGCGTGAATGTGTGTATAGTGAATATACCATACAACTCATCCGATCGTAAAAAAAAACATAACACAGTGAGAGCGATTAGCTAGTAGTAGTAGTTTTCTAGCTAGGTCATGCTACCTTTACTCGCGGGCGTTTACATTCTTAAAATCAACACAAATTCTAAACAATATATTCGGCTGAAATTTTCAAAGAAATCATTTTTTTTAACCATGTCCGCTCCCAATGTGGAGCATATGGACTCCTAATGGAGTTTATCTCAACAGAAGTTTTTCTACGAGAACTGCATGTTACTCAGTTGCTCAACCTCTCTTTTTCCAAAGAGAGTAGGGATAGAAGAATAGGGCTAAGACAGGATTAGTGGTAAGCTAATCGCTCTCGATACGCCCCGTTAATAGGATAGGATGGGTGAGAGGGGGGAATTCAAGACATCACATACATCCATGCCTTTGAACAGAAATTCATAAACCGATTGAAAAATCAATTTATAAAACTGTCGTACCGGGATTTGAACCCGGGCCCTCCGTAGCCGAAGCCAACAACGTTGACCACTCGACCACACAGGCGGAAAAGAAATCGTATGCGACATTTAATCATTAAAAATAAAATGAAAACATTTTGAATACATCATAATTTCACTATTTTTCTAAGCTGAATATAAAAACCTGTTATTAATTTAGCAGATAGCACTCCACTTGTAACCAATATGACATATTCAAAATATTCTGTATAAAAAATAACATACAATTATATAAATAATTATATTATAAAATCTTCATTCCTACAAATTTAAAAATCACTGGAAGTGTGAAATCTGATGCCCTAAATATTTGAGTAACATGTGTCGCCTTTAAAAAAAAAACTGTGTGAACGAACATTCAGAGCATAATAAATTATGAGGTTTATTGCTTATTGTCAAAAAGGGTCACTTGCCGCGGCAGTTATTTTGAAGATACCATTAAATTATGAGTCAATATTGGTATATACCAACAAAATGTTGTTTATACGTTTCCCGCCTATGATGTGTTTAGATGCTTGTAAAGATTGATAGTAAATATGCTTCACGTTGCCAGCGGACACGGCTGACAAAATATTTGAATAAAACTGCAGCAATTCGACGACTTTGGGCGTCGTGGTCGAATGCCAAAACAAATCTCAAATGAGTCACGGTTCTGACCTCGGAGTCGTTTTGGACCGGTGACTTTGTCCTCCCAGCAACGCACCGAATCCAAAAATCTAGATCTCAGTTATATTCTTTACCAGTGAATCCGTACATTGCCAGAATGGTTTGCGTCAAATTTATTAGAGTCGGGCGCCCATTGCAATGCCGCTACGCTATCCCGGCTGTAATTCTCTCATGATTTTGAAAATGAAATTAGTTCAACGATCAAAATTTGTCGGCATGGATGAAATATTATCATCATGTGAGCGATCGCCTGATGATACTCTTAGATAAGAATAAACGGGCAGCCGAGCCAAGTCTGAAACGAATATTATAAATAATCCGTCAACCCGAGTCGAAGCGGATATTAGAGATATTCCATCGATTACAACCAGTGGCGGTTGGTGGATAAAATATCTGGGTGTGCTGCGGTGTATTCTAAATAAAAAAATGTAGATTTGGATTATATTTTATCTTTAAAATCAAAAATCATACACAATATATATTTTTTTTTCATCGTGAGATTCATTCTTCTGTTTTTTTAGCCCCCCGCTGAACCACTTTTTGCACTGTCAAATTGAATGCGACTCCATCTTTGCTACACGGTTTGTCAATACTAGGACCTCAATATTGTACTATTCCCGGGATTGAAAAAAAAAGATAAATTGAGCGAGGGCTAAAAAAAAGGAGGTCCAAAATTTTGGTTTATTTTGGGAATTTGGAAATCCTGGAAGACCTAATAAAAAAAGCTCTCACGGCGTTCATTTAGGGAAATCCAAAAATTACGCTGTTTTTGATATCAATACCAAATCGTTTGAGAAATACCAAGATTTAAAAATCGCCGAGCAAAAATTTCTCAATCCCGAATCCGAAATTATGCCCGATTTTATGTTGAAAAAATGTCAATCTCGAAGTCCCGGGATCACAACAAAAGGTCCGGGATTGAATGCCCTTATCAATACTATCATCGCGCGTCACTAGCTAGCTATCACTTGAAAAGCAATCAGAAATAATATATTAATTACGTGACATACAGTCACATACGGCAAAAAAACACCTCTTCTGCAGTTCACTTATAATTATTGCACTTATGAATAAGCTGATCCGATTTATATTGGCTATTCGAGTACTTATCTAGCTGTCACAGATAAACCGTTATTAATAGTAATAAATAGTATGAGAAAATCTAGCGGTTAGTGGTAGTGAATATAATATCACATTATCAATATAAAATGTCAATAAAATATTATATTTTTGGGTTGAGTAATATGTAAAGGTAAAAATAGACTTTTTGGAAGTATCTCATATCCTTAAATATAAACCATTTTCAAGTATTTCGACTGAAGGTGCTATCAATATCAAATTTGAATTGTTTGAATTTTGTACTTTTCCATGAGTTTTGTCGCTAACGACCCGGGTTTCGCCTTTCGGCATCTTCAGGCATTCCAAGTGCACGGATGTACTTTCATTTTACTGCTCGCCCGAGCACGAATGAAAAACAAACATCTCAAATATACAATATAATACTCAGGTGTGTTTATTACAGGTGTTTTGTCAAATCATTTCTGTATTTAAATAAAATTTAAGTTTTAATGTTACTATTTCACTTGTTCTGTATCTAAATGCGACTTAAGTCACTTAAATCGTTTTAACTGTCAATTCCTGATGTAAGGGCATTATATTTTGCACATCTATAAAACAATATTGTTTGTACTAATAATAAATACAATTGGGTAAAATTACCAGTTCCTGTTTCGCTCATCGCCGGCATTTTAAGCACAATTATTAGGATAAACAATTGTATTTTATGTTTATAAGCATAACATCTTTAGATTGAATGCATTGTAATATTTTGTATAAGCATTTTTTTAGCCACTTCCGTTCCCAATGTGGAGAATATGAACTCCTTATGGAGCATCTCAACATAAGTTGTATTACGAGAAATGTTTTTCCGAGAAGATATCAATATAAAGACTGGACTAGGATAGGACGCAGGTAATTCTATTTAAAAAATCACTCTTTTTTACTGATTATACATTTTTTTAATAGGTTCAAGACCGGTTTCACTCATCACGAGCATTTTCAACTAGTAAAAATATATTTTTATATAATCCTCTTTACGTCGTTGGATTTAGTTAGGGAGGTCTCGGGTTCGAATCTCAGTACGGACAGTTTTTATAAATTGATCTATGGATAAATGTATCAATGTATGTGACGTCTTGAATTACATTCCACCCATCCTATTCTGAAAACGGTCATAGCAAGAGGGATTAGCTAACTGCTAGTTCTGTCATATCCTTCTATCACTACTGTCTTTCGAAGAAAGGGAGCTTGAGAGACTGAATAACAAGCGCTTTTAGTGTTTTCACTGTCAATACACGATGGAAAGGCATTAAATTAAGAAAAAAACACAATCTTCCTTTATACTAAATTTTCAATTTTATTTATCAAGACCAGGACCGGTTTCGCTCATGGCGAGTATTGTCAACTGATTGCCACGCCCGAAACCAGTCCTGATCTTGATAAATAAAACTGTAAATTAAGTGCAAAGCAATATTGTGTTTCTTCTTAATTGAATAACAAGCAGTTCTCGTAGAAACACTTCTGTTGAGATAAACTCAATTAGGAGTCCGCATGCTCCACATTGTGAGCGGGAATGGTCTAAACATATATTTTAGCACATCTTAGACAATTGCAGTAGTTGAGGTGAAGGAATATTCACTATCACAGGTATTAAATAATAATATAACTAACAAACGATGTAATATATATTTTCATATAAATCAAAGTTAAAGTGTTAAAATATAATATACATATATAAGTATAATTGTACAAGATTTTCCCCTCATTAAAAACCATATACAAAATTAATATGAAGTAAATAAATATGCTGCGTTAAAATTATATTAATAACGAAACACAATAATATAGGTGCATAGCGAATGTTGAGAACGGCAAAGTCACGATGATATTGAAAACACTCAATAAAGGAATATGATTTTTCAGAGAAAAAATTCATATATCATATTATCACAGTTGCTTACTAAAATTTGCGAAGTAAGAAATGGCATGGGTCGAATGAATCTTCGAAAAAGTTTTTCAACACACACTATTTAAATGTCGCATGCACTTTAGACGTGCCGCAGAAGAATAAAAAAAATGGACAACAATCGTGCGCTGGAGGTCGTCGACGAGTGAGGCCAATGTAGTACATAGAAAATTATCACAGGTATAAAAAAATATCAATACACATAAACGTTTGCAAAAAATGAGTAATATTCTAATGTGTAAGCGGTCTCTTTACAATTGAGTGGTAAACTAGGGCCTCCAATCCCGAAATCCCGAGATCGAGACGATTTGAGAATGTTAAAAGCTAGGGCTAAAAAAACTCCCATTTTTTTTATTATTTTGCCAATTCCGTAAATTCCTTGGTTTTTAAGAATGGCAAGTCTTGAAAGACCGAAACAAAAAGGTCTCACGTCGTTTCATTTTGGAAATGTCGTAAATTCTTTCCTTTGGATTCTACGGCAGCCATGTGAAAATTATTTTAGCTTCTCAAAAGAAACAAGCATATATTCATATACACTTCGTTTCTAAGGTGTCACGTCACACCTAGTTTCACAACCAGTGAGATAAGAGGCTTTATTTATATTCTACATTATTTGAAGGACTTTGGATTCGGAGTAGTAAAAAAACGGGTATACTCATTTCTTCAAAAAATAAATTAAAATATGAAAAGCTATGTTAAATTTGAATCGTTCACTTCGTATGTTGATAAATATCCGAGTTTTTTTTTCAGCGATTGGTTTAAAAGCTTTTTTAAAATTTATTGCACCAAGTTAAATAACAAATATTTGATACTATTACTAACTTTATAACGACCAAAGAATATTGGGATAGCATCTGTTTTCAGCGGAGTGAAAGATACGAGGATCGAATAAATTTTAATGGACCATGATATCGCATTAGACCACATTTACGACATGTACAAACGTTAAATTAAGGTTAATGTTATTTCTCACAGTAAAGTAAGGCCGAAGCGTTTATATTTGGATATAATTATCTTAAAAGAAGATTAAGTATCAGAGAATATTGTGTCGAGCATAATCTATAGCTAAAACATACAATGATAGTCTGCCTAAATGTTCTGTCCCCGTAATCAAAAACTGTTTAATTGTTAACCGACATTTTTAAATGATAAGTTCGAATGAGGCGAGGATAGACGGGCGCTTTCAGAGGAATAATTGGTAATCCGATTGGTAAAATATTCTATATAGATGTTTATTCAAGGAATCGAGCACTTGATCGTAGGATGGAAGCTAATATCGTTACAACATGACCAATCGCCGTAATCAATATGTTAAACTGGGAAACATTTTTTTCCTTTTGTCGAAACAAGAATAGTATTTTCACAATTTTTTATCTATAATGTTACATTTAATGTTATCATGGAAGGTTGAAAACATTAAATTTATTCTGTCAAATGAGGCATTACAAATCAAAATATCTGCATATTACATATCTTGGCATTTAAAAGAGGGCGCTGTCGTTGTATTCTACGAACACTCACAGACAAGCGTTATGTTAAACGTACGCGGCAAAGCTTCATAATATTTAGTTCCAAAGTTGACCACCGCTCTAATTGAAATGTCATAAAGTATACAATATTACTGTACTCGCTGCGCATTGTCATTGATAATGTCATTTTATGTATTGTATGCGCTGAATACAAAAGAGATTCGAGAATGCTGTAGATTAGAGACACTCTATAACTGTCATGTCGGCCAATTTGTTTTGCAAATCGGCGAGTGAAACTGATTCAGGTCTAGCGTACATCCGGAATAAAGTGTTAACGTGACCCTAATTCAATTAAGCTGCAAATTTCGGATGCAGCACAAACATCAAATATTATGAAGTCAAAACTACTGTCTTATATAATATAATAAGCAACACGCGATTCAAGCAAAGAGTTAGTCATTTAAATAAATACATTTTTTAATAATTCTAAGTGTGATGGATTCTCATAGAGGAAATGCCAAAATAAAAACTAATAATAATATAATAAATCATAACTAATATAATATATTCAAATGGTCAAGTATAATTCGACTGTGGATAGGCAAAATACAGTAAAATACACATAACAAATTTTACAGAAAGCACATTGATGATTTCAGGCTAATGACAATATGTGAAATATAAACAATCTTGATATGTACAAAGACAGGTGATTAATTTAATAAATTGCTTAAAAAATAACCTTTTTGTCAGTCCATTTTCCTGGAGGAAATGTTCACGGTCCCTTTTTTTTCAAACTTAAAAGCTAAATTTAGATACTAATTCTGCATTTGCAGCTTAAACTTTTTTATAGGACTGTGGGTTACATCCTTTTGCCTTTCTACAATCGAATGATCCTAAACACGTTTAAGTTCAGAGTTAATTCAAAATTAAAAAAAAAAAAATATTCTCCCCACTTCTAAAATTATATTTCTATGAAGATAAATATTAAAAACAAAAGTTTTTCTCGATATAAACTTACTTTATTCCAAAGAAAGATAGATATTATAAAGAGTAAACTGTGTATATATAAAAGTCAAAAATTGTAGTTATGTACTAATTTTATCTGAGAATATTGTTTTATCTCAAATTAACAAGCGGCTAGTCAGCCTTATTACAATTCAACAAGAGGCTTGCGCTAGGCCCTCTGAGCCCACCCCTGTTTGCATCTAATTTCAAAATAATTATTTTTATGAGTGGATAAATACCGTAGGGAGTTTTCACCTAACAGACAAGTTAAGGTTAATTTTAAATGTATAAAATCTTTGCGAGTTCTTTGAAGTACGTTCAACAATTTCTAAAATGTAGTTGAAGGTCGCACTGTTTGCAAATTGGGTTCTCTAAGGACACGCTTGATTTATATCACTAATTGATTAAATGCAAAGGACTTACTACTCCAAAGATAGCGAACAAATTAGGTTAACAAGATGACGTACCCATGTGCCATGTATGAAGTAATTTATCATTTTTCGTGTGAATTAACTAGCATGAACAATAAATCATTTACTGCATTCAGAATAATATTAATTTTCACTTTTAAGGACACTAAAAAAAGCAAATCGCATATTAAATATAACTGATTCACATGTAATACAATGACCAGTGATCGGCAGATAAACTTAAGCGAAAATTCATAAATTTCACGGGAGATGGTTGTTTACTTCCTCTCGTAATAAGCTCGCAAAAAGAAACTGACGATATCTGTAAAATTTATGAATTGTCGTATCCGCTGTTCTGCCGATTACGGGTCGATATTACGATTTTCTGGAATCCATGTCCGCTCCTAATGTGGAGCATAGCCCTCCTAATGGAGGTATCTTAACAGAAGTTTTTCTACGAGAATTGTTTGTCACTCAGTCGCTCAACCATTTTTTATTTACCAAAGAGAGTAGTAGAGATTGAGGGATAAGGCTTAGACAGGAATAGTGGTTAGTCAATCGCTCTTGCTACGCCCAGATGTTAAGGGATCAAAAACTTATGCATTCGAACAGAAATCGATAAACCGATCGAAAAATGCTGTTCGAACTGGGACTCGAACCCGTGCGATCAGACACGGAAGCCCACAACGCTAACCGCCATAGTTTTTAGCCATGCTATTTTTTTTTTACCATGTCCGCTCCCAATGTGGAGCATATGGACTCCTAACGGAGTTTATCTCAACATAGAAGTAAGGTTCGAATCCCCGTACGGGCAGTTTTATAAATTGATTTTTCAATCGATTTATGAATTTCTGTTCAAAGGCACGGATGTATGTGATGTCTTGAATTCCCCCCTCCCACCCATCCTATCCTATGAACGGGGCACATCGAGAGCAATTAGCTAACCACTAGTCATTTTATTTTAATATAATATTATATATTTACTTATGATTAACACAATCTAAATTTAAAATTGTATTGTACGAAACAAAATAATGCACCATTACCAGTTGCCAGGAATATCTAAGGAAAAATCTTTTGACAATTTGGTTACGTGCATTTATGTCATACACCTTATTGCTGTCCATATGAAGAATCTTGTAATTTGGCCAATCCGGTATGTCCGACCAGACAGTTATTTCTTCATTTCATTCGTTTTTTAAGTCTGGATATTTCCAGACGATATGACCAGTGTCTCTTATCGTACCCACAACCGCGATTACAATTTGGACTATCTACTAACCGGCCAAAATACAAGAGTTAGGCAGCGAAATGAAGCATTTTTAATATCGCCATCTTCGGTACAAACACGCATTACGACCGTCACGTTACACAAGTCAACTGTCATATAACATTTCCCTTAAATATCATAGGCATTTAACGTGCGATCTCAGCCCCAAGGGGTACGTTGCGTCTTCGAGACGTTTTCAAATTAGTAATCGATCGATACGTTACGAGTAACGATTGAGTAATTTGTATGTCACATGGGACGAGTGGTAAGATGGCGTATGGTTAATGTCCAATTATTCTATTATTAGACGCTTCTGCATAACGTGACCTATCCGAACACACAGAGGGGGGTCAACGGCATAAAAATCCATCATAGACAATGTCATCAAACCGTTAGGGACTACGGTGGGTGTGCGCGATTGTCTACGCCCTACGGGTTCGGCGGGTCGTGTCTTGTGGTGTGATTGTCCGTGGGACGGGGGTGAGGATATGATATAATGGCCTTGCCCGTGGTTCTGAATATTTAAGTACGAATCGCACTGCTGTGTAGCTGCACCGATGTGTCATGGTGAACAACGAATTAGGGTTGTAATGATGCATTAGGTAAAACTACAACATTGTCGAAACAAATAAAGGAGTTTTAAAAATAAAACAATTTCTTCTAAAATATCCAACGAAAGGATATTTATAATTAACTCTCAGATTCTTAATAAGTGATAAATACGGTACAACTAAAAAAAATATTGACTTAAATTTAGTTGGCTTCGAATCTTAGTACGAACAGCATTTTTTAATTGATTTATTATGATATAAGTTATATCTAAAAATTCGTTTCCACCCTTCCAACCCTAAAAAACGGGGCGTCACTAGAGCGATTAACTTAATACTAATCTTGTCCTTTTCCTATCATCTTGTCCACACTCTCTTTAAAAAAAAAAGTTTAGCAACTGACTAACAAACAGTTCTCGTAGAAAAAAAAATGTTCGGATGCCTTCATTGGGAGGCTATATGCTTCACATTGGGAGCGGACATGGATTAAAAAAAATCCCACCATTCTAATCCTAAATAACAAGGCGTCGCTAGAACGATCAGCTTACCATTAGCCCTTTCATAATCCCATCCTTTCTATTCCTACTCTTTTTGAAACATATTAAGAGGTAGATCAACTTAGTAACAAACAGTTCTCGTAAAAAAATATTTGTTAAGATACCTTCATTAAGAGGCTATATGCTCCACATTGAGAGCAGACATGACTCAGGGCAAAAATAATTTGCCTACGACGAAGTGCTTTTTTTAGCGCAGCTGAAAACGGCATGCCAAATATTTTCTTTAAAATTAAATAGTATAAAAAGAGTAAAATGGTTGTTAACCGTTATTAAGAAGTTGCAATATTGTTTCTGTTATATTAAATTTAAATTTATTTAAATGAAAGAATGGTAACAAACATATACAAGACGACGGCGTGATAGTGAAGTAACAATATCCTTTTAAAACTAACACGATGTTATAGTTTGAATGACGTGATACCAATTCCGATTACGTCACTCTGCATCAAATTACTAACACTGCACGCTTATATGGTGCATGCTTCGATGTTAGATTTATAGCACTAAAATTCACTTCCATTAAACTAATTTCAAACTGGAGTATTTAAAATTTATTGATTTGGTAGACATTTGATAATCTTGACACACTTCTTGATACTAACCATAAAATATTACGGATTGACTTCACACATCAAATCATTTATATTTGATTGTAGCGACAGAGTTGCATTATTAATATGTTTACAAACAGCCCAATTGTCAAACCGCCTACATTATAAACTTAAAAAATGTTAATTGTCAATTTGCGCAATAAAATAGTGTTTTTTTTTACTTCAATTATTAAGCTAAAGAACACATTTTCCATTAACAAAAACCTTGATTATACAGAACATCTGCTGTAACCTTTTGGGTCACAGCACGTAAGTAGTAGTTCGTAAAATAAATCTTTGTCGCCTGCTGTGGCCCAGTTGGTTAGAGCTTGCTCTACCGATCACGCATTGAATTTGAGAATTATTCAATTCAAAGTTGTGATCGAAGACTGGATGTTTATGATGTCAATTCACGTTATTTCCTCACCTCCCATCCTTCTGATCCTTTAATAACTGGGTGTAGCAATAGCGATTAGTCAACAACTAGTCCTGTTCTAGCCTTATCCTTCTTTCCCTACTACTTCATTTGAAAAAAAGTGAGGTTGAGCGACTGAGTAACAAACAGTTCTCGTAGAAAAACTTCTGTTGAATCATCTCCGTTAGGAGGCCATATGCTCTACATTGGGAGCGGACATGGATAGCAAATATAAAAATAATGAGATTCGACGTGTTATACGGATTATTTTCTTTTCACAATTATATCAGTAGAAAATGTTCGCCATGAGCGAAACCGGTCCTGATTTTAGTAAATTAAAGTTGGAATTTGTGTTTTTTTTTTAAAATCCTAAATTAACTTTTTTGGAAAATTTAAATTTTCCCGCTGCTTCGATAAGCATTCACATCGGTATGGCTTAGATCCAGGGGTGGGGAACCTCTTATTCTCTGAAGGCCGCATTCATTTTTCTGATTCGACATAAGGCCGCAGTAAACATTGACAAGGGAATCTTTGGCCGGAAATAGGAACTTACGGTCAGAATATGTCAGGAATTTATAAAAAAATACAGAATTGGCCAAAAGGCCGCAGGTTCCCCACGCCTGGCTTAGATAAATAGCTGATAAAAAGGCTTAATTTGATTCTGTTGTATTTATGTAATTAATATAATATTTTAGCAACTGCCATGTTACGTTCGTTCAGTTACAACGTTACATTAGTGAAGAGACATAGTAACTAAGAAACGGAGTAATCGATGTTAGCACGCGATCCGATCGTCACCCGCCGAGTCTTCGTATCGATTAGTTGGGAAGGGTGCTTTACCCGACGTTTAATTTGCATACATATAACGTAATATAAAGATATAAAAGACGCGACGTGTTGTCTATTTGCAAATAAATCTTGTGTACAATATACTTACTATGCGAAGTGAAATGTTTCCACAGCCAGTCGATTGAATAATGCTACCCCTATGATGAGGTGGAATCACCCGAAAACTTAGCGGATGAAAACCTTTTCGAAGACGCGGATTAATTTTAATAATGTGAAAAAAACATTGATACTTTCAAACGTATTTTCAAAGAAATTAAATTAACTCTGTTATAAGCAACGTATCTTTCTTAAATTCGAATCGTTCAAATTATGCACATTCACATTAATGTTGTCACTAACGACCCGGCTTTCGCTTTTCAGCATCTTAAGGTGTTCAAGTACCACGGATGAACTTGAACCGACGCTTAGTAAATGAATGTTTCGTGTTTATAAAAGGAATAAATGTATCATTGAGTTACAGTCATCGCTGGCGAAAAGGATTAGCCCATGGGAATGCCCACAGATTTGAATGGTGAAAAGTTTTGAGAATTAAATTTTTTTCGTTTGTTTATGATTATATTTACATTTGGATCAGGTCATTTAAAATTGAAAGACTGTTCAATTGCGCTCTGTGTATTTATAAAATTTACTGGAAAAAGAGTTTATGAGCGTACGTATTTGGGTGCATCTTTGATGGGTGTATCTTTCATTAATAATGCATCGCAAATTTGCAACTAGACCACCGGAAGTACAAAATTGTGTTTTTTTGAGTTAAAATAGTGTTTCATTCGTACGTTATGCAGCTAATATTCCATATCTCAAAATCGTCATACACTATCCAAAATGATAATATAAATCATTTAAGAGGACGCATCTTGTATCAATAATGAATATTTAAAATTCAACAACACAATGTTTGGTTGAACAGAACTGACAGTAAAAAGAGATTCGATGAGACAAAATTAGTGTTTTTGGAAACCTTAGCTATGTCCCATTTTTAAGGTCGGATACAGCGATGGGGTGCCAATACGCTAACAGAGGACTCGCTTAATCTCAAAGCAATATCGGTGTTCTGGGAAAGGAGTGATTTTTTTATCACTCCTATGCAATTATATGCAATACGAAGTATAAGAAGCCGACTGTTACTGTATACATCTCTATATTATGTAAAAATATGCAATTTACCGTAAAGTTATCAATGTAAATGGATACAAATGTATCCCTCTACTTACATACTGAAGCTATCGTAGATAACATACAAGTCAGAAATTTCAGTTATATACTAATTTGATCTGAGAATATTGTTTTCTCTTAACCTTTAGAGGAGTGAATAGATTTATAAAGACCTTACTTTAATTTACTGCCTTTTCTTAACATGACAATTTTGTGACTTTTTCCCAATGAATATATGTAATTCATACATAGAGCATTTATATGCTTACAGACAGACACTCCTGTGTTGAGTTTAAACTACTTTTATACTAATTTACAAAAAATTTGGCGCCGACGTACATGTACGTCCATACTCATCTAAAGGTTAAATTAACAAGGGGGTCGTCGGCCTTATTGAAATTAAAGAAAGGGCTCGCGCGACCCCCTCTGAGCGAGCCCACCTCTGATTGGATGGGTGGGAAGGATTTTTTTAAAAAAGCACAGAAATCCATACCTTCAAAAAAAATCATCAATGAATGAATTCAGTATGCACGGCATACATGATACTGGAGTAATTAATGCTCCAGTGGGCGTATGTATATACGTCGATCGACTGTCAATAGAGCCCTTGCCGCACGGTCGTGATCATCCACCTCGGTTGGATCGAGCACCAAACACGCAAGACGCGACCTCGACAAAAATAGCTGAGAGCAGATAGACCCACTCGACTTAGAGATGAAAACAGACGGTGAAATGATCGAGATGATGTATCGGCGCGATGATGGAATGAATGAACTCTCCAGGGCTATCTTTGAATGAAAAAAGCATGCGGCGGAATCATCGTGGGGAGACGATAATTGGGGCCACTGCGAACGGCTGGTGGGACAGTTTCGCCGCACTGCACGCGGCCATGAACCGATCTGGAAAAATGCGCGAACTTTTTCATTGGAAATGAAAATTTAAGTGCGCTTCTTATCTTAAAATACCATTATAATGGGATATGATCTTTTTCAGCCGTTTTGGGTCCAAATTCTGAAAGCATGAATTAACGAACATAACTATGTAGTTTTAACAATAATGCAAATAAATAATAAGTGCAAAAAACTGCTGAGGGCTTTTTGGGTGAGTAGGTTTTGAGACTAAACACGTTTTTTCTGTATTTAGAGAGGTTTTGAAATCGGAAATCGATTGTGTGGATATTGAAATCGAGAATAAATTTAAAAAAAAAATCAAAAATGGTCTTCGGGTAGGTTTTGAAATTGAGATCCTCAATTACTGGATGTAAGGACAAGAGATTACCTGAGCGGAAAATTCAAAGGCTACGCGGGCCAATTCAACAAATGCGCGGCATTATTTTTCATATTTGACATGAAAAAATAGTGTTTTTTTTCTGTTTTGGTTTGCATAGTAAAAAATAATATTATTTGAGTGTATTAAATAAAACATGAGAAATAACAGTTTTTTTAAAAAAACAAGCCCAAATTAAGAAAATTAGCAGAGTAAAATAAATAATCAGCCGCTAATAAATTTAATATAAAATTTTTACGTCGTTCCTTACTTAATCTTTAAATCTCCATTTAGATATAAAAAAAAACTTTTAAATTAACTTTGCAGTCTTGCAGGCGCCATTACTAAACATATTTTAAATGCCATTATGATTTTCAATTGATTGTTTTAAATGATAATGACACAATAATGGCCGCCATTTAAATGCGTGCAATTGTAATTAAGTACGCACTCGAAAATTTTGTTAATTAGATGCCCAATAACTGAGTACTTTTAGATTGACAGAAAAATAATTCACAATATTGAGAAATGGTATTTTAATTATTTTCAACATTATAAATGTTATATGTAAGAAGATCATACTTGGTCACATACGCTATTGACGTAAGCCATGGCCACACGTTTTGAATATTAATAAACAAAAAAAATATGAGAAAAAGACGCTATTTTCTAAGAATTGAAAATTCGGTTGAATTCCACCGGCTTTAAAAATTGTATTCGTTTATATTACTTAGTTTATCGTTGTTTATTTAACGATATTATTCGTAGTCAGTTCGACGGGCCGCGTGTTTGACATAACTGTTATAAATCTTCAAATCACTACCGGATTCAAAAAATTATTTATTAAATAATTGACCAGTGATGACAAACAGTAGCATAGACGATTTTTTACTAATTCAACATAATTAAGCAGTAGTGAAATATATTTAAGAGTTAAGTTCATGCTTACCTTGCCCAACCTTTGCCGAAGCTCACCTTTTTGCTAAACTGATTATGAACAATTCTCGATTCGAAAGGTTCGGTGATTCATAAAACACGGAAAATATGCTTACAATTTGATATACACATTTTTTGCAGTTGACAAGTAGATGTCTAATATATGAATATCAATAAGATAATAAAATTATGTAAACGTACTGTGTATGTGAATTTTTAATATTAAATACCTATATGAATGATATTTCTTTTCAATATCATCAAACATTTCGGCCCTATTACAATACATCATAATTTTTCTAAATTAATTCGCCAAAATATGTATTAAATGATAAACTGTTCATTTACAACTGTTTTTATTCGAAAAAAATATTTGGCATAATTGTCAAAAGACATTATAATAAAACAATGATTTTTTGTATTTAAAATATTTAAATATACTTACATAGTATTCTATGTTCGGAAGAATCCGTTCACCGTGGGGAAACATACGATGAGTCAAACAAACCTTAAACTACGTTAGAAATTCGTTAGATTATTTGTGCATATCTGACGTACAATTCTGATATGAAAAATACCTCTTTTTCAATCAGGAAATATAGATTGATTGATAGCTTCACCTTTTATCGCCATTTACAAAATCAACTACATTAGTTTCAAGAAACCCATTCATTGTTGACCATGCGGCAATCCTATTCGAGATGCCTCCTTGTTTAATTACAATAATGAAAATTATCACAATCGATGGATTACGCCGAATAGAGGCGCGGATGTTTGCCCGGATATAGAGGCGGCGTGAATGCGGTTCTGGCGGGACTTTCCCGGAATTTTCCTTTGTCCCGGCGTCGCGGTGTTTGCCCCGCGGTGGCATGGCGGCAATTATTGCCGTCTACATCGATAACACATAGCGAGTCGTCGACCGGAAATGATAAAAGCCACACGTGTCTATATATTATTATGCATTCGACGGAATTTCCTTTCCATTGCACGGTGAATGGTGGACGTTACCCAATTTGATTCGACTCTACGCCATTGTAAATAAACACATCAGAGATATAGCATCGGAAAATTACACAAACGTTGGTAGAGTTTGGATATTTTTTTAACCTCTCCATTTGACAGATACTATTTCATTATTTAATAAGGTATGAATGTCCGATAAAAGCTGAAAAAAAATAAAAACTGATGTATTTGATTTTGCTAACGTTTGATATTTTTTTCAAAAATAAATAATGCGCTTTGGTTGAGATGCGAATTCTTAATGAAAAAAAAATATTAGGTCACTGCTTAAGCGCGCCACTGACTCTCTGTTCATTTTTTTTACGAAAAAACTTCATTGCAATATGATAATAAGGAATGCTTAACACAACTGGGATGATTTGAAAATTCATTTGAGCTAAATTCTATCAATTAAACGAATTTTTGTGAATAAGCAATTTAATCATTTCTTTTAATTATAGGTGTCTCTGTAGACCGTGACACTTACCCTTAACCTGTTAACCGGATATGACGAAATATTCCGTCAAGACATTTCAAATATTGTCCTCTAGCGGGCGTGGCGATCTACCGTTTATTTTATTTGGGTATCACATATACAATACATTTACACGTCGTTCAGCGATCATTTTTATTTTTTTTATTTTTCCACTCTTTTGTTGCACATGGCGAACTATGAAACGTTTCATCAAGTGTTTACTATGGGCGTGACGAAATAATCCGTAATACTACAGATTTAATTAACCGTTGCACATACACACTTTTTAATTAAGATACGCAAAACAAAATTACTTGGTTAAGAGGTTAAGGTCGGGGGTTTATTTTCCTTTTTACTGGACGCAGTGACAATAAACTTCCACAAAGTTACCGTCGAAAAAGCGGTCTATACTTCTTTAAAAAAAATCTTCGGTTGGTTTATTTGTATGGAGGTATGCAAGTACAGTATGCCGATACAACATGATAGACAAAGGAGCGTTTCGGTTAACTGTTCTTCTTTTGTTTCATTGTTTTTGGTCGATATGTTTAAGTATCAATTTGAAAATACTCATGTACGGGTGGGTAATCAATATTCAAATGAGCGTGCGCGGCAAACACATTTCGGAATAGACACAGCTCTCTCCGACCGAGAATCCTGATCCAAGGATAATAATAGAAAACAAATTATGACGGACGGTGCTTCGCTGAAGCGACAATCGGTATGTCAATTTTATTACGCATGTGCTGTGTACCACGCGTTTCGTTTTATTGAACACATTTGCGAAGTGTGTTAGTCGACAAATGACCTAACTGATATCGGTGCATCACATCTTCTTAGACCATTGCAATAAGCTCAGAAGGACAAGGCCAAATTATTTGCGGTGACTATTAAACGAGACGCATTAGCAAAAAAAAAAAAATCGTTTCGTAAGTGTTTAATACAGTCTTCAAAATTAAATACATACGGTATTTTAATTGGAATAAACAAATTTAACGAGACAAATTTGCGTTGCTTTTTCCTTCAAAAATATTATCCGGCACTGGATTGATTTTCTGCACATTTATGTGCACGCCACAATGTTTAGTGAAGGGTTGCTCTTGAGACGCACCCGGTCAATAAAAAAATAAGCTTCTACGCTTTTTACGCCACTGGATAGAAACACAGTGGAGTGAAATTTGAATTGTTTGAATTTTGTACTTTTCTATGAGTTTTGTCTTTAACGACCCGGGTTTCGCCTTTCGGCATCTTCAGGCATTCCAAGTGCACGGATGTACTTGAACTGACGCGTAGTAAACAGTTTGTATCGTTTATAAACAAAAATATAAGTAGATCACTAAGTTAAAAGGCTATTAAAATGTAAATTAGCGAAAATTGAATGTATACAAGATTCAATGAATTAAGTGGGTTTGTTATAACTATGGGGATTTTTTGAAAATATTAATGACCAGATAATAACATAGGAATATTTAAAATAAATCTAGGGTTTTATCCGACCTATTATTAATAAGCAGTGGAGTGGTAAAAGGTGACAATTATTCGTAAAAAAATATTATTCTTTCTTTGTTTTTTTATTATTATTACAATGTGGAGCATATGGCGTCTTAATGGAGGTATGTTAACCAGTTTTTCCTACGAGAACTGTTTGTTAGTCAGTCGCTCAACCTTTTTTTCCCAAAGAGAGTAGGATGGATAGAATGATAAGGCTAGGAGAGGAGAGGTTAACTAATCGCTAATCGCAGTTAATAAGTGATGGGAAGGGTGGGAGGGAAATAAACACAACACAAACACTCGTGCTTTCGAAAAGATATCGATCGAAAAACTGCTGTTCGTAATGGGACTTGAGCCTGTGAGATCCGGCACGGAAGTCAGCAACGCTAACCGCTGCACCATAGGACTCGGCAGTATCACAGAAAATTAAATTTCTCTCTCGTTCTTGTTATGTATGACTTCTGAAACGGATCGACCGGACATAACACTTAGGTACTGTCTCTGGCCTTCTGCCCCTTTCGCGTAGGACGTTTCGAGATGATGCAACACCAATGGCTGTTCCATCACTCCGTTTAAAAATTCTTATCGTGCTGTTATCAGTGTACAAAATGTCCCAAATAGCTCGAGGGCTACAAGTTACGAAACATTTTTACTACCGAGTGTTTAGATACACGTACATAGGTCATTATAAATAGATTTGGTTTGCGTACATTATCAGTGTAAATATAGTCACAATTAATGATACTAATTAGGCACTGAGTAATGTGTTTAATTTAAAAATAGCTCAATTAGTATACAATTCTATCAAAAAATATTATATTATATCTCTAATCAATTTAAAAATAATTATTTAACACGTGCATAGTTTTGTCAAAGTATACTTATTACTTGCTTTAAAATTGTTAAATACCTCACCAGTGGCGGATTCAGCACATGAGTGGCCAAAGGCGGAATAAAATTTGGAGGCCCTGTTTTACCGATGACATAAAATCGTCAGAATATTCTAAATAAAATAGATTCAAAAGTATATGTGTTATATATTATATAAGCTATTTTTGAGCCCCCTAAATTCGGATGCCCCGAGCGAGCGCCTGATTTGCTTATAGGATAATCCGCCACTGTACCTCACTCGCTATAACTTGTTAAAATCATTCAATCCTACCCCCACTAAATAATTTAAATCAAAATTTCAAACATACACAAAATGCTATTTGTGTGCACGTCAAGCAATGGGTTTCTTGAAACAGGTCCAATCATTTGATGACTTTGTTACTCCACTAATTGTTACACGTGTTTCGCCTATATAATAAACATCATCAGAAAGAACATCGCCAAAGTTTACAAATAAATATAAAATTTTATTTTACATAAGGGTGCGTGGAAATAAAGAAACATTACTGTAGTACGGAGTGCATATAACTATAACAGGATGCGTGTTCGTTAATATATATCGACTGTGGAAAAGAAAAAGGACGTAACCCACAGTTTTGTCAAAACAGGTTTTTTTCGATAACCACAATGTATCAAACTTGATACATGCTCAATCAACAGGATGCAAGCTGCAAATGCCGAATTAGTATATAAATTTAGCTTTTAAGTTTGAAAAAGATGACCTTGTAAAAAATGAAAACCAAGAAAAATGACTGAAATAAGTTTTTCCAGGATTTTTTTTTTGATTGATATTAGGTTATGTCAATTAAACACCAGTTTAGAAGTCTCCGTGCACTTCAAGGTTGTGTATAATTCATATTATGCATATGGCCAAAAATAACCAAAATACGTTTTTCGCGCCTCCTGTAAAATTTGATATGTGTGGGTTACGTCTTTTTTCCTTTCCACAGTCGATATCTATTTCACGATACCTATATATTCAAATACCTGATTGATGGCTTAAATTTAAAATTGTTTACCATAACATTTTGTATCGGTTCACGGCAGTTTTCGGACAGATTCGCCCGCACTTTACATACTCGACTCGCCTGCGTATGAGGGCCAATATTGACTTGATTCGTTTACCTCTCAATGGGGGCCGACGCGCATTTTACAAGGTGTGGTAAATAACGTTGCCGAAATTAACATTAAATCCAATTCATCAAAGAATTACTCTTTCGCATCGACACAAAAAGGTTACGATTTCTGGAAGTAGACATGGATTTCTCGATTCAGGAATAATGTGCTACGAACTTGTCTTATATTATATTGTATATCGGTAATCAATAGAAATTACGAGTATCTTCATCGCAGTTTTCAATTTAGAAAAATAGCAAAGAATCATACGGGTGTAAGAGAGATTAAGTAACATACTCTAGTTTTCGTTTTTTACCAGAAAGATTCTTATGGCGCAGCGGTTATGGTTGTGGGCTTTCATGCCAGACATCACCGGTATTTTTTCGATCGATTTATCAATATCTGTTCGAAGCTATGGGTGTTTGTGATGTCTAATAATTCCTTCCCACCCTTCTGATTCTTTAATAACCGGGCGAAGCGAGAGCGATTAGTTAACCACTAGTCATTGTCCTAGCTTTATCCTTCTGTCTCTACTACTATCTTTGATAAAAGAGAGGTTGAGCGACTGGGTAATAAACTTCTGTTAAGATACCTCCATTAGGAGGGCATATACTCCAAATTGGGAAAGAACATAGAACTTGAAAAGGTCTTTAATATTGATTACACTTCGAAGATTTTTTTTCTTTTGCTTAGTTTTTTCAGTTTAATACTTAAAATTCTCGAATTAATATGTAGTAAGTTAGATATCGAATACATATAAGTATTAAGCCCGTATCTCCTATAACCTAAACCACAGTACATTTCACATTTCCACAGTGTCTTATGCCACATTCAGTAGTCAAAACTGTTTTGCACCATTTTCTAACATGCAAAGGCGAGACTGTCTATTTATAACCATAACTATTAAAGCCACGTCCGCATGGTGATTTTTTTTTAAACACAAGTGCTTATTAAAAAACCAATTTCCATGCAATTCAAATATAATACACAAACAGTAAGAGCCCGAAATTAATTACGATATTCGAAACGAGTCTAGGGACCGGTCGAATATTTCCGGGTGCCGACCATTTCACTTATCACGAATGCATGCGGTTTCATACACTTTAAGACAATTGCAAAATCAGAACAAATTCAATTATTGTACATTCAGCGTTGTCTGCAATCGTCTGGGCTAGCTGCGTTCAGAATATATCTCATGCATAATGGAGGACATATTATTTAGTTATAACAAACAACTTTAAATCAATTAAATCGATTACGGAATTCCAGACTGACGTATAAATAGAATGTCAATTAAAGCGAGCCGAATGAAGTTTTTATTTACTTAAATAATATCTTCAAGATACCACGGGTGTATCCAGGGGTGGGCTCGCGCTAGCCCTTTGTTAAATTTTAATAAAACCGACGAGCCCCTTTTTAATTTAAAAGACAACAATATTCTCAGATCAAATAAATACAAAACTGCAATTTCTGACTTATATATTATCTAGGACTGCTTCAGTTAACACTTTGGCTATTTACATAGATAAGTTTACGGTGAATTGCATATTGCTTCATATTATTATTAGTATTGCATATAATTGCATAGGAGTGATAAAAAAAACCCACTGCTTCCCAAGAACACAGGTAATTGCTTTGATATAAAGCGAGCCTCTTGTTGACACATCGGCAGCCCAACGGTGGGTGTATCTATATTTAATATAATTACATTTAAACTACATAATTTAAGCACAGAACTTTTGACAGCGGGATTGATATTTGGGATAAACATACCAAGATCAAAATTCTTGATATTATTAACATAACACGAAAAGCTGTCGAAAATATGGGAGGTTTTCCAAAACGTTAGCCAATTTTGTGATAGAAATAATCAGCTAGATACTAGCCACATTTGAATGCAAGGCGAAGCTGTCAAAATATCAACGATATATTTGTTTTGTCCGAAACAAGAATTTAATAAGTATATATTATGTAAACAAATTGAATAGTTATTATAGAATCGGAATACCAGGTAAGAGCTAGTAGAATTAAAAATGAACTGTATGTATTTAATTGAAGTGTGCAATTAGAAAAGAAAACGCCAAACTAGTCGTGAGGAAAAATACGTTTTATTACTGAACACACAATTGACACAAGACATTAAAATGACTGTTGAAATTACTGAACATCATGACGAAGAATAGTGAAAGATAATTCAAGGCTGTGAAAGATTATTATTTTAAAATTCGCTTAAAAACAATTGTTGATTATTCATTATACTAGAAATTCTAGAATAAATTATTCACTTATTAATTTATTAGGTAACGAGCAATAAAACATTACGTTAGTGACGTGACGTAACTTACGTTTATGGTGTTTTGATTATTAAGCTACTGTTCTGATTTACAATAAAAGAAAAAAACTGTATAATTTATTGTTGTGTCTTCTTAACGTAACAGGGTATTTTTTTAATGATTGAAATATTTGATATTAAATCTTGTAACCAGTTATAGTGACAATAAATACAGTCAGAGCAGGAAGAAATATCCACATATGATATGCAACAATTTATTCGTTAGTATGATTTCATAAAAAAAAATATTGACAATATAAAAAAATGTACTAATTCCACTTTTATTTAAAACGATCATATTAAATAAAAGTGGAATTAGTAGAAATGAGTATTTTATTTTTTGAATACAATACGTTTTTACCACGTTGAACATAAAAATTTATTAATGTATTATTTTAGAACAATTCCGAAATTAAAATTATGCTTGAAATTACCATTAGTCACAATTTAAGCTTAATTACTCTGTGATGATCTTTGTAATTACATGTTAGAGGTGTTATACATTTTAATTTGTGTTAGTTCATGGTCACTTACTTATAATTTGTACCGTAATTTGTAAATTCTTTTCAATGCCAATTGTTTTTTACACCTTTCTTTTCAATTTGTCGCGTATACATAACACTGTTAAATTATATTTCTTGTCAGTTGATAACGCTCGCCATGACCGAAACCGGCCCTGATCTTGGTAATTCAAAGTGGAAATATGTACAAAGGAATGTTGCGTTTTTCTTAATATAATGCCTTTCCACCAAGTATTGACAGCGAACACTCTAAAAAGGAAGTAGAAACTCATCGCTTAATACTTAGGCTAAATACTAGAAAATTGTTTGGGTAAATAATGGGTCGATTTATCGGAGTTGTTTTAATTAGTTTAAGCAGCAAAAATCTTAGAAAGTCGGTCGCGCAGCTAACTATAGGAATACATAGTAACATTAATAATACGTAACTATGCAAACAAACAAAAAACAAGGATTGAAATTTGGCCCCCGTAGAAGAAAAGCTATCTGATCGACTCATCTCGATTTGCGTCACTAGACCAATCGAAAGAATCAGACTGACGAGTCAGTGTCGTCAACCAATCAATCAATGAGTAGGCATGTAGACACGGGAAACTGGACCGTAAAAAATCATTTGACGGCATGCAAAAGCGCGCTGGCCACTTGACCGGTGAAATATTCCGACAGCTCGCTAGTAGGTAACACCAAGCACTAGGGATCGCAGTATCGGTATTATCGAATCCGGGAACCCGGTACGTTTTCAATTTCAAAATACCGGTATTATTATATTTTGCAGTAACTTTATTTAATCGCCTTTTAATGTCGTATTTAATTGAAAGAACCGATATGCAGTCGAACTTGTTCAAATAAAAATACACAATTAGAATTTGTTTACACACCCGTTACGTCTGTCAATCCACTTTTCTTATAAAACTGATGCATGCTTAATTGTTTTCACTCTCATTGACGATATTTTTGCTTGGTATAAAAGTGAATAAATGTACAGAGAAAACCATAAACTAAAATGTCAACGAATGTTTCTTCATCATTTTTTTTATATCGCTATAGATTTGTCCGTCCGGTATTCAGATCGTAAATGGTCGAATCTTTTTACTAATTTTATTTGTAATACATGTATCGATATTTAACCCTCCAAGGACGAGCGTGACCATATGGTAACAGTTAACACCGTTGTCTATTGATCCAACTATTCAGCCTTTTTCTACCTGAATATCGTTGCTTTTACTCATATTTGGTTAAGAAGGGTACAGACTTCAGTTAGTCATCAGCCGCGGGGACATCAAATTATTTACAGTTATTTTGCTAATGTATTCGTATTGAAATTATGTTAATCTAAAGAGGTTAAATTGTAAATATTTTTAAAAGATTCACATTTAGCTATATTTCAACCCCGAATGTTTGCGAGCACACACGTTCACCTTTGTCCTTACAACTGTCCGTAAACAATATTACACGATAATAAAAGGATGAGCATAATCATATAGTCATACTGGGTTTCTATACAACGACTTAGCGTTTTTTTTATTAGGAATAAAAGTTATCCGTGACTTCAATATGGCTAAACAAATATTTTTTCTATCGAAAAAAGCTCTCGTCTCTGGTGGGTTAACATTAAGGTTCCTAGAGGGGTGCATTCACATTACACGATTCTTATTATTTATATAATATCTAGCCGATATTTCTAGTAATCTCCAATGATACCTCAATA
Source organism: Himalopsyche tibetana (assembly GCA_030503985.1). Lineage (NCBI taxonomy): Eukaryota > Metazoa > Arthropoda > Insecta > Trichoptera > Rhyacophilidae > Himalopsyche > Himalopsyche tibetana. Next base: position 3,526,377 of record JAPJYX010000011.1, on the reverse strand, counting down.
AGTGCAATGCAAATATTACTCAAATCTGTCTGGGGTCACTTTGTACCCCGTCCTCGGTGTACGCTCCTCGATCCTATTTTCGACGTATCGGCACTCAAGTGATGAACACAGTATTGTGATCCCTGGATAGCACGCGTCGGATGCATGCGATCCCCGTGCAAAGGTGGGCACAGCCAGTGGCACTTCTGGATCAAATTCATCGAGGGGGCAGTTTGAACAATAACAATAATCACTCTAATTGAATGTTTGTTTGGGTTGTCATGACTGTAGTGTAATTTCATTCGAAACAAATTCGAAACGTCTCGAGCATATTAGTCTTTACGGTACGAGTTCTGGTTGAGTGACGATAAGCAAATTTTAGAAGGGAATAGCATACGAAATCAGTTGGAATAGACCGTGAGTGCAACTTAATAAAAACGGTTAACACTGTAGGTGTTTACTTTTTACATTTCAATGAAGTATCATTTTTCAGCTGAATAGATGGAGTGGCACAGGACCTACGTGTGCTGAAGGTCAGCGACTGGCGTGAAAAGGAGGAGAATCTAGTAGAGTGGAGGAGACTTATTGAGGCAGTTAATGTTCAGAAGAAGAAGAAGATCACTTTTCAGCTTGTGAATATTTATTATCAAGTCATCTTTGAAGATCTCAACGTTTTAGCGTAGTTGCTTATAAGTTTTATGAGCATTGTGTTTGTACATAAAACTATTTATTTTGTCTTTTGAAATCTGCTTTATAAAATCATGCTAATTTATTTCATTGCTCAAATTGATCGATAAACACGCAGATTTAATTTCCATAATGTATCAGACTTCTGTTTTAAAGAGATAGACATAATTAAAGTATTTAAATTGAGTTTTCGCTATTCGAAACGTAATTAACAAAGTAAAGAGATTTAAAAGAGAATAAAAAAACTAGACAGACTTTAACTGGTGTCGTTTTTTTTTTTACTAACGATTGCATATTGCTGTATGTCTGATTATATTAAAACATATTTTCTTTAAATCAACTAATTAGTTAGATACAGTGTCTGTAATAACTGCTGCGAAAAAATCCGGGACAAAGAAATAAACACAATACCAAAACGTCTCTGAGAGGAATGGGTAATTAATAAAAGATAGCGCAAAGAAAAATAATTAATAACCCGATAGAAAACAAAGATGGCTAACCGCGACACTTAGACAAAGATTGATGGTTTTTTTGTTTTCCCCACTAAGAATAATTGCAACCACTATGACGTCAAGCTGGGTTACTAGATAGCTGCGTGTTGTTGGGTATGTATCTAGTACATAGAATAATGCATAAATTAATGCAGTTTGCTGTCAAGTTACCCACAATGAAATGCGTGTAAACAAAAAAAAATGCTTTGTTTTTCTTTGACGTATCTAACACGATGTAACCTAGACTAGTATACCTTGCCAAGTCATGTCAGCTCAGCGTCTTGCACTTGACTTGACATCAATTGAAGGTAAGAGCCGAGCGATGTCCAGACTCTCTCGAGGATTCTACATCACGTTGCTGAATCGTTGTCTTTCAATTACGGACTGATAGCAAAAGTCCCTTGACATTTAGAATTCTTGTATCAAATTTTCCATTTCGATCTGTTTTCAAGGCAAAGGTTGATTTGGAATATTAGTTGGTGCATACAATGAAATGACTCTCTTTAGTATAGCTTTCTGGCTTTAAGCAGATCACAAATTTTCTATACAAGATTAAACATTGATTTAAGATATTAACATTGGTACAGTATTTTTAAAATAGGTCATGCCGAAATTTAATTTGGTATTCAAATACAGTGATGTTGGTATCGAAAGACTTTTTGTTTTGGGACCAAAATCGAGCACCAAGAACAAAAAAAACTTATCGGAGGCGTTGCCTTTAAGCTGTTTTGAATCAACAAAGGTTATAATTAAAATAATAATTTAACGTCAAGTTTATGCGCATACATTATTGGGATAATTTCCATATTTACTTACGCACACCGAGAATATCGTCAAGACGTTTTTCTCCGCGGTGTTGGATATTTATGAGATGTGCGTAGCTTTGCGAACATATTTACGTCTTATTTTGAATATTTCCATCACTTGCTATGGGTGCGAAATATGTATAAATATTCATAAAATCATTCTGAAACCACGCAAGGCGTTAACAACATTTCAAAATGTGTATAATAATATAGATTTACGAATAATCAGTCGTAGCTTCAAATGAATATTAGAAAATTACCATACGTTGTTATAGATTTCATATTAATGTTACCTTCACTAAGAATTTGCAGGAAAAGTAGGCCCACAAAGTATTAAAGTTCAGAGACTTTGTGCAATAAAACGATAAGGAAAGAAGTTGCTTGTTTTAAATGCCTGAATACCCAATACATACATCAACGCTACCTGTTTTATACCTGCTTTTCTATGAATGTCTTCTCGCCTTAAACATATTGTATTTTAGTATGGAATATAAAATGCAGTACAAATGCGACACGATAAGAAGATAAAATATAACTTAAAGTAATACATTCAACAATTTATTTTAATCTCAGAGCACAGATCTATCGTCACAGATACACATAACTAATCGCCGTAGAATGCCCATCAACCTTGACATTTAAAAAATAATTATATGGCACAGAAAGGAAGTAAATACTTGTAAATACAGACATTTTGTTTGTCTGTCTGTCTATCCTATGTTATTTTCTTTCAAGTGTAAGTATTTTAAAAGTAGATAAATCGAAGCTTTGAGACTTTCATCAAAAGCGAAATTCTCTGCAAATAAAAGTTTATAAGCACAGATTTTCATTTGAATAGATTTGAACAAAATTAGGCAACGAATTCGACAAGATTGGAAAGTCGGTTTTGCCGTCAATAAAAAGTAGCAATATAATGTTTTTCCTACAGGGATTAGTTTCTTTTGATAATTGACTTCTTGTCGCCGGACTATGCACAAAACATTTAAATAACACTGCTTTACCGATCGCGTCGGCTCCACTTGTTTTGTAAGCGTACTCCACTGGGCAAGTAAGTCGCGCGCCCTCACTGCAGGCATTCGACACACCGACGCGAAACGAGTTCGCACTCTAAAATCACCACTCGAAAGATATGAAGCAGAACCATTACTATTTACTTACCCACTGACTAAATTAATAAAACCGAATGGGAATTTGCACGGTTCCTTTCAAGTGCCTCCTAACTGTGCAGATTATATTGACAGGCGGCCAAATCGGATTATTATTTTTAGCGAATATACAGGGTGTTTACAAAGCCGGGATGGTTTACTATTTAACGTAAATTTTGACAGTAAGTTCACATTTGGCAGTCGTGAAGTATAGACGTGGAAAATATTCGATAAACCAACGTGTTTTAACCGTATTTTTTTCATCAAAGTTAATCAGCAATTATTTTGACGATTTTAAAAATTTGTATGAATTTTGGGTAAAAGATAATGTGATCGATGGAACCTAACCTTATTATTATTATTATGTTTGAATCGTTCATACTATGTACATTCACACAAGTTTTGTCACTAACTATCCGGGTTTCGCCTTTCGGCACCTTCAGGCGTTCAAGCGCACGGATGCACTTGAACTGACGCTTATAGGTAAAACTTGTGTGAATGTACATAATTTGAACGATTCAAATTTAATATTGAAATTCCACCAAGAGTCTTCAGTCAAAATATTAAACTATCATTTATTACTGATTAGTGAATAAGTTTAAAGAAAGAGGTTCTGTAGTAGATACACACAAGCCTGCTTCGGTTCAAGAAAGCCTCAATTCGAACCCATGCTTAATTAAAACTTCCCCTACGGTGCTAAAGAATACTTTCGATATGTTTCTAGCCCTTTAGGAACCAATTCAAAAACATGCTTTTTTTAAATATACGTCCTGGGTTTTTATCGTCTATCAAACGGCGGGCGGTAAGTGTTAAAACATGTTTTTTTTCACTTAGTCGATCGGAAGTATTTATAGCACTGTAGGGGAAGTGTTAATAAATTGGACTTACGACAACTTTGTGGAAAATTGTGCATAAACATTTGCATTTGTTTCCATTTTAAAATCAATTAACATACGAGCTTCTATCACAAACCCGTTCCTTAGGCTGCACATATCGACCATATAGGCAAAAATCGTAACCGACATTTAAATAAAAATACAAAGGTTTTTTAAAAATTAGGTTCGAGAAAGGAATTCCTAAACCTTCCCGGCGAACACCCTGTATTTCACACTTCTGCTTTGACGCCACGTTGCCCGCCGTTGCAATAAAATCTCCTTTGAAATCTTCTAGGCAACTAACTGTTTTGGATATTGTACAGTGAACAGTACTTGCCGAACAGATTTATCGAAACAACTATTGCCGATGTTCTATTGATAATCTATTATAATATATATCTCAAGCAGGCTCGCCGTTAGTGAGCAGGCTGCCCGTGTTCTAATTAAAATGTAAAAATCAGATCAGAAGCAGAAAATAATTATAACGTCTGTATTTTTGACTCATCACAGTTGATCAAGTGCAGCTATAATGATGCCGGGGTTTTGCTAAGCGTATGTCGATACACAGAATTGGTAGGCGAAGTTATGCGAAGCAGAAATGTGCGACCGGCGTATGCTGTGACATCCGCGTCACGCACGTGTCATATATGAATGGCACATAATGGCATAATTTGAAAATGAATATTTGTCTACAAAATGACATTCAAGGTTTGTTTTTTAACGAGCAATTCAAACATAATTCAGTAAATATAAATAAAATTTCTACAATACAAAACCCAAGCAAACTATTTGAGCTTTGCGAAGCACTGGTCACGCAAGTGAAACATTTTACATGAATGGCACAATAACTATTTTAATGTCGTTTGAGAGTAGTTTCATATAAAAAAAGTTCAGTTCGCCCTAATTCAATAACTTTACAGTCATTTTCGCGGCAAAATAAAAAAAAACCACTAGTCAATGAGGAGTCTGTGCCGGATTCACAACGGATCACAATTCATCTCAGCAGACGCTAAGCCTTATCTAAACTAATTACACAAAAAGTAATCTATAGAAAACAATTGTTGAAAATGTAGCAAAATAATTGAAGATTGGTATTTAAAAAATTGGCTTAAAATATAATATTATAAACTTACGTAAAACAATTCAGTCGTCCACTACAACAGTGCTCCGCAACCTTTTCTCACCTACGACACACCAAAATTCTTCCTAGAATTCCGCGGCACACCAAAAGCATAAACATATAGGTATTAAATTGATACACAATTTTTCGTTTTTAATTTGAAAAGTATACATACATAAAACTATAATATATTTACTTTTATGCAATCTTAATAATTGTTATAAAATAATAACTAATTAACGTGATACCTGTGTTTGTTTTAATGAACACAGAGGTTTTAATAATAATTCAATTAAAATAATTTTTCATTATGTATTTGACCGCGGCACACCTGTATCCGGCTCACGGCACACCAGTGTGCCGCGGCACACCGGTTGCGGAGCACTGCACTACAATACTCAAACCAGTGATTATTTATCAAATAATCTGCTGGCGGAAGGGCTGTTTTGTTAAATATGGCAACACTTTATAATACAATGAATAGCAACAAAAAAGAAGCGAGGAATTAAAAAATAACCCTTCAAAATCGGATACGGTTTAATCTCTTCAATTAGGAAGATAAAAAAAATATATCTCAGCATTATAAATGTAATATTAAAATCAAATCCCTTTTCCCTTGAGCTGTTGTTATTTACAAGCAAAGTCGCCAGACTATTACTTAATTTAAAATTCCGATCATTATTATCCTCGAGACCAGACTCCCCAGATCAGGCCGGCTTTGGACATCGGAGGATAATTTTATTAACCGCGTGAATGCCTCTCTCTGCTATGCGAATGAATAACTTGTTATCCACAACAAAGCCGCTTCGGAGATTTTTTTACTCGCCCGCCAGACTATTTGATATTACAAGAAGGCAACATTCATTTATTCTGTATTTTGTTGCTAAGCGAAAGGATTACGATATAGCCTTTTTTTAGATTTGGATTTATAGTCAGGCTGGGTAATATTTACGCACGGTTTAATCCGGATTTATAGCAAAAAAATAATAATGTATTTCGTTGCTGTAGAAATATCATACTGTAGATAGTTTTAGTTTCCCACGATCCATTTCAACCACTTAATTTGAAGATTTAAGTATACATTCATACGAAAATTTTCAGTTTAAGATATTCAAATTAAATCAGTGACCTTTATTACTCAATTGTTTTTTAATGCGATTGCAAATTATCAGCATCAGTTTTTGGGATTACTTAAATGTCAGAGTTTAGTGCCACTTATACATCTTAATCCACTTATAAGTCAGGTCCTACGGCGCAGCGGTTAGCGCTATTGGCTTCCGTACCGGATCTCACGGTTCGTTCCAGTAATAACAACATTTTTTCGATCGATTTCCGTTCGAAGACACGGGTGTTGTAACGTCAAGAAATTCCTTCCCACCCTTGCGATCCTTCAATAACTGGGCGTAGCGAGAGCGATTAGTCAACCACTAGTCTTATCATAGCATTATCTTTCTATCCCTACTACTCACTTTGGAAACGAGAGGTTGAGGGACTGAGTAATAAACAGTTCTCGTCGGAAAACTTCTGTTGAAATACTTCCATTGATTAAAATACACTCCGCATTGGGAGCGGACATGGATACAAAATCCACATTTTCTAGTCTTAAATAGTTTAAATACATAGCATCGCATTAATATATATACATATATTCTTATCAGCTGAAAATGCTCATGATGAGCGAAAACAATCCTAATTCTAGTAAATACATGTGGAGTTAGTCGACAAACGAGTGTTTTGTTGTTGTTTTTGTTTAATACAATTCTTTTCCATCAAGTATTGACAGAGAAACACATTCAAAGTGAGAAATCTACACGAAATTTGACTAGCTATAAATAATGTCGCCCGCTGTGGTCTAGTTGGTTAGAGCTTGCTTTACCGACCAGGTGGGTCTAGGTTCGATTCCCGGTAAGGTCAATGTCAAAAATTGGATTTTTTTCAATTTTAATTTGAGATCTAAGACATGGGTGTTTGTGAAGTCAATTTTCCTTGAGTTTATCTCATGTGACTTTTAAAAATTCTCATCGAGTATATCTCGTATGATCTTTCAACTTAAAAGTATTTGACGCATTGGCGTAAGCTGTAATGTCAGATATATATTTTTTTAAATTATAAAGTATAAATACGTTTATTTTGCGCTATTTATTGGGGTGCCACTTTGTTGTCACATAAAAAAAAGTATAATCAAAATACAAACCGATCTATGCATAGTGCATGCGGAAGAAGCCCAATTCTGAATCATCGTTGCGAAAAAAAAACACATAACATTGGTAGATTAGCGAAACTGACTGCTTACCTTGAAAATACTAACAAAAAAACACAATATATGCAACGCATAGTAAACGGTACCAATATATCTCGTTTTGGTGTTCCTCGTGTTGATTAAGTCACCATCGTGATGCAGCCACGAATATTCGAAAGTGAATTGAGAGGAAATCAAAAGTAAATCGCGACCCAATAATTATTTTTAGGTTATGACACGAAATCTCTCACGACGAGAGCCTTACATCATTGCTGCGGTTTTCGTGGCACATCTCTACAATACAAGTACTTAACATTCAAAATACAATTTCAAATATATTGTATGAAATAATTAAAATTAGTAGGCATTAAAATGCTGCCATTTTTTCTTTAACTTGAGCCTAAGTTATGATACAGCATAATTCTAAATTAGTATTATGTGACAGCGCACAGCGGGTGTATTAAATATGTAATTTTACGAGCCATTATTGCCTTGGTTTTTGTGCCACTTTTTATATGACAGTGATACGGCTTTTTAAAAATCAAATATGTAATACATTTACGGTATTCTAGGGCAGTGCTTCCCAGCCTGGGGTCCGCGAAAATTGTCATTATTTGTGATAAAATGTGGGATAAAAAAAATTCGAGGGTCCGCAGATTATTGTTTTCAGTTTTAGGGGTCCGTGGCATGAACAAGTTTGGGAAGCACTGTTCTGGGCAATAAAATATATAAATACCGCTCAATACATGATATTTAAAAACATAGATATTTAAAAACGTTAGCAATTGCTAAAGGTGTAGAGTACCAGTGGCGGATTAAGCACACGAGAGGTCCCAGGCGCAATACAATTTGGAAGCATTGTTTTTCGGATAACACAAAAACGCGAGAAAATTCCATGTACAATAATTAAAATGCATTCTGCTACGTTATTGTGATTATATTTTATGGCTGGTTGGTATTTCGGTATAATTTTGCCTGGACGAGTTGAGTTGGAAGAGGTGCGGGCTTCATTGCTTCGGTCGCGAAGAAGCAAGGGTTGCCCAACGTAGATTCAGGCACAGCTAATGGCGGATTAAGCACAAAGGTGGCCCTGTTTTTCGGATAACATAAAAACACCAGAAAATTCCATGTAAAATAATTAAAATATATTAAAAACTAAACAAAAAGTATATGGGTTATATAATATAAGTTATTTTTGAGGACCCCGAAATTCGGAGGCCCCAAACGCTCGCATCATTCGCTTATAGTTTAATCCGACACTGGTGAGTACATATTAGTGCTGTTATCGATAAAAATAGCTTATAATTAATTATTATTTTACGGTGCAAAAAGATTAATAAATTTGAATTAAATTATATGTGGATAAATTTAACAAATAAGTAGCTTGGGGGTGTGTCAGTTATGAATGATTAAATAAAGTATACAAAAAATAAATATACCTAAATAGTACACACAGCAAGCAGTGGTTAAATAATTTAAAAATTCAATACAAAATAATCACTTGAGTGTAACATTGTAATCGGTGTTCTCAATAATCCAGTTTTAAGACCAGTTTTTTTTTTATATTCTTATCGCGACGATCAATTTGACAGTTTAAAATAGATAAATGATAGCGGGGTTTAAAAAAGTTTTTCTAGAACAGGGTTTGTCAAAAATTTTCTGCGATGGAACACTTCGCAAATCAGAATATTCTAATTGGACACATAACTTATTTTTTAGATTGAGTAATTCATGATAGTGAAAATGAGACGAAATTACTGGTGATTTTGAACCGTTAAATTATAAATCTTCTTGAAATTATACACAACATTAGTGAGTTGAATTCTTACATTTAGATTAGTGTCGAGCCTGTTTTTTCACTTTGAATTTGTTATATCGAATTAAAAAATCTTGTTTCGCATTATTAGGTTGTCGAAAACGGACGTTCGACTATAATAGCTTGTTTTGACACATCGGGGGACTCTTTTGAACTCAACCAGAGATAATTTAATGGCTGATCGTTGTATGTAATTAAATCAATTAGAATTTCAAAATCATTTACGCTCAAGCCTACTGGTAAGTATAGCTGTCACGAAAAATGTATTTAGAACCCAGCAACCATCCTTTCTAGTTTTCGGAAAATATTACAAAAGAGTTATGAAGGTGTTCGTGTTACACCTATTCAGGTTCCGTGTAACGCCATTGTTTCGCGGAACATAGTTTGGGAAACCCTGTTCTAAAGTATCGAGTTTGTTTTGTTACTAAGCATGTGACCAAAATGGCTACACATGTATGTCGGCGATTTTAAGAAAAACAATGTCGGTATCGGTCATATTAAAGAAGACTGACAGATATGCTGAGAATTTTCATGAGGGTGACGCGGTGAAGTTAAACGATGACTGATTTAGGTTTGTTCTGAAGAAGCCCTAACAGTACTTAGATAACAACAGTATGTGACAATAGCGTTGATTGCATTTTCGTTATTTTCTCTTTAAATTCACATACATTTTTTCATATAGCAAATTATATACAGACCTATGCAGCATATTACATTAATTAATAAATAAAGGACACAGTTAGTTATTTGTTTGGTCGTAAGATGTCACGTAACGGCTCCAGCTAATTTAAAATCTCGCTGCCGGCAACTATTTCTTTTAACCCTTTGAATAGTGCGTTATTATTATTTAAATTAGACATTTTTCGTAAGTTTTAACTATTTAAATTAATTAATACGCTAGTATTAGTTTCTGCTTCTTACGAATCATACATGAAATCTAAGTAGGGATCTAACACATTAGGGCTAAAACAAAAACCGACTTTGTAAAAACACGGTTTAATCAGGTTTTCAAAAAGTATAATTCAAATAACGAACAAATGAACAAAATTATTAACATATCTGTATACCATCAGATGATCCTGGTCAATAGAATAATTCTAGTAGATTTCAACAATCAGTATGACGAAAAGAATGATTATTTTTGAATATCTGTAAATTCTTCGTCTCTGGGTTTTCCGACTTTGACTCCATCTCAGGAAAAACACCCGACTCCACAGTGATGGAAAATACTTGTTAGATTCGTAATGAAGTAGGTCGTATAGTTTTTATTGCATCAAATAGAAGATCTTTTTTTTGTTCATGTTTGTAGACTCGTATAAGTAAAATTTGGTCTTCAGTCTTTTTTTAGTTTACTGTATGTATGTAAGTACACGTCAACTGTATCGGAGTCAAAATAAATGGTTTCAAACTAAACCCAAATCTAAGCGACACAATTAGATAAATGTCGTTTTAAACCAATAATTGTTCAATATTGCCTAAGGTGTTAGTGACAAAAATTTTAGAATGTTATCTCATTCGCTTGATATTTTTTAAGGCATGAGCATTTTAGCGTTTCGACTTGTAATCGTTTGTTCCACGTGAACCCCGTGTTGAGAAACGCATACATATAGATAACTGAAAGTAGTCAGTAAAATATCAGGATAGGCATTGACCATATAATACTATTTACTAACCACATTTAAGGAATTCCTTTTTCGATCTTAGCACGAGTGTAATTTGAACAAAGTATTCTCCTGTAAAATTTATAAATTGTCGGTTACTATTTTCTGAATAGTAACTGATTTTTTCAACGCATTTATTGACATATTCTGACTATTAAACGGCATATTTAATCGCGTCTTATTTGTAACTATATCAATTATTTTATTAGAATCCGGGATACTATGTTTACAAAAACCCGGCTTTCGAATGTCGCGTATTTTAATCAAACAAACGACAACCTCTAGTATCTATGTTTATAACTGACTCACTATAGTGGTAGGTGTGGCGAAAAAAAGAACTACAAATGATAACAATGTAATAATCCATTCATAAAATAGAATAATTGCAGGGGAAAACACATATTCCCAATTGCGTGTGTTGTTTGCGGATTTCGCAATGAACGAGAATGATACACGCCGCGGAAGAATAAACGGGCGTTGCATGTTTTGTTTGCAAAGTCATTGTATGGAGTGCACAGCATTAAAATCAATAAAAACAAAGAACATGGCCACTGCAATTAGATCACAAGACGGCCGTTTGGCCTAGCAACGCGTCAGACTAGAAAACGTGTCAAAAAAAAAACTCCTATTATCTCTGGAAAATTAATTTATTACGACTAAACAAATGGTCGGACTAGTCGCTTTTAAGCCGTTCGCTTGGCAATTTACGTTTGTATTCTCAAACTGAATTATTATATTTATAATCGTTACAGTGCACTGTGAGTGTAATTTTCAAAAGCATGGCATGGCAGTCGGTGAACATTGCTAACAATACGCAGCGCCCTTCTCAGGCGTATTTTCTCTGAAAATGTAGGAAAACCATCCAACTCACGACCAGTTGAACACCAACAAAAAGTTGAATAATTCAATTTTAATTGAATTATAATATATTTCAAAAAACATAGTTATTACAATATATCGATTAGATATAATTACAGGAATTACATTTTGATTTAATTCTTTAAACATATTTAATCATAACAGTTTTAATATAAGTATATTTCAAAGAGTCAAGCTTGTTTTCAAATATATTAATAATAAAATTATTGTCATTATCAAATGTATTTTATTCATAAAAGGTAGTACGCCAGGCCAACAAAAATTGAGCGAGCTTCTTTAACTATTTTTTTTAATCCATGTCCGCTCCCAATGTGAGTCATATAGAATCCTAATGGAGTTATCTCAAAAGATTTATTTTCTACGAGAACTATTTGTTACTTAGTCGCTCAACCTCACTTTTTTTCAAAGTGAGTAGTAGGGAAAGAAGGATAAGGCTAGAACATGACTAGCGGTTGGCTAATCGCTATTGCTACACGCAGTCATTAAAGGATCAGAAGGATAGGGCAGGAGGTGAATTGACATCACAAACACCCAGTCTTCGATCACAACTTTGAATTGAATAATTCTTAAAAATTCACTGTGATCTGACCGGGAATCGAGCCTAGACCTGCGTGATCGGTAGAGCAAGCTCTAACCAGCTGGGCCACAGCAGGCGACATATAATTTTTTTGTTAAGTCAGAATTTTCAGGAGATTTGTGTATTGAACTCAGGACAGTCCCGTTGAAGTAGGTACGTTTGTCAAACCTGCTCGTAAACCACCATGAAAATATAAGATTCGTTGTGAATCACTTACTTTCATACTCTGCTTTGTAAATACCAATTAGAGTGAGATAACCAAACCAGTTAAGATTGAACCGCAGATTATTTATATTTGTATCATTTACGAAACGGAGAAGGCAATCGACTTGAAGTGTCTGAATCCAAGCCGAATTAGAAGTTACCTCACTAAATTGGCCTGAATTGCGCTGATATGAAAGAAAGTCCTTCATTTGCCAATACATGAATAACTTACAAATGAAATTTGTGTCTATTAAGAAGACAAGATATTGAACGTTGATTCATACGACCTTTTCGATATACAAATACGTCTTAAACAAACTAATCAATACAGCAATTATTTCCGAGCGGTTTGATTACCATGTGTTTAACAATATTCAAGGCATTAATTTCTTCTTTTGGTGCTTGTTTACACGTGGGATGTGAATTTGGTGTACGGAGACGTTGACAGTTAATAAGTTTTCTTATTGGCACGGTGACATAAATATGAGTAGAGTACGGTCTTTGACAGGTGTATGTATATTAATTTTTAAAGAAAAAAAACTCACAGGCATGCAAATTTGCGAAACTTGCTAAATTAAATTCAGTCATGGTTAGAGTTTGTAAATATCTACTTCCGCGTAACTCAATGAGTTACTTTGTAACGGTAAGAAAAAAACTAACGAGAATTCGAGACGTAACAAATACATAACGTTCGCTTCAGAGGTTTATGTAATAATTTAAATACGTAGGAAAACAGTTGTAAATTCCCAAATTTTAATACTAAAATTACTTAACAGTTCAATGCGTTGAATATACACCCCGATACGGAATACAAACTTACTGTTGACAATGTCGCATTTCGATATATTGATACACTGGAACCACGATCTATCTACCGTTCCCGCATTTGTTATGTATACACAACATTATAGCATAGAGTGCTATGTTAAATTATCTATGACAACTTGTAACAATAAACCTTTCAACTAAACCGATATCCTTCTCTCCAAATCTAGCTCAGTTCAAATCAAGAGTTCGAATCGAAAGGTCGACAGCCAAGTAGAAACTCCTCGATACTCACATCGTTATAATTTTGATTAATAAGATTAAGTGATTGATTTATAAAGTGTAAATTTATTGAAACAACAAGTGTTTTAGTAATTATATATCCATGACACATCATTCGTTTATTTGTCATAGTACCGGTAAAACATCCATAAAACAATATTAAATAATCCCGCATTAATCTTTCCCCGATTTCCTCGATCTATTGTATAAATATTATGCTTCCGTTCCAAATATTATCTCGATTGACCGGTTTATGTTGAATATTTCTCTCATAAATAGTCCTACTTTACATCTCGTTTCGCCATGTTTCTATAATTCACAACTAAAATGTCTAAATGAATAAAACTGGAAGTCAAGCTAAGAAACTGAAAACAAATCGAGACCCTGAAAACAAAAAAAACAGAAAATATCTATTAATCGTTTCTAAAGTCCATTATTCTCACCTTATCTTCTTTATTAAAGGCGTAGAAAGGTTCAGCGACTGGCTCAAAATCAGCAGTAAAAACAAATTCTGTAAAAAAGCGTCGTCTATTCTCAACTTTGGAAAATGACAGCGAACATGATTTTAAAATAACTATAAATAAAAAGTATATGACGTCAAAAGACAAAGATTTTTTAAACATCTTTAACTAGGATCATGTATGTATGCGTATATAGTTTTTTGTGACCACTTTTTACAATATACGAACAATGCACTGTCTATATAATGATCGTATGTGATTGACATTATCATATATTAAAAAACGATTAATTCAAAATTATTCTTTCTGACGCAAAGTTTTTTGCCAGTTAGGTATCAAAGTTTACGCATTTAACTACAAGAGACGTTAAATGCATTTAGTAACCAAAACATTTTGGTCATCTATCTATAAAACGATCTTCGTTTTCGTGATGCTACCAGATACATTAATACGAAAAATAAATGCTTTTTTACTATAAAAAGGTGCAATTTTACTCGTAAAAGAATTTCGGCAAGAAGCAGTTATGTTATCCTTGACATTTTATCAATTCATTAAAAACCATAGAAGGGTTGATTGAATAGCTAATAATAATACCTCAAAACGAAAGAAAACATCACGAGTTTCGGATAAAAATATTCGTGGGCGGCGTAGAAGAGCGAGACGGGTTCGTGGAACCAATCAATGGTGATGAGTTAAAAGTGGACACGTCGTCTAAATCCGTTATGTCGAGATGTAATAGAAATAATAATTAATGTTTCTCAACAGATGTGCACTGTCTACACAGGCCGAGCAAAGAAGGTGACCCGAGTAAAAAAATACATGCCAGTACAGTGTCGAGTGAGCGGCACGCATTTCAACTGACTGGACTACTAACTTGATGACCCTTCAACTAATTTTCGATACACAACAATCTCGGGTTGCTCAGAAGTGGTTCAACTTGTTATTGTTTTGTATTTGCATTTCATAATTGACGTTAACTACCATAATAAATCAATAGTTTTATTGTGGTAGTTAAGATGTCTAATAACTAAAATAAGTAATAAAAAAACACTACTTTTTACTGTCAGACAACTAAAATTTATATACAAAACTGTCTTATTGATATTTTGTTGCCAGTTTAAATTTAGCTATCAGACCAAAGTCAAATTTAATTTCAATGAATTACAAAATAGTATTATCATATACCTATGATGAATAGGTTGGTTTTTAATAGTTTGAATCATAGATAGAGAACCTTTTATCACGGAAGAACGCATTCAATTATCTATATCTGAATACTTGTGGTGGGGTAAATCGGTTCTGATCTACAGTAAGCTATGTGGAATCAGAACAAAGTGTTTTATTCTTTAATATACTGCTTTTCCATCAAGAATAGACAGCGAGAACTTTCCTTAAAAGTGAATCATGAAAATGCAATACGTTTCGAGACTGTTGTTTGATTTGAACGTCTTGTGAATGCAATTTGTTGTCACCTGTCAAAAATTGAGCGAGTTACTGTCACCTCTAATTCGACAGTGCGAACGAATCGTTGAGGAATTTCTCCGATTGCAAAATCATTGTCAACTGACCGATGGCAGTGTTGCTTTTACGATGTTATTATTTGTAATGTTGTCTTCTTGTGAAATTTGAGCGGCGGCCTTCGGCGGCGGAGCCCGATTTGAGTTGTAAAGTGCATAGGCTTGTTTATGGAGAGGCAAGGATAAATTTTTAGTTTCATTAGCATTGAAAAACACGCTTTGCCTTTAAGCGGAATGCGAATCGCGGCACAGCGAGGTGCGAATTGGCGAGCGAAAGATATTTGCGATACGGTACTAACGGTAAAGCCATGGAATCGGCAAAGGGAATACACAGTATTGTCACAACTTGTGCACATATTATACATTCTCCCCATATTGGAAATGGGGTGCTACGTTTAGGTTCGCATTTTAAATATTCCCGATACCCAATAGCTCCTTCATATCTGGTATCATTACTGAAGTCCCGATATCAGAGACCCTGTGCCTCTACGCCAGTGTTTACCAAAGTGTGGTACGCGTAGTAATAGTTTGGTGAACAGTGACCATAATCAATGATATGAGGAATGTCTTCCCAACTCTACCGGGCGCATCGAGGAAAAATAAGCCACCATTTCCATCATCAATTGCATTTATTAACGTATCGTACATTTTCTTCTGTTGAGGGTTCAACAGTGGTACATTCGTTCAAACTGATTAGTTCAATACATCTCGATCATATTCACGTTCACGTTCCGATTCTCGATTGAAAGCGTCGTTCATTCCACGATCTGGCGTTGGCATTCCTAACTTGACTAACAAACTGCCGTATATAAGGCAACACATGTCTTCGATCAAAAGCAAAGTCTGGTTATGTGTCTCTTCATTCATCTCGAGATCGGGATTCCTTGAACTGACACGAATTCGATGTAAAATTTATTCGGACATGTCATCCTTGTACTTGTTCCACAGTTCACGGGGATTCGATGGGAAGCGTGTCAAAATAATGATAGAAAATAATGTGCGTATCTGACTTGGAGATTCAGAAACAATTTCTTCAGCGATTGTCAAGTCCCAATGAGTATAATTTTCAAGCAAATTGAGCTGTTGACATGCAAGTAGAAGCATTCGTCATTTTTCGGATGAACTGTGTAAATGCGACCAAGAGCATCAGTAGTCATTCGGGTGATCAGGAACCGTATCGCCTTGCTTTTGACGTTAAAATTTCTTCGATGTAGCTTTCCAAGTGTAATAACGTGGCATCTCAGAGTAGAGCAACGTTCGTACAAACAGCGTAATATTGTTGTCAAAAAAAATATCATAAACATAACCTTATTTCAATATTATCCGATTTTCTTTCGTTTTCATTTCATATCATCGATTTTTTTTGTTCTAATCCATACTCTAAATATAAAATTATTTAAAAGTCAATCGTACGCAAAAGAAGCTGAAACAAATGAATTTTGGAAAAATTGCCACCTAGCGGATGAAATCTGTATACAACGACATTTTCATTATTTCAAGCTGTTCGTAATTTGAAAACTGTATGAGAATATTAATTTTCTTCATAATTTCTTTGCCGTAATATTTTTTCGATGTTTTAATGCGTATTCTGCTATTCTAGGCGGAGACGAATTTAATAAATCAAAGATCATTAAAATTAGTTAAGCCCTTATTGAGATATACGTGGTGTAAATAACCCGACTTTGTTTTATATATATATAGATTATTAGTAGTTATTTACGAGTAAGAACTTGAAACATTTAAATTTTCATTAAATACAAATTATTTCTATATTTTTTGCAGGAATTGATTAAGATATCCCGCCATTAAGCTAGGAATGTTCGAGCTATGAAAAAAACCGCCGCTCCGACTCCGGCATTTACAGGTTTGACTCAGATTGGAAATTGTATATGACTTTGTGTATTTTTGAATATTTACTATAATCCATAACTATTTTGTAGATTAAATTTTATTCTAAAAGAGTAAATGTCGCCCATTTTTTTTTCACAGTACTAAATTAATAACACTTAATTTTAAATAAATACGCTTGTTTGGATTTATGTTTCATCAGTTGATAATACTAATAGTCTTAATACATTTTTTTATATCTGGAATTTATACAAAAAAAAACTTTACTTTATAATATAGTGTCTTTCCGCCGAGAATTGACAGTCGACACATTAAAAGTGTAAATATGGGTGTTCTGTCATTTTCACGATGTTTTGAATTCCGAATTACTCATAAATCAATGTTGCTGCTGGAAGAAAATATTGATTGTGACAGAGAGTAAATTAATCATCTGATTTCTTTTATATTGAGCATTGGAGAATTGTCATATTTACATAGCAACACTATTACTGCAAAAGCGCTTAAGTTATTGATTTATTAAATTATATCATTTAGTGTGTTGATGTGATACGTTTAAAAGGTGTAGATATTCACGTGATTCAATTTGATTATCGATTAATTAGATCTATGCGAAAAATAAAACCGCATAACCGATTCTCTAAAGAGGCGAAGAGAATATTTTTCAGGAGTGAGTATATATCACAATTTTCAATTCAATAATAATTATTAAATTAACATTTTTAATAAAACTTAAACAAAAAATATAGAGTAACTTATGCCACATATTTTCAAATCACGTGAGATAAATTCAAGGAAAACAAAGTCACTCGAAGAGAAATGAAGCCACAAACATCTTAAATTTTAAATAAAATAATCTACATTTGATACAACTTTTGACAGGACACGATCATAAGCGGTGATTTTCCATTGAGCTATTTTAAATGCTGACATTCATTTGAAACTTATGTTTCATAAAAGAGAGAATAATAGCTTGAATACATTATATAAGTATATTGAATATTATTAGAATTATGCGAAACGACTAGATCCTTATTTGCGGTTGTGGCTACATTAAATATTAAAAAATAGTTGATTCAAAAAACAACATTGTGAAGAGATTAGGTAAATATATGTGTTGTTTTGATAATACTGTATTTTTTCGCACGCATACGATTGATTGGGTTCTGACATGATCATTAAATTTAAACTGCTGTCAAATGTTTTCTTGCACTATTAAATGAATAATATAAACTAAGTCTACCATGTTTGTTTTCTGGATAACATAACAGCCAACAAAATAATCAATTAACTAACGACGAGAGCTTTCATCGCGCAAACATTTTGTTAGAAAACGTGACATAGGTAAATATTTACCATAGTGAATAATTTATTATACTGGTGGTTAAGTAAGACTATGTATTAATAATTGTTTATGGTGTAAGTATTCCAAAATTGAAAGTTAACTGTCACTAAAATAAAGATGTTTTTACATTACTTTTGTGAATACGATTACAATTAACTAATTTTAATAACAATAATTAAAGATTGTGTGACATACCTGTTGGAGACAGTCCTGAGAGCTGATCTGGAACAGAAGACGATCAGGGCGAGTCCATTGGCTGCTATCGAAATCACCAGCACGACGGCTAGCGAAATTGTCGCGGCCAATTCCAAACCTGACACCATTTTTATATGCACTTATTTCAAAACTGTCAACATTAATTATAAAGTTGATCGGAAATGACACTATTCACAAATAATGAAGGCTCCTGAAGATTTTGTTTTATTTCAATTATTCGGACGTTCCGATTTCTATTCGACGAGTGTCAAAATTTATAACACTTTCTTTGTTGGTCAAGAATATGACCGAACTGTTTCAAAACTTTTACAGCGTTATATGCTGCCACTCTTTTCAACTGGCAAGACTTGGCACTGATTATTTTCTGATTTCAAATAAATTCACTCGATAATGCACGGTAAATAGACAATGGTAATGACTTTTTGACACAGAATTCAACGAGACCAAACATAAGGTGTCCTCATAGAATTACATCAAACGCGCTGAAAAACGGTTCGATATAAATTCTATCACTTGATTTTACCAAATCGTTAGTCCTTTCTGCGTTAAGCCGCGCCAATTTCACGTTATTGTGGTGCATAATTATGACCATTGTAATAGTAATTCGAAATAGTCTAGCGATCGCGGGAAAATATTTTGACAGATGAGCGTTGCGGTGCACAACTTCTCGATACGTCCACCTCTGACTGCGGCCAGCGGGCGACTGTTCCACTGTTGAGTTTGATTTTATTCAACCAGTGAATGCTGACTTGTGATGTGGGTTTCTCCCTGCGAAAGAAAGAGAAGACAATCAATCTAAATTAACTCATACAAACCAACACAATAGAGATCATAAAACTTTTAGTAATTTATTACTGTATTTAAGAAAAAAGTTTTTTTAGAAACCACACCCACCCGATAATAATAATAATAATAATAAGGTAGGTAAGATATAGGCTGGTAATAAACAATTTTTATATATGATGATTATCATCTATTTCTTCCTATGGAACTTTCATGACAGCTAAAAAAATTGTTTATTATCTATGGCCATACCTAAATATTACTTGACATTTTACTGTGTAAAAATAATGAACAATTTTATTTTAAAATTATGGTTTTAAATATTATATTTATCAGCTTATTTAAAAAAAAATCAATCAAAAATCAATGCAAATCGTTGATTATACCTTTTTATTTTATTTTATTTTGTATTATTAACAATGTCAAATTTTATTTTTTATCAGTTGATAATGCTCGTCATGAGTGAAACCGGCCTGATCTTGGTAAGTAGAAGTGGAAATAAACCAACTACCTACATTTCAAATTATCTTAATTTTATATTATAGATACATTGCTATTATGTATCATGCTAAAATAAAAATATACAAGCTCCGTGAGCCGCCGCGTCGTTACCTCTGCCCAATAAATCAAAGAAAAGTTAGCGCAGACGAAAATTCGCACGCGTGTTCTTTCGATAGCTTTTGGCATTTTTCCGGGTTTTCCCGACCGTTAAAATTTGATTCTTTATCACTGTATATTATTACACGACGGACATACAAAAGCTCGACCAGTTCTCTGCATAGAAGACAACATAACACAGCTAGTCTAGGCTAACCCACAAGAAACATATCTAAGTATACACAAATAGACAAGTTACGTTGGGTACTTTTATCATTACTGCTTTGAAGCGAAAAGAACAAAGCGATATTATTCGTCAGCCCAAGGGAATACTTTTAACGAAAAAAACGTAATATATTATACATATTGTTACGTTGAATATTTTGTTTATGATATAATGTATGTTTCATTTAAAATGCGTGTGTACGTAATTAAAAACTAATAAAACCTATATTAAATTATGGAATGAATTTATCTCACTCTTGTGGGTACTTAATGGGTTTCCAAGTACGTAATTACGGTCAACTTTTAGTGTAAAATGATTACATTTGTAACAAAAGTATAAATTCCACAATATCACCAAATATTTTAAATATCAGTAATGATTTTATCGGTAATTTTAATGATAAAAACATACGTTTTTTTTAAAATCACACCTGTTCAAAACGGAGGCCCATTATCGAATCATTGCAGCACAGTCGTACATCTTAAATGATTATGATAAAAGAACGTGACTTCGAAAGTACCGAAAAAAGAGATAGGTAATATTGTTGTATTAATTCACTTTTAAGGTGTTCACGGTGGAATGGCATTATAATAAAAATAATAAAACATTTTTAGTACTTTTTCCACATAAAATTTATTAGATCAGGACCGGACATAAATAGACATAAATTCTTGCCGGACTCTAATTTATTAAATGAACAGCTTGTATTTGCATCACCACCCTTGTTATATCCGTTTCATTAACATAATTCTAGCCTATTATATTTCCTTTTTTGTACTGTTTTATTTCTTTAGAATTTTAATTTTCTCAGTTTGCTTTTATTTTGTAAGAATTGATATTGCCTTTATTCTTTTCGCAGGAATCAATTTTGCTGGATTGAACTCTACTGAATTTTCCAAACTCAATTTGGTTGACAGACATTAAGATTTATTTATTATATACACTAATTGTTGGTTTTTACTTTGGTAATGATAATTCATACCTAATTGGTTTTTGTCATAATAGTTTCATTGCTAAGTGGTCTTCAACTTTTTATTTATAGTTTATTTTCCTTGTATTTTACTTCAATTATTTTGCTAGGTTGTAATACCAATTGTTTGTCATACCTTGTTTTTATCACTTAACTTTGTATAAATATCACTGTTTTATTGTTTTTCTTATCAGTTGACAATGCTCATCATGAGCGAAACCGGTCCTGATCTAATAAATTTTATGTGGAAAAAGTACTAAAAATGTTTTATTATTTTTATTTGTTGTATTAATTGTCTATTCCCAGTTTTCACCCGGATATGGAATGAAAAGATCGGGGAAATTCACGATGTACCTAATGCAAAAAAATGCGAATCGTATTGACTTAAAAGTTAATCGATAAGAATATTCATACGGAAAAATTGATGTCTTGTTTACGATTACTATTATTTAGTTTAACATCCAAGAAAAGACCACTGGAAAAGAATGCTTAGTTATAATGATAAGTGTCTAACTTTTTTCGAGAGTACTGATATTGTATCATTACAGAAACAACATAGAAACGGCACAACCAAAAGGAATATAATAAATTTTAAAAAAGATTATATTGAATTATATAAACGCAGTGGCGGATTAATCACTTTGAGGCCCTGTTTTAAATAGTGAATTTTGAAAATTGAAGTTAAATATAAAAGTGATGCTATCTTTGAGGCCCTCAAGATTTGGGGGGCCCCAAGCGCGCGCCTATGCGCTTATGGGGTAATCTACCAGTGCATAAGTGCAAAAGATTACATTTTTAGGGACTGCAACATCGGTATAAACAAAACGTAGTGGAATCCAATATTTCACATGTTTTTGCAATTCCGAAATACCGGGTTTTACAAGATTTAACGCTGTTATACGAAATTATTGATTTTATAACTTTTTTATTCCACTTATTGTTTTACAAAATGTGACAATCGTTGATAATCAAGAATCAGAATCTAATTTAAGTTTATTTGTAAACCGTACAATGCTATGTCTGAGTTATCAAACTTAATCTTATATAATATATATAAAAATGAATGTTTGTTTGTTTGTTTGTAGACGTTTGTTTGAACTCTATAGACGGCCAAACCGCTGATCCGATCGCAATAAAACTTCGACAAACTGTTAGCTTGCACTTCCGGGAACGTTATAGGCATATTAAAATTAACTTGCAGTAGGTGGCGCATGTGTAGTTACATAGATAATCGGCAGCAAACGTCAAACGTCCAACAGACAGAAAAAGAAGACATGCACTTCAATAAACACAATTAAAACACAAACACTTCCTTTCTTTGAGTGGCATTGCAACGCTTGCCGGGTACCGGCTAGTTTTATATAAAAAAATAAACCTCCACATAGTTACAGCCGAATTCATCTTAAACTTTAAAGCGAAAATTTATTATAAAATCAACAAATGTTAAATCTCGGGATTTTTTCAGTCAGAATTTTTTGCACGAAAGAGCAACCAACATTGACAGATTCCGGCGTTAAAAACAAAAAAATCTGCTAACGATTAGATATATTGTTAATATCAGTAAATCATAAGGCATTGATTTATTCGTCATTTTTTAGGATCTCAATTACCTGTAATAGTTATGTATTGTTTTACTCATGTACATACAGCGATTACTTACTATTTGACAGTAGTAATGATATTAAAGTTAACAATCTTGCATAAATTTTTTCAACAATTTCATGATGAGTTTCGCAGTAAAATTTTAAATGTCAACTTGTCGTAAAATATCAATGCTTCAAGATATTGTACACATTTTCAAACGCCTTCAAAGATAAAGTTTACTGTCTGTCGTACACATAATTGGAAAGTGCACGCTGCTTTGTTGACATTCGCGGCTTGATCGTTTTATGCGATTTATATTTGAAGCATCCATTTCATTCGAGACAACCAGGGCCTAACTTAGGGCGGCTATTTAAAATATATAAGTACTGAGACACGGAAGAAAGAATGGGATGACGACTCAAGATAAAGTATTATTGGAAATCTTGAAAGACATTGTTAGACTTGGGTTATGGTCATTTTTATTTTCAATACATATTGCCAGGGTCGCCACAACGAGGGTAAACTATACCAATATTCGGCTTTACCGCACTTTATAATAAAACTGTGTTATTTTCTACTTTTCACCGTACGAATGTGATTATTTGCTATCTTTTTTTGAAGGGCAGATGAAAACGATATTTAATTTTTACTCACTTTAAAACCAAGCTTAATTTAAACCACTTTATCTATAGAGAGGAACCCCGATCAGCCGATCTCGTATTATTCGCTTTCCCTCGCGGGTAGTTAATTTTTCATAGTCCAGGCCAAACACCCATAAGAACAATGTTAAATAATCTCGCATTAATCGTTCTCCGATATATCGATTTCCTCGATCTATCGTCTAAATATTATGGGTTCGGCCACAGATATTATCCCGATCATTTTTGTTGAATATTTCTCATTTTGCTCATAAATATGTAGTATCACTTCGTATCTTGTTTCATGATTGTCGCCCGCTGTGGTCTAGTTGGTTAGAGCTTGCTTTACCGACCAGGTGGGTCTAGGTTCGATTCCCGGTAAGTTCAATGTCAAAAATTGGATTTTTTTCAATTTTAATTTGAGATCTAAGACATGGGTGTTTGTGAAGTCAATTCTCCTTGAGTTTATCTCATGTGACTTTTAAAAATTCTCATCGAGTAAATCTCGTATGATCTTTCAACTTAAAAGTATTTGACGCATTGGCGTAAGCTGTAATGTCAAATATTTTTTTTAAAATTTTAAAAAATTAAAAATTTTAAAATACTTAAAATGATTTTTTTAAACTCACCACTAAAATGTCTAAATGAAGAAAACTAGTATTCTATCTGAGAAACCGAAAACAATTCAAGACGTTGGAAAAACCCAAGAGAAAAATAAATTGGCATGGCAAAAAGAGTTAACTTACGCGTTACTTAAAAATACACGAGTATGAAGGGTCTCTGTTTAAATTTAAGTGTCAAACTGC
Organism: Himalopsyche tibetana; assembly: GCA_030503985.1. NCBI lineage: Eukaryota > Metazoa > Arthropoda > Insecta > Trichoptera > Rhyacophilidae > Himalopsyche > Himalopsyche tibetana. The sequence goes on along the minus strand of JAPJYX010000011.1, from coordinate 3,501,863 downwards.
AAATAAGCAACTTAGTATGAATTAAGAAATTTAAATATATGTACATATTCTTTAATAAGAAAAGTATAAATAAATAAATAGGTTTATTCATAAATTAAAGATTTATTTTGGTATGGTTTGAAGATTTCCCGCATTTTTCGTTTGCTTATTACGGACCATTGAATAATGTAGAATCGAAGTTTCACTGTATACATATTAAGCCGCCTCTGAAATCTGCCGCCCGAGGGTTATTCGCAAGTAACCTCACTTGGCACGACCCTGGCAATAATATATGTACCGGTAAACGATCAAAGCTCGTTGATGGATCTCTGCACCGGCCAAATCAAGCTTATAAGCGGGTGACATGAAGGAGCGTCGTTAATTGGACAATGTCATATTCCGCGTTCGCCAATCAAATGGCTGTTGTTGACGAAATTTATTCTGCCATTTTTAATAACATTCTCGTGATGGTAAAACCTGCAATAACGCGTTCGTAGCGACTTGGACCAGATTGCCAATAAAATAATTAATGTTATTAAAGAACCAGTTCTTAGCGCGAAGGCGATTCTCGGTAATGTGACGTCAGACCCCACGATTTATTTGACGGTTTTCATTTACGTCACACCAAAAACGTAAAATTTCGTAGAGGATCTTGTCAATTGATTTTGGCTAATCACATGCCTACAACTTGTTTTCTCCAAAAAACTGGTCTTCGGATTAAATTGTATTAAAATTAGGCTTAAACCAGTTTTGCAGATTTAAAAAAAAACAAATAAAAGAACGGAAAAGAGGTTCAAAATTTTAAGCTTCGCTTATTTAGTATATTTAAACAGAGTTGTTACGAAAAAATACTTCAATTTACTATTGCTTTAATCGTTATAAAAACCGGAAGTCAGGAAAAAAGTCGGAAAGATATTTTTTGATTAACTTAAATACGATGTTTTCAACGTCTTCCAGAATTCTTCTTTGGCCATATTCGCTCCCTATGTGGAGCATATGGCCACGCGGCACCTCCATGTTTCCCTGTCTCCCGCCAATAGCTTTGCTTCCTCCCATGACATATGCCAGCATCCCTCAGTTCCGCCGAGTACATCCTATGGATAGTACCCGACGGACGTCCAGGACACCGGAATCCCAGCGGTCGAAAGAAGAGGCAGGCAGGATTGAGTCTTTCCGGAGGCATCCGCAGCACGTGACCCAGCCAGTTCCAACGTCTCTCCACAACCACTGACGTGACGGGACGCTGTTTTGTACGCTCCCTTATGTCTGAATTCTTCACAAAATCAAACCACCTTACCCCCATTATCCGACGCAAGCATCTGTATACGGTTTTTCTGAATCTTCGTCAGGTGCGAATCATGGCACCTGGCACCTTCCAGAATACTATGTTATTAAATTATTCCATTTACAGAAGAAAAAAAATATTTTTACGTACGTATGTAAGATACTATTATTCTATTCTACAATTTTGTCATAAAATAACTGATCTAATATATTATTTTTCGAATGAAATGGCAAAATCAAACGAATCCTTCAAAGGATGTGTAGTAAATTTGTCGTAATTTGCAATGTTTAAAGTTATAAATAAGTTTGCGTGAGTTTTGAGTTACCGACAGAGCTTATGCATAGAAATATTTGTTTAAATACTATTTTATTAAAATAACTACAGTTCTACGGTCTCGTAATCAAAATAAGGCCAAGACTTTGGAACACTTTTATCATTGTCATTGTCCTATCTGACGAAATGAGATGTGATTCTGCTAATGAGCATATATATTTTCTATGCTTAAATCATTTGACAATATGTAACGAATTTTTCTTATGTTTTTCACAGTTGACTGACCGAACAAGTTTGTGACTGTCATTAAAAAGGTTGAAAACTAAAAAATAGTTTATTTCAGACAAAACCAATAAATTTCACATTTTTGTGAGTCGAGAATTAATTTTCATTTTTCATTTTTAAGCAGCTGTCAATAACATCATAATAATATTGAAATCTTTGACGATATATTAATTATTTATGCGATAAAAATTTGACGTATTGGGAAAAAAACTGATATCTGTGTTATTCTGCTGATTACGTTACAAAACTATGACGCGTGTTTCGCGCTTTTGAAAAGCGTCTGCACATTCTGTCACAAACAGTAAAATAACAAAGTTATCATTTTTACTGGAATTTCAACAAAGTTACCTCCGAAACTATTGGTTTTTTTAAATCATTTTTGCGCTCCCTGTGTGGGGAATATGACCTCCTAACGGAGGTAGGGTAAAACCTACTATTATTGGCCATCTTCAATTATTGGCCACTTGCAGGTAAAATCTAGTTTTATAAAATATGAAACTAACATTACCACTCGTTGACTAAATAAGGAAGTTCATTAAGTATTCCTCTGTTGATATAGCAGATAGCTGTCATTTAAAGCATTGTCGGATAACCTAAAATCTGATTTAAAACATACTGTTGGAGCGTTGCCGTGAAACAAGTGAGATTTGTTGTAAAAATCACAAGGATTTGAATTCCGTGTAAAGGTCTTTTTTTTGTTTATTTTTTTCAAGTGCAAATTATATTTTTTACATGTTTCGTTAATTGATTATCATAAATAAATAAGCAATTTAACACATGATATTTTTTTATTTCACCTTTCTAATGATACGTGTCTACAGATCAAGAACATAGTTTAAAAAATCCTTAAGTGGCCAATAGTTGTATGTTTTGCCCTATCTAAACATAAGTTGTTTTTACCAAAAATCTCTTTTTCTTCCAATAGAGCATGGGTGGAATGTATATGGTACGTACAGGAATAGTGGTTAGCTTATCGCTCTCGCTACACATTTTTAGATTGACAGTAGGGTATCCAATACCTTTTTTGTGATCCTGGTATTTTGGGATTGACAACTACTCCTACCCCGGGATTGTATTTTCACTATAAAATCAAGTAGTAATTCGGGATTTAGATTTTTTTCCCGGGAATTTACGGATTTCCTAAAATAAAACGACGCGAGACCTATTTTTTTCAGCTCTTTCCGAAATTTCCAAATCCAAAAACCCAGGAACTTACGGAATTTCCAAAAAGAAAGAAAAAATGGCACTCTTTTTTTAGCTCTCGCGCGAATTTATAAAATTTCCTGTTTTAAACAAATTTTAGAAAATTTCTCAGTTCTTGTCCTCGATCCTGAAATCCCTGGATTAAGACTATCACAATTTTCGGGATTTCAGGAACACAAAATTTGACGGTATCCCGGGATTGGAAGTCCTAATTGGAAAGGCGGGATTGAATTTTTCAGACATCATAAACATCTATTTTTAAGAGGGTATTTTATATAAAATACCGAAATATCGGTATTAATACGTTTGTCCCGTATTGCAATCTTCAGTGAATACAACTTAAAATATGTGATTAATCCGTAATTGTTTGTTGTTCGGAACGCTTAACAATTTATTATCATATTTTGTTATGCATTAGGTAACTTTACGAGTATCTTATGTACTTTAGTTTTGTTATCCACTTGAGAGACATAACATCTTTAACCTTTTGAGCCCGTTTGACGTGCTCAGTACGTCAAAAATAAATTAGTAAAATTTCACCGATTTCATTAAAATAGCATGATTTCTTATAAAGATAATGTTAAAAATGTGGTTATAAAGAATTTTTATCGAAATTTTTAAGTACAAAAACACTATAGAATGTTTAAAAAAACATAGTTTTACAATTTTCAACAAATAAAGAAACATTTTTATGAGGCCTAATAACCAAGTATTATTTAAAATGTAGAAAAAAATACATTTAATACTATAGTCGGTAATATCTTTCGGGATTTCGGGATTGACAGATTATTAATCCCTCTTTTTTTACCTCTTCCCAGAATTTTTGAAATCAAAATCCCAGAAATTTGCGGATTTACCAACAATAACAACTTTAGCTCTTCCATGTTTCATTTTCTCAATCCCAAAATCCCGAGATTAGTACTGTCACAATCCTGGAATTTCGGGATCACAGAATTAAACGGGATCCCGGGATTGAATACCCTACTGATGACCAATGGTTTCAAAATTATTTGTACTGAATGTAACCAGAAATCAATGTTTATTTATTTGTTTATCTGTAAGAAATTCTGCTATTCATTGGGAATATATTTAAGATATACGTACCTGAAGGGTTAAAAGTATAAAATAAACGCATTATTTAAATCACAGCTATAATATGATGAAAATGACATTTTATTTTGATTAAAAATTCCACAAAGAAAACATTTCCATTGGGTCACGTTAAACGCCTCGTTCATTGCTTTTAATTTGTATAAATTACGATTACGTATTGACACTAATTTTGACCCCAAAAATAATGTTTGTAACTTTTTATATCCACTCAGCAAGATAATCTGAATTAAACAACGCAAATCCGCTACAAAGTTGTGGCCGCATTTTACTATTTTCGCTCCAGCGAGGAAAATATAACTAAATAACGTCTATTTGTGAGTAGGGCTTGTGCAAAACCCGTCTTTTTGAAAATAGCCGGTTTTCGAATAACGGTATTTCCTGAAACTCGGTTAAAATCGGTTTTCGATGTTTAACAAAAAAAAGATTAGTTCAAATAAAAAAGCGATGTTTTTTTCAAACCATGATTATTTAATACCTATTTATGTACACTGTTAAAAAAAACACTTCAATTTACTACAATTTTAATCGCTATTACATATGATTAAATATGCTTTATACAGAAACATATACACATCAACGTAAATGTAATATTTGCAATACATTCATTGATTTATACCAGGCATTGGCAACCTTTCTTTTTTGGTCTGGGGCAAAATTATCATTCTGTCTTCGAGTCAAGGGCCGGACCAAATTATTAAACATATTAAATTAAATAAAACACGTTGCTACTTCTTATATGGTGGTTATTATGAACTAGTAGAGTGGAGCCACTGCATGCACCCGTGTCATCTCCATTATTTAATCCCTACTATTAATTTCTTTCTCTAATACTTCGCCGAGATGAATCAGGGCCGGACAAAATGGCTCGGCCGGTGTTTGCCCATATATGATTTATACTAACTGTAATGACATATTTCTTACCGTTTTATTTGCAATCAAGGCGGTTGCAAATTCAAATATTAAAGTTTTTATTCTTTAAATCTATGTCCGCTTTTAATGTGGAGAATATGGCCTTCTAATGGAAGTCTAATGGAGGTCTAATGGAGGTATAATGGAGGTTTTTGAACATCTCTTTTTTTGAAGAGAGTATGGTAGAAAAGATAGGGAGACAGGATAAGTGTTTAGAAAACCGCTTTCGCAATTAGAATGGTGAAAGGAATCAGAATAGAATGACTAACATCAATACCTACGAATAATGGCGAATCACCCTATAAGTAAATGAGGCGCGCGCTTGGGGCCTCCGGATATTTTTTTTTTTTTAACCATGTCCTCTCCCAATGTGGATCATATGGACTCCTAATGGAGTTTATCTCAACAGAAGTGTTTCTACGAGAACTGCTTGTTACTCAGTTGCTCAATCTCTCTTTTTCCAAAGAGAGTAGGGATAGAAAGATAAGGCTAGTACAGGATTAGTGGTAAGCTAATCGCTCTCGATATACCCCGTTTATAGGATAGGATGGGTAAGAGGGGGGAATTCAAGACATCACATACATCCATGCCTTTGAACAGAAATTCACAAATCGATTGAAAAATCAATTTATAAAACTGTCCGTACCGGGATTTGAACCCGGGCCCTCCCGTAGCCGAAGCCAACAACGTTCACCACTCGACCACACAGGCGGCCTTACTACACTCTGAATCTTAGGGGCCTCAAAAATAGCTTATATGATATAACCCATAAACTTTTTGCTTAAATTTTTATATAGATGTTCACTATTTTACTTTTAATTTTCTGACGTTTCTATGCTATCCGTATAACAAGGTCTCCAAATTTTATTACGCCTAGGGTCACCCATGTGCTTACTCCGCCACTGCCGACGAACAGCTGACGACGCAAATCTGTTTGTACTGGGATTCAACCCCGCAAGATCCGTTACAGTAACCAACCGTCGTTCTCTTAAATAATAATAAAAAACAATATGGCTCTATCATAATACTTGAAACCGTGTTACCAGTGGCGGATTATCCTGTAAACAAATGAGGCGCGCGCTTGCGACCTCGGAATTCTAGGGGCCTCAAAAAAGCTTATATATTACAGCCCATACACTTTTTGTTTAGATATTTACTATTTGATTTTAAATTTTCTGAAGTTTTTATGTCATCCGAAAAACAGGGCCTCCAAATTATATTGCGCCTGGGGCTAGGGTATCCAATTCCGGAGTCTTTTTCCAATCCCGAGATTTCGGGATTGATTTATTTTAAATCCCGGGATCCCGTGATTGAGATTTTCTTACCGAGGAATTTGAAATCTCCGATTTGGTATACTTTTTCCCAGAATCTCACAGAAACTCGTTATTTTTTTTTAGCTCACCGAGGAATTTGAAATCTCTGATTTGGTATACTTTTCCCAGAATCTCACAGAAACTCGTTTTTTTTTTTTTAGCTCGCCGAGTAATTTGAAATCTTGAATTTGCCAATTTCGTCCATCGATCGCGGCCATCTCAATCCCGGGATTTCGGGATCAGAAAATTGAACGGGATCCCGGGATTGGATGCCCTACCTGGGGCCTCATATGTGCTTAATCCTCCACTGCGTGTTACAATGTTTTAAAAAAAACCGTCTTTCAAATGTCGCAAATACAACGGTTTTTGAAAACCGACGTGCCCTATTTGTGAGCTCGAGAATATCAAAAATGAACAACACGTGTAAGCTGATTCAACGCTCGCAAGCATGCCAAGATAATTGAGGGGATAATGTGAACAAACACAGCGTAGGCTATTTTGTAAGTAAGGCAGACCCATTTTAAAGTTTGTAAGCCGGTGAGAGTAAAGTTTGTTACACGAGTTAATGCTTTCCGAAAAGTGTCCAATAAATATTTCTTCGGCTAGAAATTATTGTTTTCCTGTCAACGAAAAGAATTTATAAACTGTAGTAGTTTACTTTGACCAGTTACTAGACGAAAATGCCCCAAATTACTGTGAAGTTTACTGTTCATGGAAGGCTTTATTCATCGTATATAAACTGTTCTTTGCTAATATCCACTACCTTCCAAAGGGTAAAATTCAGGGGTGGGCTGGAGGGAGCTCGCGCGAGCCCCTTGTTAAGATAAGAAAGTCATTCGTCTCAGATAAAATCAGCACCTAACTGCAATTTCTGTAGATGATTAAAGTTTATTATGAATCAAGACCTTGTTGCCATTTTTTTTTCAAAAAATACACTGACTTCGGCTGCATAATAAAAGAGACCCTAGCTGACCGCATGTGTCTCGCGGGCCACGGTTTATGCATCATCTATATCACATGGATTGAAGGCATTATGGATGAGATTTACCGAGCTCCTTGTTAAGTTAATATTGGCAGCCCACCGCTGGTAAAATTATTTTATAATAAACATTCATCAGGGCTGTGGAGTTTTATTTTTTATTTTCCAAAAACTTTAAAAAATGACCCCGATTCCGACTACGACTCTGAATTCTTCTAAAAAAGCGAAAATAATGCGGGGGTGTGAATTCCGCATAGCAGTATTTTATCTTATTGATTTATTAAATATTGTTAAAACATAATAAAGAATCGGTTTCGTTCATCGCGAGTATTTTCAACTGATAAGAAATATAATCAAACAGTGCTATTTATACCGATACTGACCTTTTTCAATAAGATGGATATAAAATACAAAGGAATATTGTGTTTTTATTAATATTATACCTTTCCACCAAGTATTGACAGTGAACACCCTAAAAGTGATTTATTGAATAGTCAAAATGTTTTTGATGGGTTTGGGCTCTATTTTTTAAGCTTAGTAGTTGCACAACCATTCACTATGAAATATATACTTTATACACACTCCACAGTTCTGATATTTATCGAATGATTTACTTTACCTCTGTGAAAGCATTTTTAAATTATATAGTATTTTTAGCTTATGGTGTGCCGCGGAAGTTTGGGAATAGTATTGGTGTGCCGTGGTAGGAAAAAGGTTGCGGAGCGCTGTCACTAGTAAGTAGTAACACAACAAGTAAAATGATAGATCTATCAATACCGATTTATATTTGAGAAAGAGTGCTTATAAAAATAAAATTGACCCCTAAAATATATACAAACATAGGGGCGAGTCCAAAAATGATTTAGGCAACTCACTTACCTATAAGACCCTAATGTCGTATTTCCTTGTGAATATTTCTTTTTATTCCGAATTTTTGAATGTAGATATTGTTTTGTAAAATTCATGTTAATCAAAAGCAGCAAATACACAGTGGCGCTGCTAAAAGTTTTGCTGCCCCCCCATTTTCCTTTTAAGACTGATTTTCAATTTAAGATAGTGGTCGTCGAGAAGTGAAATGACTCAGGTATATTAGTAAAATGGTAAAACGTTTCTATTGCAATTTTAAGTACAATAACGTCTTTACTTAGTTTTTTGGTAGATTACATATTTAGGTAGAAACAGTATTGCAGTGCATATGGAGCTTATTTCACTTGTACAATACTTGACATGTAAACTATTATAACGTATCTAACTATTCAATAACATTCGGCTCATTTCACCTCTCATAGGCTCAATTACCCCCTTCTTTTTAAAGTTTTTATATTCAATTATTATGAAACATACGATTACCCGGTAGGTGCGTTATTTAAATGTGTATTATAATGAAAAATAGGTGAAATTAGTCAATAATTAATAGATTACTTATGGCTTCATCAAATCGAAGGACTCGTCAATTCTGGAGCATTGATACCATTCTAAGCAGTTTTAAAATGTTTCAATTTATCTTGAAAAATATTGTTAAATTAGTAAATAAACCGACCAGGAAAATTCCTGGACATATTTAACGGGAACAAAGACAGGTAATCAGACTTTTTCAAGCACTGTCATCGACGTCGGCTGTTGTATGGAGGCTCTAATAAAACAAAGACATTTCCTCAATGTTCCAAGAAGTCGGTGTGAAATTTATCATAGTCTTACGAATATGGAGGTGGGCGGGCCGCACGATGAGGACGAGCGGCGATGACCCACCGAAAGAGAATATGTATGAATAAATAGCATGGGTGGCTTATGACGGGAAACCCTAGGAAATTTCATATCACGTACGGTATGATTAAGGATATGGTCTAGGCCGGCGGTTCTCAAATCTTTTCGGTTTCCAGCGCACTTAATATTATATTTCAGATTTTATTTTATTTATTAATTATCAAGTAATATGCTATAAATGAAATATATACGGCCGCGGCGCAAAATTTGGGAATCACCGGTCTACACAATGCAATAACGGAGGAATATTTATTTTATTTTTATCAAAATTGTGATCACTTTATATCAATCAATCCCTGCGTACAGTAGAAAAGGACAAATACCGACATTTATTTTGTAATTTATAACATAAGAATTAAAATCAAGTATTTATTGGCTTATTCGTAAACACTGCGATGGTCTGATGATGCTTTTTAAAAAAGACGAAACACATACCCAAATTGTAGCACAACAAGTGTATTAACAAAGTTTTAATTTGATATGCAAAATGAACTTCCACAAGACTACCGCTGAATCTATCGAAGAAGCCTATTCATCGTATTGATTAGTCCAGGCATGGGGAACCTGCGGCCTTTTGGCTTCTCTGGTGCGGTCTTCTGGCCAATTCTGTAAATTTTTGTATATTCGTAAATTCCTGAGATTTTGAATTTGAAAATTCCTGGAAAACCTAAAAACAAAGGTGCCACGCTGCTAACTTGGGAAAATCCGCAAATTTCTGGGCTTTGGTTTAAATTGGCATGAAATTGTTTCCGGCCAAAGATTCCCTAGTCAATGTTTACTGCCTTTTACGGCCTTGTGTTGAATCAGAAGAATGAAGGCGGCCTTTACTGAAGAAAAGGTTCAACACTTCTGGATTAGTGTAATAATGCGGCCATAATAGAAAACAGATGCGATGTACTGAAAAATATTTCGTATTTCGCATAATTTATCAGTGTTCTTTGTAATAATGTGTGGTTTTAACACAATTATCAAGTTCTCAAAAAATAACTTTAAATCGTGGCGTTGTTTTTAGCGTAGTTGTGAAGTTTTTCGCCGCAGTAGTCGACGTGCTACTATATGCCATATTTACCAATAATGACTGTATGTAATTTAAGATTTCGACTGAAGGTGCTTGGTGGAATTTCAATATTAAATTTGAATCGTTCAAACTATGTACATTCTCACAAATTTTGTCATTAACGACCCGGGTTTCGCCTTTCGGCATCTTCAGGCATTCAAGTGCACGGATGAACTTGAACTGACGCTTAGTAAATGAATGTTTCGTGTTTATATAAGATATAAATGCATCACTGAGTCCAAAGCCACTGCTGGCAAAAAGGATAAGCCCATGGGAATGCCAACAGATTTGACTAGTGAGCAGTTTCAAGAATTATATAATTTGTTTGTCGGCAAAGGTTTTATGATTATATGATTTTATGGTTATATAGGGTATAGAAGAGGAGATGTGGGAAAATTTGATATTTCTGTACTTGCTGTATGTACTTGACTGTATGTGCTGAAAGAAAGGGAAACGATCGAAACAATTGAAGACCATTTCAAGGGAGGTAAAACAATTGACTGTTTTTTAACATCTTCATTTAAACTCATCTACATATAACAGAAAACTCTGCCGTTTAGGAATATTGATAATATTGCGAAGAAAAGCATATTTGAAGTGTTTAAAATACTGCAAACTTTCCATACTTGCGACTCAACTCCCTCGGCATTCTTAGACGTAGTAATTCTCGTCTTATTGAACGCTATCAGAGCACAGTAATAAATAATAAACATGCGATAGTAAAAAGCTGCCATCGTATTTTATTATATCTGTGGGCAGTGAACTTAGTGGTACATTCTATGTTACTTGTTTCAGAACTGTAACTGTGCACATAATAAAACACCGATAAAACACACGTAGTACAAATTGGACGAGCCTGTTTCAAACCGGCGTGTACACATTTTTAATGTTTTTACTTTTCACGCGATGGTGTATTTTCACTGTAAATTGTGGACACAACCGAGTTAACAAAGTATGTTTATTGATATATCCAATCGCGGACCATTTCTTTTGATCCCGGGGTTTCGGAATTCTCAATTATTTCGGGATACCGTAATCAATTATACCCTTTAAGACAAGAAATTTGCTGAGCGTAAAATTCAAACGCTGTGTTGGCCAATTCAACAAATGCGCGGCATAATTTGTAATCTAATATATAAAAATGAATGTTTGCTTGTTCGTCTTTTATGCGTTGCCACACCGTTCGTCCAATCGCAATAAAGTTTTTTGCTTGCACTTCCGGAAAAGTAATAGGCATGATAAAATTAACTTATATTATATAATTACAGTAGGTATTAAATATAAAAATAAATGTTTGTATGTCTGTCATACAGTTCATTTTGACAACGTATGCTTGCACTTGCGCGTAGGTTATAGCTTGCCGGGAACCAGCTAGTATTGAATAAAAAATCGTGTTTTTTTTCTGATTTTCATAATGAAAAATATTAGTTTAAAAAAAATAGTATTACTCATTTTTTTTTTACTAAATAAATTAAAATTAAGATAAGTAGATTGAAACAAATAATCAGTCGCTAGTACATATATTTTTTAATTTTCTAATTTTTCACATCGTTCTTTAAAATTTATTCTTATATAATATTCATAATCCATTGAGATCGATTTTATCGCTAAAGCAAAGCTCTTTATACCTTGGCCACAGATAACGATATGTATTTTTGTACATTTTCAAACAATAGTTATTTATAATCGCAATGATTTCTTCCAACAGACAACACAATGAATTTTCCGTACGATACAATGCCGTTGCGACCAATTGATAGTGCGATAAACTGTACGTAAATAATATTCACAAAATAAAACTAACCACTAAAATAGTTTACAGCCGAGAAAATCCATAACTTTATTAAGCTTCTTCTACACCTATGGGGTGCATTCGCAGTGAAAAGTTCTTCTTATTTGAACCATTCGCTAAAAAGTGTTTCGCTATTTATAATTTACAATGAAACCCCACCCCAATCAATGCAATGCAAATATTACGAAAATTTGTCTGGTGTCATTGTAGATCATTGTATGTATAGTCTTCAATCCAGTTTTCGACGTTTCAGTACTCGAGTATTAAACCACTTGAATACCAAGCGGACAACGGTGTCCGGAACATATGCAAGCAAGCACGGATGTCCAATACATTTAAAAAATCAAATACTTGGTATTATAATAGAATATTAGCAATATGTTGATGAATATGTGTAGTTCTATCTATACGGAGTCAATATAGGTTTTTAAAATATCGAATTCGAGTTTAATTTAGGCAAAATTATTTTTCTCAAAAACACGCAGTATTTCTGGGAAATATAATTGACTTATTTACGCGGTATTTAAGCGGTTAACAAAAATGTTATTTTCAATGATAAAAAAACCAATTGGTATGTTACATGAATAAATCATAAAAACTCGGAAAAAGAAAAAGGTGGCACTTTATTAAAAATAGTAAAGAATCATTTTTAAATTGGTAATCGTTATAATTTGTCAAATATTAAATAACTTTATAAATAAAACATTTATATAATTGATCGAATAATATTTTTTTACGCAAAACATATCTTATAACTTATCTGTCACTCGTACTGAGGGACAAAGTGACCTGTGACAAAAAATATTATGTACATAATGTTAAAAAGGTTATCACAATAACTCGATTAAGGGCAGCCATTTGTGTTATTTATTACTTTATAATTAACAAAACAATTGGTTGTACAACCAATGGATTATACTTTTATGTTCAAAATTACTTCAAAAAACTGAAACGAATGAAACATGTCTTACAATAATTGACACATGTGACTGTTGCATCATCGCACTATCGTAGTACTAACTAAGATTTTAGATACGCCCTTCTAACGCTAAAATTTAAAAACGTAGCTAGATTTTAGTATCGTATCAAATATTATATAACTCTTGAGTATCATAATACTTTTTTCATAATACATAAGACTTTTAAACTATTATATTTATTTATTTATTTATTTATTTATTTATTTATTCAATTAACATTGTACAAGGTTGACAAATTATAAATTTAAAACTTTTACAATGGAGAAAAAAAAATAGTATAATTTAATATTAAAAGCAGTAAAAAAAAAAGTGGCAAGGAAGTCAACTGAGTAAGATCCGACGAACTCTACTTTAATACATAAAAAATAGTATTCGTCGGAACTCACCCACGTCTACGTGGAATATGTCGACATCCGAAGCAATATTATTGAACACCGTTAAAGCTATATATACCGACTACTGCAATAAGAATGATTAATGTATTCAGAAAAGTAGCAAACTAATAAAAAATATTTTTATACCGACAGCTAAGAAGTATTAAAATTTAAAAAAAACACTGTCATTAAAATAAGCAATAAAACTTTCGATTAATTCTAAGCGTTTTAATATAAGAAGAATCTAAGAAGTTTTTTGTTTGTCGTAAATATAGTACTAAACAGGTGTTCAACGTCAACAGAAAACAATGAATCATGCTATGCAAAATAAATATCTGTACATGGGAGGTAAACTATACTATATAAATTTTTGTCAAATCAAAAATACAGTGAAATTTGGTTATTTTGCGATCTGCTACAATTAGAATATACGTGCCAAAGAAACGTTCTTCATCGGCACTTTTTGCAGGACACGAAATGTATCGAATGGCAGTACTGCTGAATTGCAAATGTTTTATTTTTGTAGCAAGTAAATTGCCAAAGAGTGTGTGCTTTTAGCCTACTTTAAAATTAATTTAATATGAGATAACAAGAAAATCAAATTAAATAAAATTTTGTATCTATGTATTCCCTAATTTTGTCTATTTTTCAATGATGTGTGCTAGCATGTCATGGGAGGAAGCAAAGCTATTGGCGGTAGACAGGGAAACATGGAGGTGCCGCGTGGCGGCCATATGCTCCACATAGGGAGCGAACATGGCCAAAGAAGAAGAAGAAGAAGCTTATTACGAAAAGAAGTTAAAAAACAACATTCTTCTGTAAAGTTTAAAAATTGTCGCGCACGATTTTACACCTATTACAGGTCGATATTCTCCGCGACGCCCTTTCCATTTATTTTGCAAAAAAACACCTCAAGTATGATCACATCAATGATGGTAACAAAATGTAGACGAAAATCAATGATTTTCTCACGTCAGCCATAAGTAAAAACTGTCATTTTTCACCTAGTGTAGTTTACCTTCCATGTACAGATATAAATATTATTTTTTATTTATTTTTATTAAGTATATATTTCGAAATGATCATACCGTATTTTGTGGTAACGCGATTTTTTACATTTCTTTTAAGGTGTTTACTGTCAATACTTGGTGTAAAGGCTTTATATTAAAAGAATAAAACACTCATTCGTACTGATTCTACTGTTATTTTATATGATCAGGACCGCTTTCACTGACGAGCACTATCAAAAAGATCAGTGGTAACGAACACTTTTTAAATATTTTATACCACAGGCTGTTGAGTCGTGAAAAAAACACGACATGGACTTCGAAATTCACACAGGGCTGTGGAGCCAAAGTCGAAGTCGGAGTCATGGAGTCGGACTAATGTGTATTCAAATCGCTACGGTCGAAAGTTGCGCTACCATGCCTAGAAAAATAATTGTAGTCGTGTTTCAATCTAAAGCCGGAGTCGGAGTTATCTTATTTATTGGCGTCTCTAGAGTCCTGCATTTAATAAATGATGTGGCTACAATTATAAAATTATCTCAAACTTTTACATCTAACACAAACGAGTGTACCTATTTTTTCACATTTACTAAAATACATAACATTTTATACTGAGTCAAAGTCGACCGTTTTCGACAATTCCGCAGCAAATGTAAAAAGCATTTGTATTACGTTCAGTCTCTAATGAAGAAAAACACATATTTTCTCCTGAGTGTTTGAATATATTTTTTGTCATATTCTATTAACAGCAGTTCATTTGGCCAAGTCTAGCTTTCTGAGCCTCTGCCCACGTATCAATTATTTAGTGAATAGCTATCTACGTTGTTGCTAAATATAAAAAATATATTTTACTCCTCTATTTATGCGCCCTCTTATGGTTTGCGCCGTAAGTGGTTGCTTATTTCGCTTATTAGCGCGGGCCCTGCCCTTACCTTACTCGGTACTGGTACGCTCACTCAACTAGTTATTTTGTCTAATTACGCTTTCCAAAGATGAGTATCACGATGTACACTATTCACACAAAAAGCAAATTAAAAATGTAATGAATTATAGCTGTACATAGAAAACGAATTTCCACTGATTTAAGACCGAATCAATCAATATTTGTAAGTGCAATTTTATTATATTATCATTACATCAATATGCGCTCGTATTTTTGCAATCATTTAACCTATCTGCTTCTAACAGCCGTAATATTATCCAAAGCGGTGTGGCTCTGCCTGGATATTCTTTTTGATTTCAAATCAAGTTACAAATGGGGGTAATGCACTTCGATAGCATTGCGCTTATCAAATGCATTTAAAGCCGTCCCAATGGTGTCCACTGTCCAATAATCTTTTGTTGGTTGCAAATGACGCCATCGTTATCGATGCAAAAAACCGTGCTGGAATTTATCTGTCTCGCCTGAGCCAAATATTTACACTTTGCGTTGATATGCCTGATCCTACAATTTATTGAAAACATTGCTTTTAAAGGATATTGAAAGCTCGAAGTTAAAAATCACAACTGTTTTTAAAAATCAAGTAACTCTGCTATTTCTCCAAATATCCACCTAGAAAGACCTACAAAGACTATATTTGTTAAAGTGAATATTTCCGCAGAAAATTGAAAATAAGTAAAATTAATTCACGTCGCCATTAACAGCTCATAAGCATATAATATAATAAATGTATTTATGAATTATATTATATGCACGAGGTCCTTCAATCCCAGGATCCAAAAACGAAAATTCCAGGATTGAGAAAATTAGAGAAAGTTGATCAAGGGCTAAAAAAAAAAGGTTCCAAATTTTGGTTTATTTTAGGAATCCCTTTAAATTTATAGGTTTTTTAAAATGCAAACCATGGAAGAGCTTAAAAGGGTCTCACGGCGCTTAATTTTGGGAAATCCGCACATTCTGGGATTTTAAAATCGACAAAAATTGTTTAGTAAATCCCAGTATTTCAAAATCGCCGAGCAAAAATTTCTCAATCCCGATTATACACGGTTTTATGTTGAATGTTCAATCCCGGGATTGGAAAATTTGTCAATCCTGAAATTCCAGGATCACAAAAAGGGTCCAGAATTGGATGCCCTAATTAATAAAAAAAACACAAAATATTACTTTGTACTTTATTTCCACTTTATTTAAAAACTTCAGGACCGGTTTCGCTCATGGCGAGCATTGTCAACTGAAGATGCCATAATATGCACGATACACTTATTCACCTAGCGTCAGTTCAAGTTCATCCGATACGAGCATTATTAACTGATGAATATAATGCTCGTCACGAGCGGAACCGGCCCTGATAATTAAAAATAATAGTGGAATTAGTAAAAATGCGTATTTTAATACAAACTGCAACAGAAAAATTTCTCTATGAACAAAAAGCTTTATTATATATGTTACATATATTGAATATTTTAAGTTTTCACTCTTTCGAATTTGACAGTTTAAATATCAACTGTCGAGATGAAATTTTATTGAGAGTACTTAGATATTTATAAATGATTAATTTTTTTTCAATATAAAGCCTTTCCGCCAAGTATTGACAGAGAACACATTAAATTGAAAACATGCTTACTTAAAATTAAAATTACTCAAAACACTAGCTTTTGGGCTTAGTTTTTCTTTTGAGCTCTTCAATTGATTTACGAGGAATTGAATTACCTAAAGCTACTAATGTCTTCAAATTGGGCTTCTATAATCTGCAGAGTACAACGTATTATATATGCATGCTTCGTCAGGTGTATACTATCTTTTGTGCTGTGCTGTCGTTTGCATTGATACACTTGGGCGCGTGGGACATTTTTTTCCACAGAAAGCTAACGAAATATAATATTGTGTAATTTTTGTGATCATAATTACACTTCACGAAAAATTCAATGGCTGAATAGACTGGAAAACATGCTGACTAACCTCCGTCTGGATTTTGAGGACAAATGCGGCACGTGTTGAAATTAAGCAATTTTCCTTGCTTGCCAATTTCACTAGAATACCTTTTTCAATTACACAATATAATTATCGATAATTGGGTTGTTTATTTTGACATTTCACTAAGCACAGCGAATCTTGGGAGAACAAAATCTTGAAAGAAAAGTCTATACCTAAATAAAATTATTCAATGGCTGGCTGGAGGGGCCTCAGAGGGGGTCGCGCGAGAGCCTCTTGCTTAATTTTACTAAGGCCGGCAAGCTCCATGTTAATTTAAGAGAAAACAATATTCTAATGCCAGCGATTTCCAACCTGGGAGGCATGAACTAATGCAAAGGGTGGAGCAAACAGTCCAAAATATTTACCTTTTAAAACGGGTCTTTGTTATAATATGAAATAAAGGATGCGGTAGCACGAAGATACTTTTTTTTTGAAAGGGAGGCGTAGTAACATAAAGGTTGGAAACCACTGGTATACGTAGTTATACATTTTTTAGCCATCTATATTGATAAGTTTACGGTAAATTGCATATTACCACTTATTATATTATAAGTGTATTAAGTAACAATCGATTGCTTATTTTAGTATTGCATGGAAATGCATAGGAGTGATAAAAAAACCACTCCTTCCCCAGAACACCGAGAATTGCTTTGAGATTAAGCGAGCCCCTTGTTAACGTACTGGCAACCCCAATTTTTCACTAAATCAATAACTAAACGTACAAAACCATGATTTTTATATTAAAAATATTTAAATGTTCTGAGTATTCTATGTACAGAGTATTCTCTGTACGGAAGGTTTTATGTATGGAAGTTTATATGTGAGGAAAAATCGGTGTATGTAGTATTCTTGTGCGGAAACTTCGTGTTAGAAAGATTCTTTTTCGGAAGAAGTCTTTCACCCTTGTAAGCATACTAGCCATATCATTGAAAACCACTCAGATCGCAGGATTTGAATCAGCTAACTGAATGTCATTCAGTATTTTGTTTGAAATGTAAACGCTAAAGTTAATAAGTTGAGAATTAGTGTTTGGGGTTTTCGTAGATATTAAAAGTAAACCCAAGTGCATTAACCCTCCAGAGACGAGAGCTTTTTTCCGATAAAAAAATATTTTCTAAGCCATATTGAAGTCACGGATAACTTTTATTCCTATCCAAAATTAAAAAAAAAAAAAACGCAAAGTCGTTGTATAGAAACCCCGCATGACTATATGGTCATGCTCATCCTTTTATTACCGTGTAATATTGCGTACGGACAGTAGTAAGGACAAAAGTGACCGTACGGGCTTGCAAACATTCGGGGTTGAAATATAGCTAAACGTGATTTTTTTTTAAATATTTACAATTTGACCTCTTTAGATCAACATAATTTCAAAACAAATATATTAGCAAAATAACTGTAAATAATTTTATGTTTTTATAAAAAAATATCTAACAGTTTAAAAAAGTAAATTAAAAAAGACGGAAATTCAAAAAATCACATGTGCTTTTGGAGACCGTTCCTGTTCCTACGGCTGATGACTTACTGTAGTCCGTACCCTTCTTAACCAAATATGAGCAAAATCAACGATATTCAGGTAGAAAAAGTATGAATAGTGGGATCAATAGACAACGGTGTTTTGTGTGACCATATGGTGACGCTCGTCCTTGGAGGGTTAACCATTTCGATGCCGCACGATCAGCGGTGCACGAGATTTATATCGACTACTAATGCCGTGCGAGCGTCGGTGCACAAACATTTTTCAAGGAAAGACTAAATCATATTCCAACACAATTTAAATGGAATATTTCGTCAATTTTCTACATAAAAATTCTATTTTTTCTGCGTAAATCTTTAAAAAAATACAAATATTCCCAAGCTTGTCGCATAAATCAGTGCTTCCCAAACTGGGGTTCACAGGTTTTTCACAGGGCCGCGAAAATTTTCATTTGTTCAACATTCTTTGTGATAGAATATAAACATGTGAAATAAAAAAAATTGAGGGTCCACAGATTATTTTTTCAGATTTACAGGGCCGTGGCATGAAATAAGTTGGAAAGCACTGGCATATATGACACCAGGGTTGCCCATTCAAAAAAATATATCCATCGTAAAACATGCGGCCTGTGTTATGTTTATGTCATTATATACGTGTGGCATAGAATCGGTTAAATACACTGGACTATGATGGTAATATGTAATCAATATGTAATACAAAAATCAAGTAGAATTTTCTTCGCAACAACAGTTTGATCTTTTTCAATGCCAGCGTAGTAACTGCCTGCTTAATATAGTTTGTTTTGACTTTGCGCATTTTAAAGTGGGTCAAATAAAATTTGAATAAAAAATTACAGACTGCATGTAATTTCATCCAGTCAGTGAGAAATTCGGTACACTTCTTACCTTCTATGAAGTATCGAAATAGAACCCTTTTTGCCAATTTTATCAAATACTAATCATCTCACTTTTTTCAAATACCAGTGAGAATCGGGTCAATATGAAAGTTTCAAATTTAAAACTGTCTGCAAAAATGTACACTTAGCAATAAATTACTGGTTTTTTGTTGTTGAAAAAAGAGTAAAATGACAATGTCACTATTTTAAGTATTATTTTTAACTAAGTATTTTTTTTTCTTTCAATAAAACACATTTAAGTAATATCAACAGTCGTATAAATATAATATTTTTAACATTAATAATTAACTAGCAGTAAGTCCGTGTACGCCAACGGGAGGATATTTTTTGCATTATCAAAAATTTGAAAATTTACTAGTGTGAACAATCAAATGCATACTTACTTATCGAATAAACCAGAAGGCCTTAACTAAACTTAATTAATAAACAAATGAAAAATGTTTTTAGGAATATGTATGTATAGGTGGGATTTGTAAATAAATAAATGAAGACAATATTTTACATTTAAAATCTACCGATTCTAACTAATTTTCAGAAAGAGTCGACAAAGATCACTAACTATTTATTGTTAAAAATTAAAATTACAGTACATGACATAACAGCTGACGCCAATTCACCATGCACTTGAAAAATATAATAAGACAAAATATAAAATAAAAATACACAATACATCAAATTCAACATAAAAAATCAAGAAATACAAAAGAAAAATTTATCAAACAGTTTACAAATACCATCACCAAAAATGTCCACTTCTCTAGGCAATGCGTTGATTAACTATAGAATATTGAAGCTGAAAACGACTATAACCCAAATCTAAAAAAATGAAGTCTTATTTTTATAAGATTTCTATAAAAAAAACTATTCTTTGGGTCGCCACTCCACATTCTTTCTTCCCCTGTCGCAATTCCTAAATCACCTGTATTCTTAGAAAACTTGCAAACTTTATTGTCAAACAAGCTACATACAATTCACCAATGAGTGCACACCGATTGCGGGATAAGAAGAACTGCTCTATCAAAAGTTTGACCCCGTGTCTTATTTATTGTCATCCTATAAGCTAACTTAAGCGGGAACGCCTACAACGATTAAAGGGAACAGTAACATCCAACAACGTATCAAAAGTGGCCCTATGCAAAAAACGGTTAGTACCCTTCCTATAGTGTAAAAAAAAAATCGAGACCGGAATACGAGTCCGCGACGCTTCTTTTAGGGCTTGTCGGTTTTCAAAAACCGTTTTTTTGGCTAAATTTGTAATCGAGTCTATAAACAAAAGGACAGAAAATTTGGATCTTTTATTTGATGGCTTAAAGACCATATGCCCCACATCATTCATTACCCAGCGAAAGGGTATTTTCGATATCAGGAAATTTTGTTACAAAACGATCAGTGGACGCTTTGTGTTTTCTTAAATCATATTTTCTGAAGAGTAACATCAAATAATTTCTTTTCGCGTATTATTATGTATATAAATTAACAACATACAAAAATTAAACCTTTTCTCGCTATTTTAATTGAATTATCATTTTTTTGTAAAACTTCGAAAACAGGATAAAGTCGGTTTTCGCATAAGCCCTAGTTTCTATGCATTTCTATGAATGTTGGTCACAAAAAATAATGTAATATAATTCTTCAAAGAAGAAAAAGTATATTCTTTCGATAAAAATGTTGTGACCGGGATTCGAATAGGGTTGAAAGCTAATAAAAAATTGACATTGATAACATTGTCATCACACAAATTATGTACGAACAATTGCGACCCATTTTCACACTTACTGTATGTATTGTTTGATTATTTATTTCTAAAGATAACATTGATTCTAATAATTCTTAACTTATAAGCTACAAATTTAAGGTTTTGTTTTTTCTTTACACTGTTCTCAGAAATAGGGCTAGATACAAACAATACTCTAGTACCAATTACAATAATGCAACTTGTTTAAATATAATTTAACTGTGCATAGAATAGTAAATCCCACAGGTAATAAATTTAATGATGATGAACTACCTGTCCAATGAAAAATATTGCTTAATAATAATCGTTTTCTGTTAATGCTTTTATCGATTTCCAAGAATCAAAGCAGTTCAATTTTAACTCAGTGAAGTATTTCTACAATAATATATATTTTTTTAATTATGATAGTTTTCGATTGAGTGATTGTTAAACTTTGAAAAGTTTTTTTTTAACCATGTCCGCTCCCAATGTGGAGCATATGGACTCCTAATGGAGTTTATCTCAACAGAAGTGTGTTTCTACGAGAACTGCTTGTTACTCAGTTGCTCAACCTCTCTTTTTCCAAAGAGAGTAGGGATATAAGGATAGGGCTAAGACAGGATTAGTGGTAAGCTAATCGCTCTCGATACGCCCTATTCATAGGATAGGATGGGTGAGAGGGGGGAATTCAAGACATCACATACATCCATGCCTTTGAACAGAAGTTCATAAATCGATTGAAAAATCAATTTATAAAACTGTCCGTGCCGGGATTTGAACCCGGGCCCTCCGTAGCCGAAGCCAACAACGTTGACCACTCGACCACACAGGCGGCGAAAAAGCTTGAAAAGTTATCGATGTTTTAATTATAATTTTTACCATTCTGCTCCACAAATGAAATTTGTGTCTTAATAATGTAGTAAGAATTTGCTCATTGATTGATTTTAATCATTTGATAGATGTATTTAGATTATTATTGTAATAAAATGCTGATTGTAAATTATTCGGCAAAGCTTGAATATTTTTAAAACAATTGAAATGATTTTGTCTCCAATTTAGTACCAGTTATTGATACCATCACAAATTTTGTTTGTTCCTTGACTGAGTTAGTGATCTCTATTTATTTAAATTGTTTGAAAATATATGTCAGTAATTTTGAATAATCCATGCGCATTGTATGCGCCATGAAAAAAAACACGAAATAAGACTTGGTACATGTGTACACATTGTAATATGGAAATCGATAGCAAGAAACACTGACAATAATATCATACACTATTCGCTATTGGATAGTTATAATATTTCAAACAAATCTATATATATAAAACAAAGTCGGGTTGGTTACACCACGTATATCTCGAGAATGGCAGTACGGATTGTAATGATCTTTGATTTATTAAATTCGTATCCGCCTAGAATAGCAGAATAAGCATTACAACATCGGAAAAATAACACGGCAACGAAATTATGAAGAAAATTAATATTGTCATACAGTTTTCAAATGACGAACAGCTTGAAATAATGAAAATGTCGTCGTATGCAGATTTTATCCGCTAGATGGCAAGTTGTTTCCAAAATTCATTTCTTTCTGCTTATTTTGCCTACGATTGACTTTTAAATAATTTTAAATTTAGAGTATGGATTAGAACAAAAAAAAATCGATGATATGAAATGAAAACAAAAGAAAATCGGATAATATTGAAATAAGGTTATGTTTATAATTAGGTATGATATTTTTTTGACAAAAATATTACGCTGTTTTACTCTAAGATGCCACGTTATTACACTTGGAAAGCTACATCGAAGAAATTTTAACGTCTAAATCAAGGCAAAGGACGGCTTCATCAACAAAATGTTCCCAAACGTCTTATCACAAACATCACAATTGGTTGAGTGAACGAGCAATTCTTGCGGCGAAGAACAAAGATGTGGATCACTTAAACTTCACAATTCAAAATCAAATCGTTTTTCCACTACATTCCTTCAAATCTATCGACCGTGTAACAAACGAAGACGAAGCAACCAACTATCCAACTGAATTTTTAAACTCATTGGATCTGCCTGGCTTGCCACCGCACAATTTACAACTAAAGGTTGGCTCGGTAGTCATCATGTTTCCAGTTATCAAGTTAACACAACATGTATTGATTCTGAGGCGGTACGAAGTTCGTTGGGTCAGCTAGTTACTAATAAAATATTTGATTTTGGTACTGATGTAACTTGTATGAAAAACTAATTAAACGAATGTTTTTTATTCATGAACAGTGTCACTATGTCAAAACTCTTGCAAACTTATTAATATCGCATTGACAGTAATTATTATTGTAATCTAGCATCTGTCATACGTACATATACAATGGAAATATTTTATTTTATTTAATAAATGGCAATTTTTTTTTTCTTATTGCCTTCCAAAATGTACAAAGATTCTCACGGGAAAGAAATTCGAAAACTATCATACTTTTGCATTGAATGAATAAAATTTACTTTATAGTGACATGTTTCAAGTTCACTTTTAGGTTGTTTTCACTGTCAATAATCGATGAGAATTCATTATATTAAAAAAAAACAATTTTTCTTTGTACTACTTTCACTTTTTTTTAGCAAGACCAGGACTGGTTTCGGTCATGGGAAGCAGTTGAATTAGTTGTAAAAGTAGAATTAGTAGAAAGAAATATTGTCTTTTTTAATGTCTCAAATTGTTTTATTCAAATATCTCGAGAACCGAGACTGGCAAAAAGTGCCAATTTCCAAGCTTATTTCATTCAAATAAGCACTTTAAATAGATGCTTGATTGCAGTTATATTAACTACATTTGTAGATCTAAAGACACTGATTCCATTTCCAGGATTTTTTTCAACTGTATGAACACCAAAATGCAAAATATTGAATTTTGAAAATTTCAATTGGCTCGTGAGTTGACCATGCCTGCCCAAGGTGCTACTGATTGGTCGTAGCTCATAGCAGTCGTAGTGCAATCGCTGAGCGTCAAAAATATGTTATTATTTATAATTATTGCCGTGCAGTAGAATAAAAAGTGCTTCTCACACTTTCCTTCATCGAGCATATTGATTATAATGCAGAAACACGTTAGTGTGGGAAAATGGATGACCTCGAATGCACTTTTATACTTTCCATTCGCTCTGGCCTTGGCATATTTTTCGAATATTACTGCACACCTTCAACCAACGACCTGCCGAGTCAACAAAGGGTTACAGCTTTTAGCAATCAGCTGCGCTACCCTGGTTAGCAAACATAGAGTAGTGGAAAATGCCACGTTTGGAGTATGCATGAACATACAGTGGAAAGCTTCGGAAAAACTCGACGACATAAAATTATACACCAATCTCAACAAAAATGTTTTGCTCACCGATTAAATAAGGTCATCGCATATTAATTTATTTTAGTTTTACATGTTTTTATGTATAGTTGATATTTATGTAAGCTTTACGCTTTCATCGAAAATATATTTAAACTGAAATTAAACTAAATATATCTGTATGCGAAAGAACAATAACATTAAGTCGTAAATCGGTACTTTTCCGGACAACTGAAACATTTGTATTCACATAAACTAATATGTAAAATGCGATGTTTCGCAGTGAAATTTAATAATTCAACAACGCTGATTTGTCTGGTCTTTTAACCCTTTTAAGCATATTTGTAATATAGTGTTGTTATGGCATATTCAATTATTTTGTCATTTTTTAAGACAAAACGCTCTTTTCATTTTGCACATATCGATACTAAATAGTTAAAAAGAGATACACAATACATCTACCCAACTATTCTAACTTTTATTGAAAAATACAGTTTTACCGTTTACATATGGGATTATTTAATAGTCTTGAAATCAAATTAGTTTAAATTAAAATGATTATGTATAATTGTTACAATAGATTCTTGTAATGATTCAAGTAATAGATGTATAAGCATATAAATCAAAACAAGTGCAGAACTAAGATACATTGGTATTTTTTACAATGGAGTTCTACTAAATAAATGCCAATTCAATCAATTAATAGATCTATTTTCCTTAGGCGTATGAAAAAATCTCCAAATATATTTAGCTGGTTTTTTCTGTAAAATGAATACTTAGCTCCATTTATTGAAGTCGATCGAATAATACCTACATAAAAAAAAATACTAGATACAAAAGTTATGTATTTTTTATATACAATCAACAATTTTACGTTCCACAAAAAACCATGCAAAAAAAGTGATAGATTTCCTGAATTTAAAACAAACCGTGTTATTAAAAAATGGTCAGCATTGTAATATAGAAGATTGTATAAAAAGGGTTACAATGAAAACCCAAAAAAAATCTTCAAAATGTTCTAAATACATGTCTTGACACGTTTTATATTATATGTTAGAATCTGATGAAGATTTTTGTTTTTTATTATAAGAAATCTGTTATTTGTTTATTTTTTGTATTTGGGATTCGTGCTAGAACAAATAATTCAGTATTTGTTATTTTGAGTAGACCGTGTTATCAATTAATCGTGTAAAAAATAGTTGAGTGTATTTCTAAAATACTTAAGAGAAATCGGTACGTAAATGAGGAGAGCAAACATTCAAAAAGTGTTTAGTCACAAATTTTGAAAAATGGCGTTTTGTATCAATTCTGATAGCCCATAATAAAACCTATGAATGGATATCAAAATTAGTGTTCAAAAAGGTTTTTTTTCATATTAAAATGAAATCATAAAGTTGACACATTCATACAAACGGTCACTTTTGCAACACTTATATCATCATTTTCCAAGCTTTGTATTTGTGTGACAAAACACTTTTTGAATGTTTGCTCCTCAAATGTGAGCTCGTTGTTTCAACGACTTGAAATATGATAATATAGTGAAAATAATGAATATAATTAAAAGTACCACCAAAAGTATTAGAAGTATTAAATATTAATATTGCAATTTGAATACATATCAGCGGTGGGGCCATTTCTCGAAATAAATAAAAATATAAGTAACAAAAAAAGCATTTCGTAATGCAAACCTGTGAGAAATTTTAAGCATGTATCAAATTAAGAAAACTCGAGTTTGTTACCCTTAGTCAAATTTTGCAACTGTGCAACGGATTAAAAAATAATTACATAATTCAGCTGTTTTACATTTATTTATTCAGATATCAATGTTATGAAATCGATTCAAAATATTGAAAAATTATTACATTATATAATAAATGATTTTATTCTCTATTCTAAATTAGTATCTCATAAAATAGACGCAGAAATTTTAAAAAAATAATGCTATAAAACGTAAAAATTGAAAATCAAAATGTAAGCATTAATTAAAATGTTTGTCGGGTCGTATGGCGCAGCGGTTAGCGTTGTTAGCTTTCGTGCTGAATGGGTTCGAGACCCAGTACGAACAGCATTTTTTCGATCGATTCATCGATTTATTTTCGAAGGCATGGGTGTTTGTGATGTCCCTTTCACTCTTCCGATCCTTTATTAACTGGGCGTAGCAAGAGCGATTAGTTAACCACCAGTCCTGTCCTAGCCATCTCTTTATATCCCTACTACTCTTTTTGGAAAAAGAGAGGTTGAGCGACTGAGTAAAAAACAGTTGTAGTAGAAAAAGGTTCTGTTGAGATACCTCTATTAGGAGGCCATATGATCCACATTGGGAGCGGACATGAATAAGAGAATTACACAGTTCTCTAGAGATAGCTTTATATATGATTCGATATTATGTTCATTCATTTCATAAAACTGTCGATTATTACGTATTATAATATAATATTATGTAAGAGAGATAAGATCATCATTTTTTTTAGTTTTTATTATATAAAACAACTATGCTCTTGTATATAAATATACTTGTTCACATTTGCATTTCAAAATACATTACTAATCAATGACTTTGTATCGTTACACAATGTGGTGATTTATTAATACATAACGATATTATATCTTTCAAACCTGACTTATTACGCATGATAATTCCATTAAACTTGATTTCGTAGATTTAAAACAAGCTTTCAACTAGTTGGAACTCGAATCATGTCTTTAACCTTTTCACCGCGTATGACATCTATGCATGTCCTAGCGAACATGCCCTCAGCGCGTGTGACACGTATAGATGTCATGGAAATATCAAATCCTATATAAGAGCTATCTATTGTGTTAAAATTGTACCTATAACATGGTTAAAAATATTACTAAATGTATATTTTACCAAATTCAATAGATGGCATTAGTCAAAAAAGATTCAATATGGGCTAAAATAATTTATTTCTGGAACACGCCGTGAGCATACGCCACCAATGCAAGATTTTGGAAAGTGTAAATAAGCGATCGAGTGCGGGTGAAATTGAAATTGTTCCGATACTTTAATAGTATAAGCATGGTATGGTGGTGGCGCAGTGTTATCGGTCGCGCGTGGCGGTATTTTGCAATATGGCGACGTCACGCCGCAATTGTATGAAGAATGATTATTGTTGAATTAAACCGAAAATACAAGAAATATATTGTATTTTATTATTGAATCAGTTACTTTGGGTGGCAATAAACATATTTGATTATATAAAAAAATATTACAACCTATATTTACAGTCGAAAACAAGATAACAAAATCCGCAAAAAAGCAGCCGCGTACAGGGCATGTTCGCTAAATTTGGTGACGCGGGCAAAGGGTTAATTATGCAAATAAACTTGTATTAACACATTCCTTTGTTCATTCAACGTTTTATGCGCAATAATTTACTTACAATAATTGATTGTAAATTTGTTTTAAAACGCGATTGCCTTAGGTCATTACAATACTTATAAAAATACACAGAGTAATAAAACGTGTATTGACTTGTCTAAGTGTATAAATGACATTAAAACAATAGTTATTATTGTAAGCAGTAAAAATAATACTGTATTTTAAAAGTATTGATCTACATATAAAAAAACATTCGATGGAGTGGCACTAAATAAGGTCAGATTGAAAAAAACACAAGTAGTCAGATTTCAATTGCACTGGGAAAATGTACCAATCGAGGCTTCAAGCCCCGGGGTCCTGAAATCTATGTATTGTACTAATTGTATGAAAAAGTGAATTTAAAATGGACAACATATTCTCGTTTTCTATGATCTACTTGTATGATCTTAAGCCTAGCGATCAGGTGGGGCTGGGTTCAGGTCCCACCACGCTCAAAATAAAAATCATATATTTTTTAAAAATCCAAATTGATATCTCATATAATATGAAAAATTAATAATAACTGTCGCTTTGGCTGTTAAGAGTAATGCCTGCTATTTTTTTTAAATATAACTAGCCGGTCCCCGGCAAGCGTTGCAATGCCACTCAAAGAAAGAAAATGTTTGTGTTTTAATTGTGTTTATTGAGGTGCACGTTTTCTTTTTGTCTGTTTGACGTTTGCTGCCGATTGTGTATGGTACGACACACGCGCCTTCTACTGTAAGTTAATTGTACTATAATCTTCGCGCAAGTGCGAGCATTCGTTGTCAAAATTAACTGTATGGCAGATATACAATCATTGATTTTTATATATCAGACCTACTGTAAGTTAATTTTACTATGCCAATAACCTTCCCGGAAGTGCAAGCAAAAAGTTTGTCAAAGTTTTATTGCAATCGGATGAGCGGTGTGGCAACGCATGAAATACGAACAAACAAACATTCATTTTTATATATTAGATTATAATATGATATATGAGGAGCAAACATTCAAAAAGTGTTTTGTCACACAAATACAAAGCTTGGAAAATGATGATTTAAGTGTTGCAAAAGTGACGGTTTGTATGAATGTGTCAACTTTATGATTTCGTTTTAATATGAAAAAAAACCTTTTTGAACACTAATTTTGATTTCCATTCATAGGTTTTATTATGGGCTATCAGAATTGATATAAAACGCCATTTTTCAAAATTTGTGACTAAACACTTTTTGAATGTTTGCTCCTCATATCAAAAACGAAAACATGAAGTTACGATACATGGACAATCCCGAAATCGAAAAAATATAAATCCCGAAATTCCAACATCAGAAAAGGGTTTTGGGATTGGATGTTTTAGTGCCAATGAGGGTCAAAAGAAAACTTGACTTTAAACTTGCTGTAAACAAACGCGTTAAAACGGTACGCAAGACATTGTTTCAGGATTTTTACACATTAACATATTACATGTCTCGTTGATGACCTGAAATACAAATTTTGATTGCATTGTGTACGTTTTTTAAGCCCAGAGATTGTTCACGCCATCTGATTATCAACTAACAATGAAATTGAAGGCTAAGCTCATTGATTTACACTTTACAAGTCAATTAACCGATATAATATTTTACCTAAAACAATAACGAATAACTTGGGACCGTGAAGCCAAAGTCTCAATTTTTTTGAGATACTTCTTAATTTTTGGTAGCTTAGTTTATACTATGTTAGTTGAATTCACACCATCGAGATAAAAACACACATACTTATTCTATATCATCAGCATACTGCCAGAAAACGTTAAGAAAACAAACCTTGTTGTGAGATAATCGATTTTTTCGAATATCATGAACGAAAATGTAGCGCGGACGTAGAAAATAAAACAAATGAATAATCAACAATCAATAGGTAACAGTTCAAAATTCTTTAGTCGATTAATCGTCTCTTGGTAGCTGTAGAAATAAGAAATTCAGATAAAAGGCGTTAAGTTATTAATAGGTTTCTGTCAGTGATAACTTGCCAATGAAATTTGCTGTCAGTTTAATAAATATCGAAATAAATAAGTTGAGAACATGTTTTGTTTTTTTTTTTTCATACGATATAGTATGTTTAAGTCAATTGATATTTGAATGAAGGTTTTTGACAGTTATACATATATATGTTCAGCAAAAAGTGTCAAGTAATTTTGAAGTATCTGTCAGAGATAACTAACTGCCGATGAAATTAACTAAGTTCGTATACTAAATATCTAAATAAATAATTTTAATACAAGTGTTGTTTTTTTTATACGATATAGTATGTTTAAATCAATTAATATTTCAATTAAGATTTTTTGGCAGTTAGAAAATTAGAAATATGTTCAGCTAAAAAGTGTTAAGTTATTTATAGGTTTCTGTCAGTGATAACTGCTAATAAAAAAATAATTAGTCCGTACACTAAATATCGAAATATATAAATTATATACGTGTATTGTTTTTTTTTAATACGATAAAGTGTGTTTAAATCAATTGATCTTTGAATTGAAACGTTGAGACTATTTCAAATAAATATATGTATTGTGACTGGATAAGGGATAAAATAAATACAGCTAGTCTATTTTAAATTATTTAAATTAAATTCTGGTTTAGTAAGTTAAAACTCTGAAAAATACTACGTCAATTTCAACTGAATTACGCACCCAAAATAATATACGGCGAAATACGTGCAAACTTATCAATAAATTGTTATTGTAGATATTGATACTAATGACACCGATGGGTACGAAATATTTTGATTAAACCCAATACTATGGATACATCAGTAAAAAACAAAAATACAATATTTCAGAGGCAGTTTATTTTCATAATCGTTAATAGTCGAAAAATTCTGTGAAAAGTGATACTGCAAAATGACGATTGGTTTGAAATAAATGTACAGTTATCATTCCATAAACACCCACAGATTTTTCAGAATCGTACTTATTCATCGCTGCGGTACAAATTTTAAATGTGAATAATGAACAGGGGCATATTTTACTGAGAAAATTCGTCGAGAAATATTTTCAAGTGGACACTGGCGGCGAAGCAAGAAAAAATAGCCCCGAGACTTTTGTCTAGTCGTGATTCGTAACTCCCACGTGAATTTTTGTAAACTCTCTTTATAGAATATTTTATTCGTAATAAGCAAAGTTTTGCTCATGATAACAAATTTATGGAGCTTTAAGTTCCAGGACGCGTCAGCGTCAAAGTTATTCGAATCTCCTTCATCGCTAATGTTTCGGAAAACTGTATTCCCCTAACATCGAGCGTGATCGCTACAGAGGTAATAAATCCTTAACGAAGCCAGTTTACTGTGACTCACATATGCATTAATTTGCAAATTACATTCTATATGCTTCCCCTCATAAATGTACACACACATGTGCACACACAGTACTCAAAAAAGACAACCAAAGAGAGTAATTTTCATGATGCTAAGTTCGTTCTTAAATAGTCCTATGTCCATGGCACAGTGGTCAACTTCGTTGTGTTCCATGTCGGACTTCACGGGTTCAAATCTCAGAACGAACAGTATATTTCAATCGA
This sequence comes from Himalopsyche tibetana, assembly GCA_030503985.1. NCBI lineage: Eukaryota > Metazoa > Arthropoda > Insecta > Trichoptera > Rhyacophilidae > Himalopsyche > Himalopsyche tibetana. The sequence goes on along the minus strand of JAPJYX010000011.1, from coordinate 3,470,295 downwards.
TATTATCGTTTTCTGTTCGAAAGTATGGGTCAGCGGTGGGCTGCCAATACGATAATAAGGGGGTCGCTTAATCTTAAATCAATTCTCGGTGTTCTGGGGGAAGGAGTAAATTTTTTAATCACTCCTACGCAATTATTTGCCAGACTTAAATAAACATTCGATTGTTACTTAATACAATTTTTAAAAAATGTTACCATTCTTCTACTTGGCTCACTTCATTTCTAAATGGCTCAATTGATCAATTGATTTCTGTTTAAAGGTAAGGATCTTAAATAACCTCTCTACCATCCGATCCCTAAAACAGCACGTGACCGATAAACTAACCACTAGCCCAGTCCAAGTTATCTCCTTTTATCCTTACTCTTTTTTAAGCACAGAGGTTGAGCAACTGAGGAAACAAGCTGTTCTCGTAGAAAGACTTTTGGTGAGATAAACATAAATGCACCACATTAAAAGTGGGCAAGGTTAAAAACGTATTTTCTTAGCCTTATTGTTTTACATTTTCTGTCTGTGTAGGTAAAAGGTTAAAAAACTGAAAAAGTTATCGTAAAAGAAGCTTTTTCTACGGTACTCCAATAGATATTTTTATACGCTTGACATTAGAAGTAAGCGTGGCTGAAAAATAAAATATATAAATAAATACCTATTTCGTTTTATACGCTGTGTTAACACGTTAAGTCCCGAACCAAAGGAAGGAACCGTGTATTCACGTGACGTCCTAGACCTAGTACTGAGATTCCAACCCGTGTTATAAGCCAACGACGTTGACGGATTATTTACCAACATTTCAATAAATTTGTAATATCCGTTATAACAGACACTCACATCTTTCTGAAACAGTTATTCGATTATTATTGTCATCAAACCAGAGTTTACCATAACGCATTTGACGCGTCCAATTATCCTTCTAAAGACCACACGTTGGTATACTCCAACTCGGAGTGCACCTCGAATAGTCATTTCAGGTAAACCGTAAACCAAAATGTCAGAAAAAAGTATTTTGACACTAATAGCAGTAATACAAAACAAATAAGCTTTATAGAACTTGCATGGTGTGTGCCAAGCAAAATAAGAAGTAAGACTCAATACATGTGCCAACAATATAATATGGATCTCCATGAGAGAATAAAGCTATAGTTTTATAGTCTTTTATCATTTACAGAAAAAAGAGCTCTTGCTCTATTTCTCTTTCTTCTGTTATATTTTGATATTGTTTTTCTTTTCTTTCCCATTTTCTCCCTTCTTCGGTGCCTGTTTCATTTTTATTATTAGTGGTCAGTGTCTTTTTCATTTTTCGGGATTTGACGTCGTTAATCAGGCAGGCGAGATAGGGAGTCGTGGAAGTAAGAAAGGCTTAGGGAGGATTGAGCAAAAGGACCCGATACTACAAACCTAACACGACACTACACAGATACTTCAACATCGATGTCATCCTTGATCAAATCGTGAAGCTGTCAAACACATTTTACAGCGATACAATTGATCATCCTAACCCAACGATAAAAGAATTACTTGAAGATTACATAGACTATCCCCATACTTATAACGTGAGACAATGGAGAGTCCTTTTTCTCTTAGGAATCAGAATATATTTCACAGTTATAGCACTGTTAAGAAGTTTTTAGAAAAAAATAGAGTTCTTCAAAAATAAACTGGGATAGTTTCATCTGATTTCGGCTGGAGCCGAAAGAGTTAGCACCAATACGCATAAAGAATTGACAGGAAATGTTTCTTTTTTACTAAAATACCGTTTGCACAACCTTCTTGAGTCACCTCAAAGGTGTGCAGTCTGAAAAGATCTGTAAAATACGATTCTGAGAAGCTTACTGCAGTGGGTGTAAGGATTCTCAATTTACAATTGAATTTTCCCCGCGGCAACGTTACATAGAGCGTTGATCCTTGGTTCGGCAGACGAGACTAAGAGAGAACAATGACCCGCAAAAGGTACTCGCCTATAGTACGAAATACTAATAACGGAATAATTAATAATCAAAGAAGTTTCTACAGCGAGCGAAATCACATTTCGTCAACTTTGACATTTGTCTAGCAGACGAATTACAAACAGTTATAATTGAGAAAGGGTTTTCCAAAGTGAACGTCTTCCACTACTTGACGCAAATGAGTTATAAATGGTAAGATTTTTTTTGTCTACCTAGTATTTTCTGTATACAAATCATGCAATTCAGTAGAAAAATCAATTTCAAAATTGGTTAAGAAAAACACAATATTCCTTTGTACTCATTTCCACTTTTATTTACCAATATCAGTACAGGTTTCACCCATGGCGAGAGTTATCAATTATGAAAGCTCGCCATACAATGAAACCAGTCGTGATCTTGGTAAATATAAGTGGAAATAAGTATGTACAAAAGAATATTGTGTTTTTCTTAATATACATAATGCCTTTCCACCAAGTGAAAACTTTCCATCAGACAGTGAACACCCTAAAATAGTACGAAATTGGTGATAGTAACAACAACAAAAAAAATACAAATCAACCATTGGGAAAAGTGCATTTATGAAGACGTTCTGTCAATCAAACAGTAAATTCAGTTAAAAATAGCTTATTGGTTTAAAAACACTACAAAGTTATTTTATTACTAGTAATGACTATACTAGAACTATCTGGTTATATATATATTATGATTAAATACGTGACATTTCTTGATCGAATGCAAAACGGCAGTAAAACAAATGAAATCTTTCATTTTTTGCGTGATTGTCTATCGACTTGCGTAAACGGTAAGGAAAATCAATTATTCATAATTTTCTATATTAATACGTGTAAAAAATAGCACTGCTATTCAATATTTTATGTCTATAATTTACTATAAATGATTGAATTAATAGCTGATCGATTTAATGTTTTAGTTATACTCGTCAAACGGTTAAGTACAATTAAAAACATATATTGTTGAAAATTGTAAGTATTTTTTTGTCACCGAAGTCAATAGAAGCATATTTTGGAATAGCAATTTTCTTCAAGGCTTAGAATTACCGTAAAAGTAAAGATACAGCCTACGGCATACTGCAACATTAGCTGTGAATTAAATTTACTATTTAATTTATTATATTAATTTGCCTTGCGACATCTCCACGAATCGAAATAATAATTTAAAAAATGCTTATTGTACGTAAGTTTTTATTTAAATGTTACTTCAATACGATTAATATCCTAGAAATCCAGATTTGAATCGCCTATATTTCTCTAATGGATGTTAGTATGTATTATACAATATTTCAGGACAATTGAAACCTTTAAGATGGCTTTATGTGTGTGTTTTTAGGGATACCTATTAACGCATCCAATTAACCGTCTAAAACAAACAAACCGGTTTTCGGTTTTTTTTCTATTAAATAAACCGGTTAACCGGCCATACAAACCATACAAACCAATATTCAAAAACATAAAAATATAAAGCATTTCGATTACTTACACAAAAGTGTAAAATAAATTATTATTTTTTTTTCAAATCCCCTTTTAATGTGAAGCATATGGATTTCTAATGAAGTTTATCCAAACAAAAGATTTTTCTTTCGAGAACTGCTAGTTACTCAGTTGCTCAATCTCTTTTTTTCGACGAGAGTAGTTATAAAGGAATAGGGTTAGAAAGGAACCAAAAGTTAACAAATCGCTTTTTCTAGGCCCCGCTATTTCATGATTGCAATGGAAGGAGGGAATATTTAAGTTACAAAAACATATTCTTTCCAATGCAAAAATGTTGTGTGTACTGGCACTTGAACTGCGAAATCCGACACGGAATTCAACGACGCTGACCACTGCTCCACGGAACCGACATATAAATAGTTGTATACAAATCCATTGAACTAAAGGCGAAAAGAGGTTTTTAATAAGCCGCGGTTAACCGGTTTTTGGTTCTTCTTAAAACAGGCAATACACCGACTAACCGTTTTCGGTTATAACCGTGTTGCAAGCCCTAATCATAGTACCTAGCTACCATTTATAATTAAAGACTTATCCGCATAAAGCATACGTAAATAACTGAGAGCTGATCCGTCAAACGTTTCAATATAATTAATTCATTTTGATGTTTATACATATATTTATTAGCTTGCCAAAAATAATTGCAATCTTTGTAACGAACAAATCCTTTGCTTCTAATTAATATATTTAATTATTTCCTTCTTTCGTGACAGTCATTGAATATTATTATATTACAATGACGCACTTTTGTTGTAACATTTTTTGCGATAAAACACCAAGGTGTCGTTGATTACGGTGTTATTCGAGAGGAGAACGCGAATACGGTGTGCCATGTTATGAAATGTATTAAACCGTTGTATTATAATTAAGGTATCCAATGCCGGAACCTTTTTGTAATCCCGGGATTGACAATTATTCATCACAAAAAGAGTCCGATTTAGAATTGGGATTCGGGATTGAAAACAATTTTGAAATCCTGTTTTTTTTAACAATGTCTTGTCAATCAAACCCAGAAAATTTCCCAATATTTTATCTCTTATTTTCAAATCAAAAATCGCAGGAATTTACGGATTTACCCAAATCAAAAGCGCGACACCTTTTTTAAGCTCTTCCAGGCTTAATTTTCTGTAATTTTCTCAATCCCGAGATCCCGGGATTAGAACTGTCACAACCCCAGGATTGGATACCCTAGTTATAATATTGGACACAGTAATATATTGAAATGAGTGGGAGCCTCGTCAGCAGATAAAGTATTTTCAATCCCGAGTACATACACTCAAATTTTTACACGGTACATACGTTCCACAAAAAAACGTGTAAAAAATAATACTTTCGATGGATTCGGTGGTAACTTTTGACGATGGTGTTAAACCGAAATAGCTGTCAACTATTTTGAATATTATAAAAGTTAATGCAAATTCATCAGATATATTTTGATTCATAGAAATTTGCAAATTCAATCATGCGATCCTAAGATTTTAAAATATGGATATATGAATAAACACTACTAATTAATTTTAAAAAAAGAGGCATGTAACGTTGTATCCATAAGCCACGGTTGCCACGAGTTTGAACACTCATATGGACAATCAAATTAATTTTTCATCGGCTTATGGTTTCGGGTTCAAAAATATTTGTGATGCTTACATTCTCCTCCCACCTGTCTGCTACTATTAACGTGGCGTAGTGAGAGCAATTACCTAACAATTAGACCTTTTCTACTCTATTCATATATACTTAACCTTACTCTCTCCGAAAAAAAATTCAACGGCTTAATAATGAGCAGTTCTTGTAATACAAAAGCTCCTTTTTTATGTTTTTATATAAATTTTAAAGGAAAAATAAATTTGATAACTGCAAAAAATATTATATATCATTTTAATATTATCGTTTTTTTACAGATATGAAAAAGCAATAAATAATACAAAAACTTCATGAAGTTTTTCATTGATTCAAACACGCGTAATAGGGAATGACCAAATATTTCTTCGGGATCGATAGGTTGGGAATCTCTGTGTACTAGTTTTGGTGAGATTATCCATTAGACCAGTGCTACCCAACCTTTTTCATACCACGAACCCCTAAATCTGAAAACAGTAATCTGCGGACCCCCGTTTTTTTTATTTCACATTTTACCACAAAGAATGTTGAAAGAATGGAAATTTTCGCGGACATACTTACCATTTAGAGTGGGAATGGTTGAAAAAAATAAACATTTTTTTGATTTCAACACCAATCATTTTTAATGTATGTAATGTTTTTTTTTATCGGGGTCATGTTTTTAATATACACGCACTTTACACGGAGAGATTACAAAATAACAATTATATGTATGCATTGTTTTTATTTTAAAATATTTGGAACTTCAAAACGTGTTAAAAGTGAACCAAAAAAAAAACACGTTGTCAACCGGACATGCTGTGTTCACAAAACTTAATAAATCACCAAAAGACTATTAAATGCAAATCGGCATGTATTAATTTACACCTTCCAAATGGAAAACTACGCCGTTTGTAATTAAATATAAATAGATTGCTTGTTATTTTTGTACTCACAGAAAGTCCAAATATTATTTGAATTAATTGATGACAACAATGAAATATATTATTATGAAATGTCGTGTGATGACTATTTGAAAGCATAATTTGATATACATACAGCTCTAACAATGTCCCACGTCATTGCGTACGTGAAAATTGCGAAAGCGATGCAAGTGTATACATCCTTTCTATAAACTAATATATTTAATGCAAGGATTTTTTTTGGGAGACCTTTTTGAATGTTTGTCTACACAAGGGGTGGAGAACCTTTTCATTTCAAAAGGCCACATTCATTTGTCTGATTCAACATAAGGCAAAGAAATCGGTGACACCCCCCTTTTTTTCGACTGTCAACGTATGATGGGTTGTTTACGCTCTTTTTCAAAACGCTTGCGTATAATTTTTTGATAAAAGTGTAAATTTTGATAGAGTGGCCAAGAGGCCGCAGGTTCCCCTCTACTGGTCTACACCAAGGATGCCCAACTGAAATCACTTGGTGGGGCAAATATAATAATGCATGTATCTGATGGGCCACACATACATATTTTAAACGGTAATAATAATATGATATTCTTTTATATTAATAATAAACAAACACCTTACCTTTTCAAATCTAAGAGAAGTGTTTGTTTCTCAGTCATTCAACCTCTCTTTTCCGAAGAAAGTAGTGGGGATAGAAGGAAAAGGCTAGGGAAGGGCTAGTGGTTCAATAATCGTTCTCGTTACGCCCAGTTATTAAAGGATCAGAAGGGTGGGAGAGAATTTGTAGACATCACAAACACGCATGCCTTCGAACAGAAATCTATAAATCGATTGAAGAAATGCTGGTCGTTCTGGGAATCGAATCTGAATACTTCGTAATCAACAAAATCATCATCTACCGGGATGCCGACCAATTTAGAGATCCTGTACTTGTTGGAATTTCTTGATTCATTATGAAATGTAAAAAAATAACTTTAAAATCTAAATGCTTCCAGATTTACTAGCAGGGCTGTGGAATTAGGTAAAAAAGAGACGACCCCGACTCCGGCTTTAAATAAAAAAGAATTCACATGCTACTATAGTGAAAATATTTAACAATTTTAATCCGTACACAGTTTTAATATGTCTAGTTTTTGGCTTTTTAGCGGAACACCATTAAGAAAGCACTGAAATAGACTGACACATCACGCGAGAATGTAAAGGACAAAAACAGCAATGTATTCAACCAAAACTATCTTTTTGGCAGCCATGAAAGAAAGCAATTATTATGACTTTTGTATCCAAAAGAAACAAAATCATTTGGGATTAAGAATGATATTGTATAAGACAATATACGTAAATCCATTATGTATCGCTAGCTTTATATCACTTGACAAATTACTTGGCACAGAGTCTAATAACAACTTAATGCTAGTAACTCCCAAAATACTTAACAGAACAATGAACACTATTTTTACTTATTCATTTTTAAAAATATCTAAGTTCAACCTACGCAAAGCTAAAATTTAAAATGTCTTAGCCGGTGGCTTACTTTGCGGTTCAAATTCCTGTACGGACAATTCAGTTTCATGAATTGTTTATTCAATCAATTGATAGATTTATCTTCAAAAGCGTGGATGTCTGTGCTGTCTGCGGCAAAAGTGTGACTGTCTAATTAACAAGAACCATTTATTCGGCCAGAAGAAACATCACTATAACTTTATAGTTACATGCAGTGCTTTTTTGAAAAAAAAGGTGGAGGAATTCTTTACTTCTTGTAAAGCTTTTTTTCTAATCCATGTCCGTTGCCAATGTAAAGAATATGGCTTCCTAATAGAGGTATATCAACAAAAGTTTTTTTACGAGAACTGTTTCTCACTCAATATATTTTTTTTCCAAAGAGAGTAAGAATTGAAAGACAGGGCTAGGGTGGAAGTAGTGGTCAAATAATCACTCTTGCTTTGCCCCATTTATTTTAGGGTTGGATGGCTTGGTGGAAATATTTTAAACATCACAGACACCAATGCCTTCGAACAGAAATCGATTGAGGAAAATGCTGTTCGTGGGATCCGTCACGGAAGCCTCGTTTTCCTGTAGTCTGGGCTGTGCGTGACCACCAATCGAAGTATTTTAAAGGATGTCAAAGGTGCTAAGACCAGTTAAGCAAAAAAAAAACAAACTAATATTCATTTGAAAAAATAAAAATGTCAAGAAAAAAGGTGCCGGAACGCCGTTCCACCGTATTACATGGGAACAAAGTACTGTTTGAGTGCATCTTGAATAAGAAAGAATCCATGATTTCGCTTGCCTTTTTCGTCATTCTCGGACCGAGGGGCCTTTTTAAAGGCTTAGTTAACCACTTGAATACCAAGCGGACACCGGTGTCCGTAACATATGCAAGCAAACATTGATGTCCAAGACATTTAAAAAATCAATTACTTGGTATTCTAATAGAATATAAACAATACTTTGATGAATATTTGTAGTTCTATCTATACTGAGTCAATATATGTTTTTAAAATATCGAATTCGAGTGTATATTAGGCAAAATTATTTTTCTCAAAAACACGCCGTATCTCTGGGACATATTAATGATTTATTTGCGCGGTATTCAATCGGTTAAGTGCGAATTGATAAACTGGCTTCGCGCCGTCACTGATTATTCAACGGTGAAAATTGAATAACTCCAGTGGCGTGTGTGCAGTGTCAGATTTAATCTCTTTGTGAATTTCACATCAGTTGATACTTGTAAAGCTGAAAACGCAATTCCTACTATTTCCTAAGGAAGTAGGTTACGAAGATAACGGAATGAGTCATATTCCGAATACGACACGGATTCTCTATTTACTCAAATTGATATGTTGAAAAGAATGTCCTAGACTAGTGGCTGTCAACCTTTTGGTAACAAAAAATGTAAATCACCAAAATCAAACGGTCAGAAAACAACAAAAAAAATATGCAGATATAATTTTTACTAAATATTAAACAGACAGACATAAGAAATAAAAATAAATAAAATATTTATTAATATTATTATTAAGTATATATAGCTGAGCAAATGCAGGCTTAACCCTTCCTTTACTATGCAAAAAAAGCACAAGCTCCTGAGCTGTGTATCCGTTACACATCAGGCAAACGGGAGTGAATCATGACAATAATATAACACTACTAGAGCAGTACTACATATAATTGTCATGATTCACTCCCGTTTGCCTGATGTGTAACGGATACACAGCTCAGGAGCTTGTGCTTTTTTTGCATAGTAAGGGAAGGGTTAAAGATAGTTCTGATGATGGCGCACGCCGAAATAGCAATAAACTTATTTAAATGACTAAATATGTACATTGTTGTTTTAAACCGTATTACTATGGAGTTCTTCCAAGTTAATTCCAATTCAATCAATACATTTTAATAAACAGTTTTTGGTAAATGTAATGATGTAATTAAAGTTTTTCAGTATCCATATTGAAAAAATATTAAAAATGATAATTATGAGTTTTGATAAGAAGTTCTTCATATGTGGGTAACCTCCATTCAGCGCGTTATAATTCGGCCCTGTTAATTCAAGTCAATCTTGAGAGATTCATGAGCCCAAAATGAGGTATATGTTTTTATTCAACACTATTTTCAGCTTCAGCCGCAGGGACTCCAATCTAATATTCGGTGTTCGAGCACACTCGTCTTTTTTGGCATTTGGATATTCGAATATTCGATGAATCGTTCGTTTATATTATTTTTGTATTTTTAACCACTGAATCAGTAAACATTGTCTTTCGGCGCCGCACTATATCTCGATGTAATCTATTTTGTTTAACTAAACAACACATCTCAAGACACGAGCTGTCAACTAGTATGTGTAAACAAGTCTCGAAAAAACAGTAAATACACAGTAGTGATGAAATAGATTACTGTATATTTACTGTATGTTCACAATTATTTTTCACACACACGCAACTCTTTTTTACAAGATTTTGAAATAGCACGGTTCGCTCAAAAGAACAAATCTATATCTTTACACGAATTGTTTGTCCTAAAACGATTCCCGGGCACAAAAACACAAAAGTGTATGACGGAATTTCTAATCATAATAAATTTAGCAACGCAAAACAATAGTAACAAAAAACTTCATTAAATCCTTACTAATTAGACACGTCAGATGTTTCTAGCGTTAAATATTTTTTTTGTAGTTAAAAAAACATGTTAATAATATTTTGTTTAATTTACATATTGGTTGGTCTTCATTATTATCTTTTTATACGATTAATAATGTTGGTCTCTTTTTAGAATAATACTGTTTTTTTTTAAATTCAGGAAACCAGTCTTCAATCAATCTTTCTATGAAGTCTATCACTATTTAAACGGTTTTTTTGGATTGTATCTACCACGTAAAAAAGTGAAGAGTGTAGGTGTAGAATGAAAATCAATTTTTACGTACCCACAATTCACGTTATCCCGCTATTTGCGTTGAATTTGAACAGTCCCGTTTCATGTAACACATTGAATACCCGAAGTGTTTATTTCTCGCAAGATGTATCTGAAATATTCGAAATTCAATTAAAATTATATAAATATTAAGGTAAATTAGTACTTGTAAATTGGTAGTTAGCAACGAAACTTTCAAATAAATTTATTGAATTGAAAAATACAGAAATATGAAAAAAAACTTTTTTCGTAGGTCAGAAACATAAAAACAAGATTTCACTGTATTCGATTAATTCAAGAACATGGGGTATAAATATTTGTCACTTTTAGGGTGTTCAGTGTCAAGGTAAAAAGAAAATATATTCAAAAAATTAAATACTCAATTATATTAATTCCACTTTTATTCAATATGATCGGAACCGGTATTGCTGAGGAAAATCTCAACTGATAATGCAAAATAAAGTATTGAGAAGAAAGCTTTGAATTGTTTGAAATCAACAAAGTCAAAAAATGAAACCTTAGTAAGTAACGTATTAAATAAGATAGGCGGTTCACCATTGTTGAATTTATTTCCATTGAGATTTACCATACCTAATTTAAGTAATTAATTTGTGATTGAAACCATCAGTGTTTATATCTAACCATCTCCCTGCGCCCAGTAGAAAAAGACAAATCCCCGACTTTTATTTTGTAATTTATAATTTGGGAATTATAATCATTTTTTTAGTTTCCTGTTCTCCACTCTATCCTCCGCCCCCTTCATCAATCGCTGATCTCCAGCACTTGTAGGTCCTATGACACATCATTCATCCAATGCTTCATTATCTTATAGAAGTTGTATAATACAGACTAAGTAGGTTTACTTTCATCCATTTGTGATGTTTTGTGTTCATTATTTGTAAACTTTCTGATTTTGTCTGATGATGCTTCTCAACGAGGCAAAACACGTGTCACATTTTTTAACACGAAGAATGGAATAACAAAGGTATCGAATATAATTTTATATTATCAATTTGTTACTTACCAACTTCTACTAGTTCGTAAACGATGTAATATTATGACATTCAAAGGATGTTTATGATTATTTATTATTATTTACAAGAAATATTCATATCAATAGACGTGCCCACAAACAATTTTGCAGGGTATAAATTTTCCACTAGGCTCGATTGAACGACAAAGGTACATTATCTGCATAACATGGCAGATCAGCAGCACCAGTATTTGCAATCATAATACAGTCTATATAAACACGGCTTATGCGTTCTCAACGAAATAATGATATAAATATTAATAAATTTATTGATATGCAGAGAACGTGAGATAACCTTTATAACGTTAATATATAATAACAAAATAGCATCAAAACAAAATAGATGTTTGAAAAAAATGTAACTAGATTAAAAATAATTGAAAATGCATATTTTATAATGGTACGGTGAGTCAGTTGTCAGATTTGTCACAACACAAATGGATGAAAGTAAATTTAATTAGTATCTATTATACAACTTCTATGAGAATATGAATCATTGGATGGATGCTGTGTCATAGGACCTACGAGTGCTGGAGATCAGCGATTGATGTAGGGGGCGGAGGGTAGAGTGGAGAACAGGAAACTAATTGAGGTAGCCAAGGTTTACTCTTGACGAATAAGGCGATATACAATAGCTTTTATTCGACATTCATAGCTAATTAAATATTTAAATTGTAGCTGTCAAATGGAAAATTGTTAAAAAAATAAAAAGTAATGTTATTAATTCTGTGTTTGATTTTGTTGTCGTTTAATAAAATTTTCAAAAATAAATAATGTGTTTCGGTTGAGATGCAGTTTTTTATTGATAAGCACCTTACCCCATTGGCTCAATGTTATCTTTTTTTTTTTATAGGTTTTTATATTTAAATATAATATTAAGGAATTTTTAACTCAACTGAGATGTTTTTAAAATCCATTTAAACAAGATTTTATCAATTTTACTGCGCCTCCCTTTGAAGAAAAAAATATCTTCGCGCCTTCCCATCCTTTTTTTTATATAGTAATAAAGAAACGTTTTAAAGGGCAAATAAATATTTAGGACTGTACACGCCAGGTTGGAAATCGCTGAATTAAACGAATGTTTCTAAACAAGTCATTTAATAATTTATATTAATTATAGGTGTCGCTGTAGACGGCTACACTTACCCTTAAAAAATATCGAGTGATTTCTCATTATTTATTGTATCAGGATACTCTGTTATATATTGTTTGCTTGCAATATGGATCAAATGAGAGTAATGGAATACGTGCAAAGATTAACTTCTATAAATTAATTGCATGTAGAGCTAGAATTACATGTGCAGGTGCAGTTTTATAAATTAAATAAAAGTTAAAATAATAGAAAAGCTAAATTGACAACTCTGCATAAATATGGTATTCTTGTCGAAATAATTGAACAGCTATGCAAACAATTGAACCATCCGCATAATCAACAGAAAGTAACCAGAAAGTAACCTTCAATCGGATGAGAATCCGGCAGTACACCAAAATGACATTTTTGTACTAGCATCATATATCACGAATAAAATTAATAAAATATTTACTACTGTAAATCGACACTCACGCCAAGCGCAAGTTGGTATCAAATTAGTAATTTTTTCATATGCAGCATTTGGTAAAAAAAATAATCTATGAGAACCGCTCGCTAATTCAATATTGTAGCCGAGCCGTGCTTAATAATTAATCAAGGTCAGACACACAATGGCTAAATCAAATTTCATAATATCAAATTCGAGTCTGCTGCATGTCGTAATGTACATTTTTTTCACGTCCAATCCGGAACTACGGAAAGAATAAACTGAGAAGGCTTGGCCTAAATAAAAAAAAAGTGTGTATCGATACAGTTTTTTTTTTGCGTTCGATTAAAAAATATCGGGTGTTACGAACAAAAAAAAAACACTTGTCATAAATGGGAACGTGGAATATTTTCGAACACCTGTTATTTGATGACGGTGTAGTTATTCATCATCAGCAATGGATTGTATTTTGAAATAAACTAAAACTTCAACACTGTGGACTATTTTGGTTTGGATACACATCATTAAATATATATATTTTTAAATTTCGAGTCGTTTGTTTTTCACTGCTCCCACTCGGACTTTACAGCCCTGCTTTTAATAGAATTCGATAAGTCGATTGGGAACATGCTGTTCATATTGGGACTCGAACCGGCTCGTGGCGTGTGCTGAGTGTGCGGCGCACACAGGCGCCGCACTATCCACTCGCTAAGGTGTAGTTTTTTGAGGCACCTTCAGCGCCCCACACACAGGGACAGACATCCAACATTGCCATTTTTCAAATGAATTAAGGGAACAAATTTTATGAAATCACTTTTTTACTCGGTTTTTTTTGTCATTCCACAAAAAAAAACCGTGTTAAAAAAGAGTTTATTGTACTCAGTATAAAAAATGCAAAAAGGGCTCCAAATTATTAAGATTTCTGCTACGCCACTGCACGGAAGCTTACGACATTTCAACATTTTTATTTTTATAATTTTCTATTAAGTGATTCGCAAACTTTGAAAAAATATTGCTTCTCATCTCACCTGCTCTTTAATTCTGGCATTCAAGTTTCTACCTGTCTGCCCTACATAAGCAGCCTGACCGTCTTAACTAGGGAATCCAATCCCGAGATCCGGGATCCCGTGCAGTTTTCGATACATTTCAATCCCGGGATTAGAAGACATGATCCCAAAACTATTGAAAATTTGATTTTCTTATAAAATAAAATCGTCTTGGCTTTGTAAAAAAAAACGCACCCAATTGATTGTGTAAATCCTCAAATATAATAAACAATGTTCCATTGTTCATTGCTTAACAAAGCTCAATTAAGATAACACATTCGAAAATAAACTCTGCAGACGATGACTATGAAATGAAATACTAGAAGTCACTTATGGTAATAGATTACGATGTAATGAATCGCAAAAATATTAAATTCCATAGCATATTATAGATTACTGTAAGTGGACACTTTTGGCGATAAGACGATTTTTATTAGTATGAAACGTTTCTTGTTTCTTTCTCATATTGCAATGTTGATTGACTTTTTATTTATTGTTATGCCATTTCAGCTTTGCTTTATGTTTTATGCGTTGCTATGTTTATTATTATCTGTCAAATCCAGTGTGAAGATAACTTAAATGATTTTATATTTTTAAAAATATGTATATAACTTTTTTAAAAAATAAAATTTCTGGCTGAGGTGGTAAAACAATAACATAGTAAATCTTTAAAATTAGACTCAACAAAAAATCACTCCTTTTAGCTCTTATATAATACCAGTGTCAAAAAATATATTTCATTATTTCTACGGTTGTATTCCCAAGAGACTATACTAGAGAATATAATATAGAATAAGTTGCATTATTCATTTTTGACCAATGTTATACATTTCCTAAATAAAAGTAAAATGTGTAGCTCTATAAAAAAAAAAACCCAATTTCAGGACTAGCCCCGGGATCATAAAATTGTAATCCCGAAATCCCGGGATCAACAACGGATTTGGCTCGGTATTGGATTACCTAGTCTTAACATGTGAGGCGATAGATGCCGCTCTAAGAAAATGATTTTTGTTTTTATTAAAATTGTGATCATTTTTTATCAAATGATTCGTAATTGCTAACTCTTTATAATAACGCCGAATCCATCGATTTTTATCAAATTATAATATTTAGAAATAGTAGCACAACATCGGACAGGTGGTGAGAAATTTAGGCATCAAAAGCAACCATGGCTTCCAATTATATATTCCAATATAACTTCATAAATCGATAAAAAATGAGTGTAACTAACTATAAAGTGTCCGTTAGTCACTGCTGTTGAATAGATCAAATTAATACGAGCGTATTCGCTGTCAAAGATTTATCTGTATGACATATTATTACAGCATAATGCCTGTATACGATATCTAATACTAATATCAGCGTTATGCAAGCGGTGTGAACTTGCCCCAGTTGTCGATTTGAGCGTGCAGTACATTTTATTTATTTTATCGAGACCTCGTTTCCACACTGGCTGACCGAGTGACTGCTAGCAGTCAATCCGCGACACGATTCCCCAATAAATATTCTGCCGACGATAGACTGCAAAAAAAACACGTGATCCAACGTTGCCTGGAATGGTATGCCCAACTTGCAGAGATTAGGAGGATCAGGGTTTATATCGTCGGCAATATTATCCAGCCTCGTATATCAAAAATTATTCAAGAGACATATAAATGTACTTTATTCTGCCGTAATCGCTATCGTTTTCCATCGCTATAAAACACCACTGCAATAGTTTTATACTTAATATCTTTAAGGAAGTTTACAAGAAAGGCAGCAAAGACGTTTCCATCCATGAAATTCTCTCATTTATGCTAAAATAGCACATATTATTTACCAACGTTTTTGTGTTAGGTTAAATAAAGTATGAAATATTTTTTTTGGTAAGAGTAAAGGAATTTGCGTGTATTAAAACAAAAACGTTTTGAGTTTACAACGATATTCAGTGTTAATCTAAGACCGATTAGTTATGATTAATTTAACAATTCTGCTCTAGATTGTGACATGCTTGTAAAATGATTTAATGTCACTGAATTAGTAACATTACTTTATGGTGTGTCACAAACCATCTGCGAGTCGCTGATAAAGACCATTTACTATAAATAAAGGCTATTGACATAAAGCAGCAATTCCCGATAGTATATTAAGTCGCAAACCCTTTTATTTTAAACATTTATTGACAATGTTCCCGCTAAGGTGTGCGCGCGCACTTCTCAAAATGTGGCCGCACACATTTTTCCATCCCCGCACTGGCCGCACACAGAAATATTCTAAAAAGAAGTTTGTTCTTAAATACTTTTACTAAGCTCACCAAATCTTCCACATTTTTCTTCCACATATAGCGTCAGTGTGTACGTTACTTTCCTACATATTTGCGCAAGGTTTTTGTTTGCTGAAAATTCACTCCTCACAGAAGTTGATGGTCCGCACACACAATAGAAAACTTAGAGGGAAAGTTGCTTATTGGGTACACAAAGATAAAATAAATCCTTTTGTGTAATTCGATTTCTTTTTAAATCGATGTCCGCTCTCAATGTGAAGCATATGGCCTCCTAATGAAGGTATCTAGAAAAAAAGAATACCTCGTCATACCGGTACAGCGACACTCCTCGAAGGGCTTAAACAACGTTTTTTTATTACTTGTAATAGGGATATTAGAAATATCTCGTTACCATATTATGAATAAATAAATAAAGATCATTTCCTGATCGAATGCAGAACGGCAGTAAAAAGAAAATTATCATTTCTTGCATGATTAACCATCGACCTGCGTAAACGGTAAGGAATATTAATTATTCGTAATTTTCTACATTGATACGTGTAAAAAATAGCGCTATTAGTCAATATTTTATTTCTAATTAAATTAATCGATATAATACTTTTTAGTCACAATCGAAGTAAGATAGGTAAGCATGGGAAAGTGTGCTCATGGCGGAAGTGTGACATCACAAATATTGTCCATCGCCACCGGATTATGTGTGTAACGCTTCTGATTACACCAGTGTCTGCCAAACTTTTTTACGTCGCGGCACACTGGTGAATGGGACTTGTTACGCGGCACAACAAATAAAAATGCTTTAAAAAACGAAAATGTGGAAAATGTGTCGAGTCGACCGCTATATATGTATGTTTATGCGAACGTGACAAATATTTATTTGAATACGTAGATGTTGAATTAATTTAAAATTGAAGAAAATTCAAATGAATAGGCATTATTTAAAATGAAAATTTTTGAGGCGTCTTCCTCCGCGGCACACCTGAGACTTCTTGCGGCACACAGTTTGGTAGACACTGGAATACACGGTTACGTTTGATAGCGCAATCACTACAAATACAACCGAATGCATTTATTCCTCACGTTTGAACGCAGTCCATTTCACTTCCAGCACACGATCATTTTAGACAACAGTTTTTTTTTACGATTTTGTGAAGATCGAAGCAGCAGTCATTTGAAAATAAAATGATTATTTTAATATTCTTTATTGTCGAATTTTGGTACGTTAAAAAAATCATAATAAAATACATCTAGTCATATAAATTTGCCCTTTTTTCCCAACAAGAGCGATTTAATGACGACTGGGTAAACACATTTTTTTAAAATAATAGTAAACATTATAAACATAAGGTGTATATAAAGTAACTCGTTGTCATCTTTGTACGACGTTCATAGCATTTATTAGCTCTACAAATAATTATGATATACAGATAAGCGGCTATTTTAATAATTGCAATTAAAATGGACATGCTCGCATGTAATATGAAGTAATGAACTGTCGGTGTAAATAGTGCAAAGCTAGCCGCAATTATTGCATTTAATTATACCAGCTGTAAAAAAGAAATACATAAATCATATTGAGTTCTTGCATGCGTATGCGATTCAGATAATCAGCTTACACTCCCAACAATTGTGCTTTGTTATTTAATAAAATTAATAAATTTGAATCGTTCAAATTATGTACATTCACAAGTTCATCCGTGCACTTGAACGCCTGAAGATGCCGAAAGGCGAAACCAGGGTCGTTAGTGACAAAATCTGTGTGAATGTACATAATTTGAGCGGTTCAAATTTAATATTGAAATTCCACCAATCACCTTCGGTCGAAATCTTAAATTATTGAATTGTTGTGCTCTTTATTGTATATCATTTCTTTTTATTTTGTAAATGTCCTTAAAGGCTTACGAGTGTAAAAATATCTATAATACAACAAGTCAACATCCAATACCGGATCCTTTTTATGATCCCTATATTTCAGGACTGACAATTTTTCCAATGCCGGAACTCAAGGATTGAATATTCAGTATAAAATCGCAAAGAAATTTGGAACCGAGAAATTATTGCAAGGCGATATTGAAATTCTGTAAATTTACGAATTTCTTAAAGTGAAAAAAATTAGAGACCCTTTTTTAGCTCGAGCGCGAACTGCGACAATTTCCTCTGTTTGTCTGTTTTCAACAACTTTTCGAGAATTTCGCAGTTCTTGTCCTCAATCCCGAAATTGAACGGCATCCCGGGATTGGAGGCCCTACTTACAACTGACAGTATTTGAAAAATATTATCTAACATACAATTAATTCAATATACTACAAAGGTATGCATTTAATCAGAAAGAATATTAAAATTATAATAATCTGTTGTTGGTGCGGTGTTTTACTATCTTAAATCGTCTCTTCTTTCAAGATCAACAAAGATCATCCCAATGATGCATGACAAAACGATGGCAATCATTACATGTCCACAGCTATTAGTAATAAAGTAATCTTTATGACATGATACTGCAGTATTTGCTCATGTCATACAATGCACTATCATAATGCTGTTATTATATGACAAACCCATTATCGCCATGACTACAAAACTGCGTAGCTCATACATGTAATTAATTAATTTTATCCCGGGAAAACTTATCTTATATAATATAATAGTGTCCATAGATACAGTCAAAATGCCGACACAAATATTCAATAGTGTTTTTAATATAAAATTAAATTTGATAATTTTGTTAAGTGTCACAAAATGTGACACACGTTTCGCTTCTTCGAGAAGTATCATCAGACATAATCCATCACGCAATAAGTTAGTAGGATGCAACACGTATTAGTTCGTTGGATGACTAATGAAACAACAACTTTTAGGCAAAATTCTAATTTTTTCATCAACATATTTTTTAAGATCGGATAGGAAGGAGGGAATGTCAGACACGACAGACATCCATGCCCTCGAACAGAAATCTATTGTAT
Source organism: Himalopsyche tibetana (assembly GCA_030503985.1). Taxonomy (NCBI): domain Eukaryota; kingdom Metazoa; phylum Arthropoda; class Insecta; order Trichoptera; family Rhyacophilidae; genus Himalopsyche; species Himalopsyche tibetana. The sequence goes on along the minus strand of JAPJYX010000011.1, from coordinate 3,451,111 downwards.
AAATCGATTTAAATATAAATTTATAAAAACTGTCCGTTCTGAGATTCGAATCCGTGAGCATCGCAGGCTTAACCAACGGCGTCGATCACTTCAAAGCTATTTTACCCACTTTGATGACGTTTTTAATTCAACGACTCCAATTTTTGTTTTTCTTCTATTTACTCTATTTCTTTCGGTTTTTTAAAAGCGTAAAATGAGGCTCTAGCAAGTGAAGTAAGACAAAAGTGTAAAAAAACGGACTATAAGTAGTTAAATCCAAATTGATTTTAAAACAGCACTAATCTTATCATTTTGCAGTTGCATCATTTTGACATCCCATGTCACACCTACCAAGGCAGTGTTCTTAAACCTTTTTACACCCGCTGACCGATAAAAACTGGAAAAATATCTCGCGGACCGGCGTCAACCAACATTACTCAATAAGTTTGTAGGATGACATATAGAACGCGCCACGTTTAAGTACCAACCTTCAAATAATACATGCCAAAATTTCATAACAATTGACGTTTAGTTCCCAAGTTACAGTGGTTTTAGTGACGCTACTTTTATATTTTTAAAACAATGGACAAATTTGAATTTTGTGTGTCGATAGAGCATTGCTTTTTAATGAAAAAAAAATACCATTCAAGCAAAGCAATGGCTTGACAAGTGTTATTCGGACTCTGTTCCATCGATACAAATGGTAGAGAAGTGGTTTGCTGATTTATGAACGCTCGTTTTATGATTTCTGTTGATAAATTCGGCCGTTGTTCCAGAAAACGTAAAAAAAGTCCACAAAATAGTTTTGACTGATCGTAAATTGAAGTCGCGTGAGATAGCTGACACCTTAAAGATATCAGAAGGCAGTTCATTCACCATTTTCCATCAACACCGAATACCAACACCGTCTTCGTGGACCAGTAATAAGTTCTGGCGGACCATAGGCTGAAGAACACTGTACTAACTACTAAGGGACATCTCTAGTAAAGGTAAAGTGTAAAAAACTGACATTAAGTTGTTAAATTCAAATTGATTTTAAAACAACACTGTTCTCATCATTTTGCAGTTACATCATTTTGACATCCCATGTCACACTTAAAACATTTAGACAAGTCGTGGAACAGTCACCTATACATAGGTATAGTGACTCTATAGTGTAAATAAACATTCAAGTAAAGGACCCTGGCACAGTTTGAAAAAAGACACGCGTGACTTTTAATCCCGGATATACAGGTTTGAGATACACTATCTATTAATACAAAACATTGAATAATAAATGCATTTTTAAAAAAATGATAATGGTTCATGTTATTATTGACTCTAATCGGAGCATCTCATCAAAAGTCGTCTTTACTTGTAGAGATCTACCAAATTAACTTGACTGCCCGCGAGGGCGCAACCATCGCATCAGTAATGTTGCCATACTCAACCAAAATTGTTTATTTATTTATAAACTTTCATATATAAAATATAAATAAAAACAAATGTTCATTTCAACATATTTTAATTGAAACATTGCTACGGATAGTTAAAAAGAAATAAAATGTCGTTTAATAATCTAATCTATTCTATAATAAAGTAAAATATAATCTAATATAAATTTATTCAATATGTAGTAAATTTGATATATTTTATATTTTTTTTTGACTTATTTTCCTTTTTTTTCCTGGCGTAGAAAGTTTAACAATCGGCGTAAGACTAGTCGCTTTTGCCTCACGTTTGATTCTTCATATTAGGGATTCTGTGTCGAGACGTCCCGGGACAAAAGTCCCGGGACTTTTAAGGTTTTTTGATGTCTTAAGTCCCGGGACATTTCACAACCAAGTCCCGGGACTTAAGACAGCCAAATTGTACATTTTTAATTTTGAAAAAACCATTCTAACAAATAAAAATTGGATGCAAGCAATCGCTAATGTGATCTAAAAAGTTAATTTTAAAGTTACATTGGTGTCTATCCGCGGGATCAGTTTTGAAAAAAATGCATTATATTTAGGCTAAGGATTAAAGGCCGGGGTTTTAACAATATTAAGTATGCATATATAACAGGAATCTTATAAAAGAAGCAGCTGTTTGGATTTATAATTGTTGAAGTTTCAAATAACATCTATTTATATATTGTAATACGAAACTATCATTTTTAATGGGTAGAGAGAGACATGCAGAAATACAAAAAAAACTTACGACACGTGTTCGCTTAACTATTTTTGCAGCATGGGATAATCGCACAGAATTCCAAGAATTAATGGAACCAATAGTTATTTCTAGAAAATTATGTTATAAATCAAGGCGGCTTATAAATTTTTATTACCAACCGTTCTGCTAGGACTAATTGATTTTCGAAAAGAATACACAAAAGATTATGACAAATGCTCCAAAACAATATTTTTGAAATATGGAGATAATTTACTACAACGTCTTTTCTCCGTGGAAAAAGATATCGAGGTATCTGAAGAAAATATCGATGATGAGAAAAATATTGCAGAACTGTCACTGGAAGAAGAATTAAATAGACAGATTACAAAACAACAAATGATTTCTCCATTAAAAACTAAACGAATTTAAGATTTTAAAATCAACTGGAGAACGGAAACAAAGATTATTTTTTATATATAACATTAAAACAACATCGACTGACAATGATGATGAGCAACAACGTTTATTACAAAAATAAGAAATCGGCTGTCTGATTCGTCATTAAATTCATTATTATTTTTAAAAGCATATTTTGATAAGCAAGAATAAAATATTAACTTTTGCGTAAATAATACATACTATGTATGATTTGAGGTTGTGACTTTATTATTGAATTAATTTAATATTTTTATTATTAATAAATAAATGTGTTCAAAAGATGTATTTTTTTAATTAACGCATACTTTCGCCGCCCTTTTAAAGTACGCATGAAAAAAAAATACGTCTAACTGCGTAAAAAACGCTCAAAAAAATTAGTTTAATTGAAACGAAATATTAAAAAACGTTTGGGAGAAAGATATCTTCATTTATGTTATTAGAAATTTGTTTAAATCAATTCATAATCGTATTAAAAATATAACTGTAGCAAAAACAAATTAAAAAAATATTATAATTAAGTGTTCATACCTGATGTTGTTTTATTTACAAATGTTTTTCACTATTCTACAAAGTTACCAATGTCTCAATAGGAAAAAAAAGGTATAAAAGCTGTATTGTGATTTGTGAAGTAACGGTCATAATTTTACCCAATTCATTGTTATTTTTTCAATACATGAACCGCTATCATTCCTTTTTAGTACATAAGTACATACAAATATTTAATTTTAATAAATTTATAATTTTATTAAAGGGGAAATAAAAGTCCCAAGTCCCGGGAAGTCCCGGGACTTTGACTTTATCACGTCTCGTGTCCCGGGACTTTGAAAAACCCGAGACTTCAGAATCCCTACTTCATATGGTACTGCATGATACGCCTGCATTAAAATTATACGATTGAATTAGTATTCACTTGGTAGAACTCCATTATAATAAGGTTAAAAAAATCAAGTAATAGTTGATATTAATAGTTGATAGCTATTTCTGATTCACACCATTATTATAACTATCGTTTCTTTCAAATCTATAAATAGTTATGAAAAGGGCAAAAAGGCGAAATAGCTAGATGTCAACTAAATTAAGAAATAAAATGTAGAACTAAAATACATGGCTATTTTTGATCTAATTAAAAAATATTTGTTTTATGAGAAACTTTATATTTTATTTATATTAAAAATGAACACTTATACTAGTTTAAAGGACTGCTCAAAATTTTTTTTTTTACAAAAAAATGATTCTTCCAAATACAATTTTAAATATTTAAATATTAATAATAACCTAACTTGGCAACACTGAAAAAGTGATTTTATCTGTCATGGCTGCCGCTCATTCTACGGGGTTGATGATGGGAATTATTGGTTCTTTTTCGGATTTTTACTGTTAACAAAACTGAGAGACTTTTAGAATAACCTCCCGGGCACTCCCACGGATTGGTTTAGAAGTACTTGACATAGCTGATATCTCTTTATTTCACTCTATTTTAAATAATAAAATCACGACTTCACAATATTGTCAAACGACTTGCTCCGTTTGACAGTTGCTAGGGAATGTGTTAGTCTAGGATAAAACTGTTCTAGATGCATGTCACCAACTTAACGACAGGGCGCTTTTCAAAATTCTTCGAATGATATTTTTTTTATAATTTTACGAAAGTTCATTTTAAATATTCTTATTTTTTATATTACAAAATGACATAAACTCTTATTATAACAAATAACGCAACATTGTCCAAATCGTCAATATTATATTTTTGAGATTTTCTTTCATTACAAAAAAAATATATCAATTTTTGTTTAGTGTTCTACACATACAAACAATTATATATAGGGATCAACAATAAAATAATGATTTGATAGTTTTATATAACATAATAATATACATGAAATTAATCCTCCTTTTTTTTACATATTTTCTGATTTTATGTACTTTCATTCGTCTTTTCACATTTCAGTATAAATTCTAGCGACGGTGTAGAGATGAGACATAAATTCCTAAAAGTTTTTTTTTATTTAATGGATATTGAAGATTTCAAACCTAGGGCGACGATTTTAGTTCAGAATTCTGCCATAGTCAAGTTAACTTGGGACATAAGTGTTTTATTAAATATGTAAAATCTGGATGCCGAATATTTAAAATATTGAAATGTACGAAACATTCGGTGCACGGCGAATTTGTGTTCGGAATAATCTCGTGTGACATAAAATAATGATGCAAATGTGTAGATGTTTGTTTCTACCTATTTTAGGAAAAAAAAGACTGATAAGCCGTTCTGAATATTATATCATAATTTGTCATTTTTTTACAAATCAAAATTTATTTACGTCAAACGTTAATTCGGATGTAATGAAACAATCCTAGGCCGCCACTTATGAGTGAAGAATGCTAAAACTATTCAGAGATTAGTATTATTAATACACTGGACAGCGTATGATAATATAACATTTAGTGGGCATGCGTTTTTAGATTTAGATAACGCAGACGATTCCGAGTAAGTCCGGGAAATACCCGAAAAGTTTAAAATCTTGTTTGGCAGACACGCGGGTATTTTCTTACTATACGCCCGTAATGCAGACCGAAACAAATTATCGTCACGGCAAGAAAATAATGCATGTATTATAACTTTGTGGCTACACAGGTATAATCACTTATACAAGGCCATTGGTTCAGGGCAGGTATCGACGTGGAATGCAATAATACTTAAATTAAAGTGCGTATGTATATCGACTGTGGAAAGGAAAAAGGACGTACCCCACACATTAAGGTTGAGTCAATAAAAACCAGTTTATCAGTTTCCGTGCACTTAAAGGTTGTTTATATTACATAATTTGACTTTGGCCCAAAATCATCAAAAAACGTTTTCTGTGTCTCCTGTGAAATTTATTATGCGTGGGTTACGTCATTTTTCCTTTTTTACATTCGATATGTAAACACTAATGGCATAAAATTATCGTTTTAATCTAGGCATGATTGGTATGACAATTTTTGTGTGTTTTATTACATTTTAAAATCTCCAAAATAAACACTATTTACATCACTGCATTTTTAAATTTAATTTTAATGCATATTGATACATTATATAATATTATTCATTTGCACACTTGTTATAATATCAATTAACGACGTCTCATCTTAATTGGGAAAATAGTTATTTCTTGCGAATTTCAAGTGAACACAAGAACTGTAAAAAAAAGAATAATAATTATATGTAAATAAAGTATTAAAATAATTCTGAATAAATTTAATCAATTAATAAACAATATGATAATATTTTTTTTTTACATTCTCTGATCTATCTATAATTAGTTTCTTTGTTCAAGTTTTAATATATAGCGAATTGATAAATTTGTTTACTTCTTAACTATGTCCGCTCCCAATTTAGAATATCGACTTTGGAAAGGAAAAAGGACATTACCCACAGATATCAAATTTTACAGAAGGCGCAAAAAACGTGTTTTAATCATTTTGAGCCATATACAAATTATGAACTATACACAACCTTGAAGTGCACGGAGACTTTAAAACTGGTGTTTAATTGACATATTCTAATATTAATTAAAGAAATTGTCTTAGAAAAACTTTTATTTCAGTCTTTTTTCTTGGTTTTAATTTTTTACGAGGTCATCTTTTTCAAACTTAAAAGCTAAATTTACATACTAATTCGGCATTTGCAGCTTACATCCTTTTGAAAGAACGTGTATAAAGTTTCATACATTGTGATTATCGAAAAAAGCTGTTTTGAAAAAACTGTGGGTTACGTCCTTTTTCCTTTCCACAGTCGATATATATTATCGGCTAAGCTTGAAAAATACGTATCATCCATGATTGGAAAATATGCCATAATATAACCATAAGGGATGTAATCACTTTTGGGCTCACGAGCAGTGGAGTGGGGTGAGTTGTTAGCTTTGGGTGTGCTGTGAATGAAAATAAAAAAAAACTTAACAAAACAATTGGGTATATAAAAAAAGTGGGCTAACTGAATCACAAGCAGCTCTCGTCTGAAAACTCTGCCTGTCTCTTCTACCAACCAGATGGATCCCGGCGTCGTGGAAGGCCACCGATGACCATCCACATAATGTACTCAGCGGAGCTACGGGACGCTGGTATTACTGGTGGGGGATAGAGAATCTTGGAGGAACTTCGTGGTGACCATATGACATGTATAGGGAGCGGATATTTACGTATAAACCAGTCCTCATGCCGAGTAATGAAAGCGGTTGGACTTCCAAGCTCAAACGCGTGAATGGAAACTTTTATCCAACAACATGGACGCCTGTGATAAGATAATACTGAGTTTCCATCAGTGGCGGCCGGCTAATGGTGGCAATTGAGCAATAAACCCCTTGAATATATTCAAATATTCAGCGATATCTAAACACATATCAAGCCAATCATTTTTTGCACCACCTAATATTCTTGTCACCGGCCGCCACTGGTTCCCATCACTATCTCAGAGTGAACTAACGTACACCAGTGGGTCATTGGCGTTGAAATGGTTAAAGGTTGATACGTATTTTGTCAGATTTATCCGACCATATCGACTGTGGAAAGGAAAAAGGACGTAACCCTCAATTTTCCAAAACAGCTTTTTTTCGATAATCACAATGTATACAACTGGACACTCATTCTATCAAAAGGATGGAAGCTGAAAATGCCGAATAACTATCTAAATTTAGCTTTTAAGTTTGGAAAAGATGACCTTGTAGAAAATTAAAACCAATAAAAAACACTGAAATAAAGGTTTTTCCGAGACAATTTCTTTAATTATTATTAGGTTATGTCAATTAAACACCAGTTTAGAAGTATCCGTGCACTTCAAGGTTGTGTATAATTCATAATTTGCACATGTCTCAAAATCATCAAAACAGGTTTTTTGCGCCTCCTGTAAAATTTGATATGCGTGGGTTACGTTCTTTTTCCTTTCCACAGTCGATATGTTTTCAGTCATAAAGAGTTTGGCTTAGTTTTTCTAAGCCAAAGATATGTACACCGAGTCGCATCATTATGTTATTCAAGGAGAGAGTACACCGAGCCAATATGTCAGTCAAGTTAGGTGTTGACTTGTTTTTTTACTATCACAGCGTTAAGCGGCAGGATAGACAGATATCAGATAGTCTTTATATTAATTTGTTAATAAATAAAAATTTCACATTAGAAACGGCAAGATGATGTTTACCTTTTTAATGTTTTGAAAAAAATAATACAACTATTTGCCGATCATCGTAGTTAATGGTAAGTGGGGAAGTATTAATAAAGGAATACGTTAATTCAGGAGTCGGGAAATTGCGGCCCAATACTTATTTGCGATCCAGTCAATATGTGACCAGGTCAATTTAGAAAACGCAAAAATACCAGTATTTCGGTATTGAAAATTTACCGAAAACGAATCACATTTTTAAATAAAACTACTCCCGATGAATTTAAATATTTAGAATATGCTAAGGGTTGAAGAGAAATTAGCCGGTTCCATGATTAATGCGCCTATGAACATTACAACGATAACTGCTTATTACTCTTTCTTTTTCAAAGAGAGTAAGTAGTAGGAATAGAAGGATAAGGCTAGAGCAGGACTAATGATAAACTAATCGCTCTCGCTACGTCCAATTATTGAAGGATCGAAAGGGTAAGAGAGAATTTTTAGACATCACAAACACCCATGCCTTCGAACGGAAATCGGTCGAAAAAATGCTGTTCGTACTGGAATTCGAGCCCGTGATATCCGGCACGGAAGTCAACAACCCTATATTGTGATCTCAAATTGATCTATTTTAAGTATTACTTAATTTTTTTGATATAGGTATTGATGTTTACTTCTGGAATTGCAAACCTCAATTAAGATCTTTGATAAAATGACATCTTATATGACATCGGCATCTGACAACGTTATTCAATGCCATAATTTGAGGAAAAATATAAATACACTCACAATAGTATTCATTTTATAGACGTTTTTTTTTTTAACCATGTCCGCTCCCAACGTGGAGCATATGGACTCCTAATGGAGTTTATCTCAACAGAAGTGTTTTCTACGAGAACTGCTTGTTACTCAGTTGCTCAACCTCTCCTTTTCCAAAGAGAGTAGGGATAGAAGGATAGGGCTAGGACAGGATTAGTGGTAAGCTAATCGCTCTCGATACGCCCCGTTCATAGGATAGAATGGGTGAGAGGGGGAAATTCAAACAAATCACATACATCCATGCCTTTGAACAGAAATTCATAAATCGATTGAAAAATCAATTTATAAAACTGTCCGTACCGGGATTTGAACCCAGGCCCTCCGTAGCCGAAGCCAACAAAGTTGACCACTCGACCACACAGGCGGCGTTATTCATAGCTAGTGTGACCAGACATTCCCGTTTTCGGGCGGCGTGTCCCGGTGTCGGGAGCCGGTAAATTGCTCGAATTACAAATTATTCGAAGTGCTAGGTTATTTAAACGATTTTTCACGACTTTTTCTACGAATTTCATTTTTATCTTGTGCGACGCTTGTTTAGAGAGTGAAATATAAAAATAATTTTCGTAAGTATTTATTTTAACCGTGTTCACTCCAAATGCGGAACATATGATCTTTTAATGGAGTTTATCTCAACAGAAGTGTTTCTACGAGAACGGCTTATTAATTAGTTACTCAAACTGTTTCTATATATTTCCAGAAAACATAGAAGACTAGGGCTAAGACAGAACAAACGGACAGAACAAACTGAAACAAATTGATTATCTTGTTATTCGAGCAATTTTCATTCGAGCAATTTACCGGGAACCCCCGGTGTCCCTGAATACAGAAAAAAGCTCGCAATAACAATTTAAAAAATGCGCAAAATCAAAATCTTGGCGGTAGAATCTAAGCTAGTAGATTAATAGTGTAGGCGTGCGCGCGTAGTAAATAATACACTTCAATGTAAATATTGTATTTTTTAAAATATAATTTCATATAAATAATACTTAATTTAATCCATTTTAATTCCATGAAAAACACAAGTGGAAATCTACTGTTGCACTCTTGGCAACAGCGGTTCTTTTTGTTTATAAATTTATGACAGCACATGGCATAATAATTTTATTATGAACTAGGTAATATACATACAAACTGTGTATCAAAGGTGACTAGTGACTAGGGTTTACACAAAAAACCTTTATAAACTTAAATTTTCAAAAACTTGGTTTAACCAGCTTTCGAAGTTAAACAAAAAAATAACAATTTAAACAAAATATAAAAAAATTAAGCTTTGTTTTTTTAAAAACACTAAAAAAAAACTAACTTCAATTTACTATATTTTTATTTGCTATTCTTCGTTAGGAAATATGTTTTTAATATTAAAATGTATAGGAAAAATATTTTTAAATAAACCAAAATTTAATGTTTTCAACAATGCGTTAATGTTTTCAAGAATACATTGATGTATACTCACTATTAAATTACATTAAAAAATGATAATTTTCTTATTCTACTTGTTGTGTTTCAGAATGTGACACGTGTTTCGCTTCGTTGACAAGCATCATCAGACTATCGCAACGTTTACGAATTAACTGAAAATTGATTCTAGTTCAAGTTTCAAGAATTCAAATTTTCGAAAATTTCGCTTTCTTCTTGTCCTCAATCCAAAAATCCCGGGATTAGTAATATAGCATTCCCGGGATTCTAGATCAAAAAATTGGACGGGACTCCGGGATTGGAGACCCTAATATCAAACAATTAAAAAAAATAACAACTTACGTCATAAAAGCACGGAAATAATATTAAAATTGCTTACCTATATTAACAATGTATTGATTATTAATCTCCGATAGTTTTTTGTCCTTCACATGTCTTGAAAATAAGCAACTGTCAAAAACACGTGTAATTGTTTAACACAGCGAAAATCTATTACTTCGCTTCGTTATCTCACAGTTTAAAAGAAGTAACTAGTTTTTAAATGTATTATTAATAATATTATGTGTCAAATTATTGTAGTCTTTTTTAATTAATTTAAAATATACTATTTTATAAACACCAAAAACAAAAGCGTGTCAAAAATATATTGAAACAACTTTTCACGATCGGAATATTTTTAAAAATAGAACTCATTTCACTTCATTCAAAACTCTTAGATTATTTTCATATCCAAGCTTTAGTTTGCAAGTTATTTGATTTTTTACTAGTATCAACATCCGATGCGTAAAAATTTGTATATTTACTCGAGCCCTGAATATCAAAAGCTTTTTCTCATATAGAGACAGGCCGCTAGATATTCGCTGCTCGGTGGTAAACTGGAGAAATGTGTTAACTGGTCAACAGTTAAATGCTTACTGATTTACTCAGAGTTAAATTCGAATCCATTCGAGCGATGGTCCAGCAATTTCGCTAGGTGGTGAGATAGCATTGCACGCTAGACCCCGAGACGGGCCAGGGATTGTCAACGGCTCACACCCGGATATGTTGGCATAGTAAATATGAAAAGAAGTAATTAAAAACTTTGTTTAGTAAATGATTCGTGCATGCTTTAATTAAACACTGATTTCTATCAATCAGTGAGTATTTTCAACATAATATTTTGATATAATTTAAGATTTCGACTGTTCGTCAGTTCAAGTTCATCCGTGCACTTGAATGCCTGAAGATGCCGAAAGGCGAAACCCGGGTCGTTAGTGACAAAATCTGTGAGAATGTACATAGTTTGAACGATTCAAATATAATATTTTGATATTGAATATAGCAACATACAAAATTAAAAAAAGGCGTTCCTGTTTTAATAAAAAATGTTAAATATTTACTTAAATTCACTTAAAAACCTACAAATGTTAGTTGTTCGTAACCATAAAGAGAAGATGTTTTGGACAGAAGAATTCTTGATGTGACCAAGACAAGCTTTGAAATATATTTAAATCGTCACCATAAAAAAGAAAGTGACCAAGTGTAAGCTTATAAAATGAGCAATAGAAATGCGACCACTTTTAGGGTGTTCACTGTCAATACTTGGTGGAAAAGTATTCAAGAAATAAAACATACGTTTGTACTAATTTCCTCTTTTTTAAATTTAGCTTTATCAACGAGCATTCGATAATGCTTAGTTGATAACGCTCGTCATGAGAGAAACCGGTCCTGTAATTCATAAATAAAAGTAGGAACTACATAGTACAAATGTAAATATTATTTTTTTATGTAAGACCGTTTATAATGTATAGATTTTTATGATTTCGTTTTTTGACACTGCAAGTTGGATTTTTTGTGACAAATCTAGTAATCTTATTCTCAAGCTTTCAGATGACTATTTAGTTCATTATCGTAAAAAATGTACATGGTTATTGACTCTAGTGTGTAGTTTATTGTCGGGTTGTATTTTGGAATAGATAATAACAAAAATAAATATGATATTTACAATGTATTATGATTCGACACACAAATGTCGTGAAATTGGGTCAAACTCAAAGCAGGCACTGATAGTCACGGTGCTCCTATTAGTGTGTTAGGTCAGTGATACAATTAAATTTTACATAATAATAATAAAGCTAGTAAAAATATGTAATATATTCAAATATATATGTAAATTGTATAAGCAGATTTCAAAATCAAAAACAATCGACTAAACGAGTTGATAGACTCGGATTTATATCATAAAACATTATTATTGGGAATATGCTAACCGTATTAAAAGCTGCACGAGATATATTCTTCTGAATCTTTATTGTTATAAATAATCATTTTCATTTATTGCATTTAGATTTGAATAGGTAATGACAAAGCATTCTCTTTTTTTATTTTTTTCCATTCGTTTGGAAAATATATAGTTTATTCTATTACTGTAATAATATGTTTTGTATTAATAAGTGTAATCATACATATGTTTTAATCTATGCCATCATTAGGACAATACCTGGTAACTGGTAGTAAAATGTTTCTTAGATATGTTGACAGAAAGAGGATCTCATCGCTTAAAAAAGAAACAAATATTTACAATAAACATACAATATAGTAAGTCTGAAGATGTTTTTTAATGACACGAAAAACTTTAAAATTTGAAATGAATTTCCATGAAGCTCTCGCTGAACTCTTTGAAAATTCAAAAAAAAAAACAGTAATGTAAATCATAGTCTCCTTTTGAGTCTCATTTTTATTTCTTTTTTACCCAGAAATTTACGGAATTCCCAAAATGAAAAGACGCGAGACCTTTTTTTAGCTCTTTCTTTAGGAATTCCATTTTATTAAACCCGGAATTGACAAAAATGTCTGACCTTTTCTTTCTTTCTTGAGCCACCCTTCTCGCGTTCAAACAATTTTTTGTCGCTGCCCGATTTTAAAAACCTGGGAGTTTATAGACTTGCCCGTTGCTCCCCAAAACTGTGCTGTGGCTCCCCATAGATTTTTTCCTCAGTGGTCCCTTTGGAACATGTAGACCCAAGGAGGGCCACGTTGCCCTTGGTTAAGAAACCGTGATGTAATGTTTAATAATAAGGCAGTGGGGCTTGATTTTCTTTTTCGTAATAGCTCGCCCTTTTCTAGACTAGACGAAGAACAACACAATATTCCTCTGTACTTATTTCCACGGCGAGCATTACCATCTGAGCGAAACCGGTTCTACTCTTGATAAATAAAAGTGGAAATAAATACCAAGGAGTTTTGTGTTTTTCTTAATATAAAGACTTTCCACCAAGCATTGACAGGGAACACCCTAAAAGCGAGACTTAAAGATACTTAAATATACATTCTAAATAATTCTTTATCAAAGATATTATTTAATAATCGCGAGCAGTTTGTATTCTCTGCATCAGATAGTAGACCTCGACTCAAGGTTCCATGCACTTCCTTTAAAGGCCAGCACTTACTTAAAGTCTCGAACCTTGCTTGAAGCCAAGCGGCCAAGTCGCAAGTGAATAAGTACCAAGTACTTCATCAATATTCAGAGGTGTACTTAGGCCCTTTTTTCACTCGTGCTATACGATCGTAAATTATTTTATAAGTGAGCATACACTGTCACTGTTCGAACGATGGAACTTATAAAACTTTGCCGGGTCCGTGGACTAGTGGTCGACGTCGTTGGATTCAATTGCTAAAAAATAAGAGATCGAATCCCAGTACCGACATATTTTTCAATCGATTCTTAAATTTCTTCCTAAAAACGGGGCGTTGCAAGAAAGATAGGCTAACCCACTGTTTCCCAACCTTATTTTTGCCATACCCCACTTCAACGCTTTAAAACTCTCCATGCCCCTTCTATCAAAATTTACCTAAAAATTTATAAATAAATCATAAAACATTTTTTTTAAACCATATGTACTCCAAATGTAATAGCATTTCTCTACGGATGTTTTTTTACGAGTACTGTTTGTTACCACTAGTCCTGTCTTAGACCTATGGTTCTTTTCTTACTCTCTTCTGATGTCAGTGATGTCAATTTACCTCGAGTTTACCTCGAGCGACTTACAATACAAAAAAATTCTCATCGAGTTTTTCTCGTATGATCTTTCAACATTAAAATATTTGGTGCTCTGGCATGAGCTGTAATGCCAAATATTTTTAAAATAAAAAATACTAATTAAATATTATAATATTCTGTAGCGATAAATTCCATTAGGTGTCCATATGCTCTACATTGGAAGCGGCCATAGTAAAAATAAATAAATAGAAGAATAGGCCTATGACAGGGCTAGTGGTTAGATAATAGCTCTAGTTATGTCACGTTATGATCGTGGTGGCAGAAGGGAATTTCAGACATCACAAACACTCATGCCTTCGAACAGACATCCATAATAATCGGGATTCGACCCCGTGAGCTCAGCAATCGAATCCAACTATGTTAAACACCCGACCCGAAGTCCATCTACATAGTTGTAATATTTCCTATATGTATTATATAAACAGAACTGTGTACGACTTAATCATATTAAGATACTTTTGTAAAAAAATAACTTTGTATATGATTGTGGTTATTATTTTTATATTTTTTTTTATCACCCATGCATGACTAACACTCGCTATGTTTGTATTTAAATATTTCCACCTTTTTTACAATCACTTTGAAAGTAAAAGAAATATTAAAAAACATACTTTTTCTATGCTATGTTTAAATCTTTCAGGGCCATGTTTAATACGATTGTATTGTATATTATTACATACAAGTTAGTACTAAAAGATTCAGTTTTTTTTAAAGTACAAATGAATGTCCCGCAACCACATATTGATAGTTTCTCCTGAAGCACTCCAGGCAATGATTTGAAAGCTTTTGACGCTGCTGTGCTATGGGATACTCAATATAATAAGTAAGAAATGCCGGTGTGTACAACTTTCATAAATTAACAAAATTTGTAAAAAAAAACACTCTTTTGTGGTGACAGTAAATCCTCCCATAACACGGAGTTAGGTTAATCATTATGAGAACACGCGTTATGCGAAACAATGAATTCGTGAAGGAGCTACATCTGAGAGAATAGCAACTAAGCTTGAAGACGTTTGCGTCCTGTGAAACTTCACCGCAAATATTTTCGGCATTCGCGTTATGGGAAGCATTATTGTAATACACAATTATTTATTGAGATCAGGACCGTTTTCAACTGACGTTTTTCAATGTTTGTAATGAGCGAAACCGGTCCTGAGTCTGATAAATAGTTGGAAAATAAGTATGTACATTTTTTAAATAATTAATACTATGTGGTATTCATAAATAATACCTTCAAAGTGATGGTTCAATTTGTTAATATACGAGTCGAGACTGTCGAGATAGATATCGACTGTACGATAAAACGTACGTTAAAACGTACTGTAAAAAGGACGTAACACACAGTTTTTTTTAAATAGATTTTTTTTGATAGTCACAATGTATCAAACTTGATACACGTTCTATCAAAAGTATGTAAGCTGAAAATGCCGAATTAGTATCTAAATTTATATTTTAAGTTTGAAAAAAGATGAGCTTGTAAAAATTGAATCCAAGAAAAAAGACTGGTTTTCCTAGAAAATTTATTTGATCAATATTATAGTATGTCAATTAAACACCACTTTAAAAGTCTACGTGAACTTGTATGTAACGTGGCTGTGTATATTTCATAATTTGCATATGGCCCAAAATCATCAAAACACGTTTTTTTTGCCTCTTGTAAAGTTGGCTATGTGTTGGTTAAGTCTTTTTTCCTTTACACAGTTGATATTATACATGCCTTCGAATATAAATTCATAAATACATTTAAAAATCAATTAATAAATACTGTCCGTGCTGTGATTCAAACATGTAACCTCCGTACTCGAAGCCAACGAAGTTGACCATTTGACCACGCAGATGACTCATTACTGTTAATTACTCCATGATATCGTTATTTGAACAATATTAAGTGTCGATGGTGTTTTATATTGAACATAAAACTTCTTCGCCCATCTCTACATCAATCGAATAATAACATAAGGTATCTATCTGATGATTGTGACATCTTCGCAGCATCACAGTGATGCGGAATGCTTACCTTGATTGTCGCCAGGGTCATTAAATAATAATCTAAATAGACAAATCTTCATTGAATGTATTGAATTTTACATTCCAGAGTCTTGTTGATTAAATTTGATTGCCTAGTAACAAAATAAGGAGTGCTGAGAAATAAAGTAAAATTATATTTTTTATTAATTTATTTTGTGACTGCATAATATCATACACATAATAACAGCAAAAAGCCAACATAATAAGTTATAGTATGTATCACCAGTGTTTTTTTTTGTAACATTAAGGTGCCGGAACTGACTTCTTGCTTCAAAGCTTTTTACTTTGTTTTTTTTTTCTAATTCATGCCTGTTCCCAATGTGGAGCATATGACTATTAAATGGAGTTATCTTAAAAGAAGTTTAGTAACGAAAAACTGTTTGTTACTAAGTCGCTCAAATCTCTCGTTTTCAAAGAGAGTAGTAGGGATTAGGATATCCAATCTCGGGATCCTGTCCAATTCTGTGATCCCAAAATCCCGAGATTGCGACAGTTTTATAACTGTCGCGATCTCGGGATTTTGGGATTGAGAAAATGAAGCACGGAAAAGTTGTTACGCTATTAAGTCTGTAAATTCTTAGGATTTTGGATACGAAAATTTTCGGAAGACCAAAATAAAGGTCCCACGCTGGTCATTTGGGCAAATCCGTAAATATCTGGGTTTTCGAAATTGCCGACCAAAAATTTACTCAATCTCAAATCCCAATTTATACACGACTTTATGTTAATGTTTATCCCGGTATCCCGAGATTGATAAATTGTCAATCCCAAAATCCCGGGATCACAAAAAGGGTCTAGGATTATATACCCTAGTAGGGATAGAAGGATAAGGCAAGGACAGAGTTAGTGGTTAACTAATCGCTCTCGTTAAGCCCGGTTGTTAAAGGATCGAAAATGGCGGGAGGGACATCATAAACACCCATGCCTTCGAACAGAAATTGATTGAAAAATGCTTTGCGTACTGGCACTTGAACCCGTGAAGACTGGCATGGAGACCCACAACGCTAACCCTTCACGCTACACTTCTTTACGTTTCAAATTCTATGTTTCAAACGTCAAACTTTGCTGATAATATAAAAAATGATAAGCTAATTGATCGTTTGCTTTAATACAAGTTTTGCGTACAATTTAACAAGAGTGAAAACAAAAATTCACCCCTTTCCAAGATCATCACAAATAGCTCTGATATCAAGCGAGCTTCTTGTTAATATATCGACAGCTCACCATTATCTGTAACCAAAAAAAAACAATTTTGAACTTATGACACTATTTTACTAAAGGTGCTACATGTTATTAAAATAAGTTGTTCATAACGTCACCTGCTGTGGTCATGTTCATTAGAGCTTACTCTACCGACCAGGCGCGTCTGGATTATATTCCCGGTGAGGTCAATGTCAAATTTAAATTTTTAAATAAATTTAAATTGGGTGTTTGTGATGTCAATTTACCTCGAGCTAATCACAAGTGACTTATAATAAATCTCATCGAGTTTTTCTCGTATGATCTTTCAACTTAAAAATATTTGGCGCGTTGGGGTGAGCTGTAATGTAATTTTTTTGTTCAATTTAAAAAATATATATTGAATAATTATAATATTAATATTGATTACTTGGAATAAATTATTGCGGCTTTGCTGATAGAAATGATTGCACATAAAAACGAGAAAACCAATGTCATCTTGCATAAATATCAACGCGCCGAGGCGCAATCTGCATAGATGTTTTTACGTCGGTATAATTCAGTGTCTGCCAAACTGTGTGCCGCGGCACACTATTGTGCCGTAAGAAGTCTCAAGTGTGCCGCAAAGGAAAAATACACAATTAAAACCTTGCGCTGACAGGTTACACATGAGGACCAGAAAAGTTAAGAACTCACAGCTTGATTGCTTCCCAGGTGAAGACGTTTCTTCCAACAAATTAAATAAATGTTAGTAGTGCAGTGGACATTAAAACTTATTTCCGCATAATTTTGCAAATATTTACCATCACTTGATTAGCAAATGTATCAGTTAGTCATCAATTCATTCGCAAGATTCAATGGTTTACACCTGACACTAACAGAGAAGGAAATTTTAATACATCTGAAAAACGACACTGAGCACAAAACCTTATTTTCTGAGCTAAAGTTGTCAGCATTTTGAATATCGCTTTGGAGCCAATATCCTCGATTGGATGCAACAACAATCAAAACTCTGTCGATATGTTTATAAAGTATTAAAATTGTTTAAAAAAATGTTACCTACACTATGACTTTCTTTATTCATATCAATAGAAATTAGAAATTCCCTAGGGTACTCAACGTTGTACCCACCACCACCCGATACAGCTTCACACTCTTCTTATAGGGTGTATTCCGTAGCGTAACAACGTTAGTCGTGTTCAAAATTTTGCCAGAAATGTCCCGAGAAGAATTTCTTCAAGACTTGGTTGCATGCACTACAGTGTGCAGAAGTTAAAAGTTAATTAATAATTAAGTGCAGTTGAAAATATGAAATTTCATCTATTTAACTCAACTCTTTTTTCAAATGACGCGGAGAATTCTTTAAATGCCCTATAATTTGCCTTCGATGCAACCAAGTCGGCATGACCGACGGGACCGACAGATAGTCGTATCGTCTTATTAGCGTAAGATAGTCGATAGCGATAGTCGTATCGTCTATTCATATTAATAAGGTACGTTTCGTTTTTAAATGAGTTTTTTGGTGTGCCGCGGTCCGAATCCCATTTAACAGTGTGCCGTGAAGTAAAAAAGTTTGGCAGACACTGGTATAATTGATAACACGAATCTATAAAATGAATAACAAATTTGTAAGATTCCACAATATTTTCCGATCAATATACAATAATATAATCATTTCCTGGTAGATGTAGAATAGGTCTAAGCCGTGCTTTGTTCCCATGTAACGCGGTTGAACGGCGTTCCGGCGCCTTTTTTCTTGGCGTTTTTAATGTTCAAAATCAATATTAGAAAAACAATATTTTTAGAAAAATTAAATTGGCTGTTTGATTTAGTGCGCTTTTTGTATCAACCGGATTCCATCTGCAATAGTTTCGACACTTTTGCTTATACACCAGTGCATCAGAAACTTTTCTTTAATTAAAATGTTTTTCAGTAGTCTTAGTAGCAGTAGTTGTTATATCTTTAAAAAATCCTCCCACCCTTCCAATTATAAAACTAACCAGAAAAAAACAGGAGCGTATAGTGAACAACTAGACCTGTCCTAGCCCTATTTTTCTATCATTACTTTTTCGGAAAAAGAGAGATTGAGCAACTGATGAACAAACAGTTGTCGTAAAAACGTACATTGAGATACCTTCATTCAGAAGCCATATGCTCCATAGAAGAGTTGGAACAATAACGATAGTAAAAGCCTAGTGGCTAATTAATCGCTCTCGCTACGCCCCATTACTGTAAGATTAGAAGCCAACGATGTTGACCGCCGTGCCACAGGGCTGACCCGAGAACAAATACTTATATTTAAAGCGGTATACAGGGTTGGGCTGAAGGGGGCACGCGCGAGCCCCATGTTATTTTTTTTTATCATTGTCCGCTCCCAATGTGGAGCATATGGCCTTCGAATGGAGGTATCTCAACAGAATTTTTTCTACGAGAACTATTTGTCACTCAGTTGCTCAACCTCACTTTTTTCAAAGTGAGTAGTAGGGAATGAAGGATAAGGCTAGAACAGGACTAGTGGTTGGCCATATACTATTGCTACACCCAGTTATTATAGGATCAGAAGGATGGGAGGAGAGGAAATTATGTGTTAATCATTTTAAATTAATACAGTTCAATGTTTTTGAGATACAAGGGGTCGCATAGGATTGTATTTTGAATCATATCATGATTAATATATATTTTTTTATCTATGTCCGCCCTCAATGTGGAACATATAGCCTCGTATTTGAAGTATCTTAATAAAAGTTTTTTTTCTACGAGAACTGTTTGTTGCTCAGTCGCTCAACCTCACTTTTTTTTAAATGACTAGTGGTTGACAAATCGCTATCGCTACACCCAGTAATCGAAGTATCTGAAAGATGGCAGGAGAGGAAGTTATGTGTATTAAAATCACAAACACCTAGTCTTTGATCACAACTTTGAATTGAATAATTCTCAAATTCACTATGGTATGACCGGGAATTGAACCCATACCTGCGTGATCGGTAGAGCAAGCTCTAACTAACTGGGCTAGAGCAGGCGACAAATTTACAAAAACAATATTTTCAGATAAATACGTTACAAAATGTATACATTTATGCATTATAATTAAATTTTAGAATTCAGAGATGTATGTACGTTTAGTGTTGCATATATGATCTTGTATCAGTGTAAATCTTGGAATTCTTCACTCTTGAAATCTAGTAGAGGTAAATACATTTTCAAGCTATTGATGTTAAATAATATATATATATTGTAACATACTATAAGTATACATTTCAACTTAAATAGTTATTGTGTTTTTTGTATAAGAGCTATAAATAAATTCACCCCTTTCCCAGAACACCGCGAATAGTCTTGATATGTGAGATAATGAAACGTGATATGCTTCCTAAAAGTCAAAATGATAATTAAAATATTATGGTGAAAACCCAGTAGCATGTGATGCGGTTGGTGACAACGATTTTGTGCGTTGTAAACAACTCCTAGAAAAATGCATACGTTGTTCAAAACAACAGCAGAATACAAATTAAACACAATTGTATTTTCGACTGATTTAAGCGGCCAACAGTTTTGGTGCGTCTTGTAACAAGGGATTACCCAGTTATAAATGATAATTGCAGTTATTTGTAGCTAATTGTGAATATTAATTTAGTTTCGTTTTCACTTAAGTATCTTTTTACACGATTTAAGAACACGGCTGTTGAAAGCTGATTGGTTTTCTTTGAACAAGCTTAGAAATTACATTACGCATAGCAATATCTTAGTCAACTTTGATTTATTTACTGTTCTTGGTGGAAAAACGTTATATTCATAAATTATCCCGCACTAGATTTTTCCAAACAAAATTTTCCGTACACAGACACTTTCTTACACAGAAAAAAACATACACAAAATATTCCGAACATTTAAAAGTATATAATAATTATTTTTTTGTATTATTTTAATGTTTTATCTCCTAGTTTGGTCAAGGGTGCAAATTATTTTTTAGGTTGCGCACAAGCAAAAGTTAAATGATATGTTTAGACTCGCTTTCGAATCTCGGATATGAGAAACATTAAAATGTATGGAATATTCTTTGTCCGGAGTTTTATGTGTACGAAGTATTCTGTATAGATAACTCATATTCGGGAGAATCTTGTACGGAAGAATCAAGGAACCATTAATAATACACACACATACATATATAATAGTTATACTATATTATCGGCGAAAACTATGTTTTTAACAAAGGGTTTCACTTATGCAGTATATTATACTTAATATATTTTTAAAAATTACGAAATTACGTGTTGCACAGTTGCTCACCCTCTCTATTTTTGAAGAGATAGAAGAATAAGGCTGGGCTAGAGCAAGTGGTTAGCTAATCATTCTCGATTTGCCCCGCTATTTAGTAATAGATTACTAGGAGAGAATTTTTAAACATCACAAACACCCACGCCTTCAAACAGAAATTGAAAGATTGAAAAAATGCTGAAAAAGATTCGTCACTGAAACATTAACGCGATTTAGGTAAGACAGGACCTGCACCTAGATTGGATAGGTTGTGTGTTCCTGATATATTTAATACAAAAGCAATAAATACAAAGAAAACTCAGCTTCTAAGCATTTATAGCGAAAACCTTAAAATGGGAAATCATTCGTTTCTTTCTTGAATTGATAATTATTTTATGTTTTAATTTTCCGAATAAATCAAGAATTTAAGTTGTATTTACCAGAGCTTGAACTCCGACTGTTCCAATTATATATTAGAACCTTACTGTTGGGATAAAGATGCAAAGTATAAACGCGTTTATTGATTTTTACTATCAGTTTCATTATAAAATAGACTAAATATTCATTGTTATTCTTATCTCGTATGACTGTTTTTCTCAAAGCAAAATTTACATAAACTATAATAATCTCAGGATTCCCCATTTCCACCGCGAATAAGTATTATTTATCTTATCTTAAGAGACGATACACTGATTTGTGAGGCATCTTGCGTAGCCAGGGGTGTTTAATATTCATGTAGTGGCTCCAATACTGGGGATCTCCTTAATGGTACATTTATATTAAGATAAGCTTGATACAAAATCAATAATAAACTCTCCAGACCTCTAGAGAATTTCCAAGAATATCTAGATCAGAATTTTTGTTTGCTTTTAGAAAAATAATTAAAATTTAAAAACATATCTTCGATGTATTCGGCGGTAACATTGTGGAAATTCATTTTTAATATTAAAAAATCTGATCACTTTTTAAACCAATAACATAATAAAAAAGATAGGCTATATTTTATTTACCAGAGCGGTGTATATCGCATCACTTGTCAAGACTGTCGAACTGCTTATATAAGTAAGACATCTGGGTAAAATATTTATTGTTTAAATTTACAAAAAAAACACGTAAGATATCAAAAAAACAAATATTTTTTCAGAGTTTGCAAATCATTTGATTCAAAATTATCACAATTCGAATATTTTTTTTTTTAAATACTCTACTTAGTAAATAATAAAGGGATACGATTGGGTAGCTAAAAGTTTTTGGAAGTTAATAAAGTGTTAAAATAAGTGGGCTCACCATTGTCCAATTTATTTCCATACTTACCATACCTAATATATCTAATTTATTTGTAATTCATACTATTAATGTCTGTGTTATACTCGCTTCCTGCGACCAGTAAAAAGAGAAAGCCCCGAATTTCATTTTGTAATTTATAACTTAAGAGTTAGAATATTTTAAAAATTTATTCGTAAACCTTGCGATGTTCTGTCTGAAGATACTTTTTAAAGATGCGAAACACATGTTACAATTTCTAAAACAACAACTAGAGTAACAACGTTATCATGTTAAATTTTACATCTATTAAGTAATAAGTTGTTTTATATTTTTATTTTTTTTAAATTTTTAAAAAAAAAATTGACATTACAGCTTACGCCAATGCGTCAAACATTTTGAAGTTAAAGAATCATACGAGATATACTCGATGACAATTTTTGTAAGTCACATGAGATTAACTCAAGGAGAATTCACACAAACATCCATGTCTTAGATCTCAAATTAAAACTGAAAAAATCCAATTTGACATTGACCTTATCGGGAATCGAAACCAGACCCACCTGATCGGCAGAGCAAGTTCTAACCAACTAGACCACAGCGGGCGACAATACGATTATATGTATGTACAGTATACATTATACAAATCGACATTCTTCTTTTATATTCCGGAAACAGTTTAAAAAATGGAAATTCGCTATTAATTGAATAAAACAGGAAATTATGATTTAGTATTTAAATATTATACATACTATCCATAATACAAATAAAAATACAAAAAACGAAAATGTTGGGCCTGTAGCCAAATGGCTGACGTCATTTTTTTCGGTTGCTGTGTCCACATATTTAAACATCACTGATACTTTTATACTTTGATTTTACTATCGATTTATGAAGGTACGACCCCAAAAACGTGCCTGGTAAACCAACACTTTTTAAAATTTACATTCGCTCCCAATGTAGATATTTTTTTTCTACGAGAACTGCTTGTTTCTCAGTTGCTCAACATCTCATTCTTTCGAAGATAGTAATAATAGAAAAGCTAGGACTTGGACAGAAGTAGTGATTAACTAATCGCTCTCGCTACGGACTGTTATTTGTCATCGTATGGGTGGGATCTAGAAATCTGTAAATTAATTGAAAAATTGCTGTCAGTACTGGGACGGTAACCTGTGAGATCCGTCACGAAAGTCAACGACGTTGACCACTGCAATATGGACCCATCATTAAAAAAACACTCCATCGCTGAATAACAATCAGTTATCGTATAATAAATTTTCTAGAGATGATCTTTTAGTAGTCCATAATATCGACTGTGGAAAGGAAAAAAAGGCGTAACGCACAGTTTTTTCAAAACAGCTTTATTCGATAATCACGTTGTATTAAACTTAATACACGTTCTATCAAAAAGATGCAAGCTGCAAATGCCGAATTAGTATCTAAATTTAGCTTTTATGTTTAAAAAAGATGAGCATGAAAAAAATTAAAAACAAGAAAAAAGACGGAAATAAAGGTTTTTCCTAGACAATCTCTTTAATTAATATTAGATTATGTCAATTAAACACCAGCTTAGAAGTTTCTGTGCACTTCAAGATTGTGTATATTTCATAATTTGCATATGGTCCAAAATCTTTAAAACACGTTTTTTGTGCCTACTGTAAAATTTGATATGTGTGGGTTACGTCTTTTTTCCTTTCCAAAGTCGATATTCTAAATTGGGAACGGACATGGTTAAAAAGTAAACAAATTTATCAATTCGTTATATATTAAAACTTGAACAAAGAAACTAATTATAGATCAGAGAATGTTAAAAAAATATATTATCATATTGTTTATAAATTGATTAAATTTTTATTTTTTGACAGCTAAATTTATTCAGAATTATTTAAATACTTTATTTACATATAATTATTATTCTTTTTTTACATTTCTTGTGTTCACTTGAAATTTGCAAGAAACCACAGAATTTGTAATTTTTGTGTACAACTATTTTCCCAATTAAGATAAGACGTCGTTAATTGATATTATAACAAGTGTGCAAATGAATAATATTATATAATGTATCAATATGCATTAAAATTAAATTTAAAAATGCAGTGATGTAAATAGTGTTTATTTTTGAGATAAGAATTTAAAATGTAATAAAACACACAAAAATTGTCATACCAATCATGCCTTGATAAAAACGATAATTTTATGCCGTTAGTGTTTACATATTGAATAGGAAAAGAAAAAATGACGTAACCACGCATAACAAATTTTACAGGATACACAGAAAACGTGTTTTGATGATTTTGGGCCACAGTCAAATTATGTAATATAAACAACCTTTGAGTGCACGGAAACTGATAAACTGGTTTTTTATTGACTTTACCTAACATCAATTTAATATATTTTTTAAGAAAAACCAATTTTCCCAGACCCTCCTTTCATACATCCTTT
This sequence comes from Himalopsyche tibetana, assembly GCA_030503985.1. NCBI lineage: Eukaryota > Metazoa > Arthropoda > Insecta > Trichoptera > Rhyacophilidae > Himalopsyche > Himalopsyche tibetana. The sequence continues at coordinate 3,425,987 of JAPJYX010000011.1, read as the reverse complement.
TGATAGAAGGCGCTTAAAATTGTATACATTGTGGTTATCGAAAAAAACTGTGGACTACGTCCTTTTTCCTTTCCACAGTCGATATTATGGACTACTAAAAGAACATCTCTAAAACATTTACTACACGATAATTGATTGTTATTCAACGATGGAGTGTTTTTTTAGTGATGGGTACATAGTGAAGTGGTCAACGTCATGTAATGATTTCGGGCATATTAGCGCCGCAGCTCGCTCAAAAGAAACGAAATCTGGATGTAAAAATTTCGATTACTTTTTTGGGCAGCTAGGGACGTGTCGTATGACAGCAATAACTCGGCGAATATTGGCTTCCAAGCAGTCTATCGTCTATGGTTTATCAGCGACATCAAATATCACAAAAAATAATCCGAAGATGTTAAATCATACGATCTGGAGGCCAATTCACATGTCCATTAAACACCTATGTAGTTTTGAAGCATGTTTTTACTGATTATTTGCTTGGAACAAATTAAATGGTCAGAATTTAAACCAATTTTTGGTCAGAATAAAAATATCAACAGTCTTTTTTTTGTCCGCTCCCAATGTGGAGCATATGGACTCCTAATGGAGTTTATCTCAACAGAAGTGTTTCTACGAGAACTGATTGTTAACTCAGTTGCTCAACCTCTCTTTTTCCAAAGAGAGTAGGGATAGAAGAATATTGGCTAGGACAGGATTAGTGGTAAGCTAATCGCTCTCGATACGCCCCGTTCGTAGGATAGGATGGGTGAGAGGGGGGAATTCAAGACATCACATACATCCATGTCTTTGAACAGAAATTCGTAAATCGATTGAAAAATCAATTTATAAAAACTGTCCGTACCGGGATTTGAACCCGGGTCCTCCGTAGCCAAAGCCAACAACGTTGACCACTCGACCACACAGGCGGTTTGAAAATATTATACAGTCAGAATATTTTATAACTATTTTGGTTAGGTTAGGTTAGGTTGGGTTTTTTTTAATTTCATTTAAATTATGACCATTTATTCTGACCGACATATTATAACCATTTAATATAAATTCTGACCAATGTAATATAAACTCTGACCGGAAAAATACGAGCCTATTTTGCTTTACTTAAAATAAAATAAGGTACCTAATTAATTCAATTATAACGAACGTTTTGTTACAGGAACACACTTCATAACTTCATACAAAAAATTAACAAATCTTTTCATTATTATTGACACACCTACCATATATGGTTCCCAATCATATTTAATATTTTTTTTTACTTGTCAAGTCCTTCAGCTGTCAAAGTGAACCAAACAGGTAGATTCTTTAGTTGTCAGGTGGAAATTAATGGTTCTTGAATGATATCGTCCGTATATGGACTTCAGACAATACTCTTTCGTTTCAAAGAAAGAGTTATATTGAGTGGGCTTCCATATAGAGAGGACCACGATTCTCCATGACTCTTCATTGTCTGCATGGATTTAATGGCGAGCTCGTTTGAAATAATGCTCATACTCCTCGTGCGTTATTATATGTTTTTTTTTTGTTTGTACGTCATAGCGATGTTACTATTTCCGCTATTATTTCAACTTATCTTGTCAAAGCTATAATCCAGGGTTTCACAAACTTTTTCTGCAATACAAAATTCGTTAATCCGGAAATATCAACGGTTTTTTAAAATACACGTCCGCTCTCAATGTGGAGAAAATGACCTTCTTAAATTTACGAAAACTTATTGTTATTATGTTGCTCAACTTCTAGGATAGAAAAGATAGTTTAAGGGCAGGGCTAGTGGTTAGTTACTGGATACTTTGATATGGTCTTTTGAGTTGATTAAAATATTCAATTTAATTCAAAAAAATATATGGAAACGTTTGGAAAAAGTGCGTAATCAACCCATCATATGTTCGACAGTCGAAAAAAAGGAGGGGTTTCAACATTTTCTTTACTGCGGCCTTATGTTGAATCAGATAAATGAATGTGGCCTTTAGAAATGAAAAGATTCCCCACCCATCGGTTAGTTAATTGCTCTTGTTTACGTTTGCAATGGTGGAAGGAATTTTTAATATTCACAAAAATCCATGCATTTGAACAGAAATTTATGAATCGATTGAAAAATGCTGCTCGTTCTGGTATTCAAGCCCGTAAGATTCGTTTCGGAAGCAACGACGTTGACGACTTCACTGTCCACTAATTATCGTACATTTGAATATCTCTAGATTTGCTTTAAAAAGGTTGACAGCCTTAGCTACTGGCGGTGTTAAAGGAAGAAACAGGATACACATGTACTACCACGAGTCATAAGTGACCAATGAACTCACCAAATGTTCTACTCGAAAATCGATACAGCTTGAAATAAATTAGATTTAAATTGAAATATAATCTCGAAAAATAAACGTCAACGGGTTGTGTATCACTGCTTTAAATATTATTAATAATTATTACAAATTTTATTATACTTCCTGCATACCGTGTCGTTTTTTTTTCTTCATAATAAATACTATTATTATCTAACACCGGAAGTAAGTTGAAAACCAGTGCAATCTTTAAATATTTATTCGCAAGGATATTTAAATATTTCTCGCATTTCTCAGAAAAAAAAACAATTCGTTGAGATATTTTTTATTCAAATGAAATGAAAAAACGATAATGTACGTATATTTTTATTATTTATTCGATATTCCGGAAGCAGTTAAAAAAACACGAATAATTGTCATTTAGTTTTATTGCAAATCGTGAATTGGCATTTAAATTTATAATATACTAATAGTTTAATATGCAACATAGTTTCTATGAATAATTTATATATTATATTATTTAATAATGAATTTGGTGTTCAATAAATGCTCAATATTGTTGTTGATTTTGTATTAAATGTCAATATAATATACCGTCGTTCGTAAGGCCTCCAATTCCAGGATTCGGTCCAATTTTGAGATATAATACTAGTCCTAAAAATTCTTGCGTTTTTGATATTAGAAATCTTGAAAGAGTTAAAAAAAAGTTTCGCGTCTTGGGAGTTTTGGGTATTACGTAAAATCCTGAGTTCGGAAATTCTGGGAAAAGCTAAAAAAAAATCTCGCGTCGTTTCATTTTGGGTATTCCATAAATTCCTGGGTTTTTGAAAAATCACAGTATTTCAAAATCGTTGAGCAAAAATTTCTCGATCCCGAATTTATACAATCCCAGGATTGGAGAAATTGTCAATCCTGAAATCCCGGGATCACAAAAAAGGTCCGAGATTGGATGTCCTAGTCGTTTGGCTTTCAATTCAACTAATTTCTGTCGCTACGCCCCGGATGGGCGGGAGGTGGGAATTCAAGACATCATATACGTAGAAAATTAGAAATATAAATTCATATATAGGTTGAAAAACCAATTTATAAAAACTGTCCGTAACTTAAAACCTGATCAAAAAGTATATGGGTGATATAGTATATGAATTTTTTGAAGCCCCTAAGATTTGGAGGCCCCAAGCGCGCGTTTCATTTGCTTGTAGGATAATCCGACACTGATCTAACCTTTTTCAAAAACGTCAGTGCTTAGTGCAAATTTCGTACCTGTATAAACTTTTTTAAGGTTTACACCAGCGGTCACCAAACTACGGCCCGTCGAAGATTTTCATCCGGCCCGCGAAAAGTTCTAAATTTTTTCATAGATATTATTCATATAAGAAATATAATTTTTCATGATTTAATTGTGAATTTACGACAACTATTTATTTCAAATCATCAATTGTCATAAAACTATCTGGTAGGGGACTCAAAGTGAAGGAAGTTAGATATAAATTGGAGGCGAGACGACCAGATGTTCGCTTAATCAAAAATTTCTCGAATATTCTCATTTATTGAAATTCTAAGAAGGGCAAACATTTGTTTATAATCTAATTATTCTGAAACCACATAAAATGAAATAAATTCTGATTGGGTTCAAATAAGAATTTATTTGTCGTCCGGCCCCCTTAGTTTTTAAAAAGTTCAATCCGGCCCGCTTCTCAAAAAGTTTGGTGACCCCTGGTTTACACCAATGGTGCACAAAACGCGGCCCGAAATGGCATTTGTTGCGGCCCAAAATAACAAGTACTTCATCACCAAATTTTTCATTGAATATGATACAAATCTGTGTTTGATATGTGTAAAAAATATTCAGTAACAAAGGTTTATAGTTTTAATCACCACTGATAGAAAACTTAGTACTATTCTTAATTATTTAAAATGATTATATTTTTACGGGTATACATTTGTGCCGTAATTCATCTTTTTACAATGAGTACTGTCTGTGGTGCATGTTAAGTCTGTTTTTAGATGATTGTTTTCAAAACACGCTTTGTTTGTTGCTTAAAACATTTTCCAACCCCTTCTCAGCATTCATCAACGAGGCCGATTCATCATTGCAACTAGAATTGATCGATTCTTTAAACACATGGTCACCATTTCTAAATTTTAAAAAAAATCGTGTAACAAAGAGTAAATCGCGTAAAAAAAGTAACGGCGCCGCCAGAGAACCACGGGTCGCTACTCGCTAAGTATAAAATGTGTGGTCATTTACAAAATTTGAACGATTCAAAATTAGTATTGAAATTCTATCAAGCCTTCAGTTGAAATTTAAATTATAACATTATAAAAGTTTCACGCTGTTAGTATATTTATACTTTTTTTTCTATGTTAATTATTTAACGTTTTTGTATTTCGTGAACGTCTGGCAATGATATAAAATATAGATAATAAATTTAATTTACTTTTCGTGCCACGTATTGTTTTAAATTGTTTTTAGCAACTATTATAAATAACTCGATTAAGCAAGCGATACTATTGAATAAAATTGTATATTCGTAAAATGGCCAAATGACCATAATTATTATCAATGCATATAATAAAATGCTCATTTAATGTTGCTTTGAGTCTCGATCAAACGTTTCCCCGTATGGGTAATCTTTTTTTCTGAGTCACGAAATGTTTTATAAACTTTATGTGTTGGAAAATCTTGTTTTTATTCGACATATTGATTATTATTTTTATTTGCGATTCATACAGTATGGTGGGTAGTCGAGCAGAACTGCCCTCGGTCTAAAACGATTCTCAGGCATTGTCTCGTCATAATGTTTGTGAGAGCCAATTTCTTAAAGCTTAAACTGTATTGGTAGGTATATTGTATGCCGCCTGTGTGGTCGAGTGGTCAACGTTTTTGGCTTTGGCTACGGAGGGCCCGGGTTCAAATCCCGGTACGGACAGTTTTATAAATTGATTTTTCGATCGATTTATGAATTTCTGTCCAAAGGCATGGATGTATTTGATGTCTTGAATTCCCCCCTCTTACTCATCCTATCCTATGAACGGGGGGCGTATCGAGAGCGATTAGCTTACCAGTAATCCTGTCTTAGCCCTATCCTTCTATCCCTACTCTTTTTGGAAAAAGAGAGGTTGAGCAACTGAGTAACAAGCAGTTCTGGTAGAAACACTTCTGTTGAGATAAACTCCATTAGAAGTCCATATGCTCCACATTGGGAGCGGACATGGTTTTAAAAAAAAAATGTTATTAACTTGATAAGGGTACTTCTAAGCTAGTTTTTGCTTAAAAGTTTTTCAATCTGATTTGGGTAGATTCGCTGAAATCGCCCCTTCCAACTTTGAGCTTTAAGACCGAGGACCGACTTTTGCGCGTAGGGCACAAAGTTTCAATTGCACTGTATGTGGTATTTTGTGGATGAGCCACACTCAAGGGAAGAAAAAACCGCATGTGGCTCGCGAGCCGCAGTTTTCCTACCAAGGGGACAGACCTGACCGCTTAATTAATGAACTTTTACAACTACCTTAGGCTACTTAAAAACATGAATGTTTTGTTTACTTTTGTGATGTCCTTGCGAGGGTTTGTTGTCTTTGTCCAGTAATTAATCATGCGTGCAAAACGTATTTCTTTTGTGTTATTTGCTTTCTTGTTTATTTACCTTTGCGGCTCATGAATGATTTATCTCATATGCAGATATACTACACGAGACTGACTTTTCACCTGTACACTCCAAACATAAATAAATTAATATAACGTTGTCTCATAAGTCTTTGCGTATTAAGTTTTTCATTCTGTTTGAAGGCATGGATGTTTGCGGTGTCAAAAAACCTTTCCCCCCCTTTTCCAATCCTTGAAAAAAGGACGTCACGAGAGTGCTTAGTTAACAACTAGCCCAGGGGTTCATAAAGTGTGTCCTGCGTGAATTTTAGACGTGTCCCACGAGATATATTTGTTTTGTGTTAAAAGTAATAATCGTATATACATAATTAAATATTTTTTAATAAACAAAATATTGAGCATTACAGCTAATGCCAATGCGCCAAATATTTTAAAGTTGAAAGATCATACGAGAAAAACTCGATGAGAATTTATTGTAAGTCATTCGAGATAAACTTGAGGTAAATTAACATCACAAACACCCACGTCTTAGGTCTCAAATTTGAATTTAAAACAATGACATTGACCTTACAGGGAATTGAGCCCAGACCCACCTGGTCGGTAGAGCAAGCTCAAACCAACTAAACCACAGTGGGCGACAGTAGTAAATCATACAGAATAAAATTTGTTTATTTCCTTATGTTTTCTATAAACAGAAGATATTTAGAAAAAAAAAGATGCTCGCCAAATCATTTTTGATTTCAAAATTGTCTGTTTGACTAAAAAGTTTGTGAAACCTTGCATTAGCCCAATCTTTCTGTCTCTTCTATGTCCGAAAACGAGAGGTTAAACAACTGAGTAACGGACAGTTCTCGTCGAAAAACACATTTTGATATACCTCAATAAGGAGGACATATGATTCACACTGGGAGTGGAGATTTGAAAAATATTTGTTTGTTCTCTTCGTCAGCTTCAATTTTAATCATCCATCAGATTGAAGTGAGGCAACTTTACGTATCAAATTTAATTATTTTTTCAAGACGGATATTTGCTTTTGGACTAGCTCGTAGCGTTGAAGAGGTGATCGTTATTTTTAAGCCGTTCGATGTCCTAAAGCCGGTTCATCAAGGTCAACATATCACATAAGTTACACCTTTCGCCAGCTGTTGTCAAACGTTTTATACAAGCCATATTAAACAATAAATTTGACTAAACCACGCAGCGAATTGTCAAAAAATGCGTGTCTCTTATTATTGTACACCCTATTATTTTTTACGCAATACATTAATTCCAGCGATTGACGAGTATAAAAAAATACGTAAAAAAAGTCTTACCTTTCTTTCCCTACTATTCACTTTCAAAAAAAGTGAGGTTGAGTGACTGTGTAATAAACAGTTCTCGTAAAAAAAGTTTCTTTTGAGATAACTCCATTAGGAAACCATATGCTACACATTTGGAGCGGGCATGGATAAAAAACTAAAATTTTCTCTTCAAATTCGTGCATTTTTTTTCATAATAACCATTATTTTTTTAAATTACAATAATATTAAAATACAATGGGAAACAGACAGATGTTCGTATGCTGCATATTGGAGTAAAAAAAAATGTAAAATAATACATTGGAATCGAAACGCGTGCCATGCGTTCGCCTTCGCTGCTAAAGGTTATGCAGAATAATGCGTATTAGTTATAATGATTAATGATACTTATAATTAGTGAAAATACATTTACTGTAATTTCAGTAATGATGGTATTTTGACGCAATCAATTTTAAATTTATAAACACCTATCACTTGCAAAAAAGCTTGGTTTGTAACATCATAATGTAAATAATAAATCATTGAATTAGAAATTATAATTTTCATAAATATGTATTGTTATAACTACATATTTTATATACGTGCGTTGGAAAAATATATGTCAGCAGTTGTTTGTCACTTGTAAACAAACTAAATACAAGTTTATTTAATACATTACAATGGCACAACATGTTTGATTGCTGATTTAGTTCAATTCCTCAAATTGTGTATTGGTGTCTAGTCTCCTATAACGTCGTATTTCTACAGCGTAGTTCCAATCTCTACATTTTATATAGAAACATACTTCAGTCATTGTAACAGCGTGAATGATATTAATACAGGTGTTCAAGGATAAGGTGGTAAAAAAGGGTAGCTGGGTTTACGGAAATACCACGAATAAATCCGGGTATTGGACCGTAAAACCTAAACGGATATGTAAAAAAAACCCAGGTGTTTGGTGACAGTACAATACATTTTTTGTTTATTTAATGGAGTTGTTTTTTTTGTTTGATCAATATAAATGCTTACCAAAGATTAATTGAGTTGTTATAAATACAAATTAGTCCGTATAAATAATATATAATTAAAATAATAAAAGGATATATCGATACGCTGTTAGTTAAATATTCGTTTTGTAATTAATAAATTTTTATCGGTTTATCATTCCTTTATTGCAGTGGTGTCAGCTACTTTTTTTACGACACCCATGAAATTATTTTAAATTATTACAAAGCAGAGAAAGTACCTTATGCAGTATTACGTCAGAGAAGGAAGAAGCACCATCTTTTTAAGATTAGTGTTTTGTATTAAGACTTAAGATCAAGGGTGGGCTGGAGGGTGCTCGGAGGGGCTCGCGCGAGCCCCTTGTTAAATTTGAATAATGCCGGTGAGCCCCTTGTTAATTTAAAAGAAAAAATATTCTTTGATCAAATTAGTATATAACTGTAATTTCTGACTTATATATTATCTACGACAGCTTCAGTATACACAATAGTAGATTTTTAGCTATTTAGATTGACAAGTTTACGGTAAATTGTATATTGTTACGTATTGAATATAATAACATAGGAGTGATAAAAAAATCACCCCTTCTACAAAATATCGAGAACTGCTTTTAAATTAAGCGAACCTCTTGTTAACGTATTGACAGCCCATCGCTGCTTAAGGTAGAGTGAAAGGGTACACTCCGACATATATCCGTGCAATCGATTAAATCTAGTTGAGTAGAATTTTAAAAACATCCAAGTTGATAGAAACATTTCTAATTATACTATTCCACTAATAATTTACCGTATATAATGTACAGGGAGTCAGTGGTATGACAGTAAATTTCTTATTTTAAAAAATCTAAATATTAACATATATTTGTCGGGTCCTGTGGCGCAGTGGTTATCGTTGTTGGCTTTCTTGTCGGATCTCACGGGTTCAAGTCCTAGTACGAACAATATTTTTTCGATCGATTTATCGATATCTGTTCGAATGCATGGCTGTTTGTGATATCTAAAAATTCCCTCCTACCCTTTCGATCTTTCATTAACGAGAGCGATTAGTTAATCACTGTCTTAGCTTTATCTTATACCTACCACTCTCTTTGGTAAGAGAGGTTGAGCAACTGAGTGACAGAAATTTTTCGTAGAAAAAATCTGTCAAGATGCTTCCACAAGGAGGCTATATGCTCCTCATTGGGAGCGCACATCCGTTTCTTATTATGAAGTCCTATAATTTTCTGATCATTCATAACTAAAATAGCTTCATATTAACATTTATAGTCATAATGTTTATTTTAAAGGCATGCCAAGTAATTACGTTGCAACCATGTTTAATTTGCGAGTGAAGTAATTCAACCGTGGATACTTTGACGACGATTAGTGTCAATTTCAAGGTTATAACAAGAGGTTTGAGGTAAATTATACAAAATATCATCTCCAACTATAAGCGTGTCAAATTGTAAAATAATTATATGTATACAAACAGTCTATACCAAAGCCCCCTATAGCGAAAGCCATGCTATGGAGCTGAAAACAGGTACTTTTTTCAGATAAGCGGGCCGGCGTCATAATTTTCAAAGTAATATCACATCATTATGAAGCCATTTGTTTCTGATATAATGGATATAATGTAGGAAATATATATTTATAGTGTAATTATATATCTTTTCAATTACATACTTTTCAAAATAAGAAAAAATCACATTTTCTAAGGTTTTTGAAGAAAAATCTCGGAGAACAAAAGCAAACGAAGAAGGCAAATCATTTTATTAAAATTATTATTTTTACAATATTTCAATACAGAATATGAGGTTGGATAGTTCATTAAAAAAATCAACGCCATTATTGGGATTTTAATCAATTAATAATTAATCTCAAAATTTATTTGTGCACACTGGTTCGTTACTCAATCTTTCCATAGGATTTCTCAAGTCATATCAGTAATCAAAAATCAGTAAGTCAAACTAGGGTAGCAATTTTCACTTCATTATTTTTTAAATATTATTATTGATTAAATCATCATTTACTTGGTATATTGCCATTATTATATGATAAGACGCAGCATTTATTTCATAATATCACAATAGGCGTCAAAATCGTATATAATATAATATGGATTCCGCTTGTTACTGTTGTTTTATGTTATTTATAATCAATATTTTATATAACTGTGATATTTAATAGTGGGAAGTTAAATTTTATTTGTTTTACCACACATTGCATTTCTTGCCATTCGCTATATTTCTTACAATCATTACTTAATTTGAATATATGACCCTTCCGATATATCGTAAATTGTAAATTGATAACACCAAAGAATCACAGAATATCCATACAAGAAATCTTTCAAACATACATGTTATATTCAACGAAAAATAAGCTCATAAATTAGAATTTAGAGTTGATCTACGTATAGCCGCCATACAATTTGTTAGGAGCGGCTGGGATTTAACGGCCCGGTCTTTTTTGCTATTTTTTCTACGACACTGCTTGGAACTTAAAACTGCTATGTCTATACTCAATACAGTATTCATGTATCAGTAGCACTGTCGTAAAATAATTCTTGGTATTTTCTCATTTTAATTAGAATAAAAAAATCTTCGCCTGCATCTATGCCTCCTTCACACGTACAGGGTACGCTGTTGTGAGAATGAACTCTGTCAAATACAAAACAACAAAAACGCGACGTACAGTACTCGGCCTGGTGAACCGACGAGTGAAATTAGCGAGCGAGTGAATATAAGCTGTTTTTATTTTCTGTGACGAAGAATAACCCTCATCAAAAGTAGCAAATTGTTCAATAACGTACTCGACGTGTTTGTTTACATTTTTTCGACAACAATCTGATAACGTATAATACGTTTACCTTTTTTAGAAAACATAATAGTCTTTTCGTAATATCTATTTTTTTTACTATTCAGTTTTCTTTATTCTTGCGGGTCTTCAACTCATCTTCCAGTAGCTCGTCATCCAATTAACATATATCGATCTATCATCGTAACTATCATAACTATCATCGTGAGAATGATTTGATCGACTTAATATTCCTTGATAAGTTTTTCATTTTACGACGACTTTTTTTGTTGGAACGATGGTGAATTGAATGAAAAACAAGTTAATAATAATGTTATATGTTTGATTTACCGGTAATAAGTATAAATCCCGGTATTGATATATTTGTCCTTCATAGCGATCCCTAATATTGTTATATCTGGCTAAAGGTAATTACTAAATTTTACTCGTAACTTGGAGGAATCGTAATGATACAGAATGACATCAGCAATTTTATGCTTATGTAATAATTTTATGTCACATTGGATTTAAATGGCGATTACTAATATAATTATGATTGTTGAATCACGGTTTCTTGGTATTTATTTCGCTTAATGTAACGATACTTTAAAACAAACGCGTTTAATTCAATGTTAACAACAATATTAGAGGATTTCGTCAATGAATGAACTGATTATGTATCACGACGCTCACAAAATCACGTCATTAGTGATTACTGTTTGTTTTCTAAATTTGGCAGAAATCAGCTGACGTCAAGCGGCCATTTTGAATAATAAATAAATTCAGACAAACAACATGGCGGCGATGAGTAATTTCAAGTAAAATGTCAAAATAACGATGCTATGAATTATGACAATGTTGTCGATTTTAAAGTTGTTTTATGTAAATAGATTTCGGATTTTTCTAGTTATAATTTATTGGGTGTCAGCTTAATTAATCGATCACGGCTTTGTTGATAATTTAGTAAATATTATATACGAAGTGCGATCGTAACCTAGAATTTTCCAGGAATATGTATGCAGTATTAGTTATTAGTTGTCTGGTGCTAAATAAAAAGTGACGTACCGTTAATTGATTTTGTAATACATATCATCCGTGTTCTGCAATTAGCAATGAATACTAATGAGTTTTCAGTAAATTTATGAAAGATTATATAATTATTAGTATACCTTATTGAACAATTGAAAAATCGTCTAAAACAGGCCAAGTGCATAATTGTACGATATGACGTCATGTCATGTTTGATTATGCGTGGAGTGAGACACTAGAGCAGTGCTTCCCAACCTTTTTCGTTCCACGGCCTCCTTAATCTAAAAAAAATAATCCGTGGCCCTCCTCAATTGTCTCCGTAACTCGTTTTTTTTTTAGCTTACCCAGGAATTTGAAATCCTCGATTTGCTATACTTTTCCCCCAGAATCCAATTTCTATCCAGTCTAATCCGGCGGCCCCCTTAAGAAATTCCGCGGCCCACGATATGGGAAACACAAGGAAGATTAGATTTTTGCATATATTTTTGTACTTTCTACTGAATTTCACGGTCCCCGCAAGAAATATTACGGCCCCCTGAGGGGCCGCGGCCCACAGGTTGGGAATCACTGCACTAGAGGTCTGCACGGGCCTGGCCCTCGGGCGGGTAAGCGAAATTGAGATTCGGGCTCGGGCCGGGCCCGGGTAAGAAAATTATTATTTCAGAAAAATATTTCAGACTATGTTCGTGTCATAAGCTCATAAGTCAGCCATGATGATTTTAACTATTACCAGTTCTACAGAGAATCGTGCTGAGGAGTATAAAGCTGGGCTTCGGGTCGGGTTCGGGTAACAAGTGTGGTATTAGACTCGGGCCCGGACCTGGTAATTTTGTAACATTTCGGCCCGTGCAGACCTCTATGACACACATAAACATTTAATAAACGAAAAACATTGAGTTGTAGAATTAAATTAGACAAATGTTATAAATAGATACACCAAAACCTCCTTTGTCTCTTATATCAACCAACTGGATTCCACCATTTCAAGGATCTGATCCGTAGAACTGCGGGAAGAATTAATTGGATGGAATTCAGATAACTACATAGTATATAGCAGAAGACGGAGGCAAGTTAGGTGGACATTGTTTGAGAGCCTATGTTCCCAGGGGCCTATCTACAATAATGTAGTTTTAACACCACTTATGATTAACAGGGGATTTACCTGTGTTCTTTATAATTTCATTTGTAGATTATATTCAACCATATATTGTTTGTGGTGATATGTACGAGATGTAGGTTTGTTTCGTGAATACATATCGACTGTGGAAAGGAAAAAAAAAAGTAACCCACGGTTTTTTCAAAACAGTTTTTTCAGATAATCAAACAGATAATCACAATGTATTCAACTTGATACATGTCCTTTTAAAAGGATGCAAGCTGCAAATGCCGAATTAGTATTTAAATTTAACTTTAAAGTTTGAAAAAAGATGAGCATTTGAAAATTGAATAAAGGTTTTTCCCAGACAATTTCTTTAATTAATATTTGATTATGTCAATTAAACACCAGTTTAGAAGTCTCCGTGCACTTCCAGGTTGTGTATATTTCATAATTTGCATATGGCCCAAAATCATCCAAACACATATTCTGTGCCTCCTTTTCTCTTTCCACAGTCGACATGATCATGGCATTGTCAAAACTGAGCTTAACTCAAAACATGCATTTTTTTAGTGATCCTAAAACCTCGAATTATACTCAATAACGAAATATACATAGCCTTAAAGTATCAAGAATTAGAATTAAAGAAAATTATACCCTCTCAAATCGTTCTTCTCAAGGACGTCCGAGGACCGGGGGCATGGGCATTTTTCTTGGGGCGGTAAGTCCTAGGGAGCGGTAGGTCATCACAGATTAAAAAAATATATTAAATATGATGTTTGATACAAAAAAACATTCCGAAAATACATTTTAAATGGTAATAACATGACCGACGGATATGCAATACTTAACTTTATTGCAATTTTTTTCTTAAAGCATGATCGTACCGATGATGGCACTATAATTGGCAGAAAAATAGTAAGTGCGGTATTTTATACTCTGTCTAGGGGCGGCACATGTCCTAGGAACGTCACTGATTGTTCTTATAGATCAGCCATACTCAACTTGCGGCGCAATCAGCTCTTATGCGAGGCCCAAAATAATTATAGTCAGCAAATATTTTTAACGAAGATAGTTAAAAGTTTGACTCAATATCAAAATTCACATTAATTTTCAATTAAGCGATTTAAGATTTTGGATGCATATTTCTTACGTATTAGGTACATTACTTTTTACGTATTTTTTATTTTTTACTTTGAAAAAAAACACATAAAAATATTTACATAAAATAAAATAGTTTTGTGTTATATTTACAGTTTACTATAAATATGTTGCGGCCCACGTAGAGAAGAAAAAATCGGAATGCGGCCCGGAGGAAAAAAAGGTTAAGCATGGCTGTTCTAGATCCTAGATTAGAAATCACTGATTTAATTGAAAAGTAAAACTAAAAATAAAATGAAATTCAAATTGTTTGTAAATAAATAAAAAATACTTTTCATTATATTTATAGAATTAGCGGTTACTGTGTGTACATTTATTTCCATTGTCGTTCGTTACTTTACAAATTTAATCAAATAATTTTGCAAAAATATATATTTACAGTCTACATTTAGTGGGAAAATGCTAACAAGAGACGTGAAACACGTGCCACATTTCAAAACACGTGAAGTAAAATTAATATACAAATTTACCAGCCCTATATTTCTAGCATTACTCTCTTCCAAATAAAGAATGTTGACTAACAGACTAACAAGCAGTTCTCGTCAAAAAAATCTGTTGAGATACCTCGATTAGACAGCCATAACCTCCACATTGAGAACGGACGTGAAATAGAAAAAAAAGCATTGTTCAAATGGCGATGTGTGCTTTATTGAGTGACGAAATAGCAATCTTAAAAAAAGATATGTCATTTTAATATTTTTTATTATATGTTTATTATAACTACCTAATATTACTTCTTATGCAAGTATTTGCAAACATTTCATGCATAACTGAACTGAGACGTCATACAAATGCATTTCAGATTATTTTATGAACTTGATCGCTGACGAAATTTTTCGATAAATTTAGATAATTTAATAAAACCAAATACCATATCGACTGTGGAAAGGAAAAAGAACGTAACCCACACATAGAAAATTCTACAAGAGGCATAAAAAACGTGTTTTGATGATTTTGGGCTATATGCAAATTACGAGATATACACAACCTTGAAGTGCACGGAGACTTCTTAGGTGGTAAATTTGAATCGTTCAAGCCATGTACATTCTCACAGATTTTGTCACTAACGACCCGGATTTCGCCTTTCGGCATCTTCAGGCATTCAAGTGCACGGATGAACGTGAACTGACGCTTAGTAAATGAAAGTTTCGTGTTTATATAATAAATAAATGCATCATTGAGTCCAAAGCCATTGCTGGCGAAAAGTATAAACTCATGGGAATGCCAACAGATTTGAGTAGTAAGTAGTTTCAAGAATTATATTATTTGTTTGTCGGCAAAGGTTTTATGATTATATGATTATGACCCCCAGGACTCGCAGGTCCTGTGACATCCAGCGAAATCACGGTCTTCCAACGCTTTGTCTTTTCTCAGGAGTAGCAAATGTAAGACATTTTGTAGGTGTACATTCATCCATGCGTGATGTATGTCCGGGCAAACGTAGGCGTTGAGTTTTCACAAATCTGACAGTTCATGGCTGTGCTGATGCTGCAGATACCACCGAAAATATTTGCTAATAGATCATTAAAAAAAAAATTCGTCATATTTTATATATCAATCAACTTTTGCGACTTGTACACCACCCTACGTGATTTTACTGCAGTTAGGTGTTGATGAACTCAGTGTAGGCGAACATATTCAAACTATTCTTAGTGGGAAGTGTGGTTCGATTCCAGTAAGTTGACGTGGGGAGTAAAACGTAAATACTTTATTTTACAGATAATATTATATTCAAGAAACTGCATAATCGGTATTATTATAAAACACCAGATGACAGTACTACCCTTAAAAATCCGCTTAAACTCAAACCCTTTCTTTCTTTGTCTGTATATCCTTAATCGTATTGTGACGTGCGTTACACAAAAATAAGCACATAAATAAAAAAAAAGACAAATACTTTATCGACTGCGGAAAGGAAACATGACGTAACTCTCAGTTTTTCTAAAACAGCTTTTTTTCGATAATCATCTTGTATACAACTTGACACACGTTCTATCAAAAGGATGAAAGCTGAAAATGCCAAATTAGTATCTAAATTTAACTTTAAAGTTTCAAAAAAGAAAGGCTTGCGAAAATTGTAACCAGGAAAATGGACCTAAAAGGGATTTTTTTGAACAATTTATTAAATTGATATTAGACTAAATCAAAGTCAACAGTTTATTAGTCATATTGCACTTCAAAGTAGAGTATATTTCATAATTTGATTTTAGCCTAAAATCATCAAAAAACGTTTTTTGTGTCTACTGTAAAATTTTATATGTGTGGGTTACGTCCTTTTTGCTTTCCTCAGTTGATGTAACTTAAAAGAATAAATTTATAGATTAAAAATGTATACGTACATAAGCCAACGTAATATTGTTACAATATTTCAGTTAAAAATATTAATATGTATCACGTTTTATACAACAAAAAAAAAGGTTTATCAAAACTTAATATTAACCTTTTAACTGCCATAAGCGTGTTCAAGCGCACAATTTACTGAGGACTCGACACCGGTCATACAAATAATTCGTTTTTAGACGCTTCGCTTTAACTCGATGGCAGTCACAGACGAGATATCTCGTAAAATTTTTCATGCTCAACACGCCAGAGACGAGTTGTCTCGTCGATAACTAATTAAATTAATATTTGAAAATAGGGCATCTAATCCCGGGATCCCGTTCAATTTTTTGATCCCGAAATCTCAGGATTGATATGGTCGCGATTCCGGGATTTTGGGGTTGAGAAATTTTGAGCAAATCCCGAAAATTGACACGAAATTAGTAAATTGGGACTTCAAATTCGTCGGTTACTTAAAAAAAAAAGAGTTTCTGTGACAATCTGGGGAAAAAGTATAGCGAATTGAGGATTTCAAATTCTTCGGTGAGCTAAAAAAAAAACGACACTTGGAGATAATCCGGGGAAAAAGTATAGCGAATTGAGGATTTCAAATTCCTCGGTGAGCTAATCCCAATCCCGGGATCCCGGGATTGAAAATTAATCAATCCCAAAATCCTGAGATTGGATACCCTAGTTGCAAATTATAGCCGGCGTGCTAGGTAATTACTATTAATTTTTTTCGGCCGCTAAAACGTCAAAAGAGATTTTACTAAGCTAAATCAATGATTTCAGTAGAAATATATTTTCATATTATTAATACTAATCCTAAAAATGTTGCAATATTTCAGAGATACAAATGAAGAGAGAATTACAATGAAATGTTGTTTTAATTTTTTTTTTCAAATCTTACTCCAGCTTCGTTGATCGCACTGTACCGGTGTGGGAGTTTTCATTCAGTTCCATGAGTGCAGAAATATGCTATGCTTTTAATATTTATCGAGAGGATGGAGAATAATTATTTTTTAAATTACTGGACTTTCAAAATGTGCTCTATAACATGAAAATATCAATAATTCGACTGTGTAAAAAGAAAAGGACGTAACACACACACGAAAACTTTTTCATGAAAGACACAAAACGCTTAAAAAATTAAAAATTATGAAATATACACAACCTCGAAGGGCTCAAAGATTTATAAACTGGTGTTAAATTGATTTTTTTTACCACTTTCGCTCCCAATGTGAGGCATATGGACTCCTGTATTTGGAGTGTTTCTACGGGACTGCTTGTCACTCAGTTGCTCAACCTCTCTTTTTCCACAGAGAGTAGAAATATAAAGATAGAGCTAGGACAGGACTATTAGTTAGCTAATCGCTCTCGATACGCTCCGTTCATAGGATAGGGTCGGTGGGGGATAAGAATTCTAATATTAATATTAATCTAATAAATTGCTTAGAGCAAACCCTTTTTAGTTCCTTTTCCAGGTTGTGATTTTCACATGTTCTTCTTTTTAAATTAATAATTCGGCATTGGCAGCTTACGTCCATTTAATAAAACATGTATCAAGTTGTATACGTTGTGATCATGACAAATTTATGTTTCGTGTCTCAAGGTTTGAAAAGCCGAGACTCCGTAATCCCCAGATCCGACTCAACTTATGAGACACGCCGCTTCAAAGCGAGAAAGTGCTGAAAGAAAACCAACCCAAAGCTTAACATTAATAATAAAAGAAGCTTTTACGTGCGAATCATCGCGAAGCTTCGCTTAGTCGGTCACGTGTTTATAAAATGCGACAAAAATGAATCGCTGTCAAAAGAATTAAAATTCAAATGTCACATTTGATATCTTCTCACTTACAGAAATGTTTAATTTTGACAGAGGGTTGTTTTGAACATGTCAGCTTGGGTTATTTTTCGCGTTAAGTCCTTGGAGAGCTTTAAATAGCATTGCCCCGCAAAGATTCTCTTAAAATAGTCTATTAATCGTCCTTTCAGTGACTTGGTATTGTATTTATTGTATATTGCCCTGTAGGACCTGCTGGTCAACAAATTTTTATAAGTAAAGAAAGTTCGTTATAAATTTAATTAATTGATATCATTATTTCGCCGTTTATTCTACCAATGTAGAGCATATAATCTAATGGTTCCCGGTAAATTGCTCGAATAACAAGATAATCAATTTGTTTCCGTTTGTTCTGTATTAGCCCTAGTATTCTATGTTTTCTGGAAATATATAGAAACAGTTTGAGTAACACTTCTGCTGAGATAAACTCCATTAAAAGATCATATGTTCCGCATTTGGAGCGAACACGGTTAAAGTAAATACTTACGAAAATTATTTTTATATTTCACTCTCTAAACAAGTGTCGCACAAAATAAAAATGAAATTCGTAGAAAAAGTCTTGAAAAATCGTTTAAATAACCATGCAATTCGAATAATTTGTAATTCGAGCAATTTACCGGCTCCCTAATAGAACTGATTATTATTATATCAGTTACTTCATTATTATACTATTACTATTAAAGTTAACCCATTTCTTATATTAATAAAAGACCAGTGCTTTAAAAAAAAATGGTGTCGGAACTCATTTCTTGTCAAGCTTTTTACTATACATATATGCGAGCTTTTGTGATATGAAGAATATGTATGACCTATTTAGATTCAATTTAGTTCTAGTAGAATTATTTTGATGTCAAACATATTGAAAGATTGATTTTCCATTACTAATTTATGTTGTTTAATTTTTTTGCAACTATTACCATTTTATCCGAGATAATGATTAAAAAATATTTTCCGGAATTTAACGGAATAAAAAATCAAGAGTTTGTGATTCAAAATAAATATAAAGTTTTAGGAATATCGATTTGAAACATTTCATATGCCAAAGGCAAATAAGAAATAAATTTACTATAATTGAATAGTAAAATGGTAAAACTTTTTTCTTTTTAATTACAATCACGTCTCTATTTGGTGTTTTGGTGGATTGGATATTTTTATTTTACGGAGATAAAAAACAATTGCAATGTGTATTAATTGTTGTTACTTCACTTTTACGATACTTTAAGACGTGTAGAATATTACAACGTATCTAACTTTTTTCTCTCTAAAATACCATTTGTCTCCCTTCACTTCTAACGGGCCCATTTAAAATGTTTAAGACCTCTTACACAATAAAAGCTTCTAATTTGCAGTAATCAGTTTACAGTAAAACCCCCATTTACTCCTAAGTCGGGACAGTGTAATTCGGGGTAGTGTAATTAGGGGAGTGAATCTCATAAAAAATTGGTGGTTTGGGTTTTAACGCAAAAAATGCAAATCTAAGATTTCTCCTAGTTAAAAAAAATATGGAAGAAATATTTAGTTACTAAGTGATAAAATACAAACCGCGCCAAAATCCAACACATATACAGTCGCCCGGCTATACGTGTATAGCCTGACACGTGTTGAATACACAGACGCTAGCCAAAATTTGACTGTATGCGCCGCACAGACGACCGTCTCGCAGCAACGACAATGGAATGCGACAGTGCAATTGGGGCACTTGCGGCCAATACTATCGTGACTGTTGTATTAACTTGTTGTTTTTGTGTAGGTAATATTGTCATTTTTTCTAATTGATTCCGTGGTGTTATTAACTTGTTTTCACTTTTCAAATTGTATCAAGTTTATTTGACCTGCTTAAAAAAGACACAGATATACCAACCTGAAAAATATTACATGCCATGTCAGTGTCAAGGAAAGTGTGAAAAAGCGCTACATGTAAAATAATATTATTACAGCGAGACGCACGAATTGGCGCGAACCGTTTAGGAACACATTCAATTTTATTTAAATATTATTCCACAGGGTAACATTCTGTAAAATAGTTTTGTTTGCAAACGGATATGACGTAGTTACAAAATTTTGTTTCTCGGAAACGAACGGAAAGACAAAAAAAGAACTACAAACACTATTATAACGAACAAATTTTGTGACACTGTATCTATTTTACATTTAAATAAACTTAAGTTTATGCCGTCAGTTTTCTTCCAGAAAACGTTAAATTATAATTAAATTTCAATCGTTCAAATTATGTACATTCACACAAATTTTGTCATTAACGACCCGGGTTTCGCCTTTCGGCATATTCAGGCGTTCAAGTGCACGAATGAACTTGAACTAACGCTTAGTAAATGAATGTTTCGTGGTTCAATAAAAAATAAACGTATCATTGAGTTTGAAGCCATTGCTGGCTAAAAGGATTAGCCCATGGGAATGCCCACAGATTGGAATGGTGAGTAGTTTCAAGAATTATATATATTTTTTTTTGTCAGAAAAGGTTTTATGATTATATTTATATAGGGTATAAAAGTTTATTATGTTTATTTCTAAAATTTAGTTAAATTATAAAACACTTGTTTTGAGATAATCGACTTTTACGAGTATCATGAATCGAACTGAAATGTAGCGGTAAAC
The DNA here is from genome assembly GCA_030503985.1 of Himalopsyche tibetana. Taxonomy (NCBI): domain Eukaryota; kingdom Metazoa; phylum Arthropoda; class Insecta; order Trichoptera; family Rhyacophilidae; genus Himalopsyche; species Himalopsyche tibetana. Next base: position 3,404,991 of record JAPJYX010000011.1, on the reverse strand, counting down.
CAAGGGTTCCCAAGCTTGTGCCCGCGGACTGATTTCTATACGCCCGCCAATGCCAGCAACATTTTTTAAAATAAATAATTATTCTGAAAAAAGTGGAATACACATTCCATTTTCGGTTCAACGTATCTTTGGAAATCATTATTTTCAAACATTAATTTCATAAAATCAAAGTATAGATCTCGACTCACCAGAAGCACCTTTATGATTGTTTGATGACTGGATCATCATCATACATTCTTAATTATGAAGCGCTAGCAAATGAAATGCAGTGCCAAAGATCACACTGGCTGAGATTGATATTATACTTTTTTTTTATAAAATGTTTATTTTGCATTTTTTTGTTTGTTAAAATATAAGCAACACAATATTTTATATTATAATAGTTAGTTCGGAAAGAAATTACCATTTTCTTTGCGCCACCGGTCGCCGTTGAGTTAGCACGTCGTGGTTGGTATCATTTTAAAGCTCTATTAGTACTCTTTCTATTTTGACATTAGTACATTTTTTTTTTGCCGCTGTAAAAAAATGCAGAAGCCTGAAATTGAAAAAACACATTTGCGCCATATCATGCTAATTAAAATCATTATAAATACGTATATGTATTATTTATTATCCTTGTTATAAATAGTAAACAAATATCCACCGGTCTAGACTTTAGCTAGACTAATAGGTATACTGTATATATATTGACTAGTTTGAAAATCATGTAGATCCCTTGGCTTCAAACGTTGAATTCAAACTTCGTATTTCACAATGAGTGTTGTTAGATTCATTAATCATGGAAGATTTTTAAGATTTATTCCAAATTTTTTATTGTTTTTGCCTTCCCATCCTTCCTCATTCTTTATCAAACAGTATTAAGAGAACTTACTATCAAATTGGTGGTATGTGCTTTTTTGTGTCGATACAGTACTATTTTGTAACAGGTCACGGCAATTTTCCAAAAATATGTGAATTGTATAGGAAGCAGACGAAAATGATATTGTTAATATTTCGTCACCACAAAACTTTGCCCTACATTCGTGTGGCAGTTCAACGAGAAAATAAACATCCACGATAGTGTGTTTAGAGTGCCGGATCTAGGAGGGAAATAAATAGCATTGTTTTGCGTCGTATTATCATTTTCCAACATTAATTCCCGTACCATCGTTCTAGTTTACTTTATATCGATAACTTATGCGTATTTATTATTGACATATAATCGTTTGGAAAATGATGCAACAATTATTATTTTATATCAAATTAATGATTTTTTAAATTTAATATAATAGTGTAAAAATAGTAACTCATTTAGTTATACAGTTTTTATATTTATCAGTTGAAAGCTATTTCGGTTTTCGCCACTGTCAAAATTATGATTTTACTTACATTTTTCTCAGCTATACTGGCTCCGAAGAGATACACAACTAATCCTAATTCAAATTCAAATTATAATATTACAATTATTAAATATGACTCTAGTGCAGTGTCTGCCAAACTTTTTTTACTTTACGGCACACTGATGAATGGAACTTTTACCGCGGCACACCAAGATGCCGCAGATTATCTCTGAAACTTCTTTTTCTTTTTAGCTCACCGAGGAATTTGAAATCCTCTATTTGGTATACTTTTGCTTCCGAAATTCTACATGAAAAATATTTGTTTTTGAATAGGCATTAATTAAAATTGACATTTTTACGGTTTTTTCCACCGCGGCACACCTGAGACTTCTTGCGGCACACAGTTTGGCAGACACTGCTCTAGTGTTTCGAAGCAATCTGTGGTTTTTAAACGATAATTAGGATAAATCAAATTGATATTTATTATTAACTAAATTACATTGAATTTATTAACTATGGCTTTAGTGTTTATTTTTAAGGTTAATAATAATTAAGGAATGCAGCTTAAAAACAGTAAAGATAAAATCAACATCCTTGACAGAAGCGGAATATATAATAATATTTTTACCCTATCAAATTAATGAAGCTTTAAGTTCTAGGGCGCGTGAGTATCAAAGTTCTTCAAGTCTCCTTCATCGATAATGTGCGTCTCCTTTCCATTGTTGCCAAAGGAAGGGCGTGAGCGTTACAGGGGTGAGTAATCTACAGCGAAGCCAGTACACGTAAACATCATATGCATTTAAATGCAAATCATATTATATATACCCACTATTATACATACTCATGCACATACATACATGCGTACATATAAACATATTATACATACATACAATACATCAGTGTTTCGCACAGTGTGGTATGCGTACTCTCCGGGGGACGAGATGAGTTTGGTGGAGGTACGCGCCTTGTGCAACAAGCATCTTTTATATTGTTATTAAAGTATATGCATTTTTTTCTGACGAGGGGTAATCAGAATTATAAAAGGCGTACACATGTGTCCAAAGTTTGGGAAACACTGCAATACATAAAAAAACAAACCGAGGAGAATTTCATGATAGTAAGAGTAGTGTTTATACGTTGTAACATATTGTTTGTAGATTTTCATCTTCTAAAATTCTGCGATAGCGACAAATAATCAATTGTGCAGAGAGAAAAGTTTTTAGTGATTCAATGTCTCCACCTGTACGTCAGTACATATAGTGTTTTTTAATTCAAATTTTAAATTTCAGCACCGTTCGATGTTAAAATATTTCCCAGGAACAGTATTGTATTACAGTGATATCGTTTGTCTGTTTGACATCACAATTTCCAGACAATTTCAATTTAGCTAATTCATTTTCAGAACATGCCTTCAAACAAAGATATATGACGGTGTGTATTTAAAAAAAAGGAAAGGGTGTATCACAGAGTTCTGGGAAAATAATTCTAAAAACGCCACGTACGAGAAATAGCGACAAAGCTGTGTTTTCGTTTCAAAGTTAATGTTTGATTAGTTAAAAACGACATACTCTTGGGAGTGTGTTATACTATAGTGGATTTAACCGGGTATACTGTCAAAAATAGAATGAATTGTATTCCAAGAATGTAATGAACATAGGTTTATTAAATATTTTACGATGTATTTTCAGGTCAATCAAACGAGGGCTCGAGAAATAAACGCGGCAGTTTTAATAATCCTGCAATTTTGGCAAAACAAATAAAACGTTGAAACTTCTGAAAAATGTAAAATATAATCTTGCTATTTAAAAAAAAACCATGCCGCTACCAATGTAGATCATACTGTCTCCTAATGGAGGTATCTTGCCAAAAGCTTTTCTACGACGACTGCATGTTACTCAGTTGTTCAACGCTTTCCTTTTATCAAAGAGAATAAGGATATAAGATAGGACTAGGACAGGACTAGTGGTTAACTAATCGCTCTCGTTTTGCCACGTAATTTTTGGATTGGAAGAGTGGGCGAGAAATTAAATATTACAACGTGAACGTGAATCGTTCCGATTACAAATTGAAGAATGTGACCCATTTCGTTTAATTTATTAGCTTGGCATTTACTTGGTAGAGCTCCATTATAATAGGGTAAAACTAGCAACGTATTTAGTTCTACAGTTTTTGTATTTATTATTTGATGGATATTTCGGCTTTCACCATCGTCTAACAAAGCTGAACGCCAAAGTTCTGACGATGGCGAAAGCCGAAATAGCTATCAACTGATAAATACAAAAACTGTAGAACTAAATAAGTTGCTGTTTTTACCCTACCATTTCGTTTCTTTCAGTTCATGGAGGTTTATTACAACAAATATAAAGATTGATTTTTATTTTCTAATATTTTTTTTCTTCCTAAAAAAACAATAGCTTTCAAAGCAAAATAAAAATGTTTATTAGAAACATTAAAATAACTAGAAAATAAGTGCTGGAACGCCGTTCCACTGCGTTACATTGGAAAAAAGCACTGAATACATAACACCTAGCCTAAAATCTAAATTTTCATTTGTTGTTTACTCGGAATTATTTATTTTCTGCATAATAATTTTTCCAGCTCGGTGCCGATATGCTAAACTTCAATATGAACACAGCAAACGAAATACCAAGAAATGTGAAACTTTTCGTTAAACGATCTTGTGATGAAATACGTGACTTATTAATCAAAGCCCATTCATAATAATATATCTAATGCATAAATTTAAATTTTTTCTATTGTGTTAATCAGTAGTGCACAACCTATTCAACACTAGGGCCATTTTATTTACATTCAAACAGTTATAACAATCATAAGAAGTTTAAAGATTTACAATTTATAATACGGGCCCTCTAGTAAAGTGATATAACTTTTTTTTGATCTTTAACTACAATCACGTCTTTATTTGTTATTTTGGTGCATTGTATATTTTTATTTGACGGAGACGACACTATTGCGATGTGTATTTACTGAGGTTACTTCACTTTTACGATAGTTTAAAATGTGTAGAATATTAGAAAACTTCTAAGACCTATCTTTCTATCATTACTCTGCATTTCTCGTAGCAACACTTCTGTTGAGATAAACTCCATTGGGAGTTCATATGCTCCACATTGGAAACAGTCATGGTTAAAAAATATACTCTAGACCAGCGGTCGGCAAACTTTTTTGACTTACGTACCACTGAATTAACACTTTTAATCCAGCGGACCACTAACTGAACTTTTGTTTTAAATATTACATATTGAAATAAAAGTGATCGAATGCGTCTAAAGATGTAAAAAGTTCATAAAAAAAACAGATCTCTCTGCGGACCACAAAAATCTTCTCGCGGGCCAATTCAAACGCCCCCCCCTGGGAGCTTTTCTTAGGGGGAGCAACAGTACGGGAAAATATCTTTAAGCTCGCAGGTTTTGAAAATTGGGCAGTAAAAAAATATTAAGACATTCTGCAAAATCCGTAAATTCCTGGGAAATTTTGAGAAGAGCTCTATTAAACTGATATTTTCTCCGTGCCCCCTTGGGACATGCTGTGACTCCTAAAAGGGGCCACGTGGACCCCGGATGAGAAACGACGAGCTAATTGCTCTCGTTACACCCATTTTTAAGATTGAACAGTTGGTGGGACTGAATTCTAGACATCACAAACACCTATAGAAATTCATTAAATGACTATAAAATCTATTCTTACTAGAAGTAGAGCTCGCGAGCTTTGCAACCGAGGCCAACAATGTTGACAACTCGGCATATGGACCCTATTCAGGGGTGGGCTGGAGGGAGCTCGGAGGGGCTCAAGCGAGGCTCTTGTTAATTTAAGAGAAACAATATTCTCAGATCAAGTTAGTATATAACTGCAATTTCTGACGTATATATTATCTACGACAGCTTCAGTATACACAGTAGTGCTTTTTTAGCCATTTAGATTGACAAGTTGACGGAATTGCATACTGTAACACATTATAAGTGTATGAAGTAACAATCGATTGCATATTTAAGTAATGCATATAATTGCATAAGAATGAAAATCACTGCTACCCAGAACACCGAGAATTGCTTTGAGATTAAGCGAGTTCCTTGTTAACATATTGGCAGCAGTGTTCCCTCTAAGATGTGCGCGTGTGCGCACGCACATAGCTTGATGAGTGCGCGCACATTTATTACAACAAAGCGCACAAAAATTAGATCAGCTATATCATCACCAGAATAAATTAATTGACATTAAATAGTGTTTTTAATTATTATCATTATTAAAAATCAACCTTTTCGTTCAGTAAATACCGTTATGTGGTGCACAAATATTTTTATTTGTTGTCAAAGTTGCACAGCCAATGTCTTTTGCGCACATAACCTTCCGAAAATTAGAGGGAACATTGATTGGCAGCCCATCGCTGCCCTATTAATTCATATTTTGTTGGGGTGGGGGGTTGTTACATAATTCAATCAGATAAAACGGCGAAAGCTTTGATGTGGTTGTAAGAAATGTCACCCATAATGAAGATTATGACGAAGAGAGACTCTGTGTTGGATATCGCTGAACTTAATGACAAATTTGTACTGCATTCATAGACGACATGGCCGCAGAAACGTGCGTCAATTGCGAAAGTAAAACTCACCAGGGACGACTCGCGACTTCAGCAAATACTGTATGACAGAAGTGGCACTCGACCAGAGCTAAATATACCATTGTATAAATAATATAAACGAAATCAAACAAGTGCAAAAAGATATTAATATGATGAATTGTTTGTTGATTAACAAAATAGTCAATCTTTTCTATTGGACTTTTAGATACTTCAATTTACGCGGTCTATAGGGTCCAAAAGAATCCGCGTAATCTGAAGTATGATATTCATTCAAAATAGAAGGATAGGTACAAGGCCTTATATAAGGACCTATCTGTTCTTCTCCCCTCTTAGTCTAAAGGTTAGACCGAGGGTGGTACTACAGGTGGAGGAAGTATCCTCTCGTTAGAGTAAATAGAATCGGTTTCTATTCACTCGCTCACTTGAATCACTCATCGAATCGCTCAGCCAAATCTGAGGGTAGCGTTTCAATTTTAAGTTCTTTCTTCTCGCGAACTCGGTTGGTCTAAATGAGGTATTATAGTTTTACAATTAATACAGTTCAATGTTTTTGATATACAAGGGGCCGCATAGGATTGTATTTTGAATCATATCATAATTAATATATATATATTTTATCCATGTCCGCCCTCAATGTGGAACATATATGGCCTCGTAATAGAAGTATCTTAATAAAAGTTTTTTTTCCACGAGAACTGTTTGTTGCTCAGTCGCTCAACCTCACTTTTTTTTAAATGACTAGTGGTTGACTAAACGCTATCGCTACACACAGTTATTAAAAGATCAGAAGGATGGGAGAAGAGGAAATAATGTGAATTGACATCACAAACAGCTAGTCTTCGATCACAACTTTGAATTGAATAATTCTCAAATTAACTGTGATCTGACCGGGAATCGAACACATACCTGCGTGATCGGTAGAGCAAGCTCTAACCAACTGGGCCACAGCAGGCGAAGATTGCTGCCATGTATACTCAGTAAATATTATTTATTATAACAGTAACGTTTATTACGCCATGGAAGTTAATTTACGTAATTGGAGCGATCATAAAAACTAAGACTGTTTCATGATATACGTAATTCACAAGTATTACAATCTTTTGTAAAATAATAATACAAAGTTAACGTGTCAAATAACCGACTACTCATTTTAATCACTTGAATACCAAGCGGACACAGGTGTCCGGAATATATGCAAGCGAACACGGATGTCCAAGACATTTAAATAATCGAATACTTGGCATTCTAACAGAATATAAGCAATATTTTGATGAATATGTTTAGTGCTACCTATACTGAGTCAATAAAGGTTTTTTAAATTATCGAAATCGAGTGTATATTAGGCAAAATTATTTTTCTCAAAAACACGCAGTATCTCTGGGACATATTAATGATTTATTTGCGCGGTTTTCAAAAGGTTAAGGTTGATAAACTAGTTACTTGCACCGCATGCGTCCCTTTTTAAGTTTTGTGGCGGCCCTTAAATCTTTTTCTCAAACATATTTTTTTGACTTCTTAAATGTCTTAATTTATTTAATAAATGTAAGTAAGCTTTTTCTTCAATGAAGGAAAGTAAATCGGTTCATAGAAACAGGCTTACAAATATTATGTCAAATTAAAAAAAAACTAGTTAAAAAGACAAAGAATGCATTATTAACTTATGAATTGCATATAAATGATACATAAATATTTCATAATGAATCGATTTTTAATAATCAAGTACTCATAATCATTTTTCAGCATGGCTTATTTATTTTCGAAATAACACGGTCAAAATAATATAATGGAACCTATTACTCATTTATATAAATTCACTTAATCTTTTTTACACGGTTTTACGGCTGTTTTACATGGAACGTTCGTTATGTATCAAAAAGGATTGAGCTTGCTTTAAATCATTTTTTCTTTGCGGCCCGAACCCATGATAATTTGTTTTATGCGTCCCGCTAGAATGTAAAGCTTGTGCATCACTGCTTTAATGTATCCTATTCGTAACCGACGATTCATTTGAATATAATAGATATCGACCCATAATAGGAAAAATAGCTTAAATGACATAATTTGGTACATTGCGTTTTAAATAAATAATTGTTCAATTATAACCCAAGACGTGAGCGTTATCTGATTCGCCTGTTTTTTTAGGGTCTGTGAATTTTAGTATTTCTAATTGCTATCGTTCGTTCCACGTGGACTCCGGTTGAGAAACGCTGATCTAGATAACAGAAAGTATGTAGTGTAAATATTTATGTTTTGCAAAACTAAGGGAAATCTTAGTTTTGCATCTTTTGAGGAAAAAAACAATTTTGTATGAGATTCACACCCCCAATTACACTACCCCGAATTACACTGTCCCGACATTAGTGTAAATGGGGGTTTTACTGTACCAGTAATTTCGTTCCGTATTCTCGATATTTAATGTGAAATAATGTATCTTAAGATGCGAAGTTGGCCACAAGAAATTTGTAAATAACCTGTCCACTGCTTCGTAATGAGTTATTATAATCATAATGATATGCCATTTTTATAATTGTATTTCAAAATGAATATGCGGCAATCAAAGTTATGGATATTATTATTTATTTTAGTATTATGAATGCATTATTGTTGTGCAACGAACAATGCCTTTTGAATGCAACAACAAACGAGTTGAAATACGGAAGAGGAACCCATAAATATTCATATTATTCAACTTTATAATAGTGTTTTGACACCGACTTCGTAAATAAGGTCTACATAACATGGTTTATAAATAGAGAATAGAATATTTGTTTACTTTAGTACACATATTGACATGTACTAACCGTGTAAACCAGTGATTCCTAAACTTATTATGCTCACGGACCCCTTCATGGAGAAAAAATTGACCACGAACCCCCAAGTGAAATAACTCTACATAATTTCATAAGAGAAAAAAGTATAAATTTTATTTTGATACCTTGAATGGTAAATGGTGTTAATAAAATATAAATAAAATATTTTGATATTTAAATTAGTCACTTTTAAGGTGTTCACTGTCAATACTTGGTGGAATGGCTTTATAATAAAAATGATAAAACATTTTCAGTACTTTTTCCACATTAAATTTATTGGATCAGGATCGGTTTCGTCATGGTGAGCATTGTCAACTGATAAGAAATATAAAGGAAAATTAGTTGAATGCACTTCACGGCGAGGTCCGTTCCTCTTAAAAAATGCATAAAAGATATATATGGCTGCGGTTGTCTTGCTTGCAGGGTGTAATATTTGCCCATACTTGTTTTTTAATGTACAATGTGTACATTATACTCAAGACCTAAAAATTATCATCAAATTATTTATTGCTATTTATTTTAACTTTCATAATGCTGAAAATATGTTACAAATATTATTTCAAATCTAACCTTTCGCGGACCCCTTGGCGTTGTCCACCTACCCCCAAATTAATTTTGACCGGCCACGGACCCCCTGAGCGGTCTCTGGGACCCCTGGGGGTCTGTAGGAACCACTTTGGGAACCACTGATGTAAACTCTATTATAACACGATTTTTTAATATAGCGGGGGTTTTCTTATGTGTATAAAAATGTTGACACTTATTTTAAGCGATCTGAAGTTCGTAACACAATTGCGGCAAACGTAATGTGACATATATGTCCATGGTTGTCATATTTTATCTGTCAAACGCTTGGCTTGTCAACAAAGGATATTTTGATTATTATGCCGGCCATATATTTCGAAACAAATGGTTCCAGAACATGTCTTGGAACACAAAATTCACGTGTTCACGCCGTATTTTGGAACATTTCACGTGACCCGATGGTTTTCTGGACAAATTCGCAAATTCATAAATTCACATAAAATTCAATGAAGACAAAACAATGATAAAGGCGGTCACAGACAAATAAACCTACTAGATGCTAAATGATTTTTTTAATCAACATTTGGATAGTTTTTAATATTAGATATTTAGTTTTTATGTAATTGATTGAAGTCTAGTTTTATGGAGAAAACCAAACCTAACCTAACTACATTTTATTTAAAGTTTTTAAATACAATTTTAAAAAAATACTGACGTTACTTTGCTTAAATTTAAATCGTTAAAATTGTGTACATTCTCTCATGTTTTACCACTTACGACCCTGGTATCGCCTTTCAGTATCTTTAGGCGTTCGATAACTTTTAACTTGTATTTCTTATGTATACACAATACACTTACTTACCAAGCATCAGTTCAAGTCAGTGGCGGATTAACCACTTTGGAGGCCCCAGGCGCTAAAAATTTGGAGGCCCTGTTTTTCGAATAACATAAAAGTGCTGCAAAACTCTTCGTAGAATAATAATTTATATTGAAAATAAAAATCAAAATTTAAGGGTTTATATAATATATGCTATTTTTGAAGCCCCTTGGATTTGGAGGCCCCAAGCGCGCGCCTCTTGCGCTTACGGGATAATCCGCCACTGGTTCAAGTTCATTTGTGCAAAGCACGTGTAAGTGTTCGAAATTTAATATTGAAATTCCACCAAGCACCTTTATTAGAAATTTTAAATTATTTCCATGTTTATTCTGATCAAATGTAATAATTATAATAACCATTTTTTAGACACAATTAAATTGAAGTTATTTCAAATTTGGGTTACCATGTGTAAAAAAATAAATTTTGATATAGGCAAACCTTTCAAACAAAATAGTAAGGTGATTTAAAATATATTTCATATCGTTTAATCAATTAAAACAAATGTAAACTCAATTATAAATTAATCATGGAAACGTAATGTAAATAATCATTCGTTTTTGATTAAATATTTATCACGCAGTCATCGTTTTATCAACACCACCCCGCTGAGTAAATAAATGCTATTTTTGCAGTAGTATCAGATCTAATGTCCGTCAAAGAGTTAACGAGAAGCTATATTTAGAAGTATACAAATATATTTAGCACTTCCCCATTAAAAGATCTATTTGTAAGTGTTTATTAAACTCCAATCTGTGTTACTAAGCTGTTTACGGGACGATCAGTCAATGTTTACGCAATAAACGTTAATCTGTTTTGATTGGTTTATTTGCTTGTCATCAGGTTGTAAATGGTAAGTTATTTTTTTTGAATAACAAGATGAAACACTCGTGAATAAGTGTCATACAAATAAAATTGCTGAAGAACATATAAGAAATGTTTGTCATCAAAATAAATAAATAAAATACTAATTTTCTTATAATTACTCTACTATTTATCAGGACTGATTTCGCTCGTGACTAAGGTTGCCGGATTTCCTCCAAGTCAATCCGGGACATTTCTCCGATTTGCTGACTTTCGAATCCAAAAACCCAGGAGTTAGTTAGTTAAATAGTTTTCTCTGAATTTCCGGGACAATTTAGTACTCATCCGGGATACGGGACAGCGATTACAATTCCGGGACAATCCCGGCCGATCCGGGACACCTGGCAAACCCTACTCATGATGAGCATTATCAATTGATAAGATAATAGAATATTGCAGTGTTATTTACAAAAAAACATAACAATTTATAGGGTGTAACAAACAATGTTATTCAAAGGAATTAATTTAAATTTTGTAATGTTTTAATAAAAAAAACTTGAAAGATCATACGAGAAAAACTATGAGAGTTAATTGTAAGTCACTCGAGATGAACTTGAGATTAATTGACATCACAAACATCCACGTCTTGGGCCTCAAATTTGAATTGAAAAAAACTAATTTTAATATTGGCCTTACCGCAGGGGTGGACTGGAGGGGGCTCGGAGAGGCTTGCGCGAGCCCCTTGTTAAATTATACTAAGACCGGCGAGCCCCTTGTTAATTTAAGAGAAAAAATATTCTCAGATCAAATTTGTATATAACTGCAATTTCTGACTCGTATATTATCTACGACAGCTTCAATATACACAGTAGTATATTTGTACCCATTTACATTGATTAGTTTATGGTAAATTGCATATTGTTACATATAATAAGTGTATTAAGTAACAATCGATTGCTTATTTAAGTATTTCATATAATTGCATAGCAGCAATGAAAAAATTCACTCCTTCCCTAGAACACCGAGAATTGCTTTGGAATTAGGCGAGCCCCTTGTTAACGTATTGGCAGCCCACCGCTGAAATTACCGGAAATCGAACCCAGACCTACTTGGTCGGTAGAACTAGCTCTAACCAACCAGACCACAGCCGGCGACTATGAATAAGTTACTCTTGATTGACTACAATAAAAAAAAATATTACCTTTTAAACATAATTTTAAAACTCATCAATGAATAATTATGCTGATTTGGAGACTAGCGGGGGAAACAAACCCTCACAAGAGTATTCATGGTGTATAGGTAAGAGACCTGGATGCTTAGCTCCAAGGACTCCTAGAAATTACAAGTGCAAGAGTGGTAATATTTTTGGTATTAAAAGTTTTTTGAAAAGTACTTAACTACCTTAGATTGAAAAAATTAAGAGTTCCAAAATTGACGAAGAAATAGGTGCTAGAGTAACCAGTCCCGGACTCTTTTTGTGATCCCGGGGTTTCGGGATTCACAATTTTTCAGTCAGTTGATATTTCGTCACTTGCGAAATTTAAATTGGATTAACTTAAAATTTGGCGTCATGCTTTTTTCGAATTGTGAAAACAAGCAAAAATAAATCAACAGACATTAGTTGATTCACCACGCCCAAGTGAAAATGATTCGAAATTGCATTTTTGGCAGTGGTATATTTTAATAATACTCAAAATTGTATATTTTTTGACAAATTTCTAGTCACTTCTGACATACTGCCATTTTAAGAAATAATATATAATTGTCATGAATATGTGTTTTTTTTTCAGCGTAGGACAAATATGAACGCCAAATTTTTCGCTGTTATAAATATTTCCAAAACAAACATAAGATTGACTATTAATAAAGAGTTCAGTCCTATAGGCGAATATTCAACGCTATTTTTAGTATACTCAGATGCTGGGTCAATGGTTCGAAATCTGTAATGGAAACTTTCATATTTATTGATTGGATGGATTGGCATTTACTTGTTACAACGCTATTGTAATCATTTGAAAATATGTCAAAGTATTTTAGCTCTAAAAATATAAATTTACATGTGGTTGACAGCTACTTCGGCTTATGCCCTCAGAACTATCAGAACTAAATGTGTTTAAATTTGTATTAACATTGTTATATATAAACTATGCTGGCTCAAAATATATATACAATACATCTTCTCACATATTCGAACATTCCGACATGGATTGAACAATACACTATTAAATGTTACAAATTATAATAAGCGATTAATTGCTGGCGGTGAATTGCTGACGGTAAATTGGAGGCGACAAATATTCCAAGGATCACTGAAAACGAGAGCGACAAGTTAACAACAAGCCTTTTCCAAGACTCGTACTACCTGCCGTCCATACCCATATTGGAAGGATTGGGCAACTGAACAGCAATCAGTTCTCGTAAAAATAGCTTGACGCGGTTTATCGTCAAATATTCAATTAGACGCACTATTTTTAATTTCATCTTAAATTATACAGAAAATATTATATCTTAGATTTTTTGATGTTTTAGTTAGTAACATTCCATTTATTAAAACGCTGACTCATTACACTCCTCTAAAAGACAGGTTAGACGATTATCTTACAAGCAGATGGCCAGTGTGTCGATCGCAGACCCATAAACTGGGTTTTTATTGTTCTCTCATGGTATTAACTCGATTCCTATCAACAAATTTCATCAACTCGTCGCTCCTCGATTATTTTTTTGGCTACCCCTGATCTACATAATGAGCGGAAATAGCTTTTAAATAAATTGGCTAGATGACATGATTAAGCAAATATAATCTGTTCTTATGTTCTATGCTAATATTACTTAAGTATAAATATAACATTATGATTAAGTTCTTAGATAAGCATGTCACTCGATACATGTGTTATTTTTTTCAAACCAAGGCTGATTTATTTTTGCATGCTATTATATTAAATTCTATTAAAAAATAAACAAAAGAGAAAGTTTCAGGTAGACATGTAAAAAAAATATATCGAATTAGATAAACTACTTTGACAACCTTCAACGTTTATTTTTTGTATATATTTTAAATTCTTGAGTATTCGTGGTTAGGTTGATTAGTAAAATCTCATTATGATACGTTATGGTATACTCATTTTTATAACACGGTGTAAAGGTTCCACAAAACCGTCTAAAAGGGTAATAAAATTCAAATAAATATTGAAGATTGGTCAATCGTATTGCAACATTGTGGTATAAATAAAATCGTGTAATAAAATGTAACAATGAAAACCCAATAAGTAACTTACGTACAATATTATTCATTAAATGTATTTTAATTCAGAAAAAAATAATACTATTCATTGCTACTTGATTATATAGGTAGACTTTTATGAGGGACTTGACAAAAATTGCTTTCATCGTAAGAAATGTCTGACACAGCTTATGTGCTAGGACAGGCGCGGGGAACTTTTTCTTCTCACAAGGCCGCATTAATTTTTCTGATTCGACATGAAGACCGCATTAAACATTGACTAGGGAATTTTTTGCCGGAAACAATTTCATGCCAATTTCTAAAGCACAGAAATTTGCGTATTTCCCAAAATTACCAGCATGGGACCTTTTTTTAGTTCTTTCAACGATTTTGACATCGAAAATCCCAATAATTTACGAAATTATAAAAAATTGCAAAATTAGAGAATTGCCCCGAAGGCCGCACCAGAGTAGCCAAAAGGCCGCAGGATCCTCACGCCTGCGCTAGGATATAATGAAGCTTTTTTTGACATTAATGTCTTGTTGTTGAAATCCGCTTTTGTGTTCTAAGTGTCTTTGTATCGTATTTGAACAAATAATTTGTGTAAAATATAGTATTTGTTCTTTTTAGTGTACCGTGTTGTTTCAAAATCATGTAAAAAAAGTGTTGATCGTATATAACAAAGTGCTTCATTTGTATCTTTATCACTTGTAAAAAATACAATAAACACTCTTTTCTACCAAACACTAACTGGAAAAAAAATACACAGGCTTAAAGTGTGTCTGTGAATGTAAAATTATGATTTTAAAATACTTTATTTATACAAGAACATATAAAAGTATATTTTGTAATATGACAAATGATAAAATATAGTTAAAATAGCCAATTGGCAAGGAAGTCAACCGAGTTAATTCCAATTAATAGTTGTCATTTGAAACAGCTTATGATCACGTGGAATATTATGTCATCATTCAAAGCAATACCTTGTAAAGAAAATGCTAAAGCTCTTTCATTTTGGTATCAAGTATCAACGATGGTAAGTTAGTTTCACACTTGACCAAAATGACCAAGACAATCCGTTTAACATTCTCAATAACGGTATAATTATCATCTTGTTCTCGTAGGTATGGTTGTCAACTCTTTCTGTGACGATTCCGGGACAAATAGTTCAAAACTGAAGATCATCAATATTATCAGTCGGCCATTACCTAGTTTTCTGATGAAACTTTTTATGTATGAACAAATTCAAATACAGTTTTTTTTATATGTTATATTTTAACTTTTATAGAAACTTTATTACACACACATATATGTATCGTAATCGGGCCCGTCACCACCGTAACCGAAGCCACGTTAACTCATCCACGCATATCGACTGTAGAAAGGAAAAAAGACGTAACCTATAGTATTTTTAAACAGTTTTTTTTCAATAATCCCTATGTGTACAACTTGGTACACGTTATATCAAAAGTGTAAGTGTTACAAATGCCAAATTTGTATCTAAATGTAGCTTTAAAGCTTGAAAAATGAAGGGCTTGTAAAAATTGCAAACTCGGAAAAAGAACTTAAAAAAAAGTTTTCCTTCAACAATGTATAAAATTAAAATTGGCTTAAGTCAATATATCTCTGTACACTTTAAGGATGTATATATTTCATAATTTACCTTTAACCCAAAATCATCAAAAAACGTATTTTGGACCTCCTGTCTTATGTGTAGGTTACGTTCTTTTCCCGTTTGACAGTCGATATGTTAATTAATAATAACGTCAAATATTTTCACGCACCTGCCGAAGATATTAATTTTACTTATACAACGAAATTCTTAAAAGCTGTCGAATAGTATTTTTAAAAATGCAAAACAATCTATTATGATCATATAAAATACCCCTATGACAGTTGTCATTTGGGAATTCTTTCCTTAAACTGCACAATCTTAAAGTATTAACCACTTCTCATAACACCTCTAGCTTTTTTTGTAACATCTCTCAATGCAGCTACATCAAATCAACATATTATCAATGATTAGGAATAACTTAATAAATTGATTTCGAATTTGACAGTCAAATTACAATTAATGCGGATCTAGTCATCAACAAACAATGTGGCTGTCGCGTGATTTTTTCTTTTAGAGTAGCGATTAAAAAACCTGTCAATGATAAAATAATAAATAGTGGAAATTTAATGTCAAACATTTATCAATGCTTTGTTATGGTCTGGTAATTAGTCACGTGGAACTATAATGCCTCAATGAACGCCGAACAAAGATCAGTATTTGTATTTTTTATCTAATCTTAAAACGAAATTGTTTTGTATTTCAATTAACTTTTAATGATATTGTAACTTATGTATGTAATATAAATAATTTGGTGGCGAGATTTACTTTGTGTTCAAAAGACATTTAATGGCCGATAATTCAACGCTGTTGGGGTTTGGTCTACTCCAGCGATACTCAACTTTTTTTCGCCCGTGTCGTATGCCAGTTTTTGCTGTATAACGTGGGCCGCAGCATATTAATAGATACGTTAATATGCCACATAATATAGTAGCATAACATAAATACGAATTTATCCAAAATATTCATTTGTTGACGTAAGCAAATAATACCAGATGTTTTAAAAAGCATCTGGTAACTATGATCAATCTCTCTGGTAGCCACCTGTGTGGTCAACGTCGTTGGATAGCGCTACGGAGGTCACGGGTTTGAATCCCAGTACGGGCAGTTTTATAAATTGATTTTTAAATCGATTTATGAATTTCTGTTCGAAGGCATGGATGTATGTGATGTCATGAATTCCCCCCTCCCATCCTATCCTATGAACGGGGTGTATCGAGAGCGATTAGCTAACCACTAGTCCTGTCCTAGCCCTTTCCTTCTATTCCTACTTTCTTTGGAAAAAGAGAAGTTGAGCAACTGAGTAACAAGTAGTTCTCGTAGAAACACTTCTGTTGAGATAAACTCCATTAGGAGTCCATATGCTCCACATTGGGAGCAGACATGGTAAAAATAAGTATATACATGACTCATTATATAGTAACATTACATAAATACGAATTTATCCAAAATATTCATTCGTTGAGGTAAAGTAACCAGATGTTTGATTGTTTTGTGCCTCAAAAAAATGACTAGGCCGCAGTTGAGTATCGCTGAACTACTCGGTTGTCTGGTCCCGAGCATTAATCCAGGATCGATACATTTCATAATTAAATATGTTTTAATTGAATAATGCAGAGCTTTTCATCCTCATGTTAACGAACCGCATTTCAAAAGAATATTTATCCGCGAGGTCCACCAAAAATAATACAATTATATTACTTTAAAACAAAAGTGCTTAAATTTGAATCGTTCAAATTATGTACATTCTCACAAATTTTGTCACTAACGACCCGGGTTTCGCCTTTCGGCATCTTCAGGCATTCAAGTGCACGGATGAACTTGAACTGACGCTTAGCAAATGAAAGTTTCGTGTTTATATAAGATATAAATGCATCACTGAGTCCAAAGCCATTGCTGGCGAAAAGGATGAGCCCATGGGAATGCCAACAGATTTTAGTAGTGAGCAGTTTCAAGAATTATATAATTTGTTTGTCGGCAAAGGTTTTATGATTATATGATTTTATGGTTATATAGGGTATAGAAGTGGAGATGTGGGAAAGTTTGATATTTCGTTTAAAATCGGAAGACTTTGCAGCTGTGCTTTGTTGATTTCTAAAATTTCTTGGAAAAAGAACTTATGACTGTCCGTATTTGGGTGTAACATTTTTATCCCTTGTTCCTGATTGAACACGTGTCCTTCCGAAATTAAGTGATTAGCAAAAGTAGACGTGTCTTTTTTCAATCTAAAGGCTGCCACATGTTCTAAAACTCGGATGTTCAGTGTTTTTTCTGTTTTGCCGATATAAAACTTTGAAGATGCCGAAAGGCGAAACCCGGGTCGTTAGTGACAAAATTTGTGAGAATGTACATAATTTGAACGATTCAAATTTAATATTGAAATTCCACCAAGCACCTTCAGTCGAAATCTTAAAAAAAGTGTTTAAGTTTATTAAGGACTTATTAAAATACTAGAAGTAAGTAACAGTAATAAGGTTAGATCAATTTATTGAAGTATTATAAAAGGTAGACAATTTAATTTATTTTAATGAAAATTCTGCGGCAGCTCTATTTCCTTTACTAAAGTAGCTATATTAACTTCGATGTTTGTAGTTGCCAAACGCCGCAAATTTGATTGTAATTCAATTGTCAAAGATGTTCTGTATTCTGCATTAATTCCCAATTTCGTTAATATGTAGTCAATCAAACTTTCGGCTCTCCTGAAAATACAATGAAACTGACGTTGGTTGTGCTTGATAATGGATATATCAACAATGAAGTGGTTGGGATCCTAACTAGGGATAAAAACATTTTTATAGCGACATCTATCGGAAACCAATTCGTTATAAATTTTAGGTTATATAAATGAGTGATAATGATTTGATAATATTTTAACTAGTTCAATTTCACGGCCACGCACCGCAATTAATGTCGCCAGTATTCCATGCAACATGTGCGGCAGTAAATAATTATTATGTGAAATGTATCTTTTAGATGAAAATAAGTGGTTTGAGAGAAAATCCATCACGTTTGACGTGACACTTACTCCACGCGTCGGGTCCATTTTGGCATACTGCCATCACAAAATGGCGGCCGCTGAAAGATACAGGAGGGCCAGCGCAAGAAACAAAAACTCGATATTTCACTGTGATAAAACACTTTATTTTACAAAAACAATACAAAAAAGATACAACGGAATGTGTACTTTACGAACATAATCTTCAGTAAAATGTGAAAATTCATGAATCATGAAAGCGTCGCATTAACGTTCTTGTACTATGTGCCATCGCCAAAGTGTAAAATAGAACCATTACTTTTTTTAAAAATATTTTTTAGAAATGATTTTATAAGAATATAGGTGACATTTTTTCATTATTTTGCGATATAGTAGGAATACATATCGACTGTGGAAAGGAAAAACGACGTAACCCACACATATCAAATTTTACAGGAGGCGCTAAAAATATGTTTTGATGATTTCGTGACATATGCAAATTATGAATTATACAAAATCTTGAAGTGCACGGAGACTTCTAAGCTGGTATAATTTAAGATTTCGACTAAAGGTGCTTAGTGGAATTTCAATATTAACTGACAGTTCAAGTTCATCCGTGCACTTTTACGCCCGAAGATGCCGAAAGGCGAAAGCCGGGTCGCTAGTGACAAAATCTGTGCGAATATACATAATTCGAACGATTAAAATTCTAAGCTGGTGTTTAATTGACATAATCTAATATTAATTCAAGAATTTGTCGAGGAAAAATCTTTATTTCAGCCTTTTTTCTTGGTTTTAATTTTTTACAAGGTCATATTCAAATTTAAAAATTAGAATTTTCTACTTATATACGTATTAGGGTATCCAATCCCGAAGCCTATTCCTAATCCCGGGATTTCGGGATTGATTATTTTCAATCCCGGGATTGGGTTTTGCTCACCGAGGAATTTGAAATCCTCAATTCGCTATACTTTTTCCCCGGATTATCTCCAAACCTCGTTTTTTTTTAGCTCACCGAGGAATTTGAAAACCCCGATTTGGTACTTTTTCCCAGATTGTCACAAAACCTCGTTTTTTTTTCAGCCCACCGAGGAATCTGAAATTCTCGATTTGCCAATTTTGTGTCAATTTTCGGGATTTGCTCAAAATTTCTCAATTCATCAGAAAATTAAACGGATCCCGGGATTGGATGCCCTAATACGTACTAAAAAAAATGCTTTTGTCACTTATTCCGTTTCGGTTGTAGGTGATTCATATTATAAGCAGTGTTCCCTCTAATTTTCCGATGGTTATGTGCGCAAAATACATTGGCTGTGCAACTTTGAAAGGAAATTATGCACCAATAGTGCGCCACATAAATGTATTTAGACCTACTTAACGAAATGGTTATTTTGTATAATGAGAATAATTAACAACACTATATGATGACAATTAATTTATTCTGGTGGTGGTATAGCTGGTTAACGTTTGTGCGCTCTGTTATAATGCTTGTGCGCGCGCTTGGTAAGCTGTGTGCGCGCGCACAGACGCACAGCTTAGAGGGAACACTGATTATAAGTGCACCTTATTGACAGAGATCCTCACAAATAAATATTATTCAAAAGCTATTTTATGACCCAGTTCATTTACACTCGCCTTTTTTTAATTTTCAGCAAAGCTGCCTCCTATGTTTATATCTAAAGAAGATTTTTGCGATAAAGTTACGTTAATTACATTTGACAATGTATTTTTCGCCATTTTTTTTATCGAAGACATTTAGGCATCACGTTTATTATAAACCAAGTTATCAACATAATTATGTTCAGTGCTTTTTTTCGCGAACTTAACGCGGTGGGACGGCGTTCCGGCACATGTTATTCAAGCTTCTTTCAAAGTTTCTTACACCCCCTTCAAATGATATCGCGATGTTTTAAACACTCTGTATTTCACTCTGGAATTGATAAAAAATATGTATAGTTTTTACCGGGCCTACATATAATTTTTCTTGGGCTTTCTTGCCACCCAATTTTACCTATATTTAGAAACCCGTCCCGGCGTGCTTCGTTGGCAAATTGCCAGGCCTCATTGCCAATAAATTCACGAAGAGTGCTTCACTTTTAATATATGTAGTATATGAAAATAAGTTTATTTTTTTTCTGAGCAGTTACTGAGTTGGTTCATTTTCGGAAAAGTATTAACAAAAAGAAGAAGGAAAATTTGGCCTGGTTAATAAAACAATTAAGGAGAAATATATAAGTGTATAAAAAACTATTGACTTTTTTCAAATTAATTTTCCTGCAATTGTATTTCCTGCAACCCATCCATTGTATATGAAAATATTTTTTTTGTTCAGTAGTAGAAAATCATGCATTTAAAGCAGCCATACGCAACTTTTTATTCCTTCGGGCCGCATTCCGATATTTGCTTCTCTACGTGGGCCGCAAAATATTTATGGTAATACTCCTTTTTTTTTTTGAGCTTACCGAGGAATTTGAAATCTTCGATTTGGTATACTTTTTCCCCAGATGTCTCCGAAACTCCCTTTTTTTTAGCCCTCCGAGGAATTTGAAATCCTCGATTTGGTAAAAGCTTACTGGGCCGCAGGTTGAGTATGGCTGATTTAAAGCATATATGGGCAACCACCGGCCCACCGAGATATTTTGTCCGGCCCTGATTCATCTCGGCGAAGTATTAGTTAGAGAAAAAAATAATAGTTCCAGGGAGGGATTAAATAATGGAGATGAGACGGGCGCTTGCAGTGGCTCCACTCTACTAGTTCATGATCACCACCACCGTATTAGAAATAGCAACGTGTTTTATTTAATTTAATATTACTTCATTATGTTTAATAGTTTGGTCCGGCCCTTGACTCGGAGACAGAATAATTATTTGGCCCCAGACCTAGAAAAGGTTACCCATGCCTGATTTAAAAGATATATATTTGAGATATATATATCAGTATCCATATAACCTATCTGATATTGAAACGGACCAAAAGGACTTGATATTACTCTTTCCTTTTTCCATTCCTCTGTTCTCACCCTCCTGTGGTCTAGTTGGTTAGACCTTGCTCTACCGACCAGGCGGGTCTGGGTTCAACTCCCGGTAAGGTCAATGATTTTTAAATTTAAAATTTGAGACTTAAGACATGGGTGTTTGTGATGTCAATTTACCCCGAGTTGATCACGAGTAGGGAATCCAATCCCGAGCCAAAATGTTGATCCCGGGATTTCTGGATTAGAATTTTTCGATACATTTAAAAAAAAAATAAAAAATGATAATATTGGTGAAAAATAAATTAAAAAAATTATTCTTTATTATATTACCAGCTGTAAGCTGCCAATATGTTACCAAAAAGCTCTCTTGATCTCAGTTATTCGCGATTTAGAGGTGAATGAGTGGATTTTTTAATTACTTGTAAAAAGTAAGCGAAATCATAACTACATTCTTAATAATTTTATTGAAGTAAATATACGTCATTTAAATATTTTTATATTCCCAGAGTACCAAAGCATCGATTGTTTCGCCATTTGATCAAAGGTTTCGGTTTACGGTACAAAATGAATGTTTATGAATAATAAATTCCGAAAAACAAACACTATTGATATCTGGTAACATTCGTTGATGTAGAGAACAAAGCGAAAAATAAATTTAAACAATATCGAAATATGAAGCTTTATAATAACAAACAATAAATATTGTCGACAAATGCATTCAAATACAGTACACGTGCGTACATTTAATAATTGGCATCAAGTTAACTTTTCGGCTGCCACACGCTCTTATCGCAAGTCTTAATCTAAATCGCAAAGATAAAGCCTCAGTAATAAAATTGGTTATCGATTATTTCATATGCTTGAACTGCCGACTTGAAAACCAACACGTTTCTGTTTTAAAATCAATCCCGAAGTTTCGGTATTATGTCTTCTAATCCCGGGATTGAAATGTATCGAAAACTGTACGGGATTGGATTCCCTAATCACGAGTGATTTACAATAAATTCTCACCGAGTTTTTCTCGTATGATCTCTTAACATTCGGTGCATTGGCATTACTTGCAAATACTTTTATAATTCTTTCAAAAAATTATATGCCATTAAAATTATCTGTCACATCAACGGAAATGGCTTAAGAAATACTTTGAATGAGAAAGAAATGCAATTTTTATAATATTATTTTGAATGAATTATTCAACCTGACGTCCATTGAATTTCACACCGGATATTGCAAAGCGACAGAAAATCAAAACAAATAAACAAAAGTCTTGAATGAAAAATGATCGCTCTGGATAAATTTGAGCGGAGGTCGTTTGCGATCTTTGAGTTTCCTGTATTTACTGTTTTTGTAACAATAATAAAAATGGAAATGTATTTAAAGATATTCCGTATTTACAATTTTGACAAATGGAAATCGTTTTGACATAAACGATATGAATAGATTTATTTTAAATTTTATTTTATTAAAAGTCAAGAATTAAATTTTTCACAAAAAATATTCATAATATATTTTTTTAGTCAATTCCTGGTGTTTGAGTGATAACCATCAATGATTTCCGTTGCCGGTTTTACGGGCTTTAATCTCAGTACAAACAGATTTATGTCGTCGATTTGCTAATTACTATTTCTTTTCAAGCCCTACTCTCTATAACAAACTTTATTTGAAAGAGAAAAGTTAAGCAACTGAGTAACAATCAGTTCTCGTAAAAAACATTTGTTAAGATAAACTTCGATAAGAATTATAAAGCTCTAATAGAGTTCAAGAAGGAATATTTTTTTTTATCCTTGTCCACTTCCAATGTGGAGCATATGGTTTCCTAATGGAGGTATCTCAAAAGATGTTTTTTTAAAACAACTGTTTGTTACTCAGTCGCCCAACCTCTCTTTTCCAAAGAGAATAGAAGGGGTAGAAGAGTAAGAAAAGGACAGGACTTGTGGTTAAGGAATCGCTCTCGCTGCACTCAGTTATTGAAAGATGGGTTGGAAGGAGGGAATTTTTTGGACACCACAAACACCCATGGTTTCGAACGGATATCGATAAATCGATCGAAAAACTTCTGTTCGTGCAGGGACTTGTACCCGTAAAATCCGTGATGGAAACCAATGACGTTAATCCATGGTTAAACATATAAATTTGCTGTCGACGGAAAAAACTAAAACGGAAATAACGCGAAGGGCAGAACTCATTTCCTTCCGTTAAAAAAAAAACAAGAAAACACCGTTTTTTGTTCTGTTAGTTTTTACATTAAATTTAAAAAAATATATATGCTTTAATTTCATTGACACAGTTTAGTTAGGGTTTTTACGCACAATGCAATGTCAATTATTGCTTCACCAAAAGCCTTGGCTTCTTAGATATTGTGGATAAAAATTCATGTTTGTTTGTTTTATTTGAAATATATTTCTGACACTATTATAATGGTTGATTTTTTAAGCCAACTTGGCATACAAAATGTACATTTTTAAAATCCAGTTCCACTTACAATATTGAGAATAAGTCATTTCTCGACAGAAGCTTTTCTACGAAAAGTGATTGTTAGTCAGTTGCTTAGCCTCTGTTTTTTTCAATAGACAGTAGGCATATAAAGAAAAGAGCTAGGCAGACTGCGGCTTGTGTGCCTTTACATGTGGTTCTTTACATAGCCGTTTGCGGCCTATGAACCCATCACCCTTTTCTCCCTAAAATCAATATATAAATTGCATATTTATGGCTCTCTGATACCTTTGATATTCTATTACCATAAAAAGTTAGCCCATTTCACTCGAAAGATTGTCGAACATTGGGCTAAGACATTACTAGTGGTTAGCGAATAGTTTTCGCTTCGTCCTGTTATTTTATGATTGGAAGCGAGAAAAGAATTATTAGACATCACAAACACCCAGTCTTCGATCACAACTTTGAATTGAATAATTCTCAAATTCACCGTAGTCTTACCGGGAATCGAAACCAGACCTGAGCGATCGGTAGAGCAAGCTCTAACCAACTGGGTCACAGCAGGCTTATTATATTACATACAATTTATGTGATTTCATTCGTTTTAAACACTGTTTAAATAAATATAAAAAATAACAAATGGGTCAGGTATGGGAACTTTTCCATGACAAGTATTATCACATTATTCTTAATCAAGTCTGTATTAGCCAGTGGGTTTTGCGTAACATTCATTTAACATTGAATTCGGTAATTAGCCTTGTCAAATTAAAACAATGGATGTAATTAATTACTAGGGCTGTGAGTTGTGTCCGATTTTTTTTATTTTTATTGAACAAAAGTCTTTCATAGACCCGAGTAGTATTGCTTATTGGCTTTTAATTCCATAGCTTTATAGAGCAGCGATCGACAAATATTTTGGGCTCACGGACCTAAACTTAATTCACAATTTTAATCCAGCGGACCACTAACTGGACTTTTGTGTTAAATATTACATATTGAAATAGAAGTGATCGAATGCGTCTAAAAATGCACCAAGTTCATAACATAATTTCAGATTTCTCTGCGGACCACACTTTGCCGACCGCTGCTGTATAGGGCTTAAATAAACTTGTTGATTGAAAAGACATCCTGCCTTAGATATTTCTTTCCCATTTTACTCAATCTATCTGATCCTGATAGGGGTGAAGAGAGAACGACTAAATTATTATTAATCTGTCTACGTCCCACTTTTCTATCAGTATCAGTAGTGAGTAGTTTTCTGAGTTAATAATATCGACTGTGGAAAGGAAAAAGGACGTAGCCCACACATATCAAATTTTACAGGATGTGTTTTGATGATTTTGTGACATACGCAAATTATGAATTATACACAATCTTGAAGTGCGCGGAGACTTCTAAACTGGTGTTTAATTGACATAACCTAATATTAACTAAAGAAGTTGTCTAGGAAAAACCTTTATTTAAGTCTTTTTTCTTAGTTTTAATTTTTTACAATGTCATCTTTGTCAAACTTAAAAGCTAAATTTAGATACTAATTTGGCATTTGCAGCTTGCATCCTTTTGATAGAACGTGTATCAAGTTTGATAAATTGTGATTATCGAAAAAAACCTGTTTTGAGAAACTGTGGGTAACGTCCTTTTTCCTTTCCACAGTCGATATATAATATTGCCTATATAGACACTAGAAGAACTTAAGTACCTTTAACGTTTTTAAACATGGAATTGAAGCGAAAATAATCTAAATATGAATAGCGGATAGTGGTTGTAGCTTCGTAAAATGTAACTATGATAGATTCTATAGTAAATATTTGAAAAAAATAACAATCAAAATACATCAGAGGCAATGAATTCCGCTGATAACTGAATGATCGATAGTACGATTTTGTTTTCATTTATTCATTAAGCATTATATTACAGCTAATTTTGTGTGGAAATTATTTATTCTAAAAGACATATGTAGTTTGTTTTTAGTGCAATGTATTTGTTTTATGCTAAATAATATATTTTTCGTGCAGTGTATTTTTTTAGTAGAAACGGGAAAACTGGCAGGGGACAGAGAACCATGTGGTGGCAATATTCTCCGACTAGAGAGCGGATATGGGAAAGTAAATAAATAAAAATCGGTCTACATGATACAATGTCAGGATAATTTGAATGACGTTTTCTAAATGTAAAATAATATCATAACAATATGGCTGTTTGATAAAGATCTTTAAAAAAGTCACAAGCTGCCCTAGTGACAGTTTCACCAACAATATAAAATATTTTTAGGTATATTTTGGTGTCAAAGAGTCATTTTGTTATACCGCAAATAGAATGGAGGCTACGTATAATATTACAAACAGAAAAATGACTTTCTTTTGTTGATGTTCTCCTTGTGCACCAAATATAACAGATAAATTATTCAAATGGTTATACGGGTAGCAGATAAGGGATGTAAAGGTGTTTTTTTTAGATATAAAACTTAAAAATTAAATAAAACACACAGAAATCGCCGTGCTGGCAATTTTATTGGATTTATTGAAAGGATATTGTTATGCCATTAGTGTTTAAATATGATTTCAGGCTTGAAGAAAGCGCAATTCGGAAGCCAAATTTCGGCTTCCAAACAGTCTACCGATTCTGATTATTTGACGTAGAGTTTATCTCGTATGATCATTCAACTTCAAACAATTTGGCGTATTAATTTTAGCTGTAATTCCAAAAATTAAAAAAGGGAGAGATTTTTTTTAATTTCACAAACTTCTATGCTTTTAAACAGGAATCGATACATCAACTAAAGCCTGCGAGACCTGTCACGGAAACCTTGTCTTCCTCTAAGTCAGTGCTTCCCAACCTTTTTCATGCCACGGACCCCTAAATCTGATAACAATTATATGCGGACCCCGATTTTTTTTTTATTTCACATGTCAAAGAATGAACATTTTCGCGGTCCCCTGGGAAAATTCTGCGGACTCCGGGTTGGGAAGCACTGCTCTTAGTGACCACTGATCAACGTTTTAAAGGATTGAGTAGTTTCAAAGGTGTTACGAAAAGTTTTATGAACAAAAGTGGAATCCACGTGACACCATAAAACACACAAAAGCAAGCACCAGACCCTTGGTTCTAGTCACAGAGTAAGTCTATGGATCCGGTATTGTTTTTTATTATGACATTAATTTATAAGTGTTACGATACCTGGTACATAACAGTCAAAATAAATATATCTCAGGTAGGGACAGACAGCCAATGTTTTCCAAGATAAAATACACCATTTATTTATTGATTTGGCATTTACTTGGTAGAACTCCATTATAATAGGGTAAAAATATCAACGTATTTTAGTTATACAGTTTTTATATTTATGAGTTGATGGCTATTTCACCTTTTGCCATTGTCAGAACTATGTTTAAACTTATATTTTGCTCAGCTATATATACTTTCCCCGAAGAAATATACAATGCATCATGTTATTCACTTTAACATCCTACACCAGAGCAAAAAAAAACCAGATTGCTGATCGTTCTTTGAAACACTAGAATCAGATTTAATAAGTGTGATATTGTAACTGTAATTTGAATTAGGATGTTAGAGTGAATAGCATGATGCATTGTGTATCTCTTCGGAGCCAGTACATATAGCTGAGCGAAATATAAATTTAAAAATAGTTCTGACAATGGCGAAAGCCGAAATAGCTATCAACTCATAAATATAAAAACGTTGATATTTTTACCCTATTACAATGCACCAGTTTTCAAATAAAAATTTGCTATGATTGATTTGAAACATTAAAAATGTCAAGAAAATGGTGTCGGAATGCCATTCCATCGATTGTATAAATTTTATTTTAGATTAAAATGAAAATAACGCCCTGCCGTAATTGTAACTCATTTGCATAACAATCTCAATATTGTGAAGCCCCATTGTTATTATTTTCTGTAGCAGACAATGATATGATGTAGTCTCTTTGACGCCCATCGGTTCATATAATACAATGAAGGTGATATTTTCTGGGTCATTAACAAAGATGTTGTATGTGGTCGGGATATTTAGATGTCTTCAGCGAGAAGTGAAAAAATAGGATGGCGTTCGACAAAAAATAGCAACATGTCATAAATCACAAATTGTGATTAGTGTGTTACGTTTTACGACAAATTGCTGTTACAAAGTTGGTCAAAGGATACAATCGAATATGATATAAACATTTGGCTGTCATTATTTGATTCTTTGAAGTATTGATTTTTCTTGACACCCTTTAACTTTGAATTATCTACGTATTCTTTCTTCTTAACCATATTCGCACCTCAATTTTTCCCTTTCTTCAGCTAATTGCTTTGCTTCCTCCCATGCCATGCCAGCATCCCTCAGTACATCCTATGGATAAGAAGGATTCTGTGTCGGGACTTGTCGGGTTGTTTGCTGTCTTGAGTCCCGGGACTTTTTCGGAAAATGTCCTGGGAATTGTGACTGTGATTTATAATGTGCCAATAACATGTTCATTTTAATTTTGAAAAAAACAATACGTGTGGTTAAGAAGCCTTTAAAAGGACTGATGTATACTGAATGAAAGCAGATATAAGAGGAGAGACCCAAGAAAAACGGACACGATATGGTCGGGACGTGACACTTATCTGGGGTTTTAGCAAAATTAATTATGCATTTATAAAAATAATCTGATAAAAAAACACATGTTTGGGATTTATAATTTCGTAGAAGTTTCAAATACCATGTGTTTATATATTGTAATATAACTGTAACAAAAGCAAATTACAATATATTGAAATTAAATGTTTATACCTGATGTTGTTTTATGTACAAATGCGTTTTCACAAAGATACCTATGTCTCAATAGGACAAAAAAGGTCTAACAGCTGTATTGTGAAGTAACGCCTTTCGAAAATTACTCACCGTTCAAATCTGTAGGCATTCCCATGGGTTAATCCTTTTCGCCAGTAATGGCCTTAAACTTAATGATACATTTATTTCTTATATAAACACGAAACATTCATTTACTAAGCGTCAGTCCAAGTTCATCCGTGCACTTGAACGCATGAAGATGCCGAAAGGCGAAATCCGGGTCGTTAGTGACAACATTTGTGTGAATGTACATAATTTGAACGATTCAAATTTAATATTGAAATTCCACCAAGATTCTTCAGTCGAAATTTTATATTAAACTTAAATTGCTTAGGATTTAAAAAAGCATATAAATAATTTCCGTAATTACAATCAGTAAAAATGTAAGAATTAAAAATATTTGTGTTTGTTTTATTATAATAGTGAGTGTTTAAGTATAAAAACCGCCTGTGCGGTCGAGTGGTCAACGTCGTTGGCTACCGCTACGGAGGTCACGGGTTCGAATCCCAGTACGGGCAGTTTTATAAATTGATTTATGAATTTCTGTTCGAAGGCATGGATGTATGTGATGTCTTGAATTACCCCCTCCCACCCATCCTATCCCATGAACGGGGCGTATCGAGAGCGATTAGCTAACCACTAGTCCTGTCCTAGCCTTTTCCTTCTTTTCCTACTCTCTTTGGAAAAAGAAGAGGTTGAGCAACTGAGTAACAAGCAGTTCTCGTAGATATACTTCTGTTGAGATAAACTCTATTAGAAGTCCATATGCTCCACATTGGGAGCGAACATGGTTAAAAAAAAGTATGAAAATATATCGACTGTGGAAAGGAAAAAGGACGTAACCCACAGTTTTGTCAAAACAGTTTTTTTTTCGATTATCACAATGTATACAACTGGACACACATTCTATCAAAAGGATGGAAGCTGAAAATGACGAATAATTATCTAAATTTAGCTTTTAAGTTTGAAAAAGATGACCTTCTTAAAAATTAAAACCAAGAAGAAACACTGAAATAAAGGTTTTTCCGAGACAATTTCTTTAATTAATATTAGGTTATGTCAATTAAACACCAGTTTAGAAGTATCCGTGCACTTCAAGGTTGTGTATAATTCATAATTTGCATACGCCACAAAATCATCAAAACACGTTTTTTGCGCCTCCTGTAAAATTAGGTTACGTCCTTTTTCTTTTCCACAGTCGATATAACAAATGCTTTTTGTTCAATAAAAAAACATCATCATCCAGGAATCAAATTGCGCATCCTTGGCTTAGCACGCTTGCTACATTAACCGTGACGACACTGACGGTGTCAGGGCTTTCCTAGATCGACTTGACCGTAACTAAAAAAAAATGTATTAAATATTGTAGAAAATTATAAATCAAGAAAGGGAAGCAATTAAATATGTACTCAATTGTTTTTATTATTATTATTGAATAATGGTCAAAATTTATTTGCTTTAGTCAAATAAAAATATATCGCCATCTTGGATTAAAATACTGAGTATTAAAAAAATCATGTCCTTGAACGCACATTTATACATCAATGGTAAAATAAATTTGTACATATTTTAAATTCGAGCTGTAGCAGACGACGTTGACCACTCAGCTATTGGCCCGAATGATTAACAGAGTAGTACCTTACATTTCTTAATCATTTTATCCAATTCAAAGATATGACTGTTTGAGAAGCTTATAACTTCCCTTCTACCTTCATAACCCTAAAATGCCGGTGCCTAGCGATAGCGATTAGTAAATAAATGAAAGCTTGAGCCAGGGGTGGGGAACTTTTTCTTCTCTACAGGCCGCATTAGTTTTTCTGATTCGACATAAGGCCTCAGTAAACATTGACTAGGGAATCTTTGGCCGGAAACAGGAATTTACGGTCCGAATATGTCAGGAATTTACGAATTTAGAAAAAAAAACTGTTTCCAATAAGAGGTCATATGCTCCACATTAGGAGGGAACAAAGAATAGTAATAAAATTAAAAATTATACACAAAAGAATAAGTGTTCGTTTGAGGATTAGAACCTGATACAAGCACAACCGTATGGTAGAATACGGGCTTCTAATCCAGGGATCCCGTCTGATTATATGATCCCGAAATCCCGGGATTGTGACAGTACTAATCCCGAGTTAGATTTATTTTAAACATTCCTATGTTATTATCTGGTCATTAATATTTTCAAAAACCCCCATAATTATAACAAACCCACTTAATCCATTGAAAATTGTATACATTCAATTTTCGCTAATTTACATTTTAATAGCCTTTTAAGTTAGTGATCTACTTATATTTTTGTTTATAAACGATACAAACTGTTTACTACGCGTCAGTTCAAGTACATCCGTGCACTTGGAATGCCTGAAGATGCCGAAAGGCAAAACCCGGGTCGTTAGCGACAAAACTCATGGAAAAGTACAAAATTCAAACCCGAGATATTGGTATAAAGAATATAAAAGAAAGTTGAGCGAGGTGTAAAAAAAAAAGGAAAAAAAGTTAAGAATGTTCGGAATTTTGATATTTTTGGGAATTTCGTAAATTCCATCGTTTTTCAATTTTTAAATCGTCTATTTATTTTGGGAATTATGGATTTCAAAATCGCCGAGCAAAAATTTCTCAATCCCGAACTTATACACGATTTTATGTTGAGCGTCCAATCCCGGAATCTGAAAAATTGTCATTCCCGGTGTCGTAAAAAAGGTCTGAGATAGCATGCCCTAGTTCTTGCGACATGTCTTCTCCTCGAATTGATCTTAATTGACATATAAAAATTCAACATTAAGGATGTCGTGTGATTTTTTAATTTTCGGAACATTTGGCGAATTGGCATTGCATGTAGCCTGTAATGATAATTTTTATTAAAATAGTAAGAAATATTTTCTATCATAAAACAAAACAGCTTTTGCACCCACGATGTTTTCATTCACGAATCATACATAATTGACTTTGAGTTTTATTGCTTCAAAATTGATCGTAAATTACTTTTTAAATGCTGATGAATAACAAAAACAAACGAAGTGTAACATTTTTTTATTGATTTTTTTACTACTGTCCCACATTTGGTTTTTATGTTAAAGTGTTAACCGTTTACAAGTTTTTTTTTATAAAAATATTATCTATCAACTCAAATATTAGAATTTAAATATGACAGAAACAGAAATATTATTCTTACGTAATTTATTAATAATTTCATAATCGAATTTTTAATAATTATGTGGATCATATGGACTCCTAATGGAGTTTATCTCAACATGAGTGTTCCTACAAGAACTGCTTGTTGCACAGTTGCTCAATCTCTCTTTTTCCAAAGAAAGTAGGAATAGAAGGATAGAACTAGGACAGGACTAGTGGTTAGCTAATCGATCTCGATACGCCCCGTTCATAGGATAGGATGAGTGGGAGATGGAAATTCAAGAAATCACGAAATTCATAAATCGATTGAAAAATCAATCTATAAAACTGTCCGTACTGGGATTCGAGCCCGTGACCTCCGTAGCCGAAGCCAGCGACGTTGACCACTCGAAAACACAGGCGGCTATTATATTTACTAAGTTTAAGATTTCGACTGAAGAATCTTGGTGGAATTTCAATATTAAATTTGAATCGTTCAAATTATGTACATTCAAATGTTGTCACTAACGACCCGGGTTTCACCTTTCGGCATATTCAGGCGTTCAAGTGCACGGATGAACTTGAACTGACGCTTAGTAAATTAATGTTTCGTGTTTATATAAGAAATAAAGTTATCATTGAGCTTAATTAAGGCCATTGCTGGCGAAAAAAACCTGAATGAAATATGTCACGTTAGCTGAGGTCCGGGATCACAAAAAGGCTCATCAAAGGCTAATCAAATCGATTAGTTAACTGCTAGTCTGTAAATAATCCCATCTTCGTGAAAAGGCAACTTTTGGTAGAGAAATATATATTATTACACGCCGATTATAGATTATAGAAGCAGATAAACTCCATACTAAGAGCGGAAATAGTCTATAAAAATAACTGAAGAATATTGACCGTGCAAAAGATTTTCGCGAAGTTTGTGATTCGAATCAATTTATTTAAACATAATATTTCCATTATTTTGCTTACATTGTTCTGAATCTTATGGCAAGCGTGGTTTATTTTTGTGTTCACCTTTGTATTTTCCATATTCAATGAGCCGTCGCGTCTGTTACAGTCTGTGATAAGTATTTTCAAAGGTCACGTAGTATCACTGTTCATTCATGTTTTTACAAAACTTATCTTAAAAAAAAACAATAAGCACTGGGGCGAGTAAAAATTTAATAACTAACCACTAAGTCAGTAGCTATAAACAAGTTCTTTCTAAAATTAAAGCCTGGTATTGATCAACGATTATAAAATGTCCGTTAAGCGAGGGCGCTAGTGTCTGGGTAGTAATATTATCATACTACTATATCAGTCATAGCCGTCACGTTATCCGAAGTAGTATTGAATGGATTTATCATTTTTTTTTGAGAATATCGTCTTTACAGAACTGTTATAGTTTTATATTTATTCCCACAGTATTACTGATAAAAACAAATTACACGACACTCATGATTTATGTTTGAGAGCTACTTACTATATAGGTGTATTATTTTAGTTACAACTTCTGCCGGTGGCCAAGTTATACTGTCACATCAATATTAAGGGTTTTATTATTATTTGGGATTCTCGCTGAGTTTTCAAGGTAGATATTTTCGATTGTGGATTTTACGGAATCGATTTTCAGCACAAAAAGTTTGTTTCATTGATTGATAAATGTATTTGTGTTAAAAGTATGCATTTTCGTGGTGTCTAATTGTGCATTTTCCCACCCAAATCTAAAACCAGAGAAAAGCTAGAGCTGCAGTATTATGGTCTAGTGATTTTAATGATTAGAAAATTTTAAGTGAATTAATTGCAAAGATTAAGAACCACTGCATTTAAATTTGTTCTAGATGTTTTTTGTAGTGAAGTGTTAAGGTATTTATTTGTTTTTATAAGAGATTTAATAACGTTTTAAAGTACAAGGTCGGGAAACGTTATTGAATGTGTGTCGATGACACCTTGATGAAAAAAAATGTTTTGGATCTTTGAAGCTAGCTTAATTAAATATGCTTATCTTTCACTGCTGATTGCCGTAGCCGAGTCGTAACAGTCTAAAGTCTAACGCACTTTGAAGTATCTTTTTATAATGAAAGTAAGCATGCAAAAAACTTCGATTGGATATACTAAAAAATATGTACGTTGCTTTGTTAATGAATCTAATAAAACGAAACATTAGAATTGAGTCAGAGGACTGTACTTTTTCTTTATTCCAAAGGTTCTCCACACTTGATTTAGATCACAAAGGCTTATGTTGCTTTGGTATTAAGCGTTCCAATACTCGACTTAATATCAGTATAAATTGATTTCTAAGCGTATCAAAATAATTACAAAATTGCGTCAGTAAAAGCATGCATGAAACCTTTTTCTAGAAAATTTACAAAAAATGGGGTTGGGAGACCGCCGATTACCATGCTTAAGATTTGTTCGGTGTAGCTACGACGGAAAGCTGGTATCGTTGAAGAAGAAACGAAAGGAAGTTCTACAGTACGCCTCAAAGGCCTGGATGCTTACTCCTAAAAACTCATTTATACACGAATTTAAAAACATCTACGCCGAGCCAGACTCTATCAGATTTTTCAAATTCAACACCTGAACTTATAAGTTAAGCCTCGTAAAAGAAGACCGCTCAACTCTGTGTGACTCCTAAGACAGAAGAATTGCTGGATGTCAGCTATTGGCTTATGGATTTTTTTTGAGAAAACTGATTGACACAACCATGGTTCATACCAGACTTCACCGAAGGAGAAGACGAAGAAAGAAGCGAATGTAGCCAGAAACCGTTTCATCGCTAAAGCCCCCTTGTAAGATTTCAATTAGGGTATCAAATTCCCCGGAGCCTTTTTCCAATCCCTAGATTGGGATTAGCTCACCGAGAAATTTGATATCCTCAATTCGCTATACTTTTCCCCGGATTATCTCCAAACCTCGTTTTTTTTTTTAGCTCACCGAGTAATTTGAAATCCTCGATTTACCAATTTCGTGTAAATTTTCGGGATTTGCTCAAAATTTCTCAATCCCGAAATCCCTGGATTGCGGCCATGTCGATCCAGGGATTTCGGGATCAGAAAATTGAACGGGATCTCGGGATATGATACACTAATTTCAATCAAACATCAATGTTCAAATTTTTTGGTTCAATGAGTCATCTAGTAACCTATTGACATTGTGTTATTTGTAGTGTTTTTTTCGATTGTAAACATATGTTTTTTTACGAATAAGTGTTACTGAGAACAGAAAAATCATTTTTTTCTAATCTCACATTTATTTTTGACGGTAAATATTTTTGAGGAAGTGTGTTGAGAAAATCAATAATGCGGCTCGGCTCGTCTTTGATTTTTTTCTAAGAACAGTTTTATCTTTTTTTTCTTGCTTACGAAGAAAAGAAATAATTATTTGCGCGGTTAGTAAATTTATATTTTTAGTTTTACGATTCCGCGCAAATAGTAAAACTTCATGAATAAAAGTAGAAATGATTTCATATTTATTCTAATGTTTTCAAAAGTATAAGCACTTTATTACAAAGACTTACCATACATATTATTTGGCACAACCATGTGCATGAGCAATCTGTTGGTATTTACCGATAAACCTTTGGATACACATCTTGCCTTTACTTTAACTAGTATGCAGTGCTTTTTTGGAAAATAAAGCTGCCGGAACTCACTTCTTGCTATTCCGTTTAATGAAGGTTTTTTTTATATCCACATCCGTTCCCAATGTGGAGCATACGGCTTTTTAAAAAGTTTTCTCATCAGATTTTTTACGAGAGCTGTTTGTTACTCAATCTTTCTTTTTACAAACAATATATCAAGCATTACACCTGGCCACAGAGTAGGTCCATGGACCTGGTATTTTTTTGTATTATGACATTAACTAATTATAAATGTTATGTTACGATACTCGTCACATGTCATTCAAAAGGCGACAAAATTTGACAATGACAATGGTTTAAAATTTAAAAATCAAAAAGAAATGTTGCACCAAAAATAAAGTAGTTTTATTACCTTTATGAATAAAATTCTATGTAACATTGAAATGACGTTTCAATTGATGCTTTTTGAATATATAATCCTAAGCAAACATGTAATGTCGTACAACCATTTCTCGACTTACAACAGGTTCCGTTACACCACTTTGGATGTAAGTAGAAACGGAGATATGTAGAATTTCATAGAAATATTTAAAACCTCAAAAAATAAAATCCAATATACTGCATTAAAAAATAATATGCATAAATAAATACGCGCATTATGACATTTATCTGGTTCACCCAGGAATTTGCCGATTTCCCAAAATTAAACGACGTGAGAGCTTTTTTTAAACTCTTCCGGAATTTGAAAATTTACCGCTCGCTCAACTTCTTCTATTTTTTTTATTCTCGGGAATAGTACTGTCATAATCCTGGGATTTCGGGATCCAGGATCTTGGAATTAGAGAACCTAGTGCAAACCTTTGCGTGACAGGCAGGAATCTGTGCCGTCGTCACAACGGAGCGCGGCACAATGCGTCACACACGTCTGTGCTTCTTCGTATTATAACAAATCTGTGCTTACCTGAATTTCACTGCGCTGCGTTGCCTGCTTCTCAGCATACGTTAAAAAATATTGCTTAGTGCAAAGATTAGGACGGTTGTATTTGTAAGTTTACAAACGATGCATGTCTAGCACATGATGATAGCAGTTGCTACCGTGGTTGACCCAAAACCTGACCTCAAAACTACCAGCGTGAGTCAAAATGGAGCGCCAGGAATTTGTCTCCACAGACGTTGATGCGAAGCCAATTTATTCCAGATGCTTGGCATAGTTTAGACGCAGAGTAACACAGCGCTTTTAGTGCGCCCAACCGCGGAAGTGTCACACATCTAGATCTAGAAATGCATTTTGTTTTCTTCATTTTTTGTATTGGAGAAGTGCATTTGCGGTGCAGGTATTCTAATCATTTAGTCTAAATTAAATTCGTCACCAGACGAATGTTGTGAGCCAACGACGGGATGCCAATACGTAAACAAGAGTCTCACTTAATGTTCGAACTACTCGATGTGTTTCGCTGAAGCACTGTTATTTTATCACTCCACTTCAATTTATTTTAACAAGCTATCTGTATGCCAGAACAGTGTCAGTTAATTGAATAAGTTCTCTTAATTTAATGATGGTACAAAAAAAATAATAAACTTTCAAATGAACTGTCCTTCTCAAAATAATGCACAATAATGGAAAAGGAAAAAAGTGTGTAGTGGCACACTTTTACCTTTTAACTTTTCCGTTTCTAAGCTCAAGAAATGCGACCCCAATACCAACATTTTCTTAAATATCTATTTTAATATGGGTGATACAATGTTTTATAATTAAGGTATTCTTATATCATAGTTTTTTGGACCTTTTGTAGTTGATATAAATACGCGATAACGCTTATCAGGTGATTAGCGCCCGCGATAACGATTGTTCGTAAGATAACTTAGAACGCTGAGAACACTCCTCAGTTGTAAATTCACATGTGTGCTGGGATGACGTCTTTTTTACGCGCAACTTAAAATATGATTATTTATTAAAAAACCACAGATTTTTATAAAAAATGTATGAGGAATGATGCAAAGCGATATTTTTAAGCCTTTGGTCTATTTTTTTTTTTGAAATTCATAAGAATAAGGCCAATAATGAGGAAACCACTGGGGTCAAAAAAGACCCCCATCGGCTGACAAGTATTTTTCTAGTCTCCGAGCCGCAAGAGATAAGCAAATGAGGCGTGCGCTTGTGGCCTCAAAAATAGTTTATATACTATAACCCGAATACATTTCGTTCAAGTTTTTATATGTTTTCAGTATTTTAATTGAAATTTTCTAATTGTAATTTTCCGAATTTTATTGCGTCTAGGGCCTCTCATGTGCCATCCGCCGCTTTGTACGTGTGATGAGAAAGTTAATCATTCAAAGCACCGTTCACCAAAATGTTGCGTTTAACATATAAGAACATTTAGAAGCAATAATTACAATACACACTTTGGCGCTTTTGATCAATTTTGACAATAGACAAAAACCGACTAGTTGTCTTTTATTATGCATTCGAATCAAATGTATTTTACGAGAACTTTCAAAGGCAATCACAGTTTTATGTTAATTGATTAAAACACCTAAACCATCTAATAGAAATAGAAATTGCAGTCAGGTGCTGACTTAATTTTAGAATATTGGTATTTTTTAAATTTAACAAAGAGTTTGCCGGCCTGACTCTAATTTAATAAGGGTCTCATGCGAGCCTATTCCCTGACCGCTATAAGTTTGCGCACGGAAATGCGATGACCGTTGAAACTAAATGTGCAACCCCCCTCCGCAAAGCGCATTCTACCTACCTCACTTAGTCCACGAGTTTAGTCTGTATTGAAAAGTCGTGCCGTCATCATACTGATTATCGCTTCAATCATGCCTAAACCTTTGCGCTTTCAAGCTAAAAATATCATCGCCAATGTAACTAAGTTTTGTAAAGAAGAAAAGCTAAACGGATCACAATTAATTCCACTGTTTAAAGCAAATGAACGAATTGCAAAAATGACAGCTATGAAATCACTGTATTACCAACTTCCAAAAAAAATCCCCAATTTTAAAAAATGGGGAAATTTATTAACTTTGATTTAATTGCAAGTCAAAGTTTTTTTTTTTAAATAACAATAAAATAACTGTTTTTTTATACACACTTTGTATATGAAATATTTTTAGCAATACATAAATGGCTTATTTTAAAATATAACGAATCCTAATGGTCCTTTCCATAACAGCTCTCTTTATGCTATTCCATTTTTTTTTTGTTTATAGATGTTAGTGTAAGAACAATTCAAAATATAAAAAAATATGGTCAATACAGGAGACAAGCTTATCAAATCACTCACAAAAAATAGGATAAGAAAAAAAAACTAGCATAATAAACGATTTTGATATGTGCGCCATCAGGCAAAAAGTTTAATCTTTTTACGAAGAAAAGAAATACCGACGCTTTTAAGTCTTTTAAAGGTTTTAAAAACCAATAAAAATTATCAAGGCAAACCAGAGTATTGAAACTCATTTACTATTTATATTAAAAACGTATATTTTGAGTATTATTAGGGAATAAAGATTTTAAAATTCTGGCAATATTTTTTTTACGGCTGTCATACCGGAAATGCATGCAGCGCCACGGTCCCGCACGCACAAGTAAAGCGGTCGCACAGTACCCATGATGTCAGCCTGC
The DNA here is from genome assembly GCA_030503985.1 of Himalopsyche tibetana. NCBI lineage: Eukaryota > Metazoa > Arthropoda > Insecta > Trichoptera > Rhyacophilidae > Himalopsyche > Himalopsyche tibetana. The sequence goes on along the minus strand of JAPJYX010000011.1, from coordinate 3,365,699 downwards.
TGAAATCCAATACCATATTGTTGTAAAAGAATCAGCCAATTCTTGCAAAACACGTGCGTTTATTAATAAACGTCAGCGTAGCTTAGTTTTTTTTGCATTATAATATGTTAACAACAATATTGTAGTTTTGATTGTTGTTTCATTTCCTGGAAGGTGTGTTGAATTATTGCATTGTGTTGAAGGATGTGATGGCTTTAATACGGCTAAGAAACACTACCTTATAGCTTTTCTTGGACCCAGAGCACCCCAGAGCTTTGCTCGGTTAGAAGATCGGTAATACTACGCATGAATGGGATTTATATAAGCAGTTTAACCCCCGGAAAAACTAAATTTGGATGATTTTTAAATACCTTACTGATTCTCATGCGAAAATCTTTCGTTTTGTTATAATCTTACAGTCAAATAAATGTCTGCGTTCGAACTGGATTGTTACACTCTCTGAAACTGCTACACGCCAGAAATATCGAAGTGATGTCCTCTTCACCTCGTTTATACATATTGCATACAAACCGTGCTTTATATTTAGAGCTAGAATTAAAATGGTTTTCACATATTTTTTCAGAGGCAAAACCTTGTGATTACAACACGTAATTTTGAGATCCTTTTTAAAAACGCTTCCAGCACGGAGAGTGAGGAGGCTATATCAACCAGGGCTTTGGAGTCAGGTAAAAAAAACGACTCCGAAAGTTTATTTATTGAATATGAAAGCCTTCTCAGCTTTTTAAACTCGGTGTGATGCATTGCGTCTTAAAGTATATCTGTAAAATCTTTTAATCAACCACCCACGTATGCTTAAAGAAATGATTCTTTTTATTGTAATAATTCCTAGAAGAATTAAGTAACCCATTTTCCTTGTAACCAATTCAAAGACTATATTAAAATTTCTTCCACGAATGAAACTATTTTCATATTCACTTAATCATAAAACAGTTCACAACTAAATAATGTATTAATAACATCAATTTGATCTTCTCGTAACAATTTATCCGCGTCCACGCGAAACGTTTCGATTTTTTTTTACGAGAAAAATGTTGGCAGGTTGGCATTGACATGAATATAAAATATAAATTCATTCAATTTCAGTTATATATAGAGCATATCTCTCAAAAAAATGTTTAATTTTTAATTTATTGATGTTTGGTGGTAGCGAACTCTTTATGATCCTCTGATACAAGGTTCCCAACCTCTTTTGAGAAGCAATACCCTTTTATAAAAGAAAAGTAAAAGGTTGCTGCAGTGTGTGAATAAAACAGTTATTACCAGATTTTACCTGTTATTTGAATCACTTTATTAACTCTTTTATCTGTGGAGCTATTCTCAAACAGTAGAACGGCGTTCCGGCACCCTTTTCTCGACACTGTTTTAATGTTTCAAATCAATATTCGCAAAATTTCTTTTTGATTTATTATGCCGAAGGACGTTTGAAAATATGTTTTTAAATCATGATCTTCTAAAAAAGTAAAAACAGTAAAAAAATAAATTATCAGAACTAAGATTAGACCTGAAAGATCGATTTCTGTTTAAAGGCGTTGGTATTTGTGATATCTGTTCCTTCCACTTTTACAATCTTAAAATTAACAGGGCAATGGAAGAGCGATTAGTTGACCAATAGTCATGTACCAGGCCTATCTTTTTATCCTTACTTTAAAATAAAAAATGAAAGTTGAGCTGAACTGACTAACAAGCAGTTCTCATAAAAAAAATGAGATACCTCCATTAGGAAGCTATATCCTCCAAATTGAGAACGGATATAAATTAGAAAAAAGATCTGTACAATAATAAAGTTCGGCACCTTTTTTTCTTTAAAAAAAAGCACTGCTCAAATATTTCAGGATCTAGACCGGAGGTGAGGAACCAGCGGACTTTTGACTGGTGCAATTTTTATTCAATAAATCTGAATATTTATTTATAAATACATAGATTCAATATATTTCCTTTGATCGTACAATTTCAAATGAAAATTTCCCACAGTTAGCGATGGGTATTAATTAGAAAACTGTCGTAGAATACCCACGCCTTCGACAACATGTCGGAAAAATGCTTTCTTCTTTCTCACCAACTTACTTCTGTGTAATTCTTCATTTTTAAACATAAAACAAATAAAAACACAGATTTATTACAATCACAGATTACTGAAAACATATTTAGGTGGCGTGTATTAAAATGGAATACAAATATTAATTATAATACAATATTATTTAAGATTTCGACTGAAGGTGCTTGGTGGAATTTCAATATTAAATTTGAATCGTTCAAACTATGTACATTCTCACAAATTTTGCCACTAACGACCCGGGTTTCGCCTTTCGGCATCTTCAGGCATTCAAGTGCACGGATGAACTTGAACTGACGTTAAGTAAATGAAAGTTTCGTGTTTATATAAGATATAAATGCATCACTGAGTCCAAAGCCAATTGCTGGTGAAAAGGATGACATATATCTTATATAAACACGAAACTTTCATTTACTAAACGTCAGTTCAAGTTCATCCGTGCACTTGATTGCCTGAAGATTCCGAAAGGCGAAACCCGGGTCGTTAGTGACAAAATCTGTGAGAATGTACATAGTTTGAACGATTCAAATTTAATACAATATTAATTTTCTTTTTTAATATTTAACTTCAAGTTTGCATGACTTATTAAGTAAATGCTAACAGAATTTATAAAATTTTACAAAATACAAATAAATTATGAATTTACTTATACGGTTACCTTTCTAAGTATTGTTTTGTCATATGAGCTATAAATTAAATAACTAACTCACAAACAAACAGCCTCTGTGAAAAAGTATATTATTATCAAAATAATTTCTAATATTAATTTTACTACTTTACAAATTTATAATTGATACCTTCAACAGTTAAAATGATTAAAAATCACGCCAAAGATTGGAAAAAAATATAACCCTCAAGAAATAGATAAACCGTAAATATTTATTTTAGATGTATATTATTATAATGTGCTTGTTTTTTTTTTTTTTTTTAAACCATGTCCGCTCCCAATGTGGAGCATATGGACTCCTAATGGAGTTTATCTCAACACAAGTGTTTTCTACGAGAACTGTTTGTTACTCAGTTGCTCAACCTCTCTTTTTACAAAGAGAGTAGGGATAGAAGGATAGGGCTAGGACAGGATTAGTGATAAGCTAATCGCTCTCGATACGCCCCGTTCATAGGATAGGATGGGTGAGAGGGGGGAATTTATCACATATATCCATGCCTTTGAACAGAAATTCATAAATTGATTGAAAAATCAATTTATAAAACTGTCCGTACCGGGATTTGAACCCGGGCCCTCCGTAGCCGAAGCCAACACCGTTGACCACTCGACCACACAGGTGGCTATGATAATGTGCTTGTAATCGAAATAATTTTTTTCCCCGCTGTGATCTAGTTGGTTAGAGCTTGCTATACCGACCAGTTAGTTGGGTCTGGGTTCGGTTCCCGGTAAAGTCATTGTCAAATTTAAATTTGATACATACGACGTGGGCAGTGGTGTAGTGGGGCCAGGTTGAGCCAGGTCGGCGACCTGGTACCTGAAAATGAGCCAGGACACCGCCCTGCCACCGTTTTTGACTTATAACATATTTTTCAATTACATACAGTGAGTACAGTTTTTTTTTAATTAATTGCACGTTATTTTATTGATTTCATTGTTAAAACTTTTGGTTTTTTTAAACTTCGGGTGGGTATAAAAAAATAGGGAAGAAATCAATATTTTAACCTATTTATTTACCACTACACCACTGGACGTGGGTGTTTGTGATGTCAATTTACTTTGAGTTGATCTCGAGTGACTTACAATAAAATTCTCATCGAGTTTTTCTCGTATGATCTTTAGCGTATTTGGCACATTGGCATTAGCTGTAATGCCAAATATTCTTTTAATAAATAAACAAAAATATGATTAAATAAACAGTTACTATTATTTCGTTTTAAAAAATGCAGTTTTGTACTAATTTACAAAATTGTACTGTACTTCATTAATAGAAATATTACAGTATTACGGTCTCGGGTCAGGAGAAATTCCCGGAAAAAAAGCAGAGACTTCAGAATCCCTTGTCGCGACCCACTTGTTGAAAATCCGTGGAATCTAAGAATAATTCATAAAGGTACAATTTTATCAGTGGAGTAATAGACAATATAAATTTTTAAATTGGTTTTATTCAATGCTAACACATAAATCAATCTGTAAAAAAAATAAAAGAAAACATTATTGATTGCTTTTTTCATCGGCTTTCAGTGCGGGTTGATAAAAGAATCATGGTCAGCTCAATAAACTCATCTATTAAACGTTTATTTTTTTAATTTCTTAAATAGACTAGCTCGTGTGAGTCTTGTTTTATACAGCGTAAATTTAGGGTTCGACAATATATCTGGTGAAAAAGAAAATGACTTAGTATTTTGTATTATATAATAAACTTCTATCAAATTAAAATTTGGTATCTTGAACAAAGGGTATGCAATTAACCGTAGAAATCGACTAACCGGTTTGAGCTGGACTTTTCCCAAAATATAAATTTAAGTAGCACACCAACGTTTCAAAACATGAAAAAAATAGGGCTTTTTTATCGATGTCCGCTCCCAATGTTGAGAATATGACCTCTAGAACTATTTGTTACTCAGTCGGTTAACCCCTCGTTTTCAAAGAGGATAATAGGGATAGAATGATAAGGCTAGGCTACTAATCGCTATCGCTACGTCTAGTTGTTGAAGGATCGGAAATGGTGGGAGGGACATCACAACCAACCACACCTTCGAACAGAAGTCGATAAATCGATCGAAAAAATGCTGTTCATACTGGGATTCGAATACGTCTGACATCGAGGCCCACAACGCTAGGGATTCTGTGTCGAGACGTCCCGGGACAAAAGTCCCGGGACTTTTAAGATTTTTTGCTGTCTTAAGTCCCGGGACATTTAACAACCAAGTCCCGGGACTTAAGACAGCCAAATTGTACATTTTTAATTTTGAAAAAACCATTCTAACAAATAAAAATTGGATGCAAGCAATCGCTAATGTGACCTAAAAAGTTAATTTTAAAGTTACATTGGTGTCTATCCACGGGATCAGTTTTGAAAAAAATGCATTATATTTAGGCTAAGGATTAAAGGCCGGGGTTTTAACAAACTTAAGTATGCATTTATAACAGGAATCTTATAAAAGAAACAGCTGTTTGGATTTATAATTGTTGAAGTTTCAAATAACATCTATTTATATATTGTAATACAAAACAACCATTTTTAATGGGTAGAAAGAGACATGCAGAAATACAAAAAAAACTTAGACACGTGTTCGCTTACCTATTTTTGCAGCATGGGATAATCGCACAGAATTCTAAGAATTAATGGAACCAATAGTTATTTCTAGAAAATTATGTTATAAATCAAGGCGGCTTATAAACTTTTATTACCAACCGTTCTGCTAAGACTAATTGATTTTCGAAAAGAATACACGAAAGATTTTGACAAATGCTCCAAAACAATATTTTTGAAATACGGAGATAATTTACTACAACGTCTTTTCTCCGTGGAAAAAGATATCGAGGTATCTGAAGAAAATACCGATGATGAGATAAATATTGCAGAACTGTCACTGGATTACAAAAAAACAAAAGATTTCTCCATTAAAAACGAAAGGAATTTAATATTTTAAAATCAACTGAAGAACGGAAACAAAGATTATTTTTTTTATATATAACATTAAAGCAACATCGACTTACAATGAAGATGAGCAACAACGTTTATTACAAAAATAAGAAATCGGCTGTCTGATTCGTCATTAAATTCATTATTATTTATAAAAGCATATTTAATAGATAAGCAAGAATAAAATATTAACTTTTGTGTAAATAATACATACTATGTATGATTTGAGGTTGTGACTTTATTATTGAATTAATTTAATATTTTTATTATTAATAAATACATGTGTTCAAAAGATGTATTTTTTTAATTAACGCATACTTTCGCCGCCCTTTTAAAGTACGCATGAAAAAAAAATACGTCTAACAGCGTAAAAAAATGCTCAAAAAAAATAGTTTAATTGAAACGAAATATTAAAAACGTTTGGGAGAAAGATATCTTCATTTATGTTATTAGAAATTTGTTTAAATCAATTCATAATCGTATTAAAAATATAACTGTAGCAAAAACAAATTAAAAATATTATAATTAAGTGTTCATACCTGATGTTGTTTTATTTACAAATGTTTTTTACTATTCTACAAAGTTACCAATGTCTCAATAGGACAAAAAAAGTATAAAAGTTGTATTGTGATTTGTGAAGTAACGGTCATAATTTTACCCAATTCATTGTTATTTTTTCAATACATGAACCGTTATCATCCCTTTTTAGTAAATAAGTACTTACAAATATTTAATTTTAATAAATTCATAATTTTATTAAAGGGGAAATAAAAGTCCCAAGTCCCGGGAAGTCCCGGGACTTTGACTTTATCACGTCTCGTGTCCCGGGACTTTGAAAAACCCGAGACTTCAGAATCCCTACACAACGCTAACCGCTGCGCCATATGACATGACAATGGCTTTAGGGCGTTTTGATTACTTAAATATTCATCAATAAGTAAGTGTACAGTTCGTCTAAGCAAAAGTTTTTTTATAAAATAACTGCTTGTTACTCAGTTTCTCAACTTGTTTTTTTTCAAAAAGAGTAGAGATAGAAGAAAAGGACGAAGACAGGACGAGTGGTTAACTTATCGCTTTCGCTACGTCCCTTTATTTTAGGATAGGATGGGTAGGAATAAAAAAAAATACTGTTTGTACAGGGAACTGAAGCCGCGAGATCCGTCACGGAAGCCAACTACGTTGACCACTGCGCCATGGACCCGAAATATGAATAGCTGTATAAAAACCTATTGTATTCAAGGTGCAAAGAGAATTTCCAATAAACCTCGGTAAGCCGTGCAAAACAAACTGGGTTGAAAGCTCTACTTGTATTTGAATGTCTTAAATGTTCTCATCGAGTCGATAGTCGGGTCGTCAGTAAAAAAACTTCCAATTCTTATTTGAATGATTCAAATGACTGTTTCAATAAATTATTTACCTGTTATAAATATATCAATAATAAATACTCATGGCCTAACTTTTAAGAATCACAGAGAATATTATTATCAAGCGAAGGCGTTTTGGTGTCAAGCAGTCTAGAGTTGAAATCTGACAGCTTTTCGCCGGAAGTTTATTTCGGTTGCCATTAATAACGTGAGCTTAAAGCTCTTTTAAGAAATTTGATGAAAAAAAACGCACTGTATACAAGTCGTAAAAACATTTTCGTAACAACTTTCCAAACAGGAAAAATATTTCGCATAGCAAGAATGTGATTCAACACATTATCTATTTAATGAAAAATCTATTATTCTAGATTTTAAATTATAGAGATAAAATATTTTGAAGAAAATGCGGAACATTATAAAAACTGAATAATTAAATTCTTACCGTCCTCTAAAACATTGCTTCTCAAGCTAAGCCGGTGTTCCGTGGGACCAAAATGGTAATAAGTACACACTAAAACACATTTAAGCATCTTATACTTAATATTATAAATCGAGTAATGATAAATCTTTACTGATGTCTAAAACGTCAAATATTCAGGTACAGGCGGATTACCTGAGCTGAAATATATGCTGTGTTCTGGTAACATTTCCAGATTTGCGAAGTGTTCTTTTGGACTATAATTTTGGGAAACCCTGATTTAACAGATACTTCCAGTGGTGGAATTCCAAGCTCTTAAAAAGAGATTCGCTTAATCTCAGAGTTAATTGTGGTGCTTCGGGGAAAAAACGGATTTTTAAATCCCTTTTATAAAATTCAATTTAACAAAGCATCGTAAATAATACCAATGTACGTTTGTTAGAAAATTGACAATCAATTGAATAAGTTCTTCTAAGTAAGCGATCGTACAAAGTTATAAATATTTGGAACTGTTCTTCTCAAAAGTGTGCACAGTTTTGGTTAGTGGGAAAATAAATGCACGTGTGATATGAATGATAAAGTCCAAAGTATATTTGACAAAACAAGTTAAGAACATTGGAAGCAGGGGTGGGCTTGAGGGTGCTTGGAGCGGCTCCCACGAGCCCCTTGCTAAATTTTACTGAGGCCGTCGAGCTGATAATTGATTAAGAGAAAAGAATATTCTCAGATCAAGTGAAAATACATAACTGCAATTTCCGTCTAATATATTATCTACGACAACTAAATTTTACACGGTAGCACATTTTCAATTATTTTTATTGATTATTTCACGGTATAAAGCAGTGATTTCTAACCATTATGCTACTGCGCCTCCCTTTGAAGAAAAAATTATCTTCGCACCTCCCCATCTTTTATTTCATATTGTAATAGACACGTTTTAAACAGTAAATAAATATGTTGGACTGTTCGTGCCTCCCTTAGCGAAAGTCCGCGCCTCCCAGGTTGGAAATCGCTGGTATAAAGCATATCTTTACATATTTTAAGTGTATTATTATTTTGATTGCTTATTTGAGTATTTCTTATAATTGATTAAGAGTGATACAAAAAATCACCAAAAGTTCACCAAAAATATTTGCTGAGTGTTGCTAGGTGTCGTATAAGACAGTGCTTTTTAATCTTTCTGTAACTCCACAAATAATAATTACTTACTTGTCAAGCGGTTTTCGTAGTGTTTATTACAAAGGGTGTTACGATCATATAGCTATATAAAGCATTTCGTTTACTTCTAAAACATCGGAATATTTACAACTGTCATAAACAATCACGCAAAAATAACGATCAATTGAAATTCAAGGATATAGGAAAAGTTTTCATCAATTGTACGATGTACCAATAAAGTCATACTACAAGTAAACATTTATATTAATATTTCATAAACATTTGTCACAGTTGTCTTAATTAATATTCGTATAGAACAGGTGTCGGCAAACTACGGCCGGCGGGTTAATATTGATTGTTACGTGAAACAATTAAAAACAAGTCAAAGTATGCGCTGTCATGTAACCGCAACATTATAATATGTTTTTATATTTAAAAAAATATTTGGCATTACAGCTAATGCCAATGCGCCATTTTTTTGTTTTGAAAGATTATACGAGAAAAACTCGATGAGAATTTATTGTAAGTCACTCGAGGTTAACTCTAAGTAAATTGACATGAAAAACACCCACGTCTTAGGTCTCAAATCTTAATTTGATACTGACCTTTCCGGGAATCGAACCCAGACCCACCTGGTCGGTAGAGCAAGCTCTAACCGACTAGACTACAGCGGGGGACAGATGTTACATTATGTTGTTAAGTTGTGAATAATGATAATTATTTGAGAGATAGAAAATACTTATTTTGAACTCCAGTATGATGAAATATTATCTCAGAAAAAAACAATAACATTCATCAAAGTATTAAAACAAAGTTTAAATGTATTTTTAATACGTTTATTAACAATTGGAAAAAAAATAAACGATATTTTTGTATTGATATTTTTTTATTTTTGTTTTGTTTAAGATAAATTGTAAAAATATTACTTCCTAATAAAGGTATGGTGAACCTATTTTTTAATAGAATTACTCATGTACATTAATATCTTCCAGTTTGATACCTGACTAGGCGAGCCTTAATTGTTTACAATCTAGCCCTTTACAAAAAAAGTTTTCCTAACCCTGGTATAGGACACATTTGTAAAACACGTCGATCGCGAAGACATTTACAGTCGATCTTGAACAAATTACGATTTCTCTTATTCCAGGTGTACGTAAATACGGTATGACAAGGAATGAGGATTTTTTTCACGTCAGCTGGGCACATTCATTTATTTGTAATGTAATAATACAGCATAATGTATCTCGGGTCTTATGGCGCAGCGGTTAGCGTTATGGACTTCCATGCCAGACCTCATGGGCGTCCCAGTACGAACTGCATTTTTTCAATCGATTTATCGATTTCTGTCGGAAGGCATTGGTGTTTGTGATGTCCCTCTCACCATTTCCGATCCTTTAACAACTGGACGTAGCGAACGCGAATAGTTAACCACTATTCCTTTCCTAGTCTTATCCTTCTACCCCTACTACTCACTTTGAAAAATAGAGGTTGAGTGACTGAGTAACAAATAATTCACCCAGAAAAACTTCTGTTGAGATACCTCCATTAGGAGGCCATATGCTCCTCATTGGGAGCAGACATAGATATAAAAAAGTATTATTTCATTGGTTGTTCTTTTATAATCGATTTAAATTTCTTAATTTGACCAAATTCGCCCCATATGTCGAGCATATTGACTGTCCTTAGGTTAAAGAAATTTTATTTGATAATCACAATATTAATAACTAAACACACTATCTGTCAAAAGGACTTAAGCTGCAAATATCGAATAAGTATGTAAGTCAATTTTTTTCGCGTTCAAAAATGTATTCAAATGAATGAAAAAAATCAAATAAACTGGGCTGCACTTAAATAACTGAAAGGCAGCAACTAACTACTGATATATAAAAGTAAAACAGGTTCAGTAAACTCGAGTTGTATTTTTATTTAAAATCGATTCGTCATTTTTAATTTCACTTTTCATGTACCATAATTCTTAATTTTATTTTAGTTTTTGCCTTGTTTATAAAAGATGTATTGTTTTATCCATAACTTCTTAGTGTTTCAATTTTATATAAATTGGTATGCTATTTTGCATCATTGAAAATTGACTGGACGATTTTTTTTTGATGTGAGAGTAAACAGCTAATGACAATTTGAGCCTTTGGGATAAAGATAAGGCTCGATAGTTTATGTTACATAATTAATCATAATATCAAAATATAGGTGAATTTATGCCAATCTGACACAAATAAAACAGAGACAATTGTCTGCCAATAGATAACAAAAATATGTATGACATTCATCGGTCGTACATCAGATTAAAATTCTCGTGATGAACAAAACCGATAGAGATGTTACACAAGTACAAAAAGGATTTTATTTTTTTAATATAATGTCTTACCTCCAAGTATTGACAGTGATCATATTAAAAAACTAAATGATTAGTCATCGATTTAATCGTCGGCATTGTGAATTTTATTTGAGATTTTCGTGGCTTTGATTATTATAATAATTATTTATTTTATTTTATTTTACTTTGTAAACAAACGTTAGATTAATCAGGAATTCGATGTTTACATTTTATTAGAAATGATGTATAATAATTCGTAAATAGATAGGAATTATTATTATCTTTACACAAAAGGGTAAACCATTACAAACTGGCCACTAGTCACATATTTACTGTCATTTATATTTTTTTTATTAATATTTCATATCTCAAGCGGATAAAGACAAAACTTATACATTTTTAACTTAAATTATAGAAATAATTAAAAGCTAATGTCTTTGGCTTGAATAACTAAAACTAAGCCTTATCTAGAAACAATACTTTAGTTACATATTACCACCGCAATAATACAACAACTAGATAACATAGTTTTATTGGTTTTGTGATAGCCATTTATTATCATTTTACCTTTTCTTCTACATAATTCAATTAAATGGTATTTCATTGTTCGCAAATAAACAAAGAAAATGATTAATTTTATTTTCCTTGAAATAATATTAAGCTTATTTTCATGCTTTTGGTCATGAAACGTATATTTTTGTAGCGAAAAATATTGCAAAAATTTGCCATAACCGCACAGTTTTTTTAATTAAATGTTATTGATAAACTTCTAATAATACTAGAATTAACTCCAAGGGTGTTCATGTTAAAACAATAATGTTTCAAATTTGTATTTAGATCTTCTACAAAAATATCAAAAGTGAGCTATTACTATATTCGTAGAGGGTTTTTGATGTAATATGGTAAAAAAAGCAACGTATTTAGTTCTACAGTTTTTTTAATATTTATTAGTTGATAACTATTTCGGCTTTCGCCATCGTCAGAACAATCATTAAACTTACATTTTTATCAGCTATATATAATGGCTCCGAAGAGATACACAATGCATCATGTTATTCACTCTAACATCCTAATTCAATTTACAATTATAATATTACACTTATTAAATATGACTCGAGTGTTTCGAAGAACGATAAGTAATCTGGCGTTTTTAAACTTTAATTAGGATAAATTAAACTGATATTAATTATTAATTGAATTACATTAAATTTATTAACTATGGCTTTAGTTTTTGAATCGTTCAAACTATGTACATTCTCACAGATTTTGTCACCAACGACCCGGGTTTCGCCTTTCGGCATCTTTAGGCATTTGAGTGCACGGATGAACTTGAACTGACGCTTAGTAAATGAAAGTTTCGTGTTTATATAAGAAATAAATGCATCACTGAGTCCAAAGCCATTGCTGGCGAAAAGGACAAGCTCATGGGAATGCCAACAGATTTGAGTAGTAAGTAGTTTCAAGAATTATATTATTTGTTTGTCGGCAAAGGTTTTATGATTATATGATTTGATGATTATATAGTGTATAGTGTATAGAAGTGGAGATGCCGAAAGGTTTAACATTTCATTTAAAATTGGAAGACCATGCAGCTGTGCTCTATTTATTTCCAAAATTTCCTGGAATAAGAGCTTATGACTGTCCGTATTTGGGTGTAACATTTTTATCCCTTGTTCCAGATTGAACACGTGTCCTTCCGAAATCAAATGATTAGCAAAAGTAGACGTGTCTTTTTTCAATCTAAAGGCTGCCATATGTTCTAAAACTCGGATGTTCAGATTCCTTTCTGTTTTGCTGATATAAAACTTTGTACATTAAATTATATGGCTTTAGTGTTTCAAAAAACAATAAACAATATGGGATTTTCAAGGTAAATAAGGATAAATTACACTGATGTACTATACACTTACTCAAAAATACTCTAAACAAATATTGAACGAAACAAATATTTTCTATTTTTTTTCCTTTTAACAAAAAAAACAATGTTAGCGTGAAAACTGCGCAATGTGGCGAATACTTGTTGTTGCCACTCGCTGTTCGCGATTGAAATTAACATAATAATCAAAACAAAAAATTAAACATGAATAAATTATCGTTTGCCCTTCGCTTTACGCAAATGATGAAAGTCGTACAAAATATTGTGTAAGAAGAAAAACAGCAACTGAGTAACAATAATAATTAGTAACTGTAATCTACGTGGCCATGTAAAAGATTTACGTAATTTTATTATCTTGGAATATTTCGAAATAAAAAAGCAACATCTGCAGTTCAAAAACCTTTCAAAGGTCCCGGCCTCCGGAGTCTCAATTCCACAGGTGTTTTTTTTTTATCTTCCTGGGTAGATAACGAACGCAAATATCCCTAAGTTATTTTTCCTCTACGACGTAGTAATTGTGTATCGAGTGGAAACATATTCATAGCCCTTATAAAATACCTTAATGTTGAATTTTTAGTAATAAGCAGTACTATATTTAGTCTGTTGTACATCTTATCGGTGAAGATAATGGTATACAAAGGGTGGGGAACACTATCAATACTCAGTCGACTGGTGTTTTTCATCTTTTACAGAATGAAGAGCTCGTCTCCTTTTATAATGTTTCAATAAAAAAATGTACCCTTTGACATTCACTTCTAGTATTTGAATAAATACTTACTAAACATAACCTATATTAGAACTTTTAAAGTAGTTTATTAAATTAAGTATATTATTTTTGGTGCGGCCCGCTGCTTTAATACAGACGCCTGCCACAGATTCATAATTAATAATTATTATTATTACATTTGTAGTAATTCGCACTTTTATTTAATAAGGACAGAACTGGTTTCGATCATGACGAACATTATCAACTGATAAGATTGTACAATGTTACAGAGTTATTTATATAAACATTCATCAGATTTATTTAGTTTTTGCGTTAATCTGTAAAAAATCTGTTTTATCTTACTGTTAATTAATTACTCACCGTCAAAAAGATTGCATTCCGATTCTATAAGCCGTCATAAGAGTCAAAATGGATTTTAAAATGATGTTACCGTTGAAATGTTGGTTTACATATTCCTAATTGCCTATTTTTGTACACTTAGTGCTTCTTTGAAGTCATATTAAAAAGCTTCTAAAATTTATCTTTTCTTAAGTATAGGTAACATTTGACACGTTTCGTGTTACTTTTCCAACAGATTGTGACAACCATTTTCCTGTCTTTACCAGAAAATCAGGGACGCATTACGAATCGGCATCTGTGAGACGACGGCACAGGGCGCACGACAACGAAGAGCGCAATATGAGGTGACCAAATTGAAAATAAATTTATTATTTTAAGCCGACTTTTAAGGGTAGAGATAGTGAAAAGATTGCTTTACCCAGAATCTTTACATTACGGATTGCTATACCGGTATTACTGAAAACCGTGAATTATGTAGTTTTATTTTGATAGTTGAAAAATGAAATGCTGAAATGTAAATACAATTGATAAACATGTGTTGAATCTGTACATATTCCTGGCACATATCGGTCGTCGGGTTAATTAATCAGATAACTTCGAATAACAGGTTTTGAGATCATCGCAAAAGTAATATTCAAATATGGTCACCGTTAAACAAGTATCATTCATCTGTTGCTCTAGATCAGTGTCTTCCAAACTGTGTGCCGCGGCACACTACTGTGCCGCAAGAAGTATCAGGTGTGCCGCGGTGGAAGAAGCCTTAACAATGTTAATTTTAAATAATGCTTATTCATTTAAATTTTAAATAAATTCAACATCTACAAATTCAATCAAATATTTGTCACATTCATACATAGTGGTGAACGCGACACATTTTCTTTTTAAATGTATGTTTCCTTTTTTAAAGCATTTTTATTTGGTGTGCCGCGGTACTATTCCCATTCACCAGTGTGCCGTGAAGTAAAAAGGTTTGACAGACACTGCTCTAGATTTATTAATTTTATTAAGATCTCTTTTAAGGTGTTCACTGTCAATACTTGGTGGAATGGCATTATAATAAAAATAATAAAACATTTTTAGTACTTTTTCCACATAAAATTTATTAGATCAGGACCGGTTTCGCTCATCGCGAGCATTATCAACTGATCAGTTGATAATGCTCGCGATGAGCGAAACCGGTCCTGATCTAATAAATTTTATGTGGAAAAAGTACTAAAAATGTTTTATTATTTTTATTATTAAGATCTGTTTAAAGATTTCGTTATAAGGGCTATAGTATTAATACATTAACCCATTCGTGCAATTACCCAG
Organism: Himalopsyche tibetana; assembly: GCA_030503985.1. Classification (NCBI taxonomy): domain Eukaryota; kingdom Metazoa; phylum Arthropoda; class Insecta; order Trichoptera; family Rhyacophilidae; genus Himalopsyche; species Himalopsyche tibetana. The sequence continues at coordinate 3,350,528 of JAPJYX010000011.1, read as the reverse complement.
ATAATGCCAATGTTGTTTTACTTTCTTTATAAATTATTATATAAGTTTGGATATTTATTTACTGGACTCGATAGAGCGCAAAATTTTACACATAGCAGCGTATTTAGCTGCAATTTTGAATTTTTGTAGTTGCCTGATTGATTAATTCGACAAATATTTGCAGTAAGTGTGTATATATCTTTCCTTTTGAAATCTGACTAACCTTTTTTTCTACAGCTGGACTATTCTACGAAATCCCGATCAGCATGAAAACGATTTCAGTAAAGATGAATAAAAAGCCCTTCTATGCTATTTGAAGAAAACTCGTTATGAAAAACAGCTTGTGATTCAGATGATTTGAAATAGCATCTATTCAACATGAAATATTAAAATTTTGTATTCTACTGCGACTACACGGCAACATATTGACTTTGAAAAATAAAAAAGATGTAACCCACACATAACAAATTTTACAGAAGACACAAAAAACGTTTTTGGGCCTAAGAAAAAATATGAAATATACGCAACTGATAAAATAGTTTTTAGTTGACTTTATCTGATATTAATTTAATATTTTTTCAAAAATAAACCTTTTTTTAAGTCTTTTTTCCTGATCGTAGTTTCCACATGCCCTTCTTTTTTCAAACTTAAAAGCTAACTTTTGATACTAATTCGACATATCCAGCTTACATCATATTGATAGATCGTTTATCAAGTTGTATACATCGTGATTATAGAAAAAAGCTGTTTTGAAAAAACCGTGGGTCACGCCCTTTTTCCTTTCCAGAGTCGATATATATATACAATTATATGGTTCCCGGTAAATTGCTCGAATAACAAGATAATCAATTTGTTTCCGTTTGTTCTGTCTTAGCCCTAGTCTTTTATGTTTTCTGGAAATATATAGATACAGTTTTAGTAACTAATTAATAAGCAGTTCTCGTAGAAACATTTCTGTTGAGATAAACTCCATTAAAAGATCATATGTTCCGCGTTTGGAGCGAACACGGTTAAAATAAATACTTACGAAAATTATTTTTATATTTCACTCTCTAAACAAGTTACAAGATAAAAATGAAATTCGTAGAAAAAGTCGTGAAAAATCGTTTAAATAACCAAGCAATTCGAATAATTTGTAATTCAAGCAATTTACCGGCTACCCAATAAGACAAACATACAAATATTGTGGTTAAAACGTTAAATGACGGTTTGTTCCAGTTTTGTTATTCTGAAACGTGGTGCGTTTGACAAATCAATCTGAAGTTGAAGTAAGGGCGGCCAGATGCCTACAGCTGGGTCTATAGACCACATTGAGTCTGTTAAAATACCCGAACTTCTCGGTGTCAAAGTAATTTTTCGCTCCAAATAACAATATTACAGATCTAACGTACTTGTGTACGTCAGCCGGAGACCATTATGATGTCGTCTCCCATCTGGAAGCGGTATCAAGTTTTATATGGCACGTTGATTGATAGTAAATTGTATTATTGCGTTCGCCAATTTTACGATGCATACGTCATAGGAAACGATCAAAATTTTATACTGTTGATATGCAAAAAACCATTAGATAAATGATTATTGTTATGTGATAATGGAAATAGGTTTTTTTTAATGTATAATTAATAAATAATTAATGTATAATTAATAAATATTTCGCCTGCTGTGGCCCAGTTGGTTATAGCTTCCTCAACCGATCACGCAGGTCTAGATTCAATTCCCGGTAGGATTCACAGTGAATTTGAGAATATATTTTTTTTTATCATGTTTGCTCCCAATGTGGAGCATATGGACTCCTAATGGAGTTTATCTTAACAGATGTGTTTCTACGATGCTTGTTACTCAGTTGCTCAACCTCTCTTTTTTCAAAGAGAGTAGGGATAGAAAGATAAGGCTAGGACAGGACTAGTGGTTAGCTAATCGCTCTCGATACGCCCCTTTCATAGGATAAGATGGGTGGGAGGGGGGAATTCAAGATATCGCATACAACTATGCCTTTGAACAGAAATTCATAAATCGATTGAAAAATCAATTTATAAAACTGTCCGTACCGGGATTCAAACCCGGGACCTCCGTAACCGAAGCCAACGACGTTGACCACTCGACCATACAGGCAGCTGGAATTATTCAATTTAAAGTTGTGATCGAAGACTGGGTGTTTTTGATGTCAATTCAAATTGTTCCTCTTCTCCCATCCTTCTGATCCTTTAATAACTGGGTGTAGCGATGATAGCGATTAGTTAACCACTAGTCCTATTCTAGCCTTATCCTTCTTTCCCTATTACTCACTTTGAAAAAAAGTGAGGTTGAGCGACTCAGTAACACACAGTTCTCGTAGAAAATTTTCTGTTGAGATACCTTCATTAGGAGGCCATATGCTTCACATTGGGAGCGGACATGGATTAAAAAATAAATAATAAAATAAAATCGTATAACAGCAAATATTAAAAAATGGAAAATCATACTAGAAAAAATTTAAGCTCGATAATATTATTTCACAAGACACTCGAGATCACCACGAGGTGAAGATATATCACTCAAAACCAGCGCTGCGTAGTCGGAGTCGTGTAGTCGCAATGTTTTGGACGAAGTCGGAGTCGTGAAAAACGAGCGGCTCAAAATATATTTTTTTTAATAATGTGTATTCAAACCACAATAGTCCATAGTGTTGACATTGCATGCTTGGCTGACTAACGATAATCTGATGGAATATGGAATAAATATATAAGTTAAAATGAAATTATTAAAAAAAAATGTTCAGAGTCGTCTTTCTTTTACACGACTCCACAGTCCTGCTAAAAACAAATGTGTAAGAACTCAAGACCAGCCTGATTGTTAAGGCATAGCCCCAACCATTTAGACCAGCGTTTCTCAACTGGAATCCGCGTGGCCACAGTATGTTCGAAGGAGCCCACAGAGAAAATATCAGTTTAGGGGAGCCACAGCAGACTTTTAGGGGGGGGGGGGGCATGGTCACTCTAATTACAATAAATTAATATATTTATTACAGTGAAATGTTGGTGAACTTTATTTAACAATAAGTGTTTCGTGCATTTTGTATTTGATAGTGATGGAGCTAAATATGAAAGGTCTTCAAGTCGAGGATCTGTCAATTTTTTCGCCAGTGATCAATCCTGGAAAATGCCCTACAAACAACCAATTTTTCAGGAATCCTACTTCCGCACATCTCTGGAAAGGTTTTGAACACGACTAACTAGTGTGAAGCCGTAGCGGGTTGTGATGGGTATGGGTACCATAGGATTTTTCTTAGTATTTTTTTATTTCATTCTTCCAGTAAAAAATAATTAGTATGGGTAAGGGAAGGGGGCCACGGAAAAATATTAGACTCAAAAAGGGGCCATGGGCTCAAAAAAGTTGAGAAACTATGACTTAGACCACAGAGATCATTTTTATTATCTAGCTTTTTGCAGCATGTAAAATGTATGTCATTAAAGGTTAACACCTAAAACACAGATAGTAGAGAAATATTTTGAGTAGACAGTGCAGTGACATCTATGAATGAGATAAATAGATGAATGATTATCCTAGAAACACAGATTGATTTTTTAATCAATTGTGGATTTGCAATCAAATGCATAGATTTATATGTCGTATACATTTCGTTCTTAATAAGGGGCATAGTAAGAGCGATTAACTAACTCTTAGTACTTTCTGGCACAATCCATAAATCATCCGTTTACCTTTTGTAGTCTAGCGGTAAAGGCTTAAGACTAGTTCTGGCAGTTCAATTCAAATTTAATATCTTGGACATTGAAGTCTTTTCTCCTCGAGTTGATCTCGAGTGACTTAAAAATATATGGCTCTTTGACTGTCAGTTGTTTTGGTAGATAATTTTTCATTTTAATATATTACAAGAGTATTTAGCATTCCTCGGAAAGGAAAAGGAAAGAAGTGGAAAAAAAATAAACACAAAATTGAGTAATACATAAATTTTTATTCATTTATCACATAAATTAACAATTATTTATTTCAGATGAGTTTGCTTATACCTGCATCTCTCTTAGAAAACATTGTAACATTATTAAATTTAGCTTCAATCTAGAAAATATGATTTTGACTATATTATTACTTAAATTTAGTTCAGTACATACAGTAAATAACAATTATTTTTATTTGGCCTTGATTTATTAAATAAAGTTTGTAACATGGATTCAGTTTTCATTGTGACTTGTCAGTTTATCACGATCAATAATATTAAATGTTCAACTTTATTGTCATATTCTTGTGTAGTCGTAATATGTGCGCCATAAAAATATGGAATTTGGTCACATTTAAAAGTTTAAAACATTGTCTGATCATACAAGCTAGTTGTATGATTCATTAATTTATCTCAAAAGCACTATTTGATAAACAGTATGCCATTTGTTGGTTAAAATTTTAATAATTTTGATTCTTGGTTTTTATGATTTTACTTTGTAGCTTTTGGTTTTTTCACCGTTTGCACATTTATACACAATCATTGTCTGTCATTTTAATGTAAATATTTGATCATATTGTAATATATTACCGTAAAAGATAGCACAAAAAGTATTTAGCGTTTTATAAAAGTTGTACCAAATTTAAGAATACCTAAAAATGGTAACTCTAAAACCATTATTTACAAACATTAAATTTTATAAATTCATCAAGAAACATATAATAAATTATATAAATCAGTTATTTATGCAATTTTAGATGTTATTGTTTGTAGTATTCATACTATCTTTCACAGTTCTATGTATGTGTCATAGACAATAAAATAATGTATAGGTAAATTTAAACATATTTTAGTGTCTATTGTATTATCAAAATAAGTAGGTATTGTGATTTGTTGATCGAATATTTGCATTAAAATATTTCATTCTGTATAAATGAGCAAACGATTGGGATGTGTATTAAGGATTGAATGACTTAATAGGCATGGTTCTGGACGAAGAGGGAAGCATCGGCTCCAGCTCCAACGACTGATCCAGCAGTGTACTTGCCCAATGCAGCTTCGCTGTTGGCCTAAAAAGAATAAAAAAAACTTAATTAATAATTAAGATATAATAAGCCATTATATTCATGGCCTCAGATGACAATGACAATGTGATCAAGATAGTGAAGAGATTGTATTTTTTTTTATTAATAAATCAGTATGTAATGATTTATAGATATGAACATGTTAATTTATTGTCATAGGATAATGTAATCCAGTTTATTGTGTTTGTTTTACATAGTATAGGTGTCATTTAATGTCATAGTAACTCCTGTCCAACATTCCCTCTAAGCTGCGGCCTCGCAGCAGTTTGAAAGACCCCGCGCACTCATTTTGGGTTGGCGCGCACTCCAAGACAACTATTCACTTAATATTTGATTGGCCTGCGCAGTCTTAGAAATTTCTGCACAGTTAACCTCTTGTCTATTTTTCTTAACATTAGATAATGCTGATAATTTTGGATTTGGGTATTGGGTGTGTTAGTAAGACCCACAATCTTTTCCATAAAATACTCTCTTCTGTTCTGCTTGAATATTATAATGGCAATTGGTTAGACATGTTAATGATTTTCAATATATCAAACAATGTCCATTACATTAAAATGTGAATATGTTTTTACTGAACACTGACACCATCTATTCAATTTTTATAATATTTCTTATGTAGTTTTGAAAATTATCATCCTGAACACTGCTTAATCTATTTAATAATAAACAAATTAATGACATTTATGTAATATAAAATTTAATGTGACTAATTTGTTATTCTGCTGATTCTCAATGTAACCAGTGGAATTATTGTGATTGTAATGTTATCAAAAGGCAATTTAAAACGTACTAATTACCTACTAGCTTTATTGGATTACTACAATCAATCATTACATTTTTTCGGGTCCTATAGCGCAGCAGTTAGCGTTGTTGGTTTCTGTGCCGGATCTTACGGCTTCGAGTCCCAGTACGAACAGCATTATTCAATCGATTTCTGTTTGAAGGCATGGCTGTTTGTTATTTCTAAAAATTCCCTCCCACTCTTCAAATCCTTCAATAACTGGGCGTAGCCAGAGTTATTAGTTTACCGCTAATCCTGTCCTTGCCTTATCCTTCTATTACTACTATATTCTTTGGAAAAGAGAGGTTGAGCGACTGAGTAAAAAACAGTTTTCGTAGAAAAAGTTCTGTTGAGATACCTCTATTAGGAGTGGAAATGGATAAAAAAATGATTATACCTAGGTCTTCTTAAAATACTATTACTACAAATTATACAAACTTACCTATAAATAATAATGAAGAATGATAATTTCCCTTTTTCAATCATATTTTTTTTGTTGTGAATAAATTATGAAGATTTTTACAGGTAGGCAGCATAAATTTCATTGTTTGACTACTTTAAAAATAGGAAGTAACGAAGACAATAGCAGCTGCTTGAAAATTAACAATTTAAATTGTCGTGTCTATAAAAAAGCATTTTTGTTTATGGAAATTGTTTAGAACTAAGCGTAAAATGTCATTCAATCGAACCACCTGGGCATGAAATGCCAAATTCAGACATGTTTAATATTAAAACATGTAAAATAGTCCCTCCGGACTGCTTGTTTTCATTCCATTCGCCAGACTGAAATATGGGCACTTCAAATAATTTATTTTGAATGATTATTTATTAGCTTCTGAATTGTCTTACAAGTTATCGTTTACAAAGCTGAATTATTAGAATCATATTTCTTTATTAGGTCTGGTAGGTATTACATAATACGAATATTTACTGACTCTTGAATGAATCAGGCTTAGTGATTATTTAACACAATCTATTCTGGTGGCTTAACGTTCTGTATAAATCAGACAGTCTGCTTTCGTTGTCATTATTTATGTTTTGATTAATTTAACTAATATTTTTTGTTGAGTTAAACAGTCTACAGCCACATCTAGTAACATTAGCTTTTTATTTATTTTTTAACTTTTATTGGATAGCTAATTAAATGTTGAAATATATATCTGTTAAATAGAGAATTATTAAATGTCAAAAGAATAAATATGATATTAGTCTTTTACTTATCGTTAATGCTGACTATATTTGAAAAAAATAAATAGGGTGTTTTGATTGAGATAAATTTATTTATTGCAAGAAATAAAAGGTCACTGCTTAAGCACGCCACTGGCCAGCTTATTCATTTTTTACAGATTTACTGTAATAAAATAATAAGGAATACTTAAATCAACTGGGATTTTTGGAAAATCCTTACATCAATTACACGAATGTTTGTAAATAAGTCACTTAACAATTTCGTCTTTCAAGTATAGATGTCACTGTAGACTGTTGCACTCACCTTTAATGTTATACCTAAATTATTCAGTATGTGTGACAGACACTTTAGCATTATCTATCATGTCATATAAATGTAAAAAAAAATGAATATTCTTTTCATTTTACTGCATTTTATATCTCCATGAAAGGTCTATGTAAGAATATTGATTGGGCTTTCTAAGTCATATTCCATTTAACAAAGCGAAGTATATCCATTTTAGGTATTTGCTTAATGTAATATTCATTCATTCCATTGAGATAAATATAACAAAGTGTTTCTATAGCCTTTGATTTCACACTGTAAGAACTTTATTCTTCAAATGTAGTTAGGTATGTAAATTTTTATTTGTCTGCCTGTAACATAAGTAACAACATTACACTGTGCAGACAGAGCTTAAGTGAGTGTGCGGCAGTGTTGATTGAATGTTGTGACGGGTGGCACTGCCATCTAGTGTATGATCTGACTTTTTATATATTCGCCAATTTCATACATTTATTGATAAATGTACTCGGCAAAACTGAAGGATTCTGGCATGTCATGGGAGGAAGCAAAGCAATAGGCGAGAGACAGAGAAACATGGAGGTGCTGAGTGGCGGCTATATGCTCCACTTGGAGAGCGAATATGGTCAAAGAAGAAGAATTGATCAATAGATAAATTTACCACTTAGAAAAAGCTTCTCAAATAAATAATTTCACTCAATTATGAATAGCGTGGTTCAGAAATCAAGGACAAATCTAGGGAGGGAGGGAAAAACTTGATTTTAATTAAGCGTAACTTCTGTCTTAAATATGGTTCAATGCAGTACAAGAGCACCTTGTCATCTTAGATATCATTATAATGGGAACCAGAGGTGATACTAGTTTGTTGGAGAAAGAGGCTGGCAAGTGAGATGGTAATATAAACCGTAATAACTGATGGTGTAAGGTGACGGTTGACAACAATGCTACATGCATGTTTTTATATATTTTTTGTGGTGTCTTGCTTGACAAGGACTCCCTGTATATTTTGTAGTAGAAACTATGTTGTGTATTCTTGAAGAATCCAGTTGGAAGCCATAAATATTGGACAAGCGTTTTTATTTCATTCCAAGTGCAAACATCAATTAAAAGGTAGAAAGATTAAATAAACAAGATATTAAAAAGGGATAATTTTTATTATTGACAAACAAATATATCAGTGTTACACACATGCAGGTTACTATGAAAACAATAAAAATATAACTATTTTGCTATGGCAACATTCTTCACACAATATGACAAAATGTTCTTTTACAACTTTCTATGGTTAAGATTTTGTTTCAGTCCAAGTATGTGCTGTTGCTGTCTTACAACAAACGGAAACAATTTGTCGATTATTAATGGCATTTTTTTGAAGCATTCAAAATGGATTTTCAGTTTAGAAGAACATTTATAGTATATTTCGTGAAGAAGTTATCAAGGAATGTACACAGAAAAATTGACAAAACTGACTAAAGTGCTATATCAATTAAACCATAGACACCGTTTGTTAATCTGTTCTAAAGAAATCAATTGCCTTATTTTAAAAATCTGACAGTTCCATTTGTGATATGAAAAAATAAAACAAAAGCAGAACAGTTTTCAAAATTTAAAAACAAACGGTAAAATATCAGTCGATTTTTTTAACAGCAATCAAACAATGTATTTATTAATTAAAAAATAAATGCGTATTAACAGCGCAGGAATGTATTTGAAAGCACCAAGTATTGAGGACATTTTAATATAACGATTTTTGGTTACAAAAGGACATGTATTTTAACGGTGAAAAAACAAAAAGTCTCCATTTAGTAGGCGTGTGCTTTAACAAAATTTGACTTGGCCCCGGAGAGCGAACCTGCTGAGCCAGCTACGTATTTTCCTTGACACGCCATTCCGTTAGCCTTAATAAATAACATTAGTATCACAAATTTAAAATCAAAAATGATATGGTCGGAAAACAATCACATTAGTTGCAAACATGTTAATCATTCACAGGAAAAAAGAATTAGTAACAACACAATCAGGGAGCGTGTTCAATCCAGTGCAGCATCAGAGTAAAGGCGGTAAATTTGGATGGAGCGTTTTCGTGTTGCGTAGGATTTTCACGTTCGGGGAATGTTTCAATGTAAGATTTCATGCGGCAAAGTGGCGATTGAACAGATAGATGTGCATAGAAATAAAAACATATTCGATTAGTATAATATTCAAATAAGGCAATCCTATTTTGTTATTAAGTATGTGGTGGTAAGTCAATAAATGCCTGGATGTTTCAACACTTGAGAAACAAAGATCATGGAACGACGGGGTACAAAGAGACCCCAGACAAATTAGAATATTACAATATCAGCTAGATATTATTGGTATTCAGCGAATGGTTGAAATAAGAAGAATTCTGCAATGAGAATTAACCCGCTCGGAACTCAAAGGTTTTATAATGGCTTATTATTTCATCAGTGACTAATTGTATAAATGATTTGTACCTGACTTAACTTTTAACAGATTGTTTAAATTAAAAAAAAAATACTATAAAAAGTATGTGTAACTAATACTTCAATCTAATCAATCAAACGGTTTGCTATTATTACATAAAAACAGAGCATTTTTTTGACTGCTGTGCACTTAATCCTTGCTTGAAGGTTTGATCCTTAGATATATTTAGCAATATTAGTATTTGAAAGACTAAATATAATCTGGTAAAAATGAAGTAGAAATGTATTTGTGAAATCTGTTCATTATCTGCCATTACAGTGACAGCTTTCAATTTGATTGCTAAGCAATGAGTGATACTTTGTTTTTAAAACGAAGCGATTGAGCTCACTGTGGCACTTGATGTATATTTTTCATATCACGTACGATTTGTACGTGCTATAATATTCAAGTTTACTTATGTAAGACGCAATTAAGTGCCAGGCATAGTATTAGTCAAGCAAACATAATTATTCAAAGCACAGTAGAAAGAAAGGGAAAAGTGTACCTTTGCCCTCTTGAGGAGCTCAGCCTTGGCGGCGGGAACATTTTCAGTCTTTCCTGACCACGCTCTGAGTACGGAAGCCTGGAGGGCGCGTCCGTAGCTGAAGGTGAGTGCCCATGGCTTGCGGCCTGGGTATTTGTTGATGGCATCGAGGTTCACTGATGCGTCTTCTTCTGATTGACCTCCGGACAGGAAGGTGACTCCTAAAAAGAACCAAGGTCAATTGTGAAATCAATGTACAATTCAACTCGTGAGCAGAAGGTAACGTTGTGTTTAGTGTAAATGTTAGTAAACCATTATCTCTTTAACCTATAAACGCCCATACACCACGGGCAATAAGCGTCGCTCACTTCTCGAGCATTTTTTCGCAAGCCGTTTAGAAAAAAAAAACATTACCTCTAAAACTGGTTAACTATTTTGGATAAAATAAAAAGAGTTCTCAAAAAAAAGGTTTATTCTAAATTTACAACACTTTAATCAAAATTTTATACACTACAAACAATTAAAAGATTATATAATTCAAAAATTAAAAATTTACATTAGATTATATAATATATGCCAAATTTTAAAACAATTTTTAAGACACAAGCTAGCTACAAATTGAAATTTTTGAAACAAAAGCTATACCCAAGATTGCTTTTATTTTTTAATGGCCAATGCTCTGAATGCTTCACCATTCCTTATTCATGTGAGCATATTTTTCATAATATTATAAACCAGTATAATCTGATAGCAAAGTGCGCCGTGATAGCTGGTCTTGTACGAAACCGCTGGGTGTGTAAAGGTTAATTAGTAATGTTGTTTATGTATTTTGTCATATATTATCAATTGCCATTCTAAGAATTTTATTATAATATCTTCAGGTATGAATACTATATCAGTGATTTGAGGCAGTTACATTGTTATGTGAATTTTGTTAATCTTTGTGAACAAATTAGTAGCCTTCAAATATTGAGTGTTAAATTTTTCGAATTCTTTCCTGGAATCTACGTCAGTAGAGGGCACATACCCACGCATGAACTCAATAAAGGTTTTGATCCGAATTGTGAGTAATAGAATGCAATTTTCCGATTTTTTTATCGTAGCTCATACCTGAATTATAGTCCCACCACTGATTAAAAAAGCCACATGGCATTTAAAATATCTTCAACTTTTAATTGAAGAAAAGATGTTTCATCAGAAATGTTATTTTACCTGCAACAGCGGCGGGGACAGTCCTCTGGAGAGCTGTGACTGTGGCCTTGGCAATCTCGGCGTTTGTGTATTTCTTGGCACACGATTGACCAGCTGTCACCTGCAAAAATAGTCAAAATTAAGATTGTTCCTTATGGTTTCTAATAGAAATTTGAATAAGATATTCTCTCCGAGGTTTGGAAGAAGAGTCTACATACCATGTTGGGCTTGAGGAGTGTTCCCTCGAGGTAGACATGATGGTCACTGAGGGCTTTGTAGACAGCGGCGAGAACTGTCTCTGTCACCTTCTGAGCACGCTCCAAGTCATGTTCACCTGTTGAATATTTGTTATTTATTATTTTAGCAACTCGGACATTGAAGATCATTGATATTCTTCGAGAACCAATAATAGTAATTTAAGAAGAGTAAAAATGGCAGTCGGATTAGATAAATATATCTTGTAATGTTGGAATCATTGAATTTAAATTGCAGATGATCAACGAGAAATAAAAACATTTTCTTAGTAACAACATTTAACCAGCTGGTCAGGAGGTACTCTGTTTTAAGTGGGTCGTAAACTATCAGTAAACCATGGAAAATTTCCAAATTTTAAAATTTAAATTAAGCTTGTTAAGGCATCACTAAAGTTTGACTTCAAATCACTAGACGAGCCAATTCATTACAAGACATGGTGGTTTTGCTGCCAAGCTCTTTGAGCTTGGCCGATAAGTGGATAGGCTAACATGCAAATGTTGTTCTATATAGCAAGATGCTAAACACATCCTATATAAGTCATTTAGTGCATGAGAAGAGACGAGCCGCACAAGTCAATCCAAACATCTATTGGAATTTTAAATTGTAAATTTCTACAAACTCAATATGACAAATTGCGCAGAGAGGACTGGCGTGACGTTTGCACGAGAGCCCCAAATTCCAAGCTATGGCCACTACTTGAGTGATTGATTTTCTTCACAAATGTGCACGGCCTTTAGGTTTTTAAGCCTTATTTAAGTTTGCAGTTCGGCAGTTGTTCCTGATACACTCCCTGAAGGAAAAAAAACACTTACAGTAAAGGTACGCTTAATGTTTGTTACATCGTTGGATACTGCAGTATAAAATTAACGAGTAGGAAAGCAATGGAAAGTGGAGCATATTGATTTCACAGATAACTTTTATAACAGAAAATAATACAGATTACTTTGATAACATACCATCGGGCAAAACCTCTGGCTCAACGATGGGCACGATCCTTTGAGACTGGCAGATTGATGCGTAGCGGGCCAGTACGTTGGCGTTCTCCAAGATGGACTGGTAAGAAGGTGTGTTCTTGCCGATCTTCAGAACGCAACGCCACTTGGCAAAGTGGCATCCGTCCTTCTTGTACTGGGCACAGCGGGCGGCCAAATCATCCAAACCTGAAATTAGTCAAATTTGATTGTCAAATTTTAAACGAAAGAAGATCATACTATTGATATTGTGTTACGCTAGCAATCCCAATACAATATTTTTCATTCTTAAACATCTATCATTTGTCAGGTCATTTAAACAGAAATTTTTCAACAAGAACTGCATGTTACATTGAATTATTAAGTTGGGATACATTTTTGAATTGACTTTGATGATATTTTCTGAAAAATCAGCGGGTAACGTTTTTAACAAATTTGTAAAGCAAGCAAGGGAATAGACCTTGTGTGGTGCATTCATCTTCGGATCCCATGAGTGGCATGACACCTTTGTCAACCTTGATTCCGGGAATGATTCCCATCTTGTTGAGGAGTTCAACCAGTGGGGTACCATCGGCGGCCTTCTGGTAGAGGGTCTCTTCGAACAGGATCACGCCTGAGATGTGTTCGGAGAGGGCCTGGAATAAATATATGCAATATTATGTAAAATGTTTTGTGGGGATTGAAACCAAATAGTTTTAAATGAAGATTCAAATTGGAAACCAGAGAATTAGCATGAAAATGAAAGAAAAAATACATTTTCACCTACTCTTTATTTATTCATTCACGTGCAGCACATTCTGTTATTCATTCGTGAATGAGCCGATATTTTGAATCTATTTTATATGTACGTGCCTGAAGGGGTTAATAAGCTTCTAAATTTCCTGTTAAAAGTATTCTATAAGAAGAATCTCATATTATATAGAAATATATAGAAATATACGGAAAATAGACACATGCATATTATTAAATATCTTTTTTGTTCACAACCGGGAAAATAATTGGGATTCATGGCCTAGGTCCTAACCTAGAGTCCTAGATCATTAAACTTAAATAATTTTATTAAAAGAAAACAACAATTTTAATGTATTTTTTTTTAATATTTGGAATATTCTGTGTCCGGAGATTTTTATGTACGAAAGTTTCTGTGTATGGAAGAATTTTGTTCGGAAAAATCTGTCGACAGAATCCTTTTACGGAGTATTCTGAATGGGGAATTGTGTTTGGAAAAATCTTGTACGGAAGAATCTGTTCACCATTTATTGCACTAAAATTACAATATTTTAATTATTACCTCGCTTGGGGTGATTTCTCAGATTAAAGCGATGAATTATACAAATTGAATGTGTGCAATGAAGAGAAACTTGTAAGGCAATACTTACTGGGTCAGAGGTGAAGAGGAGCTCCCTGTAGTTGCGTCGGTTGGTCTCACTGTTCTCCACTCCGATGTCTTGAAGACGCTTGCCCATGGTACCTGGAAAAAAACTGTTATTTTAAGCCCATGGAATAATTCCTTACAAAATTATAACTGTGTGACTCTGTCAATGACTGGGATCATTTGTTCTGAGTAAATTATCTCTAGATTTCTATAATATTTATACAGGTTCTCATTGTAATAATATTAGAAAATCAATATTACCTGTGGACTCATCAGCAGCGAGAATTCCCTTGCCTGGCGCTACGATGGCATTGGCAATCTTCTTCAGCTCCTCCTGAAGCTCCACAGACGGGTAATTGAAGTAAGTGGTCATCCTTGCAATCTACGAGGGGCTGTAATTAATGAGAAAGCAATTGATAAGTATAATCAGATGAAAAATATGTCAACCATTTGATAAATCCGCGTTTGGCGTGAATATATTGACAACTCGACATAATAAATTTTTGCAAATAGTGTATACCTTGTTTATGTTGACTACATAAATAGTCTAATATATCAAAACATCAAAAACTTTTCTAGAATTTCTTATGTGAATATATGAACAAGTGTAGATTTTGCACAAACCTGTAGACCTCAGGAATGTATAGCAAATCCAAGAACCTCAATCAAAAGATCAAATTAAAAATAGAGAATCAAAAATATTATTTAAATCATAAATGAAGCTACTGATTATATGTTTGTTTACAAGATTTCAAATGATATTAGCAAATAAATGCTTAAAAAAATGTTTGAAATAAACGGTTTTTTGTGCTTTTTATAAAAACATATTTTTGTTGATAGGATATAGTCAGAGCATTAGTTTTGGTATTATGTAACTAATAATATTTAAAAAAAAAGTACAAAGTGACAGCAAAATCCTTGAGATACAATAAATTCATATTCAAGATTTTTTTATACGCGATTTATAATTCAAAATTAATTTACTACAAAAAATGTATGTCTACTTTAAAATACATGTACAATTGTCTGTGTAGATAAAATATTCAGTGCTGTTATACCGAAAATTTGATGCAAAAAATTGCACAATTTTTTAATGGATTCACCGAAAACTTTGTGGAAATTCATTTTTAATATAAAATTAATTTTGATAGCATTGTTATTCCACTGATTATGTTAAGTCTGCAATCAGTACCGGCGCTACGTGCAAGTGGCGGCCAAATTTATAGCGCCGGCCCTGTCTGCAGATATGCTTTGTAAAGAGGCGAAATACGTGTCACAATTTGTAGCAGAATCAGTGGAATGTCAAACTTATCATAATTATATAAAAAAAAGCGTATTTTTTTTTTTTTTTAAAAAGTCACTGTCCCCCAACCTGCTTGTACAAGATGCGGCGACAAACTGAACGCGAATGAAAAAGTGAAACTTTTTCTAAAGTTATGATAAATACGTATGTCCACCTATATAATCAACAAAATGGTTATCGATTTTTTTTGAAAACAAATCTTATGCACGCGGAAGTTATCTATCAACATTCGAAAACAAGTTTCGTCATAATATTAGCATACCTTAGGCCAGAGTTTCTCAAACTTATTGTGCAATGGAGCACTTCGCAAATCTGGAAATGTTACCGGAACACAGCTTATTGTTTAGGTCGGGTAATTCATAAAAATATTGAAAAAAATATACGTCACTTATTATTTATAAATCAATTATTTTTAAAACATTTTACAAAACAATATGAGTAAACATAGTTCATAGTGATTCAAAATATTCGCCTGTTATAGATATTTGACGTTTTAAGCGACATTGGAGATTTATAGGGCCCATACACCTAGGAACAAAGGTCCCGGGACATGATCCTGAACATCTACGTAATTTCTCAGGAACAATGTTTCAGAACATGCTCTTGAACACACGAAGGGTCACATAAACGTCACCCGTTGAGGTTATGTTGATCAGTGTTGCATCCGAATATTGGATGCAATCAATGCGAGTAAAGTTAATTACAAATGTTTATAAGCTTTCTACAATGAAAATACAACTTTTATGTCATCCACTACGTCAGCTTATTTTTATACCATAGATAAATCCAATATAACTTATTATGGTCTATGGTTTATTTTGACATTTGTCACATAGGGAGACATTTCAAAGTCGAAATTACATCTCTAAAATGACGCCCGATGAGTTGATGTCGACGAATGCTGCCTACGTATATATTCTCGCAAATATTATTATGTTTTTATGATTATTATTAGATGTATTCAACAATACGTCATGTTTGGTATGAAGTCATGACGAAACATACTTTGACTGCTCGTCTACAGCTACGCGCGCATGCATGTTCCCAGGTTCCTCGTTTGTGCTCGGTTTTGGGACCTATATCGGGTCACGTGAAATGTTCCACGATACGGCGTGAGCACGTGAATTTTGTGTTCCAAGACAAGTTCTGGAACCATTTGTTCCTTAATGTATGGCGGGCATTGTACCATAAAAAAAATCAATTACTTATTATTATCTATGGTTTATTTCGACAGCTGTCACCATTGTAAGACATTTCAAAGTCGAAAATACATCTCTAAAATGACGTCCGATGAGTTGATGACGACGAGTGCTGCCTACGTACATATTTTCGTAAATAGTATTCGGTTTTTATATTACGTTATAGCTTTGGTATGAAGTACGAAATATACTTTGACACTTTGTCTACAGCTGCGCGCGCAACGCGCATGTTCCCGGGTTCACGTTTGCGCTTGCGTCCAGTCCGTGAACGTTGGAGCCCATCACGGGTCACGTCAAATGTTCCACGATACGGCGAGAACAAGTGACTTTTGTTCCAGGACATGTTCTGGAACCATTTGTTTCTAGGGGCACCTTTATCATCACTTGATTTTTAATATGAAGTAGATAGTGCTTAAATGTTTTGCTGCGTGTATTACCATACCAATTTTTCGCGGAACATAGTTTTGGAAGCCCTGCCTTAGGCTATATCGGCAATGAAGTAATTTTGTTATAATTTATTATTTGGTTGATTTATATCACAACTACGTTATCAAACATATTCAAGGAATACGTTAAGAAGTGGTAAAATGATTGCCGCCTCTCCCCCCTTTCATATTTTGATAAAAAAAAGTGAGATAAGCTGACATATTAAGCATTACAAAAAAATATCAAATTTACGAAATTCCAAAACTATGAACTGCATACAGCCCCCATACCACGATCGAAGGGAGAGTGCTTTATGATAACAGTGTTGGAGAAACCTAAAAAAAATCGATTATGAAAATCATCCGATTATGATGTTTGATATGAAATATCAAAACACTGATTTTAATTTACACTCCTGATATTGAGATCCCCCGATTGGCCAAATTGTGTTACTTTATTAAAAAAAAAATTGATACCGGCATTGTTCTTTAAAATACCGGTATTTTATTATAATCAACCCTAACTGGTATAAAAGTTTTAAGTGAAATAAAACCTGAAACATGGCTTATGTTATACAGAAGGAAGAATGGTACCAGGGTCTCCAATCAATACTGTCACAATTCCGGGATTGAGAAAATTACAGAAGGTTGAGCGAGGTGGAAAAAAATTGTAGGTATTTTTTGGGAATTCCGTAAAATACTGGGTTTTTTAATTTGAAAATTCTGGAAGAAAGAAAAAAAAATCTCAATCCCGAATCCCAATATATACACGATTTTGTGTTGAATTTACAATCCCGAGATCAGAAAAAAGGTCCGGGATGAGATGTCTTAAGTGGTTATGAAGGGACTACAGCTTGTTGTGTGATCCGCGGGTCTTGTGTTTGCCACAACTGTCCCACATAATTACTGAATTTAAAACTATTTTGGCATTTAAAAATAATTTCCTGCTCAACTATTATTATTACAATGAGATTTCAAGTTGGATCACTTTTAAGAGTGTGTTGCAAATACTCACATATTCAGGAAATTGCAAATTATAAAATTTTGCCGAAATACAACGACTTAAAGTGAGTGTCTACGAGAGATAAAATGATAATGTTATCAGTGATAAAACAGTTAAAATAAATGTTTAACGCGACCTTCATGACAGAGTTGGTCAGAGGTGAACAATTTATATTTGTACGAAATATAAAGCCGCTGATTATTTTTTTTACATGCTAGGGATTATTCAGGGGTGCAGTGGCGGATTACCCCATAAGCGCAAGAGGCGCGCGCTTGGGTCCTCAAAAATATCATAAATTATATAAACCCTTATATTTTAATTTCAGTTTTCAATATTCATTATTACTTTACGAAGAGTTTTGCAACACTTTTATGTTAATCGAAAAACAGAACTTCCAAAATTTATTGCGCCTGGGGCCTCCAAAGTGCTTAATCCGCCACTGCTGGGGTGGGTTGGAGAGACTCGCGCGAGCCCCTTGTTAAATTTAATTAAAGCTTGCGAGCCCCTTGTTAATTTAAGAGAAAACAATATTCCCAGATCAAATTAGTATATAACTGCAATTTTTGACTTGTATATTATCTGCGACAACTTCAGTATACACAGTAGTACATTTGTAGCCATTTAGATTGATTAAGTTGACGGTAAATTGCATATTGTTACATATTATAAGTGTATTAAGTAACAATCGATTGCTTATTTAACTCACGACTGCCCAGACCATGAAATACCCTCCAATGCCCATGGGGTCCATATGGACCCAAATTTATTGTTGTATGTTATTAATTGTGGCACAACCACTGTTTATTTTTTTCGACTGAAAATAATTTTGTTGTATAGCACTGGAAATACCGCTTCTTATTAGACGAAATTTGTTAGGAATTAAGTGTTGTGGTTGTCCCAATTTCTTGTCGAAAGTGTCGAATATTTTTTTACCGGAAAGAACACGGCGTCAATTTTTCTACAAACTTTTATTTATAAAAACCAAATATTTACAATAACAATTGTTTAGGATGTGTGCTTACTGTAAAATATATATACACACAATTTTAATGTCTAAATAAGATTTTATAGCGTCTACAAATCAATGTGTTCCAAACTGGTCAGTTCGAGTGCATTCGCGCACTAAGTACTGCAGGGCCGGCGCCACCATAAAGGAATAGACAACCGCCTAGGGCGCAAACCGTTAAGGGGCGCATAAATGGAGTGTTAGAAGTATTTAGTACATTTTATTTTGATGTTTGTATTTGTTCACTGTTATTATGTATCGTATTCTATATCTATAATTCGAAAAAGAGAGGCTGAGAGACTGAGTAACAAACAGTTTACGTAGAAAAATTTCTGGTGAGATACCTCAATTAGGAAGACAAATGTTTCACATTGGGAGCGGACATGGATATATAAAAAAAACTATTTCTAATGCTCCCGAATTGATTTTTTTTCATTATTTCGCAAAAAAGTGAAACGGTTTATTTAAAAGGGGGCGCACCAAAAACCGTTTCCTGGGGCGCCAAATAACCTCGCACCGGCACTGCTGAGTAGTACCGGAAGATGCCGGATACCGATCCGTAGGCGAAATCCGGGTCGTGTTCGACCAAGATTTTTGTGGAAGTGTACATAATGAAAATAATTCATCTTATTTAAGTATTGTATATAATTAAGACATCACATATATCCATGCCTTTGAACAGAAATTCATAAATTGATTGAAAAATCATTTAATAAAAACTGTCCGTACCGGGATTTGAACCCGGGCCCTCTGTAGCCGAAGCCAACACCGTTGACCACTCGACCACACAGGTGGCTAAATGTGATGTCTTGAATTCCCCCCTCACCCATCCTATCCTATGAACGTGGCGTATCGAGAGCGATTAGCTTACCACTAATCCTGTCCTAGCCCTATCCTTCTATCCCTACTCTCTTTGTAAAAAGAGAGGTTGAGCAACTGAGTAACAAACAGTTCTCGTATAAAACACTTCTGTTGAGATAAACTCCATTAGGAGTCCATATGCTCCACGTTGGGAGCGGACATGGTTAAAAAAATATATAATTAAGAGTATTTAAAAAAAAACGCTACTTCCCCAGAACATCGAGAATTACTTTGAGATTAAGCGAGCCCCTTGTTAACGTATTGCTACCACATCGCTGCTATTATTCGTTTTTATTCTGCAAACTTATATATCCATATATTATATAAACCCATAATCGGCAAAAGATCTTAAGCGATACAATATTAAGCCAATAATTGTTCTATATTAAAAATTACACGAATCAGTTCAAGATAAAGTTGACATGCCCTGTTTGCCACGAAAACGTGTTTCTTGTTATTGTATTTCGCTGTTACTTTCTAAATTTTTTTCGCCAAATAAATTCGAGACTGTGTTTGAGAGGAAAACAATATAATCACTATCGAAGTTGTAGGACGGGTGTGTACAGTCGGGCCCCCGTCTCAGCCAATCGCGATACGACGCGACCTCCAGCGCCGGATTTGAACCTGGCGGAGATAATGCAGCGATAAATTATATAATGATAATGTATATTTTAGCTACTGCAAGCCTATTCTATTGCCAGACGGGTACTGCGTTATTGCTAGGATAGAACAATTTAACGTTACATTACAACACGAGGTTACATAATAGGCGATGCGGTTGAACTGAAGAAAGAGCAATTTGGAAGTCCAACTTTTGCTTCCAAGAAGTTTATCGTTTCTGATTTATCGACGTAGAAAAGCTACTTCACATACCCCCACATAAAATAATCCAAACGTGTCAAAACACACGATATTGGAGGCCAATTCACAGGTACATTGCTCGAAATTATGCGCTCATCGAATGTTCCTTTCGATAAATTGACTGGTGGCGTGCGTGTTGCGCCGTCTTATTGAAACCACAGCTTTCCACATTATTGACACTTAATTGGGGAACAAAAATGTCGGTAATTATGGATTTATAGCGCTCTCCACTGACTTCGACGTTATGGCCGACGTAATTGTTGAAGAAATATGGGCCTAAGTTTCTACCAGAAATCCGAATGTAACCGCGTTTCTGGATTTTCATCACTCTAAATGTGTCAATTTTGCATATTGGTGAAAAAATGAGCCTTTTCGAAAAGAAATCACGATTTAAAAAAAAATTTGCGAGCGGTTTTGAGCTTTCATGATGAAATGACAAACCAAGCTGAGTACAAATCATTAATAAATTTGATGGAAATTCACTATTAAGCTACATATTTCCTTTCCTTTCATTTGTAACCATGACGGTTTCAAGCCAAAATATTAAGGTTTTTAAAAAATATTATTAATTTTAATATTTGAAACTGGGTTACAATAAAAAAATCAGCAATCGAATATCGCAAATAAATCTAAAAACATGTTTTTAAAAACCGATTAAAAAAATCGATAAGCCATAGTTAACCATAGATAATAATTTATGAATGAAAGCGATGATAGAGTTGTTTGTCAGTTTTCTCTCGTTAGTTGACATTTGTATTGTATTACATGATAAAACCTAGGATAGTAATACAAAAGTGTTATATGTACTTATAACATAACAAGTAAAGAAACAATAGAGTTACGTAACTTTTTCTATATCTAATTATAAAATTATTAACTGACCGTGACCTTCGATCTGCATTTTTATAAAGACGCGTGATAATCTTGGCAACGGTTTCCATGTTGAAAATTCTTCGCAACTTCTCTTAAATAATTTTATAAATAAAAAAAAAACGATGCTATCGCGAACGTATTATAGTCTGGACGTCGTGAACATTAACCGATGCACTTGAAGAAGCTTCCAATGTCAAACGTTGGTAACTTAATTCGATGGTTTCTAAAGTAGGGTGCGCGTACCCCCGGGTCGACGTGAGGTACGGAATATAACGAGTGAAATCTCAATCCTAAGTTTTTTAAGAGATCTTAATAAAAAAACAAAATAGGGAAACTGATAATGCGAGCAAGCTTCAATTAATACAAAAAATGTTAATTTTTAAGAAACTTTGTTTATTTGCAGTTAATTAATTACTCTAATCTTAACAAAGACCCCCACAAAATCGCGTAATTTTCTATGTTTTGTTTTCTCAACTAGAGCATTATATAGTAGTAAATTTTGCAAAACGAGATGCGAGACAAGACTATTTGTGAGCGAAATGACAAATATACAACAAAAACGATCAATCGGGTTAATATTTGTGATGGGACGACACCGTTTAGATCAGGGTTTCCCAAAGTTATTGTGCGATGGAACACCTCGTAAATCTAGATTTTTTTCCGGAACACAGCTTATTTTTTAGGTGGGGTTACTCATAATAGTAAAATCATTGAAAAAAATATATGTTTTTTAAACAAGACACATAAAAATAATATTTTTATGAGTAAACAAAAATTTTAGTGACTCAAAATATCCGTCTGTCCACCAGTGTCTGCCAAACTGTGTGCCGCAAGAAGTCTCAGATGTGCCGCGGAGAAAATTTTCTTAAATTTTTAAATAAATTCAACATCTACGTATTCAAATAAATATTTGTTCACGTTCGCATATATATATATTATTTTTTAACGCATTTTATTTTGTGTGCCGCAGAACAAATCTTATTCACCAGTGTGCCGCGAAGTAAAAAGTTTGGCAGACACTGGTCTACATAGATTTACCACCACTTGACTAGTTATATGAAGTAGAAAATGTTTAAATGTGTTACAGCGTACACATATTACCATTCCAAATTTTGCGGAACACCAGTGTTCCCCGGAACATAGTTTGAGAATCTCCGATTTAGATGATTGATCGAGGATATCGGTAAATTGGGTAACAAGTCATGCGGGATTACTTAACATTTGTCTTATGAATGTTTGTTTGGTCGGGACAATGAAAATGAAATAAACGATTCATGCGGGATAACGAAAAATGCGAGAACGGTAGATCGGGGTCCACTGTGCAGTACTTTGACTCTAGGTGTAAACAGGGCCGGCGCTACCATACAGGCGAAATAGGCAACCGCCTAGGGCGCAAACCATTAGGGGCGCGTAAATGAAGTATTATAATTATTTTTATTTAGTCAAATATTAATAAATAATAGTCAATTTTATTTTATTTTGATGTTTGTATTTTTTCGTTATAATTATGTATCTTTTTCTATATGATTTAAAAAAGAGAGGTTGAGCGACTGAGTAACAAACAGTTCACATAGAAAAACTTCTGTCACATACCTCCATTAAGAGGCCATTAGCTTCACATTGGGAGCAGACATGGATATATATATATATATATATATATATATAAGATATTTCTAATGATTCCGAAATGTTTTTTTTCTTCATTATTTTGAAAAAAAATGGGACGATTTGTTAAAAAGGGGGCGCGCCAAGAACCTTTGCCTAGGGCGCCAAATAACCTCGCGCCTGCACTGGGTGTACATATGCTCAAATTGAAAATTTATATTTATATAATTTTCTGCAAATACATAATAATTATACATTCATATCTCAACTAATTCGATAGAGTAGTAATAAATCACACTTTATTATGTTTCAGTGTGTTATGTTGCAATGCCTTACTTTTGGAAATAGCTACGGGAAGTTTGCATAAAAAAGGCATTCAATAATAACTCTGGCCATTACTTTAAGGATGAGATAGAAGAAGGGAATTGTAGACTATACATACACCCATGCCACCGTTGTACATGAATCCATAAATTGATTTTTGACACAGTCGAAGAGTATCAATACCTCGGCTACAAGATCGGCAGTGTAAAATAGTGAACGAAAAACATTTCGAATGTCAATTATATTTTACATTTAATCTGGACTGTTATTGTGTCAAAGCGGAAGAAAAACACTTACTTTTATATTAATAAAAACATATTTTTTAAAACAATAGACAACTGCTATTTTTGTTTTTTTTTTATTAAAATTTAAATAGATAATATACCAATATTAATCGAAAGAAAACAAAAACACATGTTTAAAAAAAAAAGCATTGAAATAAACAACAAAGTTGATGAGCACTATAAGACCATAGATCAAAATACAAAATACTTACCAAAGAGGAAAATATTTATTATACGTTCGGTTTTTTATTGTTGTTAAAAAAATAATAAAAAAATGATAATAATAATCGACACGTCCCGTGAGATATTAAAGAATACTAATTAATAAGATAGGAATTAAAGAATATTATGTATTTCATTGGTAAAAAATACCATTTTGTTACTAAGTCGCATCTGCATGCAAAAGAATGATTTTTTTATTTCCATTCAAATTTGACTGCAATTAACTGTTGTGCTTCGCATAGAGTGAACGGCCTGTAAATATTTTTCAAGGACTCTAGGTACATGTATTTCTTTCTGACTCTTTCCGAAAAATCGAGGTGTAGCGAGGGAATGACAATCAGTTCTCGAAATAAAAAAAATAACAATATTCAGATTTTCCACAACGGGAGCCGATTTGGTATTTAAAAGAAATGTAATCTTTATCTGACAGTGGATTAACAATGTCAGATAACAAAGATAAAAAAAACAATAATTATGAGAAAATTGCAAATATGCGGTGTACAAAGGTTACAGTAATTTTATCATTGACAAATTCAAAATATTTTTTTTCATGAATTTAAAAAAAAACGTTATGAAATTTAATAATGTTTAAAATTTAACGCCTAAGTAATACGTGTAAAAAAATACCAAAGAAGGAAAATCCAATTTGAATAGTGAAGAAAAGTTGACTTTTCTTAAAACTGTTTTTTATTTATAATAATTAAAACAAAATCTCTGTTCCTATTCGGCAGTAGGCTTATTACAAAGGTAGGCTGGAAGGGGATCGGAGGGGCTCGCGCGAGTGCCTTGTTAATTTAATATTCTCACATCAAATTAGTACATAACTGCAATTTATGATTTACATATTATCTAGGACAGCTTCAGTATACACAGTAGTAAATTTGTTGATTGATAAGTTTACGGTAAATTGCATATTGTTACATATTATAAATGTATTAAGTAACAATCGATTGCTTATTTAAGTATTCCACATAATTGCAAAGGAGTGGTAAAAAACTCACTTCTCCAGAACACGGAGAATTGCTTTGATATTAAGCGAGCCCCTTGTTAAATTATTGGCAGTCCACCGCTGGCTAATTACACCTGCATTGCACTCGAGAGAAATGTATCAGAGTCGAAATTCACAACAATTTTTTTTTCAAATAAACCTTAATATAGCTTCGACGCATTAAAAAACATATTTCATTTGTAAAAATCGCGGGTTCAATTCAAATATATTATGGTTATGTTTAAAAAATAATAAAAAATGCAAACTTAACGGGGTAGGTACCAAGTTGTAAAAACCGGCTTTCAAATGTCGTAAATTTCCAGTAAAATACCGGGTTTTTAAGTGCTCTAAATAATCTATAATATTTTGTAATTAATCGACAAGTCCTAATTGTAACATTATAAATTCGGGAATAAAAACATAGGCAGTGAGGCGATAACAATCAATGTCCATGTAAGGATTTGTATAATATAATAAATAATAACTATTTACGTAGGTAGGCTTATTAAATATCATTTTATATTGTTATCAAAGCAATATGAAAACTCTGAGAATTTAATGTAATGCCCTTGAAAAGTTGACATTGCTAATTTATAAAGGTTAAACTCGAATCTTCAAAAATTTGAATGTAGAACGATATCAAAGTGAATCGAAGTTGACATAGACAATATTCTTCTCTCGTGAAAGTTGACACGTACAAAAGATTAAGTTAATAAATCTCGGCATACCCAATTTAATTTATTATGAAATGGGTCATAGTCAAATTAAATGATGTACACTGGACAGATTTAAAAAAGTGCACAACTAAAATGGTCTGCCTAACTATTTTGTCGGCGTATAAATATGTATTTAAATAGATTCGAAAACGTAAATTTCCGGCTAACGTCTGCTTAGAAATCATAATATAACCTAAAAATATATACTTAGGAATGTTATTCTTGAGATAAAATGAAGGGATGAAAACTTATAACCGCGGAAAATTTGAAACTTTCGACATATTCTTACGTAAAAATGTCACATTAGCACTCCTATTATAAAAAATAGGTTATTTTTTACAAATCGAGATTCATATTAGAATCCTAAAACGGCATGTATTTTTGAAGTAAAGCAGTCGATATTTTGGTTTATTTTATATACTTTTGTAAAAAAAAAATCACTCACCGAGCAAATTAGTTGTTCGCTAAAACACAAATGGAAACTATGTGGACAAATTTAAATCCCTCTCCTCAAGAATATGCCACAAAGGTCGTTTGAAGGTCTAAAAAGTCTTGCTGGTCGCGTATTTCAATGACGTATGCTAGCACTGCCATCTGACTATTATTTGTCTAAGCGTCTCTTATATAATGTCGGTAAAACAGGAAACTTCATATATTACGTTTTAAACATAGTTTGAAAGATAAGCAACAGAGAACACTAACTTATTCCAATTGGATACCAACAAGTAAATAAAATTTAATAATGTTAATTTTCACTTGCTTATAGAATTATAGATAATAAAATGCGTAACATATTAAATAGATAAAAATGTTACTCTTTTTCTTCCTAAAAATTACCTAAAAACATTGCAGTTACGTAGAAAAAATAATTTCAAGTAGGTAGGTTACTGCCGAATTGTCATTCATGGTACTCAGAATTTATTATAATTTATGTAATTTGTATGTTTTATCAAGTGAAACTTTTTAGAACAAACCATCGAGCCAATTTGAAATATGGCGACTGATTTCGCAATAGTTTTTCGTAATTTGAATGAATTATCTATCCCCTTAATTATATCATTGTTTTATAGATAATTTCCAACAGAACTGTATTGTTTTTTGCGATTTTTTATAAAATTTTCAAACGGGAAAAATAGTAGCATGTCGAAAAACATAGGTTTATCCAAAACTGACATAAGAATATCAAGAGCATTTTATTTATGAAACTTATTTGAAAAATATATCTTATATTATACAGTAATGTTACTACTAGCAAGCGTAAGTGACCTCACTGTTGTAGGATAGGGTATAATATTCGACGAAGTGGCGTAACTATACCTAGAGTTATAATATATTTATAATTACATTTATATTTATAATACATTACTCGTAATTTATTTTTGGAGCGAGTTTCATTTATTGTTTGAAATTTCTACTATTGTTCACGATGTTAACCCCCAAGAATAAATCCCCACTAATAAAATTCATTACGACAAATACCGCTGGCCTAAACTCGGAGTCCACAGGTAGGTAGTTATTAAATCAAACATCGCCCTACTATCACGAAAACGTTTATTTAAGAAAATTTGCAATCACTAACATATAACATAGAATATTTAACAAACAAAATTTTGAATTATTACAATACACAATAACTATTACAAACCTAGCTTGCTCACACGATTTTATAAGTGTAAAATAAAAAAAATGACGTTAAACTCTGCGCAGAGAACAAAAATGGAATTTAATTTTCGTCGAGATGGAAAAATATTATTTCTTTCATCTCGGAAAAAAAACAAAACCACAAAAGAAAAATAACTGCAAGTGAATTTACAACTAATGGTCTCTGGAGTATCCTCCAGAGACTGGGAAGTCTCCCAACACACTTCAGGTGCGGATGGTATCCCAAAGAGCAAGAAAGAAAAAACAAAAATCACATCGGTATCGAAAAACAATGTTGCCATTTAAGACCATTAACAATAAACAATTAATATTACGAGTTACCTGATAACAAAATTCAAACACAATTAATTTAGCTACACATTTTTTTAAATCCTCCCAGTTTTCCTCACAAAAGTGCTAGTGGAAGCGGGTGCCAATAACCCAACCTTGACAATATGTTGCCACTCTTCGTTGATACTCGTAATTATTGTTCTTGATACTTCACGCCGAACATAAATAACTACATGGGTGACCTATAGCATCCATGATTGTAATAATACCCCGCAAATATAAATACGCTTTACTGCTTCCGGCAACATTGTATTTTTCCTTCCTTCTTATAATACTTAAAAGCTGATTTACAGTGAGTAGTATTTATTTCTGTAGCCACGCGTGTTACTAATAAAGAAGAAATATACGCCTTATGGAGATTATATCAATTGTAGTTGCTTTAACCCGTTAACAGCTAGAAAAAAATAACGTTTTTTGTCCTGTAAGCTAGCAATTTTCTAAAAACTAGTAAATGAAAACTTAATATTCATTTTGTGAGTCCCCATAAGATGTCGGACCCCTTTTCAATGATGCAAACTTTAAAAAATATTTATTGACGTCGTAATAACGACAACGCACTGGTGGGTAGCGTGTGTGGTTAGTAGTAGGGTATCCAATCCCGAAGCCTTTTTCCAATCCCGGGATTTCGGGATTGATTTATTTTGAATCCCGGTATTGAGATTTTCTCACCGAGGAATTTGAAATCCTCAATTTGCTATACTTTTTCCCGGAATCTCACGGAAACTCGTTTTTTTTTTTTAGCTCACCGAGGAATTTGAAATCCCCGATTTGGTATACTTTTTCCCGGAATCTCACGAAAACTCGTTTTTTTTTTTATAGCTCACCAAGGAATTTGAAATCCCCGATTTGGTATACTTTTTCCCGGAATCTCACGAAAACTCGTTTTTTTTTTTAGCTCACCGAGGAATTTGAAATCTTCAATTTGCCAATTTCGTGAAAAATTTCGAGAATTTGCTCAAAATTTCTCAATCCCGAAATTCCGGGATCGCGGCCATCTCAATCCCGGAATTTCGTGATCAGAAAATTGAACGGGATCCCGGGATTGGATGCCCTAGTTAGTAGGTATGCGATACACCGGTGGGTCGTTAGCTTTAGAGTGGTTAAGAAAACTGCTTAGCTCTCAACTCTTCTTTTTGAGACCGAGTAAAGATAGGGTTTAGACAGGACGTATGGTTAACTAATCGCTATCGTACTGCCTCGTTCTTACAATAAAATGTCTGTGTGTGTGGGGAAGGGGCGGGGGGGTTAGTTTAGCCCTTACATATATTCATGCGTCCGAACACAAATCTATTGATAATCGATTGAAAAAATCCATGAACACTACAACCAAACCCATCAACGTTGACGAATCGGCTACATATCAGGAATTTTCTATGGATGGTTCTATTTACTGTTTTTAATCCAATAAGATAAAGCCGTGACAGCATTTTCAATTGCCTTTAAAGGTAGTGGCCTGCTGCGCCTATGCGTAATGCTAACATTTTTGTAAAGGTTAAAGCGCCCAACATAAGTTAACTGTTTAGTCAATAACATGTTTGTGTCACCAATTATAAAATTACTATTTACTTGCAGTGCAAAATATTTACTTGAATTTTGAAAGCGATTTATGTTCAAAGACATGGGTGCTTCCAATCTTTAAACAACGGCGTAGCAAAAGTGATTAGAAAGCCATTAGTCCTTTCCTAACCCAATTATTATATCCCTACTCTCCTCGAAAAAAGTAAGGTTGGGCAACTGAGTTACAATCATTTCTCGTACAAAAACGTCCATTGAGATACATCTATTGGAAGGTTAAATGATCCACATTGGGATCGGACACTGATTAAAAAAAGCACATCATTTTTTCAAACAATTAAAATATATAATTACACATTATCTTACTGCTATTTTTATAAACAACGCTATTGAAAGTACAATTATATAATATACATTTGTTATTCAATTTAAACAAAAACTTTAAATCAAACTAAAAAACTGTACATATATTGAAATTATTGGAACTAATCTCTATTTTTTTACGTTATTTTTTATACGGTAGTAAATATCCCCTGTACAAAAGGAAATGGGGTTTTTTTACGTCAGTGAATAATACAAAAAAATATAAGTGTGTTTGTTTATTTTGTGAATAAATTTTCCCCTATTTTACGCAACTATTATTATAAATATATCAACTCGTAGAATAACTCACCCCTCAAGGAATATTCTAAGTGGATTTCGTTGTATTTTGTTTGGCTGATATACGCATTACTTTTTGGGTCACAAAAACTGTTCTATAGTTAGAACTATCCACATCAAAGAATACTACGAACGTATCACCAGTCAAGGCAGTTTAATGTTATGGCATACGTTTAAAAATATACGATTTATCTTTGATTATGAAATGAGTATTTTTTCCAATGTCTTTGAATTCGTCTTATAGTCGAGTCTGTATAACAATTGCTGCCAACAATGCAGTCTGCGTCTGATTAAAGTATGTAAATAGTAGAGTCCAAAATTTGCCAAACTAAGGTGTCTTTAGCACCTGTTACCTGAGAAGCTATCAAGAGAGTTAACTTGAATACAAAGCAATAAGAACGTAAATTACAGTACTCGGACTAGTGAGCTGACGGGTGAAATGAGCAAGCGAGTGAATATAAACCGTGTCTGTTGACTGGCATGAGGTCACATCTACACGCCCGCTGTGGTCTAGTTGGTTAGAGCTTGGTTTACCGACCAGGTGGGTCTAGGTTCGTTTCCCGGTAAGGTCAATGTCAAAATTGGATTTTTTTCAATTTTAATTTGAGATCTAAGACATGGGTGTTTGTGAAGTCAATTCTAATTGAGTTTATCTCATGTGACTTTTAAAAATTCTCATCGAGTATATCTCGTATGATCTTTCAACTTAAAAGTATTTGACGCATTGGCGTAAGCTGTAATGTCAAATATTTTTTTGTTATAAAATAAAAAATATAAATAAATTAAAAATTTAAAAAAAAAATCCTTACCAAGGCTTCCAATCCGGGGATCTCAACCAATTTTACGATCCCGTAATCCCGGGATTGTCTTAGTACTTATTCCAGGAGTTCGGAATTCACTATAGCACGCGAAAGTCCGTTTAACATTTTCTATGCGGTGCTAAGAAATACTTCCGATATGTTGCTGGCCCTTAAGTGCTAATTCGATAAAAATATCAGCATCACGAAGCCCCAAATCCCGAAATATCTGTGAATCCCAAAAACCAGGAAATTGAATTCCCTAATCCTTACCACATGTAGCACGCGCTGCCTCACGTACTCGTGCATATTTTAAATTGAAAATCTACTGTCAAATGGACCATGAAGTATTTTTTCTATAACACATAATTAAGTGTAACACAGAAAAGATTTCCCTTCGTTTTGAGGAAAACCAATATGGGAAGCTGTTTGAGTTTCAAAACTTTTAGGCACAACACATGCTTAAGGGCTTGAAACAATGCATTCTTGTTTTCTATCATTACCCGCCAATACTTAGTCTTATCAACGGATATCCGGTTTCTAAGTAGTTCATTTCTAACCCATTTGAGTGTTAGAGAACCTAGGTACCGGTATCAAACATACAAGTGTTATAACTATAAAAGGAACGTCAATTTATTTAATTTACTCGGGTTGTCTATTCAGTTAGAGACTGGACATGTCAAATATAAAAATAAAGTTTACGCTAACACTACGAGCAATCAATTTTTGGTAGGAATTATTTTTTATTAATTGATTAATGATTCAAAGCTTATCATTCCTGTAATGGGGTTTTCTATTTTTTTTCCACACAAAGTCTTCAGCTGACAGAATATTTTGGACAGTCATTACGAAGCTAGGTTACATGCGGGCGATGAAAATAAAGACACCCACCCTAACAAGAAATTTAGTCAGAAAAC
Organism: Himalopsyche tibetana; assembly: GCA_030503985.1. NCBI lineage: Eukaryota > Metazoa > Arthropoda > Insecta > Trichoptera > Rhyacophilidae > Himalopsyche > Himalopsyche tibetana. The sequence goes on along the minus strand of JAPJYX010000011.1, from coordinate 3,318,982 downwards.
TAGGTATCCCCATATAGTTTCAGTAGGATAGTAAAGATAGGAAAAAAATACTGTTTGCCTCTGATCTGCTTCAAGTGATATTATTCTCAAGATGAATTTTGATTACAAAGAAGACAAATAAAATGGAACATTCTTCCCAAATTCTTTCGAAATTTTTATGTTATCATACAAGTAGAATTATTTTTAATGAAATTATCATACGTGTACTTTTTTAATTAATTAATTTACACATCGACTGTGGAAAGGCAAAAGGACGAAACCCACAGTTTTTTTTTCTATAATCACAATCTATTCAACTTAATACACGATCTATCAAAAGGATGTTAGCTACAGATGGGGAATTAGTATTTAAATTAAGCATTTAAGTTTTGAAAAAGAAGGATTTGTGAAAATTACGACCAGGTAAAAGGAAAGCAGGAAAGCTTTTCCTTAAACAGTTTATTAAATTTATATAAGATGTAGTCGATTAAACACTAGTTTTATCAGTTTACGTGCACTTCAAGATTGTGTATATTTTATAATTTGCTTTTGACCCAAAATGATAAAAAAACGTGTATTATGTCTCTAAAATTTTTAATGCGTGGGTAACGTCCTTTTTCCATTTCACAATCGAATCATAATCAAATTTAGATGAGATGAAATGGTTTTTGTCCAGGTCCAAGTCCCTACAATTAGAAATTGGTAGTTTTGAGATATGGCTGACCAAAGTTTTGACGCATCTAGACTGAGTTGTAAAAAAAATGATATTTAAAACTAATATTTGTCTCAACTCTTAAGTGAATCATTTAGTCATCAATCTTAACTCAAATCAAATTTATTTCAACGAAGACAAAACCGTAAAACGATATTTCAAGCTGTGTATAGTATATATGATAAAAAAAGGAAAAAATAATGAATATGCAAAAAATTGCCTACCGAAAGTTAACTAGTCATTTTTTATAGTTGTACTTTGCATATAATGGGCAATATAACTTAAGACATCAAATTTTAATTTATCTTTTTATGGAACTAGACCAGGTTGAGGAACCTTTTCATTCATAAAGGTCACATTCATTTATCTGATTCAACATAAGGCCGCAGTAAAGAAAACGTTGACATCAATCCCTTTTTTTTCGACTGTCAAACATATAATGGGTTGATAACGCTCTTTTTTCAAAGGCTTACGTATAATTTTGTTTAATCAAAGTGAATATTTTGATCTATTCAAAAGGCCGCATCACAGTAGCCAAAAAGCCGCAAGTTCCCCTCCACTGCTGTATACAATCACAATATGCAAATGTTTAAAAACATTCACTAGATGGCACTTTTTTACTCGTTAAAAACCACCGCTATGAAAAGCCGCACTTACAGAATCACTGATTTAAATGAATATATCTCCCGCATTTTAAATTAAGAATTTAATTTCTCTTCAAAGTCAATTAAATTAAGTATCGCATTCTTGAGTCCTGTTCCCCTTGGGTAAATCAAAATTAGAATGCGGACCGCTCAAAATTTATCATCCGCAATGCCTCGGTAACAATTAAAAGTTGCGCCGCTATCAATTATTTAATCCTGATCCGAAATGCTGCGAAAGCGTTTCAAAACTTTTTACCATTCCTTGTAATTTTCACGCTTTTACGAACAATATCTTTAGCCCCACCCCCTCGCCCGTGTCTATGGTATTTGGCGGGAATTAATTGGACGGAAACTGGCGGTATTCCGGACAGAAACATTTTTAATTAATCATTTTTGTATTCGAACTGCGATTGTACGACCTTAACGATTCTTATAAGGAGACTGTATAAATTTGTAATTAAGTTTTTATTTATTAAGTTTAAAAATTCATATACTTAAAAAAAACTTAAGACAATTCTACGGTGTTACGGATATAATTTTTACTAAAACACTATTTAAATGTTTGTTCAACTTTTATTCGAACAAGATAATTTTCTACACTTCAATAAATCACTTAATCTTATAAACAAAATAATAACGACGTGAGTATCAAGAAGTCTCTACTAAGTCGACGACCTTTCGATTTAAACTCTTGATTTGAGCTGTAGTGGAAGGAATCAATATATATATTTGTCCGTTAAAAAGTTATTGTTGCATTGGAATTATATACAATATAGAGTGCAATCAAATAAGACAAATTTTAATAATGTTATGTCAGGAGCAATCAACATTTTACAGTGGTTGATTTAGCGTATACATTACTAAAATAATACAACTTAATGTAGATTAAAAGTTTTTATTGTCTCACACAGGAAAAATACACATTGCCCTCCCCCTATGACCTTTTTTTTTTATATATATTATAAACGCATGGCTATTCCCGCGGGTATACACTTATTTTAAGCGGTCTGAAATACTCAACACCGTCACATTTTTAGTATACATATGATATACGGTCTGTACACTCAAAATGTAAGCCAGCTGGGTTGTAGAGTGTAAACATCGTTGACTTAGAACACCGTAGTCACGGGTTCGAATCCCAGTACGGAAAGTTTTATTGATTTATTTAATAGTCGATAAATGGATTAATGTCCAAAAGGCATGGATTGAACTCACTCTCACTTATCCTATAACTAGTTTTATCCTTCTATCTCTTTGAAAAAGAGAAGTGATCCAACTGAGTAACAAACAGTTCTCATAGAAAAATAATCTCCTGAGATATCTCCATTATGAGGCCATATGCCCCAAATTGAGAGCAGACATGGATTCAAAAAAACACAGTCTGTATACTCAAAGTGTGATTCTGTTGAGTATTTCAGACAGTTCAAAATATATGTATGCGCGCGGGAATATTACCGCAGGTGAATTTGTAGTGCAGTTACATTTAGGTAGGTTTCGGAATCCCGGAATCCGAAAAGAATCCCAAAATTCCGGGATCACAAAAAGGGTCCGAGATTCGATGCCCTAATTGCGATCGACTGATATCGCTTGTAATAATTATATCAATATAGAGCAATAAAAACCCATTTTATAGTTCCGTGATCTACCGAAAATACATTTGCCATCGATACTAACCTTCGGTTCTTGGGGTAGAACACAGTATTTTTATCTTTATTATGAAACAAATATTCAAAAGAAAGTGTAAATTATTCCTTTGCTGTGTTTTTACTATAAAAATGTAGTTTATTTGTACAGACGAGCGTTACCGTATTTTAATGTGAAATTGATTCCTGTGCCTATTTCCTTACCCAAAACGCAAAAACGACATTCTTGGCATCGCTTTGCGAGCCTTAATAATGAAAAATCGATCTCGTGAAACGCGCAGATGCAAAAAGAGGCTGTGATAATCCCAAAAGTATCCGGTAGACGGCGGTCTGCTCATACCAACATCCATTTTTAGGTTATGTCACAGTTTTTCTTTTCAAAAAATCAGCCCGTTTGACAGCTGCATACAAATATAACACCACAGCTATGTTTTGCCGCCATAATTGTAATTGTCAACTAACATGACAATATGGCAACTGTGTATATTTAAAATGGTGGACTGGTAGTGTTCGATTTATGAAAATGAGTGAGATTTTTAGGTTAGGTTTGAAGAAGAAAATAATATCAATAAAATCCTAGTAATTACATTACACAATAATAATACTTATTAAATGTTGTTATAAAATATTAATAAAATTAAATATTTGTGGTTGTGTGAAAGGCTATAAGTAGATAATCGTTATTGTTAGTAGTTATAATATAATTCTCGTTGTGATAGTTAAGTGTTGATTCGGTGAATACATATTTATAAATTAATAAAGTAATATTCAACGTATACCAATACAAAATCAAATGCTTGTTCAAAAATGGTTATTTCAAAGCAATATTCTGCGTAAAATACCTTTATTTATGGATTTAATATTATTTAGTAATAATTAAATGATAGTATTTATGTCTGAATAAAATAATGTGTTTAATATTTGTTGTCGATGGAAAAAGCAGTCAGAAGGTGAAATAAAGGGTAAGTTTAAATTGCATCAATTTGTAGATGGGTAAATATTTTTGTAAACTATTGGCATGAAAACATATTCACGACAATGTGTATTAGTTCTCAACGCTTCCTTAACGGATCTCACGGGTTCAAATCACAATATGATCAGCCTTTTCCAGTCGATTTATCGATTCCTGTTCAAAAGGAACGGTGTTTGTGATGTCTGAAAATTCCCTCCCACTCTTACAGTCTTAAATAAATCACTAGTACTTTTCTAGTCCCTATCCTTCTATCACTATTCTTTCCGAAAAAGAGAGGTTGAGCAACTAAGTAACACGTATTTCTCATAGAAAAACTTTGATTAAAAGGACATTTTGGGAGCGCATATGGATTTAAAAAAGCAACAGCCTTATAAATTCTGAACAATGAATTCATTATGCTGTGTTTTTTTTGTTGAATTGATTATTTATGTATGTATATTAAATTACTAATATTAAAAGTAGCGAAACTATGAAAAAATAGTTGAAGCTCTGTTGCAAGGAATGTGCTATTTGCTATGAGGTTGTTTTGTTGTTAATATTACGACATTTTGAAATCATGGGAAATAACAGAAGGTTTTTTAAAGATAAATACTCGTCACTCACTTACTTCACTCTCTTTTTTCGAAGCGAGTAGAGATAGAAAAGACAGCGCTAGAATATGACTAGTTGTTAGCTAATCGCTTTTGCTACGCACCGTTATTTAAAGACTGGTAGGTTGGGAGGGATTTTTAGACGTCAAAAACACATATGCCTTTCAACAGAAATTGATGTATTGATTTTAAAAAAAAGCTGTTCTCACTTAGATTTAAGCTCGTGGATTTGTAATGGACGCCAACGACGTTGACCATTAATTACACCACTGATCTGAATATAATATTTTATTGAAATGCTCGAGAATAAGACCTGCAATGGTTCTGAAAGTTACAACAACAGTCATAGCACTGTGTCATCCTTTGGCGAAATATTTTTGTTTTACCAAAGCTTAATACCACAAGAGTGATATTCGTATCAAAAGAAAGTTGTAAATATATATTTTTTAGCTTACTTGCCACTCTTCACCTACCACTGCTTTTTTATCCGGCCGGGTGTATATTTTTTTTTACTGAAGAGAATAACTTACAGTTTTAACATATAGATACATCATTGAAAGGCTCATCGATTTGAGAACCTGTCAATATTAAACCGTAACATGCCATCCTAAAAAATCAAATTCCCTGCTATGGTGGCATCTCAGTTTCACTGTTTATTGACAGTATTTAAACCTAAGTTAGAAACTAAAAAATAATTTAAAAAATGTATATATGCTTGAAAATATATTCTAGGTCTAATTTTCAACCTTATTTATTTATAAGTGCTTAAAATGCTTGAATGATTTAATGGCTCAACTAGATATGACAGCATCATGAGCATGGAGGTGTTAAAACAACTTTTATCAGACTTAAAATATTTCAATTCGTCGTGAATAATTTTACTAAAATACTGTTTCTATACATTCAATCATTGATTTTTGCTAATTTTCATAACCGAATTACCAATAATGAAAACACATCATTAATATCAAGATTCCATCTTTAGTAATACCAGTATAACGATATCTAGTAACGAGATCTGATTTCATAATTCTTTGATATTCATTTGTATAATTTTGTTTTGTAATCAGGGCTGCGGAGTCGGGAAAGTTGTGCAACGTCGATCCATTTAAAAAAACAATATTAATTATTACAGTGCTATTTATACTTAACCCAGTTAAGCTATTGAGGGCGTAACACACAGTTGGTAATATAAATATAAAAGGAATTTACAGATAAATTAAGAAAATATTCATAAGCGATACTAAATTGAATATAATTAAAAGTGTCACTGAATCATATTTGGTATCTTTATCTGTCAATTTCTTTAATATTTCTATTGCTTGCTACATAATAGTTTTATTTAGCTAAGTATATATGAGGAGCAAACATTCAAAAGGTGTTTTGTCACAAATTTTTAAAAATGGCGTTTTATATCAATTCTGATAGCCCATAATAAAACCTATGAATGGAAATCAAAATTAGTGTTCAAAAAGGTTTTTTTTCATATTAAAATGAAATCGTAAAGTTGACACATTCATACAAACCGTCACTTTTGCTACACTTAAATCATCATTTTCCAAGCTTTGTATTTGTGTGACAAAACACTTTTTGAATGTTTGCTCCTCATATTTTGTTCAATCTATTTCTGCTCTCAATTTGGAACGTATGACATCATAACGGAAGTATTTCAACAATGTTTTTTTTGCGAGGACTGTTTGTAACTCTGTTGTTGAACCTCTCTTTTTGAATGAGAGTAGGGATATAAAGATAGGACTACGACAGTATTAGCCCGTTTTAAGGATACAATAAGTAGGAGGAAACAAACGATATCATATAAATCCATGCCTTATGAAATAGACACATTAACTGAAAATAAATTTCAGACGAAGCCAACAACACTGTTATAAATAATCCTGTATCATAAAAATAATAAAACATTTTTAGTACTTTTTCCACATAAAATTTATTAGATCAGGACCGGTTTCGCTCATGATGAGCATTGCCAACTGATAAGAAAACTCCTTCCAAACTCAATTTGGTTGACAGACATTAAGATTTATTTATTATATACACTAATTGTTGGTTTTTACTTTGTTAATGATAATTCATACCTAATTGGTTTTTGTTGTAATCGTTTTCATTGCTAAGTGGTCTTCAACTTTTTATTTATAGTTTATTTTCCTTGTATTTTGCTTCAATTCTTCTGCTAGGTTGTAATACCAATTGTTTGTCATACCTTGTTTTTATCACTTAACTTTTGTATAAATATCACTGTTTTATTGTTTTTCTTATCAGTTGACAATGCTCATCATGAGCGAAACCGGTCCTGATCTAATAAATTTTATGTGGAAAAAGTACTAAAAATGTTTTATTATTTTTATTATAATGCCATTCCACCAAGCATTGACAGTGAACACCTTAAAAGTGAAATAATCCTGTATTAATTTATATTATAAGTTGAAAAAAAAATGACGAGCGAAACCAGTCCAAATCAAATTAAATAAATGTGGAATTAGTGTAAAAGATTAATTAAATTTTTAAATATTTATTATTACAGGATGTATAATAAAATACATTTATGATGTTTTTGTTTCACTTATTTTTTTAGTCAAGTGACTTTCCCTATAGTCTTTACTATAGCACCGCCTACAGTCAACACAATTGTGTTTCTTTTTCAAAATAAATGCCTGGTCAGCTTTTTAAGAAAAATGTAATATATCTTTGCTACGTCTCCGCCTAACTTCCGTCTAACCCTCATTGAAATAAGCTTGAACTGCGGAAAGTGGGCGTTTTCTGGCGCAAAGGGTAGTAACATAATTGTTACGATACAAACAAGCAGGGGTATATTTTGATATTGAAGGGTTGTTAATGAATAAACAATTAAAAATAGAGTAAAGTATTAAGATTAAAAAGTTATGTAAATAGTACTTTACGTACATATTTTTTACATTGTGTATTAAATGAATTCACAATGAAGCCTCTCAAAATAAATATTTTTAATTGTCATAATTCTGTCTTTCAATAAGACAAGGCAGAATTTCGATACCGCAGACTTCGTATAAAACAAACAAAATATTTTGGTTAAACGCTTAAAACATTGTGTTTTAGTTGTAAATGTTTAAATCTTAGTGTCATCGCTTGTATACAATAAAACGCGAACGATAATCGCGTCGTACGTGTCTTACTCGAATAAGAGTCATAATAACACCCTGATTGTAGACTGAACGCAGCACTGACGTTTGCAACGCCAGTGGCTGATTCATACACTTACACAGCAGTTTAATATAGTTAATCGAACAAATGGATGAATTTTATACTCCATCGAATAAGTTTAAATATGAATGAAACACAGCATTAAAGTCCTACTTTATGCTTAGGAAAAGTGTTTGTTTATTTATTTATATATTTTTAAAACACAATTATTTTTATGCAATAATGTTTGGATACTTTCTTCGTCATTCATTTTGAAACCTTAAATAGACTTGTATAGTGTCTTTTATTATTTTAACCTTTCCTTTCTCATGCTAAAAAGTTTCATCGTAGCTCATTAAGTAACATACAGTTACCATGTAAAATTTATCATATGATTACATTTATTTATAAAAACCGTATCAAAAACGCATTCGAAAAACACATTTTCATATAATATGACAGTCAGAAGGTGAAATAAAAGGTGAGTTTAAATGGGTAAATATTTTTGTTAACTATTGGCTTGAAAACAGAATAATGACAATGTGTATTAGTTGTCAACGCTTTCGTGACGAATCTCACGGGTTTACGGGCTCACGGGAACCTTCCCTTTCTCATGCCAAAAAGTCTCCTCGTAGTTCATGAAGTAACATTCAGTTACTATGTAAAAATTGTCTTATAATTACATTGATACATAAAAACTGTATCAAAAACGCATTTTAAAAACATATTTATACATAATATGACATACTTTCGGTTGTAAGGGACACCCCTTCATCAGCTGTCTGTTGCTATAAACTATAAAATGCATAGAAGTTAACTTATTGTAAAATTTAGATGTGAAGAAATAAAATAATACATCACAGATATCTAAGTATTGTTAAAAATAGCTCTATATTTTAGTATTAGTATCTTATGTGACTGAAGAGGCAAAGAAAACTAAATATCTGTAAAATAAAAAATATATCTTTTTTTTATTTTTAGAGCAAGGCGAATATGGGAAACCGCCGAAAACGAACGAGCGGTAAGAAAACGTCACCGAAGAAAGCCGAAGAGGAACACCCCCAGCCGGATGTCTTGCAGTTTAAATATGGAATACGTAAGTCTAAACTTCCGTCATATTCAATATCCGGTATGGGGGAAAATTTTCCCCGTTTACCAAATTTTCCACTTGGCTTTGCATCGTGCTTTGCAAGTTGTATTAGATACTATCGCACGATTCCTTCCGTAATATTTTATGTTTACGAAATGTCTTTGGTAATATTGTTCTTTTATATTAAATTATATCAATTTCCTTCAATAAATGTACGTCCTGTTTTTAAAACTGTAATTCCATTATGTTGTCTATTTTATTATTGAAAATAAAAAGGGTAAATAAAACATTGCAGACTAAGATAGGTTAAAAACTTAAATATAAATATCTAATTGAACTAATTTCTAAAATTCCGTATTAATTCACGTTTCACCGTAATTTTTATTGGTTTGTTTCAGTTAAAATTCAGTTATAGAAATATTTAACATTTGTTTTTTTACTAATTTAGACAAAATAAACTTAGGGAAGCGTTAATATTGTGTATCGAGAGTGGCCACACTTTCTAGGAGCGACTAATGATACAATTTTTGTTAGAAATCGACTGATATCGGTGGTAATTATATTATATCGTAAAAGAACAATATAAATCCATTTTATACGTCCGCGATCGGCCAAAAATACATTCACGATCGACGCAATGGCCATCTCTGGTCTATACTTAACCCTGGAAAAGCTACGGCCTGACGCGTATTTATTTTGTGACATATCTAAACTTTTTTTGTAATTATTAATTAATGATTAACTAAGTTCGAATTCATACTTAATTAATCGAACAGAGCGATGACTTTGTTAATAACATTTGATGATTTTCACACGTTGTTCGACGCTATAACTTTCCATTGTGGTTCGTCGTACTCTACTAAACAATTGACAACAGATTTGACAGATGTCACTTTAACAAATGGCTGCTATAACGTAACAAATTTTGAGCGTCCCATTTGAAAGAACCCATTATTAAACACTTTTTTTTAACCTTCTTTCTGAGTAACTTTAACCCTAGTGTTGATGGGGAAGCGTCGTCGATTATTCACGATATATAATAGATAAAAGACTCTCATTTTCAATTACATACATAAATAGTCTTGCGACACACCCTGAAATTCATGGGTTGTTGAAAGTAAACCAAATTTTAGCCGTGAAAAACGTGCACCGGAAAAGTGCTTAGCTGGCAACCCTTAACATTTCCATTGATTACAAAACACCATTGTTTATTCGCCGTACATGACAGATAAACGACTTTCATTTTCAATTACGTATCTTTGTGTCACACGCGACACACACTGAAGTTGATGGGCTTAGACGCTTAGTTTTCGCGCCTTGTAATTTACTTACTTATCAGTTTTACAAAATGGCGCTTCTTGGCTTAACAAAATGGCGGATGGGGGAGTTTTATATATGTAAAAATATAGCCCTTTTTCATCATAAATATAATACGTGATACACGCTCTCGTATTCAAGGACGAAACATATTTGGGGGATGAAAATATAATATAAGTAAATTGCCCATCGGTTTTATATACTGTTTGCAATGAACGATGCGAGGGTTGCTTTGAAGACAACTTGGTTAGTTATTTACTGTCTATATAAACAATATTTTCTAGACATCTTTGTTCGACATTAAATTTGGGTCTTCCAACCTTTCAATTTATCACTGGCAATATTATGAATATTAAAAGTTACTCTTTTTCAATTTAACAAGACCCAATTTTGCTGTAACAATTATCAAGATTTAGAGAACATTCTGAGGGAATGCTCATTTTGTATACGAAAAAATATTATAACAGGCACGGAAATTTATTATGTTTTATACATTTCAAGGTGCTGTCATTTATATAAGACGCCACTAGTTTTTCCGTAGGTACTAAACGAATTCTGATATGTATAATTCAAAAAAAAAAAACCTCAAATTAGTTGTATAGAAACCCCGCTTGACTATATAATAATGTTCACCCTTATATTACCGTGTAATATTGTGTACGGACAGTTGTAAGCACGAGCGTGACCGTATAGGCACACAAACATTCGGTGTTGAAATATAGCTAAACGTGATTTTTTTAAAAATATTTACAATTTTACCTATTTAGATCAACATTATTTTAATACAAATATATAACTAAAAGTATTGTAAATAATTTAATGTTCGAATAAAAAATCGCATGTGTTTTTGGTAGACGTTTCCGTCCTCGTGGCTGATGATTTATTGAAGTCGGTATTATTTTTAACCAAAATTGAGTAAAAGCCACAATATTCAAGTAGAAAAAAGATGAATAGTGGGATCAATAAACAACGGTGTTTACTGTGACCATATGGTCACGCTCGCCCTTGGAGAGCATATTAATACCATTCCTAATAAATAATAAAATGCGACTGAAAAATATACTATTGTCAAAATTTTGTATTTATTCGTGAACACACAAAAACGTTGTTTACGACTAACATTGCAAATTGTACGTATCAGTTTTTATTTTTCGACGCCTCATATACTATATAAAAAATCTATATCCTTAAAACAGTTTTCTCTTTTAAGATGAAGATAAAAAAAATAATATAAAAAAACTTACCCTGTTTGAAACGTATATGAAATATATTCCGTTCAATATCGTCGAACCCCTCCAACTACCCCCGGAAATTTAGGTGTGACATTTCGCTAGGCATCTTAAAGCCTGTCAAATAAAATATTTATTTGCCAAAAGTGAAATATGAAATTCAGTGTCACGTCGGGAATATTAAACGTGTGCTGCCAGCTATGGTCAACAGTTACGCTTCAACTAGCAATCGCGCAAAAAACTTATTTTGCTTACACACATATAAGAAATGTTACTGTATAGTGTATACGATTATCTTTGAATGAAATAAACAATTTGATCGTAACAAATAAAATCTAAAGATGTGAAATTTGCTCACTTTGTTAATCCACGTGTTGTGATACAAATTGTGACAAGTGTTTTGTCTATTTAAGAGACATCATCATACAGAAGATCGTAAATATTGCAGATAAAACGACAGTTGGAGTACAAGTAGAGGAACTAAAATAAAAATAATAAAACATTTCATCCACATAAAATTTATTAGATCAGGACCGGTTTCGCTCATGATGAGCATTGTCAACTGATAAGAAAAACAATAAAACAGTGATATTTATACAAAAGTTAAGTGATAAAAACAAGGTATGAAAAACAATTGGTATTACAACCTAGCAGAAGAATTGAAGCAAAATACAAGGAAAATAAACTATAAATAAAAAGTTGAAGACCACTTAGCAATGAAAACTATTACAACAAAACCAATTAGGTATGAATTATCATTAACAAAGTAAAAACCAACAATTAGTGTATATAATAAATAAATCTTAATGTCTGTCAACCAAAATTGAGTTTGGAAAATCCAGTAGAAAATTTTATGTGGATAAAGTACTAAAAATGTTTTATTATTTTTATTATAATGCCATTCTACCAAGTTTTGATAGTGAACACCTTAAAAGTGATAGATGAACTAAGTTATCAAATTTAATTTTACATTTAAAATGAACTTCTTCAAAAGCTACTATCGAATCCATTGAAAATATCTTATAATATTGTATAACCGTTCTCTCTTTTGCGTTTCAATTGGTATGACGTAATAAAACTTGTAATAGCAATATAACAATAGTTATTCTTGTAGATCATTCTACAAAATTTGATTGAAATATTTTGCTCGAAGCGAATTTATCGAAAAGAAATCGCTCGAACTGTAAGTTCCTCGAAAAATTAATTAAACAAATATAAATTGCTCGAATTTATAAAATAATGAAAAAGATATTTTTATGCTTATGAATATTCAATTTTCAATTCAATTCATGTTATTAAAATAAAAAAATTACAAGACTCGAAAAAAAAACATATAACATTTACAAAATATGCTATTATTACTTACTTAAATATTTGTAATTCATTCTTTGAGAATAAGTTTTTACACACGATAAAATTGATAGATTTTTTGAATTTTTCATTTATTTGAAGACTAAACTGTATCAAAAAACTGTACAATTCTATAATAATTCTTGTAGATTTAAAAAACTTTGATATTTGTACTAAATTAGAAAAACAGTTAATCAAAGTTAACTCTCAATTAATCATTAATATAACATGTTAAAAATAAAAGAATAGCAGAATAAAATCAGTGTTTCCCACCTTCAAAATGGCAGATGCCATTATTTTAAAAGTATGATTTTAGAAAATTCATCCTTATGGTTTTCAATAGCTATTTTAATACATTGAGATACTTCATCTCCAATATTCGACATTTTACCCGGAAGGTTTGCCTTCATATGTCACATTAAAACAAACTAAATATTTTATTGCAAGTAACTGAATACTACGAGAATATTAGTAACAATCGTTTAGTTCATTTGTCAAGTGAGTCAAAAATTACGTCATTTTTTTTGTATAAATGATAAATATAAATAATTACCTAAAATAAATTTCATTGACAGAGGCGCAATGTGCGGTAAATGGACTTGCAATGCAGTTTATTTAAATATAAGTGTTTATACAAGAACTGCCTGCTACTCAGTTGGTCAATCTCTCTTTTTTCCAAGGAGAGTATGAATAGAAAGATAGGTCAAGAAAAGTCATTGTAATATTAAGCTAATCACTGTCACGACGCTCCGATTTTTAGGATTGGATGGGTGGTAGGGGGGTAATTAAAGACATCACATACATCCCTGCTTTCGAACAGGAGTTTAGAGGAAAATCAATTTATAAAACTGTTCGTATTGGGATTCGAACCCATGAGCTCTGCAGGCAGCAAAAATCTTTAGTTTCTATAAATAATACAGTATAAAATTAGGCTCAATAGAGGTGAAATTAGCCAAATGGTATTTTAAAAAAGAAATAAGTTAGATGCATTGTAATATCGATGCACTTTTTAAAGTATCGTAAAAGCGAAGTTACTTAATTTCAATAGTGTTATCTCTGTAAAATATAAATATGCAATCCACTAAAACACCAAATAAAGACGTGATTGTATTAAATAGTTTAAGATAAAGTTTTATCATTTTATTAGTTGGCTGAATTTACCCCTTGAGGGCTCAAACAAGTAGTGTTTGGAGTTGTGTATTGAAAAATCACAAACAATATATTATGCAGGTGAGATACTTCCCCTTTTTTCCTATTTCCGTTTCGATTCGGGGGAAAACCCCGTCACCTGCAAATCCGCCTGCAAATAAATGGGAGCTGCGAATGGGATTTCGTGTGACAAATAACATTAATTTTCTATTTCTTTTTTTTGTGAAATATAAGCCATTCATCGATGTCTATATCTGATATATCAGATACACTTAGTTTGAAATGTGTCAACATTTAAAATACATTTTAAAAACAATCGAAGTCTTGGAATAATAACAAAAATTGACAACTTTTTTTTCAATTTTTATTTTATTGAATTTCTCGATTACATTTATATGATTCCATAGATAAGGTTGTCAAAACTTAATTCTCTACAACATAGATTCTCCCTGTCCGTGATGTCGAAAATTACCTCCCAAATTATCCGTAGCGAAAGTGATTACCTAACCGCTAGTTCTATCCATGCCCTATCAGTCTATCCTTACTATCCTTGAAAAAATAGATGCTTAGCAACTAAAAAACAAGCAGTTCTCGTTAATAAAAACTTCTTTTAATATAAATTTAAATCATTCAAATTATGAGCATTCACACGAACTTTGTCAATAACGATCCAGGTTTCGCTTTTCGGTATCTGCAGGTGTTCAAGTGAACGGATTATTTTGAACTGAATCCAAGTACTTGAACGCCTGAAGATGCCGAAAGGCGACGCCAAAGTTGTTAGTGACAAAACTTGTGCGAATGTACATAATTTGAGCGATTCAAATTTAATATTAAAATTCCAGCAAAAAACACCTTTAGTTAAAGTCGTAAATTATATCTTTTATGATAGCTCTATTAAAAGGCCACATGCAATGTCATAGTCGCCATTTGAAATTTAACGTTACATCCTGTCGCCAGCTTTGTTGCCTCCTAATTTTAACCTTTTAGCTGTCGTAGATTATTAATAGTAATTACCTAGCACGCCGGCTATAAATTGCAACTTTTAATTTAATTAGTTATTGACGAGATAATCCGTCTCTGGCGTGTTGAGCACGAAAAATTTTAGAATTTTTTTTAAATTTTTTAAAAACTGCATATTAAATGCGAAAATTTTCTTCCCCATTATTTTGTGAACAGTCTGTCTTTGATGCAAGAAGAACTCTTATCCAGCGTGGCGTGTGGGAAGAACATTGTTGATTTTTCATCGACAGGTTATATTTTTCGTTTTCGGTCGGCAAAAAAATCCCCACACGAAATTGACAAAAAAACCTATTTGCTTGAAATGGCGGAGAAGGGTTTTCGATGAGAATCCAGATATACTTTTTACATATTGGAGGTGAGCTTTACAGAAACGAAATAGTTTATTATGTAATATAAACCTTTTCACTCTCTACCTAAGTTATGTGGCCTTTACTTGAAGTGTTAGATATTTAATATCGAAAGTAAATATTATCTTTATCTTTTTGATGAACTTTGATTCCGCGGTAATTTTATGAACAATCAACATACGATTGCTTCCATAATTTTTAAGTACAATTGTATGAGAGTGATCGTGAAATTCGCCACTTTCCTGGAACATTGCAAATAAGTCTGAGATTAAACGAGATCCTTGTTGATATATTGAAAGCCTGCTGCTGGTCATACTCCTTGTTATTATGGAATATAAAGAGACTCGCAAGTGACCAGCTTTTCGGAGTGACTATTGCCAACCATGGCTGATCATTCAAAGCTTTCAACACTGCTTCAAAGTGGGCGAGACAGACTCAAACAGAAACGCACATATCGAACAGAGGGAGAAATGACTTGTAGCGATATGTGATGCCAAATGCAGCTATAATGCACATTGCTAACTGTCTTATAACCATAAATTTATCTTTAAGGATATATTTTTGATACAATTCTTGTATTATGTATTTTACCAATTATAGCACAGGAAATCTTTAATAGAGTCAAGATTTGGGCATGCCTGGTCCAAACTTTTCTAGTCTACATTTTGCGATAATTATCACACAACTAACGCCTTGAAGTTGATATTTGAAACCTCATAAAAAGGTCAGTTTTTAATGTTATTTCCATACTTTGAAATCGGTCGAGTAATACCTCGGTGTACCATGACCGTTGCATTTTCAGTGTCTGGGGTAAAACAATCCCAGTATCGTTATAAACCTAAATGCTTGTGGTGGGACAACCATCACCTAATTCAGAGTTTCCCAAACCTTATCTTTAATGGAACACTTCGCAAATACGGAAATCTTAAGGGAACACTTGGCTTATTTTTTAGGTCGGGATATTCTTTATAGTATAAATACATTTTTTTTAATAAACCACTCTTAATTTTAAATGGTCTGCACATTTACTTCGTTGCAGCATAAAAATAAAATCGTGATTCGTATAAATAGGTTGTAAATAACGGAAGTTAAACTATATTAGCTTGTTTTGGCAGATTTTTCTGAAAAAATCGCCAAGAAAGAATTTAGTGTCATTTATATAAGAATCACTGATAAAATCAGTCAGATGTTCATAATCACTTGCGCTGAATTAAGCATGTTGGTTTTTCTGTTACGGAAAATGGATTCCAAAACCAAGGAATCATAATTGAGAGTTTTTTTAAAACATTGAAAAATAGTAGTTTTAAGTTATGCGGGTATTTACGGAACAACTATTCAGGTTATATGGAACACCAGTGTTCCGCGAAACATAGTTTGGGAAACCCTGATCTAATTTATGTGTTATACACGTTTGTTTTGTGATGTATAAATGTGGACGCAAAGAGGTATTGGAGGAGAAAAATAAATCAAAATATAACGCCCAAATAGTATTGAAGAAATAGGCAATAACTCAATATTA
Organism: Himalopsyche tibetana; assembly: GCA_030503985.1. NCBI lineage: Eukaryota > Metazoa > Arthropoda > Insecta > Trichoptera > Rhyacophilidae > Himalopsyche > Himalopsyche tibetana. Next base: position 3,302,246 of record JAPJYX010000011.1, on the reverse strand, counting down.
CGACAGTCGCAGACCTTTTTTGGAATTGATTTATTTTGAGTTTGGGATCCCTGTGTAATAATTCAATAACGTGAAAGCAAAGCGAAAAAGCTTTCTAAAATAACTGTTTTAAAATGATAAAAACATTATTGATATTATATATATGTCTGCTCTCTTACGACAAACGTTAAATCTAGCTCCATATTAAATTTGAATCGTTCAAACTAGGGCATCCAATCCCGGAATCCCGTTCAATTTTCTGATCCCGAAATTCCGGGATTGAGATGGCCGCGATCCCGGGATTTCGGGATTGAGAAATTTCTAGCAAATTCTCGAAATTTATACGAAATTGGCAAATCGGGGATTTCAAATTCCTCGGTGAGCTAAAAAAAAAAAACGAGTTTCTGTGAGATTCTGGGAAAAAGTATACCAAATCGGAGATTTCAAATTCCTCGGTGAGCTAAAAAAAAAAAAACGAGTTTCTGTGAGATTCTGGGAAAAAGTATACCAAATCGGGGAATTTCAAATTCCTCGGTGAGCTAAAAAAAAAAAAAACAAGTTTCTGTGAGATTCTGGAAAAAAGTATAGCAAATTGAGGATTTCAAATTCCTCGGTGAGAAAATCTCAATCCCGGGATCCCGGGATTCAAAATAATTCAATCCCGAAATCCCGGGATTGGAAAAAGGCTTCGGGATTGGGTACCCTAGTTCAAACTATGTACATTCTCACAGATTTTGCCACTAACGACCCGGGTTTCGCCTCTCGGCATCTTCAGGCATTCAAGTGCACGGATGAACCTGAACTGACGCCTAGCAAATGAAAGTTTTGTGTTTATATAAGAAATAAATGCATCACTGAGTCCAAAGCCATTGCTGGCGAAAAGGATGAGCTCATGGGAATGCCAACAGATTCGAGTAGTAAGTAGTTTCAAGAATTATATAATTTGTTTGTCGGCAAAGATTTTATGATTATATAGGGTATAGAAGTGGAGATGCGGGAAAGTTTAATATTTCATTTAAAATCGGAAGACTTTGCAGCTGTGCTCTATTGATTTCTAAAATTTCTTGAAAAAAGAGCTTATGACTGTCTGTATTTGAGTGTAACATTTTTATCTCTTGTTCCTGATTGAACGCGTGTCCCTCCGAAATTAAGTGATTAGCAAAATTAGACGTGTCTTTTTTTAATCTAAAGGCTGCCATATGTTCTAAAAATGAGCTCATCCTTTTCGCCAGCAATGGCTTTGGACTCCGTTCAGAAATTCCACCAAGCACCTTCAGTCGAAATCTTAAACTAACTCCATATAATTTGCAACCAAAAAGTTCAATCAGTGAAACGTCTTTTCTTTTAACCGTTTGAATGCCGCTCAAATAAATCATTAATATGTCCCAGAGATACTGCGTGTTTTTGTGAAAAATGATTTTGCCTAATATACACTCGAATTCGATATTTTAAAAACCTATATTGACTAAGTATAGATGGCACTACACATATTCATCAAAACATTGCTTATACTCTATTAGAATACCAAGTATTTGATTTTTTAAATGTCTTGGACATCCGTGTTTGCTTGCATATGTTCCAGACACCTGTGTCCGCTTGGTATTCAAGTGGTTAAATTATATAGAACAGTATTACATGTAATACAATATTTACACCAAAGCTACTTATAAAAGAGTTGTATGGCTATACAAAAAAAAACATCGCGTCGTGCAAATCCGCGTTATACGAGTCTCGAAATTTATGCACAATAAGAGCGTGCGTATCACATAAATATCGAAACCGAGAGGTGAGAAGCTAAAATCGACTGTACTATAAAATTAAACTTGATAAATTTGTTAATCCACTTGTTGTATTAAAAAAATGTGACACGTGTTTTGCCTCTTTCAGAATCATCATCAGACATAAAATTGGAAGTAGGGTAAACATATTAAAATACTATTACAACGGAGTTCTGCCTAGAAAAAATCAATTCAATCAATAAAATTGGAAGGTTTAATAATAAACTAAAACAATATTATAATTCTTATAGATACAAATATCGAAAGTTCTTATAATAATTAATTAACGAGTAGAATAACAATGTTGATAAATTTAATTCCAAAAATTTACCATCAATGATACAAAAGCGACTATTTTTATAATCCTAAAATATTATCATATACACTAAAACCTTTTTTTTTCATGAAGTTAAAAATCTAAAAAAAAATGTGTTAAATATTCTTATTAGTATTACTTGTTATTAATAAAAAATAATTGAATGATAAGTAACGTAAAATACTGCTGAACGAATATATATTTTTTGCATCCATCTTGTTGACCTGGACTGAATTATTAATCTGTTGGACGCAAAATGCATTTTGAATGAACTGAATTCACCGTATGCAGTTAATTATTTACGCAATTGAATGCACTCCTGTTTCCATTTGTCCCTGCTATTTTTCCCTGCTAGTCGTTGAACAATTTTTTTATTCACTAGTTTCATTATTGGTAATAATAATTGAAAAAATGATCGTATATACTAATTCGTATCGATGTAAACAAAAAGTTGCGCAAGAAGTCTATGGACAATAATTTACGCATCACATAATTTTCTTAAATTAAGTAGTTCTGACGGTAACTGATTATTTTAGCAATGAAATAATACTGAAATACCTTTAAACTGTATTGTATAATTATAATTGGACTAAATACTTCTCTGGTCACCGCTTTCAGAATCATTTCATGACTAATTCTTAACTATAATAACATTGACTATGAAATGATTTTTTTATTTTAATATAAGAATTTAGTAGAACAGTTGTTTTTTTTCTATTAAGAGGCATTAAGAAGAGGAAGGTATAAATGAAAACAATAATAATTAATTTAAATGTCGTGGAAGAATTTCAAAGAAAATAAATTTTAATTTAGAGAAACTTATTTGTCAATCTGAAAATCTCATTCAATTATTATTGTAGCTTTTATCATTTTTCATATTAATTTCAATTTGTTAAAAATACAATATCTCTTTAGCGATAATAGCACATCAATACTACCAAAGTGCTTCGAAGTATAAAACCTAGAATTTTGATGTTTTGTTTAATTTTATCCAATTTATTACATTGATGACGGATGCGTGGTCAAGTAGTCAACATTGTTGACTTCGGTTACGCGGTTCTCATGTTGGAATCCTAGTAAGGACTGTTTTATAAATTGATCGACTTCTGTTTGAAGAAATAGATGTATGTAATATCTTAAGTTTCTCTCATCCACTGACACATCCTATCCTTAAACTGAGTAACAAGCAGTCATCTTAAAAATACTTATGTTGAGATAAACTACATTAACACTTCATATATTTACAGATTTTGAGCAGACCTAGTTAAAAAAATACTACCTTTGTTTTAAAGATTTATTTATATATATATAGAATTCATTTATTTCAGTGGTTTAAAGCCTTTATGTTACTGCGCCTCCCTTTGAAGAAAAAAATATTCCCCATTCTTTATTTCGTATAGTAATAAAGACACGTTTTAAAGAGTAAATAAATATTTTTGACTCTTCGTGTCTCCCTTTGCAATAGTCAACGCCTGCCAGGTTGGATAAGGAAACGGACTAAACAGCCGTCAATTACGTCCAAAAAAGCCTGAATTCTGCTTGACTCTTCTACCAACCGGATGGATTCCGCCGTCATGGAAGGCCACTAGTCATCACCATCTATATCACCATCTATAGGATCTATAGGCAGAGCTACGGGACGCTGGAATGACATGGGAGGCAGCAAGAAGACTGCCAGGGGACAGAGAATCTTGGAGGAATCATGTGGTGGCCATATGCTCCGACTAGTCGAAGGAATGGATATGGACAAAAAAATAAAATAAATAAAGAGCGTTGCACTCTGCCAATTGATAGTTTTTATGACGCAATAAAAGTTTTAGCGAATGTGTAAAAATTTTAGGTTTCATAAAACACGCGAAATCTGTCGTTTATTCAACCCCCAGAGAAACTTATTTACATATTATTATAATTTTCTCCAAAAACTCCCCCGTGTTAGGTTCAAGCATCTGTTGTGATGAGTCCTGGTTGGGTCCACAGCAGCCTTTCAGTCCCTTGTGTACCCTTTTCCCTGTCCAACTTTAAGCAAACAACTTACGTAAACTAATTTGATATTACTTTACTCAAGTAAAAGACGAGCGAGGATAAAACTATTTGTGTAAATAGTGCTTAAGTTTTTAAAACAATAAATTTTTCTATACATTAAAAAAATAATGTAATGATTAGTTTTAATGAAACATAAAACATGCTGTTTAATATTTGATGGGTGTAGGTATTTCTGAAATAAACTTATTCCACTTTGGCAAATTTTTCGCATATCCAGCGGTGGGCTGCCGAGTCAAGATGCTCGGTTGATCTGAGAGCTATTCGCTGATTCTGGTCTGCTTGTGTGGTCGAATGGTCAACGTCGTTGGCTTCAGCTATGGAGGTCACGGGTTCGAATCTCAGTACGGACAGTTTTATAAATTGATTTTTCAATCGATTTATGAATTTCTGTTCGAAGGCATGGATGTATGCGATGTCTTAAATTCCTTCCTCCCACCCATCCTATCTTATGAACGGGGCGTATCAAGAGTGATTAGCTAACCACTAGTCCTGTCCTAGCCCTTTCCTTCTATCCCTACTCCATATGCTTCACATTGGAAGCGGACATGGTTTAAAAAAATAATATATACATCAATAAGCCACGGGCTCCCAACCTATGGGTCGCGACCCCGAAGGGTTTTCTGTAGGGTCGCCAACTTATACAGTCAACTAAAATAACTTTTTTAAATATGCCTTATGCCATGAGTCACGGGTTTTTATAAAAAGGGGTCGCCACGCGAAAAGGTTGAGAACTTATGCAATAAGCTATTTATAACTTATTTGACTGTTTAACCGCCTGGAAGTCATTGTTAATTAACTTGAGGAGCTATTCTAATATTGATTACTAATTTCAATTTAAGAATTTTTAATTCCACAAAATTAACTTGTATCTGGCACAGAACAAACTTTGTTATTAACACTTCCCCTACGGTGCTAAAAAATACTTATAAATACGATATGTTGCTGACTCTTTAGGAACCAAGTGAAAAACATATTTTTTTTAATATTCGTTCTGGATTTTTACAGTCCATCAAAAGGCGGTTAGTGTTTTAACACGTTTTTCACTTAGTTATTTACTTAGTTCTCACCGTGTATGACCGCTATGCATGTCCTAGCAAACATGCCCTCAGCGCGCGTGATACGTATAGATGTCATGGAAATTTCAAACCCTATATAAGAGCTATCTATTGTGTTAAAATTGTATAACTTGGTTTAAAATATTAGTAAATGTATATTTTACCAAATTCAATAGATGGCATTAGTCAAAAAAGATTCAATATATGCTAAAATAATTTATTTCTGGAAGACCGATGCAAGATTTTGGATAGTGTAAATAAGTGATCGAATGCGGATGAAATTGATATTTTTCCGAGAATTTAATATTATAAGCATGGTATGGTGGTGGCGCAGTATTCTCGGTCACGCGTGGCGGTATTTTGCAATATGGCGACGTCACGCCGCAAATGTATGAAGAATGATTATTGTTGAATTAAACCGAAAATACAAGAAATATATTGTATTTTATTATTGAAAAAGATACTTTGGGTGGCAATTAACATATTTGATTAGTTGAAAAAATATAACAACCTATATTTATACTCTAAAATGCGATAACAAAATCCGCAAAAAAGCAGCCGCGTACAGGGCATGCTCGCTAAATTTGGTGACGCGGGCAAAGGGTTAAGGGTCGCTAGAAGTATTTTTTTAGCAACATAGAGGAAGTGTTCAGAGCGCTAGAAAAATAAAGTGATTCAACCAACAACCAGTCAAGAAGGGGAGATCTTCGGTTATCTAAATACGCAACATAATTATAAGGATACAAGTCTGCCTGCCATTATCTATCCTAATTATGGACTAATTAGGAAATAATTACATTATAATGTACGTAAAAACAAATTTTACTCGTTTTTGGACGCATTAATTTGCTTAGAAAATAAACTTCTGTTTGCTGTATTGTCCTGAAATATAACATATTTAACAGACCCAGGGGATGTGAATAAAATATGTCCAACCCCGGAGTAATGCCTTGCAATTAAGGGAGAGATTAGAAGGAACTAAGTATTTTGAATATTTCAACGGTCACCTACATAAATATGGGATACTGCTAGACAGTTAACCTTTTATGCGACAAAATATTTTTGTTTGTTAAGTATGTTTTTTTTAAACGGTTTCCTATGTGAAAGTGGATTTTGGATTTCTGAATTTCCTTTCCTCTATCCGATCCTAAAAACGAGTAGTGAGAGAGGCCTAAGATCATAAGCTAACAATAAGCTTTTAAAAAAAGTAACTTCTGCTGTGATACCTTATTTAAAGTAGATATTTTCACCCTACTGTCGTGATGTTGATAATTAACAAACATGTCTAAAAAAAAGAACGAGATTCTTGGATATTATCATTTTCTTGCCTAGAACAACTTAGTTGGTGAATTTAGATTATTTTAGAAGTTATTCTATTAATCTCGCTGATGCTTTGAAGTTACAAGGCAATATCGATTACTATTAAAGTAAGATTTTTCTTTTAAAAAGGGCATTTTTTAAAATTGAAATGTTTCAGTGTTTACAGTATAGAACCTTTCAGCAATCGATTTACATACTTATCTTAAAATAGATTTTTTATCACCTTTTTATACATATTTTATTTCCTATAACGAAACAAAAGTTTTACTTTTTTATGCGAGATCTAAGAAATGCATTTATAAAAATTTTGTTTTTACCGAGTAAGGCAGTATTATACCCGTAAATGAATTAACATTTAATGGTTTCAAAAAGTGCTCTTATGAATATAAAATATAAAAGTGGAATATTTACATCGCACACTATTTTTTATTTTGTTGTTTAATATCGTTCAACCAACGATTGTTTGAAATATATGAATATTATATTATATTATATTACTTATGGAAAAACAATCATTATTAGTAGCTAAAAAATAGCTGTAATTATACAAAGAAGCGTAACGATGAGCAACACAATTCTTCCCTGATAGAATAAAGCTTTCGCCTTTTCTCGGCATATGGATCGATTAATCTCTTAAAGCGGGTCCTTCGCTAGCTCTTCAAATACCCCTTGAAAGCTTTTTCAGATGACAGGCCGATCAATTCAAAGGACTATGAAAAGGTAAGAAAAAGTCGGCCGGGCAAAATTTACGCCTTGACGTTATCAAGGACTCAAAGTTTTATCCGGCCTCTAGAGTTTTGCAAGATAATGCTGTGTGGAAATCAGCGATAAGTGTTTTGGATTTGTCGATGATCGCTGATGCGTGTTAAATCTTGACAAAAAAATGCCGTTTACGGGCTTACGGACTTACGTCACGTAAAATGTTATTTTTCTCCTCCGTTATAAAAAAAATCCAACTATCAGACAAATTGAATTGATCACACATTAATTCGTATCTTCATAAATTTAGATATTAAGTCGGCATTTTCAGCTTGCATTCTTTTGATAGAACGTGTATCAAGTTCGAAACATTGTGATTATCGAAAAAAAGGTGTTTTGAACAAACTGTGGATTACGTCCTTTTTAATTTCCACAGTCGATATGTTATATCTTTTTATATAAGTGGAAATTTCTTTGTTTCAACGCTCAAGTTCAAATGTCCTATTATTATAACTAATCGATAAATACAATGAATTCAAGACAAGCCTAATTTAAGATTTCGACAGAAGGTGCTTTGTAGAATTTCAATATTAAATTTGAATCGTTCAAATAATGTACATTCACACAAGTTTTGTTACTAACGACCCAGGTTTTGCCTTTCGGTATCTTCAGTTATTCAAATGCACGGATGAACTTGAACTGTCGCTTACTAAATAAATGTATCGTGTTTATATAAGAAATAAATGTATCACTAAGTTTAAAGCGATTGCTGGCGAAATAGATTGACCTATGGGATGGTCTATAGATTTGAATGGTGAGAAATTACAAGAATTATATTTATTATGTTTGCTGGAAAATTTATAATAATGTTTACTTACATATAAGATACAAGAGTGGGAAATTTGACATGTTGATATATTTGAAAGATTTAGATAGATTTGGCATAGAAATTTATGATCAACATCGCTGATGTTTTTTTTTGTGAACAATTCAAGCCATATTTATCTTATGTTTAAATACAATTTAAGATGTTACAGTATGTAAGTAAAATGATTAATTGCATATCTCGTCTTAAATTATAGTATATTTTCATTCCCTAAAATTCTACCTATGCCTGAATTTCTACCTAGCAACCTTTCAGCGTCTCGAAAAATGCATTTTAGTTTATTGCCGTCGCCCTTGACAACGCGGCGGTTCGAAATTATTTTACTTTACAAGATTCTTTCTAGAATTGTCTACACATGATCAAACTTTCAACATACATATTTAGTTATACTAAAGATCAAGCAATCAAAATCACTTTTACTTAAAACGCTATAAATCTTTGAATCAAATTATCTCTTAACGATATTTTTCTTATACCATAGTTTATAACTATAAATGGGATATAAAGACACACAGAAACATGTTTACGTATAGCCTAAATTGCTATCAGCTAGTTCTATAATTATTCTAAAAGGCAACATTGACATTTCAGTTTATTAAAATGGAATTCTACCGAGAATTCGTCAGTTCAATTCATACAAAAGTTTCCAATTAAGGATTCTAATCTTAACTGAAATCCCAAAAGTGTAATTAATACCACTCTAAGAGATATTCACGTACATGTTATTATATCAGCTTACTCTACTAATCTAAATATAATGTATTCAAGTTCTGCTTTGTGATTGTGTGGAATAATTGACTTGTGACAATAGGCGGAATTAATGACTGATTGCCAATATGTTGAACGCAGCTTTTTGTTAGTACACAAAGCTCTGAATTAAGCTTTCTATCAAAGTTGTTCAAATAACAGACAGTGTGATATTTTGAAAGCGTATTGTAGAGTTCACAAATCATGATTATTAGCATACAGAGCTTTGTAGTTAATGTATATTAAATAAATATATTGTATTTATTACTGCTTGGTGTAATGATGAACACAACAAATAAACATGTTTTAATATTAAAAAAACAAAGTTAAACTTATCATTGACAGACACCTTTAGTGTATTCAGCAGTTTTTTTTTAATTTATAGTCGTTCATTTAATTGTTATTGTATTAAGCAAATTGGATAAGACAGTTTTTAATTATAATTGATATGGTGTTATTGTTTATAGTTGTTAAATGTTTTATTATTTTTATAAAAATTATTAATGAAAGAATTAACCTTGTTTATATTGTCTACTCTTGGTGAAAAGTAAGTATAATAATATAGACTAGTGCAGGGTAGGAAACTTCTCTAAAGGCCACATTTATTTTTCTGATTCTGACATCCGCAGTAAAAAATAACCAGGGAATCTTAGGCCCGAAACAATTTCTAAAGCCCAGTAATTTGCGGATTTCATAAAACTACCAGCGTGGGACCTTTTTTTTAGGTCTTCCAAGGATTTCGACATCTAAAATCTCAGGAATTTACGAATTTACAAAAATTTACAGAATTTGCCAGAAGGCCGCAGGTCCCTCACGCTTGGAATAGCGGTTGGCTAATCACTCTTGCTAAGCTCTTGAAAAAATGCTCTTCGTACTGGGACTTAAACCCGTAGATCCACCACAGAAGTAAACGACGTTGACAACTGTACTTGACTCGACATGGATACTGGTATTGAAACCCTCTTTGAGAATATTTTTGTATTAATTTCTCACCGAATGATTTCATTGTACTACAACAACAAAAAAATCACTCGCTTGCTTTGGCCGCACGCTTGCCAGGTGCGGGCCTGACTGTTTGCATACACAAATATTCTATGTTTTCAAAGGAATAACTGTAGAGCCAGTTAAATAAATAATAATACTAAAAACAGTTCATCAACATTGTTGTAAGCGCGGTTTACAAGCGAAATGTTAAAATAATAAAATCAACCCTATTAACAGTTGAGTGATAAAGCCTGCAAAAGCCTCAGACGGAATACAAATCAACATTATTATTTCATTGTGTTCCTGGAAAAATAATTGCGGCACTCGTATCTGTTGGACGAGAAACAAAACAAGGATGCGTGAGTTTTTTTTTATAGTTGTTTCCATTCCCTGCATTGGTTAATTGTATTTTACAAATTAACATGTAAAAGGGTTGTTAATTTTTAGTCTGTTTTGCCGCGTTCGCTGGAATAGTGGTCAGAATTTTTGACGTCGTTTGTATGCGCTAAAAAGAATTATTTATTGCATTTGGGAGCAATTTTATAACGAAAATGTAATAATAATTTGTAACGCTGTAAGCTTACTGGCAGAAGAATATTAAACTTTTGGCTCCGGCCCAAATCAGGTAAAATTATCCCGTGTCCCTGGCTTATTTTTTAAGAATCGCATTTTTTCTCAACGACTTACTAAATGTGCTATAACTGTGAAACCACATGGTCAAATCAAATAAAGCCTTTTGTGATTGTTTGAATGATTATAATTACTCAATTATATATAATATTATCGCCTGATTTTCTCTGCTATGCAAAGCCATATTACAATGTTTGCACATGTACCTAGTTTTAGTTTTTTTTTCTTGGCGCACACCTTGCAGGTTCAATTGGGCGTATTTATTTTTTGCTGTTGCTGTTAGTAACAAAATACTTATTTGTGGAATATTTAAATGAACAATTGAAAATTAAGGCGGTCACTTAATTAAGATCGTGTGATCTTCAGAAGGACAAATTGACGCATAAAATGTGTTCTGATATCCTTAAATTTTTGTTGATAAAATCAGTGACTACTTTTAATAAAAGTAATAATTAAGATACTGATATAGAATGATTTGAGCTTCAAATAAAATCAATATGTATACATTTCAATACTTTGGGCAAACAATGTTTTTGTTTTTCGAGATTTTTTTTGTCGTAAGTAAAGTATTATTTCTTTTCTCTGTTGTATTCTATGTTTAAATAAAAACAAAAAAACAGTGTTTACTAGTCGATTAACTGTAAAATTAAATAAAGAAAAGTAAAATAAAATTGTTTATACCATATACAGTGGAACTCCCAATTACACTACCCTGAATTACGCGCTGGCTTGAAATATTGCACTGTCGCATTCCATTGTCGTTGCTACGAGACGGTCGTCTGTGCGGCGCAGTCAAATCTTGGCTAGCGTCTGTGTATTCAACACGTGCCAGGCTATACACGTATAGCGGGTGACTGTCTATGTGTGAGGTTTTGGCGCCCTTTGTATTTTATCAGATGGTAACTAAATATTTTGTCAATATTTTTTTTTTTGCAAAACTAATTCTTAGTTTTGAATTTTTTGCCGGAAAAAAACAAATCCCTAATTTTGTATGAGATTCAAGCCCTTAATTACACTATACCCCTAAAGACTTAAATAGAGTTTTAAAACACATTTAAATTAGTGAAAAACTGCTCGTAGAATACGCACATATATATATATTTACTCAGTTTTCAACAAAATGTGGTTATATCGCTTTTTGTAAATATACATCTTTTTGCTCCTAATTTTTTCAAATTAACGTGTACTAAAAATTTGCAAAGAAACGAGTGTATTTGTCGGAAGTTTTCCGCATAAAAAATGGCCTACAATTTAATCGGTACACTTCACATTGCAAGAAAACAGTGGCGTGCTTAGCATTTAAAACAATTATCATTTACCACTCGTAATATCCATTGTATTTTACATTACCCGTAATAAACAACGCTTAACGCAGTGTAATCTAAAAACATTACGAGAACAGATAGGTCGTGCTATTAAAATATTAAATAATAACAGTTTTTAGACATACTTTTTACTATCAATTAATATTTTTTAAACTTAATTTGTAAAAATAAGAACGCTAAACAAAATCATTTAATTATTCCGATTTGTGTTGCTTGTTGAAATCCCAATATTGAATTTAAATGTTGACGAAATATTTCATCAAAATATGGAAGATCAAAAATTTTCGTATCACATGGAAATACGAGACAAATGCCGTATCAGTATATGGCAGCTTTAGCAAACCTTTCTACAAGGACAGGTGCCACAAATAGCTTGAATACAACAGATTATAACAAAGTTTACACTATCGAAATTTGGGTAAACGAAAGTATGATAACAACAAACGTATGAGGCATCTGTTATTCATTAAAAAATGAAACCCCCTTTTTAACTGACTTTAAATTTAGTTTTTTAGATAAGGGTTTTTTTTCATGAAAGCATTATTAACAGATATAAATATAATATATAAGGGTGTACAAAAAAAACTATTAGTCCTTCTTGGTTTTGTATAGATATGTATCTCTGTGTAGATATATATTTATATCATTTAATATTTCAACTGAAGGTGCTAGGTGAAGTTTCAATATTAAATTAAAAAACGTTACATTTTTGTGCATTTACACAAGTTTTGTTACTGAGCGACCCAGGTTTCACGTATTGGCATTTTCAGATGTTCAAGTGCACGGATTGAATTAAGCTGACAGTGTGTAGTTAAGATATTTATTAACATCTTATCTATCATAAATATAATACATCGTTATAGTGATAAAGTGATAACCATTCTGTGCAGTTCGATTATTGTAATATATTATTATTAGTTTTACTGATTCTTTTATTTTTTTTATACCATGTCCGCTCCCAATGTGGACCTTATGGACTCCTAATGGAGTTTATCTCAACACAAGTGTTTCTACGAAAAATGCTTGTTACTCAGTCGCTCAACCTCTATTTTTCCAAAGAGAGTAGGGAATAGAAGGATAGGGCTAGGACAGGACTAGATTTAATTAATAAAAACACAATAATCCTTTGTACTTCATTTCACTTTATTTAATATGTCAAGACCGGTTTCGCTCATTGCGAGCATTGCCAATGAAGTACAAAAGATTATTGTGTTTTTATTAATATAATGCCTTTCCACCAAGTATTAACAGTGAACACTCTAAAAGTGACTAGTGGTTAGCTTATCGATCTCAATATGGCCGTTCATAGGATAGGATGGGTGGGAGGGGGGAATTCAAGACATACATCCATGTCTTTGAACAGAAATTCATAAATCGATTGAAAAATCAATTTATAAAACTTCCCGTGCTGGGATTTGAACCCGTGACCTCCGTAGCCGTAGCCAACAACGTTGACCACTCGACCACACAGACGGCACTGATTCATTTACGATTGATATTATTTAGCGAATGGTTGAAAAGAAAATTGAAATTTGGCAAGCATTTTTATGTGTCTTACTTGCGTACAATTTAAATGTATTTCAACTCAAAATACTACGACGTCTACTGTATATAATAGGATTTAAGAAAAATATGTTTAGCTTCACTGAGAAAAATAGAAAAAAAGAGTCGCATAATAGTACGTATGTAACGTACGGTACACACAAACGGTGAACGGACAATTCGCCAAATATTATTTTTAACGGATTTCTGAATCTAATATTAAAATAAATAAATATTAACTTTGATTTCAATTATCTTTGATAGATTCGTCGGTAACTTTGTGGAAGGTTATTTTTAATATAAAATTTTATAACTGTGTTATGTCACTTTTTGTTGCTACAACTTGTGGCATGTCTTTTGCCTCTTTGGGAAGCATCATCAGACTATCACAACGTTTACGAATAAACTAAAAATATATTCAAATTTTATGTTATAAATTACAAAATAAAATTCAAGCTTAGTTCTTTTATACTGGACGCAGTTAGAAGGTAAGATACATACTTTGATAGTACTAATTAAAAACTAATTACTATCATTATATGTGGCAAAATCCAAATGGAAATAAATTTAGCAATGGTGAATCATCTATCGTATTTAAATTTGATGTAAATTATGTAATACTTAATTGATTTTTATTTTTGCTCCAAATAAGTCGAAATTATTAGTAAAAGATCTTAACCAAAACATAGTAAAGATCTGTATTTAACAATGACTTTAATCAATGAACAAGTTTTCTAGAGTTTGTGTAAGAAATATAGTTAACCCTCCAGAGACGAGAGCTTTTTTTCCGATAAAAAAAATATTTTCTTAGCCATATTGAAGTCACGGGTAACGGAAAAAACGCAAAGTCGTTGTATAGAAACTCCGCATGACTATATGGCCATGCTCATCATTTTATTACCGTGTAATATTGAGTACGGACAGTAGTAAGGACAAAAGTGACCGTATGGGCTCGCAAACATTCGGGATTGAAATATAGCTAAAAGTGATTTTTTTTAAATATTTACAATTTGACCTCTTGAGATCAACATAATTTCAATACAAATATATTAGCAAAATAACTGTAAATAATTTTATGTTTTTATAAAATAATAACTAACAGTTTCAAAAAGTAAATTTAAGAAAACGGAAATTCAAAAAATCACATGTGCTTTTGGAGGCCGTTTCTGTCCCCACGGCTGATGACTTACTGTAGTCTGTACCCTTCTTAACCAAATATAAGCAAAAGCAACGATATTCAGGTAGAAAAAAGGATGAATAGTGGGATCAATAGACAGCGGTGCTTACTGTGACCATATGGTGACGCTCGTCCTTGGAGGGTTAATTTTTAAACCACTAATCTGATAAAATAAACCAAAATTTGTGTATAAATATTATATCCCCATGTCACTAAATGACACCTAATTATCGATCAGGAGAGTATTGATAATTGATTGTTATTAAATTTTAATTTGCATTGTCATTTATGAATTATTTTTATTTTTTTCTTTTATCAATTGTTTGTTAAACTTCGTTAGTGGTTTTAATTAATTTTGTATAAATAATCCTACATTTTCATCAGTTGATAGTAGGATATCCAATCCCGGAGCCTTTTTGTGATCCAAGGATTTTGGGATTGATTAACTTTTTTTCCCGAGATATTTGAGCCCTCAAGAAGCGAAGTGAGTCAACTAGTAAAATGGTAAAACTTTTTCTTTGACTTTTAAGCACAATCACGTCGTTACTTAGTGTTTTGGTGGATTGCATATTTTCATTTTACGGATATAACACTATTGCAATTAAGGTATCCAATCCCGGAGCCTTTTTGCGATCCCGGGATTTCAGGATTAAATAATTTTCAATCCCGAAAGCCCGGGATCCTGGGATTGGGCACTCAACGTGAAATCGTGTATAATTTGAGAAAAGTTTTGGTGACTTGCTTTTTTTTTTTTACCTCATCGAGGAATTCGAAAATCTCAAAACCCTATGGTTATTTTCCGATTTGCCCAAAATATCTCCGTGACTCACTTTATTTTTAAGCTCATCGAGGAATTTGAAAGTCTCAAAAACCTATGGTAATTTACCGATTTTCGCGAACTTACCAATACCGGGATTTCGAAATCGCAAAATTGGACGGGATTCCAGGATTGGATGCCCCAATTGATAGTTGTAGTAGTAGTAGCTTGTGATGAGTGAAACCGGTACTGATCTAATGCCTACTGTAGAATTAAAACAATACATATTTTCACCAAGAATTGAGGTGAACACTGTAAAACTTGACTACACTTTTCGTTTTTATTATTATCTATGAAAAATGGTCATGGGCGAATTGTCCGTGAACGAATTGGCCAAATGCCTATACAAACATTTACAATATACGAAGAACCATGGAAAATTTTAATATAGTATATATGCTGCACTGCAAATGCATTCCAAATTCTTATTACAAAATGCATTTTGTGCAATAGCCCCAGCATGCACTTATGGAATCACAATAGCTGCTGCAGTAAGTCGGTCGATGCAATTGGCCATGTAAGTGAGCTTAATCGATGCAATTACTGTATTTACTAAAAGCTTAGAAGGCAAGCACCAATCCAAGTTGAGTAATTATTCTACGAACGTTTGACAATTGTAAAATTTTGGTATTCTTAAACAGCTGTTTTTATTTTACGTCACCATGACGGCATAAAATAAACGTTGCAAAATTTACAAATCAGATCCTTGGATATATTTTTTTTTATTCTATTGTAAGTCACCCGAGATCAATTTGAGGTGAATTAACACCACAAACATCCATGTCTTAGGTCTCAAATTTAAATCGAAACATCTAAACTTGACATTGACCTTACCGGGAATCGATCCCAGACCCGCCCGGTCGGAAGAGGAAGCTCTAACCAACAAACTATAACGGGTGAAATATACACACCATTCAAATTCACAGAGATCGATAAACGGTTTTTAATTAACTAAATTTAATGGAAATTAGGGGAAACGGTGTCGCCTGCTATGGCCCAGTTGGTTAGAGCTTGCTCCACCGATCACGCAGGTCTGGGTTTGACTACCGGTAAGATCACAGTGAATTCGACAATTATTCAATTCAATGTTGTGATCGAAGACTGGGTGTTTGTGATGTCATTTCACATAATTTTCTCTCCTCCCATCTTTCTGATCCTTTAATAACTGGGTGTAGTAATGGCGATTAGTCAACCACTAGTCCTGTTCTAGCCTTATCCTTCTTTCCCTACTACTAACTTTGAAAAAAGTGAGATTGAGTGATTGAGTAACACACAGTTCTCGTAGAAAAAAAATCTGTTGAGAAACTTCTATTAGGAGGCCATGTGCTCCACGTTGGGAGCGAATATGGATTTAAAAAAAAAGTTAATGGATTGTTCAAGAAAAACTTTTTTCTAAGTACTCTTTTCTGCTCACTAAACTTCAAAGTTTAATTAAGCTACATATTCGGCATTTTTAGCTTACATCGTTTCGATAGAACGTGTATTGAATTGTATAAATTATTCTTATTCTGTTATTCTGTAAATTTATGTAAATTCGTAAATTCCTGACATATTCTGACCGTAAATTCTTGTTTCTGACCAAAGATTCCCTAGTCAATGTTTACTGCGGCCTTATGTCAAATCAAAAAATGAATGCGGTCTTTAGAGAAGAAAAGGTTCCCAACCCTGCACAAGATATTGAGTAATAGTAATATTTTTACCAGGTGTGTATTTGAGGGGTAAATGTCATTAACTTTGAATACGGTGTTTTTGTAGGTTGAAATTCTAGGACGAACAATTTATATTACATAACAAATCTTTACCTTACTTTGAAAAGGTTCTATTTGCACTTTACCATGTTTTGAGATACGAGAGTTTGATGTTGCTTATAAATCGATTGTAAAAAGTATTATTATTTCTTAGAAGCTTGTAGAATTAATGTATGAAAGAAAGTGTGTAGATAGAACTCTTGAATCCTGCTATTTTTTTTATTTAAAAATGTATGACTCTGAAATTGATATATAATATATGTTAGATTTTGGCAAATACAACATTTTCCAGGTCATTTTATGCCAAAATTTCAGTTAGAACCTTTTAAAAGTAAGGTTACGAAATATGAACTAGTAAAATGATCATTATAATGATATTATACGGACTTATAATAAATAGTTGTTTTATGCAGTTGATTTACGAGTACGCAATAAAGTTAAATATAATTTTATGAAGTATAAAATAATAACATCAATTTAACTGCAAATAAAATGTTGACGATCAGTTACGAAGAGTTAATGTCATGCAATTAAAATCAGTAACCGCATCATATTATTATCTAACTTCATAAACAAATACAGAGATATTTCTTTTTTATTTATGACGTATTTTTTGTGTTGATTATACATTGTTTTGCTTCAGCACTTTTAGCTGACGATACATGATTATTTATAAAACAATAAAATAAGAAACAAGGTGTGATAAACAATAAACTGGTAAAAGAAATGTGAGAGAATTTGTAAATTATGTATAATACAGATTGTAAATAAAAATAATAAAACATTTTTTAGTACTTTTTCCACATAAAATTTATTAGATCAGGACCGGTTTCGCTCATGATGAGCATTGTCAACTGATAAAAAAACAATAAAACAGTGATATTTATACAAAAGTTAAGTGATAAAAACAAGGTATGACAAACAATTGGTATTACAACCTAGCAAAAGAATTGAAGCAAAATACAAGGAAAATAAACTATAAATAAAAAGTTGAAGACCACTTAGCAATGAAACTATTATGACAAAAACCAATTAGGTATGAATTATCATTACCAAAGTAAAAACCAACAATTAGTGTATATAATAAATAAATCTTAATGTCTGTCAACCAAATTGAGTTTGGGAAAAATTCATAGGACTATAATATCTTCTTGTGTGGGCAGCAAAATATTTTCTTTTCTTCCACAGACTACTGTTCCTTCAAAATGCAAACTAAATAAACTATTTAAGGTATCTTATTATTGCTAGACCAGTAGATATTATATGTAAATAATCAAAAACGATTTGTTACTTCAGACGAAATTAATTTATGAATCAACCCATTTGTATTTATTATATCTCCAGACAATAAAGGTTACATCACTCGAGACAGCAGCAATAAAGTTGTCTTGTTTATATTTCACTTGTAGTTGCTGTCACATTAAAAGTGATTTTTCTGGAATGGAGAAAGTAATGAAGAAATCATTTAAAAGCACTTGAGTAAGTAAGAACTGAAATGATAAGACGAAGAAGGCTTTTTTATTTTTTGTTGATATTAAAATGTGTTCAGAAATAGACGTTGAAGAGAGGTTTGTGTGTCTAGCGTCTAAAAAAATACGTCTTTTGTCAGCGTTAAGACTTTTCTCGGTCGGTTTTTGGCAAGCAATATTTGTTCTGCCATGTAAGGAAAGATTGTAATCCGAAAAAAGTAAAATCGATTCTGTAAATACACGTAAAAGAGCGTTCTTTGGAAGAAGAGAGTTTAATTCAATTACGACAAATTTGATTGAGTAGAAATAATTTATAAAACAACTGTTAATTTTTTAATAATTTAATTACATTATTACATTCAACTCAATGCGGACTGTCTGGGACACACAGCTGTACTCGATTAAAACCATATGTCACTTGTTCAACGCTTGCATTCTGCCGGTAATGCTTTACGGTTGCGAATCATGGCACCTGACGAAAACTCAGAAAAACCGTATACTGAGCTTCGAGAACAGATGCTTGCGTCGGATAATGGGGGTGAGGTGGTTTGATTTTGTGAGGAATTCAGAGATAAGGGAGCGTACAAGACAGCGTCCCGTCACGTCAGTGGTTATGGAAAGACGTTGGAACTGGCTGGGTCACGTGCTGCGGATGCCTCCGGAAAGCCTCAATCCTGCCTGCCTCTTCTTTCGACCGGTGGGATTCCGGCGTCCTGGACTTCCATCGGGTACTATCCATAGGATGTACTCGGCGGAACTGAGGGATGCTGGCATGTCA
The DNA here is from genome assembly GCA_030503985.1 of Himalopsyche tibetana. Lineage (NCBI taxonomy): Eukaryota > Metazoa > Arthropoda > Insecta > Trichoptera > Rhyacophilidae > Himalopsyche > Himalopsyche tibetana. The sequence continues at coordinate 3,282,953 of JAPJYX010000011.1, read as the reverse complement.
TGGGAGGAAGCAAAGCTATTGGCGGGAGACAGGGAAACATGGAGGTGCCGCGTGGCGGCCATATGCTCTACATAGGGAGCGAACATGGCCAAAGAAAGAAGAATTATTGTATATTTTTCAATCAGTCTTTCAGACACACGCTATTTTTTTGACTGCGTATTCAGTGAATTTTGACTTTGACATTTTTTTTATTGAATCCATTTCCACTTTCAATTAGAAGAATGTTGCGTCTTAATTATTAATTATAAGGTATTATAACTCATGTTTTCAACAAAAACTGCTTAATACTCAATCGCTTAACTTTCCTTTAATGAAGATAGTAGATATAAAAAGAAGAAAGGCGTAGACAGGGCTAGTGATTGACTAATCGCTTTTGATACGTTCCGTTAATTTTAGACCTAAAACATTTTTTTTAGTCATCACAGACTAGGGCAGTCGTTAAAAAATAAAACGACTCCAACCATAACTTAAAATACGTCATTAATTATTTTTCAGGCTTAGAAGCATGCAGTAGCGCCACTTTTGACTATAGCAATTTAACACATTTTTTTTAAATGATTTAAATTTGTCAGTTTTTTTCAGTTAAAACAGGCATGTTACAAACACCCTTGCACTCGAACAGAAATCGAAGACTTTCAGATACAATGTATGACTTTGTCAAGCATTTAGCCGAGTGTTAACGTCGTTGGGCTTGGTGACAGTGCTTACGGACTCAAGTCCCTATTAGATAGTTAAAAGTTGAAAGATCCTGTCAGATCCATCAAGGAAGTCAATGACGTTGGCCACTGCGCCACCCACCTGACGAGTATTATAACAACAATATTTATTAGCCTACCTGTAACACAGTAACACAGTCATTCTATTTCTTTATTTATACTGTGACCATATGGTCACAGTAAACACCGTTGTCTATTGATCCCACTATTCATCCCTTTTTTCCTGAATATCGTTGCTTTTACTCAAACTTGGTTAAACATGATACAGACTTCAGTAAGTCATCAGCCGCAGGGCAGAAAACGACTACCAAAGCAGATGCGATTTTTTGAATTTCCGTTTATTTTTAATGGACTTTTTGAAACTGTTAATAATTATTTTATCAAAAATTAAAATTATTTACACTACTTTTACTAATGTATTTGGGTTGAAATAATGTTGATCGAAACAGTTCAAATTGTAAATATTTTCAAAAATTTCACGTTTAGCTATATTTCAACCCCGAATGTTTGTGTGTCCATGCGGTTACGCTCGTCCTTACTTCTGTCCTTTCACAATATAACACTCTAATATAAGGATTAGAATGAAAATAATAGTTATCCGTGACTAGTATAGCTTAAAAAGTATATTTTTGTCGAAAAAAAACTCTCGTCTCTGGAAGGTTGCAAATGTTGACTGAATGTTGAATTTTGTACTTTTGTATATAATAATTTCAAGGTTTTGTTTGTGAACTTCTGAAAAAGAGGAATGAAAATATAAAGATGTTTTTTGAGAAGGTAAAAAACATGTCAAAGTAGTAAAGTCTATCAAAGTTATTACTTAGTTGTCTTTTATTATTCTTACAAAAGTGCACTTCTTATACTTAGTCAACGATATTTATTAAAAATAAAATGTTTATTTAATTAAAACAAAAGTTTTCACCGAGAATTGACAGTGAACGCCTTGAAAGCAACCTAAAAATGGCTATTTTTCTACGAGAACGAGAACTAACTCTATTCTGTCGTCCGAAGTGTCTTTTTGGAGGAGGATGAAATAGAATAAGTGTTGACCCTATTGTAAGGATGTCACTGCAAGAATGTGTGCCTTTTTGTAAAAGGCAGTGGAGTCCACGCTTTGTTTAGTGTGCGTCGGATAAAAAAAGCACATGTAATTTCGTAAAACGTTTTCTTTGTGAGCAAAGCTTTTACATTATTGATGAGATGGCGCTTGTTGCCAGCTGCAGACGAATCTGAGAATTCTTTGTAGACGATTGTAAATCACATTGTCAAAAAAATATGCCAGTCATATAAATCCGTAATTACAAAACGCTGAGAAATCCAATGTCAACTAAAAGCATTAGCTATATGACACTTATATTATAATAAAGCAGAAAGCTACTAGGCTACTAGGCAACGCGTGGTTAACCTGATCTGTGCCGTGCGGTATTAATATGGACATGGAAAATAATAAAACCTAATAAATATGTTCTTTTTGGACTTATAATAATAATACATCACAAACACTTACCATATAAATACACGATGGGTCATTTCCGCCATCATTTATCGAAAAACGTTTCAAAAACATTACCGTCAAGGAAATATAGCCCTGCTAGTAACGAATTTGAACACAACAAAAAAAGCTTTTTTTTTTAAATCGATTTATTATAAATTAAAAAAACAATATCTTTAAAACTTAAGTATCACACTATGATTTCAAGAAATATCACTATATATATGATATTTTAAAATTATTAAATACGTTTCTTATGGCCTTTGACTCACGTCTCAAGTACTGCGTGTAAACACGCACATTTTGTATGGCCGGTCCTACGAGCACATTTTGTATGGCCGGTCCTACGAGCACAAAATTGTTTGGCGTGTTGACACGTCGCTGGCAGAGAACCGGTTAAACGATCGAACGTTTCGGATTTGAACCCGTGAGCTACATCACTGAAGACATCGACTTTGACGACTCTACGACAGACCTGGTGTAAGAATAAAAGAAGCATTATTTCTTTTATACTTATTTTTAAATGAATTTCGGGTCCGTAGATCAGCTGTCAGCGTCGTTGGCTCTCGTAACTTATCTCACAGGCTCGAGTCCCAGTATGAACGGCATTTTTTGAAGCTTGGGTGCTTTTGACGTTTAAAAGCTACCTCCTTCCTTTTCATTCATTAAAAAATTAAAGAAAAATTGGTATACTATTAATCCTTGCCAGCCGCATGGTCGAGTGTCGTTGAATAACAGCTCGGAAGTTACGGGTTCAAATCTCAGCGCAGAAAGTTTTTATAGATTGATTTTTCAATCGATTGTATAGGGAGGCGTGAACAGCTTAAAATATTTCTTCACCCTTTAAGCGTGCCTTTATTATTTTATGAAATAGATCAGTGTTTTGCAACCGCTGTGTTGCAAGACACTAGTGTGCCGTTGGGTGATTCTAAGTGTGCAGCAGCGCATTGAAGAAAAGATCAAATTATTTGTTCAAACAATAATCAAATCAGAGTTGCTTAGTTATAATACTAAGGTGGGAATATATATTACACAATAGAGAACGATGTCTTATATTACCATTGCATATACCCTTATATATATATATATAATATATATATATATAATATAGGTATATATGCATATTTTAACTTGGCTGCGGAAATCTGGAGAAAATTTCGGAGGATAGAGATTCAGAAGATTTTTCAAAAGGACAAACATTTTGGAAACCACTGCTCTGATAACACAATGAAGCATTCTTTCTTTTCTTCAAGATTTTTATTGACATTTTCTTATATGTAGATCGCATGAGTTTTCAGCGACAAGTCAATTTTGATAAAAGTTTTAATCGTGCGTTTTCACGTGAAATCTCAAAACTTTCAAATGTAAATGGCATTAATTGACATGTATAAAAAAAATCAGAGTTGTCAGAATAGTAGATTCTCATATCATTATATCAACGACGTCGAAATAGTATTTTGATCGAATATATTATAATAGTTAGGTCTAAAATAGATTTATCAAGTCACATCTGTCAAGCTCACTTGCTTTCTGCAGACGTCATTATTTATCCCTGATTTTTGCGTAATACGTTGAACAAGTTGTCAGATGACAAAATAAACGGATACCCGTTAAAAAATACCCGGTTTTTGGTTTTTTAAAAACATGTGGGTACCCAGTTCCAGTTTTAATTACGTATAACGCCCTATTACTGGTGATTTTATCATAAAAAAATAAATCATCAAGAGTGTTTTATTTATGAGATTTTTGCTTGCTCTGAAATCTAAAGGAAAAATGCGATTTCATCAAAATTTGGCCGAGTACAGTGGAACCCCTAATTACACTACCCTGAATTACGCGCTGGCTTGAAATATTCGCCGCAAATCCCCCAATTGCACTGTCGAATTCCATTGTCGTTCCTACGAGACGGTCGTCTGTGCGGCGCAGTCAAATCTTGGCTATCGTCTGTGTATTCAACACGCCAGGCTATACACGCATAGCCGGGCGACTGTCCGATATTATTTTTTTTGCGAAACTACGAGAAATCTTAGTTTTGCATTTTTTGCGGAAAAAACCAAATCCCTAATTTTGTATGAGATTCACACCCCCAATTACACTGTCCCGACTTTAGAGTAAATGGGGGTTTTACTGTAATATGGAGAATTCAAATATTATATTGAAATCAAACTAAACGGATACCCGTTAAAAATATCCGTTTTTCGGTTTTTTAAAACACGTGGGTACCTGGTTCCAGTTCTAATTACGTGTACCACCCTATTACTGTCGACATTATCATACAAAATTAATTTGTCAAGAGTGTTTTAACGTTTTAAGTACTTATAAACAGGGGTGGGCTGGAAAATGCTCGAAGAGGCTAGCCCGAGTCCCTTGTTAATTTAAAAGAAAACGATATTCTCAGATCAAATTAGTGTACAATTGCAATTTCTGACTTATATATTACTTACGACAGCTTCAGTACGCGCAGTAGTACATTTTTAGTCATTTACATTGATAAGTTTACGGTAAATTGCATATTGTTACATATTATAAGTGTATTAAGTAACAATCGATTGTTTATTAAAGTTTTGCATATAATTGCATAGGTGTATTGAAAAAAATCACTCTTTCCCAGAACATCGAGAATTACTTTGACATTAACCGAGCCCCTTGTTAACGTATTGGCAGCCCACCGCTGCTTATAAAGATTTTCGTTTGCTCTGAAATCTAAAGGAAAAATGCGATTTCATCAAAATTTGACGGAGTATAAGGAAATTTTCTTCTGATAGCCTACAACAACTTGTCTTTTTACACTTGAAAGAATAAAAGATAAAACGAAAAACAAACTCGCGCTTTAATTTGCTTTTAAAATTCGAATAAAATTGAATTCTTAATGTATTTTTGTACGTTTGGCTTATCCACTCACAGCTGTTTTTTTTGTTGCTGTATTTACTTTAATTTGTCAGAGTATAGATACAAATTTTCATTTTTGTATCTTTTGATTTACACGGTACATAAATGGTTTGATTAGACCGGAAAATCTTTTTAAAATGAGTTTGTTTTATGTATTAGCTGTTAAGTTATTTAAATAAAATGTTCAATCAATTTGCACCTCTTACCAATTCAATTATCGGCACCGGTTCACGGACTATCTTCTGAAAAACAATGCTCAACGTTTACAATCTCTTACACATATAATTATTTTATTTTATATTTAAAAAACAAAACTAAAGTTTACTGCCTTTACAATGCATAAAAAAATAACATATTGTTTGAAAAAAAGATTTTTAGAATTTGACAAAGAAGTCGATCGAGTAAGCTCCGTCAAAGCCAAGACTTGAATACATTAAAAATGTTACTCGTCTTAACTCACTCACGTCCACGTGGAATATGTCAAAATCCGAAGCAATTCTATTGAATATTGTTAAAGCTCTCCTCGGTGGTATCCCCATTGAAATTTTCCAGAACCGGTTTTGCTAATCACTAGATTTATTGACTGATGACATATAACCCAACACAGGATTATTTGAATAAGTGACACGTATCAAGGTATGAGAGCCGAGAGGTCTTAAACACTTTCATCGTGAATTTATAATTTGCATCTTTATAAGGCAACTCGCTCGAATTTTTTTTATCGATTGTTTGATCCACCTTTTTATTATTTTCTTTTGATTTTGAGATAAAAAATAAAACATAATTCACACATTCAGAGTGTTGCAGAAGGATTGTTATAAATTTATCAAAATATTACGAAATATACAATTTTGTACCATGTTATTTCTTATTAATTTCATTTAATTTTATATAAATAATCCTATTTCAAAATAGTCTAAATTATATATTAATATCAATGAAACTTGAACCTAGACATACTCGATAACTAGAGCAGAACCTTTACAGACTAGACCAGAGCTTTCATATTTTTTTCATGCAATTAAATCTGAAAAAATAATCTACGGCTTACCTGATCAAAAAGCATGTAGAAAACCTGCGCTCTCTTGTTTGAGAAGCACTAGACTAAGCCACATAAGTCAACATTATGATATTATTGTAATGTGACTGCAACCGCAAAGTTTCAAAAATATTCTAGATTATGACAAATACGTGAATGCAAAAAAAATCTGCAGTCATCCAGAAGCTTAGTTGTATATATGTATAGTATTACTACACAATAATAAATTAAAATGTAAGTTTTGCTACGAATGAAAACAGCGCAAGAGGTAGAACATTTATTTTGTGTGGCACAATTTAATTTTGTGCTTAAATAGTTAATCCCTCTGTAACATTGAACCCTGATTCTGTTGAAAATGGCCGATAGATACTTAAACCAGTCAATCGAATAATAAGATTATGCTGAGAATAAAAAATGGCCCAAAGATAATTTGGTTCATAGACAAAAAAGGAAATAAACTGATCAAAGAGAATCTAGTCAGCATAACCAAAGACAATTTTATTTAATAATGGTAGTAAATTTACCTACCGAAAATAAAATTTAGGAATTCGACATACAACAGCAAATATCACAGGACTCATTTTTTTTCAGGTGAGGGCTTAAACTTAGTTTATTTATTATTGTTAAAGTTATTTTTTTAATCCATGTCTGCTCCCAATATAGAACATAATATGACCTTCTTATGGAGGTACCTGAACAAAAGTTTATATCAACGAGCACTGTTTATTACTCAGTTGCGCAACCTGTTTTATTCGAAAAAGGTAATGATAGTAGAGTAGTATTAAGATAGAACAGGTAGTTAACTAATCGCTCTCAAACAATAACCAAACTAAGGTTTTTCTTGAACAATTTATTAAATTAATTTTATATTAACTCAATTAAAACCAGTCCATCAGTCTCCGCGCACTTCAATGTTGTGTATATTTCATAATTTGCCTTTGGCGTAAAATCATCATAAAACGTTTTTTGTTTCTCCTGTAAAATTTGTTGTGTGGGTTACGTTTTGTTTTATTCCATATTCGATATTTATATAAAAGAATTGAAACACGTGTCATAATTGTAACAAAAACACTGACATAACAAGGTTATTAAATCGAACTTTATGTAACAAAATATACATATTTATACAAAATAAACAGTGTGTGTTTTTGTAGGAATATTATTTGTATACCTTAATTTTACAAATAATAACAAACATTTTAAGTATTTTGAAAAAGTAAATTGGTAGGCCTAGGAGTAAAAATAGCTTTTTAATCGGAATTCGAAGAAAATCGTACTCTGTTAATAATTTTGATTTATTACCCTGTTGAAATAGCTGTCATTCATTCGTTTTGTTATAGCAATGCGTTTAATGACAGAAGCTTTAAATGATACACGTCACATATATTCAAGTAACAGTCGCTTCTAAACAACTTCAGTCGAGTTAGTAACTCGTTATTAATACGTTTAGTCTCGGAACCGTGCTTTCACGTAATAATCTAGCCAAACGTTGCGTACTGGAACCGTGTTTTCGCGTGATGTGCTATCCTTTCAAATAAAGTCATAATTATTGTGGTGTTTGGCAACATTTTTTTAGAAAAGAACTCATTCTACCTATTATAGAAGATAATAAATTACCTGATTGTAATCAACTGAAATTTGATTTGTCAATTAGCCTTTCTGAAGATACATGATGACGACGTCACCGAGTCGACATTGAATTATAAATTTAGATATTTCGCATAACAAGATGTCAGGAAATATCACTAAAAGTATGTTAGTACTAGGGTATCCAATCTCGGAGCCTTTTTCCAATTCCGGGATCCCGGGATTGAGATTTTCTCACTGAGGAATTTGAAATCCTCGATTTGGTATACTTTTTCCCAGATTCTCACAGAAACTAGTTTTTTTTTTAGCTCACCGAAGAATTTGAAATCTTGAATTTGCCAACTACGTGTAAATTTTCGGGATTTGCTCAAAATTTCTCATTCCCGAAATCCCGGGATCGCGGCAATCTCAATCCCGGAATTTTGGGATCAGAAAATTAAACGGGATTCCGGGATTGGATGCCCTAGTTAGTTACTAATAGGAATACCAAAAAATAAATAAACTTTATAAAACTTACAAAGTGTGCGCTAAGAAAAAAAAGATTAAGACTTGGTACACGTGCAAACATTGTTATATGGGTTTTCATAACAAGAAATACTGGCAATAATTTAATAAAAAAAATAATAAATATAGTGTTTCAAACAATCAAAAAGATTCATTTGGTTTGGCGAGAAGGTTTCACAGTTATAGCAGTTTAAGAAAAAATGCAATTCTCCCAAACAAAACTATCAACACGGGATAGTTTCTTTTTATTTAAGCTTAAAATTAAAGCGGTGCTTTTAATTTTAAGCTTAAATAATACCTGGTATGTACGAATTGGAAAAGGTTTTCTCGATAAATGAAATAGAATCTTGTATCCTATAAAAATAGTCGAACTACGCATTGTTAGCGTAAATCAATGCATGTAGTAATGAAAATTATTTTGTTAGAGACTTAACAAATTAAAACATTTGTAAACTTGTATTTTTTTAAACAATCGGCTACTTTTTGTTTATTGATTGAAAGACAATCATTACACGTAATTGTTTTAACGTGTTTTCTCCACACAAAGCTTCCATTTGAGTCTTTTATTAAGACAATGCGAAGCTAGACCTCACTCAGAAAAGATTTCTTCTCGGGCAAACTAAAGTTAGCCAGGAAACGGCAAGTCTAACGAAACTAACAAACGCTTTGTTTTGAAAGGATAAAAGACTGTGTTAACATCACATACATTCTTTCTTTTCTACTCAAATTTCTAAATCACTTGAAAAATCGATTTATGGAAGTATTAGTACTTGTTGGAAAGAGTTTTGCCTAAACGACCAGGCGGGTCTGGATTCAAATCTTGTTAAAGTTTAAAGTCAAAATTAAATTTGGGATAGTTGATAACTCTGTTTTTTTCCTCGAGTTTATCTCGTATAATTTTTCTATTTCAAAATATTTGGCACATTATCTGTAATTAAAAAACATTTCCCATGTATTTAAAATATAAATGTATATAACGTATCCATCAATGTGTAATTATATGAGAGAGAACGTGGTTAAACCGCAAGACGAATTAGTACAAACAGCAAAACGTTTATAACAAAGCAGTAAAGCATAATGGTGTATTCCATTTTTTTTTTATTGAAATATACTTTTAAAATATATTTTTCGCTCCGTGAACAGAGGATATGGCCAGCACATAATTCTTCCAAGATTCTTTGTCCCCCGCCAGTCTTCTTGCTTCCTCCTATGTTATTCAAGCGTCCAGTAGCTTCACCGAGTACATCGTATAGATGGTCATCAGTGGCTTTCCACGACGGCGAAATCCATCCGGTTGGTAGAAGAGACAAATAGATTTCAGGCTTTCTTAAGGCGTCCGCAGCACGTGTCTAAACCAGGCCAATTGTCGCTTTTTCACTTTCAGTACTTTGCATCGTTTTTAAATTAGTCAATCTATTTATTGTTTTTATAAGTAAAGAGAAAATATTAAAAATATGCTTATACAAATATTCTACGTTATATTATATTTAAAAATCATACACATCTAACTTTTTTTGACATTGATTTCACAATAACTTTTTCATTTATCTTAATAAGCGATTTCGCGAATTTAATTTAACTTACGAGACAAGAATGATTTTTTTCGATTTATTCTTCCGAGCTTAAATAAACAAACCATAAATATTAATTCAAAACTTTAAAACAAAAATCCGCATGTAATTTGGCAGGTGCCTTTCATTTTGACGCGAGTTTTCCTAGCGTGACCCTCCTGCCTCAGTTTGTTACAGATAGCATCCCTCTATCGAGATATAATACACGTATATATATTCGGGAAATCCGGGTTCCAGACTCAGTGCGGCTTCAGCCTCGCAACGGGAAGGGTAACTTTATCCCAAACAATTTCTGATTTCGGAGTAAAACATCGCGGAATTATTCGATGAAAAATCATGTGCTTTTGTTGTTCGTTTGAAGTTGTTTTGTGGATATTATAAACGTAAAAGTTTAAAGATTATTTTAAATGTTAGTTTAAATTATCAACAATTTAATATGTGAACGGTTTGTTTATATTAATTATTATCTTGTGATTATAAATTTAGTTTGAAGAAAACATTTGCAAACATTTTTTTAATTAGAAAATTAATGTTTTTATTTAAACCTACTTAAATGTATTACTTAAAAACAACTTAATATTTTCTAACAAAACATAAAATTTTATTTTCAAAAATAAAAAGTTAATAATTTACAAAACATAATGAAACTGGTATGATTTTAAGCAGTGTGTTCTTTATTGAAATTAAATATTAAAATTAAACAACTAAGCATATTTTTAGTTCTATAATTAATAGAAAAAAAAAACTAGATGTCTTAGAACGTGTTATTAGACATTGAAAAAATAAACTTCAAACTTGAGCTAAATTTTTCATTTATGGGCTGTCGTAATGAATGATTTAAAAAATATATTTTTTCTTGTTTAGTAAACAAATTATTTGATATTTTAAAAAGTTATAGATTTTACGTTCCTCAATGAACGAGTTTTAGAATTATTAATTTATTGTTGTATTCATTAAAAGTATTGAAAATCGATCAATATATTAATTTAAAAAAAAGCATCGTTGCTACTTCCAGAAAGCGGTCCACAATATACAATAATAACACAGGAAACTTAAAAGCTCAAAGTTTTCAAAAGCAATTTTGTTTGAGAAAGTTTTAAAAGAGCTTAATGTGTGCGTAGGTTCACCTTTTAAAGGCAAAGGTGTTCTGTTTTCAAACTTATAAAAGCTGTCAATACCTGGTAAACATAATAAACCTTTTCGCATTTCTTCAGCGAGGTAGGGATAAATTAAAAACGATTTTGTTTAAATATTTCACTAATTTTGAATTCAAAAGTTGTCTTGAGAAATCTTTGTTATTATTTATCGTCATAAAAGCGAATTTTAAATTTTATGTATAAATTACGAACAGACTCATGATTTTGACAATAATGTAGAACTTAAATGTTGTAAAAGAAAATTTTGTGATCTTTGAAAATTTCTTTCCATGAGTAATCAAATATACATTTTATATTTGACAGACAAGTAACTTATTGATAGGTATTATATGTACGCAAACATTTATAATATTCAGCTTATAAAATTAGAGCTCTACGTCTAAAATAATAAAATTAGTAATTAATGTATTAAATTAATTAAATTTTCTTAAATGTTGTCTTTAAATTATTCAAAATTTGATAATAGTATTAAAAATATAGCGTTTTGTTGCAGAAATTTGTTAATTGACAATTTGGTCAAAATTGAGTTACATTAACAAAAGTGTTCGTTTTTGTTATTTTGCATAAATTAAAAATGTCACTTAGTGTCCAAATATCAAGCAATATTGTCCCATTAGACAATACTTAACATTAAAATTATTATGTTGTATTTTATGCACACACCAGAATGAACGAAATCATTAAAAAGCTTATGGCCATTCTCGCGAAAAACATTGTAATTACTTCTTGCATTAAAACAGCGATATTAACTAAGAATTTATAGTTATTTTTACCGAAATATTTTTTTTATTTTTGTTTATCGCTTATATTATTATAAAAAATAATTTATATAAAAGTAATATCCAAATTAATAATAAAATACAATATAACAATAATGTGTGTTGAATTTGAAAGCGGTATTTGACTTTTGTCAATGTAATAAATATGGTAAAAATAGCAACGTATTTATGTAGTTAATATAAAATAATTTGGATTATTCCACGTCTTGTGCTACAAAATATGACACTTGTTTCACCTATTTCAGGGGCACCCTCAGACAATCTTACTTTCAAAAATGCTTGTTTCGTTACCATTATTGTTTGTTTGTTTTTCTGTCATCCCCTACTTGTCTCCCGTTTTTATTTTATTTTTATTTTTATAATATAACATTATAATTGTATAATATGCCGCCTGTGTGGTCGATTGGTCAACGTTGTTGGCTTCGGCTAAAGAGGACCCGGGTTCAAATCCCGGTACGGACAGTTTTATAAATTGATTTTTTGAACGATTTATGAATTTCTGTTCAAAGGCATGGATGTATGTGATGTATTGAATTCCTCCCTCTCACTTATTCTATCCTATGAACGGGGCGTATCGAGAGCGATAAGCTTACCACTAATCCTGTCCTAGCCCTATCCTTCTATCCCTACTCTCTTTGGAAAAGGAGAGGTTGAGCAACTGAGTAACAATCAGTTCTCGTAGAAACACTTCTGTTGAGATAAACTCCATTAGGAGTCCATATGCTCCACGTTGGGAGCGGACATAGTTTAAAAAAATAATAGTAAAATAAAAATCTTTCATACTTAAACAAGAATTTGTGAAAGTAAGATCGTCTGAGAATGCCTGTGAAAGGGGCGAAACAAGTGTCACAGTTTGTAGCACAATACGTGGAATAATCTAAGTTATTTTATTCTTTATATAAAAATGAACTTCCACAAAGTTACCACTGAATACATCGAAAGTATTACTTATTTAGTTTTACAGTTTTACTGTAGAGTAAACTACAGTACTTTAGAAATAAATGAGTTGCTATTTTTACCCTATTATAATGGAGTTCAGTAAGTAAATGCCAAGTCAATCAATTTTCGCAATGTGTCTTAAATAATAAAAATTAAAGGTGAAGTTGTAATTTAATTTATTATTAAATTACATTTTGTTTACTGTTTCATTTTTTTTATGTACAGCAAAATGATAAACACAGTAAAATCTCTAAAACGAGGAATAAAAAAAATATAAACCTACATGTTTTGTAAACGAAAAGAAGGTGCGTTTGTGATGGCTTAAAAAACAGCGCTCTTGTTTTGCAAAAGGATTCTGGTAATATAAAAAAGTCAGATGCAGTTTTTTTCAAAGGCGTGTACTAAACACTCTCAAAGCAAAACCAATTAACAATGGAAAACATTGCGAATTTTTCTCTTTGATTTTGCTGAGTTCAGCTCGTAAAACTCCCACATTAAAGACCTTTACCTACAAAAGGCGGAGTCCATTTAGATTGGACCTAGCCGGGTTAGGTGGCACTGAATTAAGTGGATAGTTTGAAATGCTTTGAGTGGATCTGACTGTATTTAGCAGTCTAGTTCTGTGTAAACGTTGCAAGAACGAAGCAGCAAAAATGGATAAGCTAAAGATTTCTCCGGGGATGCTGAAGGAAATGGGTAAGAACGAATTCAAATATCTCTTTGAGCAATGTAAAATGAGAAAGACTTTAATTTAGCGCTAAAAACTTCCTATTCAAAAAGCTTTTTCCAGTTTCAATGTATTCAAGGAATAAGTTTATTTATATCGCTGGCGAAATTGTAAACAATGTCGTTTTGTAATGCACTTTATTGAATTTTATATATTCAAAAAATAAAACACTATTTTGTAACGATTCCACATTTATTTAACATGATAAGAGCCGGTTTCGATCATGCTCATATTAAATTAATGTAAAATTGGTATAAACCAGTGTTAATTTTTTTATATAATGCCTTTCCACAAAGTATTTAAATACATTTAAAGTGAATTTTCAGACATCACAATCGATTGAAAAAATCTGTTCGTATTGGGACTTGAACCCGTGAGATCCGGCATGGATTTTTCGATTTCTGTTTGAAGGCATGGATGCTTCTAATGTCTTAATTCCGCCCCTCACTCTTCCTAGCCTTCAATAACTAGGCGTAGCGAGAGCGATTAGTAAACCACTAGTCCTGTTCTAGCCTTATCCTTCTATCCCTACTACTCTCTTCTGAAAAAGAGAGGTTGAAGAACTGAGTAACAAACAGTTCTCGTAGAAGAATTTATGTTTAGATACTAGATCATGTTTTTTAAATTGATAAAAATAAATAAATAATGTACTAATCCTGCCATGGTTTTTCCTGACTATCTATATTCTCTTTGAAAAAAGGAAAGGTTATGAAACAAACTTACAAGAAGTTCTCGTATAAAAACTCCTTTTGAGATACATATATATATAAATGCCATATGCTCTACATTGGGAGCGGACGTGGATTAAAAAATACGTTATTTTGCTATCTTCGTTTTACCATTTACACTGCCTAGTTCATTCAATCTGACATTTCAAATTACTCAAGCATTTTCAATTATGAGTATTTTAAAATAAAAAAACATGCGATATTTTCAAGTAAAAGCTCTTATGTATATTTCATTACAATTTTACTCGAGAGGTAAATAATAATGATAGAATAAAACACAATCAGAAGAAATCGGAGCCTTAAATACGATTTTACTTGAGATTGATGACATATTTTATTCATGAAAACCTGAAAAATTACCTCTGACGAAGAAAAGGTATTCTTCATGTGTTGGAAACCTTTTTTATTCATGAAAAAGAAATTCAGTTTCTTTCTGAGTTACTGGATAAAATAAAAAATAAGTTTGTTAAATAACGAAATTAAAGATTAGACCGCCTTACTTTACAACTCTAAATTGCAATGGATGATGGCAACAAAAGATTTTTTTATAAAATATTTAACCTCAAACGTCAAATGTCAAACAGACAGAAAAAAACATGCATTTCAATAAACACAATTAAAACACAAACACTTTATTTCTTTGAGTGGCATTGCAAAGCTTGCTGGTAACCGGCTAGAATCAATAAAAAAAAACTAACATTGTCACAAGCAGTTTTCGTAGAAAAACACCAACTGATATCAACTACATTATAATTTCGTAAGCTCCACATTAACCTTCTCACCGCGTATGACATTTATGCATGTCCTAGCGAACATGCCCTCAGTGCGCGTGACACGTATAGATGACATGGAAATTTCAAACCTTATATAAGAGCTATATATTGTGTTAAAATTGTATAACTCGGTTGAAAATATTACTAAATGTATATTTTACCAAATTCAATAGATGGCATTAGTCAAAAAATATTCAATATAGGCTAAAATAATTTATTTCTGGAACACGCCGTGAACATACGTCACCAATGCAAGATTTTGGATAATGTAAATAAGCGATCGAGTGCGGGTGAATTGTTCCGAGAATTTAATGTTATAAGCATGGTATGGTGGTGGCGCAGTGTTCTCGGTCACGCTTGGCGGTATTTTGCAATATGGCGACGTCACGCCGCAATTGTATGAAGAATGATTATTGTTGAATTATACCGAAAATACATGAAATATATTGTATTTTATTATTGAAAAAGTTACTTTGGGTGGCAATTAACATATTTGATAAGTTGAAAAAATATGGCAACCTATATTTATAGTCGAAAACGCGATAGCAAAATCCGCAAAAAGCAGCCCTGTACAGGGCATGCTCGCTAAATTTGGTGACGCGGGCAAAGGGTTAAGAGTAAAAAATGTTTAAGAATTATAATTGCAATAAAACAAGTGGCTCCCATGCCAAAAGTTTGCTACTACTTGCCTTAACCGTACGCATTAAGGATTCCTTATAAGAATACTAAGGTCCAATATAATCCTAACAAAGCCCAATCATTAATTTTCCGAACCAATACACATATTATTTTACCCAAGAGCATGTATTATATTATCCATTCTGCTGGAGTCAAAGCCGTAACTGGGAAAGGAAGTTATATATTGTTTTGTCTATGGCCATCGGACTATTTATAGATAACTCTATTAGGAGATTCACTGGAGCACAAATGAAACCCTCGAAGCACACATCATATGCCACTGATCGATAGTATACTGGCAGTGAGTCTTGTGCAGGGTTAATGAGGCTGTTGATTAAAACCAAAGACCGGGGATAGAAGATAGGTTTTAATAAAAAAAATAGACTTTACAACGTTGTTATTAAACAGGTTGAAGTTATTCATAGATAATGAACGGCACAAAGTATTTCGAAATCAATAAAATCATTGACAGCAATGAATCATTATGTAGTAAATAACATTTTTAATTGGACATTTTTTCCCTTTGGCATTTACTCTTCTTCGTACGTGCTATTAGTTTGTAATATTACTTTAACTTTTAATGTGTTCACTGTAAATACTTGATGGAAAAGCAATATATGAAAATATTCCAAAACACTGTTCCTCAGATATTATTTTTTTGTGTTAAAACCGGATTTGCTTATCAAAATCATTTTAAAATTTTATTTTTTTTGTTCTGTACACTTCCATAAATTTTGTCGATAACGACCCGGGTTTTGCCTTTCGGCATCGTCCGGTTTTATCTAGTGCACGAATACACTTGAACTGACATTAAATTTCCAACAAGCACCTTCAACCGAAATTCTAAAAAAAAAACGTTCATTTTCAATCGATAAAAACATAATACATATCGACTGTGGAAAGGAACAAGGACGTAACCCACAGTTTTTTGAAACTGGTTTTTTTTGATAATCACAATATATCAAACTTGATACACGTTTTATCAGAAAGATGCAAGCTGCAAATGCCGAATTAGTATCTAAATTTAGCATTTAAGTTTGAAAAAGATGACCTTGTGAAAAGTTAAAACCAAGAAAAAAGACTGAAATAATGGTTTTTCCTAGACAATTTCTTTAATTAATATCAGATTATGTCAATGAAACAACAGTTTTGAAGTTTTCGTGCACTTCATGGTTGTGTATAATTCATAATTTGCAAATGGCCCAAAATCATAAAAACACGTTTTTTGCGCCTCCTATAAAATTTGACATGTGTGGGTTACGTCCTTTTTCATTTGCACAGTCGATATGAAAAATACATGTTTCAATATAAGCATATAAAAAGAAATAATTCTAGAAATACATGCTTAAGTCTTGTTGATTTTGGTATACATATTATTTTGTTTTATTTTGATTAATTTAATTGTATGATTTATCGGCTAACAAGTACTGCTATTTTTTTATTTAAAGAAAAAAAAAAGCATCTTAACTTAAAAAAACTATTGTGGTGTGTGGGTGGGGTGATATGTGTGGGTTACGTTCTTTTTCCTTTCCACAGATGATATATTGATACAGAATTACTAACACAAAGCCCATAAAAACTACCAAGGGTGAAACAAACGATTGTTGATTGAAAATATGTGAAAAGAATTCATAGAAAATAATTTTCCATTCTATCCACAGAGGTTTTAAAGGAAAACATACGTTTATGAGTGATATACGTCGTGCATTTATTATACGTTTTTCAAATGAACGCAATCATTGATAATTAACATCCAATGCAATATGTGATTTTTTATTTTAAGCGCTATATATATATATATGTATAAATGTCATAATTTTAAAAACTTTAAATATAAATCGATTGAAAAAAATCAATTCTTAGTAGAACTGAACCCATGAGAACTGTCATGAAAACTAACGAAGGTGATCACTACGTCACTTACTCGACAAATAATTTATAGCTAGTTATAACCAAAACGTGGTTTATGTTTACACTTGCTGCTATCATCGTGGTATTAAAGTTTTTTTAAGGCATTTTAAGTGTACTTACACATACGTAATTTTTTTTGATCGCATGCTTATAAGAAAACCACACAACCCAATTTCATGGAACACTTGATTTTACATAACACTAAAAAGATAAAATGTTACCATATATAAACTCTACTTTACTATAACCGGATTTGTTTGCATAGGAAGTAATGTGAAAACCGTTCTTCTAGGTATGATAAATTATGTAAGGTGAAAAAGTTTAATTAACTCAGGAAAACTTTAATACTAAATCACCAGTGTTATGGCTTCATTATATATAATTCATATGGATGGTACACCATTCGCTTTTATTTCCCTACGAGCTAACGTATTCCATATTTTCTGTTTAATTTTAAACTGCGAGTGAAACATTTCACATTTTAAAAATGTCGACGAAAATACTTAGTGTATTAATGATTATTTCATTCGTATTTGAATACAATAAAACGTTGGAATTTTCAGGATAACTATTTTCTAAAATTCAAAAAATAAAATACTAATACCACTTTTAAGACCAAGACCGATTTCATACACGAAAAAAATTATCAACTGATAAGAGAATACAATTTACAGTGTTATTTATACAAAAGGGCAGGGGTGAGCTGGTGGAGGCTCGGGGTGGGGGGAGGCTCGCGCGAGCCCCTTGTTAAGATAAGAAAGTAATTCGTCTCAGATAAAATCAGCACCTAACTGTAATTTCTGTAGATGATTAATGTTTATTTTGAAACAAAGTTTTGTTGCCTTGGTTGCCTTTTTTTTTTTTTGAAAAGTTCACTGACTTCGACTGCATAATAAAAAAAACCCTAGCTGACCGCTTATGGCTCGCGGGTTACGGTTTATGCATCATCTATATTCCATGGTTTGAAGGCATTATGAATGAGATTTACCGACCCCCTTGTTAAGATATTGGCAGCCCACCGCTGCAAAAGTGTGTAGCAAACAATTAGTATTGAAAGAAACTTACGAATACGAGGTACAAAATATGAAAAAGTAACTCAAAATTGACTAATGCCATAGGGCTCGTCAGCTTACGTCAAATGTAATAAAAAACCTCTGCTAGACCCTTCCAACAAACTTCTGGATTAAAAGCATTGTTTTTTTTTGCCATACGTTTTTATCAACTAAACATTCATAGATAAAATATAAATATTTTTATTGTTTTTTTCCATTTATCATTCTGTTTTAAATACGTGCCATTTTTATTTCAGTTTGAACATAGAACAGTTTTAGCATAGTTTAAGTTCAGTCAAATTTACTAAACAGTTGCCATAACATTATTGTTTTATGAAACGCCTAACTCTTCATGTAATTGATTACAACATTTGAAATATGACAAATAAATCAACCAACTAAATTAGATGATTTTGGCAGCAAAGACGCTAGGTATTGAAAACCCGTTACTACTGAAACAGTATCACAGTATCTATGGTATTTTTTTCAATATGAGTCTACCAATATTGAAAATGAACCAATACCCAACTATTAACTAATTTTGATATATTCGTCCAGTGTGGTTCTTTTTGTAATCTCGGGATCGAAAATTCACAATAATATCGTCGACAGATTCGAGAATTACTAAATTTTTAAACCATGTCCGCTCCCAATGTGGAGCATATGGACTCCTAATGGAGTTTATCTCAACAGAAGTGTTTTCTACGAGAACTGTTTGTTACTCAGTTGCTCAACCTCTCTTTTTCCAAAGAAAGTAGGGATAGAAGGATAAGGCTAGGACAGGATTAGTGGTAAGCTAGTCGCTCTCGATACGCCCTGTTCATAGGATAGGATGGGTGAAAGGGGGGAATTCAAGACATCACATACACACATGCCTTTGAACAGAAATTCAAAATCGATTGAAAAATCAATTTTTAAAAACTGTCCGTACCGGGATTTGAACCCGGGCCCTCCGTAGCCGAAGCCAACAACGTTGACCACTCGACCACACAGGCGGCATAAATTCACGGATCAAAATAAAAAAAAATCCCAGGAATTTATGATATTCCGAAAATGAAAAAATGTGTATTTTTTTAGCTCTCCCAAGAATTTCTAAAAAAATTTGTCACTGCTCAATTTTAAAAGCCCAGAAATTTGCGGATTTACCAAAGTGACCATTTTTAGTTTTCACGGATTTTTCAAATTATCAAGAATTTTGCACTTCTTGTACTCAATCCCGATTAGTGCTGATACAATCCCGGGATTTACAAACCCAAAATTGGACGGGATCCCGAAATTGAACGCTCCGTGTAGTCTGATAATGCAATCACTAGAAGATGCTATACTGGTGTGAAATTTCAGTATTTTGATAATTAATATAAACCACTTTTTCTTTGTGCAAGTAAGGATTCTCGTTAGACAGAAAAGTAAAGCTCATATTTAATAAATATATCATTCTTCATAAATACCCACTTTACTTTAACATACATTATGTATTTATTCCCTGAAAAGTTTTCCCTAAGTTTGTTGGTGTAACAAAAGCAATCATAATAACAATATGCATTTATTATTCCAGGCATATTCCCGTTATCCTTACCGCAAAGCCTTAAAAGTTAAAGTATTTTCACATTCTGCCTGGATGTTAATATCGTCTTTCATTATACGTTATAAGAATGTCTTAATAATACAACCACGTAGGTAGATTCAAGGATGAGGGAATCGAGAATGTCCTTGCAAACTTACCTTGCGTTCTTCAAAATCAGGAATTATTCCGTTTAAAATTATGTTTGGGGAATTAATATTGTCGACACCAAATAAGTTCCTTTGATTTGTTGTGTGTTGGTATTTTTTTGCATGGTCTTAATGCATGTAAATCAACCTTCTGTTAGTGTTTCGGTTTGAAAAGGACTAGGGCCGAGTCTGTGAGTTGGGCCGCCTGCATGCAAATATAAATTGGTCGCCCCTTTTAATAAGTATAACAATAAATATTAAAGCCCTCATTCGATTAATGGTACGTCAGATCGCCGGACCGGGCCCATGGCACAGTGGTCAACGTCGTTGGTTTTCATACCGGACCTCACGGGCACGTGAACCCCAGTGTGAACATTTTTTTTTAAATCTCTGTTTGAAAGCGTGGATGTTTGTGATGTCTTAAAACTTCCCCTCCCACAATCCGCAGCAAAAATAATAACAATTATTCCAGATTTTGATAACTGACACAATTATAAACTCGACTGTCTGACCAGGACAGGCGGGGGTGGTTGAACCAATGGCAGGCATTACAATGAGCTGATCACTAATAACGGTCAACGAAGAAAGTAAATAAGGCCATTCTGCTGTAATTTAATTAATCTACATAAGTGACTTTTAAGGTGTTCACTGTCAATACTTGGTGGAATGGCATTATAATAAAAATAATAAAACATTTTTGGTACTTTTTTCATATAAAATTTATTAGATCAGGACCGGTTTCGCTCATGATGAGCATTTTCAACTGATAGAAAATACAATGAAACAGTGATATTTATACAAAAGTTAAGTGAGAAAAACAAGGTATGACAAACAATTGGTATTACAACCAAGCAAAAGAATTGAAGCAAAATACAAAGAAAATAAACTATAAATAAAAATCACTTTTAAGGTGTTCACTGTCAATACTTGGTGGAATGGCATTATAATAAAAATAATAAAACATTTTTAGTACTTTTTCCACATAAAATTTATTAGATCAGGACCGGTTTCGTTAAAGTTAGCTTTTTTAGACTTTATAGATAGTAAAAATCTTAATCCCTTGTTAGTTAATGATATTAAATCTATTATCAATTGTTGTATTAACCAAAACTTCTTTAAATTCAATGATAAAATTTACCAACAGTTGAATGGGTTGGCAATGGGTAGCCCTTTGTCTCCTATTTTAGCTGATTTTTTCATGGATTTTTTAGAATCTAAAATCAGTAATTTTGATCTCTTTAGAAATGTCATTTACTGGTATAGATACGTAGATGACATCTTAGTACTTTGGGGAGGTACAGAGAGACAACTTAATCAATTCTTAAAACATATAAATAACATTAACCCGCATATTCAATTTACAATGGAGTTGGGGTTGAATAAAATAAACTTTTTGGATTTAACGATCGAGATTATTAATAATCGGCATTGTTTCAGTATATTTAGAAAAGATTCATACAGCGATAACATCATTAACAATTCTTCCAGACATCATATCTCGCATAAATTAGCTACCTTTCATTGCTTTATTCATCGTCTCTTGTTGATTCCGATGACTAAAGCTAGTTATGATCTTGAGTTAAATACGATAAAACAAATTGCGATGAATAATGGTTATGATTCGGATTTAATAGATCGTCTTTTATTTAAAAAACACAAAAAACTAGCTTTGATAAATGTAAGCTCTAGTTTGGTGATTAATGCGCCAGCTGTTGAAAAACAGTGGGTGAAATTGAGCTACTTGGGTAGTGTTTCAGAAAAGATTTCAAGGAAATTCAACAAAAACCTTTTTAATGTCACTTTTTATAATTCTTTTACTTACAACGCATTTTAGTAAATTCTAAAGATAAACTCAACATTCTTAACCAAAGAGGCATATATTTAATTGATTGTGATTCTTGTAGAGCCAGGTATATTGGTCAAACGATAAGAGCTTTTAATATCAGATTTAAAGAACATCTAGCCTGCTCACGTAAAGGGAATGAATTATCTTCATTTGGGAACCATTTGTTCCTAAATAAGCATACATTTGATATCTCTAAAAACTTTAAAATCCTGCATGTTAACAATAAATCTTTAAAACTTGATAAACAAGAGATCTTAGAAATAAATAGACATAAATTCTTGCCGGACTCTAATTTATTAAATGAACAGCTTGTATTTGCATCATCATCCTTGTTATATCCGTTTCATTAACATAATTCTAGCCTATTATATTTCCTTTTTTGTACTGTTTTATTTCTTTAGAATTTTAATTTTCTCAGTTTGCTTTTATTTTGTAAGAATTGATATTGCCTTTATTCTTTTCGCAGGAATCAATTTTGCTGGATTGTACTCTACTGGATTTTCCAAACTCAATTTGGTTGACAGACATTAAAATTTATTTATTATATACACTAATTGTTGGTTTTTACTTTGGTAATGATAATTCATACCTAATTGGTTTTTGTCATAATAGTTTCATTGCTAAGTGGTCTTCAACTTTTTATTTATAGTTTATTTTCCTTGTATTTTACTTCAATTCTTTTGCTAGGTTGTAATACCAATTGTTTGTCATACCTTGTTTTTATCACTTAAATTTTGTATAAATATCACTGTTTTATTGTTTTTCTTATCAGTTGACAATGCTCATCATGAGCGAAACCGGTCCTGATCTAATAAATTTTATGTGGAAAAAGTACTAAAAATGTTTTATTATTTTTATTATAAATAAAAAGTTGAAGACCGCTTAGCAATAATAGTTTTCATTGGTAAGCGGTCTTGTGGTTTATGTGGAAAAAGTACTAAAAATGTTTTATTATTTTTACTACATACGTAAATTCACACAAGTCTTGTCACTTACGATCCGGCTTTCGCTTTTCAATATCTTTAGGCGTCTAAATGATTGACTTGATTCAAACCCTAACATATTGAAAAAAAACTGTTATTAATGTAATAAATTGATTTTGCTATTTCTAAGAACTGTAAAAACATTGTTATCATTGCAAGTTTTTGATTTACTTCTATATAATCGTTTAAATTAAAATTAATTTACTTTGAAGACTATATAACAATTGCATACACATTTGTAACAGTTGTGTAATTGCACCTTTTGTGCAATATAGTAAACCTTATATTTACACCCTAAAACACCCTTAAGACGCAACTGAAAAAATACCCTTGAAGTCAGATTACCTGCGTCGAAAGCCAAAGAGAAAATTTACCTCGTATTTACAATATTGTTAACAAAAACAGCATTTTATTTTTGTTTGGTGTATTTTTGTTTCGCTCGAGGGTACGTGAACATTATGTCTATGTATAAAGCAGGTGGTATATCACGGAGTTAGCCTCAGTATTATTTCTCTGACAGTGCTGATAGTAATGTCATTACATATAACCTTTAGGTGTCACCTTTATTTCGATATGTCATTTTCATCAGTAATATCTTATATTAAAAAATAGTTTTAGTTTTTTTTTCTTATACTTACCAAGCTTATGCCGGAAACTTTTGTACATTACTACGAATTCTTTTTTGTGTACATTGGGGTGTCATATTTTGATATATTTAAACATTCGGGAGAAAAAAACGTACATTCAAAGATTTCTTTGTGTTTATTTTTATCAAACGAAGATAAAATGTTACGGTCATTGCGTTAAATGAAAAATTCATTCGTAAACAATGATTAAATATGACATTTTATCGTACAATAGGACACCCTTACCTTTTAATGCCGTACCATGAAATGTGATATAAAAATACGTGAGCTTAAAGCAGTAAGGTGATAGTGGCTTAAAGCTCAAGTGAATAACGTTATCAAGTACTTAAGTTCTACAAACAATATTTTATATATACAGTTTATAACTATTTCACCTTACGCCGTAGATTGGCTATGTATACTGGCTTAGAAGAGATACACAATACACACTCAGTATTTTTTCAGATTTAAAGCGGTAGAACGGCGTTCCGTCACCTTTTTCTCAGCACTTTTAATGTTTAAGACTATTATTTGCAAAGTTTTATATTTATTTTGCTTTTAAAGCTTTTTTCTTGAAAACCAATAGCTGTTTGTCTATATTTTTGGCTCCTCCTGCATGTAATGTACCGGGTACCATAAAATTAATAAATTAATGTCATAATATAAAATAATTCTAGGTCCATAGACTTAATTTGTTATCAGAACCAGAGGTTTGCTTGTGGTTGTGAAAATTCTCTCCCACCCTCCCAATTCTTAAAATTGACGGGACAAAGCGAGAACAATTAGCTAACCACTAGTCTTGCCATAGCCTTATCATTGTATCCTTACTCTTTTTTTAAAAAAGAGACTTTAAGCAAGTGAGAAAAAATTAGTTATCGAAAAAAAAACTTTTGCTGAGATCAGCCATATACTCCATACTGAGATCAAATGTGGCTTAGAAAAAAAAATCCAGAGTAAAAAGCTTGAGACGGAGTGAGTTTCGGTATATTATTGTTTGAAAAAAAGCACTGTACCTTCTCATCTATTTTAACATACTAACTTACATTGAAAAAAAATATATAACAGTATTAAATGAAATAAATTGACTTGGACAATGACAAAGTAATCTTCGAAGCAAATTAATTATAATTTAATTGACTATGTAAAATGACACTACCTTCTTGTAACGGTAGAAGTAACGGTGATAGATTAATATTAATTTGGTCATTAACAATGACACTGAGTTAATTATGTCAATTAATTTCTAGTTGTTCTCGTGAATTAAGCCAAGCGCCTTAACTACGAAGATGTAAAAATGTGGGCACTGGATTATATGTTATGCTATGCGATTCATTAATGAGATAGGTTACAATATGAAACGAAATCCTCATAAATTATTATAATACAAAGTCAATTTAAAAATTCCGGTTGAAATGGTTATATCTCGTTTTGAAAAATAGCTCACGATAATTTTTAACAGATCAGATGGAATATATCTATGGTTCAGTTTGGTTAAAATCATTTATTTAAATTAAAATTTTATAATTCTTACAGTCCAACTCATATATACAAAAATACTAACTTTTATAAGTATTTAGTATGCAAGTATTGAATCATCTAGCGAAATAGTAAAAGTTCTGCTAAGTGGTAGTAAGTTTTGCTTTAATTTGTAGAATTGAAAGCATCATTTCCTTTCACTGGGAAATTAATGTATTTATGTTTTCATTCAAAAATTCGAAACTTTGACTTCGTAGCCAAGGAGAATGAAAACGAAAGACGATTAACCAACTGCAACGTTCAGGTTGTTCAGATTGTTTCTAAACTGCAGTCGATGTGTTCATACAACTAACTCATTAAGCAGCTTTCGAAACAATTTTCAATAACTATAGCTGTTTCAGGTTGACAACAGATGTTAGGTAAAATTATTAAATTTAATTGCATTACTCACAATTGAAGCAAAACGGTTTACATTGACATCTATTAATTAGACAAAATGTTAAATGACTTATTAACACAGTTGTTAATAAGTCATTTCGTGTAATTAAAACAATATATTTAAACTGAATTTTAAGAAAATTTTAGTTAATAAAAGCATTTTTCATTACACTACTCCACTAGCAGTTAACTTTATATGTAAGCGGCGTGCTTAAGTTAAACAGTGACTTCTTTTTTTAAAAAAATAAAATCGTCAACCAATATCAATACCGTATGACTATGGTATAACCAAAACCAAGTTTTACTAAAAAATATATATGTTGTTAGACCTATTTGGTCTTAAACTTCGGGTTCCTATGGAGTACACTCACATTGAAAAATTCTTTTTATTTCAACCATTCACTCAATACCAATAATAATCTAGCTGATATTTATTGCAATCTACAATGATACCTCGATCAATGCAATGCCAATATTACAAAAACTTGTCTGGGGCCACTTTGCACTCCATTGCTCCTCGATTCTATTTTTAACGTTTTGGTAGTGGAGTGTTAAGTCAACGGAGGGCTACCAATTAGTTAGCAAGGGGCTCGCTTAATCTCATGGCTCTTTGTATTGCGCGATGAAAGGGTGATTTCTTTTCACACAGTATATGAAATATGTGCTAATGTTATGAAGCAATAGTCAATATACCGTAAAATGTAACTGAAAATACCACTTAACCACAACAAATTGCAAGAGTGAATAGTTAAAAGAGAGACACAGAAATAGGTACATATTATTCTTTTCACCGCAATTTAAAACGTTGTACTCAAGTCGTCGTGGATAATATAACATTTGACCAACATTGGAGAAAGTACTGATTTGACTTGAAAATATTGTTTTTTCTCAATTTAACTCGATGATCGCCAGCGTATGTCAAATTAAGCAAGGGTCTCCGAGCTCTTTCCAGCCCACTCCTGTTTGAAACCCCCGAATCTGGCGATATTAAAGAAAAAAAGAATATAAAACTCAAAGATAACGCAATGTATTTCTTTCGTAACAGCTCACTGTCTGTTTTTATTAACGTTTTTTAAGCCTTGTACAGATAGGGAGGGCGGATTGTCACTTTTTAATGTTGTATTTTCATTTTTAATTTAGGCGATATGCAAATGTTTCAGACAAGGCAGTCGGATTTTGTGATGTGAAAGTAATCGTTTTGACAGCCCTCGCTTTTTTCGCGGAACATTTTTACAAAATAATTCCACGGAAAGGATTTTAAAATTAGAATACACCTCTTGTTTCCGAATCACGACGCGAGATTACTGAAACAACATCGCTTGGGCGTTTGAGCTATTATATAGTTCTGAAGAAAAAGCCTTGTGACTATTTTATTAATTATATTAAAAAATCCAATTTAAGCTATATAACTTATCCAGTTTGAAGGATAACGTTTGCTTACATGAGTATCAAATTAAATTAGACAATTCAAAGTGAAGAGATTTTACATTAATCAGTTTATGTGATTAATCTGTATTCCACTATAAAATGATTAAAATGAAATATTTTACTGTGTTTTTAAAAAGAACTAAAAGAGGCAACATAAATATTGATTACTTAAGTAATATATTAACGTAACATAGCTAGTATCTATCATGGCATCAAGACATTGTTAGAACTATGCTCAAAAGGAGGTGTGTATGTTCTTAATTTAAAAAGATTATTAACAAAATAATAAGAGATAGACAATTTATTCAAGAGCAGAAAGAAAAGTCAAGCGAAACAGAAAATTGCTGACGCATATCAAAGACCATAAAAGCAAAAAATATAGTTTTTTATGGTGTAACATAATACAATGGTATTTTCATATTTCATATAAAATTGATAATAAATAGTGGTTTGTTTTTTTTTCATTTAAAATATCACTTTCAAAAAACTCGTCTATTAATTACTGGACTCAATCTTGATTAAATATTTGAAACTCTTGGTGAAAAGCATTATATTAGAAAGTAAAGCCCTATTTTGTACTCATTTTTCATTTATTTATTAATGTCAGGGTCGGTTTTGCCCTTATAATTTACAAATGTCCTGATATAACTTGGTTTTGTATAAATAGTCATGTATCAATATGTATTTTGATCAGTCAACAATGCTAGTAAAGAGCGAAACCAGCCTTTATTATAAAAAATAAATGTGAAATAATTATAAAAGAGAGTAATATTTTTGTCGGGTCCTATGGCGCAACGGTTAGCGTTGTTGGCTTCCGTGCTGGATCTCACGGGATCGAGTCCCAATACGAACAGAATTTTTCCGATTGATTTAACGATTTCTGTTCGAAGGCACGGGTGTTTGTAATGCCTCAAAATTCCCTCCCACCTTTTCCAATTCCTATAATAACTGAGCGTAGCGAGAGGGATTAATTAACCAGAAGTTCTGCCTTAGCCTTACCCCTATATCCCTACTACTATCTTTGAAAAAGAGACGTTGAACTACTGAGTCACGAACAGTTCTCGAAGAAAAGTTCTGTTGAGATACATCCTTTAGAGTTATGGATAATAAAACGTTAAAAAGTATTATTTTAATACCGATTTAAAAAAAAATTTAAACGGGTATTTCAGTATTGAAAAAAAAACGGAAATAATGTGATTCGGTTTCAGTAATACCGGTTATGCAGTCCCTAGAGATGATATACTTTATTAACATAGGTAGTAAGCTTCTATTGAGATTTATTTGTAGTGAAAAGGACATTTTGTATTGACTCACATCATAACAAACAGCAAGGATGTGCCTCGTCGGTATGCAAAAAAAATCCATTAGGCAAATGATGCCTCTCCTAGGTTTCTACCGTTAAAATGATGGAATGTAAATTTCCAAGAAAGAATTTCCAATGAGACGTAGCTTTATGTAATTTCAGAACGCTCAGAGCTTTTGTATGGTCGGTTCGCGCCCCATTTTAGAACAGCAACACACACATTAAATGTTTATTTTTATCTAACATTACATAATTGTGTAATATTATTTTATATAGTTTGGTAAAGCAGTTTTATTGTTTAAATTTAACCACAATAATCGCGTTAGTTGACAGTAATGGTTGATTGTTTTCAAATTTAGCTCAAATCATTTTGATTACGTTTTTCGCTTGCTTGCTTTCAATCCCGGGATCTCATTCAATTTTCTGATCCCGAAATCCCGGGATTGACATGGCCGCGATCTCGGGATTTCGGGATTGAGAAATTTTGAGCAATTCCAGAAAATTTACACGAAATTGGCAAATCGAGGATTTCAAATTTCTCGGTGAGCTAATACCAATCCCGGATTGAAAATTAATCAATCCCGAAATTCCGGGATTGGAGATAGGCTCCGGGATTGGATACCCTAGTACTAACATGGCCGGTTTCTTACAACGAATGAATTCATACTATTAGATATTGTTTTATTTTTATCAATAAGCAGTATAAATTTATAAAACCGAAGTTGAAAAGCAAAACATTTGAAGCCCGGCCCGCTGCCAATGTGGAACATATGGTTTCTTTAAGGAGTTTATGTCAACATTTTTTTGAAAATTTATTCAAACATTTTTTTCGAAGAGAGTAGGCATAAAGTATAGACGAAAAAAGCTAAGACAAGACAAGTGGTTTGCTAATCGATCTTACTACACCCATTTTTTTTCGTTAAAATAGTAAATGGGAGATATTAATTAATACCTTCAAAAATAACAAAAATTAATAACTTTGTCTGTACAGCAGTTCTAATCCATAAACTTCCAAACTAAAGCTATCTACGTTGACCACTTAACCAAGGAGCCGGCTGTTGAATTATTGATTTCTTTGGAAATTTTGATTTCTTTCTTAGAAAGCAAATCATGATTTCTCCGCTTTTTATAAGAGTTTTTGTAAAAATCCGTAATTCAAAATATGTTTGTCTATCCTCGATGGGAAAAAAATAAATCCCGTTAAGGCATTTACACAAAGGGTATTTTTCGAAACTTTGTTGCAAGTCATGCAGCCTACTTAGCTTTTCATTGGTAGTCAAAATGATAGGCACAGAAAAGTGGATTTAATACAAGGGATCAGTTTTTTGCTAATCGCTTTTCCCATGGCCCGTTTTTTCTACCCTGGATGGATAAGAATGAAAAAATCATAAACATATATGTATTATACAAGTTCATTGATTTTTTTTTTCATAGAAACCGATAGTTTGAGCTTTACGCCACGCCACCGAGTGAAACGTTTACATAATATTATATTTTATTTTTAGTTTAGGGTCAACACAATATTTTTTTTCTAGTCGGAGTATATGGCCCCCATATGATTCCTCCGAGATCCTCTGTTCCCCACCAGTCTTCTTGCTTCCTCCCATGTTATTTCAGCGTCCCGTAGCTCGGCCGAGTACATCCTATAGATAGATGGTCATCAGTGGCCTTCAACGTCGGTGGAATCCATCCGGTTGGTATAAGAGACAAGCAGAATTCAGGGTTTCTTGTGGCATCACCAGCACATGTCCATGCCAGGTCCATCGTCGTTTTTTTTTTACTTTGGACGTAATTGACGGCTGCCTAGTTCGTTCCCTTATCTCCATGTTTCTGGTTAAGTCCAACCACCGCACTCCCAGTATTCGACGCATGGATCTGTTTTCATAGCACAGTATACGGTTAATCGGTGCTTTTGCAAAGTGCCATGACTTGCAACCTTAAAGCAGCACTGCCAGAGTACATGCGTTAAACAGGAGGCAACAGCCGTTCACTGTCATTTTTTGGTGGAAAGGCATTGCAATAGAAAATAAAATAATTTTCGTACTGATCCCACATTATTTTAGAGGTTAGGACCTGTTTAACTCATCGTAAAACTATCCGCTTTAGAAATATAAAGCAATACAGAGCCATATATATTTTGTATAAATAAATATCAATATATATAGCAACTCGTAAATTTTATATAAATACCTCTGTATTGTTGTATATTTCATCAGTTGATAATGCTTCCCATGAGTGAAACCAGTTCTGTAAATAATTCTAAATTAGTACAAAAAGTGTTTTGATTTTTAAAAATATTGCTTGAATATATAAGAACGAATGCATTGATGTGGTCTGGAAAATACGTTGATGGAAAACCTCTGTGTGTTGATGTTTTTTTTTAATAATGCACTGTAGCTGCTAATGGTTTCCTAGAGTGCACCACGTCTTAACGATGCAATTCGAAGTGCATTGGCAAGCTTCTTGCATACGATTGAAAGTATTATGTGAAATAAGATGAGGCATTGCATAAAATTATATTTCTACAAAAAAGTGTTGTGAAGAAAATGGTATCTTTATGTAAATTCAAATATCTTTAATAATACAATTTGAATATCAAGTAATTTTCAAACCAGTTTCGTAAACTGAAAGCGGTTGAGTACATAATATAACAGAGGTACGTGAATTGGATTATTAAATTTAAAATACTTTTTAAATTCACCTAATAAGTTTTTTTTTTAGCATTTATGCATGCTTTGAGAGAATTTTTTCTTTTGTTTTCAAATAATATTTTTAGCGTTTTGTAAACTGCGTGGAAACAGGCAGAGTATTTTTTTTAATCCATGATCACTCTTAATTTTGAATACTTAGCTTCTTAATGAAGGCATCTTAACAGTTTTTTTATATTACAACTGCTTGTCACTCAGTTGCTCAACCTTTTTTTTCAAAGCGAGTAGGAATAGAATAATAAGTATAGGACTAGCAGTAAAATACTCGCTCTTGCACGTTCTATTTAGTCAAGATATCATAAACATCCATACCTTCTAACAGAATCTGATAAATCGGTTGGAATTCGAACCTGAGAGATCCGTCTCGGACTCGAACGACATTTAAGACTGCACTACGGACCCGATAAAGCAGGTTAAGATAAAGAAACCTTCAAATATTTGAACTCGGTTTTCATGTAACTATAATCTTTAGTCTAGCAGTATAAAAGTGGTACATTTAAGAAATTATAAAATCGACTGTGGAAAGAAAAAAAGGAAGCAACCCACACATATCAAATTTTACAGGAGGCGCAAAAAACGTGTTTTGATGATTTTGGGCCATATGCAAATTATGAATTATACACAACATTGAAGTGCACGAAGACTTCTAAACAGATGTTTAATTGACATAATCAAATATCAATTAAAGAAATTGTATAGAAAAAATCTATATTCCATTCTTGGTTTTAATTTTTTACAAAGTCATATTTATCAAAATTAAAAGCTAAATACTTTTTCGACATTTGCAGCTTGCAAGAACGTGTATCAAGTTTGATGCATTGTGATCATCGAAAATAACCTGTTTTAAAAAACTGTGTGTTAAGTACTTTTTCCTTTCCACAGTCGATATGATATATTTAAAAAATAATAAAATGAAAATTTAAATTCAGCCAAAAGGCTTCGTGGTTTGTGTATAGCAGAAGGATTGGTTTGTTTTCTTTCCATTTATCTTTTTTACAAACAGGGTTTGATAGAACTTTTGTGGTTGTATGATTTTCCATCGCCAAAATAAGAAACAACCCCTATTTTATACAACACACACGTACAGCTGTACGCTATTGATACAGTCCGACCGGCACAAATCAAATTCGGTCAACTCCAAAAGCTGATTGCATTTCACGATGTGTCTGTTGAATTATGTAGCTTCAATTTCTTACTCTTACCCTGTCTTGATACAAAAAGGGTTCGGAATTGGATACCCTAATCTCTACTACTCTCTTTGATAGAAGAGAGGTTAAGAGACTGAGTAACAAACAGTTCTCGTTGCAAAGTTCTTTCGAGATACCTCCATTAGGAGCGGAAATGGATAAACACCATACTGAATTTTTAACCACATTATTTTAGTCCACGGTAACCCTAGATGCAAGCATCTATTCTCGAAGTCCATCATAATCCAATAAAATTCCACAAACAAAATACTTTTTCATATCATAATGATTTAGAAATTACCAAGTATCACATTATTACCATGAATGAAATCAGCCAAGATATATTCGCTGTTCTCAAATATCATTCATGCATTATGAATCCGTGGACTGGTATAATATGATAATACGATAGGCTGGCGGAATATAAACTATGCCTGAGACACAAAATCCAAGCACGTTCATAAAACTACACACATTCCGGGGGTTTCCGAACACGAGTGTTGCAATAAAAAGCGGGAAAAGGTGTCGGCGTGATAGTAGGCGCTGGTTTTTACTGCGGGGAATCCACACCCGGAGTGCGGGAGACATTAATTGTCGCGTTCTTGGTCCGTTATCTGTTTATTGCGGGCAAGATTTTTCGCGAATTTGGCGCCATTTTATAACTTCGGATGACTTTGCGGCAGGTGCGTTCCTATTGAAGGGGTCGTCGCGAAATTATCATTGCACATATAATTGCGTAAAATAATGTAACTGTTATTTTGTTGTCACTTGTATTTTTTTTATATGTTTGATAAAACAAAAATGTAGGGCTCGTGAAATTTCGACCCAACCGACAATTTATAACTTTTACAAGAGATTTTTTTTTTTAAATTATGTTCGTAAAAAGAATTCTCAAAGTGTGGTTAGTAAATAGTTATATATAGTCAATGATTATCCTGTTAAAATAATACAATTTTCTGACTTATTTTCAGTTTTCTAGATCAGCGTTTCTCAACCGAGGTCCGCTTGGTACAAACGATAACAAGTCAAAACAATAAAATGCACAGACCCTAAAAGAATCGAATGAGATAACGCTCTAAAGTTGTTCTCACTGACGCCTTAGGTCAGGCACGGGCAAACCATGGTCCGCCGAATAATTTTCTGCGGCCCGCGAGCAATATTATATTTTTGAAAAAGATTCACGTTTTTATCGTTTAACGCCTTTTAAAAAAAAAGATGGAAAATAAATGTAATAATCGTTATTTTCGGATCAACTTATATATGTGAACAAGCATTTTCAATCATGAACCTTATTAAAAACATGAACGTTTACAAGTAGTTTTAAAAATCTCAACTACTAAATTAACACCAGAAATTAAAAAAATGTTATAAGACGTAAAACAGTTCCATTTCTCTCATTAGATTGTTTTTTTTTCATGATCATATATATTTTTTTTAACCATGTCCGCTCCCAATGTGGACTTCTAATGGAGTTTATCTCAACAGAAGTGTTTCTACGAGAACTGCTTGTTACTCAGTTGCTCAACCTCTCTTTTTCCAAAGAGAGTAGGGATAGAAGGATAGGGTTAGGACAGGATTAGTGGTAAGCTAATCGCTGTCGATATGCCCCGTTCATAGGATAGGAAAGCTGAGAGGGGGAATTCAAGACATCACATACATCCATCCATGCCTCTGAACAGAAATTCATAAATCGATTGAAAAATCAATTTATAAAACTGTCCGTACCGGGATTTGAGCCCGGGCCCTCTGTAGCCGAAGCCAACACCGTTGACCACTCGACCACACAGGTGACTGTAATAATATATTATGTACATATAATATAAAAATGCTATTTTACTTGCGGCCCGCCGTTCATTTTGAATTCCTGAATTTGGCCCATCATACAAAAAGCTTGCCCTCCTCTGCTTTAGGTGATATTGAAAAATTATTGACTTAAAACACAATTTACTGAATTGTGTCACTTAAGTTATTTTGCTGATTATGAGTTCACATGATTATTAAAAATTAATACAAGGTGTCAAAACTGTCAATGATGTATATCGTCACGTTTCTGACAGAAGTAAGTAGCATAACTGACAAAAAAGAACAAAGATATTCGTTTATGCCAAAAGAAATATTTTATCGAATAATACGTTTATGCAGTTTACGATGTTATTATACAATCGAAAAAATTCTCATTCTACACAAGATGTCACTGTCGTATATTCTAAAGCTTTTCGATTCATTTCCCATTCGATTCGATCCCATTTCGCTATTTTGTGAGTTGTAAGATTTGCTTTATAGACAAGTTTACAATTTAACGTTCACCAAACACAATAGTTTAAGATATATCGTAAACGAAACAAATACAACTATAATTTAGTACGCCATTGATATGGTACGTGCTCATATGAACATTAAATGAAAAACACTGCTTTCGTAAAAGTTTCAAAGGAATACTTATGTTTTTACCTTTCTGGCAATATTGACCTGCATATATTTCAGCACGGCGGCGCTGAAAGATCTTACAGTTGACTTATTATAACACGTAATAAAAAAGGCAGTTTTATCTTTGATAATAAAAATAAAACCAGAGATCACCAGAAGATTCAAAGAAAAAAGGTAATCTTGAAAGTCTTTCATTGACTTTTTTATTTTTCTTATTTATTGTTCTAATATAATTTGATTGTGAAAATAAGTTAAAGCGATCTGGTTATTCAGAGTTTATGAATTTCTAACTTCTTTGTGTATGAAACTTGTTTATACATTTATTTATTTGGCGCATATTGCCAATGTATCAAATATTTAGAAGTTGAAAGATCACAATTATCCAAATCTTAGATCTCAAATTTAAATTTAAAAAAAAAACAAAATTTGACATTGACCTTCGGAGAATTGAACCAAGTCCCGCCTTATTGGTAGAGCCCAGCTCTTGCTAAGTAAACTTACTTGGCATTGCATATCGTAAGCTACTAGGGTGGCGGCTTGCCTAAAATATGCAGTTATACAAAACTGGGCTATATTGTTGAAAAATATTTCAGTATCACGCCATCGCCATAACATCAGAAGAGAATTTTACGCACGTAAATAATATTATAATTAATTAGGAGAAATGGAATATTACTTATCCCGAAATAAAAGTTCTTTGACTTGCAATTGCTCGATTTCAGTTGCTCGAATTTATTTATTTAGACCAGGGAGGCAAACTTTTCGGATGGAGGGCCAAATTCAGGAATTCAAAATTAGCGGTGAGCCGCAAGTAAAATATCATTTATGTACATACACTATTTATCATGAAAAACAACAACGTACATTTTACGTATATTAACATTTTTCTAAATTCAGGTGTTAATTTTGAAGTTGAGATTTTTAAAACTTGTTGTAAATAATGTTCATCATCGATATTTGATCGTTAAGAGTTTTTATTGAAGTTCATGATTGAAAATATTTGTTCCCACAATTAGGTTGATCCAAAAATATCGATTATTTTATTTATTTTCATTTTTTTTAAAGGCATTAAAAGATAAAAACATGAATCTTATTTAAAAATATAATATTGCTCGCGGGCCTCAGTTTGCCCGTGCCTGATTTAGACGATACTCATTCTGTTTTGTTAAAAATTACAACTCAATAGTAAATAAGTCGATATTATATCACATCTGATGCATCAAAGGCTGTACCGGGAGCTTTTTTTCACGTAGCATATTATTTCTATACTTTTTATCATAGCTTGTAGATGTGTAGCTTTATAAAAATTCTACACATGTTCACGTAGTTTTAATGTTAGTAATAAATAATAATGTTATGCGGCATTTTGACTATATCAACTGTGGAAAGGAAAAAGGACCTAACCCACACATATTAAATTTTACAGGAGGCACAAAAAACGTATTTTAATGATTTTCGGCCATATGCAAATTATGAAAAAACACAACCTTGAATTGCACAGACACTTCTAAACTGGTGTTTAATTGACATAATCTAATATTAATTAAAGTAATTGTCTAGGAAAAACTTTTTTTTCTTGGTTTCAATTTTCACAATTTCAACTTTTTTCAATCTTAAAAGCTAAATTTAGATACTAATTCAGCATTCACAGCTTACATAATTTTGATAGAATGTGTATCAAGTTGGATATATTGTGATTATCGAAAAAAAGCTGTTTTAAAAAAACTGTGCGTTACGTCCTTTTTCCTTTCCACAGTCGATATGTAATATATATCTACATGGAATAAAACATTTTTGTGAACACGATAACTGGAATTGTTATTATTTAATCAAAATTAAACGTTATGAATAAATGATTTATTAATATTTTAGATGTTGGCTGCAGAAAATTCATGTCTCCGAAGTTAATATTTGTCGCACAGAAAAAATATAAAATGCGTGTAAGTGTGTTATAGAAAGAAAACATTAATTTAAATCATAAATATGTATAACATTTTCCGAGAAAAAATATTTTTCGAGCAATTGCCTTTCGAAAAATTTGCTTCGAGCAATTTACGTAGAATTGCAGAAATACATAACTTTGAACTCAAATCCATAAATTGTTCAAATTGCTAGTGTTTATTTTCGGACTTAAGCCCTTGGTCACTTAAACATTGTGGCTATACACGTAAATAAAACAAATGTAAACCGAACGCATAAATTACCAGTTCGATCACAAAACGGATTAAACTAAAAGCTATACACTGTTACCTCTCAATCACGTTGATGGGTGTAATTCACTCAAACAAGAAAATCTCTGTCACAAAAATAACAAAGTAATCTGTCAAAAAGTATAATAAACATGCCAGTTTATCAGGAAAACATAAAAGAAATATTGCAAAGTAGTGCAGAGAAATGGTGGGAACTTTCATATTCTCACTCGCTCATATCTTGGCTGTAATAAATTTTGAAACAAATTTTCAACCGAGGGAAACTTCTGCCTCCATGACTTTTACATAGATTTTCTTGTTGTGATTTAGCGACATATATGTTCAACTCTTTTGTAGTTAAACCAAAGAAGAGTGAGTTGAATCTTTAAAAAAAAAACATCGTTTTGTAAAGATTTAAAGAGGGCTCAAATTTTGAATATTCAAAGTATTATAGAGGGAGGTATTAATGTTAAAAATCCAGTGTTGGTTCCCGGGACATTTAAATAAAGCATCCAAGACCTACAACTTGCTTAATTTAAATGTAGGTATATCGAATTAATGTAAACTGTTGCTTTCCTCAATATTAATTAGTTATTTGAGTAATGAACTCTGAATGAAATAATTTAAGATTTTGACTGAAGGTGATTGGTAAAATTTCACCATTTAATTTGAATCGTTCAAATTATGTACATTCACACAGATTTTGTCACTAACGACCCGGGCTTTGCCTTTCGGCATCTTCAGGCGTTCAAGTGCACAGATGCGAATGCGAAACCCGGGTCGTTAGTGACAAAATCTGTGTGAATGTACATAATTTGATTCTGAGTGAAAATATCAAAAGAGATATTACATACGGCTTTTTCGTCATAACTACAAATGGTATCTAAATTATTTTCATTATTTTTTTTAAATGAATGTTTGTTTTTACGCAAATTATGTTACAAAAAAATAATATTTATACTTTAAACAATGCTTCATACAAAGAAATATTTTTTTATAAAAAAATACTATAATTATACGTTCTTGAGTGCTCGGGACACGAGAATCTCAAGAGACATAAAAAATTCTGTCTAAAAAAACCGTGACTTCAGAATCCGAAATACGTTTTAAATTTAATTGAGCATTTTTTGTACATTCCTGTTGATGAGTACAGTAATTTTATGCCTAAACAAGCCCTCAAAGTAGTTTTGACGACATTACAGATATCAATTTATGGGATGTGAACTGGCTTACATTGCATGCAAATTAAGCCTTCAAAGGCAACACTTTCTAGTTTGACTGTCATAAATAGGAATTAAACATCAACATCTGCGCAAAGTGACGTCCTGTGATTCCACAAGAAGCAGTGATAGGCAAGTTTGCTTGTATTTTGAATTCGGAAAGGGTCCTTCGGAAAAGTTCTTTACTCGGTCGATTTTAATATAATTCATTTAAAGAGAGAGTTCGAGCAACAGGACAGCATTTAATTCTTTCAAAAGACAGCTTCTGTTTAAATGCTACTTAGCAAGAAATTAACAGCATTCGAAAAATGACATTATAAATAATTGAATCATCGAGTTGCAAAAAGAGCACTGAAAGCCTTTTTAAGTCTTGAGTAAATGACAAAAAACTGCTGTGAAAACTTTTTTTTTACCATGTTCGCTGCCAATGTGGAGCATATGGACTCCTAATGGAGTTTATCTCAACCGAAATGTTTCTACTAGTTTATTTTCTATTTTAGTTTATAGATTACCCTTGTGGACATTTATACATGCCGTTATGATTAAATATGCTTTAAATCTGATACTTCAACTGCTAAAATAAACGATCATCATCATTCCGTTAATAGCTCGTATGCCACCAACAAAAAATATCACAGGATACACGAAAAACGTTCTGAAATCCGGAGTCATGCTCATGCTACGTGTTGGGCCGTAACAATAGCTTTTTTTTTTTAATTGTCATGTCCGCTTCCAATGTGGAGAATATGGACTCCTAATCGAGTTTATCTCAACAGAAGTGTTTCTACGAGAACTGCTTGTTACTCAGTTGTTCAACCTTCCTTTTTCCAACGAGAGTAAGAATAGAAGGATAGGGCTAGGGCAGGACAAGTGGTTAACTAATCGCTCTCGACACGCCCCGTTCATAGAACATGATGAGTGGGAGAGGGGAACTCAAGACATCCCATACATCCATGCCTTCGAACAAAAATTCGTAAATCAATTTATAAAAGTGTCCGTACTGGGATTCGAACTATGACCTACGTAACCGAAACCAACGACGTTGACCACTTGACCACACATACCTAATGAATACATACCTAACCATAAATGTATTATGTTGTTGGTGTTGTCAGCATATGTGTTAGAAAATGTAATGCAACAATTTAATTTGTGTGCAGATAGTGTGTATTAAAAGTTCTTACTAGATGTGATTTAAGTCATTTTATAAAAAAATCGCCCTGAATGGTTTGTGCTCAACTCAATGATTCATTTCAAAATGAACCCTTTAGAATCAGTCTGTTATTTTAATTTAATTAAATATCTATTATGACCTGCCAAAAATTTCAAATCATACCTTCTGTAATTGAAGAACTTTCCACGTCTATTCAACCCCTTTTAATTAAATGTTTATGAAATAAAATTTAGCATATTAGTACTTGTAATAAATTATTATATTACAAAAGTTACCTCGTCATTTAGAATAATGAGAAACTTTTGCTTATTTATTGTATCAAGTGAGATATGTAGGGTTGCTTAAAAAGGATATTTATTTTAATTTGTAATTAAATTGATTCAGCACTTTCTGAAACCTGTTTCTGTTTTTTTTATTTACTATGCTTTTTTTATGCATTTTAGGCAGATTATTTAATTTTAATTTTTTTAAAAAAAATTAAAAAAAAAAATTGACAATACAGTTTACGCCAATGCGTCAAATATTTTTGAAGTTGAAAGATCATACGAGATATACTCGATGAGAAATTTAGAAGTCACATGAGATTAACTCAAGAAGAATTAACTTCACAAACACCTATGTCTTAGATCTCAAAATAAAATTGAAAAAATCCAATTTGACATTGACCTTATCGGGAATCAAACCCAGGCCCACCTGATCGGTAGAGCAAGCTCTAACCAACTAGACCACAGCGGGCGACTTTTTAGCTTACGAAAAATTAATGCGTCCAGTAACAAACAAGGCCTAGTTAATTTCACTTTAATTTTCAGGACATCCTAAAGATTGTCGGACTTTTTATCGACATTTTAATATGAATTAACTTTTACAACTACGAAAAATACTGAAAATACTGAATAACATGAATCAGCTGAATAACGATTTGCTCTCAATGACCGGTAAGGTAAAAAGATGAATTTGACAGTAAAATCATTATTTAATTCCTCCATGCTCATGATGTATTCATAGCTAGTTAAGCCATTAAATCATTCAAGCATTTTAAGCACTTATAAATAAAATGAGGGTGGAAATTAGACCTAGAATATATTTTCAAGCATATATACATTTTTAAATTATTTTTAGCTTCTAACATAGGTTTAAATACTGTCAATAAACAGTGAAACTGAGATGCCATCATGGCAAGGAACGTGATTTTTTAGGATGGCATGTTACGGGTTAAAATAAATTTTAATTCACTTGTAACAACATTTTTCAAAATAAACATAAAATGAATATTAGGTATCGAAATTCCTTATCAGAATTAATAAAAAGTGAACATCGCCAAACATATTACTTGACCTATTTTATTCTGGGCGTCTCAATTATTGCATATCGTTTGAAAAAAAAGTAATCTAGTGTTAAAAAGTCTTCAGCTAGTGTTGTCATGAAGAAACTTCAAAGAGAGGTAGAATTCGCGCAAAGCCTCTTAAACCTAAAAAATAAGGTAGAGTAAATTATGAATCAAATGATTTAAGTATCTAAAAAATTCAATAGTTCTTGATTGTAAAGGCATACCAAATAAGAAAAACTGTTTTGAATTTCACTGGATGTTAGTATCCTTCAAATGCGAAACGAATTTACCCAACTATGAAACAGTATGCAAATTTCACAAAGGTAAGATTGGGTTCACAAAATTTACATCGCGAAAGTTCTTACGGCTAAAGTTTTAACATATGACTCAGTTTTGAAACATTTGTCGAGATTTTTTTTTGTATTGAGAGATTTATTTGCAAGCGAGAAGAGAATAAAAAGTGTTGAGTTTTTTAAAGCTTTATAAAATTGTGTTATATGAATGGATTACTATTCTTGAACGCTGTAGCACAGTGGTAGCACTTTATAGTTTTTGTATTCAACGGCTCTAAGCTTAAAAACGAAAAATCAATATTTTTTACATTTATTTGTTAACTGGTATCCTACATCTTAATTAGGGCATCTAATCTCGAGATCCAGGATCCTGAAATACCGGGATCGTCTAAATATTAATCCTGGAATTTTAAGAATCACTAAAACCTGTAGAAATCATCTTTAAAATCTAAATTCTTTCCGATATACTGTTTATTTAAATATTAAACCTATTTACGAAAATTTATCTCAAATTAAATTTGAATCGTTCAAATTATCTACATTCACACAAGTTTTGTCACTAACGACCCGGATTTCGCCTTTCGGCATCTTCAGGTGTTCAAGTGCACGGATGAACTTGAACTGACACTTAGTAAATGAATGTATCGTGTTTAAATAAGAAATAAATGTATCACTAGGCTCAAATCCATTGCTGGCAAAAAGGATTAACCCATGGAAATTTATCTCAGTTTGTTTATTTACGTATTTTTGTATAAAACCTAAGTACAAAACGCATGAATAATAAGTGTCTTACTCCCTTTTATACTGTATAACAATCATTAAGAGGAATAGTTTTTTTTTATAATTTTATACGAAATTCAGTTTTTTATGGTATTTCATTTTTTTTCAAATTTAATTTGATATATTGTAGACAGGTGTGAAAAATAATAAAAAAAAACTGTACTGTGGAACATAGTACTTTAGGAAACCCTAGCCTACAAAAAATTTTCAGTGTTTGTATTTTGATTAATTACAGTTATACTTTATTTTATTCATTTTTATTTTTACGGTGTGTACAATAATTAAATAAATTTCGTTCTTAATTGGTTGTGGAAATTGAACAGAAAAATAATTCAAAAGATCAAAGATTTTGTCCAGATGAATTATTTCTCTTGTTAATTTTACAGAAATAAACAAGGAGGAAAAGCAATTAACCGAAAATTTCAAGAGTGGAACGACTCTGCAGTA
The DNA here is from genome assembly GCA_030503985.1 of Himalopsyche tibetana. Classification (NCBI taxonomy): domain Eukaryota; kingdom Metazoa; phylum Arthropoda; class Insecta; order Trichoptera; family Rhyacophilidae; genus Himalopsyche; species Himalopsyche tibetana. Next base: position 3,240,852 of record JAPJYX010000011.1, on the reverse strand, counting down.
AATTTGTTTGGTTTGGTTTCTATTCTTACGTCTTAGTAATTAATGATATTACAAGTTAAGGAAGTAAGTGTATAAATAGAGTCTATATCATACTTAAAGGGTAGGCTATGCAGTAGACATACTTCAGTATTATCAAGCACTCCAGAGGCGAATTTTTTTTGTTTAATATTAAGCATATGGATTCTTAATAGAGATTCAACAAAAGTTTTTTCTACGAAAAGAGTTTGTTGCTGAGTCACTCAAACTCTCTTTTTTAAAGGGAGTTGTAGAGATAAAAAAAAAGAAGGAAGGAAAGAACTAGTGGAAGGCTAATCGCCTCACCCTGTTTCTTTACGATTGTAATGGTGGGTGGGAATTTTTAGACATCACAAACAGCCATGCTTTCGAACAGAAATCGAAACATCGATTGAAAAAATGCTGTTCGTATTGAGATTCTAACGTATTATAACCCGTGAGGTGCGGCATGTAAGCTGAAAGACGTTGACCACTGTGTAATGGAACCGAAAAACTGTAAACCAGGCATGGGCAACCTTTCCTAGGTCTGGGGCCAAATTATTATTCTGACTCCGAGTCAGAGGCCGGACCAAATTATGAAACAGAATAAAGTAATTTTAAATTTAAAAAATCACGTTGCTACTCCTTATATGTGTTTGTATTTATATAATGAACGACATAATGTTAATATTATATACTGATTACAAGATTAAGTGAGAAGATTGGCCTTGTACTTGAATTACGAGACTAGCAATATTGGTTCATTGGAACTATTAATTCCTTTCTCTATTACTTCACCGAGATGAATCAGGGCCGGAAAAAATAGCTCGGCGGGCCGGTGGTTGCCCATATACGCTATAAACCATCAACTTAAGTTAACCTTTAAAGAACTGAATAGATCTATACTGACCTAAATTTACATTTCCGGCTTTTTGACCTGAATACGTTTTTAAAATTGCTTCTATTAGGAGGCAATTAAAAAAAACGAATGATAACAAAATCAGGGGTTACAGTTTGGTGTTGCAGCTTGATATCTATCATCGGTATCCAAAACTTAATTGCACCACTAGAAAGCTAAAAAATCAAAAACGATATTGGGCTATGTAAGGACTGTGATACATAGCGCGGGGCGGAGAAAAAAGCGCCGCCATTTTTAGGTCATTTTGCTGCGTATCGAGATTTCTATTTACTATAACTTTTGATTCAAATAAGTTGAGATGTTCTTTTAAGTTTCAATCGTTAGCTCTTGACAAAATCTATCGATTATATATAAAACATTAGTGTAATATTGTGACTGTGACTATAATTAGGTGTTGAAAAATATATATATATATAATGTCGGGCTTAACGTGTCAAAAAGCCAAGTCGAAATACAAAGATCACATACGGTTGGAAAGGACTTCTCAAAAGCAATCGAATGGTTCCATTAAAACGTCATATGACCGGGTCAAGCAGTGCCGGCAACGTAAAAATGGGGCGTTATATCACCTATTACGAGACGTATTCACGTACAACACACGGCCGTGTCCATGACACATTCACATCCCATTTTTTACATGAAAATTGTTTTACTTTTTTCTTATGAATATATGCAATTAATACTTACAGCATATACATATATGTTCACAGATAGACACTACTGTGCTTAGTTAAAAGCACATCTGAACTTATTTAGTCAAAAATAGCGACGACGTACGTGTACGTCCATATACTTCTAAAGGTTAACAACTTAACTATAAAACATGACAAAAAAATATATTTGTGACGTCTTTACCTATTTGATATTATAAATGGAAAATTTTATTGATATGAAACTATTTCAGAGAGTGGAATATGTCAATGAGAAGAGTTATTGAACAATACTGAAATATTTCCGTAATTGTTAATCTCAGACTCACTTGATGCTGGCAACGTTTTATGTTAATGAAACAAATCTGAAATAAAATATCAAGCTAAGTCCAGATAATACAATAGCTTTTCCGTTTCTAAGCTCAAGAAATGCGACCCCAATACCAACATTTTGTGATACAATGTTTATAATAAAGGTATTCTTATATCATAGTTTTTTGGACCTTTTGTAGTTTATATAAATACGCGATAACGCTTATCAGGTGATAAGCGCCCGCAATAACGATTGTTAATAAGATAGCTGAGAACGCTGAGAACATTCGTCAGTTGTAAATTCACATGTGTGCTGGGATGACGTCTTTTTTACGCGCAACTTAAAATATGATTATTTATTAAAAAAACACAGATTTTTATAAAAAAATGTATGAGGAATGATGCAAAGAGATATTTTAAAGCTCTTGGACTATTTTTTTTTGAAATTCATAAGAATAAGGCCAATAATGAGAAAACCACTGGGGTCACAAAAGACCCCCATCGGCTGACAAGTATTTTTCTAGTCTACGAGCCGCAAGAGATAGTAACGTTAAAATATTGTTATCTAGCAAAGGCGAATAGGGGCTGTGGTATTTGGACTTGGCTTAATTATACTGGCTGCGTTTTGTGAGGACTCACAACTATGTCGGTAGAGGTTAGTTCACATTGTCACCGATAACAGATATGATATTGCTGGCAGACAACGGGAAGACTTTGGAACTCAGCCAGGTTCACACAATGAATATATTTATAAAAAACAAGATATTTATCATGCACAAACTTCCAATGGAGCGCGTCAATAGTTGTTTTGCGGGAAATCAGTCGATCAAGGAATAATTTTTCAGATTAGATACGTATATAAACATAGAGTGAATAGTGTAAGTTAGCAAATGTGTCTTGCTACGTCCAGTTTTTTTAAGGATCGGATTGGCTTGAGAGGATGCAAAAATCACAGGTTTTTGAACGCAAATCTATTAAAAGTACCCGCACAAGCGTTGTTGACCATTCCACTACAGAACATATTATATTTATGTTTCAGAAAATGAATGTAGTTGATTTTGAGAGATTGCTTAAGATATGTATCACAAAGTTATAAGACCATATAAAAATGACGTTTCAATGTTTTTTTTAATTCTTTCTTCTTTCTTTGGCCATTTTTGCTCCCTATGTGAAGAATATGGCCACCACGCGGCACCTCCATGTATCTCTGTCTCCCGCCAATTGCTTTGCTTCTTCTCATGACATGCTAGTATCCTTCAGTTCCGCCGAGTACATAGTACCCGATGGACGTCCGGGGCACTGGAATCCCACCAGTCGAAAGAAGAGGCAGGCAGGATTGAGCAGATGAAAATATATTACTTCAAAGACGGCCGGTAACGCCTGCTAAGTGTAATGACTATTTTTGGTGGTTGGAGCTTACTCAGCGCACTTCATTACCAATTTCTAATGATTTTTTAAAAATATTTTTTAAAACATTGGGTTCATATCTTATTTTACATTGCTAAGTAATAGATTTAAAATATGTAATTATTTATTAATCTAGGTCTAAAATTAAGAAATGTATTGAAGTAAAGTTAAGCTACATCATGGTGACATTACGAATTTTGTAGTGTCGATTACTAAGGGTTACTCAAACTCTTTGATTATAATAATTATTAAACGTTGCCGAATTTTGTATTAAATGACTACGCGCCATTGCATAGTGTTTTTGATTCTATAGTCTGCACACCACTGCCGAAGAATACAAAATGGGAGCCCCAAATAATATATAGCTCACTGGAACAGTCCGCTGGTAAAAAGAGTTGATTGACTGGTGCGAAATGGATTGGAAGTAATTAAGTGGGGTGAATCGACGTAGGGTGGTTGGGGGTAGTCGTTTATTTGGAGCTGGGATAATTACGAGAGGGAATGATGGTGTAATTACTGGAATTGGAGTACAAGTTTGCCTCGTAATTACTTTCGTTTATGTTATTAGTATTTTATTATTTAACTCCATTTTAATTAGTGTTGAAAACAAATCTCATTTATCAAATAATTTATGTATGTATTGGAAAAATTTTATACATGCCATAAGCTTATACCAGTACACATACATTGGATATTTAAACATCTACGAAATACATTGAAAAACAGATATAAGAATTAGAGGTAAACAAAAACAGAATAAAGTTATAATTGAATTAAAACATTTAAAATTATTAATTAAAATAAATTGAATGCAACTCATATTTGAATAAGTCAACTCCTTTAAAAGATTGAAAATTGTAGACTTTATCATTAGTAACATTATAGTCTTTTCGACAGAATAAATAAATTGCTTCTGCTTTAATTCAAAGCAGACTTGAGAGTGGGTCGATTTATACCACAATATGATGGAGAAGATACCAGAAAAACCTTCCTCAGACTTTTCTATATAGAGGTGTATGGATATTACATATGGCTTTATCCAAGAACCTTTCTCTTGGGCACACTTATCTTTAATAGCTTGAACGTTTGAAGAGAAATATAAATGGCCATATATTTCTTTCGGCTTATACGACTCCAAAATGAGAATTCTATCATTGTTAAAAAGGTAACACTAAATTAATCATTTGTTGTGACATCTTGGACATGAATTGTAAGTTTTACGAAAAGGTAAAACTAGTATATCGATCGGAATAACACTGAGGAGAGTTTATCAATATTGCTAAGGATTTTGTCATATTCAACGTAGACGTGAGTGAGTTCAGACGAACATTATGATGATAATAAAGAATGATACAAAAACATGTTTCAAGAAAAATAAACACCATCATTGTTGTCAAAAACTAAGAGTCACATAGAATTTTTTGTACAGATTCAAGTAAATAAAATGACAGCAATTAACAAATTAGTGAAATATTGAATGACAAATATATTTAATAACTCTGTTTTATTTAAAACAAAATTAATATAAGCTAAGAGTTACACTGCTGAACTCATGCCCTTTACGAACCCATATTATGACGAATTAAGTTCTTTCATCAAATCTTACTACCATGGTACAAAGTCGATTAAGTAAAATAATTCTTTAGCGATATTTCTTTTTCAACGTTTTTTTTGATTTTTTTTACTCCGAATTTAAAAACATGGAACAGCACTCGGATAGTTTTCGATATTTTAAAATATATAACAGCATTTGAACTATATTTTTTTCCAAGCATGAGATTTATTATGTTCATTTTGAGTGCCTCTTGTAAAATATGTTTCATGATAAAATAAAGCATATCGAATATGGAAAAGAAAAACGAAGTTACTCACAAATTTTTCATTTTTTTAATCCATGTCTTCTCTTAATGTGGAGCAAATGGCCTCTCAATGGAGGTATCTGAACAGATTTTTTTTACGACATATGTTTGATACTCAGTCGTTCAGTCTTATATTTCTTATATTTTTACTTGCGACAAATACTCATAGTAGTATTTAATGTTTTTTATAATGGCGAAATGCTGTGCTCCTGTGGATTTTTGAGATCTTCTCTAAGCTCTATTATTGGAGAATAAGAGTTATGATACTAAATCCGTCGTAAGTAAAATAATACTGGCAGAGCTAAAACACTTTAATATTTTTTTACCACATAACGTAGACAATAATATTATCAGAACAGAACATTTAATTATTATTTTAAGAACAAGAATCCAATTTACAAAATACGTTAAAATAAATATTTCCTTACGAAGTGAATTAAATTAAATTAATTAATGAATATTTTGACATTAGATGTCATAGCCGATTAATATAATATCTGTTTATGACAATGCTTTTGATAAGTATAAAATATTAACCTATTTCAATTGATAATAATAGTTATTTTAATAAAATACGTAAACATATATTTTATATAATTTGCTAGCTAATTCAAATTTACAATAACTTAATAATACCCATGCAAATAAAACCCATAAACAAAACGTGGCGTCGCCTCTTTCGGGCGCAGCATAAAATTTGACGTAAACAGCCTGAAAAGGAATAATGTTTCCTCAGGTTCCGTATATTTTACAGTAAAGCAAGAAGAAAATTTCAAGGATCTAAGTGTTGTAATCGCATAAAATGAACACGCACATCGCATCTGCGGCCTTCTAAAAGCTCCCAAAGAACCTCTAAATAACGAATATAAGGGCGACAGAATTAATTTTGCGAGTCTTAACTCTTTTGCAGCTGGTATCCCTGTTATGATATGGGTTGGTATACTCTATCATCGTGCGTACTCTTTGGTAAAATTGTCTGTGGTTTTTGTAGCCCGAAAAATGTTTCAACATGATTTCGGACAGTAAATTGAAACTCTATTATAAAATAAAAAGCGTTTTAAATCGTTTTTTTACTGATTGCTTTCATTCTTTTATTTTTTCAATAACCTTTACTCAATGAATGTAAAATAATTGATTGGCAATGTTACAAATAAAGCAGTAATATTAAGTGATTCTGATGATGTCAAATAAAAATATACGTTTTCAATTTATAATAAATTATTATACACTGTAATAAGCTTGCTAGACTACATAATGTAATTTAAAAGTTATACTGGTATAAGATGTTGTAGAAACCGTACCTCATTTTAGCGAAATGAAAATAAAGGATTGTTATATTCACGTGACATATATTTCATTAATTATACAACAGAACTGAATGCGTATATATACTTTTAGAAATCCTACAAAATTAAGCTTGCCTTGACTCTGCTTTTACATAGTGTGGCAAAATAATTTGTGTTTGTGATGTGAGCATAGTTAATTACAATACACCTGACGTTGTTTTGAAAACATGCCCGAGGTGTAATTCTAAGGTTTCCACCGTCACAATGGAAGGCTTTACCTGGAATACTATTTTGTACGTTTCCTGTCCAACACAATGCCTGTGGAGGTGTTGTTAGCAACGTTGTGTAGAAATAATCTGCTTATAATAAAGATAGATTATTAATAAACCTTCAAATATTTTTCATTTACGTTCGATTTCAATGTTAAACAAAATATTGTGTCTTAAATAGAATTTTCAATACCGGTATGCAGAGAAACCGTCACGTAATTAAATTTAATTTATTCAATGAATGAATCAAAATATTTTTAATTCATTTATCTAACCATTTTATTGATTTAAAAAAATCACCCACTTATAAGTGTGATTTTTTTGTTAATGACGGTTATATGCAATATCAAAATACCGAATAAACCTCAAGCTATTATTCTACTCACGTGTAAGCCACGTGTGTCGCCAACCTACAGCTTTAAAACGAGCCAAGAGATCTTTAAGCAACCATCAATTGTAGGAGAGCTGACTGTTAAGCGTAACGTAGTTACCTATATAAGTGTTGTTTCCGGCAGTTCTTTTAAATGCAGCAAAACAAAAAAAAAAATGAATTAAATAGTGGTTATATCTAAATATGCACAAAATAACACTTAACATGTTTTTAAAAGCTGAAAAAAAATAAAGCCCCAAATTTTTTTATCTGCAAAAGCAACCACTAACATTTTTCACTATTATGATATTCAAGGTCTCAAAACTATTGTAGAACAATATTAACGAACCGTGATTGTAAAAAAGTTTGACAACCATTGTAATAGCAAATAGGTTTCAGCAATAGCGTGGCATGAAATGACCTTCCATCCATCATCTGCTAGTGCTTTTAAATCATCTCGTTTTGCCGGTCGATTCTAGCTTTACTCTGAATCTCACGTCCAGATGTAGGGGTGGCAATACCACACGAATATGTCTAAGCCGGTATTAATAATGTCAATACCGGTATTGATAAAAATAAAAATATGGTCCTGTAGACAAGTCAAAGTCATTAGCTTTGATTGCGATGCTGATGAGTTAAAATTTCAGTACAGAATGTTTTGTAAATAAATTTTCAAATCAATTTATAGATTTTTGATTCAAACAATCTAATCCGTAAAACGAAAAGAAACGAGAAAAACTTAACCATGATAAGTTAATAAAAATTTCCATTTTAATCTACAAAAACGAGTTTTATCAAACAAGTGACAAGAGTCATCGTCCAACTTGTTCTGACAGGATAAGTTTTATTAAAAATTGAAATTTTCCTAATTGATACATTTTCATAAAAAAAAATATTTTTTATTGAACTAAAAATTTATTTCCACTTTAATTTACCATGATAAGGACCGGTATTGCTCATGGCGAGTATTATCAACTGATAAATAGAATTTAACAGTGTTATTTATACAAAAAAGGTGTAATAAACAATTGGCATTGAAACAAATTTACTACTTATGGTAAAAATTATGAATAAGTGACTCTAAACCTTTAACATGTAATTATTTAATTTGTAAATTATAGTGGAAATAAGTACAAATGTCTTTCAAACAAATATTGACAGTGAACAACCAAAAAGGTTTATTCATCAATACTTAAATTGAAAAATCTAAATCGAACATTTGTGAAAATTTGAACGAATATAGAAAAAGTTTTCTCAGATTTGATTGTTGTTAACTGACCAGTCAACATTTTCACCATTTTATTTAAATTTCAAAATATCTTAATTTCGATATTTCAAAAAAACAACCGGGATACCGAAGTCTCAGTTTCTATAATACCGGTATTGTAACCCCTAAATTCTACATGTATAAAGGGCTTAGTTGTAAGCGAATACGCACGCAAACTTGGCAAATCTGACACGATGGATTACGGAGAAACCTCATCACGCATATAAGAATAGCAAATGTGTACTTTAGTCAAAGTGAATTTGTTTATCAAACACGAAATCGATCTTCATATTATAATATTATCTACATGTAAAATAAAAAGCTGATTGATTTGGGTCGGGTTGTGCTTCTTTCAGTTCGTAATTTTGAGATAGATTATAAATACATATTAAATAAAATCGTTATGACTTCATGGATTTATTTAAAGTGTGTTTTTGATAACGGTACTAAGACATCGATTTTTAAACGAATTTTATTATTAAGATAAGAAGTGAATTTATTTTTATTTAGTTTTTGTTGTTGTTATATTTAAGGTACAATTTTTTTTTGGCTATCCAATGATTGTCAAATATTTTCTAAATCAAAAACAATTCATTACAACCTCTCTATATATATCAAGGATGGCCAGTAGGTTCTCCAATGCTGAGATCCCGGATCCTTATTCTTATTTAACGCTTGATTAACAAGGCCATTGTGAATCTATGTATATAAAAATTACAGTTGGCGAGCATTTTTTTTTTGAAAGGGATACATAATTATATTTTAGTCGTTAGTTCGATTTTTGTATCGTTTGCTGGAATTCAACTATAATAATAACTAGCTGACCGGGCATGCGTTGCAATGCCACTCAAAAAAAGAAAGTGTTAGTGTTTTAATTATGTTTATTGAAGTGCTTTTCGATATATATTGTTTTTTTGTCTGGTGCGTATATGAATAGATCTTAAGGCTTTTCAACGCGTGAGCAGGCCAGATACAGCTGTCCATGTGAGAAACATGGATTTTTAAAATTCAGTCCACACTTGTGGCGATTGTCCAAATGCGATTTGCACCGGAAACTGCAAACATTTTAATTCTAATGGCCTATCTGTCGGAATTATTGGGATGCTTGGAAACAATACATCGCATCCTTTAAATTTTCCATTTAAAATTGTAGCTTAGATGATATTATTCATTATCTTTTTCACTGAAAGCCTGGTACCGTTGCAAAGTCGTGGTGGATTTATATTTTGGAAAAAAATGATAGGTACGCCAATTTTCAGTGTTAAAACGTGCGGTAGCATGCCTGGCAAATCAAGTGAGTTTAAGAATTCAGTTGGATAATTAACAACTTCGTCTTGATCAATTTATAGTATTGATGGACTTATACGTTTTTTCTTTGCCTGGTATTTCGTTTGGAATCCTGAAGTTGATGGCATTATCATCGCTGTTTTTGACTGCTAATATTACACGTTCACTAAGCCACTGATGATTTTTGTAATTCTGTGCGATATTTGGGAAAACTTTGTGCATCAATTCGCTTACGATTCCTGTAATTTTACATAAGCTTGGTGGTAATGTGTGGATTCATCGATTTCTATTTTTCATAACCAATATCTGACAATTGTTTTTTGAAACGTTCAGCGGATGCATCATATTGTAATTCTACACGAACATTAGCTTTCAAAGTCAATTTCTGCACATGTCACCAAACAACTGATGATTTGAGACATGCACTTGATTCATCAGCAGCTGTTGAACGTGGTATAACTGGTAGAGTTTGTCGAAAATCACCAGACAATAAAAAAGGTGCGCCACCAAAGACCTGTTCATTTCCTCTCAAATCTTTTAGTGTACATATAGTGAAGATTTTTCAATGCCTTTTTGTGCGCCATAGTAAATTCGTCCCATTTAATGAGTTGATATGATTTAAGTACTTCATCAATCATGACTTTTTTTTGATATTGCATGTTGGTGTTCAAATGCAATTTCTTTGCTGAATGCGCTGTTTGACCACCATCCAAAAGATTTGCTGCAATTGCAGATGAAGCGATTGCCAATGCAATATTGTTTCGTGGTCCAACGTTTTGGCTTGTGATTGATTGCATGCATAATTCTGTCATACGCTATGCGTTGTTCTGGGAGCAATTTCGGAAGATTTGTTTGAACGAATGTACCCAATTTGTGGACATCAAATTGTGTTTTTCGTTGCAAATCACGGTCAAAAGGGTTGTTTGCATATCATTGTATCAGACGATCGGGCTTGAGCAGTGAGAGCTCGAACGGTTTCCAAACTTGCTCGTCTGTTTCTGAAGCTCGTGATGCCGTTTTCTTTCGTGCTTGAGGTCTAGATCAAATAATAGCTAGTCTTTTAGTTGGCATAATTGTTTGACAGCGAAAGAAATGCTTTGTGACGACTATTACAAATTCACTTGATAATTGTTTACAATACCCTTTGATTGTTTGACGTAACCATGGCACGTATCAAACGTAACTAAGGAGTCATAAACAAAGAAAAGGGATGTACTTGAACTGACTCAGTTCAGTACTCAGAACTCAGTTCAAGTACATCCGTGCACTTGGAATGCCTGAAGATACCGAAAGGCGAAACCCGGGTCGTTAGCGACAAAACTCATGAAAAAGTACAAAAATCAAATTTGATATTGAAATTCCACCAAGCACCCTCAGTCGAAATACTTAATTATAGAGAGAAGTTTAAAAATCCTGGACATTATTGTGGACCCACATTCAGAATAGATTATGTTGGTTTATCCAACTTTTAAAGAGTGAAATAAATAAATGTTAAAATTACATAAAACAAATAACAAAAAAAGTGTTAAAAAATAAATAGCCTTTTCTCTGGCACTATAAAATGAACGTATAATGTTATTAGATACAAAAATGTCTCGGGCGAATGCATATTCTTAACTTAATAAAAATAATATAAAGAAAATTCGACTCTTTTTACTAAGGGTGCAATATATAAGTATTTTGAAAGTGGGTAATAAAAAAAGTTTCATTTTTGTTTACTTAAAAAACAATTCTAATAAATTAGAATCACTCAGTGGATAATTTATTTACCTCCCTTAATTAACTTTGTTTTATTTCTGTTTTTAAAACATCAAACCTTAAAGCTTCACCTGGGACCGGGAGAAAAACCTACAAAATTTACCCCATGCTTAGTAAACTCTGAAATTTAAGCGTTTTGGATGTAAATTTACATAGCTTTGGGTGCTTTTTACGTAACTTATGTTCCCCAAAAGGGAATATATATACCGCTAAAACGTTTTTGGAAATAATAGGGGTAAAAAAAATGTAACTATTTGACAATAGATAGAAAAAGTTCGTTTTTTTTATATTCGTTTAGTAATATAAAAAAATAAGACGGAGTTTCGAATCAAATATAAAACTACTAACAACAATTTCTTTTATTGTAAGCTTCTTTAAATTAGTTTATTTTAACAAAACACCGAAATAACAATAGTGCTATTTATGATAATACTAAGTAGTTTTTATCTGTCATCCAAAGGCACGGTAAATTATTATGTTTTGACTTAATTTTATTATAACACGTTAAAATTTATTTAATTTATTTCATAATTATTTTATTACTAAGCACTATAAACCATAATTTTACTATGTTATTATAATATTATAGTATTAACATGTAACTAAAGTTTGCAAAACGTATATATCAATGTCAGTGATGCAAAAAAACTTTTTATCGTTCGCAATACAGAGCGAGTAAATACAAATCGGTCTTTTGACATGTTTTTTTTTTAGATGTAGATTAGAATAGATGTCTTTTAATAAAGCGAGAGCTACGAGAACTGATTGTTACGTAGTTGTTTAACTTCGAAGAGAGTAGAAATATAAAAGATAGGATATAGATCAAAACTAGTGGTTTACTAATCACTCTCGCTACATTCTGTTATTATAAGATTAGAGTGGTAAAGGGGTAATTTTAAACATTACAAGCATCCATACCTTCAAAGTATGATTGAAAACATTCTGTTCGTACTGGGATTCAAGCCCGTGAGATCCGGTATGGAAGCCAACGATGTTGACCATTTCACCATGGATCCGACGTAAATATTGTCGTTAAAAAATATAATGATCATAAATGATTGATTTTCATAAGTATCCTACGGTTCCTAAAAATAAATATACAGCATTGGAAGGCTCATCAATACTATAACTTGTTGATATTGATACAACACTTAACAGATTTAAAATATTTTTGTTTACTTCAAACAATTTTATTTAAATATTAAAAGATTTAATTTCATTAAGTATAGGTATTTTCGTATTTTCATTTTTAATATTAAATTTAATTTGATACTTTGTAACTCCACAATGATTAAATTATAAATAACAATAGAATTACTCCATACCATAAATACAAAATGGGTTAGAATGAACAGTTTTGATTTTATGATTTTTAAAAATAAATAAAATCATCAATGGATACAAATAATTAATAATTGAAATTTTTTTATATTGTTCCTGCTTCTAATAAAAACAAAAAAAATCCAACTTCGTCGCTAAAATTGAATTAGAATATTTTTTTTTTTTTCGTTAACCTGTCGATGTTCTGTCTGATGATGCTTCTAAAGCCAAAACACGTGTCACAATTTGTAACATAAGTGGAGTAACAACAAAGTTATCAAATTTAACTTTGTATTCCTCTAGAGTTTTTAACTTCTTCGCCAGAAAAAATCATCCAAGAACAAGTTTATTTGAACAATGTTCTATTAACAAATAACAATACACATAACTTAGAACTCATAAAAATATATCTAAACTGTTTTCAATTTCCATAAAACGTGATAAACTTAAGCGATTATTGTGAAACTGAAAAACGTTAGAAGATATTTCTTTCTTTTGAAATGAAGAGGATAATAATACGGTTCTGAAAATGTATATTTCTTTTCCAAATTGATATTTGAGCTCTTAAGTACCGCTGTGAAAAATGTTTTTACAGTACTCTTTTTCTTTTGATGCCTTAAACGCCTCTCAATGGGACATTTTCAGATAGAAATGTTTTTACCAAAGAAGGTTGAGCGACAAAATAATATAAATGTTTTAAAAGTTCGATCATCGTATAAAAGCTCATTATCTGTGTGAAATCGGTCTTGGTTTTGAATGAAATATACTAGATATCCTTAATTTGGTTCAGTGATTCTTCCGAACAGTTTTTTTTCGAAAATCACAATGTATCAAACTTGATAGACGTTCTATAAAAAAGATGTAATCTGCAAATGCCAAATTAGTATAAAAAATAGCTTTTAAGTTTGATAAAAGATGAGCTTGTGAAAATTGAAACCAAGAAAAAAAACCAAAAAAAAGGTTTTCCCATGACAATTTCTTTAATTAATATTAGATTATGTCAATCAAACACCATTTTAGAAGTCTCCATGCACTTCAAGGTTGTGTATATTTCATAATTTGCATATGGCCCAAAATCTTCAAAACACGTTTTTTGTGCCTCCTGTAAAATTTTCTATGCGTAGATTACGTACTTTTTCCTTTCTATAGTCGATATGTTTGAATGATAATGACATATTTTCCTTGTTTTTATGCGAAAAAATAATTGTCATAAGACATTAATTATACACACTATAATAAAAAAATGATTTCTGTATTTAAAATATTTAAATGTGAATGAAATGAATTCGTGTTCGAATGATTTTTGTTCAGAAGAATTCGTTCACCCCTTAAATTTTTTTCGACATTCAAAGTGTTCAGCTGGTTAAGTCTTAAATAATACAATATATACAGTAACATCATAAGAGAATAGAGTAGAAAAATTGTTTGGTTAAAACGATATTAACTTTGTAAAACTTCATTGTAATACAATTGAAATAGGACAGTATTTAATTGTAGTGTTTTTTTTATTTTGAAAACAAAAGTTGCCGGAAATCAATTCTATATCAATCTTTTTTTAATTCATGTTCGTTCTCAATGTAGAGGATATGGCTTCTTGAGGTATCTAAACCGATATATTTTTACGAGAACTGCTCGTTAGTAAATAGCTCAACCTGCCTTTTTAAAGAGTAAGGATAGAAAGATAGGGCTGGTACAAGACTAGTGGTTAGCTAATCGCTCTCGCTTTGCCCAATAAATTTTAGGATTGGATAAGAGGGAAACGGGAGGGATAGATTTTACAAATACCAACGCTTTCAAAAAGATATCGGTCTAGTAAATCTAATCTTAGTTTCAATAATTCTCATTAAAAATTAGTAAACCCTGCAGGGCACATTCGCCAATCACCTGATTTCTGAAAGTCACTCGTTCAACGCGGACGAAGAGATTAAGTTATAACACTCAAACACAGATTACCATAAGTTATTCTTCCTGAAAATTTAAGAAACAAACAGGGCACAGTTGAATGCTTCACCAACTTTGAATGAGCAAGTAAATCTGCCAAATTCCCCACTCTTGCATCCTATAGGTTAGTAAATACGATTATAAATCTTCTAGCAAACAGAAATAAATATAATTCTTGAAATACCTCTTTGTAGGCATTCCCATGGGTTAATCCATTTTGCCAGCAATGGCTTTAAGCTTAGTGATACATTTATTTACCGAGCGTCAATTCAAGTGCACCCATGCACTTGAACTCCTGAAGATGCCGAAAGGCAAAGCCCGAGTCGTTAGTGACAAAACTTTTGTCAATTTACATAGTTTGAACGATTCAAATTAAATATTGAAATTCCGCCAAAGACCTTCAGTCGAAATCTTAAATTGGATTAAAATTTAGTTGAAAACATTGTAGCCGGAAATGTTACATATTTTTTTTAATTTAAAAGATATTAAATTGTTGTACACGTGATATGTCATAAGCAGGAACTAAATCTTCAGAAACGTTCATATGTTGTTTATAAATTCCATTTTGTTATTTTGTATAATAATATCTAAATATCAAATGTGATAATTTCTACGGTGAGTGCTTTTGCGCCACTCAGTAAGCTTTTGGGAATATCAAAATAATGATAATATTATTACAAGAATATTGCTTTAATTGGGATGTGAATTGAGCATTGTTACGGTTGATTCTCGATGAAATAATATTGTGGTAAAGTAAATGATATCAAATTTTAATTTACAACTTGCTTAAAAATGACGTTCAGAATTTCCTGTTGTCTAATTCCAAACGTACAGTGGAACCCCCAATAACACAACCCCGAATTACGCACTGGCTTGAAATATTTGCTGCAAATCCCCCAATTAAAAGGTTGCATTATATTGTCGTTGTTACGAGACGGGTGTCTGTGCGGCGCATACAGTGAAATGTTGGCTAGCGTCTGTGTATTCAACACGTGCCAGGCTATACGTGCATAGCCAGGCGATTGTATATTTGTTGCATGTTGGTGCGCTTTGCATTTTATCACTTAGTAACTAAATATTTCGTCCATATTTTTGTTTTGCAAAACTAAGGGAAATCTTAGATTGGCATTTTTTGCGGAAAAAACCAAATCTAATTTTATATGAGATTCGCTCCCCTAATTACACCAACCCAAATTACACGGTTCCGACTTTAGTGTAAGTGGGAGTTTTACTGTACATACTTTAAAAATCTTCGCAGCGTAACAACGAAATTCGAATTTTTCATGGTTATGTTCAAGGGAAAATTCTCAAAGCTCACACATTAGTAAGTATTTATTTTTTTAATCTTATATTCTTCCACGTGAATAATGTGACTCTTAATGGAGCTTTTATAAGTATTTCTACGAGAACTAATTAATACTCAATTGCTCAGCTATTTATTTTTAAAAAAAGTGGAGATAGAAGACCAGGCGTCTAGGATAAGACTATTAGTTAAATAATTGCTCTTTCTACGCTTAGTTCTTAGGAGAGTATGAGTGAGACGAGATTTCAAAGATCACATACATAAACGCCTTTGAGAAAAAACCATAAATTAATTTAAAAAATCTGCCTGTCTTGAGATTATAACTAATAATAAAACGTATATTTATTTAGAAAAACTTTTTGGTGTTGAAGAAGAATTGTATTTTACCATGATGGGTGCAAACATTAATATTCATACTTCATTTACACAAGTTTTTGAGACACAATATTTTCTCGTGTTTTTTTATAAAGCTGAGAGAATTTTTCTTGCTTAAAATTACTTTTAATTTAAGAGTGTGTTTTAAAAATTCCGCAAGGTGTTTAAAATACGAAATAAAATTCAATTAGCATAATTGAAAATC
This sequence comes from Himalopsyche tibetana, assembly GCA_030503985.1. NCBI lineage: Eukaryota > Metazoa > Arthropoda > Insecta > Trichoptera > Rhyacophilidae > Himalopsyche > Himalopsyche tibetana. The sequence goes on along the minus strand of JAPJYX010000011.1, from coordinate 3,224,330 downwards.
TTGAGTAAGATAGAATTTTTAATAAGAAATGTTTTTAAATTAGCCAGGTAGTAAAAATATTATAATTTTGCTTTATTTTAAACAACTGTTCAAAGACTTTTGAATATAAGCACGTTTTGCATCTCCAAACGTCTCGGAATTGAAATCAACAGAAGAGTTCTGTTGTTTTAGTTGAGAGTACAATGATTATATGAGCCTTTATGACGATTTTAATTTCAAAGGATTTATTTGATTTTTCAGTCAAAGCTCCAAAAACTCGATCCTAAAGCTTATTAATTCGAGTAGCTATTTGGTCGCGGTGTCAGACAACTTACAACAGACAACAAATAACTCAACAAATATAATAGTTACGACATTCATTACTATAACTAGTCCGACGGTCATTTTGGGAACTAAAATTTATGTTCACAAACAAACACAATGGCGTGGTAATGGTCTTCACGATTTTAGTAGTATCATTGACTCATATGGGACTAGTTAAACTTTCCATGCTATATAATTGTCAAAAATGCTTTTATATTGCTTAAAAGTGCCATAACTTACAACCTTAAAAAAACTATACACATACAATATACAAAACATACAATGTCAGTGTGATGCAAAAACACATAAAAAAGGATTTCGCAAATATGATACTAAGTGTTTTTTTTTATATTTACACAAAATAAAAAGAATAAGACTTTTGTAATATAACCCAATGTTGGGAAAATTGTCTATTAATGACTTTTGCATCAAATCGATGATATAAATATATCAATAGCCAAGAAAAACATTTTTTTAAATATTATAACGGTATAAACTATTTATTAACATTCACTTACAGTTGACCTTCCTGTCCGGTTCTATGGCACAGCAGTTAGCGTTGTGGGCCTCCGTGCCGGATCTCACGGGTTCGAGTCCTACTACGAACAGCAGTTTTTGATCGATTTCTATTCGAAGGCATGCGTGTTTGTGATGTCCAAAAATTCCCTCCCACCCTTTCCTATCCTTCAATAACAGGGCGTATCGAGAACGATTAGTTAACCACTATTCCTGTCCTAGTCTCATCCTTTTATCGCTACTACTCTCTTTGGAAAAGAGGGGTTGTGCGAGTGAGTAACAAACAGTTCTCGTAGAAAAGTTTACCCACATCGGGAGTGGAAATGGATTAAAAAAAATAGAGTTGATCAATAAATTTGAATGCCTGACGATGCTAAAACGCGAATCTTAATTCGTAATGACAATGTTTATAAATGTATACAATTTTTTAATCATTTAATTTTCTGAAAAACCTGTTCCTTTAAGATAATGCGTTTTGTTGTCAGGTAATTTAAACACGTGTTTTTAACCTTGTACATAATTTGCAGACAGGTTTTAGTACGAAACTTGTAATGTAATACCTGTTTAGTTCACAGGAAATTATTAGCATCCTTTTATTTACATACAGTTTATCAACTGACAAGAATGATCGATTTATTGTATCGAGAAATTGTCAATTTTAAAACAAAATGAGCTTTCCTTTGTTTTCAAGGTCATTAATCTTCAAACGAGTGCAATTGTTTTGTTTTATTTTCTTCAAAAGTGTTTAAAAATTTACGCGATCAGTCGAATAAAATTGTTTTGAAATTTTCAGCCTTCAAAGGCACTTTGTATCGCATTACAGAAATTGTGTTTGAAATAAGCAATACAAAATCTCTTTATATTATTTTCATAATAACGAAATTCGCAGAGTAAAAATATAAATTATATATTAAAAAATTCAAATTTAACGTAATTTCAAAACAGGTAACGTAAATTTGGTTGTATTCATTTTGCGTGTATTGAAAGAGAAAAAGTTTTCATTTTTTTTTAATAGAATAAGGAAAATTTTCATATTGAAATCTTTTCAATACTTTGCCTGTTTAATAGCTAAAGAATTAGGTATTATAGCTTTTTTATTATTTGTTCTTTGGAAAGACATGTCTGGAATTTATTTATAGGCCTCGCAAGATTGCTTTTTTTCTCAAATTGTGATTGAATGCCGTATTATATCTAGACGGTTGAAAATTAAATTAACTGTTGTGAATCAGTCACCTGTGGTAGACTCAACAATATTAATGACTTCGTTATCAAATTGCTTGTTTTATTAGATGATAAGCTTGTTTGATGATAGGCTGATAGCCGCCTGTGTGGTCGAGCGGTTAACATTATTGGCTTCGGTAACGGAAGGCACGGGTTCAAATCCCGGTACAAACAGTTTTATAAATTGATTTTTTAATCGATTTATGAATATCTGTTTGAAGGCATGAATGTATGTGATTTCTTGAATTCCCTCCTTCCACCCATTCTATCCTATGAACAGGGTGTATCGATTATAGAGCTATACGCTTATCACTAGTCCTGTCCTAGTCCTATCCTTCTATTCATACTCTCTTTGAAAAAACAGAGGTAGACCAACTGAGTAACAAGTTTTCGTAGAAACACTTCTGTGGAGACACACTGGGAGCGGATATGGATAAAAAAATGCTTGTTTTACCACTATTTATTTATTATGTATTAATTAATTATGTTTCTTTACATTCACTTGGTATAAATTCATTAACATTAGTAAAACTTATCATTGAACATATTCAATTCTACCACAAATTTTAACGCGTAAAGCTATTAATTTTTTTTTCAACCAAAGACCGGACTTTTAACTTTTAACCATCTGCGACTCTGGTTATCATATTTCTGTTCGAACGTTTATATGTTTGTGATGTCTGAAAACTCTCTCCCACTATTGAAATACTAAAATAACGGATCTTAGTAAAAGCGATTATTAAACAACTAGTCTTATCCTAGCTTTGTCAGTTGTATCCCTACTGTATTTGAATGGAAAATAGAAGTTTAGTAATATTCAGTTCTTGTAAAAATACCTTAATTAGAATACAATATTATTCTTAAAATTAAGAGTGGGCAATGTATATTACTTAAATACGAATAAAATAACTTAAGACATTCGAATTCATTTAATTTGATAAGCTTGTATGCTATTATAACGTGATATTTGATATACTTACTGCCACAATATTTTCCACTTTTATATATTTTCCGCAAAAAGCTTTGACGCATGAAAAGCTGGTATTTTCTAAAGTCACTCTCTTTAATGAATAGATCGCTACATTGTTTTCCCCGACGCCAAAGTTTTTCTCTTGTTAGATTTTGTTTTGCGATATTGTTAACGCAGGAAACAGATTAAGTGACTTTAAATAAATACTAAGCTCGTTCATTATCTTGATAATTGATGACATAGTTATATTTTTAGAAGTGATGATAATATATGGTGGGGTCGTGGTCGAGTAGTCAACGTCATTGCCTTCGGTTGCTATGCTCACGGGTACGGATCACAATATAAACAATTGATTTTTGTATGTCTGTTTCACCGATTACCCAATCCCAAAAATTGAACTTGATAAAATTGATTAACCTACTACAAGAACTGTCTGAGCCGTATTTTTTAGTCCTTCTTTTAAAAATAAAAAAATTAAGAAACCTGGTAAAAAGCAATTCTCATAGAAAGACTTTGGTTAAGATAGAACTCCATAAGAAGTCCATATTATACTGTACATTCAGATCAACCATGGTTATATAATGTATACTATATATGTCGCAGTTGTGGTGTGAAATGTCGTCCATGCATACAATAACTAGCAGTTTTAGCTGAGGCTTACAATATTATAATTTGACTACTCATTGTTTGAATTAACCAAAAATTTTGAAAACCGGGCTGGACTATTTTTTTTTAAAATATTAGTGGGCCAGTCAAAAAATATTCTAAATAAAATCCTATTTAATTTTTCATTGAATCAGTTTTTATTATATGTTTTAAAAATATTTAATAAAAATCAGGGGGCGGATTGAAATCTTATAAAGGACGCATCCAGCCCGCGGCCCATAGTTTGGTCATCACTGTGTAAGAGTACAAACGGTAAAAGCTATGTTAGTATAACAACAATCAATAGTCAAATAATAATTGAAATTACGGCGTATGTTAGGTAAGATATTTTAAATACAAAGAAAACTATAATGACAACAAGACGTTGAAATTTTTGAGGTTATGTGAAATGTCAGATGACAGTAAAAAACAATATTTACGCGATTACGTGCCCACAGTTCAGGAGAGTGGCTGGCAACACTGTGAGTGGAAGTGTGATTATTTTTAAGTTTGTAAACAATCAACTTACGTTTATTAATATTTAAAACGTATTTTTCTCAGCGATTATTTGAACACTATTATTGCGGTATTTCATACTTGCATCAACATTCATTATTTGACATAGATCGATAAAGTAGAAAACCAAGTTGAAAAGAATTTCGCTTAAAAATAAAGAAAAAAAGAAAAGTGAAAGAAAACAAAGGATAAAAATTGACGCTTATAAAATGAGAAATTAGTGAAACAAATTTGCCAACTCGTCAGAATGGAAACAAATAGCTTTATTTGAATTTTCCCCCTTTTCTCTTTTGCCAAATTTTCAGATTATAGCAACCTTTGCAACTTAGGAATAGATATTAAATTCCGTTTTTCAACATTTTCAAAGTTTTCACGTTGCAATTTTACATAAATAAATGTCTGAATTATTACTCTTACTACTGATTTGAACAGAAAACTAGGCTTAATAACATTTGAGAAAATTTTGATATACATCGGTACATCGAAACTATTTGACTTATTATTATAATGAAGGTATCTCAATACACGTTTTCTTTTATTGTCACTCACTTGCTTAACCTATTTTTTCAAAATGTAGGGATAAAAAAAATATGACTAGTAAAGGACTAGTGGTTAGATAATTACTGTTTCTACGCTCTGCTATTTATTGGGATAGAAAAGGTGGGAGAGAATTTTCAGACATCACAAACATCCATGCCTTCTAACAAAAAAAGATTTTTAAAAATGCGACCTGTTACGGAAGCCAACGACGTTAACTACTATGCTGCGGACCTTTAAGAACGTTAACTAAGGTTTCCATTTTATAAAACAGTGTAACAATTTAAATGTCAAACAATAATATAAAACTATTTAGTTTATAGCATAAGTTAAAACAACATTACCTAAAATATATGTTATTGCCAAAAGGCTGTTTAATTTAATGTTATTATATTCACACTGAATTTTAATGTTTCGGGAAAACCTTTAAACAGGGGCGTATTAAGGCCGTACAGCATATGTATTTAACAATTAAATATTTAATGCAATTGGAATGCTTTTATTTCATATTTTTCTCTAATATACTAAATTTAAAATTATTTATTAATGCCAGGACCTATATTGCTTATCACGACCGCTTTCAACAGATGAACATATGAGCGCCTTAGATTCAAAACCTACTTAACTTCAAAAACCAAAATTGTTGGCAAAGTGCAAAAAACTGCTGTGGGCTTTTTGGATTTGAGTACGTTTTGAGACTAAACACGTTTTTGTAAATACGTTTTCTTTGTATTTAGAGGTTTTGAAATCGGAAATAGAGAAGAAGTTGGCATCAAAATTTGAAAAAAATCAAAAATAGTCTTTAGGTAGGTTTTGCAATTGAGGTCTTCATATATAATGTTAACACAGCTCATTTTATGAGAATACAACAAACAATTGTTAATAGAAATATGAAAAGAATTAATAAATAATATTTATAATGTCTCACTATGTTTAATATACGAAAGATGACTTTTATTAATTTAATATATTTTTATCAGTTTTTAAGCACTCATCATGAGCGAAAACGATAATTTTCCTAATAAATAAATTAGTTTAAAAGAGTGTTTTATTTTTTAATATAATGACTTTTCACCTAGTTTTAAAGTTAACAGTAAACACATTTAACTGTTTTAAACTAAAATTTTAAATTTAATGACGGCTTTTGACTGAAGGTGCCATAAAAGAATTTAAAAATTGAATTTGAATTGTAAAAAAATTGTATCGTATCGTTATTAGTTTTAACTCTCCGTGTTCCTGGCAAAGTTACGCCACTAGTATTTATTGCAGACATGTGTTTTCGAATCGCAACATACGGTTACTTTAAGCTTCTGTAATGTGTCATGATTTGCAATCGTAAAAAGCACTGTCTATATATATATATATATGTATATATATATATATATATATATATATATATACAATCGAACACGGCAGCATTACTCTTTACATCAGAGAATAGGTATTTTAAATGCTTACAAACATACCCATTATATGAATACATGAAGTTTCTGGGGCGGTCACAAAACACAAAGAGTCACAATTCAAACAAAAATACACAATTAGAACATATTAACACACCCGTTACACACATATTACACCGTCCACTTTTATTATAAAATTTAAAATTGATGCTTGTTTAATTGTTTCAAATATTTGAAAATATTTTTGTGAAGAAGTGGCTCGTTATAAAAGTGAATTAATATATAAAGAAAACCATAAACTAAAATGGCAACGAATTTTTCTTCATTACATCTAAAGTCTCGTTATTTACATGATCGTAATAATCGAGTTTGACTGTATATATCTATCAATAAAATAAAAATACAGTGTACTCGAATGCATGAAGACGTTGAAAGGCAGAACTCTGGTCGATAGTGACAATGCTTATGAAATTATACAGAATTCTTATTTGACTTATTTATTATATTTTAAACTCAAAAAGATATCATTGTACGTATTGATTTCCCCAATTCAACCCTTATTCAGTCTCTTTGTCACGTTATATACTTTATGGGGTGACCCGTCACAAATATCCTCTTCCCTAACATTAATATAACATAATAACCCGTGCTGGAAAATTATTTCGGGATTGAAACGCTGGCTTATTATAAGTCACAGGAAATAACATCTACTTCACACGAGGCAGCTGTGACCGAACTTTCAGGAGAAGTGAGCTTTCTGGAAACTATTTTGCTAATTTTAATGTTTATATGAAAAGAAAATTACACAACATGGCATAACAGCTGACGCCTATGCATCATAAATTTGATAAATTAAACTACATAAAAGGAAATATACACAAATTTGCTGAATATTTCCATCTTTCTAGGCAGTACTACGGTCAGCCGAAAAGCTCTTGAAACTGTTTCTGTATACTATAAATTGCCTTTTTTATCCATGTTCATTCCCAATGTGAAGCATATGACCTCCTAATGGAGATATCTATAAAATTTGGAGCGTTTAATTGTATATGTAAATTCACACAAGTTGTGTCACTAACGACCCGGGCTTAGCATCTTCAGGCGTTCAAGTGCACGGATGAACTTTAACTGACGTTTTTTAAGTAAGTTTATCGTAAATTTGAATCGTTCAAACTATGTACATTCTCACAGATTTTGTCACTAACGACCCGGGTTTTGTCTTTCGGCATCTTCAGGCATTCAAGTGCACGGATGAACTTGAACTGACGTTTAGTAAATGAAAGTTTCGTGTTTATATAAGAAATAAATGCATCAATGAGTCCAAAGCCATTGCTGGCGAAAAGGATAAGCTCGTGGGAATGCCAACAGATTTGAGTAGTAAGTAGTTTCAAGAATTGTATTATTTGTTTGTCGGCAAAGGTTTTATGATTATATGATTTTATGATTATATATGGTATAGAAGTGGAGATGCCGGAAAGTTTAGTATTTCATTTAAAATCGGAAGACTTTGCAGCTTTGCTCTATTTATTTCCAAAATTTCCTGGAAAAAGAGCTTATGACTGTCCGTATTTGGGTGTAACATTTTTATCCCTTGTTCCTGATTGAACACGTGTCCTTCCGAAATTAAGTGGTTAGCAAAATTAGACGTGTCTTTTTCAATCTAAAGGCTGCCATATGTTCTAAAACTCGGATGTTCAGTGTCCTTTCTGTTTTGCCGATATAAAACTTTGTACAACAAGAGCATTGCAATCTATAAATCCCGGATTTATTTAAGTAATGTATTTTATCTTAATTATTAACTAATAATTTGCCTAAAGAGTTTTTACAGTAAAAAGCTGGTCTAACACTATCAGCTAGGTGTTTTTTAATTTTAAGACTTGCATTTCCTAAATAAATGATTCTACGCCAATACCTAGTATGATCTATGTCCTTTGACACTATACCTTTAAATAACATTTTTTCTGCAAGTTTAGTTTGTTTTTTCGATAAAGGATTGTCTATACAAAAATCTAACTAGTAAGCATATATGTTCTCGCATTCTTAAAAAGGATTATTTGTCGAGTGTTAAAGATAGAAGTAAATTCAACGAAATTTGGGAGCTAACGGATTCCGTGTAGACAAAGAATATATATCTTTAGGGCTGATCGTAATATTACAACTGTTAATGACATTAATATTGAAATTCCACCAAGCACCTTCAGTCGAAATCTTAAATTATAAGTTTATCGTGATGATGTAAGAAATAAATGTACCACTAAGTAAAAAACTATTGATGGAGACATGGATTAACTTTACAAATGATTTTATATTAATGACGTTCAATTAACTGTGGAAATATTTACTTAAAACAAATGCTCTTTGCAGGTTTGTCCAAAGCTATCGAAAGGCGAATCCGGGGTTGTCAGTGACAAAACTTGTGTGAATGTATAACACTTAAACGATCCGAAATTAAAATCGAAATTCACACTGTTTGTCATTATTATGAAATGAGTTAATTTAAATGTAGTCTCAGCTTAGAATTGGCTATGACAGATCATTTGCAACTTTACCTATGTATGTAATATTAAAAAAATATTATTATTTGTAGTTGAGTATAATTTTTATAGTTTGTTTAATATTGTGATTTAATTTGACTAATTCTTCTGAAAATAGTCAAAAGAATCACTTTTCTATTCACTAGAACTATACAAACATAGCATTGGAAAAGTAGCTCTTTTCTTTAAAATGGTGCGTACCACTGCACTAGTGTGCTTGAGGAAAGTAAACAACATGATTAAGTAAAGCTTGTTAAAATAGTTCAGCCACTTTAGCTTAGTTGATATTAAATATCCTGTGCATAATCTAATACTGAAAACCCATCGTTTTAAGATAAGTTTACTGACTCTAGAGAAGAATCAGACGATAGGTCAGCCAAATAGTGTAGGTCCACAATAAAATTATATTGGAATAATATTGTTAACCGCTATTGCAATCTTTTCCTTTTCTTTACGCCATGCCACACAATAATATTTAGTACGCGTACGATACAACCGGAATAAACTATTTTATGACCTGTTTATGGTGTTGATTAAGAGTTTTACTTTAAACATGTGACACCATATTGTAAGCACTAATAATTGTGAAGATATCTGGCACTTTATATGCGTTTTTTTATGTATGGTCATTTTTATATGATACTAGCCGGTTCCCGGCAAGTGTTACAATGCCACTCAAAGAAAGACGGTGTTTTAATTGTATTATGTCTATGGAACGACACACGCGCCACCTACTGTAAGTTAATTATATTGACTATAACCTTCGCGCAAGTGCAAGCATACGTTGTCAAAATGAACTGTATGGCAGACATACAAACATTGATTTTTATATAGAAGACCTACTAAAAGTTAATTTTAATATCTATATAACCTTCCCGGAAAGCAAGCAAAAAGTTTGTCAAAGTTTTATTGCAATAAGATGAGCGATTTGGCAGCGCATTAAGTACGAACAAACTACCATTCATTTTTATATATAAGATATAAACACAATTTGTTTATTTTAATACCATCGACTGTAGTTTCTACAATGGTCATCCCGACAAATGCGCTGCAACATAAACGCCTACGATAAAAACCAATTAGAAAACATGTTTTTTACATAATATTATATTTTAAATGAAAAAAGACAACAAATAAACAAAATATTTATTGCGTGCTAGTCTTCTTAAATATCCTAAATAGGAAAATATCTTAGAAAAACTTCCATACAAAGGCAATTAACGCTTGCAGCCTTTCGTTTAATTTTATATATTCATACTTTGGGGTGATTGGTCTTTTGAAACCTAATCTTGTTCTTTCCATTTTCATTTTGGGTCATTTCTTAGATATTCCAGGTATTCCATAAGAAAACAGATGCATCAAAATAATTACGTATTATTGGCAATTTTTATTTTCAGATTTTAAGATACTACTCTACGGATTTTATTCAAATTGAGTATCGTTGATTATCTTCAATCGATAAACTATTTAAAAAACAAAAAAGACTTCTTTAATTTTTTGTATTTTCTTTTGGCGCTTTTGTTGTGGTGCTTTTATTTTAATTTTGTATAACCGACTTTTCTTCTGAGCTAATATAATATAATAAATACGTTTCACGACTGTCTTAAAAACCTCTTCGTAATATTTTTCACTGATTATTATGCTAAATTGAAATAACATAAAAGTGCTTTTTCGTTTTACTTATAATGAAGTAATTTTGGAGTTTATAATGTTTGCACTGAACGAAATAAGATGAACTTCCAAAACTTTTCACAAGTTTATGATATTGTTATTCTAAAGAAAGTTTGTTTTCGCTTTACGGAGCGAGAATATATTTTTAATTTTAATTTGTTTGGATGCTTTAAAAAACTGTTTCGTTTGCCTCCAAAATAACAACATTATTTTTCCACGAAATTTTTAATATAATAAATTGAATTTAAATTAAGAATCTAAAAGAAAGTTTGTTTTGTAAAGCCCATTTTAAAAAAAAAATTGCTATGAAAGGCAGCCAAAAAGTTTTTTTTTTGTAATTTATATAAATAAAATGTTAGTTATAAAAGAATAATTTACCAGTAGTGTATTGTAATTAATTTATATTCAAAAGTATGGTTTTAAGTGATATTTTTACACAAAACGAACTAATAGCTGTTTTAATATAATAAAGTAAAAATATCAACGTATTTAAGTTCTACATTTCTACAGTTTTTTTTATATTTATGAGTTGATAGCTATTTCGGCTTTCGCCATCGTCAGAACTATGTTTAAACTTATATTTTGCTCGGCTATATATACTGGCTACAAAAATATGCACAATGCATCATTCTATTCACTCTGACATCCTAATTCAAATTATAATTACAATATTACACTTATTAAATGTGATTCTAGTGTTTCAAAGATTAAATACGTTGACTTTTTTACCCTATTATAATGGAGTTCTACCAAGTAATTGCCAAATAAATAAATAAATAGCTGTTTTCTTACTTCTTCTCATCAGAAATTTTTAACAAATGGTTTACACTTTTTAAATAAAGACATATTTGTATATAAAAAAATTCTCATCAGAGGAATTATCGAGTTCCTTTTTTTTTCTAATTTGACTATATTCGCTCCACATGTGGAGAATTTAGCCGCCACACGGCACCTACATTTTTTCCTATCTCTCGTTTATAAATATCAAGTTTATAAAAATAAAATAATTTATTTTACTTCTTACTCAACAATTTTATAAAACGATCAGAACTGTTTTCACTCATTGTATAAAATTTATAATAGGTTTGTGTTTGTGGTTTGTGGTAAATGTTTTTCCGCCTGTTATTGTCATCTGACACGTTCAAAATGAGAACACGGTTAAGTTATTTGTTTATTTACTAAAATTTAGCAATATAACCGTCAATTTAGCACATCAAACATAATGCACTAATTATTTGTTTTGGTTTCGAACAGTCGTGAAAAAACCTTTTTTAGAACAATGAATAACAAATACAGAAATTAACAAAAGATATGTTTTATTACATTGAACTTTGCAATTTTGTAGTCATGTAAAAATAGTACGTTAAAAAGAGAATTATTTGTATCTATTTGTTCATTTTGATATGTTTACTGTCAATATGTTTTTTTTTTACTAGTTTTACTTTTAATAATTAAAAACTATACCGGTTTTATTCATCATGATCATCTTAAAGTGATATAAATATATATATTACTCACTTTTAAGGTATTCACTGTCAATACTTGGTGGAATGGCATTATAATAAAAATAATAAAACATTTTTAGTACTTTTTCCACATAAAATTTATTAGATCAGGACCGGTTTCGCTCATGATGAGCATTGTCAACTGATAAGAAAAACAATAAAACAGTGATATTTATACAAAAGCTAAGTGATAAAAACAAGGTAAGACAAACAATTGGTATTACAACCTAGCAAAAGAATTGAAGTAAAATACAAGGAAAATAAACTATAAATAAAAAGTTGAAGACCACTTAGCAATGAAAATATTATGACAAAAACCAATTAGGTATGAATTATCATTATCAAAGTAAAAACCAACAATTAGCGTATATAATAAATAAATCTTAATCTTTGGTTGACAGACATTAAGAGCTTTTTTGATGCGGTTTCAATCAAGTATAATTTATTTGTAATATGTATTGAACATTTAAATCATATTCAATTTTTTTTATCCATGTTCGTTACCAATATGGAGCATATGAAGTTATCTCGACATGACTTTCTTTACGAGAACTGTTTGTTACTCAGCCTCTTGACTTTTTTTTCAAAGATAGTCCATAGTATGAATAGAAGGATAAGGCTGGGACAGAACTTACGGTTACTTATCGTTCTCACTACGCACAGTTATTGAAGGATTGGAAGAGAATTGTCATATGGCGCAGTGGTTAGAGTTGTGGGCTTCCGTACCGTACTTCACGGGCTTGAGTCCTAGTACGAACAGCATTTATTCAATTGGTTTTATCAATTTCTGTTCGAAGTCATGGGTGTCTGTGATGTTTAAAAACTCCCTCCCACCCTTCCGATATTCAAATAAGTCTTACTTGGACCTTAATCTGTAGATACTTTCAAAATTTCTTTTACCAAATGTTTATTACACCCTTAATTAGTTGGTTGAGTATAAATAGCCGTATAATAATGTTTTTTCATTCCTAATAAAAATTCTCGTGATCGGTTCTGTTCATATAAAATAAACGTAAAATTAGAACAGAATGCGTATTTAATTTTTATGGTATCCCGTATATATTAAAACAATACATTTTGTAAACAAGACACACCAGTCCTGACCCTACTATTATAAAATGTTAAGCTGATATAAATTTTGATCGTTGTAAAATTTTACCTTTCTTTTGGAAGGAATTATTTATTTAAAGCTTTCAAAAGTTAACGAATCTTTTTGAGGTAGTTTTTCGTTTTGTAGATATAAACTTTTTAATCTAAATTGCAGTGATTATTAGAAACTTTTGTAAATTTTGCGCTTCCTAATGACCCATTGCTTTATCTGCACTTTGAAAAGTCAATTTTACACTCGTTATCGAGAGGGAATAATTTTAAGAGAGAGAAGTAAATTTTCCCTAATTGCTCGTTAACATGAAGTGTCTGAAATGAAGAACGGATTATGAACAGATTTAATTATATTTTTTTGTTATACGATATTATTACTAATCGAAAATATAAGCACAGTTTCAAAGTAAAATACAAAAGTCGAAATAATATTTTCTTTTAATTTCTGATAACAAATAGAATGTTTGGCATATATTTATTTCCATGCCTGTTCCCAATGTGGTGCCTATGGCCTCTTACTGAAGTTATCTCACTCACTTGCTCGTCCTCTTCTTTTTTCAAATACAATAGGCGTAGAAGTATAAAGTTAGAACAGGACTATTGGTTAGCTAATCGATCTCAAATCGATCGAGAATTCAAAAAATCTATTGAAAAACAATACTGTTCCTATTGCGACTAGAACACGTGAAATCTGTTACGAAAGCAAAAAGCGTTGATGAATGCTCCACGCAACTGACAAATAATTGCCATGCGTAAAATATTTGGCTATAATTAAAAGTTTTGAAGTTTTATTACTCGTCAAAAATATTACGAACATTTAATTCAACTAAATGAATAAAAAAACACATTTAAAGGACGATTTTCTGTTGCGAATTGCTCGATAATTTTTGTAATGGTTAATTATATCCTTCTATCCTACTCTCTTTGGAAAAAGAGAAATTGAGCAACTGAGTAACAAGCAGTTCTCGTAGAAACACTTCTGTTGAGATAAATTCCATTGGGAGTCCATATGCTCGACATTGGGAGCGGATATAGTTTAAAAAAATGCAAAATTGCTTTTATAAACTTGAATACTTGAACATATTATAATTGAAGTATTCGAAATTTACATAGTTGACCTTTTTAATTGAGTATTTGAAACTTAACTTGTTATGCTAATATCGTACACTGAATTTTACATTTCAAACTAAAAAAAGTTTAATGAAAATCTATTTCATAACCAGCACACTTTGTTTAATTAAATTGGAAACAGACAACTTTTTGTTTTTCATGTCTATCATGACACAGCCTTAAACCAACAACGGAAAGACAAATCCTGAAAACGATCTGCTAACTTACCTCTTTTCATTTCCTACTCGAACGATTTAGATAATACTAACATACAGTTCTAAAACTATGAGAAAGAAACGATTTGGCTTTTCAATTTAGTATCTGGTTTGCTTTATTTCCTTTAATCTTGTAGCTGACTATTCAATTCTTATGAACGTTCCTCCAATTTGGGTGCAATTAGGGTTGATACAAAACCTAATTGGAAAAAAAACGGTTTTCCAATATTATCAAAAACATGATAAACCAAATTAAATATCGAACATTGTTTATTTAGTATAACTAATCACTGATAGATAAACAATAATTTCCTACAATTTTATTCGTAACAAAACGTTTTATTCAAAATGAATAGCAAAAATATTTTAAATACACCCAAATATTGACACGTATTTACAATAGGCGATGTGTACACATTTCAATATTTGAGGCAAGTAATGTTTTTATTTTTATATCAAAAATTGTTGGTAAAAATGATTATTTTTATTTTATTATATCTTTAAATAAAAAAAATAGCTGCAATTATTAGCTGACAGATAATACAATTAAACAAATTAAAGCAAAATAGTATGAATACTAAAATCAACATGATTTAAAATACTTCGATCCTTAAGCAGTATTTCTAGAATTATTTCTTTTTATATGCTTATATTGAAACATGTATTTTTCATATCGATTGTGGAAATGAAAAAGGACGTAACCCACAGATATCAAAATTAACAGGAGGCGCAAAAAACGTGTGATGTCGAACGTTGATGATTTTGGGCCATATGCAAATTATGAATTATACACAACCTTGAAGTGCACGGAGACTTCTAAAGTGGTGTTTAATTGACATAATTTAATATTTATTAAAGAAATTCTCTAGGAAAAACCTTTATTTCAGTCTTTTTTCTTGGTTTTAATTCTTTACAAGGTCATCTTTTTCAAATTTAAAAGCTAAATTTAGATACTAATTCAGCATTTGCAGCTTACATTTTTCCGATATAACGTGTATCAAGTTTGATACATTGCGATTATCGCAAAAATTATGCTTTGAAAAAACTGAGGGTTACGTCCTCTTCCTTTTCCACAGTCGATATGCTAAAAAATTGTAAAACTATCTTTTATAACTATACGCTAAAATAAAATAAAAAATGCGCAATTATTGATTTAAAATCACTACTTTACTACAAATTTCATTTTCCAAGTTTCCATGACGGATTCAAGTCAAATTATTAAGACTTTTGATTGAATAATTTAAAAAAAAAATCAAAATTAATTCTAATATTGAGACCACGTAAGCAAATTTAAAAAAAAAGTCATTAACATGTTGCACATTTAACTAAGCTGGGTTTGTAATACATAATCCTAGGTTTGTATCAAGAATCGTTCATATCAATGAACGATTTGTAAGCTAGAAAGGCTCACAAAATGAATTCAACTGTTAGCCAGCGATTGTATCAAATTATAATATCAAAGGAATTCACTATG
Organism: Himalopsyche tibetana; assembly: GCA_030503985.1. Taxonomy (NCBI): domain Eukaryota; kingdom Metazoa; phylum Arthropoda; class Insecta; order Trichoptera; family Rhyacophilidae; genus Himalopsyche; species Himalopsyche tibetana. The sequence goes on along the minus strand of JAPJYX010000011.1, from coordinate 3,208,609 downwards.
TGGTAATATCATATGCTTAGTGCAGTTCTGATTTAATATTTGACGAGCTCTGGCTTTCCCTGTACAGACTAACTGCCAAAGCTAACGAGCAAAGCTCTGTCTCTGACCAAAGCCTTTGTTTTAACGACGGTTATATTCTATCAAAGGATAGTTTCCTTTTATATCCGGTTTGTGTTATTTCTAAAACAGAGATAGATTTTTTATCTGAAAAAAATAAGAAGCTTAAAGTTTAAGAGCCGTAACAAATAACGAAAAAAACCACCAAATACATACAATATAACGAATCAAATCCTTAGTAATTATAAAGCTTCGATTATTTTTATTATACATGTGTGATTTCAACTTTAAGCATAAATTATAATATATCTGTATTAAAAAAATATTTAATGTTTAAGTGAACTTTAGTTTAATAAATATTAAATGTGATAGATTTGTTATTTCACAGGTTGTGTTACAAACTGTAACACGTGTTTAACGTCTTTAAGAAGCATATTCAGACAAACTAAAGTTAGTTTATTTAGGAGCAATCAAAAACTTGATTCTAATTAATAATTGAGAACTTGGTTATGCTAAAAAATGCAGGTTGGGCTTTTTCCTCTTTTTACTGGACGCAGAAAGGAGGTGAAATACAAGCACATAGTAATTTTTACAAATTGTGCTTAAATATAGAATGGTAAAAGCCTAAGAAAAATAAATTTACTAAGAAGTATAAAATCGAAAATATAAAATTCCATTTGTTCTGATCTAGTTTATAAACATGTGAAATTCATACAAATAAAATGTGTTTGTTTATATTTTTCTCCCAATGTAGAGCATATAGCATCCTAATGGAAATATCTGAAAATAAGTTTTTTTACGAGAGCCGTTTCATTCTACCTCTCTTTTTTGAAGAGAGTAGTAAGGAAAGAACAATAAGGCTAGGACAGGATAAGTAGTTAACAGTTAAGGACTAATCGTTCTCGCTACGCCCAGTTATTGAAGGATTTTTTAGAAATCACAAACACCCATGCCTTTGAACAGAAACTGATAAATCGATCGAAGGAATGCTGTTCGTACTGAGACTTGAACCCGTGAGATCCGACATGGAAGTCAACACACTAACCACTACGCCATAAGACCCGACGCTTTTTAAGTGCTACCGAATGCTCAAAATAATATAATTATCATTTTAATTTTAATGTGCATGGATTTTTTTTCCACCCAAATTTTCCGGCTTAAGCCCGAAATAAACAGGATTTTGCGCACCTCATATCACTTATTTCACTACGTATTATTTCGTACAAAACTAAAAAAGTGGCAATACTTTTTTATTTCATTGAATTTATTTTCTTAACAATTAATTGTAGCCGCCTGTTTGGTCGAGTGGTCAACATCGTTGACTTCGGCTACGGGGGTCACGGGCTCGAATACCAGTACAGACAGTTTTATAAATTGACTTTTCAATCGATTTATGAATTTCTGTTCGAAGGCATGGATGTATGTGTTGTCTTGAATTCCCCTCTCTCACCCATCCTACCTTTAGAACGGGGCGTATCGAGAGCGATTAGCTAACCACTAGTCCTGTCTTAGCCTTATCCTTAAATTCCTACTCTCTTTGGAAAAAGAGAGGTTGAGCAACTGAGTAACAGGCAGTTCTCATAGAAAAACTTCTGTTGAGATAAACTCCATTAGGAGTCCATATGCTCCACATTGGGAGCGGACATAACTATTGTTACGGCCCAACACGTAGCATGAGCATGACTCCGGATTTCAGACAGTTTTTCGTGTATCCTGTGATATTTTTGTTAGTGGCATACGAGATATTAACGCAATGATGATGGTCGTTTATTTTAGCAGTTGGAGTATCAGATTTAAAGCATACTTGATCATAACGGCTTGGGTAAATGTCCAGAAGGCTAATTTATAAACTAAAATTACTGCTATTACGCAGCTTGATGCGTTTGGTGTAATCTGTCGCATGAAACAGTGATGCATCACATTTTTTTTTATTAATTTGAGAATTTTTTGATTTAATAGTGAATTACTGGTGAATATTTTAATTCACTTTATTGTCAGGTAAACAAGTTTATGAACCTTTTAGATGCCTTGGATAATTTATAGTAATTACCTAGCACGCCGGCTATAATTAACAACTATTAATTTAATTAGTTATTGACGAGATTGTCGACAAAATTTACGAGATATCTCGTCTATGGCAGCCATCGAGTTAAATTTATAGTACGATTAAAGATTGTTGAGTCAATGGCACAGTGGTCAACGTCGTTGGCTTTCATGCCAGTCATTTCCAGTACAAACACCATTTTTCAATTGATTTATCGATTTTATGGTCGAAGTCATGGATATTTTTGATGTCTAAAATTTCCTTTCTCTCACCATTCCAATCCTTAACCTGTTCTGTGCCGTGCGATACTAATATGCATGGAGGGCTGTGATTTTCTTTCGAAAAAAAAACCTAATAAATATGTACTTTTTGGACATATATTAATAGTACATCACACACACTTACCATATAAATACACGATGGTTCATTTCCGCTTTTCTATCTGTCATTCAAAAACGTTTCAAAAATGGAAATTACCGCCACGCCCTGCTAGCAACAAACAAAAAACAACAAAAATTCTTTTTTTTTAAATCGATGTATTATATATAACAAAACAATATCTTTTAATTTTAAATTTCACAATATGATTACAAGGGATGACACTGTATGCGTGATATTTTAAAATTATTAAACACGTTTATTGTGGCCTTCAAACCGCGTCTCAAATACAGCGTGTAAGCACGCACATTTTGTATGACCGGCCCTACGAGCACGAAATTGTATGGCGTGTTAACACGTCCGTGGCAGAGAACTGGTTAAATAAGAATGTATAGCATGAGCGATTAGCTAACCACTATTCTTGTCCTTGACTTATCATTTTCCCCCCTAGTCTTTAAAAAAAAGATGAGTAACTGAGTATCAAGCAGTTCTTGTAGAAAAAAGTTCGTGTTGAGATACCTCCATTAAGATGTTCCACATGGGAGCGGACATGTTTTCAAAAAAAGGATTGTTTCTGTTAATGAAAAGAAAGGGTAGTAAATCTTTGAATTTGTAAAATAAACTGAATATATTTTATACTATAATAACTATAATTTATAAATGTAGATTGAAAGCAAGCAGTCGAATTAACACTACTGAATTAGTAAGTTTCGATTTGAAATACATACCGTATTTTAAGTTCTCTTAAACGAAAGTTTTGTTTTACCTCTTTTGAAAAGAATTGTTTTTTTTTAGTCCATATCCGCTCCCTATACGGAGCATATGGTCACCACAAAGCTCCTCCATGATTCTCTATCCCCAGCTAGTCTCTTTGCTTCCTCCCAAGTCATCCCAGCGTCCCGTAACTCCACTGAGTCTTCCACGACGCCGGGATCCGCCCGTTTGAAAGAATAGACAGGCAGGGTTCAGGCTCTCTTGGGGCATTCTTAGCACGTGTCCAAGCCAGGTCCACCGCCACTTCTTTATTTTGGACGCAACAAGGGGCTGGTTAGTCCGCTCTCTAATCTTCGCGTTCCTGACAAAGTCAGACCATTGAATTTAGTTAGCACTTTTTTTTTGCGCGAAGTTTCTTTAAAGTAAAGGTTTCGCTGGTTACTGGTTGAGAAGTCGTGACATATATTACAGCAGAATTTTATCGCAAGTTATCATGTTTGCCGTTAATATAAGCATGTGGATATTAATGACACGAATATGAGATTGCCTCGATAATCTTTATGAAGTGTGTACATGGCTGTTCGTTAGAGTAAAAATGAGTTTTTTTAAAGCAGTTCTGTCGTCGTATCTGCATTGTAGGATGATATGAGAAATCGACGTGAAGTGAAAACACGACAAATTATTTAATAATATTTTTTTTTCGATAAATTTGGCAGTAAGCTTCAATATTATACAATAAATATACTTTATTACTCCACTTGTGGTACAAATTGTAATACGTGTTTTGACTCTTTAAATAGCATCACCAGTAAGAACATCGCAAGGTTTAAGAATAATTTTTTAAAAAAAATGCATCATTAAGTTATAATTTACAAAATAACGGTCGGGTTTTTTTCATTTTATCCTGGACGCAGTTGGTAAGAAACAAAAATTGATAGTACTAATTACAAACTAATTACTTATATTTGTACGGTAAGCCGCCTGTGTGGTTGAGTGGTCAACGTCGTTGGCTTTGGCTACGGGGGTCACGGGTTCGAATCCCAGTACGGACAGTTTTATAAATTGATTTTTCAATCGATTTATGAATTTCTGTTCGAAGGCATGGATGTATGTGATGTGTTGGATTCCCCCCTCCCACCCATCCTCTTCTATGAACGGGGCGTATCGAGAGCGATTAGCTATCCACTAGTCCTGTCCTAGCCCTGTTCCTCTATTCATACTCTCTTTGGAAAAAGTGAGGTTGAGCAACTGAGTAAAAAGCAGTTTTTATTATTCGATTATAAGATTAGTGATAAAGTGTACAATTATGATATATGGAATAAAAGTTGAACCAACATACTAAAAGTGTTTTAGTAAAAATTATAATCCATAACAATATTTTTAAAATATCATGCATATATTGAAATCTCTTGGAATCATATTGTTTTGTAATCTTTAATACATCGATTTAAAAAAGAAGTCTTTTTGTTGTGTTCAAATTTGTTGGTAATTTTCATTTTCGAAACGTTTTTGAATAAATGATGGAGGAAATGACCCATCGTGTATTTATATGGAAAGTGTTTGTGATGTACTATTATTATATGTTCAAAAAGTAGATATTTATAAGGGTTTGATTGTTTGAAAGAAAATCACGGCCCTCAATGCTTGGCCATATTAATACCGCACGGCACAGAGAAGGTTAAAAGCTAATTCACAAGCTTCCAGCAATCTTGTTTTTTTAACGTTATTTAAGAAAATAATATGTTTACTTGTATTATTATACAATGTCATGTGATTGAGCATTATGTCACAGATGGTTGCAATGAAAGAGGCTCGGGTGGTTAATCACGGAGGCTTTGAAGTGCGCCTCGACGTGACGACGTCGACACTCAACGTCTATTTCCCTCGCAGTCGAACCCTTTCTTTACCACGTCTTGGAGATAAACGACGCCTTGAAGGGTTGGAGTTTTAGAAAATAGGCTATTCGGAAGATGATACCCTGTTTCTTGGTTACATATTGTATATACTTGAAAACTAATATACTATTCACTTTTAAGGTGTTCACTGTCAATACTTGGTGGAATGGCATTATAATAAAAATAATAAAACATTTTTAGTACTTTTTCCACATAAAATTTATTAGATCAGGACCGGTTTCGCTCATGATGAGTCATCATGAGCGAAATTTCGAAATTTCGCTCATCAGTTGACAATGCTCATCATGAGCGAAACCGGTCCTGATCTAATAAATTTTATGTGGAAAAAGTACTAAAAATGTTTTATTATTTTTATTATAATATACTATTTTTTTTGGTATATTATTTGTGTGATTCAAAAGAGGTAACAGGATCTGTAAACAAGTAGAAAAAGAAACCTTACGTTTATTTTAACGACTAAATCAGCTTAACTCAGTTCTAAATTTGAGATGTCTGCGTATCTGTGATGTTTTTTCTTGTGTAAATAAATATTTAGAAAAAAACTACTATTATTAGTGTCTAAAATCTAAGCTATGCGATTTTTAAAAAAATACAATGTCTGGTGCATGGAATATTTGGTTTAATTTTGATTTTTAAAGCCATGTTTCGTCCCAATGTAAAGCATATAGACTCCATGTGCCACTTCTACGATAACTGTTTGTTAATGAGTTGCTAAACTTCTCTTTTCTGGAAGAGATTAGAGATAGAAGGATAGGGTTAGTGATAAAGTAACTACTCTCGTAACGCTACGTTTTTATGGAAGGTTGTAATAGCAGGGAATTTCAGACATCACAATATCACAATAAAAATCGATTAATAAATCAATTTACAAAACTTCCCATACCAGACTTTGACCCGTGAACTCCGTAATCGAATCCAATTTAGTTGACCATTTGACCACGGATCCCAATTGTATTTATATATGAAAATATAATTTAAGATTTCGACTGAAGGTGTTTGGTGGAATTTCAATATTAAACTTGAATCGTTCAAGTTATGTACATTCGCACTGAAGGTGCCAAAAAGTGAAACCCGGGTCGTTAGTGACAAAATCTGTGCGAATGTACATAATTTGAACGATTCAAATTTAACATGAAAATATATTTTTTTCCGGAATGATAGTATGTATAATGATATATATGTTTTTTTAATTAAAATTATTTTACTTTTGGAAACCACTCTTCACCTTTGAATCTCTTCACATTATCAATTTAAGCTATCTGCAGCTGCATACGGGAAGGAAAAAGGTTCCCAAATGAGCCATATGTTTTCAAATCGCTATAGAATTCTAGGAGAAAATATATGTTAAGCCTGAAAAATCCTTCCAAGATTAAAATTCACAATTCAATTCCTTTTTTGTGCCGGAAACAAATAGTGTACAATTTATGCAGGCTTTTCTTTCAAACGAAATAAAACCCTGAATTAGTCTAACATTTTAATGTTGTCATGTTGAAAAAACGTATTGAAGGGAAATTAAAAAAACAGTATTTTGCTCAGCAAAAGGACACTTTAAACTCATGATTCAGAATGACTAGTTTTACAAATCATTCATTCATTTGTCAAACCTGAACATAATCATATTTAAAATAAGAACTAAGTTACAAGGGCTTGTCGGGCTTCAAATCTCGGGCTTAAAAAATAATTAGACATTCAACAGCTGTTTTTTCTCTAATGGTAACCCGGTTTTAATATTAGACTTAATACTTATTTATTAAAAAAAACGTTTATTATTTGATTTGAAATCATTATAGATACAAATAAATCAAAATGAACATTTATGAAGTTAGATAGTGACAAAAATATATTTAAAATCATCCTAAATACAATATTTTAAACGCAATATTGACGACAAAACTATTTTTTTATTTGTTACCATGGCGGTTGAAAGTCAAAATATTAACGTTTTAAATTACAATAAATAGAAAAAAAAATACCGGATTACCAAGTTATAAAAACCTGCCATCGAATGTTGAAATTTTACATCAAAAACCGAGTTCTCAATATCCGGTTTTTAAAAACCGAAAAGTGCAGGTTAAGATATTTGATAAGTATTTTATATACTCCTATTAATATAATATCCTTGATAGTTATTGATTAAAGTGAAATAAGATTTTAGTACAATTATTATTACTATGTTCGCTCCCAATGTAGAGTATATGTGCTCTTAATAGAGTTTACCTCAAAATAAGTGTGTCTACAAAAACTGCATGTTACTCAGTTGCTCAACATCTCTTTTTCCAATTAAATAATAGGGCTAAGCCAAGACTAGGAGTTAAGTAATCGCTCTCCCTACGCCACGTTTTTTTTAAGATAAGATGGATGGGAGAGAGTTGATTCAAGACATCACATGCATCCATGCCTTCGAACAGTAATTCAAAAATCGTTTAAAAGATCAATTGTCCATACTGGGATTCGAACACGTAACCGAAACCAAAATCAACGACAAAAAGTGGTAAAGTAAAGAAAAATGCAAAGTAATAAATTCTACTAGAATTTTATAATAACAAAGTTGATTACAGTATTTTGAAATCATCAGAACTTGCTCTAACAGTAAAACTATGCCAAACAAATAGCATATAACAAAATAACTGTGCTGTATATTTTTTTTATCGTCTTATTTTGTTTGCATTTTTCGTAAAAAATCATTATACCTTCTTTTTACATCGTAACGTTTTATATGAACAAGATGCTTCATCATAATACTAATCATAAAATTCTACGAATTCATTTGTGTGTGCTTTTTTTGCATTTGGGTGAGTAAAATACGAAACAGCTGTCTTATTTGGGGATTGAAGTGCTAATGAGGTAATTTATTTTCGTCAGTATTTGACACCCCGCCCAGAAAGCAAATGAACAAAGTCTCTTAATTTGGAAACACACTATAAGTGACACGTCAATAAAATGAAATACGACAATAACATTATGTTGCAGAACACTCTATACAAAGAATTAATTATTTTTAATTATATCCACTATTTGTATTACACGGGTGCGTAGCGTAGTTGTTAACTTTTCCGGTTCTAAGGTCAAGAAACCCACATTTTCTTGAATATCTATTTTAATATGGGTGATACAATTTTAATAATTAAGGTTTTCTTATATCATAGTTTTTTGGACCTTTTGTAGTTTATATAAATACGCGATAACGCGATAAGCGATCGTTCGTAAGATAGCTGGGTAAACTTGTCAGTTGCAATTTCATATGTGTGCTGGGATGACGTATTTTTTTACGCGCAACTTAAAATATGATCACTTATTAAAAAAACCTCGGATTTTTATAAAAAATATGTATGAGGAATGATGCAGAGATATATTTTAAAGCCCTTAGACTTTTTTTTTGAAATTCATAAGAATAAGGCCAATAATGAGGAAACCACTGGGGTCCCTAAACGATCCCCATCGGATGAGAAGTATTTTTCTAGTCTCCGAGCCGCGAGAGTTAACGCCGTTGGCTTCCTTGACGGATTTCACTGGCTTAAATCTCAGTACAAACAGTTTTTAAATCAAAATAGATGTTTGTTACATCTAAAAATTTCCTCTTACCATTCCAATCCTAAAATAACAAAGCGTAGCAAGATTTATTAGCTAACTACTAGTCCTTTATATCAGTGATCTTTATTTTCAAGGAAAAAAATAAAGATTTAGCAATTGAGAACAAGTATTAGTGAGGATATTAAATGTAAGCAGGGCTCATTCCAAAATGGTTAAAAAAATGACACTTGAATTTCATTTTGAGAAACAATCTACATTTTACAAGTATTTTTATCTTTAAGCTACTTTGGAATGGTATTTTGTATGTTATCAAGCCATGTCTAAGACTGATTTCTAAAAATACTTTCAAATTTTATTTTTATCTACTAAATTACATTCGTGGTTCATGCTTCAACAATTTCGGAATGAGGCGGGTTTTGAAAATAGTATCTTCAGTTAACCACTTGTCCTGTCTTAGACCTTATCCTTCAATCCTTAATACTCTCTTTGGAAAAAAAAGGTTGATCGACTGAGTAACAAACAGTTAGTGTAGAAAAAAACTTATGTTGAGATACCTGCATTAGGAAGCCACATGCTCCACATTGGGAGCGGACATGAATTGAAAAAATATATATGTTTAAATATTTTTCGCAGATGTAGAAAATCCCGATGTTTTATAATATATATATCGACTGTGGAAAGGAAAAAGGACGTAATCCACACATAACAAATTTTACAGGAGGCGCAAAAAACGTGTTTTGATGATTTTGGGCCATATGCAAATTATGAATTATATACATCCTTGAAGTAAACGAAGACTTCTAAACTGGTGTTTAATTGACATAATCTAATATTAATTAAAGAAATTGTCTAGGAAAACCTTCATTTCACTCTTTTTTCTTGGTTTTAATTTTTACAATGTCATCTTTTTCAAACTTAAACGTTAAATTTAGATAGTTATTCGGCATTTGCAGCTTGCATCTTTTTGATAAAACGTGTATCAATTTTGATACATTGTGATTATCGAAAAAAACCTGTTTTGAAAAAAACTGTAGGTTATGTCTTTTTTCCTTTACACAGTCGATATATTGAAATAATAATTTAATTTTATATTAGTAATTTAAAGGAGACTTTAAAATGGTATATTACACTAAGTGATGTTTGTGATCAGCAAGTCTTGATCTTCGCTAGAAAATGTGTTTAAGATTTTTATAGAACAATATTTTTCTACGACTTTAAAGAAAATTTTCCAGAAATAGTCTCAATTTAAAAATACTGTGATTTTCTAATAAGTATATAAAATATCGAACAGTTAATATAATAATTTTATTCTGCTTTTACAATAGTCCACGTGACTACTTGCACAAATCCAATTTAAAAAGAAATGAAAAATAAGTATGAAATCGACGATAACGTAAATTAAACATATATGTTTAAGATTTTTAAGATAAAGGTAATATCGTGACTGATAAATATTCAAATGAAACGAGCATGGCAAACAAAATCAGACAAAGGGTTTAATTTTTTTCTCCAAAAAGCTTGACCCTATTTAGCATAACTACTAAAACAAAGCAAAAAAGTACTCTGATAACCTTTTTAGGAAAGCGGAGATTGGGATCTTTGGAAATGTACGGTTCAGATATAATCAAATGAACAAATAGACAATGGGAACCTGAGCGTCGGGCACTGGCGCCGGACATAAAACCTTTACCCTCCCTATTCTACCCTCTTTACTCTTTCTCTCTATGTATTATATATTATATAACGACACTCATTGTATATTCTGCCATGATACGAGCCTTGTCACCGTGGGAGTATTACAAAAGTAGGATGTGAAGTTGTATAAAAAGGCTTATTTTCTATTATATAATATATCAACACCTTGAGGGTTGTTGAGTTTAAGTCTGAATGAAAAAAAAAGATACTTACTTTATTTGCGAACTTTCATAGCAAAATTGGTTGCATGATATTTTAATACACTTGCTACTCAATATTCTAACCTACGTCGGCGTACCCTCGTTTTGTAAAGTTATTTTGAGTCCACACGCTACTCATCGAGCCCATCACTTGAGCTAGACAGCCACTGAAAAGTTTGATATGAAACAAGCCTTTTTACATAAGGAGTATTTAAAGAGGAACATTTTAGAAAGTTTTTAGAAAGGAGCTTATTTATAATGATATATCACTACCTGATTGGTTTCAAGGTTTGAGTCCCAAATAAGAAGAATGATATTTAATTTACTTAGACTTTTTCACTGCACAAAAATAATCAGTCATCACTTTTTAATATCTGCCCGCCTATTCTTGATATATTCTACACTTTATTTATACAATCTAGTCGTTTTGTAAACACACATATTCAAATATTTTACAAATTCTTATTGCAGAAAGAATACATTATTTGAGCCTAAGTTACTTATTCAGTTTATGATTTTACATTGAAAATTAATAATCAGTTACATCACATTTTAATCCTCACTTGCCTACCCTATATTATATCCTATATGGATAATATCTAATCGTTTTTTAAGATTCTTATTGTTATATTATTTGGCAAACATTTTTTGTGCAATGAATAAATTTTAGATACTTTCTTTGAGTCCACGCGCTGCACATTAATCCCATCACAAACGTGTGAACGCCCTTGATAATGTTATTTATTCACATTATTTACTTTTTCACTTCTTAAATCTAACCATTAAAACGTGTGATTAATCAAGTTCTTAACCCTTTAACTTACTTTTTCACTGTGGTAAAGCGGTTGAGAATCAAACATTGGACCGTGTTTTGGTTGGTGGTAAAAAAACCATTATAAGTTTCATCTTCAGTATTCAAATACCCCAAAGGTTCAAATACATTTGTTTTAGCAAAGATGCTTTCAAATGATGCTATAAAAATTATTCATTCATTCTAAAATTCTTATCGCAGAGTTCTGCGACTCATGAAGACCCGCAATGATGTTTTCCTTTGTGTAATATTCATAAAAAAACAATTTTATAAAATTGTGCTAATTATAATAATAATTTTATTTTGATTTATCTGTATATCTGCAACTCACATAAGTATATTAAGTGAAAAGCTATAAGTTGCATTTTCACTTTTTTTATATTTCTAGTTGTATCTTAAGTTTGTTTTAGTTTATCTGTCTGATAAAACGAAGAGTCGGAGTCGTACTCAGTAGTCTTAAAGTTGGTATTTTTTTCCGTAAATTGTGTCTTAAAAAAATACATATTTAAAGCTGTACATTCAATACACAAGAGTAAATAGTGTTGCCACTGCATGCATAGCTGAAAAAAGATGATCTGATGGTAAACGAATGTTTAAGTTAAACGGAAATGATCGGAAAAACACTTTTGATTCTTAATTGTTTTTTTTTCTTAGCTCCACAGCTATGGAATATATAAATAGTGTAAATGTGAGTATTGAAAGAATGTTTATTGGTGGTATAGTATAGTTGTACTATTTTTTAGGGATTTTTTTACATAAAGAGTAGAACTATAAAAGATATTTTATACATCTAACTATAAACAAACGTTATGGACTTGTTTGTATGAGAATGTAATGTGTGTACAGCTTTGTAAATAGAATATATTGCAAAATCAACAAAGTTTTGCCATATCTCTTCCGCGGCGTACTTGTAAACGACGCCGATCGAACCAGTGGACGCTCCGGCGTCGCGGCGCCTGGCAATCGGCGGCGCCAACAGAGAGAGCGAACGAAAAAAAGCTCGATGTCATTTTCCATTTCAAATGTAATGGGTATCTTTGTATGCGCGAAAATGGGTTATATCATGGTACGTCTAGAATACGAAATGGGGCGACCCGTATAAAACACGAAATATGGTGTGCCCTATGATTTTATGGCCCACGTTTTTCTTTGTGATATTGTAATATTGCATTGCTGTTGGATATGCTGTTTAGATAAAAAAAGATTTACATTATTGTTTTATTCAAATCGATGCAAGCTTTCGACCTAATATTAGCATTCAAATTTAAGCAGGTGGAATAAATTGAACAATAAATTTAATATGCTTAACCATAACCATTAGCGTTACCGCTTAATAAAATTTTATCGTGTTGATATTAAATTTAAGCATTCATATTTTTTTTTATCCATGTCCGCTCTCAATGTAGAGCATATGGACTCCTATTTGAGTTTATCTTAACATATGTGTTTCTCAGTTGCTCAACCTTTCTTTTTCCAAAGAGAGTAGGAATAGAAGGATATGGCTAGGACAGGACTAATGGTTAGCTAATCGCTCTCGATACGCCTCGTTCATGATAGGATAGATAGGAGAGGATGGGTGGGAGGGGGGTAATTCAAGACATCACACACATCCATGCCTTCGAACAGAAATTCATAAATCGATTGAAAAATCAATTTATAAAACCGGGACCTCCGTAACCGAAGCCGACAACGTCGACCACACAGGCGGCATTCATAAAATTATTATTGAATAACTATACTCAAATTGAATTTTAACGTGTTCACTGTCAATGCATAGTGGAATAGCATTTTATTAAAATGAAACATTCTTTTGCAATAACTCTTTTTTTATCAATGTCCGCTCCGAGCATATGGCCTTCTAGTGGAGGTATCTCAGAAGAAGTTTTTTCTACACGAACTATTTGTAACTCTTTGATAGATTTGGCGGCAACATTGTGGTAGTTAATTTATAAAATTTGCGATTGCATTCTACCAGTGATTTTTTACGGTAGCGAAAATAGCAACTGACGAAGACTCAGAAAACCCGTACACTGACCTTTGAGAACATAAACTTGCGTCGGATAATGGGGGTGAGGTGGTTTGATTATGTGAAGATTTCGGATATTAGATAACGTACAAGACAGCGCCCCGTCACGTCAGTGTTTATGGAGAGACGTTGGCACTGGCTGGGTCACGTGCTGCGGATGCCTCCGGAAAGCCTAAATCCTGCCTGCATCTTCTTTTGACCGGTGGGATTCCAACGTCCCGGACGATCGTCGGGTACTATCCATAAGATGTACTCGGCGGAACTGAAGTATGCTGGCATGTCATGGGGGGAAGTAAAGCAATTGGCGGGGAAGCAGAGAAGTGCTACGTGGTACTCATATGCTTCATATAAGAAGCGAATATGGTCAAATAAAAGAAGTAAAATAAAACTCTCCGACTTCTTTACTTTATGGAAGAATAATCCCGAATAATCTCTGTTAAATCTTCAAACCGATATCACCAATAAAACCGTAAATAAAGTTTACTAAAAGTTAGTCTTACGGGTTTACATGGAAAGGTACATATCCACCCACGCAATATAATTCAAGCTTGACCCTACTTAATCCTTACAGTAGAATCAAATAGCCACAATCCTTTTCTATGGATCTGTGCACTACTTTTGTCAGTGATAGGAAATATGGGCAGAGTGTAGTAAGAATTGAAAATACTTCAATATATCTTTGTTATTTGGTGTGTTACTAAATTTGATCAGACATACCATTGCAAGTTTTACGAATAAACTAAACAAAAAAATTGATTCTAATTTTTAAAAGAGTAAAAATACTAACGTATTTAGTTATACAGTTTTTTCTCTTTTAAGCCAGTATATATAGATGTGTAAATGCAGGTTTAAACATTGTTCTGAAGATGGCGCACGCCAAAATAGCTTTTAACTAATACTTTAAAAAACTGTAGAAATAAATACGTTGATATGTTTACCTTATTATAATGGAGTTCTGCCAAGTAAATGCCAATTCAAACAATCTAATTCTTAAGCTATAAATTAAACGTCGGGATTTGCCCTTTTTTACAAGACGCAGGGAGTGCTGAGATACAGACTTTGATAAAATTTTACTAGTTGTTAATTAATTACTTACGTTAGGTAAGGTTAATTCCAATGGAAACAAATTAAACAATGATGATCCGCCTATTTCATTAAATATGTTATTATCTAATCTTTCCTTTATATTGATGACTTTCTTAAATACCAAAAAATCCAGTCAATTCATTCTTAGACCTTTATGATTTACTGTGTACAGTATTTTAACGTGATAATTTTCTATTAAATCATTTACAAACTCTTAAAAAAACTTGCTTTTTAGACATTTTATTTGTTCTTTAAGTCTGTCATTTAAGCTTCTACATGTCTGCCCAACATGCATCTTACCTCCCGCTTTGTACAGTAGAAAATAACAAACCCTGAATTTTATTTTCTTTATCCATTCACCATTCATTGTTTTCGTTTATTCGTTAACCTTGCGATGTTTGCCTGATGATAATTCTCAAATAAATAAAACACGTATCACATTTTGTAACACAAAACGAAGAACAACAAACTTACAGCCAAATCCATCGAACATATGAAAATACTTCCACTTCGGAACCTTTCGAAGGCTATCAAAGTGTTTGATTTCACAAATAAGTATTTATTAACACTTGACAATTTAAAAAATATACTATTTTTAAAAGTTACTACAGGTTAATACGTCAAAATAAATACATGTGCAATGCATAGTTTCATTTAATTTTCATTTCAAAGAAAATATACACGAAAAGAGATAATGGAAAAAATACGCACGAAATAAACTTCCCACTGCAGTCATTTTGCAATCTTTTTGATGTGCATATAACATATGGGAATTGGAGCCAAAATTGTGTTATGTTTTTTATGAATATTTTCTTTTGTGTGAGATATATTATTTGTTTTCATTAACATAAGGTTATGGTTCAAACTTTGTATAATGTACAGTGGATAAAGTGGATGATTTTTATGACATCACTAAGGCCATGGGGTTATAAAAGCTTGTACAGGGATGCCCAACTGAAATTACTTGGTGGACCAAATAAAATAATGCATGTGTCTGATGGGTCACACATAAATATAAGAATAATAAACACCTTTCTTTTGTGAGACCTGTTTGTTACTTAATCGTTCAACCTCTTTTTTCCAAAGAGAGTTGTAGGGATAAAATATAAGGCCAGGACAATATTAGTGGTAAACTAATCGCTCTTGCGTAGTGCCCAGCTATTGAAGCATCGGAAGGGTGGGAGAAAATTTTTAGACATCACAAACACCTATGCCGTCTGACAGAAATCGATAAATCGATTGAAAAAATTCTACTCGTACTGGAACTTGAACCTGAATACTTACTCAGTAATAAACAAAATATCTGGGTATGTAAATTTATCGTTCTACCTTGTTTGAGTGTTTAAAAATTGACATTACTAAAAATGAATATTTAGCGACAGAATGCGACACAATGGCAAACATTCTAAAAAAATGTCATAAATTTATTAATACAATGTTTAAAATATATTTAACCAATAAAAATATGCAAAATTTATAGAAATTTATAAACCTCAAAACGGCCACACGAAACGTTCAATAGGGCCAAGGTTTGGGCAGCTTGAACTAGTCCGTTCGTCCATAAAATGCCATTTATTAATACACCAAACAATAAATAAATAGTTTACCACCTATGCTACATTTACTGCGACCACAAAAACTTAAATACGTCTCCATTGTTTCTTTGCTGAATGTGTATTCGAAATTGAAACACTAAAAGTCAAGTTTAATAATAATCCATTTATCTGCAGCGTTGTTTTATTTGTCAAAGCTTCTTTTGTTTCAAACATTTCCACATTAAAAAGGCATTGTCTGTTATAAAAGCTCCTATTCGCATAGATAAAATAACATTTAATTTTGTTAATGTATTCAATTTCAACTTGTTCATCGGTACAATTGAATATTTTCATTACGCTGATAGGGTTTCAATTAATTAATGATGTAACGTCTCCCTTGCTAGGCTTTACCAAATATCGTGTAAAATAAAATCACTTTAGTAGAAAGATAAAGCACACACGAAAACAGAAAATAAATTGAATTCAATCAACTCTAATTTTATCAAGACTCAAATTTATTGAATATTGAAGATAGGTTTTTGAAATCGCGTCCTTCTCCATAAAATAATCGCTAGATATTTTTTCGTTTGTTTTTCTTCTTTCGTAAAACGTAAGAAAATATAAACAAACATATTAAGATCGAACGCTAAAATAAGTGTAGCCCGCTGTGGTCTAGCTGGTTACAGATTGTTCTACCGATCAGGCAGGTCTGAGTTCAATACCCGGTAAGGTAAATGTCAAATTCAAATTGTCTTAAATTTAAATATGTAAACTAAAATATGAGTGTTTGTGAAGACAATTATTCTCGAGTTGATCTCGTATGATCTTAACTCGATGGCTGCCACAGACGAGATATCTCGTAAAATTTTTCGTGCTCAACACGCCAGAGACTAGATAATCTCGTCAATAACAAATTAAATTAATATATGCAAATTACAGCTGGCGTGCTAGGTAATTACTATTAATTATCTTCGGCAGTTAATATTTACTTTAAATTATTATTATACAATTTACGTTTACTGTGACTATTCGAGTATGAACTAGCTAGCAAGTCTAAAAACACACTGACAAGCAACTGAAAAGGTATAAATGACATTACGGCTTAGGTTATGTTAGTATACTGACAAACGCTAGTCAAAGTAGAAATAATACTGCGGCTTAAGGTTACGTTAGGCTTGATATGTTAAATAGAAAGAGGGCAGTAATGACAACAAGACGTTGAAAATTTTGAGGTAAAGGAAAATTTAAGATGATTTTTAAGCACAATTACTGAATGATTGCGTGTGCACAGCAGTGGAAAGTGGCAACACGCGAGACTATTTTTAATTTGTAATTGATTAGTTCAAGTGTTTATTTAAGATTTCGACTGAAGGTGCTTGGTGGAATTTCAATATTAAAATTGAGCACACAGATCAAATCTGTGAGCATTCCCATGGGCTTATCCTTTTCGCCAGAAATGGCTTTAAACTCGGTGAAACATTTATTTATTATATAAACACAAAATATTCATTTACTAAGCGTACGTTCAAGTTCATCCGTGCACTTGAAAGCCTGAAGATGCCGAAAGGCAAAAGCCGGGTCGTTAGTGACAACATCTGTGTGAATGTACACAATTTGAACGGTTCAAATTTAAGTGTTTATTTGTTCTCCTATGTACACTGTAACTGGCTAAATTGGAATGTATGTGTTGCTATGTCCATATATATTAAACAAGTACATTTTTTTGAATTATGAATAAAAAAATATCAGTTTATTTTTATACCAATACGATAAAACACGAAATACAACCCAAAGCTCAATTTTTTAGGCATGCTCTTAAATTGACTTTATACTTTGTTGGGCTTTTGTGAAAATTTATAATCTGTAAACACAACGGTTTGTAAATATTACTTTTGTTCTGAAAACACCTGTTGAAAGGGTCATAACATAGCGCTAGCGTAACCATGTAAGTCAAACATCAAGAAAAGCGTATTATATCAATATTTATATCGACTGTGGAAAGGAAAAAGGACGTAAGCCACACATAGCAAATTTTACAGGAGGCACAGAAAAAGTGTTTTGATGATTTTGGGCCATATGCAAATTATGAAATATACACAACCTTGAAGTGCACGGAGACTTTAAAACTGGTGTTTAGTTGACATAATCTTATATTGATTAAAGAAATGATCTTTTTGATAGAATGTGTATCAAATTTGATACATTGTGATTAACAAAAAAAAGCTGGTTTGAAAAACTGCGGGTTACGTCCCTTTTCCTTTCCACAGTCGATATGTTTTATACTACTTATATATCGCCTACTATAGGGCACAAAAACTAGATGCATATACAAACTTATTGTTATTTAAATAGGTTTCCGGTAAATTGCTCGAATGGAAATTACTGGAATAACAAAATAATAAATTTGTTTCCGTTTGTTCTGTCTTAGCCCTATCTATGTTTTCTGGAAATATATAGAAACAGTTTGAGTAACTAATTAATAAGCAGTTCCCGTAGAAACACTTCTGTTGAGATAAACTCCATTAAAAGATCATATGTTCCGCATTTGGAGCGAACACGGTTAAAATAAATACTTACGAAAATTATTTTTATATTTCACTCTCTAAACAAGTGTCGCACAAGATAAAAATGAAATTCGTAGACAAAGTTGTGAAAAATCTTTTAAATAACCAAGCAATTCGAATAATTTGTAATTCGAGCAATTTCCATTTGAGCAATTTACCGGCTCCCATTTAAATATGATACAAATACTAAGTTGAAACATTTTTTTACAGATAATTTAAAACTACTTTATTACTTATAGTTACTCCAATTCTATATAACTCACTTTTATTAATATATATTGACTTTGCATAATTTTCCTTTGGCCTAAAATCATCAAAACACGTTTTTTGTGTCTCCTGTAAAATTTGTTATGTGTGGGTTACGTCCTTTTCCCTTTCCACAGTTGATATAGTATGAACACTCAAGAGATGAAGTGAGCTAAGTAGTAAAATGGTAAACTGGTACAACACAATTTTACTTGATGTTTTGGTTTATTGCATATTTTTATTTTATGGAGGTAACATTATTTTAGTTTATAAATATACAATATACTGATGCTTTTTCACATTTAAGATACTTTAAGTGATTTAGAATATTAGACAAGTTACGAGTGCACTAAAATAAAGTACATTTTTTTTAAATAAAAAATATTTTGTGCGCTATTTTCTACGTACAGAACAAAATGTATCCGGAATCACCGGTGTGCGGAGTTTTCTCGTTAGCAATATATATGTGCAAAGTAGATCGCTTATTTTTTTTCTACGAGAAGGTTGCTTAGTCAATAGGAAGCTGTAACATAAATTAAATAGTTCGATTAAAATAATATTGAACTCGATTAATTTACCTTAATGCTCTTACAATGATAAGTCAACTGCATTAAAGAAACAAAACAAACAACTTGCGGAGAATCTTTAAAGGATTTAATTGTTTTCCATTATGTAATTCTATTTTTGATGAACAAATAAATTGATATATCATTAAAAAAACGTGACTCAAGTGAATGAATGAATGTTTATAATTATAAGGAACACTAAAAATAGGATTAAATTTGAATCGTTCAAACTATGTACATTCTCACAGATTTTATCACTAACGACCCGGGTTTCGCCTTTCGGTATCTTCAGACGTTCAAGTGCACGGATGGACTTGAATTGACGCTTAGTAAATGAATGTTTTTCCGTGATGATCCGTATGACTGTCCGTATTTGGGTGTACGGACAGTTATAAGCTATTTTTCCAGGAAATTTCGGTAATAAATAGAGCACAATTGCATAGCCTTCCGATTTTAAATGAAATATTAAACCTACCGGGATCTCCACTTCTATACCATATATAAATATAATCATAAAACCTTTGCCGACAAACAAATAAATATAATTCTTGAAACTACTTACTACTCAAATCTAAGGGCATTCCCATGAGCTTATTCTTTTCGCCAGCAATCGCTTTAAACTCAATGATACATTTATTTCTTATATTAACACGAAACTTTCATTTACTAAGCGTCAGTTCAAGTTCATTCGTGCACTTGAACGCCTGAAGATGCCGAAAGGTGAAGCCCAGGTCGTTAGTGAAAAAATCTGTGAGAATGTACACAGTTTGAACGATTCAAATTTAATATTGAAATTCCACCAAGCACCTTCAGTCGAAATCTTAAATTATAAAAATAGTATTGTAAATCACTTTTAAGGTGTTCACTGTCAATACTTGGTGGAATGGCATTATAATAAAAATAATAAAACATTTTTAGTACTTTTTCCACATAAAATTTATTAGATCAGGACCGGTTTCGCTCATCGCGAGCATTATCAACTGATAAGAAAAATATATAAACAGTGATATTTATACAAATTTAAATTGAAATAAAAAGGTGTAAGCAACTATTAACAATTTAAAGGATTAGCAAATTACATTATAATTACACAAAATTAAAATGCTTAACACCCATAACAATTAAAAAATCATCATCAAAGAATAATAAATCTAAGTGGCAAACGATATCAATTATAAACACAATTAAAATTTGGGAAATTTTTACACAAAGTGAAACACTACACTACTAAAGTAAATATCCTAATGATGATTTGGTGTTTTTCCCGTTTCCAAGCAATGATGTACTTCAACAAAATCAGCAGTAATGAAGATTCTGAAAAAGACATTTTTAAAAACCATATCAATTCTTACAAAAGGAATAAATTTTGAAAAACATATAAATAATATAGAAGAGCAGTTAACATAGGTTAGAATTAATTAATGAAACGGATATAACAAAGGTGATGATGCAAATACAACCTGTTCGTTTAATAAATTAGAGTTAGGTAAAAATTTATGTCTATTTATTTCTAAGATCTCTTGTTTATCAACTTTTAACGATTTATTGTTGACATGCAGGATTCTAAAGTTTTTAGAGATATCAAGTGAAATTGAGCTACCTTGGTAGAGTTTCAGAAAAGATTTCAAGAAAATTCAACAAAAACCTTTTTAATGTCATTTTTTATAATTCTTTTAACTTGCAAATTATTTTAGTAAATTCTAAAGATAAACTTAATATTCTTAACCAAAGTGGCATTTATTTAATTGATTGCGACTCTTGTGGAGCCAGGTATATTGGTCAAACGGGAAGAGCTTTTAATATCAGATTTAAAGAACATCTAGCCTGCTCCCGTAAAGGGAATGAATTATCTTCATTTGGGAACCATTTGTTCCTAAATAAGCATACATTTGATATCTCTAAAAACTTTAGAATCCTGCATGTCAACAATAAATCGTTAAAAGTTGATAAACAAGAGATCTTAGAAATAAATAGACATAAATTTTTACCTAACTCTAATTTATTAAACGAACAGGTTGTATTTGCATCATCACCTTTGTTATATCCGTTTCATTAATTAATTCTAACCTATGTTAACTGCTCTTCTATATTATTTATATGTTTTTCAAAATTTATTCCTTTTGTAAGAATTGATATGGTTTTTAAAAATGTCTTTTTCAGAATCTTCATTACTGCTGATTTTGTTGAAGTACATCATTGCTTGGAAACGGGAAAAACACCAAATCATCATTAGGATATTTACTTTAGTAGTGTAGTGTTTTACTTTGTGTAAAAATTTCCCAAATTTTAATTGTGTTTATAATTGATATCGTTTGCCACTTAGATTTATTGTTCTTTGATGATGATTTTTTAATTGTTATGGGTGTTAAGCATTTTAATTTTGTGTAATTATAATGTAATTTGCTAATCCTTTAAATTGTTAATAGTTGCTTACACCTTTTTATTTCAATTTAAATTTGTATAAATATCACTGTTTATATATTTTTCTTATCAGTTGATAATGCTCGCGATGAGCGAAACCGGTCCTGATCTAATAAATTTTATGTGGAAAAAGTACTAAAAATGTTTTATTATTTTTATTAGTATTGTAAATAATTAAAGTAAAAAATAAAAAGACTTTTTTTCGTAAGTTTTCTGCTAAAATATAATTAAAACAAAAGACAGGCTTTGCAGGGTAAGGCATTTATTTAATCCAATGATCATTTACCACTACTAATGTCGGGAGACATGTCAAACATTTTTTTGCGGAAAGAACGGAGAGGGAAAAAGATGTAGCAAACGTGATCGCTTACCCCCACGTTAAAGGAGATCTACGATGTAATTGACTGATAACCGTAACCGTGTTCCAGTGGCGTCCAACGAGTAGTGGATTAATAATCAATAGTTTAATTCAACCTTATTCGAAGCACGTGGACATATAATGGAAGTTAAGAAAAGTAGTATTGCCAAAGACCAAAACTTACTTTACGTAAGTTTAATCGATATTAAATTAATTTGTTATTCCACAAATCGTTTTAATATGTCTGTCACGTGTTATGCTTCATTGGGTTAATTCTATCGTTGAATTTTCAATTAGAATCTAAAGTAAGTTTTCTTCTTTACAGACGCTGTTAGAGAAAAAAAAGAGACAATACAATTACTTATTAAATGCTTAAAAGAGTATAAATATTGTTAATAATAAATTCAGTAGCATCAAAACACACATTTCATTTAAAGTTATACTTATTTATAATGGAGTTTTATTAATGATTTTACTAATTTAAGTCTAAAAGTAAATTAAAAATGATCCTTTAAAATATTGTATGTCATTATTTTATCTTCGGCACAATTCTAGCATCACGTAAGTAATTTTTTTAGAATTTCATGTTTTAGTGAATTCGGTTAAAAGCATCGTTTTCATTCATTTCATATGAAAATTTGTCAGTGGAAGGGAGTCAAAAAGTAAACAACACAATATAACGTATCTCTTCTAATATATATATTTTTAATATAACGCTAATTCTCTACGTTAAGTATACATAAAAATGAATAATTATTTTTTAAAAATCATGCTTAAGGATAGTAAAATATTCTACTACAAAAAAAGAATAAAAATTTAAATTTGAATCGTTAAAATTATGTAAATTCACACAATTTTTTTTCACTAACGACCCGGGTTTCGCCTTTCAGCATCTTCAGCCCTTCAAGTGTACAGATGAGCTTGAACTGACGCATCGTAAAAGTTTCTTGTTTCTGCAAGTTAAAATATTCAGTTTAAGCTGTCTCCAGAACACTTACGTGATATAAGAATTAAGCTGCCGATATAATTATTCAAAAGAGTAATTAAACCTAATGTTATGTTTTTTCAATAAGGTAGTTAGAAATTATTATAATATTATGTTCGTTGATTCTATTCTTTAAGTGTCTGCCCTACGTAACAAGTTTGACGGTTTACACAAGAGTTTTAATAAATACCGCTTCAAAAAGTAAATAAAACCATTCTGTAAAGGTATTGAATGTATTTTTACATGATAATGTCCGTATTTTCGTTCTATTTACTAAAAATATGGAATTATCGGTTTTTGCTTTTAGACACCTCATACATATATTATTACAATGAAGCGCCTTTTATCGTGGGATTTGAGGAAACAGTTTATCTTTATATCTTCTCTAGATGCCTGTTCTATGTCCCCCACTGGAGCAGTAAAGGTAAGACCAGGTCGCTAGGACGGCAAGGCATTCATTCTCCATTGTAGCGGTCTGACAGGTGACGCATGTTCCCTCAGGGAAAGCGTTAATCTTGTTCGACCTTACAAGTTTTCTACTTCAACTGCCCTGCCAACTCACCAAACCCAAACTCTAACACGACACCCGAAACCCTAAGGTTTTCTTTAACTTTTAGATTGTAGAAAAAGTTTGTAAATCGACAAAAACCAATTTACGCCATGGAAAACGCTCTAAGGAGACATTTTTAAATTGTGTGTTATTTTATCGTTTTTTAAATAGATTATTTTCAAAGTTTTTTTTCATGTTTCAAACATAAAAGAAAACTGTTTTAATCTAAGATTCTTCGGTATTTTATAAAAGAAGTTAAAAATTGTTTGAAGTGAATTCTTGAACAAAGACAAATAGTTTTCTAACAATAAGTTTTTCACTATATCGCTCACCTAGGGAAGCTATACATTCTGTAGAACTTTTTTCATGACTTCAAGCTGTCGGCTATTATTTATTGGCTTGCTTCTTTTGATAAATACATGATAGTCATAGAAACTGGTTTATATTTCTGGTCAAATAATTTGTAAAGCAATAAATTAAGACGATTTAATAGAGATTTTCTCTCGTTTACTGTTTCCACATTTTGTATTTGAAATCAGATTTTTCTGCAATGCGCAAATTAGATGTAACACTCTTAAAGGCTTTCAAAGTATTATGCACCCTCACTTGCTTGCATTTGCCGGGCCGAATTAAACAAAGGGAAACCATTTATTGTAAATTTGCAGAATGGAGATATTGAGCTTAAGAGTTTGGGCATGTTTTTAGATACTTTATGTAAATGTAAGTGTGTTCATTTGTTTATTAGGCACAACGGAAAGTTAGTTCTTGATTCCTTTTTGATAAGAAAAATACGACTTTAGTCAGTTACTAAAAACGAAAAGAACGCAAATAAAATAGAAAGTAAGCCGAATTTCAGTATTAAATTAAAATATATTAGACTAGTTCACATTTATAACATTCATAAATAATAAAAAAACGTCAGTTGGTTACTTTTTGCCCAACTCAACCCATTTGTAAATATCGGTCAACATTATTTATTCAAAGTAAAAAGAAATGAAATTTTATTTTCGTATATTGTTTACAATATTTAAAAAAAGTCTTTATTCAAATGCGAAAATGTCGAAATATTTATGTAAATATAAATTCCAACGGAAAAACAACCGCGAAAATTATTTTTCATTTATGACAGTTAATCCATTTAAAAATAGCCCCTCTGCAATATACACATCTCCAGCTCAAATCCCCAGTTAATGTTTGGGGTGAAAGAATACAGCGACTTTTTCATTCGTGCAGTAAGCTTGAATTAAAATGGGGTAAACCAAATTATAAAAAAAAAAACAAATTGCGGACTTTTCGAAAGCGATGACACTGTGCGAAAAATAATATGCCACAATTCGCTTGAAAAGATTAAATAATGTTAAATGTTTTTCGGACATTTATCAACGAAAACATGGAACGCTCTTTACTCTTATTTGGTCGTGATTATTATTTCTATTTGATCCTTAAATAGCGTAAAGTATATCAACAAAAGATTTGTGATGAAAACTGTTACTCAGTCGCTCAAGCTCTCTCATTCTAATAGAAAAAAGATAGAAAGATAAGGCTATGACTAGTGGTTAACTAATTGCTTTCGATACGCATGGTATTTTAAGATTGGAAGGGAATTTTTCGACATCACAAATAAACATGCCTTCGTTTGGGACTCCAACTAGTAAGATCCGTCACGGAAACAACGACTCTGCGACACAAACCCGATAACATATTATATAACCTTCTTAATAATAAAATATAATTGATGTTGTACGTAATACTTCGAGATATCGTAGTTTTAATGAAATGTACATCTTAGAGGACAAAGAGCATAAATTTGATATCAATTTATTTCAAACAATTATTTTCCCTAATTATCGTTACCCTAAAGCAACAGTGGGATAAGTCAAATATATAAGTTTTGATATAATCGAACATAAAGGTGTGTGTTGAACTATTTAAATAGCTAATTATGGTTTTATTTAGATTCTTTTACGTTTAATGATAAAAGATTTTTTTTTTCAAACCATGTCCGCTCCCAATGTGGAGCATATGGACTCCTAATGGAGTTTATCTCAACAGAAGTGTTTCTACGAGAACTGCTTGTTAGTCAGTTGCTCAACCTCTCTTTTTCCAAAGAGAGTAGGGATAGAAGGCTAGGGGCTAAGACAGGATTAGTGGTAAGCTAATCGCTCTCGATACGCCCCGTTCGTAGGATAGGATGGGTGAGAGGGGGAATTCAAGACATCACATACATCCATGCCTTTGAACAGAAATTCATAAATCGATTGAAAAATCAATTTATAAAACTGTCCGTACCGGGATTTGAGCCCGGGCCCTCCGTAGCCGAAACCAACAACATTGACCACTCGACCACACAGGCGGCAAAAGATTTGTCTTTAAAATGAGTCATTTTATTTTTTTAACCATTCCTTTACTATGCAAAAAAAAGCACAATCTCCTGAGCTGTGTATCCGTTACACATCAGGCAAACGGGAGTGAATCATGGCAATTATATAACACTACTACAGCAGTACTACATATAATTGTCATGATTCACTCCCGTTTGCCTGATGTGTAACGACTACACAGTTCAGGAGCTTGGGCTTTTTTTTGCATAGTAAGGGAAGGGTTACACTGACATATGTTAGTGTCATTATAAAGATTTTCCTTTTAGCAATCGATTGACACACTTTAAATCGACTTTTTTTACTTTATCTCACTGTTGCTTTATGGTAGCGATATGTAAATTTCAGTGAAATTGAGATACAGCGAAACCCCCAATTACGCGCCGAACATAAATATTTGCCGCAAATCCACCAATTGCGCGGTCGAATTCCATTGTCGTTGCTGCTGTACACACTACTGGGTGGCTGTCTGTATGGTGCATACAGTCAAACGCTGGCAAGCGCTGTGCATTTTACCACATAAAAACTAAATATTTCGTCCATATTTTTTTTCATGTATTCTTAGTTTTGGCAGTTTTGCATTTTTTGTGATAAAAAACGTAACCCCTAAATTTGTATGATATCCACTCTCCCAATTACGAGACTCCCAATCCAACTCCGGTTTTTACTGTATCTCATAACTGTGAAAAATTAGATACGTAGTACACGATTCAATTATTAACACAGTAAGTAAATTTCTATTAAATTCATTTATTTTTTATTCAAAAGAACTATTGCAACGACCGATTGATTTAAATAGGGTAATCGAAAAAATATCTGCTTACTTTGTTTTACTTTCCTTAAAATTTGAACCTAAAATAATGGTACCACTACGAATCGTTGTTTCAGAATTGAGACAACATTGACGAAGTCCTGAATAAAAGTCTTAGGAATTTTAAAACGTCCTCGTTAAATATTCAAAGTAGGTAGTGTGCTTTCGGATTCCTCCGGGATCGAAAGAGCCCCGTAACGGAAGGCTTTACTTTACTCGCGCAATTTCCGGCGCTGAGCACTTCCGGTCTGCCACCTGGCCGGAAATGAGCAGGCAGCGATTCTGTACACCGGATGAAGGAACATCTTACGGTGTAATTATTGGAAAAATACATTTCGAGAGGTGTAAATAAGAACTTGTTTTTTTGCGAATCAAAATATAAAGTATCTTTGAACATAGTTTATATTCTGTATCAATAGCCAATAGATAAGAGTTTTAAATCTTTTTTTATGTGTGTGTATAGACAAATAAAACACATTTTAAATACTGTCATTGTAATTACATAAATAGGTGGGTAGTAAATAGATTTATATTAATAAACGATTTTTTTAAAAAATGAGCTCTAAGGATAAATCTTTAAGCCTCGTTATTTTATTTATCTATTTGCATGAACAGAGCAAAAAAAATAAATTATAAATTTATAACTTTTGCAACGTAGAAAAAACAGGATATAATAAAAAATAGTAATTTAAAATTAATTAAGTAATTAAAGGAAATCAATTGAGTAAGCTCTGACAATTTCTTCTTTAATAAATATAAAGTAGTATCCGTCGGAACTCACTGACGCCCACGTGGAACATGTTAAAATCTGAAGCAATATTGTAAAAAACTATAAAAGTTTTTAACAGTGAAATCCTTTTTGGCAGACTGGGAGAAAAATGCAATTCATGTCCACGCTTCCTCAAAAAATGACTGAGGAAATGAGAAAAACCTTGTTTCACATTCTCAAATGTAATTATGTTGCATATATAATTATAATGTCAAAATAAAGATCTGCATAAATAGTAAGTACTGATAAAAAATGCTGTTTTGCCAAACTACTATTTGAGTTTCTCCAGACAAAGAATTGATTTCAAAGAATCTCATTGTGTGCCTTACAATTGCTTTATTTACATTTACCAGCACGGAAACAAAAAACTGTTAAATTGAAAAAATATATTTCCATATTCTTAAAATAGCGAAAAAACTTAGCTCAATTTGTATCTACAGACTAATTTTAAAATATTAAATCGCACGTAACGCGTGTATTAAAAAAAAGACTTACAAGACAAACTATAATTGTATATTATACAAAAAAAAATCCAAATAAATCTCTAGTTTAGTATTCAATGTAACTTGAATAAATCAATCAAATACTTTTTGTGCTTAAAATAAATATAATCTATGATAATTACAAAGCTTTAACCTGTGCAGTAACTTATATTGTATTTCAAATACTATAAAAGTTGCCAAACAACAAAATGACGCGGCGACTGCTTTCTGTGCCATTTTGTGCTTAGCCTTTGTTGTAAGTTTTATCAAAGCGCTTTTCTGATAACGCCGGAGCTTAACTCAACATGAAGTTGGCTAGCCTTTTTGAATGAGACTCTTATGTAAACTCTATATTATTTTATTTTATACTTGTAAAGCAATTTCGTATCTAACTATTCGTAAACTCTGTATAATGTGTGTGTACTGTATGTACTGTATGTACACACACCAACTACAGCGGGGGAAACTATCATTAAGCCTATTCACTTTATTAATGTAGCATTTTATCACTTTGTCAAAAATTTCCCAAATTTGAATTATGTTTATAATTACTTTCAGTCACCACTTGAAATCGATTAATCTCGGATGACTTTTTAATTATCTGTTCGAAATGTTAAACATTTCAATTTTAGAATCACTCATAATGTAATTGGTAATTTCTTTTCAATGTCAATTGTTGTTTACACCTTTTAATTTTTTATTTTTTTTGTATAAATAGCATTGTTAAATTATATTTCTTATCAGTTGACAATGCTCGCAATGAGTGAAACGGGTCCTGGCCTATTAAATAAAGTGGAGTAAATTAAAAATAAATATTGTGTTTTTTATTAATATAATGCCTTTCCACCAAGTATCGACAGTGAACACCTTAAAAGACATACATATTTAATGTTTATTTTTTATATTTTATAATTTGTTATCACAACCATCCGTGCATATAAAATTTTATATTAATATAAAAAATTAAAAATTGTAGCCAAACAGATTTCTATGAGGAGCTACACTATATTAAAAAAATGATTCAGTGCGAAACCATTATTTATGAGTTAATCAAAATAAAGCTTTGATTTTTTATAAAAATTCTATAAAATTGATTGGTTTTGTGAAGAATCTATCACTTAAATAAAAAAATTCAAACACTTATCTTCTCACTTGTTGTCTTTCAAATTGAAACAATTCGTGCTGAGATTTAAATTCAATGGATTTTACTGTGTAACTTAAAGCTCTACGGCGTAGCACAGCAGTTCGGTAACCGTAGCACTAAAGTGTCGCCAATAAAAGTTTCCAACGACCGATTTTCACCGCACCAAACGGAATCCGAAGGCTTTGACGGAAAATTTGAGCAGCAAAAAAACCTCTTGCAAAGAGATTTTTTTATTTTATTTCTGTTTGTTTACCGCGAAGAGTGTACGTGCTTTCTTCTTTTTTGCCCAATGGCTTTCGTAAGCGCTTTGGAAATATACAAATTTATCCGAGTGGCGCAAAATGTCTCCAGAATATTGAGCATAACACCCAGTAATGTTTGCAATAACCACGTTTTGTTTTTTTTATAAATCCAAATATTTTATCAGAAAGGTTTCTGACAAATTAAGGTGTCTTTTATCTATTCGAGACACTTTCAATAAACGAACCAAACAGAATACTATACAGCTCAAAAAAGTCAAACACTTCTTTAGAAGACTACAATTCTAAAATTAGTTTTACTAAAAATTTAAGTACTAGTGGTAGGCTCAAGATTGCAAAAAAAACAAATTTTAAAATAAATACCGCCATTATTCGGGCTCATAGGGTTGTGGTTAACTTGATTTGCTCCCGTAATATATCGTATGGGTTTGAGCGCCAGTAAAAACAGCATTTTTTCAATATATGTATCGGTGTTCAATCGATTTCGAAAGTATGGGTGTTTGTGACGTCCAAAATTCCCATTCTGTAAATTTTTAAAGTCAATAGGGCGAAGAGATAGTGATTATTTCTTTGGATGATTTAAAATAACTTATTTCACGTATTACGGGTAATAATCTTAATTATTTTAAATTTTATATCATAGCGATTACTTAATCACTATTCTTGAACTAGCTCTATCTTCTATACTAAATCTCTTTGAAAATGAGAGATTGAGCAACTAAAAACAGTTCTCAGTTTTAAAAACGCTCATATTAAGAGATTTCCACAAACAGGTCATATTTTCCACATTTAGAGTAGAAATCTACCCTTACATATTCATTCATATTGAAAAATATAGTGTTTCATTAAATAAATTGACTTCAGTTCTCCAGAAACGATAAAAAATATTATCTGGTTATTCAATGCAAGTTAGCTTAAATTTTAAAGAATATTTATAATCAAATACATAAGCATCTTGTAACGTTCTTAGCAACGGTGATATGTTAATATTTGTTTGAGTATTAAGGATGTCGTTGGTTTGATTTTATATATAAATTTATAGTTTTTTCAGTCCATTAAGCTAAGAACCTTAACTGCATAAGCCTACACAAGACACATAATAACTATAAACCATATTTAAAGTTGTATTTGTAGAACTAAAAAAACCTTGATATTTGTTCATTTAGTAGCAATGAAGTTCCACCAAACATATTCCACTTTGAATTTTTTATTTATTTTACATATCAACGTTTACGCTGGGACAGATATAAAACACACACGGATGAGATTAAATCTACAAAACGTATTACATTTGTTACTCAAGTAGAAAAATATATCGTTGAGAGATTGAAATTTTGTTGTATAGATGGGGTGCTGCAAGACTTAACAAGTGTTGAAAATAAGTAACTGAAATAGAGTGGCAAAGAACTGAGCTATGCTAAATTAACTGAAGCCTCTAAGGTTTATTCCGAAATGAATGAAGAAGAAAGATTTTTAAACGTCCAAAAATCACAAATAGCGACGATATTTCTCGATGCATTATTTCAATAAATTTTCCAAAGAGATTGTTTTTCACACGAACTAAAAATAAAATATTACTATTTAATCTATTATTTGCTTAAACTACGAATGACTTTGAAGTCACGTAAAACTATTTGATCAAAAATATAGCTCGGAGGCTGAAAACACAAAAATCCATTATGTTCATACATTACTATTCAATTCCCAACGCTTGGCCGAGTCCAAAGTTTTATTGCGTTGGAATCGAATTTGCGAGGAAAAATTGAAAAAGGTGCCGCAGAGACATATTGTCCAAACTTTTTGCATATAAAGGTATCCAATTTCTTTTATATTTACAGTGTGGAGAACTTTTTCACAAACAATATAGCAGAGACTATCAAACTATTGGCCTGAATCATTTAAATATTGCTGAAATAATGATTAAATCGTATTTAAGAGCCATGTATAATATATTCAACAGGTACACTTGATCGATTGTATGTTTTATTTATTCGCCTTTTTTATTTGAAAGTTTCTTAACCTATAGAGGACTATGAGCGTACATGTACGTCAGTGACATTTTTCTTTAAAGAAGAAGAGACATATTCTCGTAACTCAACAAAGTAGTGTCTGTCTGTGAGCATATCTATGCTTTAAGTATGAATTACATACATTCATTGGAAAATAGTCACACAATTGTCATGTTAAAAAAATCCACTGAAATTAAGTTCAGTTAGGTCAGTATAGATTCATTCACTTCTCTAACAATTAAATGAAATAAAGGTTTCTTAAATGAAACAATGATAGATTTAGTTTTATTGGTTTAGCATGAAAACATAGGCATGGTAAAGCATTGGTATTTAGTTTATCATTTTAGCTATGCCACGTGCTTAATTTCAGAGTAGTAATTAACGTCAACGTTACATACAATTATGCCATTAATCACCAATCTATTTAGGTATACTATTATCGATTGTACAATCAATTTATAAAACGAATCGTGCTATTTTGGTATGTAAAAGGTTTTATGTTTCGACACCGCAGATAAAAAAAAACGTACAAGAGATTCTGTCACAAGTCTAAAGCGACAGCTTAAAGCAGTGGAGGGGGATCTGCGGCCTCATGGCTATTCTGGTGCGGCTTTTTGACTTTTGATTAACCCATTATATGTTTGACAGTCGAAAAAAAAGTGGGGGGGGGCGGTGTCAACATTTTCTTTACTGCAGCCTTGTGTTGAATCAGATAAATGAATGTGGCCTTTTGAAATGGAAAAGTTCCCTACCCCTGGCTTAAAGTATCTTCATTAAACTAATATTACTTCCCAAAGCAATCAAAACATACTATTAACATTTTTTTTATCGAATAACTAATAAAACAATTATCTTATTACAAAATAATCGACCATTTTTTTATTCACGATTGTTTCAAAAAGGTGTAGTAGTTAAAATGAGGTGGGTGAAACTTTGCCGATCGATGTTGAATAGATTGCTCAGTAAACAACGAACGATTTGGTTGTCTTTCCGCGGTAAATTTTTGCGCGCAATCCAAATTTCAAATTGACATTTTCTCGAAAATTCTTTGCCAATTTCCCTCCGAGCTTTCAGAGCGTGAAATTTTCTCCCGGGGTATAAATTTTTGTTCGCTTCAATGAGCTTCAATTTATGTACGTAGACAGGCTCTATAATACGCCGAATTATGCTGCTTAATTTTAAATGCTCGAAGCCTAATTTTTATTTAAGGTCGCGTACCCTTAAAAATATTCTGTAACGATTTTTCTTTTAATCATATCCGCTCGAAATGTCAAACAAACATACTCCCAGTAGAGTTCTTGGGCAGCAAGTTTCAACTAAAAACAAAAATAAAACAGACACCTAAAATTCATTTTCCTTAGAGCAGTGGTTTCCATGCTCTATAACAGTGCTTCTCAACCTGGTGTCCGCAGGTTTTTCGCAGAGGTACGCGTAAATTTTCATTCTTCCAACATTCTTTGAGATAATATATGAACATGTTGATAAAATTTAAAATTTCGACTGAAGGTGCTTGATGGAAATTTAATTATAATTTAGAATTATTTTTATTTTGTACACTTCCATTAAATTAGTTCGAGTGCATTCGCGCACTGAAGATACCGATAGGCGAAACCCGGGTCGTGTTCGACCAAAAATTTAATGGAAGTGTACAAAATAAAAATAATTCTAAATTATATGAACATGTGAAATAAAAAAAAAATCGGAGGTCCGCAGATAACTGTTTTGAGATTTACGGGTCCGTGTTATGAAAAAGGTTACGAAGTACTGCTCTTTAATATCACTCTCACGACGGGCTTAATTTTTTTTAATATCATACCTTGAAATCCTTAAAAATAACTAATTTTACTAATGAGAACATTTTAGTAAATATAAAGGAGAACAGTGAGAGTGATTAGTCAACCACCAGTCCTGTCTTAGCTATATCCTTTTTAAATATACTCTCTTCAAATAACGGTTCTCACAGATAAACTTCTGTTGAGATACCTTCATTAGGGAGCCATGTTGTTGGTAATGTTCTATAATCTCGTATCTCAAAAAGTACAAGTTTTCAGGAGACATATAAATGTACTTTATTCTACTGCTATTGCTTTCTATCGCTGAAAAACATCACTGAAATGGTTTTGTCTTCAATACTTTTGATGAAGTTAATAAGGAAGAAAGCAAAAACTTTTTCCATGAACATGACCATATTATTAACCAAATTATTGTTTTGACAACGTTACTATATAAGGTTTAATAAAGCATGACATATTTTTTTAATGTGATAGATTGAAAGGAATATGTGTTTATTTAAATTCTGAATTCATTACATCAAAAAACTCCAAACTGACAAAAGTTTAGATACGTGCTTGTAAAAAAACTACCGACGATATGCTCTATATTTTGAGCAGAAATATTTTAAAAAAATGTGTATAATTGACAGCTATTTCGGCTTACGCTCTCATCAGGACTATATTTAAACTTCCATTAACTTAGATATATATATCGACTGTGGAAAGAAAAAAGGAAGTATCCCATAGTTTTTCAAAACAGGTTTTATTCGATAATCACAATGTATCAAACTTAATACACGTTCTATCAAAAGAATGCAAGCTGCAAATGCCGAATTTGTATCTAAATTTAGTTTTTAAGTTTGAAAAAGATGACCTTGTAAAAGACTAAAACCAAGAAAAAAGACTGAAATAAAGATTTTTCCTAGCCAACTCATTCAATTAATATTAGATTATGTCAATTAAAAACCAGTTCAGAAGTCTCCGTGCACTTTAAGGTTGTGTATAATTCATAATTTACATATGGCCCAAAATCATCAAAACACGTTTTTTACGCCTCCTGTAAAATTTAATATGTGTGGGTTACGTCCTTTTTCCTTTCCACATTCGATATACTAGTATAAAAAAGATATACAATACATTTTCTCATCTATTCTAATATCTTAACATATATTGAAAAATACAAAATTTTGTTTTCCCGGAACCGTTACAAATGTCGGATTATTAGGTCATTTTCAAAGCAAATTAGTTTTAATTTGAATGATTATGTATAATAACATGAGCATCTTGTAACGGTCTGAGTAACGGTGATGTATTAATACATGTTTGTATTTAAGAGTACTAATCTGTGGGCATTCCCATGGGCTAATCCTTTTCGCCAGCAATGGCTTTAAGCTCAATGATACACTTTTTTCTTATATAAACACAAAACATTCATTTACTAAGCGTCAGTTCAAGTTCATCCGTACACTTGAACGCCTGAAGATGCTGAAAGGCAAAACCCGGGTCGTTAGTGACAAAATTTGTGTGAATATACATAACTCGAACGATTCAAATTTAACAACTGTATTTCACCTTCTTTTTTTTTATATTGTAGAAACTATTTACTTGTACACTGTAGCACTTGAATTTGGATGGTGATGAATGCTTATAAAATTTTAAAGTTTTTTATTCGACTCAAATTTAAGAAAACCTGTGTTTTTTATATTAATAAACTGGGTTTTATCATATTTTATCCAATACACCTGGCCATGAGTCTCTGACGTGAGAAAATATCGCTGTCAGCCTCACGTGACTAAGACGAATGCCCTCTTCTTGTCTATGGTTCCGATACGCTCAAAAAAAAACTCAAATCTAACACGAACTTCCTCTCCGTTGGTTTTGAAATACGTTTTTTTACGTCTTACGTTT
The DNA here is from genome assembly GCA_030503985.1 of Himalopsyche tibetana. Lineage (NCBI taxonomy): Eukaryota > Metazoa > Arthropoda > Insecta > Trichoptera > Rhyacophilidae > Himalopsyche > Himalopsyche tibetana. The sequence continues at coordinate 3,173,393 of JAPJYX010000011.1, read as the reverse complement.
TTGTGCTTACAAAATAGCAATTACAGGTTCGAAAATCTGGAATACATTTGTGGGTCTGGCATGTGTTTTTTTTTTAGACATTTTTCGTTTTTAATTTAATCACATTAGAGCAGCGATTTAAAACCAGGGAGGCGCGAACAGTCCAAAGTATTTATTTACTCTTTAAAACATGTCTTTATTACTGTGAAATAAAGGATGAGGAAGCGCGAAGATATTTTGTTCTCCAAAGGGAGACGCAGTAACATAAAGGTTGGAAAACATTACATTAGAGTGTTCCCAATGGCATATAGAACATAAGTTTGATTTTTAATTGAGCCCCAGTACGAAATGCATTTTTTTGATCGATTTATCGATTTCCGTTCGAAGGCATGGGTGTTTGTGATGTCCCTTTCACCATTTCCGATCCTTCAACAACTGGCGTAGCAAGAGTGATTAGTTAACCATTAGTCCTGTTCAAGCATTATCATTATATTCCTACTGTCTTTTAGAAAAAAGAGAGTTAAAGCAACTGAGTAACAAACAGTAAACAAAACTTCTGTTGGCATACCTCCATTAGATGGATAGACATGGATAAAAAAATATATTTTTCCAGTACACTTTACTCTTAGATTAATCAGTGTTAGGACACTAACATAGCCATTTCAAAAACACCTTCATGACGAACGAAATATTTATATATATATATTTGCTCTTGATAATTTCGATTTGTTTTTAGTAATTTATTATTAATAATTTTTAATATATAATATGAATTGTTTCACTAAAAAGACTTTAGTTTTTAGCTTATTTTTATCAAAGCGAGATCAAATTCATCATTATTTCATTTGACCACAAAATTAATATCATCTTTAGCTGTAACATTATGTAATTATTAAATTTAATCGCTTCTCATTACTAGTGAGATACTCTAAGGTTAATTATGCTTGTCGGTTGGTAGCGGTGTGGCTTCGTTTTAGTGCTGCCAAAGCGATCCCCAGAGCTTTCCGAAAACCCTTAATACATGTTTGGCAGTTGCGGCTAGTTGTTTTAGTACGCTGTTTCAATATTACTCCAGGTTTCAGTTCTTCTTATGCATTTGCTTAAATCTAGCTAAGTGTTTTTTTATTGTAAATAGTACCTCAAATCAGTTGCCCAAAGATTCATATTTGTGAAAGGATTGCAATAACGGAATTACCAAAAGTGAAATAATATTACTCTCGAAATTATTCAATACCAGATTAAAATGCAATAAAACAGTATTTCTGTGTTGAAAATTAATTAAAATTAAATTTTGAATTCTTAAAAACCATCACAAATTTAAGTATAATTGTTTGCTATGACTTGAAATATTAAAAATCCGGCAAGAGTTATTGTAAACATATTGACAAGTTCCAGAATTTATTAGCCGATTAAGGATGTGTTATCATTATTTTAAAATCACTTGCTTACGATTGTGATATATTTTTTAATGAAAGTATTTTAAATCAGGCGTGGTCGAGTGGTCATCGTTGCTGTCTTTGGTTACGGAGGTCACGGGTCTGAATCGCAGTGCGGAGAGTTTTGTAAATGGATTTTTCAATCGATTTATAATTTTCGTTTCAAATGCATTATCTACAACGTTAACTATTAATAAGTGTTTTTCATTTTTTGTCGATAATTATATTTGTCATTTTTGGCTACGTAAACAATTTGGTAATGTCAATCTTTATTAGTTTCTTCTTAACCACATAAAGCTCTATTCTTTTAGTGTTTATTAGATCATATCAAATAGCTCTGACGTTAAGCAATTTAAACACACAGTAAAAAATACAATATGATCATTAGGTTTCAAATTAACATCTACTTTGTAAAGTTACGAAAAAATACAAAACGTTTTTTGGCTCTCCTGAAAAATTGTTGTTTGATTTAAATCCCTCGAATTGATGTCTTGAATTCCCCCGTACACGGAGCGTAGCGAGAGCGATTAGCTAACCACTAGTCCTGTTCTAGCTTTATCTTTTTCTTCTTTCTTCTCTTGGAAAAAACGAGAGGTTGAGCAACGAAGTACCAAATAGTTTTCGTAGAAAAAAACTCCATTAGAAGTCTAACATATGAATATGCTGAACATTTAATAAAATATATCGATTTACTTGCGAAGTATTAAATTCCAATTGATGCTAATTTTGTTATTTACGTAAAAGTATTTGAAATAATTGTTTTGATATATTACATATTTTGTATTGCAATTATTAAGCTTGAACAGCGAGTAAGAGATATTTTTTTATTTATTTAATTTAGTAGTAAGAATTATTGAAAATTAAAATCCAATAAAAAACTTTCAACATGTTCAATAAACTCTGAGTATAAAAAAAAAAATTAAAGTCTCGGTACTAACTTTAAAATCTCCAGACAAAATCTGTTCCGGGTTTCAGGAGGGTATTGGGTTTATATAAACTAACTAATCCCGAAAGTGCTGTTAAATTACACGGCGTAATCAAATTCTGCTCGGAATCGCGCAAAAAGAGATTGCCGTCCGCTTTAAGAGGGACGCTTTTAAATTGCAGGGACTAATTGAAACTTTTTAGATGGCTTTTGGGCAGGATAAACGTTGCGTGGGATAAAATCGACATTTACGTAAACTCGAAAATAAAGTTTTTATTTTGCCGATAGTGGATATGTGACTAAACAGTGATTTTCTGACGTGGATATTAAAAAATAAAACACTTTTTGTACTTATTTCACATGAATTATAATATATCAAAATCGGTTATGCTCATCACGAGCATTATCGATTAATGATTCAAGCGGTTCTGGTGGTTAATAAATAATTTGGAAGTAGTACAAAAAAGTATTTTATTTCTTAATGTAATGCAGTTGAAATGAAACATTCTTGTGTTTTAGTCTTAGAATTTAAAATCAATCATGATCGTCTAAATCGCGGTTTCACAACCGGGAGTCACAGAGAAAAAATAATTTTGGTAAAGCCACAGTACAGTTTTGTGGGGCCACGGGCAAATCCTGGAAGAACTAAAAAAAAAGGTCTCGCGTCTTTTCATTTTGGGAAATCCGTAAGTTCTTGAGAAAAAATTTTCCTCCCAATTCTAAAATAACGGAGCGTAGCGTGATGCAGTGAAAAAGTGAAGTTGAGTAACAGGGTAACAAGCATTTCTCGTCAAATAATCTTTTGAGATACTTTCATTAAGAGACCCTATGCTCCACATTGGGAATATATATTTATATATGTTATGGTTTCTATACTGGTTATATACTGGCTATATGGTTCAATACTGGTACATTGGATCTCCGATCTATTGTTCTCACAGTATTCGTTTTCCCGTTTATTAACCGATTTTCTTAATCTATCATTTAAGCCAGGGTTTCTCAACTGGAAGCCATGTGGTCTTCCAGGGAGCCACAGTGTTCCAAGCAGGCCACAGTTTTTTTTTAATTTGGGGAGCCACAGTACAGTTTAGGGGGGCCACGGGAAAATTTTCCAAAATACCAAAATTTCTGCAAATCCGCAAATTTCCAGGGTTTTAAATTTGGACCATTTGAAAGAGCTAAAAAAAAAGGTTCCACGCTGGTTATCCGGGGAAATCAGTAAACTCCTCTTGGGAATTTATTGAAATTCGATTTTTTATGGGAAGACAAAACAATGGTATTGGGGCATAAAAAAATAAAGACACTCAAAAAGGAACATGGGCCCAAAAAGGTTGAGAAACACTGGTCTAAACATTAAACCGATTGACTGTTTTTGTTATTTTTTTTTCGTTTCGCTCATAAACAAACGTCTTACTTCACATCTCCCTTTGCCATTTTTTTCTAAATTACAACTAAAATGCCTTAATGAATAAAACTAGAAATTTAATTTGTTAACATTATTTAATGTAATTAAACATATATTTGAAGATTTCCCGCATTTTTCGTTTGCTTATTAGGGTCCTTTATAAAACGTAGAGTCGTGGCTTCACTGTATTTTGGTATCGAAAAACACTACGAAGCTTTTAGTAATACCCTCATTGCAATCCCTATTCACAGACACCCGTTTCAAAGATACAGTTAATTCCACGCTCAAGTCCAAAACCAAAACTTCAAAGTTTGTATCTTCATTCGTTTTGACATCTGCCAACAATATAGCCTTGCGGTTCAACAGAGTTGTGATTTTAGTTTTGCGGTAATGTTTGAATTTACTTTCCTTAACACCCACTATCCAAATCCACTGTTTCCAGGTAACAAAGTGAATATATATTTTTAAAATTTTCTTATATTTTTATTTTATATTCGAAAAAGGAATTCTTTGAGTACGGTCGGTAAATAATAATAAAATATATGGTCAATGCCTATTCTGATATTATAATAAAATTGTTTGACTACTTTCAGTCCTTTAAATCAACGTTTTTCAATGAGGGTCTACGTGGAACACACGATTACAAGCAGTGGTGTGCTGTTATGGGTTCGCACCGGCTCTGCAGAGCCGATTCCTAAAATATTAAAATAATTTACCATTACTCAAATCATGTCTGATAAGTTAATGACAGTAGATGGTAGAGCAATAAGACCCGTCACGGTTATTAGTATATCCGTAAATTTCTGTGATTTTGGATCCGAAATATTTGAAAAAGCTAAAAAAAAAGTAACGCGCCGGTAAATTTGGCAAATCGGTAAATTCTTGGGATTGTCGATTCGAAAATTCTCGGAAGAGCTAAAAAAACAAATCACGCTTATCATTTGGGCAAATCTGAAAATTTCTGTGTTTTTGAAATTGACATGATATAATTTACTTCGAAAAGGTTCTAACTGACATGTTGGGATACTGACATGGCTTTTTGTCGGAAAATGTTGTATTTGCTACAATCTAACATATATATTAATTTCAGAGTCATACATTTTAAAATAAAGAAGTTAGCAAAATTCTAGCAAAGTTCTATCTACACACTTTCTTTCATACAGTAATTTTACAAGCTCCTAAAAAAAAGTTCAACTTTTTATAATCGATTTATAAACAACATTCCTATGATCAGTCAAATATTCAAACGTTTGTATCTCAAAACATGGTAAAGTGCAAATAGAACCTTTTCAAAGTAAGGTAACGAATTTGTTGAAAATCCCAAAATTGCCGACCAAGGTGTGAGCCGATTGATAAAATTTTAGCAGCACACCACTGATTACGAGTTCTATTTTAAAATCTTTTTGGAATCCTGTTATATAAAACAAAGTTTTGTTTTTGTACAAAATGGGCCCCACGGAATTTAGTCTTTTGACCCCTGATCTATTTTTTTTTTACATTGTTAAACTATTTTTCAGAATTTCTGTATAAATCAATTATACAACCTTAAACAACATTGATATTGCGTTCCTTCTTAGCTTGTACCATAGCTGTATTTATTTCACATAACTGTTATATTTAAATCATTAGTTTACAAGCCCTGAATAACCAGATGTATATATTTATTGAGTATTTACTTTTCTGTTTTTCTGTTTACTTACTTAATCGACAAAAAAGACAAATTTTCTCCATAAAAAAAACTTTTGGTTAACGTACCAAGTAATTAAATACCCCCTAAAGAGATACATGTTCAAAAATGCTCACATTTTAATTAAAATCCCCTAATAAAGTATGCTTTTAAATCTTTTTAATAGCATTTCACTTAGCCCCTAATTATAAAAGGTGCGTTGTAGGTGCTTACCGTAAAAGCGTGCTTCATATTAATTTGGCTAATTCTCGGCTATACGAAAAAAACAAAATCTTCAAACCTTCCGTGCAGAGGAAGAACTTTAAAAAAACGTAGAAAAATATGTTTTCGTTTTAATGAGAGGATTTGAAAAATCGTTACTTCTATTTCTGGGATTATAAGAAATCTTCTGAATATCAAAAGACTTAAAAAAGAGGTGCCTTGGGTACTATTGGTTGATAAAAGTTAAATGGGTATTGAAGTGAACAAAATGTTTCTTTAATACAATAATTTCAGCATTTATTTGTTCCTAAAAACAATTTAGATGTATTATTTGTATATAAATATTTCTGCAAAAAAAATACAAATTCATCAGATTTTACCCTATTAATCAGTTCGACTGATTCATATGTATTTTCTGATTAATTCGTATTTTTTTCATATATTTTTTTATTAAAACACTGAATTGTAAACTTACACTAATAACACAATTTTATGTACGTATTTTTAACTATTTTTTTTAAAAAAACGTATTCAGTTGACCCCCCTATAATTCTTAACGTTATAGAGCAAGTGTCAAATATTTTACGTGGGGATTAGTGCGGGCCGCACTTGGGTCACATGTCATTACACTGTAATGACATGTGTAGACAAATATTTTAATTTTTAATTTTGCGAGCCGCACCACGACGCCTCGCGGGCCGCTGTTTGCCGACGCTTGTTAAAGAGGATAAGTTACCCATACAAAATTTGAGTTAAGGTTCTTTCAAATGTATTTTCTGAATTGAATAAAATCAAATATTTTATGTCTAGCAAACTCAAAGAACAAACAGCTACTTAAAAATATTTTTTTAATACACTTATATAAAATATAACATATTTATGAAAATTACAATTTGACCCTCGAAATTTATCTTTTTGTGTAGAACTACGATATAGGAAACTTTTCTATATGGAGAACGCTATATACATGTTTACTGTAATACGAAATTTTTATTACGTATATCATACACATGTTATCGAATTGATGAGTTTGTTGGGAATCTTCAACATAAAGGTAGTATTTTCAATAATATAATACACAGCCAGCATCCAAGATTTTCGTCACAAGGGAAATCCGAATATAAATCAGTTTCTTCTCTAAAGAATTCTATCATTTGAATGCTATCAGCACTAGTGCTCTACATAGTAGAATATGTGTACAAGAGACAGTGTGTGAGTCGAAACGTAAAAGAAAACGTGATATTATAACACCAATTATACAATATTTAAAAAAAACGAGTCAAACAAAACAAGTATTTTTTCAATGAGAGCTAATATCTCCAAGTTCTTTTACCACTGTTTAACAACTAGTCTTTAAATAGTTACATAATATATTGTATTGTTTAATTAAACAAAAAATGATTAGTTAAGTAGAAATACAAAAAATTATGAATCAACGCAATATTAAAGACTTTGAATTGGTTATAAAATTTGTTACATTAGTAAATATGTGAATAATTTCAATGGATTCGGCGGTAACTGTGTGGAAGTCCATTTAATATCAAATTAAAAATAATTTAGATTATTTTTATTTTTAACTGAGATTATTTTTATTTTTATAGTCAGAATAGTAAAATTAAAACCATTTGTACTTAAACAAGCATTGTGAAAGTAAGATTGTCTGAGGATGTCTCTGAAAGAGGCGAAACACGTCTCACAGTTTGTAGCAAGATAAGTGGAACAATCTAAGTTATTTTTAATTTTATAGTAAAAATTTGATTTGGTTATAAATGAGAGTTGTTCAGTATTGAAGTTTTTTTAAAAATTGAGAATAAGGTCATCACGCGGGCGCTTTTGTGGTTCTCTGTCCCCACTAGTCTATTTTTTTTCTTCCAGGTCATCATAGCGTATCGGAGCTCTACCGTGTGCATCGTATGGATAGTCATTAGAAGCTTTTCGTACAACGGGATTTATCTGGTTGCTAGAAGATACAGACAAGGCTTAGACTCTCTTGGGGCATTTGCAGAGCCGAGTCTATTGTCACGTTTTTTGTTTTTGTTTTAAGCGTAATTAGATGCTGGTGCTCCTGACAAGTCAAACCACGGTTCCTTTAGTATTCACCGCAAGCATCTGTTTTCAAAATACACAATTGAAGTACATATAATATTATATTATGATAATGGCATATTTATTTATAGTGTCAGTTACTAAGGCCATGAATAGCTAATTTAACCCATCTCAAGAAAACCATTATTTCTTGGAAACAAACTTTCGTATTTAATCTATTATTGGCGTAACTTTTTGGCAGTCTAACAAACAACTGCCAGCAACTGTAACTTAATTATGATAAAGTTTCAACAGAAATGAGAAGTGAAGATTTACGCGGGTAAAATGACTGGAAAAATATGTTTGCGTAGTTTATTTACTAGCTGGGTAAGCAAATAGTCCACGTCTTTCTCTTTCGATACTGTATCATCTTAAATATTTATTTTTCAGTTTAATTTATGGATTTTAGTTGAAAGGGATGGTGTTTGGGATGCCTACATTCTTTTCGTCCATTCAACCCTTATACTTGAGCATATCGAAAATAATAATCTAACTACTTATTCTGCCCTAGTCTCATAATTATATCCATTTCATTTTCAAGAGCAACACTATGTACAATCTCGGGATTTCGGGATTGAGAAATTTTTAGCAAATACGTATTTGGAAGTCTTGGAAGAGATAAAAAAATAAAACAAGTCACGCTGGTATTTTGGACAAATCGAAAAATTTCTGGGTTTGAGGATTTGAAATTATTTTTTTTGAAAAATTCTATAATTTCCTAATCGCAGACCAAAAGTTTTATTAATTCCAAATAAATGTTGAGTGTTCAACCCGGGATCCCAGAATGAGATACTCTAGTACACGGGTTCCCAACCTATGAGTAGCCAACTTTCGATTTTGGATTTGAGCAAAAAAACTAAAACTACAGTTAACTAAAATTACCTACTAATTGAAAAAAAATGCCTTTTTCAATTGCATCAGGGCTGCGGGTCACATGGCTTTTATAAAAAGGGGTTGCTACCCGAAAAACGTTGGGAACTTATGCTCCAGTACAGGCATGGGGAATCTGTGGCCTTCTGGCGAATTCTGTAATTTTATGTAAATTATTAAGTTCCTGACATATTCTGACCGTATCGTCCTGTTTTCAACCAAAGATTCGCTAGTCAATGTTTACTGCGGCCTTTTGTCGAAGCAGAAAAATGAATGCAACCTTTAAAGAATACAAGATTCCCAACCCCTGATACAGTACATATTTTTTCAAAAGCCATACTTCCGTTACGTCTATGTTTTAATGTATACAATATAATGTGTCAAAAGTAATATTTTTTCATATAACTATTATTTTTTTTTACAATGTTAATTAAAGAAAAAATACTTATTCTTGTTCCATTAAAAAGAAAATCAAAACGATTGTTATAACTTAATTCAAAAGAATACTGAAAATAGCTTAAAATAATAAAAAAAACATATTACTCGTGTATTAAAAATACACAAGGACTTATGAGATAATCTATTAAATATGTCAAATTTATAAATATATCAAATTCATAAGTGCATCAAAGCATGTATAAAAAAATAGTTGTGTTCTAAAAAATACTTTAAGCAATGTTAAAACCACTGCCAAAGATCACCATTGGTGTCGAGCTTACATTTTAAAATGAATAAAATAAGACATTAAAATAAACCAATAAATCAGCGATTTGTTTTTTTCATTGCTTAAAAATATATTTTTCATTTGAAAAAAAGTGTTACTTTTCACTCGGCATGAATAGTTACAATTATTACTCTTTTTAAAACTAAAAAAAATAGTGCTCCTATGGTTTTTTGCGATTTTCTCATGACTCAATTTTCGTTGGATGTGAGTTATGACTCAAAGCTACTCATGCCATGATATACTATTAATTGAAGTTACTTAGCGAGAAAATTATTTAGTAAAGTATTGTTAAGATATATAATATTGATATTAAACATTCATGGTGACAAAGATGTCGCTTAACGAACATACAATATGAGAGTGCAATCTTCCTTTATGTATAATATATTCATGCAATCGAAGTAGAAACATCCCTTAGTTCTGAAAGCTTTCCACCCTCTCTTCAGACAACCACGAACCGTATTAAATCGACTAATAGGCTTTTGCAAAACTAGCGACTATAGATTCAGATAACCACGCTTGTGGGCAAACAAGTCATGTCGCTTGGCTTGAATAGGAGTCGCAATTTAGTTTCAGCTGCCAAATGTTTGCAATATCGATTAAGCTGTCGTGAATGCAAATCAGTTACATGTAGATTTAGGCTGAAGCTCAAATCGATAGACTTATTCCAATACGAACTTTGGCGAAAATACCTGTATTAACTGAAAAATTAATTAAATTTGAATCGTTCAAATTATGTACATTCTCACAGATTTTGACACTAACGACCCGGGTTTCGCCTGTCGGCATCTTCAGGCGTTCAAGCGCACGGATGAACTTGAACTGACGCTTAGTAAATGAATGTTTCGTATTTATATAAGAAATAAATGTATCATTGAGTTTAAAGCCATTGCTGGCAAAAAAGATAAACTCACTACTCAAAACTACTCACTACTCAAATGTATGGGCATTCCCATGAGATTATCCTTTTTGCCAGCAATGGCTTTAAACTCATTTCTCAACTCAAACTATTTCTTAAATAAATACGAAACATTCATTTACTAATGGTCAGTTAAAGTTCATCCGTGCGCTTGAACACCTGAAGATGCCGAAAAGCGAATCCCGGGTCGTTAGTGACAAAATCTGTGAAAATGTATATAATTTGACCGATTTAATATTGAAATTCCATCAAGCACCGTCAGTCGAAATCTTAAATTATGAAAAATGTATTTTTTAGTTTTTCTTGTCAAAAATTATGATTAAGCCCACTGTATTTATTATTCACTCAGAGAAATATTCTTAAATTTGTTTGCATTAATCTGCCATAAAAAGAGTGTGTTTTTTTAATTATTGAGTTAATTATGTAATTATTTTCCCATGCTATTTATTCATTATCCGTAAATAACCAAGATTTCAAAATCGCCGAGTAAAAATATCTCAATCCCGAATGCCGAATTTATGCACGGTTTTATGGTGAATGTTCAAAAAATTGTCAATCCCGGGATCATAAAAAGAGTCCGGGAACGGATACTTTACAACCACCACGCGTGGGATACGACCAAGATATACTTGGTGGGAACTGGGAAGGCATTATATTAATAAAAACACAATATCCCTTTGTACTTTATACCTCTTTATGAAATATATGTTGCCGCCGAGTTGACACCTCTGTTTTTCATGACGCATTAAAAAACAAAAAAACCTAATCAATTTAATTGATTATTAACAGTTTTGATAGTGAACCCGAAAATATTGAAAAAAAACCCTTGCATTTAATGTTTTCTTTTTATATCAAATTTATGGACCTATAAGTACCAGAACGCGCTAGCGTCAAGGTTCTTCTAGTCTCCTTCATCGCTATTTTTTTTTTGAAAATTGTTGATTGTATTCTCTTACCATCGTTGCAGATGGAAGGGCGTGATCACTACAGAGATAAGAAGTTCACGGGAACTCCACATGTATTATTTTGGAAATCACATTTTATATGCTTCCTCCATACTATATCCGTACATGTACACACACATACACATGCACACATACAGTACACAAAAATCAACCAAAGAGAGTCATTTTCATAATGCTAAGTTTGTTTTTAAATTATTAATTTTAAACGAAACATAAGATATCAATGGTGGGTCGTCGAGCAGAACTACTCTCAGTCTAAAACGATTCTCAGGCAGTGTCTCGTCATAGTTGTGAATATTAGAGATTGTTGGGTTATAATTTTTTCCTGCCTCGCTGTAAAACTTTTGAGATTTTTCACGAATAAACTCGCGGATGGTAGGTATTTTTAAGTCTCTGTGAAGCAGCGAGTTACGCACGTACCACGGGGCGTTGCATATCGTGCTCAGTGATTTATTTTGGACAATCTGGAGAGTCTTCATATGTTTGCGGTGAGCATAAGTCCATATTGGAGCAGCGCACACCATGATTGGTCGAGTAATTGTTGACGATAGTGTTACCATTGACAAAAGCTCTTATCAAAAGTGTTGAAAATAAAACCCTTGTATTTAATGTTATAAATACTATCCAGGCAAATGTATCAATCGAGAGGATTTTTCGAGTTTGACGACATTGGCTTTGTTTTTAATCAGTTCCGTTCGTGTGATACCTATGTCCGGTAAACGCGTCCAGCGGATAGACCAGCGTTTCTGAATTAGTTATTTGTTTCATCTACCGAGTGACTACCGTTCATTGAACACCGTCGCTTCACAAACAAAATGCGCCACATGTTATTTACCCAAACGAGCTTTAGCGAATCGTACGCCACTGGACTGTGGTTACTCGCCGGCAGCTTGTTTGTTTACATACCTATCTGTGTGTCACGAGTGTCTCCTATATACGAGATTTATTCACACTGAAACAATGCACTGGAAACATTTGTATTTTTAAAAGTGGGAATATACATATCATTAAAAGAAACATGTTAAAATAGAAAATACAAATAAATTTGATAACTTTATTATTACACAAGTCGTGACACGTGCTTCGCTTATTTAAAAATCATTCTCAGACAAACTTTTGTCAGATCATTTTCAAATAAACATAAAACCGATCTAATTCTTAGCTTATAAATTACAAAATAGAGTTCAATTTTACGGTTTTCACTGTCAATGCTTGTTGGAAAGGCATTACATTAATAAAAATAAAATATTATTTTGTACTTTATTCCACTTTATTTAAAAGGTCAGTTTTACAGTTTTACGAGCATTTTCAAAGTGGAATCAATTACAAAGGAATATTGTGTTTTTAAAAATAAAAAATAGAGTATTGATTGATTAAATTTGGCATTTACTTGGTAGAACTCCATTGTAATAAGGTAAAAATATTAAAGTATTTATTTTTATAAAATGATTTTATGGCTATTACGACGTGTGCCATCGTCAGAACAATGTTTAAACCTGCATTTACAGTTTACACCTGACTTTAGTGATTCTTAAAACGTTAACAAATATGGCATTATTCAAGGTAAATTAGTTTAAATTAAACTGGTATTTATTATTAGTTACCTTAGAGGTTTAGCAACAGTGATGGATTGTTAATTATTTGTCCATTAAGGATGTCATTAGCTTGAATATGCCTATTAATTTCTAATTGCTCAAGTGCATCAAGCTTCAGGCTTTTGTCACAAAGATGTAAACAGACTGGCGTTGAACTCAGATTCATGTCATGAGATTCTGTAATAAATAGTATAAAATAATGCAAAAGTACAATAGTAATAAACAGTCTGTACTGTACGCAATTGAGGTTCGGGTTTTTTTCTTTCTACTGGACGTTGAGAGAAAATAAAATACAGACACTAATACATAAGTTCCCAACCTTTTTCGGGCGGCGACCCCTTTTTATAAAATCAATATGACCCGCGGCCCCGATGCAATTGAAAAATGCATTTTTTTCAATAAGGTAATTTTAGTTGACTGTAGTTTTAGTTTTGTTGTTAAAATCCAAAATCAAAAAAAGTTGGCGACCCCCAGAAAACCCGTTGCGACCCCCTTTCGGGGTCGCGACCCATAACTTGGGAACCCGTGCACTTATAGTTATAATTACTTATTTGAAGAAAAGTTAATTATAAAAGAAATAAATTTAAAAGGAGTTAACCACCTCTCATATTTAAAATGCTAGTAAACAATGAACCTATTTTATTCTTTTGATAAAATTTTTGCAATTCCTTTGAAATTTGGTTTTTGGATGTGTAACAGCCGATTGCAAGTGTTACAACAAAAAAACAATCACATATTTATAATATTAAAAAAGAACATTTAGGGATTATCATTGCAATAAAACCTTCAGTAAAAAATCATTGAGCCTAAGCTTTGTTGCATATACACTGTAAAAGTTCATGATATCTTGACTATAAAAAACATCTTTTATAAATGATCACGAATGGTAACAGATTTTCTTTTGTGTACGAATTTTTCTCGGAAAGCTCTTCCCATCAGTTTTATGATTATCTTCGCGAGAGAGGGCTTTTCTGGAGATTAATAAAAACAACTTTTGTCAAAGTGTTGCTACGGCAGAGAGTTACAAGAATTGCCGATTTATTTTGATGTTGTACATTTTTCTCAGAAAAAACCTTTTTTGACTAATCACACAAAAATACAACGCCACTCGAACAAATATATTTTCCAAGCGAATTCTTCTTTGCAACATTTTTTAAGTTTTTTGCTTCTACGAGCAGTCTTTGTTTATCAACTATATTTTTTATTTAATGGAGTTGCATTTACCATTTTCAATTAACCTCACAATTTAACTCGGAGAATAAAATAATATACTACTAATGTATGATGGCAGAAATGTTGCCAAGCGGCTTTGTTTAAGTGCAGTGTACACGAGTTTAAATTGCATTAATTATTATGTTTAGAAAAGAACAATAAAGAATTCTTAATTCAACTGGAGCGTTTTGAAAATCCCAATGAGATATTAAATTTGAATCGTTCAAACTATGTACATTCTCACAGATTTTGTCACTAACGACCCGGGTTTCGTCTTTCGGCATCTTCAAGTGCACGGATGAACTTGAACCGACGCTTAGTAAATGAAAGTTTCGTGTTTATATAAGAAATAAATGCATCACTGAGTCCAAAGCCATTGCTGGCGAAAAGGATAAGCTCATGGGAACTATACGTATGTTTATAAACTAGTCACTTTTTATTTTGTCTTAATTAAAGGTGTCATTGTAGACCGCTACACTTACTTAAGCAATAAATTTAATATTTGCGATTGACTCGACGGTAACTTTGTGGAAGTTCATTTGAATACAAAATTTTACATAAAATTCAAAATGACTTCGATCATTCCACATAGAAATACTCCATCGCGTAAATAAAAAACGTTTAAAAATGAATAGTTTATTTTTTAAAAAATTAAAAAGTATCAACTGTGTTGGGATTAAAATGTTGCACCCAAATATGGACGTCCATAAACTATTTTTCCAGGAAATTTCAGAAATAAATAGATCACAATTGAAAAGCTCACAGATTTTGAATGAGCAAGTAAATCTGCCAAATTTCCCACTCTTATACCCTATATGTAACTAAATATACATCATCATAAATTTTATTCCAGCAAACAAAAATAAATATGTTTCTTGAAAAAACTCACCATTCAAATCTGTAGGCATTCCCGTGGGTTAAACCTTTTCGCCAGCAATGGCTTTAAACTTAGTGATACATTTATGTCCTATAAACACGATACATTCAGTTACTAAGCGTCAGTTCAAGTTGATCCGTGTATTTTAACGCCTGAAAATGCCGAAAGATGAAACCCGGGTTATAAGTGACAAAACTTGTGTAAATGTAAGTAATTTGAACGATTCAAATGCAAATATCAACAATTAAAAAGTATTTTAAAATAATATCCTAAATAGGACAAGTTTGTCGCCATTTTCAAATTTATTTCCAATTAATGCAACTCATTAATTATTAACTTGTATTATTAACGTAATATCATTATTTTTGTCTGTTTCTACCTCCCTTTTCCTTGTTTACCATTTTTTAAATGAATCGTGTCAAAATATTTAAAACTTTAGTCTGAAGATACCTCTGAAAGAGTTGAAACACATGTCACTGTTGGTGGCACAATACTTGGAATGATTGAAGTCATTTTTAATTTTATATAAAATTTTGTAACAATACATTTAAATTTGAATCGTTCAAACTATGTACATTTTCACAGATTTTGTCACTAACGACCCCGGTTTCGCCTTTCGGCATCTTCAGGCGTTCAATTGCACGGATGAACTTGAACTGACTTATTTTTTAATTTTGTTTAATTTTTAAATGAATTTAATATTAAAATATACTGAATAATCTGTGTCCAAAGTTTTTTTTGTACTGAACAATCTTGTTCCTAATAATCAGTACCGAAAAATCTGTTTTCTGATCTCACCAGTTTCAGTTCCAGTTCAAACAGTGATCTACATAGATTATGAACAATCCATCAATATTTGTTTACGTAAGAAATTTCTGTCTAGCTAGCGTTTTTACTTCTAGAGCCGACGGTTTATAAAACTTTATTTCCTACCCTGTCCGAATTTCAGCGAGAAGCGGCAGAAATAAAGAAAATAAACTTTCTTCGGAATGGAGTCTCGCAGGTGATCTGGTAACAAAACGAGCAATAAAACCTAGAAATAAAACAAACCAAGTTTCACCGTTTCCCTCGTTGCTTTGTCACTAATAAAACTTACTGGAGAGTTTTCAGAATTTTACACTCTGCGTCAAATTGCCTTAAGATATAAGTGAGGAAGCTTGGTTGTATTTTTCTCAGAACACTCCAATGACAATATTGAAGCGTTAAACAAAAGCTTCAAATTTTCCAACAGTGACATCTATTTGAGTGTCTTTAACAAAAATTCGTGTAGTAGATGTAACTCATAATAAATATCAGTTTTTCTTGACGAATCCTATATCATCCTTGGAAACACACAAACTTGGATATTTAATAAATGTATTGCTATTGTTACATTGTGAATTAAGATATTAGAGACAATTACAAGATGTATTGTGTATCTTTTCTAAGTCAGTATGTATAGCTGAGCAAATGCAGGTTTTTACATAGTTTACATAATATAGCTTTTAACTAATGTTATAAAAAAAACTGTATAACTATATACGTTGATATGGTAACCCTATTATAATAGAGTCCACCAATTAATTGTCAATTCAATCAATATATAAAATATACTTACCTTAAATTTTAAGATTGCTTTAGGTGCTATTGTTTTACTGGTAAGATGAAAATCTCAGCTAAATTGAATTAATTGAATTTTTCTTTAAACATCTAAATCACAGTTTCTCAACCGTATTGGGCTCCATTTTTTACACAAATATATTTTTTTTTCGATGCACGAGGACACAATCATTTCGCGATAGATCACTGGGAAGAAAGTGAGATATCGAAAGATTATAAAATAATTTTCTTTTAAAATAAGATCTTTCTCGCGAATTAAAAAATATGTTGTCATTGACCAATTTCAAAAACCCAGTAATTTACGGAATTCGAAAAATTAAAAAATACAATAGCTTTTTTTATCTCTTATCGGAATTTGAAAATATTTTGTCGTTGCCCGCTTTTAAAAACCTGTGAGTTTATGGATATTTGCCCGTGCCCCTCCTCCAAACTGTGCTCTGGTTACCTTATTTTTTTCTGTGGTCCCCAGTTAAGAAACCGCGATCTAAAAATATTTCGCAAACTACATGAATGTTTGTAAAAATTACAATGATTTCTTAAAAATAAAAAAATATCTAACGTCTCTATGACTTTAAGATATACGTGTAGTTTTATTTCTCTAGAATTTACAAATCACTCTAAATATCAGTTAACTTAAGTTTCAACAATTTATTAGTAATGTTAATTAACGTTGTCATGATTAGGTTTTATCCCTATTGATTTAGTGCTGAATAAAAGCTGACTTAGTTTCTTAAGCCATGCCTTGTATTTAATAGCGCTTTATAAAACTTCGAATTAATTTAAAAGCTCTGATTAATGAATTGTGCTTTCAAAATTGAAATTTTAAGAGATCTGTTTAATTGCTTGTTAGTCCTATTGAACACGTTTATTTTATACCTCAGTATACAGTAGTATACCAAACTTTAGGTTGATTTGTATGTTTTCTCTGTACACTGAGAGCTTTTCGTGGCAATATCAATGCCTTAAACTTAAAGTTAAGTTCTTATAACTTTCGTTTCCTCAAAAGTAAAGTTTGGTGGAACAAATGCTTCTAATAGATTTTCAAACAAAATGTTCGTTTTATTAAGTGGAATTAATTATTTCTGCTATTGATTAAAATGCTTTCCTCATTAAGGAAAATAATTTGGAACTTAATAGCTTTCTGATGTTTTACGGAGACTATAACTTTACATAAGTATTGTGATTATTTGTATCACATCTTTTCCTATGTTTCTTTTCCCATGTCCCCACCTAATGTGGAACATATGGACTCCTAATGGAGTTTATATCAACAGAATTGTTTCTACGAGAACTGCTTGTTACTCAGTTGCTCAACCTCTCTTTTTTCAAAGAGAGTAGGAATAGAAAGATAGGGCTAGGACAAGACTAGTGATAACTAATCGCTCTCGATACACCTTATTCATAGGATAGGATGGGTGGGAGGGGGAAATTCAAGACATCACATACATCCATGCCTTCGAACAGAAATACATAAATCGATTGAAAAATCAATTTATAAAACTGTCCGTACTGGGATTCGAACCCGTGCCCTCCGAAGCCGAAGCCAACAGCGTTGACCACTCGGCCACACAGGTCTGTGAGGGAAAAAAAATAAAATTTAAAAACATTCTATTAATGAGAAAAAAACATTGATTGTTTTTTTTCTCCTGAAACTTTCTACCTACTCTTAATTAATTAAATGCAATGTCTGGGCTTAGGATAACTTTAAACTGTAACTTTGTCAACGTTTGGTGGAAAAATTTAAAATACGTACGTACGTAATTAACACACATTTATTTTGTATAATCAGGACCGCTTTCAGTTATCACAAACATTCTTAACTGATCTCACAATAAAATTATTCCGATTGTATTTCTTTCAAAGAAGCAGGGTATGCTTATTAACCTGATCTGTGCCATGCGGTATTAATATGGCCGTGCATGGAGGGCCGTGATTTTCTTTAAAACAATAAAACCTAATAAATATGTACTTTTTGGACATATAATATTAGTACATCACAAACACTTATCGTATAAATATACGATGGGTCATTTCCAACATCATTTATCGAAAAACGTTTCAAAAACGGAAACTACCACCAAGGAATTATAGCCTTGCTAGTAACAAATTTGAACATAACAAAAAAGCTTTTTTTAAAATCGTTGTATTATAGATTACAAAACAATATCTTTTATGTTTAAGTATCACACTATGATCCCAAGAGATGTCGCTATATGCAGAATATTTTTAAATTATTAAACACGTTTCTTGTGGCCTTTAAACCGCGTCTCAAGTACTGCGTGTAAACACGCACATTTTGTATGGCCCGCCCTACGAGCACGAGATTGTTTGGCGTGTTAACACGTCACTGGCAGAGAACCGGTTAAATTGTGACACAAACAGTAGAATAAAAACATTATAAACTTAAATTTAAATTTATTAAAAGCTTTCAATTACACGGGCCCGTTAGAGATAAAGTGAGGCGAGTGATATTTTAGAATTGCAATATTCTGCACGTCTTAAATATCGTAAAAGTGAAGTAACCTCAGTAAACTCACATTGCAATAGTGTTCCATACAATAAAAATATGCAATCCACCAAATCACCAATTAAAGACGTGATTGTACTTAAAAGCCCAACAAAAAGTTTTACCATTTTACTGTTATAGTTGACTTACTTCACCTCTCGAGGGCTCACATAGAGTTGTATATTTTTCCTGGTATAATTATATGCATAGCAACCGATTTTTCGATAATAATAATTTGTAAACTTGAGGTCTCTTGAAGAATCCACATATGATAACTGATTGCTAATCTGCTGCGGAGTACCTGTCAGTATGAGCATTTTCAATATGTTATGGTGTCCGATACATATAAATTTTCGTACTTTATTACTCTTAGAGTGAAGTGAGGCAACTAGTAAAATGGTTAAACATTTTATTGGACTTTTAAGTACAATCACGTCTTTATTTGGTATTGTGGTGGATTGCGTATTTTTATTTTACGGAGATAGCACAGCACTATTGCAATCAGTGGCGGTTCTACGTACTGGGCTAGGTAGGCTTAGCCCAACCTGCATTTTTCACTCAAAATGTGTAGAAAAAAACTTAAGATGGCTGAATAATTAAGACAATGCTATGTCTACCTACAATAATACTCTCGATTGTGTTTTTTATTACAATTTTAAGCCGAGCCAGCATAACAAAGTAATAACCCTATACATACTTCATACAGAACAGATAAAGTGACGGCAGTCTGGCGATACCTACGTATTAATAATAATAATAAAGGTTCGGGCTATTTTAGAATTATTCCGAGTACTTTGCTTACACTGAGGCGCAATCAAGCACGATTAGAAAAGTATGTATTTTATTCACATTGGCCATACGGAAACGTCATCTAAACGTATACGACTGCGCCTCGCGATACAGCTTGCAGTCATACGTCAGCGGGCTATTTCAAACTAGCCCACACATACAAACACAAATACCAATCTAGTTGTATCGTATAACAGTTGACAACAGTTCCTCCGAACGGCTTTTTGTACATGTTAGTTCACTTTGAAGGAGACGAATTTGAGGTCCAGTTTTTACTATCTTATTATTTCTTACTGATATTAGCTTTGATTTTATTATACAATAATTTATGCTTTGCAGTAGTGTCGTAGTATTTGTTAATTTGATTGTAGACTAATGTATAAACTGAAGTGGAAACATGCACAATTTCGTACAATGCTAAACTTTTCTCTAGCCCACCCAAGATTTTAAGTCACGAACCGCCACTGATTGCAATGTGTATTTACTGAGGTTACTTCACTTTTACGACACTTTAAGACGCGTACAATATTACAACATACCTAACGTTTTTTTTTCTAAAACACCACTAGGCACACTTCACCTCTAATGGACCCGAATAAGAACACTATTCCATGTCACATCTCGTTATTTTTTAAGGCTTTTATAAATCAACTTTATAAAAAGCACAGTTGATAAATGAAGGACGATTGTTAATAAAGCTATGTTTGGTAAAATTTTCGCTACGTTTTCAACCAGTGTGGTCAAAAGGACCTTAAAGTTTTCCCCAAAACTTTGCGAGATCCAATTAAATAAACATCATTAACGGAGGGGGTTGCAGGAACTACCAGTTAGTGGTGGGCGGTATACCCTATTATGTCGGTTTGTAATATAATATGATACTTTGCAAGGAAGGTTAACTACTCTTTTTCAACAACGGCAGTTTTTTCCTATGAGTGTTCAATGCTTTCTCGTGGAGTTTATATTAAAAATTACTGTGTTTCTTCTTTTTTTGTAAAGATCATTCATTTGATCATACTTAACCCTTAAATATTTTGATTTCGTGGTTGAGATTGTAAGAAAAATATATATATTTTTTTAATTTCAATAGTTTTTTATATATTTTCAATCAAAAACATTTTTTGAAAAGTATTTAGTCATTAGATGCATAAACCATGATTTTCATACAGTATATAAAAAACAACAATTACATTGATTGCATTCACTATTGAATACACACTTAACTTTTCCGGTTCTAAGCTCAAGAAATGCGACCCCAATACCAACATTTTCTTAAATATATATTTTAATATGGGTGATACAATGTTTATAATTAAGGTATTCTTATATCATAGTTTTTTTGACCTTTTGTAGTTTATATAAATATGCGATAACGCTATAAGGCGATAAGCGTCCGCGATAACGATCGTTCGTAAGATAGCTGCGCTACACTCGTCAGTTGTAAATTCATGTGTGCTGGGATGACGTCTTTTTTATGCACAACTTAAAATATGATTATTTATTAAAAAACCACGGATTTTTATAAAATAATGTATGAGGAACGATGCAGAGAGATATGTTAAAGCCCGTAGACTATTTTTTTTTTAATTCATAAGAATAAGGCCAATAATGAGGAAACCACCGGGGTCACAAATGACTCCCATCGGCAGAGAAGTATTTTTCTAGTCTCCAAGCCGCGAGAGTTAAACTACTTATGAATTATGTATTTTTATTTTGAAAATTGTATTCGAAAACTGTCAAAAACCAATGGTCGCCAAAACTTTAGTTTGTTCTGTTCAAATGAAAGTTATAATGAACACGACATGAATTCAAACAATATGAATATTAAATATGTACTTTATCATTGTGTATAAGAATAAAAAGTGAAATCGATCTAAAAAGCCAAAACAAAAGTTTGCAATTGTCGTAGTCATCTATGCATATAAGGGTTGGTGTTTTTTTGTAATATCACTGGGTAAAACGCCACATACACTATGTTAATTTCTCAACTTGGCCCAAACTGACATAGTGTAGTTAACCCTCCATGTACATATCTTATATATATATATATATATATATATATATAAATGAATCTTTGTATGTTTGCATAATTTTTGGTGTCTATAGATTTGAAAGCCACTGATCCGATTATAATAAAACTTTGACAACCTTGAGCCTGCACTCCCGGGAAGGTTATAGGCGTATTGCAATTATATTACAGTAGGTGGCGCGTGTATCGTACCATAGAATATCGGCAGCAAACGTCAGAAAAGATAGTATGCACTTTAATAAACACAATTAAAACGCAAACACTTTCTTTGTTCGAGTGGCATTGCAACACTTGCCGGGTACCGGCTAGTACTTTATAAAAATATACGTTCTATAGATTGCAATTTACCTTCATTATTCCAATACTGATAAACAGTTTTATATGTTACCGGTTATTGACCGATAATTAAACAAAATCAATGTTTTTTTTTTAAATTACCGAAACTCATTTGCTTATCTTTTTTCTTCTAATCAATGTCTGCTCCCAAATTTGAAGCAAATAGCTTCTTTATGGGAGGTATCAACATAAGTTTTTTACGAGAATTGATTATTAATCAGTTGCTCAACCTCTATTTTTGAAAGAAAGTAGTAGGGATAGAAAGATAAAGGGTAGGAATAGTGATTAACTAATTATTCTCGCTTTGCCTCGTCAATTTCAGAAATGGAAGGGTAAATTTTTAAAACCACAAATTTGTATAAGAGACTGTTATTTCATATCTCATTTTCATTTCTTGTAGACGGTTATTTTTATATCACTAAATCGATAAAACACTAAACTATCGGTTTTAAATATAGCTTTAATTGAACTAAAACACAGAATTGTTGTTATTATCGTAAATCTAATTTAATTTACTAAACATATTTGGTAAACGTTTTGTATGAGAAATTCAAAAAAAAATGACATTGTGTAAACCAACAATTGAGTTAATTGGGATTCAATCTCATGTCAACAGTGGGAATATAACGCCGTTGAACACTTGAATCCACATTGATGGTATGAATCAGGTAAAAAAAATACGACTCCGAATCCGATTTTTTAAATACAAAACCGACTACTACTCCGATTTTTTAAAAAAATATTTCTGTTTAACTAATATATCTGTATACCATCAAATCATTATAGTAACAAGAATAATTCTATTAGATTTTACCAATCAATATGATGAATAGACTAATAATTTTCAAATATGTTAAAAATATTTTTCTCCGGTTTTTCCGACATCACAGCTTACATACATCGTGAAAAATTTACAAAAATTAAGAATCAAAGTAAATATAATATAATAATGGTATATGGTAATGGTAAACACAATATTATTCATTATGATAAAAAAACTAATGCCAGCATCGCGTTCGTTCTAGGCTGTATATCTGATCAGAAACTTAATGGTTCAAATTTATCTCAGTCTTGAAACGTTGCTAAAAAAATTGCTCGCAAAGCTCTACTCGTTATTACGTAGCTTTTGTAACGTGCTTTTTCACATATGAAAGTATCGCATGATTAAGTTGCCTTTTTATCTTCTTCCAGCTCATGTGATGAAAGAGATTCTCAAATTATAAGAACTCAAAAACACAATGAGATTACTTATTTCTTTCAAAAGCGGGAAAATTTTGGTTATTTTAAGCGCATGTACTATATTATATATATGACAAAGCGCTTTTTTTATAATTAAATAAACAAAAATTCTTTGATGGATTTTAAATGGAAATACGCCCTTACTGTGTGAGGGCTTAAAATCAAGCAACCGTAGTAAAAAAAAAAGCTTTTTGTCTTTGGTAACGTTTTCGTACATTCTTGGCTACATGATAATCAAACTATGTTATGTATTTCATTTCATATTCTCATTAAAATCGTTAAAGTTTAAAATTAACTACATAACTACATAGTTGGCCTTGATTATTATTTCTTTAGGATCACACATAAAATTTTGAGCAAAATAAACGTACAATACACAAAAAAATATAAAATACGGACAAAAGGTTTTAAATAAACGTTGAGTTACAAGGCAACAAAAAAAAAGTTAATGTTTTATCTTTACAATAAGCCCACATAAGTATGCATATTTTCAATAAGTTTTGCGGTAAATTTGTTGAAGATAATTGTTAATATAAAATCGATATTGATAATTTTGTTATTCCACAGGCTGTATAACAAATTGTGCCACTATTATGCATCTTTAAATATGAAATATATGAAATATAATATATGGTGAAATATGTATCTGAATGTTGTGTGTTCTCTGTCAATACTTGGTGGAAAGGCGTTTCATCAAGAAAAACGCAAGATTCCTTTGAACTTATTTCCACTTTTATTTTCCAAGACCAGTTTCGCTCATGGCGAGCATTGTCAACTGATAAGAAATAAAATTTAACAGTGTAACAGTATACTTATGCAAAGATTAGCGATGTTAGAGGTGTGAAACATTTTAATTTGTGTTAGCTTAGAGTCACTTTTTCATAATTTGTACTTTAATTTGTAAATTATTTTTAATGCCTTTATTTCAATTTGTTTTATATAAATAACACTGTTAATTTCTATTTATTATCAAGTGTTAATACTCGAAACGAGCGCAACTAGTCATGATATTGGTAAATAAATTAAAATGTTTAATACCTTTAACATGTAATTAAAATAAGTAATAACGCTAAAGTGGTGACTTATGGTAATTTCAAACATAATAATAATCTCGGGAATTTTAACAAAGTAATCTATAAAGATACATTAATAAAATTAAAAACTAAATGCTGACTTAACTTGCCATTAACCGTTTGAATACCGCGCAAATAAATCATTAATATGTCCCAGAGATACTGCGTGTTTTAAAGAAAAATAATTTTGCCTAATATACACTCGAATTCGATATTTTTAAAACTTATATTGATTCAGTATTGATAGAACTACACATATTCATCAACATATTGCTTATATTTTATTATAATATCAAGTATTTGATTTTTTAAATGTCTTGGACATTTTTGTTTGCTTGCATATGTTCCGGACACCGTTGTCCGCTTGGTATTCAAGTGGTTAACAGAAACTGAACCTGATCTTGCTAAATAAAAACGTAAATAGTACAAAAGAATATTGCGGTTTATTTAATTTTCATTAAGTTAAGTTTGATTCCGTCGAAATGTTGTCAAAGATTGTATCCGGCCGAAGAAGTTCAATTCAAAGCCGTAGGATAAAATTGTTGACAAACTTTATGGTTCATTATTATTTCGTAGACAGTTTGTTACAATCTTTAATTAAATTCGCACAAAAGGCATGCTCATTTCGTGACCATTAACGAGATCTAACATCGTGTTATGAAACCATTAAATATACGAGACATAATAAACGTCAGAGGAAGGTTAGAGATTTACTTGTTTCCCGGGAAAGATATATTGCTGATATTAACTTAATCATGTCTTCGAGCAAACCAGAGACGGTAAATCGGATATATAATTGTGGTTTTGATATAATGAACAGGACCGCTTTAAGAATATAAGCGGCACAATAAATAAAAACATATCGTTTTAAAAACGTAGCAGAAAAAATATATTTTGAATTAAGCGTGTTGAAATATTATATTTGGAAGATACCGTGCTACAATTAGTGTTAACCGTTTGAATACCGCGCAAATAAATCATTTATATGTCCCAGAGATACTGCGTGTTTTTAATAAAAATAAGTTTGCTAATATACACTCGAATTCGATATTTTAAAAATCTATATTGACTCAGTATAGATAGCACTACACATATTCATCAAAAAATTGCTTATATTTTATTGGAATACCAAGTATTTGATTTTTTAAATGTCTTGGACATCTGTGATCGCTTGCATATGTTCCAGACACCTGTGTCCGCTTGGTATTCAAGTGGTTAATTAGAGATTGTTAAACTATAGCTTTGATAGATTCGACGGCAACTTTGTGGAAATTAATTTTTAATATAAAATTAAATTTGATAACTTTGTTATTCTACTTGTTAAGACAAGAAAAAAAAAGATTTTATCATAGACTTCCGGTTAAAATAAATTATTTTTGACCTTTACTTGCCCGTTTCCAATGTATATGGCCTTCTAATCAACAAAAGTTTTTCTTCAAGAATGTTTGTTACTTTGTCGCTCAACCTCTTTTGTTTTAAAGGTAGTAGTAGGGACAGAATGATACGGCTAGAACAGGACTAGTGGTTAACTAATCGATATTGCTAGACTCGGTTATTAAAGGATCAGAAGGATGGGAGAAGAGGACACAATGTGAAACAATCACAAACACCAAGTTTTCGATCACAACTTTGAATTGATTTATTCTCAAGTTCACTGTGATCTTACCGGAAATCGATCCCAAACCTGCATGATCGGTAGAGCAAGCTCTAACTAACTGAGCCGCTGCAGGCAACAGGATTAGTGGTAAGCCAATCAATCTCGCTACGCACAGTTATTAAAGAATCGGAAAGGGTGGTAGGAATTTTTTATTTACATCACAAACACACATGCCAAGCAGAAATTGATAAATCAATCGAAAAAATGCTGTTCGTATTGGGACTCGAACCCGTGAGATCCGGCACAGAAGCTTACAACACTAACCGCTACGCCATACGACCCGAAAAATTTAACCTTTAGAGGAGTATGGACGTACATATACGTCGGCGCCATTTTTCTGTAAATGGGTATAAAAGTAATTTAAACCCAACACAGGAGTGTTTGCCTATAAGCATATATATACTCTTATTATGAATTACATATATTCATTGGGAAAAAGTCACAAAATGTCACGTTAAGAAAAGGCATTAAAATAAAGTACGGTCTGTATAGATCCATTCACTCCTCTAAAGTTTAAGATGTTCCTAAAAAAAAACACTATAATACTGAATATCCATGTCAGTACTTCCCAACCTTATTTATTCCACGCCCCACTTCGATCCTTCAAAAATCTCCATGCCCCCCTGCCTAATCAAAATATTATAGTTGGGTATCAAACAAATTCGTAAAAAAATAATTGCTTCGAATAAAAAAGGCACATAGTCAATACTATTTTTAATTTAATTTTCGTAAGTAAATATTATACATATGTACATATATTATGAGACACGTGAAACTCAAAAAATAACATTTAAATTATTACGAACCTTGATCTTGATGTGAGTTGCAAAGAGTTTTTAGTTGAGGTGCTAGTTTGGTCAATTCGATTGTTAATCTCCACAGTTTTGTGATATCTAGACAATGCTTGTTTTTAATAACAAATCATTTCCAACGCTAAAGCCGCATTACACTAAATATGATAGGAATGACAACAGTAATTTGTTTGTAAAAAATGTAACAAATATTAACGATTTGCGCATTGCCCCCCAAAACATTGAAATTTCCCCATGTTGGAAAACACCGATAAATGTGAAACATTCATTTTTTTATATTTCTTTTGAATATAATCTTTAATAATGTTACCATGGGCTTTTAAGCAAAATGTACCTTCGTGTTCTCTAAAAAAAATCAGCATAGAAAGTGCGGTTCTGATGCCACCCTTAAGTTAAAGCGAGCATTTGATATATGAATATTGTAGGCAGTTTATCACGACAATACGACAATATTAAAATTTAATCTTGTGTTACCTTTGTAAAATTCTATGGAGAAATTCAACCATCAACAGTGGCGTAGTGTGGCCTTAACACGCTCGTGCTCAAGAACATTTCTTTTCAGTAAAACGTATTAATTGTTTACGATTAATAAATATATTTTTAATGCGAGTGTAAACAAGTATCACATATTTGTAAGACGTCTGTAATATTTAAATTGTAAATCAGCTAAGTGTTATTAGTAGGGCTTGTCGGTTTTCAAAAACATTCTAAAACTGGTTTTTCAACATCGTAACCGGTTGTGCCGAATTTTCCATAAACGAGTCTATAAACAAAAGGACGGAAAAGTTGGATCTTTTATTTAATGGCTTAAAGACCGCATTATGCCCCACATCATTACACAGCGAAAGAGTATTTTCGATATCAGGAAATTTTGTTAAAAAACGATCAGTGGACTCTTTTTGTTTTCTTTAATCATATTTTCTGAGGAGTAACACCAAATATTTTATTGTTGTGTATTATATTATGCATATAAATAAACAACATAAAAAACGAACTTTTTCTCGCTACTTTAATTGAATTATCCATTTTTTTATAACTACGAAAACCGGTTTTATCCGGTTTTCGAACCATATTGATATTCGAAAACTGGTTGATTCAAAAATCGGTTTTTGTATAAGCCCTAGTTACCAGTTAATTTTTTTTTTGTCATTCGTTGTCTGTAAATTTATTTGATATTTGATATTTTTTTTATCAATGTCCGCTCCCAATGTAGAGCATATGTTCTCCTAATGGAGGTATCTCAACAGATTTTTTCTATGACAATTTCTATGATATTAAGCAGTCGCTCAACCTCTCTTTTCTAAATAGAGCAGTAGAAATAGGAGGCTAAGGCTAGAACAGCACTAAGACCAGTTATTGTAGGATGTTAAAGGCGGGAGGGAAAATAAGACATCAAAAACACCCATGCATTTGAACAGAAATCGATATTTCTTATACGAATAAATGATGATTTGCAACACGTTTTTTTTTGGTTTTATCAATAATTCTGTATGAACATTATATTTTTTTATCAGTTGATAATGCTCGTGTTGAGTAAAACCGTTATTGATCATAATAAATAAATGTAATATTGCTACACAAGAGAATTTTATTTTTTTAATGTAATGCCTTTCCAAGAAATATTTACAGTAAAGACTCTAAAGTATCTTACATTTCTTAGAAGTAATATTAAATAATAAGTTATGTGTAAAAAAGTTTGCTTTATAATTCTATTCGTAACGTTATATTTATTAATATGCCTTTTTAATCTTTGTAACATTTCGATGCTTACAGCAAGAAAGTAAAAACATATTTTACTTGATCAAATATATATCTATTTTTAAAATGTAATATTCTCCTCGGAGCCATTTCAATTTATAAACAGACATTTCATAAAAAATATCCACATTAAAAACGCTGGAACGCAGGGGAAACAAAGGGCATGATATATCTCTTTCATTTGAATATTTGAGAGATGTAAATGAAAAAGTTCACGCTTGCATTTTTTCTCGCAACCTTAACCTGAGGCGAAAAATAAAAAAGGTGATACTCCTTTCGCACGAAAGGGCTTGTAATTAAAATAAAAAACACAACAGCCAAGTAAAGAAAATACAGGTTTACGAGCGGAGAAGCCTCCACTGGTGATTTAGATGTGGCTGAAGAGATATTTTCATGTCTCGGGAAAGCTCCTTTGAAGCTTTCTCAGTAAGCTCATCAAAGCATCCTTTGGCTGACAATTTAATTAAATAGTCTTCAAAGAAAGGAATATTATTTTGAATATTGATGAGAAAATCAATTTAGATTTTTTGTCATTAATATTATCGTTTCAAAGAATCATTAGTGGTCCAATTGATTGCCTGAAACGGGATTTTTGAGTGATCTCCCACAAAAAAGCACACTTTTTAAATATTCTTTTGGTCATTAGACTTTTAATATCTGAATATGACAGTGCATTTTTTAACGAAAGTCAATTGTGAAACAATATTATAGCCTTATTCTACCAGATGAAAATGCGGATTTTGTTATGTGTTGTTTGAAACGATTCTAGGAGATTTTTTTTATTATTACAGAAGAATTATTATTTAAATGTAATACCTATCTCAAAATCAAAACTATTAGTTTTTTGATAACGCTTGAGTAGTAATATATCGACTGTGAAAAGAAAAAAAGGACTTAACCCACAGTTATTCCAAAACAGGTTTTTTTCGATTATCACAATGTATCAAACTTGATACAGATTCTATCAAAAGGATGCAAGCTGCAAATGCCGAATTAGTATCTAAATTTAGCTTTTATGTTTGAAAAAGATGACCTTGTAAAAAATTCAAATCAAGAAAAAAGTCTGAAGTAATGATTTTTCCTGGATAATTTATTTAATTAATATTAGGCTATGTCAATTAAGCACCAGTTTAGAAGTCTACGTGCACTTCAGGGTTGTGTATAATTCATAATTTGCATATGGCTCAAAACCACCAAAACTCGTTTTTTGCGCCTCCTGTAAAATTTGACATGTGTGGGTTACGTCCTTTTTCTTTTCCACAGTCGATATATTTATGTGTGTCTGCTCCCAATGTGGAGCATATGTTCTCCTAATGAAGGTATCTCAACAGATTTTTTCTAGAAAAACTGTTTGTTAGTCAGTCGCTCAACCTCTCTTTTTCAAAAAATGTAGTAGAGATAGAAAAATGAGGTTAGGACAGGCCTAGTGGTTAACTAATCGCTCTCGCTACTCTCATTTATTGAAGGATGGGAAATGCGGGAGGGAAATTAAGACATCACAAAGTAAAATATATAATAATGTTTCGAGAATTTTGCACTTATTTGGGATCCCGTGGTTGGAGGCCCTAGTTAACATATAATTAGAAAGGTTATCTACGAAAGATTATTTTTTTTAATATTTCTAATACCTTTAGTAAAACTTGTTCATAATGTCTCCTTGAAGCGGATTAATCAGTTTGAAACTTTGACACTGAATTTAGGACTTATCGATGTCAAAATCACTAAGGCTCAAAGCATCAGTTGGGCCACAGGATTACATTGCGGTCATCTAATGCCATTTGCTAATATTGACTCAAGTCTATTAGTCCAATTAATTATTGTATCTCTACCGCTGTAAGAGGATAGTCCAACACAATTTAATCTATTCAAAACAGTATTAATTACTTGTAATATTAAATCCGGTATTCTGAAGAAAATTTATACAATAGGTGAATGAGAAGTATATCAATACTTTCGATGGTTTCGGCGGTAACTTTGTGGAAATTCATTTTAATAGAAAATTTAAATTAACTTTGATTATTCCACGTATTGTGTTACTAACTGTGACACGTGTTTCGCCTCTTTCAGAGGCATCTTCAGACTTACTATCGCAAATTTTGCTTAAGTAATGAAGCAAGATTGATTCTAACATTTTAAAATTATAAAATTACAAAATGGAGGTTTGGAGGGGGGTGTAGAATCGAAATAAAGCAAACAGATAATTATACTGAGAGGCGAGGCGAAACACGTGTCACAGTTAGTAACACAATACGTGGAATAATCAAAGTTAATTTAAATTTTCTATTGAGAAGTATATCGTTTATTCTTAAACCCAATTGTAAAATACATATTTAATTTTCATATTGTTTCAAATTACGTCTTCTCTACATGTGCTAAAGAATTACAATCTTTATTCGAACAGAGCAAGATGAAGTTTTGGCTGTCATTGATTTTTACCGTTTTTTCATACAATTTTAACAATTTACAAAAACATGGTTCATCATCTTAGCATTAAGTAGTTTAACTGTGTATTCTATAGTTGATTGTGTATTCTAAATGTTGTATTTTTATAAATTGTATTAAAATCATGTTTTAAGCCTCTAGTGCTTGTAAGTATTTTTGGATAAAAAAAACTATTGCACGCACCCATTGTATATATTTTTATTTTATTTTAATGTCAAAATTCATGCATTTAAGAGTTAAAATAATGTAACAAATGAAAGTATGTGTATCTTTATGTTTACTGGCAGAGATATTATTTTTATTGCCAGTCTCTATAAACGAAATGTTTGTATACATATAATTTACTATTTTTACTCTAGTGAGATGTTTCGGGTTTTATTGCATCTTTTGTGGATATAGCATTGCTCGCAAGCAGTAAAACAAGTAAAAGTTAATTCCGCCAAGCGGCATAAAGGCACTACTTTCCTTCTGAATACGCTCCATTAAAATTCAAACACGAGTGCAATAAAAATGTTGCCCATCCATGCTGTTCGTAAAATGCTACAAAAAAGCGCAAATAACGAATGAAAAGTTTTTAGAGTATACTCAACTATGTTTTAAACGATTTTGAAGTTGCACGGTCTCCTAAAAAGAACAGATACTATATTTGTACACGAATTATTTGTAATAACACGATTCTCAGAAACGAAAAAAAAGCGGTAATACAAGACAGTAATATTCATTAAATCTTTACACATTAGAGTTTTTTTATAGATGAAAGCGATTTATGTTCACTCACTCAAAATTGTTACTCACTCACTGTTAGGGCATCCAATCTCGGGATCCCGTTCAATTTTCTGATCCCGAAATTCCGGGATTGAGATGGCCGCGATCCCGAGATTTCGGGATTGAGAAATTTTGAGCAAATTCTCGAAATTTACACGAAATTGGCAAATTGAAGATTTCAAATTCAAGAGCTAAAAAAAAAACGAGTTTCTGTGAGATTCCGGGAAAAAGTATACCAAACGGAGATTTCAAATTCTTCGGTGAGCTAAAAAAAAAAAACGAGTTTCCGTGAGATTCCGGGAAAGGGTATAGCAAATTGAGGATTTCAAATTCTTCGGTGAGAAAATCTCAATCCCAGGATCCCGGGATTCAAAATAAATCAATCCCGAAATCCCGAGATTGGAAAAAGGCTTCGGGATTGGATACCCTACTCACTGTTAACGGCGTATAATTTTTTCAAAAATCAATAATGCATTTTGGTTGAGATGCATTTTTTTTACTTTAAAAATAGGAGGTCATTACTTAAGCACGCCACACGCTCAACATTTTTGTTGGAATATAATAATTAGGAATGCTCTAATCAACTGATGTTTTTTTAAATCGTATTATTCTATATTATATGTCACTTAATGTTTTGTCTTAATCATAGGTGGTGCTGTAGTCCACTACACTCACACTTAATCTTATTTTCAATAATAGTTAACTGTATAATAATAACAGTGAGTCAATGGCGTGTTCTCTATTTTTTCAAATATAGTTTGCACTGACGATAAGTAAAATTTTAATATAACTACATGGTTACATTTTTTCGAATAAACAATTCTCCATTGAACAGTCAGTGGCGGATTACCTAAAAAGCACAAAAAGAGCGTCCTTGGGCCTTCTTATTTTAAGGGACTTAAAATAACATGTATTCTTTGATATTTTGAATTCGATTTGAATCGTTAAAATTATGAACATTTACACAAGTTTTGTCACTAACGACCCGGGTTTCGCCTTCCGACATCTTCAGGCGTTCAAGTGGCGAATTTATATATTTCTTTTTAAATCTACATAGAATTTTTTTCAGAATTTATATTATATATTAAACTGAACTTCCACAAAGTTACCGCCGCATCTATCGAAAGTATTAAGTCACTGCTTGATTAAGCTTTGTACATTTTTACTTACCTTTTATAATAATACGTTTTTTTTATTGTAAATTAAAAATACTGTCAGAATTGACATGTCCAAAACAAACTAATCTAAAGTCAATAGTATTTCAAACTTAGTTTAGAAAAATAACGGCCATTATATTGTCTAATTTTTTTCGTACTTTCTTTATAAACCGTCCATTTTACAAAATTGATCTTAAAAGTGGCCAATTTTTCCACAAGAGTGCTTTTGACAGGTTAGTCGCCAATAACCAAACACCTTAAAAAGCTCAAACTGCAAATTGGTTTCTTTCTTTTGCGCTTTTCGATTAACCGAGTTCTTCTTGAAAGCATTTGACACATACTAGTTTCTAAGCCTGGAAAATTGTGTCACTGAACGAGCGAGGGGACACTTTTTTAAGTCGATTTTAACTTCAAAGTTTAACAGTTTACGAATTCAAATTTATCACCTAGAAAGAATGCAAAGTTTTCTTTAGTTATGGAATTAAATTGGCTCGTATTTAACCGGTCTGAATTTTAATACAATTTCGGTCATAACATTTATCACATTGGTTTTGAATTCATACTAGATTGGTCAGATTTTATATTAAATGAATAAAGAAAATAATAAAGAATAAATAAATAATATATCGGTCAGTGTACAGAGGGCAGAATAAATAATTAATGGTCAGAATTTATATAAAATAGTTATAATTTCAATAAATTTAAATAAAAAACCTAACCTAACCTAACCAAAATGGGTATAAAATCTGACCGTATAATATTTTAATCTGACCGTTCATATTTTTATTCTGACAAAAAAATGATTTGTGAATACTGACCATTTATTTTGTTCCCAATTAAATTCGTGTTTTTTGCGCTTAATAGAAGCGAAAATAATTATTTTTTCAGCGATCATAACACATCATTAATTATAGAATACAGTCCTGTAGTCATTTTCTTCAGTAGTACTGTCTATGTTTTCGAGTCCCAGTACGCTCACTTCGTTTGCCAATCGGTTCATGGATGTATATATCAATATATATATATAATATAATCACTAGAACGCCAGCGTCTCACCGGTGAGTCGCGATGTTTTTTTCCTTGAAAATAAAGAGATTTTCAACATTGACAAATTATTATGCTAGTGTCATTTATTTTTTAACCCAATGACGCCTAGAATGTTTGACACATTTTAGTTACTTGGTATTGTTTTAAAATAAGTTCGACCGATTACGAGAATCGTTTTAAGATTTGTATTTGTCCAAATAATATATTATACATTTAAATTGAGATATAAATCGATCTAAACAACGAAGCTTCAATTGGTGTACATATATAATATAATATATTATTGAGTAATTAATAATTCATTGTGTGTTATGACAGCCCTGAACAAGAAATGGACTAAGCCCATAAATCATCCTGGAGCACAGCATGGGTTAAACATGCATATGCCAGGACACATTAAAATATCTTAATACTATGCATACATAATGTTATTCAAGCCACTTCTTATGCAATTTCGATTGTTTCTAAAATCGCTGATAAGCAAGTAGTTAAAGATGTTCACTATCAACATACTGGAAAATCACAATTAAAAAAAAATAAAACAATCTTATTCTACATATGAATTCTTTACATTTGAGTCAATTTGGCATAAATTCGTCTATATTTAGATATAACATTTTTTTATGCAACATAAATATCGAGTAAAAAAGATATCATGCTTCAAAATAAAACTTGTTACTCAAAACTATACATATCGACTGTGGAAAGAAAAAAAGGACGTAACCTACAGTTTTTTCAAAGCAGTTTTTTTCAAGAACCAAAACGTATCAAGCTTGATACACGTTCTATCAAAAGGATGTAAGCTGCAAGTGCCTAATTAGTATGTAAATTTATCATTTAAATTTGAAAAAAGATGAGCTTGTGAAAATTGAAACTAAGAAAAAAGACTGAAAAAAAGGTTTTTCCTAGACAACTTTTTTAATCAAAATTAGATTATGTCAATTTAAAACCAGCTTAGAAGTCTCCATTCACTTTCAGGTAGTGTATATTTCATAATTTGCATATGGCCCAAAATCATCAAAACACGATTTTTGTGCCTGTGTAAAATTCGCTATATGTGGGTTACGTCCTTTTTCTTTTCCACAATCAATATAATAACCTACAAACTATTGACAGTGTGTTGATGATATATTTATTACATTAGTACATTAAATTATTGAAGAGTAGACAAAAGATTAGCAAATAATGTAGAATTTTGAAGGCCCGGCTTGGTAGCCAATTGTTCAAAATCGATTAAAAATATTTATTTAACGCGAAAATAAAAACGTTTCAAGATCCTGACTGTATTTTCATCGGTTAGTATGCTTTATTTTGTTAGTACCAGCGTGTTGAAGTGTGCTTTATACCGAACGAAATTGTAAGGGTGGGTAGCATGCGTGACGACAAAGAAAACTTTCACCAAAAGGGGTTGACACGTTCCGTCTATCGGAACTCAATAATATTAATACAGGGTTTCTTGTATACTCTCATTGTGGCACCGCTAGCTGTTGCTGTAACAACGGAAGTTTGAAATCAATACGACCCTTAGTTAACGAAGTTTGGGAAACGTATATTGAGAAGTAATTAAATCAGCGATTCGATAACTTGAGCGGCGTTTTAGTTCATAACTAAAATAATAAATACATATATATATATTAACTAATTAATGATTTTTTGTGGCACGTTTTGCGTAGTTGAAAATATTTACGTTCGGTATGCTTGTGAAACAGTTAAATAATTACAAAATACAATATTAAAATAAAGAGAGAGTGAACTTAGTGGAATACACGACAGCTTGAATACAACACATATTATTCGGCATATGATACGAGGAAACAATTCCAAGTATTTTGATCAATACCATGCACCTGTTGAACTTCATCCATATAATAATAGAAAAATTATACATGATTGTAATTTTTTCAATCCAGTTACGGACTGTCCATCCACTCTCCAATACAAAATGTTGCAGTAAACATGTTGGAATTTTTTCTCACCTATTTTCAAATCATTTTCAGCCGCCTGTGTGGGCGAGTGGTCAACGTTGTTGGCTTCGGCTACGGAGGGCCCGGGTTCAAATCCCGGTACGGACAGTTTTATAAATTGATTTTTCAATCGATTTATGAATTTCTGTTCAAAGGCATGGATGTATGTGATGTCTTGAATTCCCTCCTCTCACCCATCCGATCTTATGAATAAGGTGTATCGAGAGCGATTAGCTTACCACTAATCATATCCTAGCCTTATCCTCCTATCCCTACTCTCTTTGGAAAAAGAGAGGTTGAGAAACTGAATAACAAGCAGTTCTCGTAGAAACACTTCTGTTGAGATAAACTCTTCACATTGGGAGCGGACATGGTTTAAAAAAAAAACAAATAGTAGGAAAACGATGTAGCTCTTTTACTATCTTCTGGCAGTTTAGTGGGCCTTTTTTTCTGTGACGTGTTTTCAACTTTAGAACAATTTCAATGAAAAATATTTTTTTTAAATTACGAGATGTCAATATTTTTATAGAGCCTGAAAAAACTATGTTTAACTTATCTTATTAAAAAACGTTGGCTACGTCAACGTATGGTCATCGATATACTCTTCTGGTCATAGATTAAGTCTATAGATCTTTTATTGTTTTTCATTGTGTCATTCATTTATGAGCATTGCGATATAAATTACCTAAAAAATGTATAAATAGAAACACAATATTTCTTTGTACTTTATTTCATTTTATTTTAAAGGTCAGTACCGGTTTCGCTCATTGCGAATTGCAATTGTTAAAATAAGCCAAAGTTTTATCAACAACTGAGATCAGGGTGACAAGCATTTCGATGAGCGAAAACCATACTGTTATCATAGAATAAAAATGTGGAATCGGTCCAAAAAATACATGTTTATTCAAACAAAATAATATTTTGCTTTTCTACCGAGACCTGACAGTCAACATCATTCATCTTGTTTTATTACACACGGCATGGTAATATTCTAAGCAAAATATACTACGCAATTTACATAATATGAGTTGTGAAATTCTCTTTGAATATGATTTTTTTACGTGGAAAATATCTCCGATATATCAATATATTTTTAAAAAAATCAAAAAAAAACACACATTTCCTAATTTCCATGTTCACAAGACCGTAAATTAGTCCTTCAAAACCTTTACGATTTGCTTGTTAATTAGTACTTCAAAAGCAAGCATTACAATGAAAAGATGTAATTTTTAAATTCTCACTATTTCCTCACAGAATATCTTAGTATTATTTTTCTCTCTAATATATACAAATGAATGTTTGCTTGTTCTTACTCAATGGGCTGCCAAGCCGCTGGTTCAATTGCAATAAAACTTTGACCAAATTTTTGCTTGTACTACCGGAAAGGTTATAGGCATATTAAAATTAACTTACAGTAAGTCTTATAAGTAAATAAAAATCAATGTTTGTATGTCTGCCATACATGTCATTTTCACAACGTATGCTTGCACTTGCGCGAAGGTTATACTATAATTAATTTACATAGGTGGCGCGTGTGTCGTACCATATACAGTCGGCAGCAAACTTCAAACGTCGAACAGACAGAAAAAGAAAATATGCACTTCAATAAACACAAACACTTTCTTTCTTTGAGTGGCATTGCAACGCTTGCCACTCAAATATTCTAAAATATATTTCATCAGTTGAAATGTGTTTAATTAAGCAAGCAAAATTGTACAATAAAATTATCTAAGCTTTTGTCTATTGCAGAGTTGGACTTGGATTATCTGGAACGTCGTGACGTTGGTGCAACGGGTATCACCGGAAGCACAGCGGTTCTCCCGAGGGGGGTTCCCCCTGAAGCAAGCCCGGACTCCTTAGATCTTGTCAAAGTCGTGCTTTTGGGTGCACCAGCCGTTGGAAAAACTAGCATTATACAGGTGAAATAAACTAATTATTATTTTTGTCTAATTTAAAGCTTACCTTTTAAGAGAAAAATCAGTGTTTTTTTTCAGTGTTCAACTGTTTTATTTTTTTAACTCGCGTTTACACATCGCATCTATAGCATCCAATCTCGGGATTCCGGGATTAAACATTCAACATTAAATCGTGTATAAATTCAGGATTTAGGATTGAGACATTATTGCTTGGTGGTTTTGAAATCCTAAGATTTTTAAACAAATTTTTGTTGATTTCAAAATCCCAACAATTTTTGAAATTTCCTCAAAAAGACATTTTTTCCTTCTTTCCAGCTTTTTTTAGCCCTGGAACAACTTTCTTAATCCATTAATTATACTACCCGGGATTTTAAGATCACAAAATTGGACAGGATCCCGAGATTGGAGGCCTTAATCGCAACGACGTAAAAATAGTATCACAACTCAAAATTGGCATTTTTAGATGATTCCAAATATCATATTGATTTAGCATTGACGAGTATCTTCAACTGATGCCCGTTGTGAGTGAAACCGGTCCTGATCACATTAATTCAATGTGAAATTAGTACAAATTAGTTTTATTTTTTTGAGCAATGTGAATAATATTTGATTTATGGTGATCATTTTCAAATTGCTTTTCTTTATATTTCAAATCAAGTTGCATGAAATTGTCTGACAAATGATCTCAACGATTTATATTTTAATTGTCTTTTATAGATATTTCAAAATTCTCAACGTACACAGTCACTTGAATTTAGACTTTATGCCATATAAGCTTCAAAAATGAATATATTGAAAAATAATATCTTCAAAATACTAGCAATAAAAAAGGGCTTAATAAATATTCAATTATTAGATTATTTTAATCTAAATATACCAAAAGCAAGTCACTGTTATGTTTGCAAGGGGTGATATTTTAAGCCTTAACCTTTTTACATCCAAGGAGCGAAACGGCGAAAACCATATTCCACTTTAGTGTCCCTCAAGTTGTTTTAACACATGTTTTATTAAAATTTTACCCCATTAATAAGAGGTTAGACTTATGGTAATTATAATAAAAATAATAAAACATTTTTAGTACTTTTTCCACATAAAATTTATTAGATCAGGACCGGTTTCGCTCATGATGAGCATTGTCAACTGATAAGAAAAACAATAAAACAGTGATATTTATACAAAAGTTAAGTGATAAAAACAAGGTATGACAAACAATTGGTATTACAACCTAGCAAAATAATAATACAAGGAAAATAAACTATAAATAAAAAGTTGAAGACCACTTAGCAATGAAACCAAATTGGGTTTGGAAAATCCAGTAGAGTTCTCAAACTCAATTTGGTTGACAGACATTAAGATTTATTTATTATATACACTAATTGTTGGTTTTTACTTTGGTAATGATAATTCATACCTAATTGGTTTTTGTCATAATAGTTTCATTGCTAAGTGGTCTTCAACTTTTTATTTATAGTTTATTTTCCTTGTATTTTACTTCAATTATTTTGCTAGGTTGTAATACCAATTGTTTGTCATACCTTGTTTTTATCACTGAACTTTTGTATAAATATCACTGTTTTATTGTTATTCTTATCAGTTGACAATGCTCATCATGAGCGAAACCGGTCCTGATCTAATAAATTTTATGTGGAAAAAGTACTAAAAATGTTTTATTATTTTTATTATAATGCCATTCCACCAAGTATTGACAGTGAATACCTTAAAAGTGATTATGGTAATTAGTTTTGGTATTTTATTTCACGCCGGCAAACAAACCCGTGATATTATGAGTCACGCACACAACCGACAGTAGAGAACGGTAGAGACTGTTGTTTTTTAGTTTAGTTGATTTTTAAAGTACACATCAAATATTAAAACTTTTTAGTATTTACACTGATAGACAATAGTTTGAAGATATATTCTGCAGTAAAAGTATGAGAAATAACTTACAATATAATAACTTTTTTTTTTAATTTTTTGTTAATTTCATGTTTGTGTATTTTTAGGTTGTTCTAGTAAATTAAATTACTGTTTTATGAGATTGTATTATCTAAAGTATTATAAAAAAAAGTAAAATTTAAAAAAAACAGAAATATAACTTTAAAAATTAGAATGTTATGACAATTTTTGTAAAACACCTAAAAAACCTCAAAAAGGCTGGAGTTAAAAGGGTTAAACTGATGTCTTAAAATATCGTTACATCATATTAACTTACATTATAATAATCAATCAATTGCATGTAAGTATTTTAACTGTCTGATAAATTCTAGCGGTATGTGGTAATCATGTGATTGACAGACGTCCACAGGAGGCTTTCGTTCAGCGAGTAACAACCTCCCCTTTCACTTAAACTAATTTCTAAAGATTTAATTAATTCCTCACTGCGGCTTTGCTAAGCTGACTGACAGCTCAATTAGTTTGCAGTAATAATAAAATTAAATTTCTCTTAAACAATGCGCCATGCTCCCTCGTCGAGTCTTATAATTCGACGGAAATCAATAGAAGTAACTCATTTATTCACTTTTGGTTAACGATAAGCAGAACAGTCGCTGACAATGCGGACATTAAATCTTATCACTAAGTGCTGTCTTAATTGCAATTAAAGTGTTTTCAATAGTAATTTTAACAGAGCCGTAACATAAAATATAGCTCGCGGCTATATTTACATCTATTAAACAGAGAGAATTTTTTTTTACAAATTTGCGTCAGCTATATTTTCTATTAAGTGTTGTTATGGATATATTTTTACTAAAACATTTATTTTTAATTCAATGTTGTTTCAAATTTATTCTATAACATAGTTTATACACTTTATAATAAATCACTGAAATATTATTAAATCAAAATAATATCGATGTGAGTATTGAGGAGTTTCTACTAAGCTGTTCGGCCTTTCGATTTGAACTCTCAATTTGAACTGAAGAGAAAGAATTGGATTTTGGTTTAGTCCGTTGAAAGGTTTGTTGTTACAAGTTATGTCATAGAGAATTAACATAGCACAGAGGTTGATGTTGTGTATACATAACAGTGTTGCACTCAGTATATTTTATGCTACAAATAATTATTAAAGTGAAATTTTGTCATTAGAAAACTGTGATTTGTAGTAGGGTATCCAATCCCGGAGCCTGTTTGTGATCACAGGAATAAACACCACTCACCATGAAATCGTGTATAAATTTGAAATTTGAAAAATTTGGATTTGGAATTTGCAAAACTTTTCGCGCAAAAGCTAAAGAAGAAATCTTGTGTCTTAAGCATCGTCGAGAAACAAAATCTCAATTCCGAATTTTTACATGATTTTATGGTGAATTTTTAATTGATTTGAGATAT
This sequence comes from Himalopsyche tibetana, assembly GCA_030503985.1. NCBI lineage: Eukaryota > Metazoa > Arthropoda > Insecta > Trichoptera > Rhyacophilidae > Himalopsyche > Himalopsyche tibetana. Next base: position 3,132,100 of record JAPJYX010000011.1, on the reverse strand, counting down.
TGTCAATCCCGGTATCACAAAAAGGGTACGTGATTGGATGCCCTAATGAAGTGCCCATTTAACATTAAATAATGTCCGAAAGTTAATTCAAATCCTATATAAGCTCTATACAATCATTATAGTTAATAAATTTTAAATAAAATATGTAGATATTCCAAGTTAATATAGTAACACCATTAAAATTGCGAAGTTTCAATAAACACTTCCTGATAAAATCGAACCTTGCGAAGGCTGTTGAAAGTTTGCTGCGTGGAAATATTTCCGATTCAAGCCGCACTCCGCCAGTAATGGCCGCCAAACTTTTCGCTTCGTGGAAAACTTTGGAATTCATTTCTCTCTTTGTGAGCGAATTCCGATTTATAGGCAGGAAAAAATGAAAATTTATTAAACGAACCGGGCGATGTGCCGGCGTACTTTCGTGAAAGCGGAGAATTTATGTCAAAAGAGTAGTCAATGGTATTTATAAAGATTTCAATGGGAAAGTTTTCTCATATTGAATTAATGAATGGGTGCTGTAAGCGTGAATAAGCATCCTAATATAATTAATCAATTTATTATTCCATAAAATAGTACACATTTTTTATTGAATTAATATTATATCAACAAAACAAAAATAGTAGATTTTTAGTTCCACAAACAATACAATATATAACGCCAACTCAATACTACAAACCCAACTAAGGGTCTTTATACTGTGTTACTGGATTCTGGTATTATTGTGTTTTTTTCTATACTGAAATACCAATTGATAATAAAAATACAATGAGGCGTACAATCACGGGATCCCGTCCAATTTTGTGATCCCGAAATTCCGGGATTAGTTCAGTCACAATTCCGAGGTGTCGGTATTGAGGATAAAAAGTGTAAAATTGTCGAAAGCTTTTAAATCTGCGTGTGACATAAAAAAGTGTTTCACCACTCCATCAGCAGAACGAGAAAGTCATCAAATTTAATTTTATATTAAAAATGAATATCAACACAGTAACGACCAATCAATCGAAAGTTTTTTGAATTTGTTTTTCATCAGTTGATATCGCTGGCGATGAATAAAAGTTGTGAAGTTAATGTACACGATAATCATATTTATTATTTAATGTTTATTTATTTGTCACTTAATTTTATTTAAATAATTAGTTAGTGTTTCATGTATGTACCGCATTTATAAAATACTTAAAATAATAAAAAAGCAGTTAATTTTTCGTGTATTTCCATTGCGCTTACCAAATAATTTATGTGTTATCAATGAAATATTTCTCATTGTTTCATGTGCCGTGTTGCCGATTTCATCCAAACTACCCGAGCAGCAATTCGTGTGGAATGATTTCTCAGACGAGTATGCACCCACTGACCGGAAACACACCTTCTACCCTTCAGTAATTATCAACGACCACCTATACGAAGTCAAAATATCTGACATTCCAGTAATACCTTATTTTCCCGTCAATTCATACTATGAATGGACAGATTTTAGGTTCTACGGGTTACGAAATGCAACAGCTTACGTTTTAGTATTCGATCTTAGCAATGTAGAATCTTTCCAATATATTAAAACTATACGAGATCAGATATACGAAAGTAGGGATATGAGAAATGTTCCCTTGCTCGTTGTAGGGAATAAACAGGACCTTTTATGTAATTCAGCAGGTAATACTGTAGGGTCTGGATCAATAGGAGCTCTACAGCAATTGGCACTTCCTTCTACTTCAGGTAGTAGCTCATTATGCGCACACGCAGCCGAGCATCGTGATAAAAGACGAGATATCGTAAACCTTGTTAAAAAACACTGGAAATGCGGCTATGTAGAATGTTCCGCTAAATACAACTGGAGAGTTGTAGCTGTTTTTAAGGAGCTGATGAAAACTATAGACGCCATGGAAAGCGTGCAAGTTGGAAAGGATCGCGACGCAAGCACGCCGATGATGGACAATATTCATGAAGCACTCGAGGGGAACCGGTGTGTAATTTTTTAGCGGTTCTTCAAGGTGTTCCTGGTGAAGTTTCTACTTGGTGATGCTGTGAAAGATTCTTTGAATGTCTTCAGGCTGGTCTTCTGTCGGAGGTCTCGTGAAACGAGATGCAACTGGAGATCGATGCTGGCTTCTAATGTGAAGAAAGAATGAATCTCACAATGCTTACATACAACAAATAATTTTAATTTCACCTTTATTTGTTATTTCGTTGCCTGAATGCTATTTTTTTAAACATAAAAGTAATTGATGATACTTAATTTCTTCCGCTACATTTAAATAAAACCTAATTTCGATGAATTCTAAGTTTTCCTTTAAGTATTCAATATTTCTTTATGTTAAAGATTTTCATCTATGAAAATTTAGACTTTTTTCAGCTGTTATCCAAAATTGGATAAGTAATATTTCTGCTCAGTAAGCATTTGAATCATTAAATGAACATGCCAACATAACAGTTCAAAAACCAACATTTGAAAAATAAATTGTATTTATTTATTTATTGCAAAAAATTGTGTCGTATGTTTTATAATTTATTATTGCCTTAAAATGATTTTTCGAAAACAATTCTTAATGTTACTTATTGTTTCGTCAATAGACAGAAAAATTTAGAATACATATTTGTCGAAAAACTCTTATCTTGATATTTTTCAACAGTTATTATTTATTAAATTTTACGTATTTTGACAAATTATAAGCCTCATGCCTTATAAAAAGCTGCTAGGTAATGTTTTAACTTATGAAGCAATTTCCAAATAGTCTTTAATATTGATTAAATAATGAAAAAAAAACAAAATTAAAACACGGTAGGTTTATCATTTCATCAATCAGTGTGTCAAAATCTAAAGCTATAAAACGTTTTATGAACATGTACGACGGTATAAAAAGTTTGCTTTGTGGTTTTGTCTAAAGCTCGGTGATTCATTTCAACACTCTTATTTCAAAAAAATATATGCAATACTGAAATTAATCATAGAAATAATTGTAAAAATATATAAAGGTGTTGTGATCTATATAAAAAATTGTTTTGTAATTTTATTAGAGTAAAATAATAATTGTTTAGATTATTAAAAATAAATAATTATAAGTACCTTAATTATAGGAAAAGTCGTGTGACAAAAAACGTTGGGCAAAAACACAATTCAATTTAGTTTTTTTTAAATACCACTATAATCCTCGAGTTTTTTTTTATAAAATGGTTTTAAATATTTTTTAATAGTTAAATATTTGCACCAGAAATCTCAAATTAATTAGGATCTAGTCATTTTTAAAGGGAAAAGTAATTGTTTGCCGCCTGTGTGGTCGAGTGGTCAACGTCGTTGGCTTCGGCTACGAAGGTCACGCGTTCGAATCCCAGTACGGACAGTTTAATAAATTGATTTTTCAATCGATTTATGAATTTCTGTCCGAAGGCATGGATGTATGTGATGCCTTGAATTAACCCCTCCCACCCATCCTATCCTATGAACGGGGCGTATCGAGAGCGATTAGCTAACCACTTTCCTGTCCTAGCCCTATCCTTGTTTTCCTACATACAGGTTTACTGTCTTTTTTTACCAAATTCCAGAACGAAGGTAATTATTTTTGAATTTTATAAAGTCAATTGAACTCTTTAAAGCTTTTAAAATGGCTTATTTGTTAATTTAGAACCACAGTTGAAAAGATATATTAGGATTTTTTGTTTGAAAATTGTTTAAATAATGGTGATTACGTTAACAGGTTGCTTTTTAACTATTTTCACATTAAATCCGTTGTCCATTATATCAAAGTTTTGCTCTATGCTATTTCAAATAACTTCTTACATATTACATTACATTAACCAAAACTTATAGTATTGATACCAGTGAATCATTAATTATTACCTATTAATAAAAATACTTAGAATTAAATATAATATATTTAATAAAGACGCACACTTAATAAAACCTCTATTAAACTTAAATCTTCAATCTGTTTTATTTAACTGTTTTAGTACTAAAATCTTTTGCTCAAACTTTTTTACATATATAACATGATGTCAAAACTGTGCCAAACTTTGAAGCCAAATGAATAAATTTATTATATAATAGGCAATCAACAGGTTATATTAAAATTCAATAATTAATAATCATAAATGTTGTTTTAATATCGTTGGTAAAAAAAAGGGTAAAATATCATTTATTGGCCATATGAAGAAACTAAAAAATTTAAAGCGTATTTATAAAATAAAGAAAATAAGCAAAAACAATTTATCAACAATTAATAGGATGTTAAATACTACATAACTACTCAATTTTTGTTGTTGTTAATGGTACACTCAAAACCTGTTTTTTCTCGAATTTTAATTTGCGTTTTAACTGTTTTGAATGAGTATAATTAATTATGTTTGTATTGGTTGATTTTTATAACTGCAGCAATGAGTAATAAACCATATATTTTTAAAGAGCACATTCCAAATAACCACTTTAAGATGGTTTCTTGCTAAGATTTATGGTATTGTTTTTTTTTTGTTGAATCTAACAAAATGGTACGTCTAAGCACACCACACTTTTTTTTTAAATTTACAATTTTAAGAATATAAACAGCCAATTCTGTTTATTCTCCGTTAAATAATTTGGTTACCAAAAAACTGGAAACGTTTTTTGTGAATCAGTTGTGATTATTGTGTGAAATCAAATGCTAGAAACATCCCGATAAAACCGAAAAAAAACTCTTTATTAACACAAAATTTTAAAAAATTAAACCTAACCGTATTTGATTGTTTTGAGTGGCCAATAATTCGGTGCGTTACCCTTTTTTCTTAAATCATATTATTTAATTATTGACACACCTTTTCTATTCAAAATGTAAGACTTGTTTTAAAATCTCTTTCGTGATAAGAAATTTGAGCGATAACTATTTTCCTAGATACTATTTACTATGTTTTTTTATACTATACACAAAAGGGTTGTTATATTAATACAAATAAAAGTTAAATTAATTCGTAACGATACTACTGTAGGTTAGTTTTTAAGTGTGAAGCTTCTTGTTAATTGTTAACATGTAATTATACATTGATATTCAATTGTATTGTATACTTACGGAATGATTAGAATTATGACTTGTGTTTGTATGTAGTTGTTTGGTTTCCATTCATTTTTTATACCAAAAATATTCAATTATGAAAATATTAATTGGCACAATTTCGAAATATTTTATTTGATAAAAACTTCAGTAGCCAAACAGGTCTCGCAACAAAAACCATAAGGGTATTTTTCATTAGATTGACGATGTATGTTTTCGATAAAAAAAAAACAACAATAAACGACATCAATGCAAAGAGTAGATATCATTTATTTCAGGATTAATACATTTAAAATCACAGAAGTTTTAAAGAAAAGTAAAATATCAATACATACACCATAAAATCGTGCGGAAATTCGGGACCTTTTTTAGCACTCGCAAAGATTTTTCAAAAACAAAATTTTTCGATTTCAAAAATATAAAAATTTACTAAAGCCCAAAAATGAAAAGATGCGAGACCTTTCTACTAAATTGGACGGGATCCCGGAATTATCTTGTGTTATTTTAATATTGTTTAGTATTATAGAAATGTGATGATGGCTATGTACATAAAGGCTTTAAATTGTGAATTACGACTTTTTATATAAAAAAAAACCATTCGTTTGGTATTAAAATGAACAATGTGAGATTAATACGTACATAAGTATGAAAAAATAAGTAAACACTAACAATCATTTGAATTTTTAACCGAATAATAAAGAATATTTACCTACAGTAATATTGTTTAAAATGTTGTTTTATTATTGTATTTAATATCTATTGCTTATTACTAAGTTCTTGGTATACTAACAAAAGACGTTGAGTCAAAAAACCTTGTTTTGAGCAGGGCTCTGGATTCGGAGTGATGCTCGAATCAAATTATTACCTTCGAGAACATAAAAAAAATGTGTTTTCAAATTGCTAGAGTCAAAAGTGGCGTCACTACATGCTACTAGGACTAAAAAATATATTTAAGTCTATGGTTGGAATCGTAACCGTTTTTTTTACGACTCCACAGCCCTGGTTTTGAGGTAATCTTAATTTTTAATAATCATGACATTTTAACATCTCTATGTATGCACTGTGTGCCGCAGTACACTAGTGTACCGCAAGAAGTCTCAGGTGTGCCGAGAAGGAAGAAGCTTAAGAAATTTTCATTTTAAATAATGCCTATTCATTTAAATTATCTTTGATTATGAATAAATTCAAGATCTACATATTCAATTAAACATTTGTCACGTTCGTACATAGTGGTCAACGCGGCACATTTTCCACATTTCTTCTTTTAAGAGGGTAAAAATATCAAAGTATTTTAGTTCTACAGTTTTTAATATTTTTTATGCGTTGATAGCTATTTCGGCTTTCGCCATCGTCAGAACTATGTTTAAACTTATATTTTGCTCAGCTATATATACTGGCTATGAAGAGATACACAATGCATCAAGTTATTCACTCTAACATCCTAATTCAATTTACAATTATAATATTATACTTATTAAATATGACTCAAGTGTTTCGAAGAACGATAAGTAATCTGGCGTTTTTAAGCTTTAATTAGGATAAATTAAACTGATATTTATTATTAATTGCATTACATTAAATTTATTAACTATGGCTTTAGTTTTTGAATCGTTCAAACTATGTACATTACAATTATAACATTACAATTATAATATACATTCAAATTATAATTACAATATTAAACTTATTAAATGTGATTCTAGTGTTTCAAAGAACGATAAGCAATCTGGGTTTTTTTCTTAAAACATTAGTTAGGATAAAATTATACTAATATTTATTATTAATTACTTTAGGGGTTTTAACAACTTTTTTAAGCACTTTTATATGGTGTGCCGCGGAACAAGTCCCATTCACCAGTGTGCCGTGAAGTAAAAAAGTTTGGTAGACACTGCACTGTAGTTATCACTTATCGTTCGAAGTGAGTTCGAACCACTTCATCAAATTTTACAATGATTAATCATTAATTTGTTAACAAATTCCATAGAAATCTGAATTGACTTGGTGTATATTATGTAAAAACACACTATGACTGAACTTGTTTCCTCAGAAGATACAGTAAGATAAAATCTTTATATCTGCATTCACCACTCAAAATGGGTGTTTTTTGACTTTAAACATTCTGCCAGTATATAAACTATATTGTCCAAACATTAAAATTTCGCTTAAAAGTTCTTATTAAAATATAAAAAAAATATTAAACCCTTAGTCATATCAAATCTTTGCCTTTTTAACAATTATACCATTGCTCCATATTGGAAGCAGACTTAATAATAATAAAAAAAACTCTTATGCAAGCAATATGAATATACCCAAAATTGAAAATCGTGATGAATTTTAGGCCCAGGAGTAAGAAATAAAACATCCAGTTGTCTTCGTCGACGAACATTAATAATTTAATAAATTCGTAAAATTTAATATCAGCCTGCAAGCAAACAAAGCCTGCTTGAGAAATTCATCAGACCGAGACGCTGTTGTTTGCAGGGTAAATTAGAAAAAAAAACAACATGTTTATTTTTTGAACGAGACACGAAAAAGCTCTTAGCAATAATTGTGCTTCAAAGCGCGAGTTGCTGAAAGCTCGATTCGAGAATTAATATCAAATTTAATTTATATCAATCAACTTAAGTTTTGTTTGTCTACGATTAATTAATTTTACTTAGCTCGTTGTGTAGATGGATTATAATTAAAATAAAGTCATTGGCAGGATCTCAAATAATTACATAACAGCAATTTTGAATAATTATTACACACGACGGTCTCTGGGCTAGTGGCAAGAACAGTATATTAGGGAGCAGATGGGCCTGAGGGCAAGTCCAGGCAAGGCCAATACACAACTAATTTTTTTTTCAATTCGACTGAGATATTGTACATGGATGTTTTTAATGTCATTTCTTATCGTGTTGATTTACAAAATATCTAGAAATTTGGATATTATAGATTGTTTACCATTTTTATCTCAAAAACAATTATCAAAACTTTTAACCAATTCTTTTAATCTAATATATAAAAACGAATGTTTGTTTGCTCGTTTTATATGCGTTGCCACCCCGCTCATCCAATTGAAATAAAACTTTTGCTTGCACTTCCGGGACGGTTATATGCATAATAATAATTAGCTTACAGTAGGTCTTATATATAAAAACCAATGTTTGTATGTCTGCCATACAGTTTATTTTGACAACGTTTGCTTGCATTTGCGTGAAGGTTATAGTACAATTAACTAATAATAGGTGGCGTGTGTCGTACCATAGACAATAGGCAGTAAACGTAAAACATCAAATAGACAAAAAGTAAACATGGACTTCAATAAACACAATTAGAACACAAACACTTTCTTTATTTAAGTGGCATTGCAACGCTTGTCGGGAACCGGCTAGCGTAAAATAAAATTTGATGACTTTGTTACGCTGCTTGTATTAATAAGTTTCATCTTGAAGCATTATACATTTGTACACTCTGTACTTTTTTGTCGGATGATGCGTATGAAAAAAGTGAAATGGGTACATGTCACAGTTAATAAAACAACAAGTGGAAATACATAGCAAAGTTATCAAATTCAATTTTATATTTATAATAAATTACGGCTTAATCAATCAAAAATAGCGACAAAATTCATATTTAACAAAGAATTTGAATATTTTTCTTTATTGAAGTTATACGAAATGAATCACCTAACCATGAACTGACTGTACGTCAACCGCCCAATCTCTCATCGAAGAAAGTAAGTATTGATTCAGGTAATGACTCTTAGCTATCGTAAAGCTCCTTATATATATCTTGTCATCATAGTAGCCAAGTCTTTGAGGGTCAATTGCATTTGCATGGTTACAGGACTGAATGTCATTCAGTATTTTGTATATAATGCAAGTGTTTAACGTTTAATATGTTGGCGTTTAGTGTTTGAGTTTTCGTTAGTATTAAAGTGAGTTTGTAAAACAAATCAAAAAACTGTCATCTTTCTGGAAATACAGTGAAACTGAGAAAGCCGAGTTTAGTAACGGACGTCTCATTATCTAGTTATTATAAAACTATAATAATCGATCATGACACTTTGAAAATTCTCGCAATGATCTAAACAGGTAATGATGATTATTTTATCTTTGTAAAAAGAGCGTTTTATTTCTATATATATTTATTTTTTCATTTTCCAACGGCTTGAACGCAATACAAACTTACCACTGTGATGCAAGTTAAATAACAAAACAGCCCGGAAAGGCAAATGGCATCATACAACGGCTGTGCTCCCAAACCCCACTGTAATCGATAATATTCCCTCAGGGGACACGATGATTGTATTTCCTGGTTTCAAAGATGCCGGAAACCTTGCAGAGACAGGTGAAATTGGGACTACTTCAAGACTCGGCAGCACGTATTCTAAGTAACACCTTCGTCAGATGATAAATTTGCAGGTGACAAGATTTGCTTGGTCGATTTCCTCCTTTCCTTGAAGACTCTTAGAAATATTAGAACTGGCTTTGCGCTTTATTTTCATAAATGTCTTTTTTGGTGATACTTCATTAATTTTTACAATAACAGATTTATTACAACAGTAAAAAATCACTGTTTGTTTTTGGTAGTGGAACAAATCTTCATAATACAATGTGAACAAAAACAAAAATAACCAGAATATATATATAGAAAAAAGTACACAATAAAAATAAAAAATATATTTTAGCTAAGAAAGATAAATTGAATAAATCAAATACCTTTTAAGGCAAAAGTGTGTTTTATTTTTTTGAATATAGTGCCTTTTCACCAAATACTGACAGTGAACACTATAAAAGAAAAATATCTTTTACGGCAGGGGTTACCAACCTTTTTGGACCCTAGAGCGCAATCTAAAATATTGGTAAAGCGGCGAGCACCACATTTTTTTTAAAATCTCAAAACCCGAATCTCGCTTCTTTTTAGCTCACCGAGGAATTTGAATTTAAAATCTTAGGAATTTAACGATTTGCTAACTTAGTTGGCAGGCGCATCGGAATCAGTCGGTGGGCGTCATGGCACCTGCAGGCACGGGGTTGGTAACCCCTGTTTTAGGGTGTCAACTGTCAAAACTTGGTTGAATGAAGGGCATTGTGTAAAAAAAACACATTTCTTTTGATTTCACTTTTATTTAACAAGATCATGACGAGCATTATCGACTTATAATAAAATACAATGTAAGTGTTATTTACACAAAACAAAATTAAATTAATAGAATTGAACAAGCAATTCGTATTGAAAGGAATTTATAAAAAGGTACAAAATAGGAATAAGTGATTCAAATTAATTTCATCTTAAACGTAATTGGAAAACTAATTATAGAATAATTAAGCTAAAGTGGAGACTAACTAACTGTCAATTCAAACGTAGTCATAATCTCGAAAATTTTACAAAATAATTTAAAACTAATAACTAAACGATGATATAAATACTTCCGATTAATGCAGTGAAGTGGTAGACTTTACACCCTATTAAATTAATTTTGTTTTGTATAAATAGCACTGTATTCTCTTATCATTCTAAAATGCTCGTCATAACCAAAACCAGTCTTGATATTCCCAAATAAAAGTGAAGTCCGTACAACTGAGTATTTCATTTACAAAACACAGTTTAAAAAATACATTAGTGGACATGTTATACTACATTACGTGAATTGAAAAGTCTAGATATCGACATTTTGGCTCCAAAGTGTAACAACTCAAAAATTACAGTTTGTGATTTTTTTTAGATTTCAAATGTATGGAGCTTTAAGTACCATGATGCGTAAGCGTCAAGGTTCTTCTAATATCCATCATCGCTTATGTGTTTTAAAAATTGTATTCCCTTACCATAGTTGCAGATGGAAGGGCGTGATCGCTACAGAGATAAGAAGTTCACGGGAACTCCATATGCATTATTTTTAAAATCACATTATATATGCTTCCTCCCACACTATATCCGTACATGTACACACACATGCGCATACATACACATATATAATACAAAAAAAAGTCAAACAAAGAGTTATTTTCGTGATGCTAAGTTCGTTCTTAAATTGTCAATTTTAGACGAAACATAAGACGTAATTCAGTAACAGTTTTTCAAAACAGTTTTTGTTCAATAATCACAATGTATTAAAGTGGATGCACGTTCTATCAAAAGAATGCAAGCTGCAAATGCCGAATAAGTATCTAGATTTAGCTTTAAAGTTTGAAAAAGATGACCTTGTAAAAAATTAAATCCAAGAAAACAGACTGAAATAAAGGTTTTTCCTTGACAATTTATTTAATTAATATTAGATTATGTCAATTAAACACCATTTTAGAAGTCTCTGTGCACTTCAAGGTTGTGTATAATTGATAATTTGACTGTGTCACAAAATCATCAAAATACGTTTTTAGCGCCTCCTATAAAATTTGATATGTGTGGGTTAAGTCCTTTTTCCTTTCCACAGTCGATATGCTTCCCTCCATACCATATCCGTAAATTTATACACACGTACACACAAAGAAGTCAACAAAATAGAGTCATTATCATGATGCTAAGTTCATTCTTAAATTATTAAACGACTCAAAAATTACAGTGTGTGATAATTATTATCTTGTAATCTTTGACAGAACGTCTTATTTTTAAATATTTTATTTAAATTATAGTATAATATTAAAATTTATTGAAAACATTATAAACATTGAAAAAAGCTTTTAGCAGTTTTCTCAGTATATTCGAAGTGGTTACAGTTTACATCTTTTGAGTAATAACTACCCAATGTCACTCTGAAATAGTCAAAGAATAAATACTTCATGATGCGTTTTGGAACTAGTAATTATCTTTATTTTAAGAACATCTTCATATTAGTATTAAAAAAACACAAATTTTGATTTTGGAAACAAGTTATCGATATTTTTTATTACATTTGAATAATCACATTACATCTAAATGAGAAAGATAATAAAACAATAGTCATAGTATTATTTCATGCTCGCTACTTTAATTTGGTTTCTTAAATTAACTAGTGCTAAAGAAGTAATATGAAAAATATTCTCCTGAATTTAAAATAGCTTAAATACATATTTTTATAAACGTGAATTCGCTATATAAGAAAAAAATACTAATAATTCACATTTTTTTAATTATCTACTGGTGTTTTTTAATAAAGCGATTTTATTTTCCCATAAGAAAAACATTTTTGACCGTTTTTTGTTGTTTTTAAACAATAAGTATATTCCGTCAAATTTAATATATAAAAATGAATGTTTGCTTGTTCGTACTTTATGCGTTGCCACACCGCTCATCCAATTGCAATAAAACTTTAAGATTTTTTTTGCTTACACTTCCGGGAAGATTATGAGCATAAAAATATAGCTTACAGTAGGTCTTATAAAAAAAAAAACAATGTTTGTATGTCTGACATAAAGTTCATTTTGACAACGTATGCTTGCAACCTGCGCGAAGGTTATAGTACAATTAACTTACGGTGGCGCGTGTGCCGTACCATGGACAATCGGCAACAAACGTCAAACAGACAGAAAAAAAACATGCACTTCAATAAATACAATTAAAACACAAACACTTTCTTTCTTTGAGTGGCATTGCAACGCTTGCCGGGAACCGGCTAGTATACTGTAATTTTCTTGTACTTTTTTCACTATTTTAACACGTGAAGTGCTAAGTTGTAATTTGAAAAAAGCTTAATCAATATTTGGTAGTCGTGAAAACCTTTTATAAATTATATATAAATACAAAGTTAAAGAAGTAAACATTTTATTTTCATATTAATATATTTATTCTTAAAAAATATTTCTTAAAATTATGTGCTTATTATTAGTTAAATGTTTAAAAAAATCTGTCATATGTGTGATGCACAAACAGCTATTTACTCTTTAAAGTTATTTTTTCAAAACTAAATACCTTATTCGTTAAATATTACCATATTTAAAATTTGGCTGAAACAAAAATTTTAAATTCATATGTCGAAAAATCATTCTTCAGTAAAAGACTTTTAGTGACTTTTTTTATTTTTTGGAGTTATCCACATTTGATTTGACACAAAATAAACACTGAAGTCAAAAAATAAAAACATCTTGCTTTAATAGAATAAGGCACTTGTGTGTTTTCTTCTTACATATAGCAAAATATCATAATACGAGGTATGCCAATAAGTAGTATGTATTTACTAAATATTTTATAATAAAATCTATCCTTACGCCAGACTCAGAGCATTCAATCCTGGACCCTTTTGTGATCCAGAGATTTCGGGATTCACGATTTTTCGATCCCTGGATTCCGGCGTTGATCATTTGCCATAATATCATGCCACTATTACTTAAGATTCTCTTTAATTATTTTGGAATGTGATTTTCAGCCAAAATCATAAATTTATTGAGAGATTTTAAAATTACTTTCAATTCAATCAAATTTTTAGCTGGATAATTTCAAAAAGTTGGGAATTTACAGATTTCACAATTATTCAAAAATGTGAGACCACTTTTTGAAAAGGGACGACTGCCAGTGACTCAAGCGCAAAATTATTTTTTCCCGAAATTCCGGGATTAGTGCTAAGGCAATCCCGGGATTACGGGATCACGAAATTTGCTGGGATCGCGGGATTAAAGGCCCAAATCCGATTTTACTGTTGGTATAATTTAAGCTAAGTGGAGGAAAAAGTATATGTCATAAACAAATGTGATAAATTACTAATTTTACGTAGGTTGTAAAATATTTTTAATGATTTGTAATTTAAATATACTACATAATATCACAGTACTATGGTTCTTGCTGTCTAAGGTATATTTAAAATTTAAAAAATATACATTTATTTTATAAATAGTGCTACATACCTAGTAGGGCATCCATTCCCGAAATTTCGGGATTGACAACTTTTCAACATAAAATCGTATATAAATTCGGGATTGAGAAATATCTTGGTCATTTTGAAATCCTGGGTTTTCTTAATCAAATTTTCGGCGATTTCAATAACCTAGGGATCTGCGGAAAATCCATTTTTTTGAATTATTCCAAGATTTGCAATTTCAAAAACCCAGGAATATACGGAACTGCTCCTTTCGGAAATTTTACTTTCATATATGGTCAATGCCTATCCTGATATACAATAAAATTGTCAAACTACTCAATTCAGTTCTCTAGATCAGCGTTTCTCAACCAGGGTTTACGTGGAACAAACGATAACAAGTCAAAACGATAAAATGAAAAAGCTCTAAAAAGATTAGGCGAATGAGATAAAGCCTTGAAATTTTTGTCACTAACGCCTTAGGTGATATTGAACAATTATTGGCTTAAAACGTAATTTACCGCATTGTATCGCTTAAGTTCTTTTGCCGATTATGGGTCGATGTAAAAGCTCAGAATCGTAGATTAGTCAAATAATATTTGAAATTCATGTTGAACAGTTTTCTCACCAGAAAGACTAGGTAGTCGTTTTGAGGTGGCAATATTCATAAACATAATTTAAACAAAAATGTATCTAAAAATGATCCCAAAAAGATTATTTTACAAAAATAATATCCTTACAGTTTTAGTTAAATAATAATTAAATAAACAGCAATTGATTTGCAACTTCTTATTTCAGTTGAACCAGCACCATGAAGTATGTTACGACGGCCCCCAAAACCTGAAAACACAAACAAACAAAGAATTAGACTAGGTCTTAAGTTTCTTATCTCTGTACCCACGGGTACACATGCGCCCGCGGAGTTATAGCCATGCACCTTTACAGAATATTTAACAAAAGTATTTTTAGTATATTAAAAAAAGTAACAGAGTATAATATATAATCATCATCTTGGTAAGAAATTGGTAAGTAAAAACTATTGTCAAAGATTGCAGTAATTGCACTCTGTTATTTTTTATTTTATTAGTTAACTCTCGCGGCTCGGAGACTAGAAAAATACTTCTCTGCCGATGGGGGGTCGTTTAGGGACCCCAGTGGTTTCCTCATTATTGGCCTTATTCTTATGAATTTCAAAAAAAAATAGTGTAAGGGCTTTGAAATATCTTTCTTCATCATTCCTCATACATTTGTTTTATAAAAATCCGTGTTTTTTTAATAAATTATCATATTTTAAGTTGCGCGTAAAAAAGACGTGATCCCAGCACACACATATGAAATTACAACTGACGAATTTAGCCCAGCTATCTTACGAACGATCGCTTATCGCGGGAGCTTATCGCCTTATCGCGTATTTATACAAACTACAAAAGGTCCAAAAAACTATGATATAAGAAAACCTTAGTTATAAACATTTTATCACCCATATTAAAATATATATTTAAGAAAATGTGGGTATTGGGGTCGCATTTCTTGAGCTAAGAACCGGAAAAGTTAAATTCACTTTAACCTTATATATCGCCATTGTTATCAAGTGAAAAAATAACAATCCCACTCTAACAGGATGACCACATATATCGTGTATCTCTTCTAAGCCAGTATACAGTAAAACCCTCATTTACACTAAGGTCGGGATCTTGTAATTGGGGATAGTGTAATTGGGAGAGCGGATCTCATACATAATTAGGGATTTGGCTTTTTCCGCAAAAAAATGCAAAACTGAGATTTCCATTGGTTTTGCAAAAAAAATAAAATATGGACGAAATATTTAGTTGCTAAGTGATAAAATGCAAAACGCGCCAAAATCCAACACATAGACAGTCTTCCGGTTATGTGTATATAGTCTGGCACGTATTGAATACACAGACGCTAGCAAGCATTTGACTTTATGCACCGCACAGACGACTATCTCGTAGGAACGACAATGTAATGCGACCTTCAATTGGGGGATTTGCGGCGAATATTTCAAGCCAGCGCTAATTAATTGGGGGTTCCACTGCAGTTTAAATATAGTTCTCATAAAAGCATAAGCCAGAATAGCTTTAAAATATAATTTGTAAAACTTAAATACTTTTTTAAGTTTTAACCTTATTGTGTTTAACTCTTTTTTTATCTTGTAAATGCCCTCATAGTATATTTAAATAAATTTATTATTTGCCGATTATTGATAATAATTGAAAAATAATATAATAACTCGAACACCTATTCTTAAAATCGTGTTTTTTTATAAATCAAATGTGCAATAAAAGATCTTTAGATATAAATTTGTAACAAAATTATGTAAGGCCAAAAACTACTCCGTAAAAACTGGCATATATTGAATGTTATTATATATGCCGAGGGCTTTGAATCACTGACTTAATATATTCGTTTCAAAAGTGCAATATCCATCAAAGTTGATATTATGTGAGTGCTTAAGCTACAGGAATGGAGTGAGTCTCATTTATTTTTATATTTCCGAATTGAATTTGACATTCATACATCGCTGCTTCGCAAATAATTGAATTCGATTTGTCTCCGAAGCCTGCATCTCACACGTCAGTGTTTCCCAAACTTTTGACATATGTGTACCCTTCCTATAATTTTCGTAACACCAAATACCTCTCGTCAAAAAAAAATGCACAGCCAAAGGCCGGTGCAGCGCGTACCCCCGCCAAACTATCCACGTACCCCAGGGGGTACGCGTACCACACTTTGGTAAGCACTGGGGCATAGGTGGATGAAAACGTCTCCGCATCGCGAGATTTTATTATGCCGGCAACGGCGTCGACTATTTCGACGTTCATTGCTGATTGATTTGTGACGTGAATGCCGAACAAGTTTCCATCAATTCTTTTCGATAAATTGCCTTCTATCCAGGGTCACCATATGTTACGAGCAAACATCGGACAATAACATGGCTTCGAATGAAAAAAGTTAAAGGAAAATTACTACAATATTTACGAATGCAGTTCTCACATTTATAATAGAATAAAAACTATAGTATTTATTTATATCAAATCTATGGGGCTTTTAGTATCAGGACGCGCTAGCGTCAAGGTTTTTCTAGTCTCCTTTATCGTTAATGTTTTTGAAAAAATGTAAATTGTATTCCCTTACCATCGTTGCAGATGGAAGGGCATGATCACTACAGAGATAAGAAGTTCACGGGAACTCCATATGCATTATTTTGCAAACCACATTCTATATGCTTCCCCTCACACTATATCCGTACATAAAAATCAAACGAAGAGATTCATTTCCGTGATGCTAAGTTCGTTCTTAAATTGTCAATTTTAGACGAAACATAAGATCTATTGAGGGTCGTCGAGAAGAACTGCTATCGGTCTTAAACGATTCTCAGGCAGTGTATCGTAATAGTTGTGAAGATTATTAAATAGGCACATTAGAGGTAATGTGAGCAAAAACGTTTTTTTTTAGAAACAAAAATAGCACTTCAATAATAATATTCTACACATCTTAAAGTATCGTAAAAGTGAAGTCACTGAAGGGACTGCCCTGAGATGGAATCTGAACGAGCAGAACTGTTTGCTGTGGTCCGTTTTAACACGTACCCAATAGGCCACGCTGACTTGATTCCAACCAAAGCCAACTTCACGGAATTTGAAAAGTTTACCAATTTATATGGGGATCGTTACAGCCTTGATTCCTCATTAGAGCCAATAAACTCGTCTAAATCGAAGCGCTCTCAGTATACACAACATACTTAATATCAATTTGATTTAAGTGGCTCAGCTAGTCACAGTTTTATTATTATTATTATTTTATTTTTAAGCACACTAGTGCATGGTTCAAAATCAGTCCCTTGCAGTTCTACTTGGGCCATGAATGTGAAGGGTAGACTCCTTTTTGACTGTCGATAGCGTTGTGAAAGGTGGCTTTTAAACGTTGGCTACATATACACAACGGGTAGTGGCGGGAAAGCAACTTGACTGCTTTAAAAAAAAACAAACACTTAATGTCTAATTACAGGACAAGTTCTTCTTTTGAATACCGTCTGGTAACCCTACCGTAACCAACATTTTATCTTTTAACGTTTCGACTTGAGCGCAAGGCACACGCATCGGTTTTATGAGCCATCTTCAGCTTTTCTCTTATTATGGGAATCGTCAACGATGAAAAAGCTCGCAGAGAATCGATAAAGTTTACACAATTTGATAATTGAGTCAAACGTGAATAGCTCTGTCAAATGTGTACCTGAGATGATTTCAAATAACATTTCAACAGCTAGTTGCGTGCGGCACAAAATATAAGGTAAGTGCACTGGAAGATTCTTGGATATCAATTATAGTTAGTCAGTAATAAATTGATGTGTACATTTTTTCAGATAAATTGGCAAAAAAACAGCTATTAATTGTACCTGAAAGAAATAAGTTAATACATATTTATACGCAGGCAACTGTTGTTGTCTAATCCATAACTAAACGTGGACCAGGTAGGCATTACATCTAGGGTATCCAATCCCAGAGCCTTTTACCAATCTTGGGATTTCGGGATTGAGATTACCTCACCGAGGAATTTGAAGTCCTCAATTTGCCAATTTCATGTAAATTTTCGGGATTTGTTCAAAATTTCTCAATCCCAAAGACCCGGATCACAGCCATGTCAATCTCGGAATTTCGGGATCAGAAAATTGAACGGGATCCCGGGATTGGATGCCTTAATTACATCATATTAACTTTAATGTTATAGTTATATGTGCGGAATTTAAAATGTTCAGGTCAGAGCCGCGCATTAAGGCCCAGCAAATAAGAGAGGCCCAAACTTTTACTTACTCAATATAACAAATAGTTTGGCGTGATGTTTCCATGAGGGCCCAAAATTTCAAGCTACGACACTAGCTACAGGTAAATATTCCTTTCTAGATATATCTCGTAACACAGAAACATAGAGTACTTTTTAATGATTGCTAAGAGTGTCTTAAAAGTAGTCATAAAACACTTGGTTCCTATACACTATTATGTGCTGAAATAATGAGTGATTTTCTAACATTAAAGAAAACATGAGTTGAGGTATTTATGCTTTTTCCATGATGCCTCAGCATTGACGTAGCCACTTCATAGCAGAGCCATGCATTCATTGCACGAGGGCCCAACAAAAAGGTTGCCTCAAATTTCTACATACTTAAAATGAAAAATGCGTAGTAGGCCTTTGCGTGACTTTTTCATGTGGGTCCCAAATTTCTAGCTACGTCACTGGGTCAGATGCTTTATATTAAAATTTTAAATCGCTGTTTATTTAGGACTGCCTGATCGTGAATTTAAAATTTCTCACAGTATGGTGGTGAGAAGCAAGTTTTATAATATCCTTTTTGAAGAAAAAAATGACTACCGAACGAAATGAAGGACTGAATTACAGACAATCTTCCAGATATTAAAATATCAGACCGTTTGGGATAAACTTAATAGAGATCGTTCTCTCTTTACGTGTAAATACCAATACATATCAGCTATAGTTTATTGGTATTTAGCGAATGGTTAAAATAAGACGAAATTTGCAATGCGAATGCATATCACAGAAACCCGAAAGATAAAAAAAGAGGTGCAAGAAATAATGTCGAACATTAATAACTTTCATATTGCCTTACCGAAGCAAATAAATCCAGAGAAACAGTGAAAAATTTCGCTCCAGAGATGCTCATCGCCTTCTGGCACTGCTGGCAGACAATTTGGACGAAGGTCTTCGCCTCTTCGGAGCCGTCGTACCAATGGCAGGAGTAAGCGGCTTCCATAACGGATGAGCTCTGCAAAAATATGTAAATTATGAGAGGAATAAATAGTTTTTAATTTTCAACGATTATTTTATGCAATATTGACGTTCTATAAGTCTCATTTAGACCAACCAAGAACGTGGTCTCGGTCGACTACTCAGCCGAGGTAAAGCATATTAACCGAGTAAACGTCTATACATATATGCGTACTTATTCAGAGATTCATTTTTACATGTGTTCCGTTCGATTCAACAACACTTATCAAACGCCTGTTCACACAGACACATCCTCTTCGCCAAAGACATAGAAACAGTTTCTATTCCTCCGTTCACTTAAATCACTCATCTGATTGCTTTGTATTCGGTTAAGCCCTTTTGTGTGTTTTTTTTTCGCATTCCCTATGTCCGATAGCTTTACAGGTTTTCCTGTGTCCCTCCAATTACTTTGCTTCCTCACATGAAATGCCAGCATCCCTCAGTTTTGCCAAGCACACCCTATAGATAGTACCCAACGGTTCTTGAGGACACCAGAATTCCACTGATCAGAAGAGGAGGTAAGCAGAATTGAGGCTCTTTGCAATCCAGTCAGTTCAACCGCTGAAGTAACATGGTGATGCCTTGTACTTCCTTAATTTCAAAATTCCTCACAAAATTGAACGACCAAACCTCCAGCATCATTATCGAAGTTCTGTATACGCTTTTCTAGGTCTTTGTTAGATGCAATGCTACCATGTAGGTTAGTTCTAGTAGAAATCAAGAGTTAAACTTATGTCTTCTTTTTTGTGTACATCTATGTAATAATACATAAACATGATCCCGTCATATCTTTACCTCTTCAATGAGCCTGTTTCCAAAGATGCAGAAAAGAAATACTTGTGACAGAGTATAGAAAAGGTATCCCAAGACTGTCAGGGCGTAGACGTTGACACCTTCAATCTGAAAGCAAAGTATTAAAGCTTAGTAAAATCACAAAGCTCAAAACTTATATTTGTGAGCTCTGGAAACAAAGACAGTAGTCTCCATGCTTTGTCAAAAATGATTAATTTACTATTTCATCGTGTGGAGCTGACAATTCTGAATATGGAATAAGGTATTTTTTTAAATATAAGTCAAATATAACACGTACGTTTTTAACAATTAAAACCAAGTTTGTAACTAAAATGGCAGTTTACGTAGTCAATAATATCAAAAGCGGCAGTTATTAAATAGATTTCACAAAACAATGTTGATTATAATAATAAAATTGCTAAAAAGGAGAATAGTTATAATTAATTTTATCTGTAAAAGAAGTTTTTAATTAATTTGACAATATTTTAATCATATAAAACTGCCGACTTTGTTTCCTAAACTCTCATTCATAAAGAATATATATATTTTTTAAAATATATTTTTTTTATTGTCACGTTGTTATAAGAAATCATTTATTATTTCATTACAATGTGGAGCATATGGTCTACTAATGAAGATATATCAGACATTTTTCTACGAGAACTCTTCGTTACTCAGTTGCTCAAATTCTTTTTTTTTTCGAATATAGTAGGGATATACGAATAGAGCTGAGACAGGTTTAGTAGTTATCACCTCGCTTCGCCCGGGTAATATTAGTATTACAAGGATGGAAGGGAATTTTGAGACAGAAAAAAACATGTGTGTCTTAGAACATAACTAAATTTATATAAATATAAAAATCAAATGGCAATGCCACTTTTCAACACTCACTTAATATGCAAGAGGTGTCAACAGAGAGAGAGAGATAAAAAAATATTTACGTGTGGTATGTTGCTGATTAGAAAATAAATCATGACATGTATGCATACTATAAATAGCTATTGTTATAAATGTATTAAGCCTTAATAATTGAGGTTAACAAGAAGTTAAGTGGTTAAAGTTAATCTCGGCTTCACGCCATTACCAGAACTATGTTTATACTGATTTAAGTTTAATATATATATATACTAGTTCAGAAATTCTAGACACTATACTCATCTTAAACACTATAGCATCATAAACTTTAAGCAAAATTCAATTGTTTAACGTGAAAATTTTGGCTCGAGAGTTTCTAGGAAACGTAACAAGGTTATTGTAATTGTATCTATTAATTAAGCAGATACAAGAAGCAATGTAAATTTTCATAATCATAAAATTTTCAGCGTATAACGATTAATTAATATAAAGTGTATATTGCTTTTTCAAAAACTTCTCATACAGTTACTATCACAGTAAAGAATCTTAACTGTCGGGAATTATTTGAATATGAAATTGTGAATTCCAAATTCCCAGTAGCGGTAAGAGAGCGATTCCGGGAATACGGTTTCACCAAACTAATTGAAGGAACCCTGATTCCCGAATAGGAAGCCATATCGTCTATCTCAGAGTTTCAAAAAATGATGGGTCGTGACCCGGTACCGGGTCGCAGAAAGCAGAATGCCGGGTCGCCAATTTCCTAATTTGGTAATACCTCTCAATAATGAATTATTGGTACATTTGATTTCTATATAGGTTTATCAGAGTAAATTATTTTGTATTATAGCATATAGAGACTGTATGGACATAAATATATTGTTTTATTTTACCTATAAGCCGGTAGTATAGGCCATAAAAAAATTAGTGGGTCACGAAGGATAAATATTAAAATAACCGGGTCGCTGGGGGGAGCGTTTGGGAAACGCTGGTCTATCTATTCTAAGTATTTAAATAATAAAAAATATTAAAGAGTGAGATTATGAGTTTTTAATGACTGTAGGACACGTGTAATTAATTTGAATTGATAAATGAAATGTGCGTATTTTTAATTAAGATGAAAAGTTGCGTACCGTACTGTGCCAAAAAATCTAGAAGGAATCAGTGAAAAATAATAAAACAAATCTCTAATCAACGCGTTTCCAAGGGTGATAACTATAAATAATTATGTTTTTTTCAGATGAGCGAATGTAAAAAATTGACAATTCAAATTAGATATAAATTTGTTATTGAAAAATGTAAATGATGTGTAGTAAAAGATTAGTCGAAATTCCTGCATTTACTTATCTCTGATTTTTTACTCGACACATGCAATAGGTTGGACACATTAGCTGATTGTTTTTTGACATTCAGTTGTAATGTTGTGATAAATTGAATAATGTACATTCTATCATATTAATTGGTACCTTAATATCGACTGTGGAAAGGAAAAAGGACGTAACCATCAATTTTCCATAACAGCTTTTTTTCGATAATCGCAATGTATAAAACTTGACACACATTCTATCTAAAGGATGGAAGCTGAAAATGCCGAATTAGTATCTAAATTTAGCTTTTAAGTTTGAAAAAGATGACCTTGTAAAAAAATAAAACCAAGAAAAAACACTGAAATAAAGGTTTCTCCGAGATAATTTATTTAATTAATATTAGATCATGTCAACTAGACACCAGTTAAGTAGTATCCGTTCACTTCAAGGTTGTGTATAATTCATAATTTGCATACGTCACAAAATCATCAAAACACGTTTTTAGCGCCTCTTGTAAAATTTGATATGTGTGGGTTACGTCTTTTTTCCTTTCCACAGTCGATATGATTAAATTAGTCAACTATTCAAGACTTGATTAGATATAGCATTTAAGTTGTAATACTAAATTTAGATACAATAAATTATAAATATGTTTTCAATTGATAGGGCAAAGTATCGTATATTTTAAATGGCTGCTGAAAAATAAATCCCGTCACCTTTGTCGCCTGATAAGCCAGCAGAGTGAGGGTGATTGTAGATATCAGCATGTGGAATAGAAGAGCCGTTCCGTAAGTGTCACCGATGCCGGCCACCAATCTGAAAATTACAAAATATATTTAATAATATTATATTTTATGCTACCCAAAGCACAGACAATATATATAAAGCCAGGCCTAGCTGATATACATACGTACATATTTTATAATTTTGAATTTTGGGCTCGCAAAATTTAAGGCTTTTCATGTGTTCACTGTCAATTTTCGGTGTATACACTCGTTTTTACACAACTTTGAAATAACACGGTTGACTCAAAATAACGAATAATATATTTAACGCGAATTATTTGTTTTACGCGATTCCCAGATATAAAAATAGCACTGATACGAATAACTCATTGATTTATTTATTTATTTTATTTATGCAACTCATTAGTTCAGGGTTTCCCAAACTATGTAACGTTGGACCTAAATAGATGTTTCACGAAAATTTAGAATAGTAATCTACGATGCAAGACAAATTTAAACATCTACTTTATATTAAAAATCGAGTGATGGTGAATCTCCATTGGTGTTTAAAACGTCAAATATTTTGGTACAGGTGATAATTTTGAATCACTAAGAGCTTTATTTGCTTATATGTTTTTGTAAAAAAAAATAATTAATAAATAATAAGTGATTTAGTTACATATATTTTGACAATTATGAATTACCCCACATAAAAAAATAAGCTGTGCCCGGTAACATTTCCAGATTAGCGAAGAGTTCCATTGCACAATAAGTTGAGGAAACCCAGCATTAGTTAATCATTTTGTGATGTAAATGTCATATGTAGTATTATTATTGTTTGTTTGTTTTCTATTCTCCTCTCCATGCTTTCCGTTTTTATTTGTATAACATATCATGTAAGAATATTAAAATTGAAATCATTCGTACTTCAACAAGCATTGTGAAAGTAAGATTGTCTGAGGATGCCTCTGAAAGAAGCGAGACACGTGTCACAGCTAGTAACACAATATGCGGAATAATCTAAGTTATTTTAAATTTTACGAATACGTTTTTCAAATAGAGAAACGTATTGCTGATTACATAACCAAAACATGTAATCAATTCTTAATTAAACGTAAATTGCTATACATTACCTTTCCTGCATATAAATCATAATTAATTATAGTAAAGATATCAATTATGTACAAAAAAATATATATATTTAAGCATTAGTCCCAAGAGACGTCGTGATATAACCTTAATTACTTAATTAATATATATCTGAATGCCTCGTGGGGTGGAACATTTATTTATCCGACGAAATATTTTCATCTCATCTTTCAACCCTTGCTCAGTAAAATATTTACTCAGCCTAATAAGAAGCAACCTGTATTGACAGACAAATAAGTAACTTGATTTGAATACACAATTATTATTGATACATGACCATTTTTCGTTTTTATTTATGATCAGAAGGTAGGCATTTTCAACTAAAATAACAATACGATACTTATTTTCCATCTGAAAGAAAACGGCCATTGAGGGTAAGGTAAATATTCATCCTTATTTTTAAAGTAATTAATATTATCAACATTTCATTTGATTATTTAAAAAATATGTGCTAAATAAAAAAACTAAAACAAGTAAAAAAATACGTATTCATTTCGAAATTTAAAACCATTTTCGGAAAATAATTTTCGAAATACAGCCTTTGTGATCCGGCAGTAATATATTAACCCTAGCACTTGTGTAGTTAAGAAATAAAGCCCGTATTCATTAGAGACAAAATCTTCCTTTAACATGACGCTGCAACGTTTTGCATTGTCCCCCAACGTTGCACACAGCATAGTAGGACTTTTCACGTGACCCAAGATATTTTGCATTTTTACGCTCTGGGAGCAAGCACATATGCACAATATGACAAAAGTGTGTATATGTGAAGCACATAACATATGTTTTAAAGACAAATCTTGGTTTGCATTAGTATTATTTGTCGATTGTTCTTAAATATTTATTGTATATGTAATATATTATAATATTAAATCATTAATTTGATTCATTCTCACGTATATTGTACTTGAATAAAATTTATCTGTTTTTTAAAAGGCGAATAATTGCGCACAGTGTAAAAAGTAATCGTGGATCATTCATATTTAATGATTAATGCAGCGGTTTTCAACCTTTATACTACGGCGCCTCCCAAAAATAAAAATAAAATTGCCGCGCCTCCCCTACTTTTTATTTTTTGAATAAATATAGTAAATACAGACACGTTTTAAATAATAACTAGCTGTAAGCCCGTTGCCTAGCAACGTGAGATTTTTGTTGCATTGTGTTTAATTTTATTTAGTTTAATTTAATTTTATTTAATTTTATTTTATTTCATTAACTATTAATTTTCAAGCACGCAAACAAATACATTTCGTAGAAGAAGAAAAAGACTCGAGGACATCAGTACGCACACATTTGTGAAAAGTGAAAAGCGAGTGATTATTTTATCGACTATTCATACATAGATTTAGTATGAATAAAAAAGTGGAGACTGGAAGGTGTGAAATCGGGGACACCAGACGGACGTACGGACCTTATCGACTATTAATATATAGATAATTTGATTACAAAAAAAATACTAAAAACCATAATTAACAGAAAACATGACATATATTATGAGAACATGCAGAGCTTTTTTTGAAAAAAAAGATGCCGGAACTGAATATTTCAACAACGTTTTTCTTTTTATTTTAAACCGTTCAATTTTCCTAAAATTTCAACCAAATAGGTCGTTTTGTGCATTTCCGAAAAAATTTTGTTGCTACGGCACCATTGTTAAATCTTCCACTCCAGATAATGTGTTTAATATGAATTAAAAGTACAGTACATATATATTAAATGTAAGAAAAATAAAAATTCATAAACTGAATTGTTACAGTACGTAACGATATGTTAAGTTTTATTTATTTAAGAAATTATGGTATGAAAATTATTTTTCACGCGCGCCTCCCAAGTTGGAAACCGCTGGATTAATGATTAATTGTATTCTTTATTGCATATGCTTTATAAAAATTATAATTTAACTTCTCATTATTTTCATTCAATAAAATCAATTAACGTTCATTTGCACGCAGCACTGATCAATATATCTTCAACGGGTGACATTTCTGCAATACCTAAAAGTGAGCCTTTGAGTGTACAAGTCAACTGTTTCACGACATTGTTCACGATACATGAACGTAGATGTTGAGGGTCATGTTCCACGACATTTCCCCCCTAATGTATTCGTAGCTTTAAAGCACCGCATAATAAAGGGAAATAAAGACGTTTCAATTTCACATTTTAGATCGGGGGTGGACGTTCGAGGTGTCCTTTACTTCTATGTCGATTCCTAGTAGAAATTATTCAACAACAAACAATTATAATTTATTTATTGTTACAATATATCTTATTTTGTCTGGCGTCTTTAATGTTAAGACAATCGAATGAGCAATTTTCTACAGGTTGATAAATAACGTTACATCACTGTTATTTATTTAATATACCTCAAAAAATATCCTTGAATTCGTTTCCCACGGGACGTTCCGGGAAGAGTCTTCATATTTAATTAACAAGATCTCTAACGTAAATACACAAATTTATTCAACTATATCATAAATACACAAGTAATATTATCCCATCGTCATAAATTAAATATTATTTTATTACATCCAACGGTATAATTAAGGTTATATAATATTTTAGGTACGAAATTTGATTATTTAGTATTTTTTATAGTTCTTTGTTAGAAACGAGAAAGGTAATTACAATCTTACATTCCCGGGATTTATCATTCAACATAACATCATAATACCACAATTGCTTGTGATTATTGCCGAAAAATTAGGGTAATTAAGAGATTCAAATTGTTTGTAAACTCGAAATGGGGAAATGACAAATTGAACAACTTTTCACAAGTCAAAGACTTTTTTTTTAGTTCCATCCTCTGAAAAAGTTACTACTTCAATTATTCAGAAGTCAGAGACCTTGTTTTAGCTGCTTGATTTAAATTACCACTGCCAGTGAGTCCAGCGATGTTTTTTGCTCTTTTTAGGATTTTTTATTTATAGTGAATCCCGGAATTACTGGATCACAAAATTGGTCGGCATCTCTGATCCCAGGATAAGAGGCCCTAGTAGGTAATAAAAAATAAAAATCATATAATACTAACTCTTGACTCTTAAACTGGCTTAATTTTGCTATTTTATTAAGACACGTCCGCTCCCAATAATAGGCATATTTTTAAGAAGTTTTCCTACAATAACTGCTTTTTATCCATCTGTTCAACCATTTTTTTCAGAGATTATGGGTATATGGATAAGGTTAAGACAAAACTAGCTTACCGCTCTCACTATGCTTCATTTTAATGGATCGTATGATTAGATAGAAATTTTGGACATCACATCACAATATTCATATCTCTGAATAGAAATCCATTGGTCGATTGATAAAAAGAACTGCCTTTACTGGAAATAAAACCCGTGTTCATCGTGAACAAAGCCATTGACATTTACCTCTCGACCACACATTTGACTTTTTGTACGACATTTAATATAACAAATCCTGTAACCTGTGCTTAACGTATTACAACGTACGTCCTTATTACTTGAATCATTTAACTAGCATTGTCGTACTATAATTTATGAATAAAAATGGCCCAATGTCAGCTGTCTTTTTTCTCTCTGTCACTGATTTAACTCGATACAGTTTCTAAAGCAATATAAACATAATTGTATTGTTTTTGTGAATAGCAACCTAAGTTTTGTTTTGTTTTCTATATAAAGTTCAAATCGTGTTAGGGAAGTTTATTAATATTTCTAAAGGATTAAAATGAATTCCGGACATTAATTGGCGCCTGCCTTTGCAAACGTAACAAGAAAATTAAGTTTATTCATTAATTAAATCACGAACCTATCGAGATAGACCGATAAGAAAATTGTGTTTTCTTTCACCGTGGCGCTCAGGTAACAGTATCAAAAGATTTTCAGAGAAAACAGTTGGAAAATTCAACATAGAAAACGTCTAAATTAAAAGCGCCTACTACGAGAATTTCGGTGAAACAGATATGAAACTGTCAAAATTTTATATTCGATGTGCTTATTTTCAATAAAATACTAGTATTATTTTATACCATTTAATTCATTTACCAAACATTTATGTGTATTCTGCAAAAAGATCCTTCAGTTTTTTTTCATTTTTTTTCGTTACTTAGGTGGACATAAAATAATAATATAATAATTAAAATTTCCGCGCATAACGCAGATCATATTTAAGACTTTTAATGTCTTTTATCACAGCAGAAGTATTTATACGAAAAATGATTATTGTCATTTCTTTAACTTTTTCTTCGAAGAGGCTATGGACAGAAAAATAGTGCAAGGACAGAAATAGTATAAAGTTTAAAAAGTAGTCACTTGTTCTGCGAACATGATTAGTGGGAAACAGTTGGGTGTTTCAAAAATATATATCTAAGAACTCTGATAATCAACTGATAAATTACACTTCACATACTGGGATTAGTACCAGTGACCGAAAATAACGACGTTTACCACTTTACCACGGACCCGTCAGTAAATCATCTACCTAGTGAACATTTCATCGGAACACTTTTAAAGTGTTCATTTCCCATATGTTGAGCAAAACCGGTATTGATCGTATTAAATGTTCATTTACATTAGTACAAAGTAGTGTGCTATTTTTTGAGTATTTCGTTAGTTCTGTATGTTTTGTATAATAATTAAAATAACAAGAAAAGAACTCTTTGATATACTGTCTGTATGCGTAAAATAAACATGAGCGCTTAGTAATAATATTGCAGTGTGATTTTTAGATCAACAATAATGTGGATTCGCATACAATTTATTCCTTCGTGCACTTCTTCAGTCCATTTCCTGAACACTATAACTCACACAACAAAGTCTTCAAGGATTTTCTGCAGAAATTTTCCAAGAAGTAATTGAAGCACGTTTTACGCTTTGAACTGCGGAATTCACACTATACACGAAAGGTGGAAAGCTGCAGGGGTAGTGTCACCAACAACTTTGACTATCGTGTAGGCTGCAGTTATTCAAACTGAAATGAATACACTCAGAATTTTGAAAAAAAATCTTTTATTTCTTAATAAGCACAGACCCTCGTACGCTGACATATGTTTGTCTAGCGCTTAGTTCGTTTTGAAGCCGGCACAGATGCTTACTTGACGCGTACAGTTTAATCCACGTCCGCTCCCAATGTAGGGCATATGGCATTCTTAGATGTATCTTAAAAATATATAACCTTTCTTTTTTTCAAAGAGAATATAGATAGACAGGATAGAGCCAGGGCAAGACTGGTAAATTATTATTTATTTTTATCAATTTAAAAAACATGAGATATAATACATCAGCGCATTTTAAATTTGTAAAGAAGTCAACTGAGTAAGTTACGAAAATTCTACGATAACATTTTTTAAATGCATGTCCGCTCTCAATCTGGAGCATATTCCTTCCTTATAAAGGTAGCTAAACACATTTTTTTCTACGAGAACTGTCTGTTACTCAGTCGCTCAACCTCTATTTTTTTAAAGATAGTAGTAATGATAGAAGGATAAGACTAAGAAAATATAAGTGGTTAACTAATCGCTCTCACTAGCCCAGTGAGAGGTTTTAAGGGTAAGGAAGGGTGTAAGGGAGTTTTTAAACATCACAAATACTCATGCCTTTGAACGAAAATCGATAAATGTCGGTTCCTATGGCGCAGCTGTTCGCGTTGTTGGCTTCCGTGCCGAACCTCACGAGTTCGAGTCCCAGTACGAATACAAATTTTCGATCGATTTATCGATTCAAGTAGACTACTCTAAATGGACGTTAATCGTTTTGGAGTGTGTCATTATGTGATGTCCATATAAGTCACTTGTGCCACGGAACTGTCACAGCATACGATGGTCGCACATGTTTGCTTCGCCTGCCTGCAACTACCAATTCTGTGCTGCCCTGCACTGCGTCGTAGTATTTATTTGCTTTGTATATGTGAGCAATCTTCTTATATATAAAAATGAACGTTTGTTTGTTCCTACTTTGTACGTTGCCACACCGGTCATACGATTGCAATAAAACTTTGACGAACTTTTTGCTTACACTTCCAAGAAGGTTATAGGCATAGTTAAATTAACTTACAGTAGATCTTATATAAAAAAATCAACGTTTGTATGTCTGCCATACAGTTAATTTTGACAACGTATGCTTGCACTAGCGCGAAGGTTATAATACAATCAACTAACAGTAGGTGGCGCGTGTTTCGTACCATAGAAAATTGACAACAAACGTCTCACGTCAAACAGCAACGATTGCCAGGAACCGGCTAGTATGACATAAAGATCATACGGTTTTTAATATTTAAAAATCAAAGAAAATTTAAGCGAAATCGCGGTAATATCAGATTCAAGTGCAAATTTTACTACATAAAATTTTAATAAATTGACTCAAAGCACTTACTTTTATAAAACGGACTTTCAACTTAAGCGTGCACTTTGTTACACGCAATATTACGTCACATCAAAGTTCTACAATATGTATTATATAATTCATACTTCTTAAGTTAATGTTTAGAAAAACTTACAGCTAGAAAAACTTGATACTTATGTTCATAATCATTTGAGCGAAAGGATATATCTACAGACACAAATAATGGAGAGAAGATCACGGTTGTACAAGCCCCAGTGCTTTAGTTTCTCATAACGGATTATTGAAACAAACTTCATTAAATAATAATAAAAGGAGTTGGTTTACTTTTATTCTTTGCGTTCCATAAACGAAAAAAGTACAGATTTTTTGGGAAATTGCTGTTGTAATAAATAACAAAAGTTGTGAGATTAATATACTTTAGTCACAGCTAAATTTGTTTTACCTTTCGTGAGCTAAAAACTAGTAATCAGTGAAAACTCTTTATACCTAACTATTTACAAACTTGCTACGTCTAATATTGTAATTTAATTTTATCTAAATAAATCTACATTTTAAACAATATACGTGAAAATGAAATTACAATTTTATACTTTGTAGAGAATCTTTCAAAAAACTTTCTAATTAAAATGAGAAAATACCAAAATAGTGTGCTTTAATATTTAATTATTTACTTTTATTATATAAAGAAAACTTTATTTTACACATCATCGATGATTAGATTTAGCAGCTGAAATCACTATAATAATACAGTACATTAAAAATAAGGTTATAAGGGTATTTTCTTATTTTTTTTTTCTATATTAGACTCTTTTTAATTTAAGATTTCGACTGAAGGTGCTTGCTTGGTGGAATTTCAATATTAAATTTGAATCGTTCAAATTATGTACATTCTCACAGATTTTGTCACTAACGACCCGGTTATCACTCAGTTCAAGTTCAGTTTAGTTCAGTTCAAGTTCATCCGTGCACTTTAACGCCTGAAGATGCCAAAAGGCACCCGGGTCGTTAGTGACAAAATCTGTGAGAATGTACGATTCAAATTTATATTAGACTCATTGTTGGGTCTTACGGGCGCAATGGTTACTATACGGGGTTCAGTACCGGATCTCAAGGGTGTTAAAATCGTTAGTCTGAAGATGCCTCTGAAAGAAGCGAACCATGTGCCACTGTTTTTGGCACAATACGTGGACATTTTGAATTGTATATAAAAAAAATATATTAAAATGAACTTTTACAAAGTCACCGCAGAATTCATTGAAAATATTCTGCCAAATTCTTCACAGCTTTTCTACATTATTACAATTTGAATTAGCTATATTATTTATTTTAGAAAAAAATAAACAAGCAGTGTTTCTTTTTTTGGACAAGATTTTAATTGGTTTGGAACAATTTTCTTCTGAAAAAGCACGCATATTAAAATATTCTCAGCGTAATGCTAGCTATAAAGTAATCATAAACTTAACGTTTATGAAAATAACTTTATCAGAAGCAGTATGAAAGTCTATGAAATCTATTGTTAGCGTATCTGTTGGAAATGTCTGAGAATTTTAATCTGAAGTATATATATAAAACAATTACAACAGTAAGTATCGTTACTATAGCAACGGCGTAATAATTTTCAACAAATTATTTCATCATAGTTTTACAGAATTACCTGAATTTGCCAGTATTACTTTTGTTTGTACTGTATTCGAAGATTCTCCAATTAAATTAGTTTTCCTTATATATTTTGTTTTTATATTAAACAATTATAAATATTGTCTGCCTAGAAATATCAAGAACTTGTTCTTGAACCTAATACAATTAGCGTAGATAAATTAATATTTCCGATTAATTTAGCTACCTTCGTGGAAGCTAATTCAAAAAATTCCACATGCTGTGTCAAAAAATGTGAAACGTCCTTTGTCTCTTTATGAAGGATCTTCAGACAAACTATCGTAAATATTACTTACGACTAAACAAAACAAAACAAAAGTAAAAATAATCTGAAGCAATTAAAGACATTTCTGTAAAAATAGCAAATGTCACAATGCTCATTTTTTTACAGGAGATGGTAAAAAAAATATATCTTGGTAGTTATGGGCATATATTTAATTGACAATGAGGAAACGTGGAAAAGTCGTATATGCACTATATTATATTCATTTCGGGATTATAGATATTTATACTTTCGGTTCAGTAGAGCAGTGTTCAACGTCGTTAGATTACGTGACTGGTTCGAATCACATTACGAACACCATTTATCGATTTCTTTTCGAAGGCATGGATGTTTGTGATGTCTACAAATTCGCTCTCACCCCTCCAATTCTTAAATAACGGTGAAAATTGAGAGCTATCTATATATTAATAGTCGATAAGGTCCGTTTGTCCGAATGAGTGTAAGGTGTCCTCGACCTTCCAGTCTCCACTTTTTTAAATAAAATAAAATAAAATAAAATCTATATATTAATAGTCGATAAAATAATCACTTTTCACAAATGTGTGCGTACTGATGTCATCGGGTCTTTTTCTTCTTTTACGAAATGTATTTGTTAGCGTATTTGAAAATTAGTTGAATAAAATATATATACTACGAAAAATGATTGTTATTAAACTTGAACATTATTCCAAAAATTCAATAATTTGCAATTTAAAAACTGCAGGGCTGTCGATATATGCGCCGAGGTCGATTTATGGTACTATGAAAAATGATTGTTAGCAAACTTGAACATTATTCCAAAGATTTAATAATTTACGAAATGTCTGCTACTACGAAAAATGGTTGTTAGCAAACTTCAACATTATTCCAAAAATTAAATAATTTACGAAATTTCTGGTACTACGAAAAATGGTTGTTAGCAAACTTCAACATTATTCCAAAAATTAAATAATTTACGAAATTTCTGGTACTACGAAAAATGGTTGTTAGCAAACTTAAACATTATTCCAAATATTAAATAATTTACGAAATTTCTGCTAACTATAAAAATAAAATAAATTAAAATAAAATAAAATAAAATAAAATAAATTAAAATAAAATTAAATTAAATTAAATTAAATTAAATTAAATTAAATTAAATTAAATTAAATTAAATTAAATAAAATAAATTAAAATAAAATAAAATAAAATAAAATCAAACACAATGCAACAAAAATCTCACGTTGCTGGGCAACGGGCTTACAGCTATTCTATATATTAATAGCCGATAATGTCTGTCCGACCACATTTCACACCTTCCAGTCTCCACTTTTTTGAATAAAATAAAATAAAATAAATTAAATTAAAATAAAATAAATTAAAATAAAATAAAATAAAATAAAATAAAATAAAATAAAATAAAATAAATTAAAATAAAATTAAATTAAATTAAATTAAATTAAATTAAATTGAATTAAATTAAATTAAATTAAATAAAATAAATTAAAATAAAATAAAATCAAACACAATGCAACAAAAATCTCACGTTGCTGGGCAACGGGCTTACAGCTATTCTATATATTAATAGCCGATAATGTCTGTCCGACCACATTTCACACCTTCCAGTCTCCACTTTTTTGAATAAAATAAAATAAAATAAAATAAAATAAAATAAATTAAAATTAAATTAAATTAAATTAAATTAAACTAAATAAAATTAAACACAATGCAACAAAAATCTCCCGTTGCTGGGCCTACGTTAACGGGCCTA
Source organism: Himalopsyche tibetana (assembly GCA_030503985.1). Lineage (NCBI taxonomy): Eukaryota > Metazoa > Arthropoda > Insecta > Trichoptera > Rhyacophilidae > Himalopsyche > Himalopsyche tibetana. Next base: position 3,097,745 of record JAPJYX010000011.1, on the reverse strand, counting down.
CAGCTAGTTAATTATTAATTTTCTTTTCCCAAGCATATTGTTTCTACTAATACTCTCTTTGAAAAAAAAGAGGTTGAGCAACTAAGTAACAAGCAGTTCTCGTAGAAAAACTCACGTTCATTAATATATCGTATGCTCGAAATAAATAGCAGACATGGATTAAAAAAAACCATAATTTTGATTATAATTCCCAACTTACAAATAAAATAACAAAGTACTAAATGGACGTGAAAATTTTTCCATTCTATTGGACGTAGGAGTACGCGGAAACAATAACAGCAGTAATTACTGATTAATTACTTGTATGACGTAGGATTATTCCCAAAAGAAATAAATTTAACAATGGTGAGTCTTGTACCTTATTTAAAATACACATTTTGTTATACAGCCTTTGGAGAAACTACCTTATCAATTTTAATTATATATTATATAAAGTCAACTCACATAAATCGCAATATAAATAAACAAAATATTCTTTAAAACAAGTGTTTGTTTCATTTGATATTAGATATATGTATAGTCAATATGTTATTGTAACATATATTAATTAGGCTTGATGGGGAAACGATATCACAAACCAATTACTCAATTAAGCATATCAAATTTTACATTATCCTTCAATTTAAACTTAAAGCTATTAAGCTTAGCTTATTCTGTTTAGGCAGAAATTATAGTTATTACTATAGAAACGTAAAGAATAAATTGAGATTTTCTTGGATGAACTTTATTTTATTATGGAAAGGTAAAAAAAGATTTTTTTCAGTTCAACAAGAACTATATATTCCTATTTGTTTAACCATCGATACTTGTAATGTAGAAAATATTGAATCATGTTTAAAATGTTAAAAAAAAGTATAATTTGATATCGAAAATTGGTTTTAACGCAGTTGGTTAGCCTTTTTTTCAGAAAATGCAAGGATATATTGATAGAATAATAAAATAAATAGGACTTATTTGATCACTTTTGCTACTCCTTGTTTTCGTATTGAACAACTAAGAGAAGATGTTTATATGCATATGAATAATTCAAATCAAATGCATCCAGTATCAAACACGGCCAAAGCAGTTATACTTTTTTTTCAGGAGAGCCGAAAGTGTGTTTGACTTCTAGTTGACTAAATTTTTACGCAAATTAATTCTAAATACAAAAAAAACGTATTAAACGTTGTGTTAATACAACATACTGAATTACATTTAGTCAATTCATTAAAATACTGTGATTTGATTGGTTGGTATGGTAACGAGATGCCTTTGATTTCGGCGCGTTTGATAGTAAAAATATTGGTTTATTTACAGTATTGAAACTGTAACATATTTTTTTACGATTCACTACCAGAATTATTACAAAAAAGTGAACATTGGTAAAAACATAACTTGTCAGTGTTTGATACTGGACGCTATTTGATTTTTTCATTAGTTTGAGTATTCAAGCCCATGTCGAAACATTAAACAAGACGAATTACAAATTATTATATATGAACCTTGATAAATAAAAATAAAAAAAATACCTTCCTTCGCATCCAATTAAAGATTATCACATTTCAATAAATAATAACGCTATATCATATTCGTTTAAGTTGTTGTTTTCATCAATAATATCTGAACTGTAATATTTCGTTAATTTCTACTCGCGGGTTAGCACTCAGATTATATTTTCAATCATCTACGCCGCCGTAGGCACTGCGTAGCAATTATCGTAGCATTCGTAGACGAGACAACGGCTGTAACGTTGTTATCATAAAGCAATAATTGTATTTCTCGCAAACAATATTGCTTCGCAAATACACCTCAAGCGCTTGTATTTTCAACTGTATGCGAAGCTAAAACTGACACTAAACTATACAAATGGAAATATAATTTACGATTTGCTATAAAATATTTATTCTGTTTCATGTAAACACAGTGCAATTCTTTATGCGAGACAACTGATATTTAACTGTAACACACGACGGTACATTGTAATAATAAACGATAACGTTTTGGAAATAGTTTATCTTAAATCAACTTCTATTATATACTTTTTTGAATATCAAATTCATGAACATTCATAAACAGCCATTAATTACGTCAAAACTGAAAAAGCGACGATGAACCTGGCTTGGACATGTGTTTTGGATGCCACAAGAAAGTCTGAATTCTGTTTGTCTCTTCTACCAACCGGATGGATTCCGCCGTTGCGGTAAGCCACTGACGATCAGCTATTTTCTATATGATGTACTCGGCGGAGCTACGGGACGATGGAATGACATGGGAGGAAGCAAGAAGACAGAGAATCTTGGAGGAATCATGTGACATTTTGTATTTATTTATCGATGGGGCACCGCGCCAATGTTTGTGGAAAAGTTGAGGCAGTGAATGGTTTAGTACCACAATTTTGGTTATATTTGAAAAGATAGCTTGTCAGGTAAAAACTCCGTGACTCAACGTGTTTTAATGACAAAAAGCATGACTAAATACTAGACAAGGTTCAATCAAAATAATACAACCATTCATCGTAAACAAATTGAAATATAATTATTAATATAGTAAATACCTGACAACGTGTTTATGCCTCTCAACCCAGTATTTGATCGCACTCCTCACCAGCATCTCCTGTTTCTTTGTAAGTCCATTAGGATTGGCACCATTGACTCCATTAGAACCGAAGGTCTGCAGAGTAGATCCCGTGCGAAAATTCATACCAAAGTCCTGTCGGTTGTTGTATATTCCCCTCAGGTCGACGTCCAAGGACTCTGTGCTCTTCATGTCATCTGAAAAAAAAAATTATTAACAAACTATTGAACAATATTTTGGGAGATTTTGAGAGATCGATTGTCTTGAAAAATTGTTTTGCGTAATTTGAGATTTCGGCTGAAGACTCTGGGTCAGATTTCAATATTTAATTCGAATAGTTCAAATTGTGTTCATTCCCACACGTTTTTTTACGCAAACAGATGAAGTTTTGTTAACAAGTTTTAACGATAATTACCTGAAATTTCAAAGATCAGCAGAAGTTGTATTTTTTATGTGACTTTTTTCCAATTATTAATAATTAGTTAAACGTCATTAAAATTAATCCATATTGCCATCAAAAGCATATAACACTTCCCATACGGTGATAAAAAATACTTCCGATATGTTGCTAACTTTTAAAGAACTGAGCAAAAAAACGTGTTTTAACACTTACCTTTTTTTGATGGTCGGTAAAACCCCAAGATGTATATTTAAAAAAGCCATGTTTTTCATTTGATTCTAATGTCAACAATAAATATATCGTAAGTATTTTTTAGCACAGTATTAGAAGTGTTAAGTCAATTTAATTGCAAATGTTATTCTAACACGATACAACTATTTGCCAAGTAATCAGTCCAAGTTCATTCGCGTACTTATTTCCCCAAAGATACCGAAATGTGAATCCCGGATCGTTAGTGACAAAACCTGTGAGAATGTATAAAATTTGAATGGCTCTTGAATGACGGTGGAAAACTCAAATCATATGTACAACTTTATTTTATGCAAAAAAAAATACCATTTTTCTCAGCCTTTTATATGACTTAACGAAAAACGTGACCAAGTGCACAACCTTTGATTTAGATATTGGCACGCTCATGCAGAATTTAATATAGTATGCAAACAAAAGCTTTTAAAAGCCTCTTTACGTGCACGCATGATATTGTCTAAATTAAGCGGGGTTTTTCAACCGCATCTGCTTCCAATGCAGAAAATAAATGATATAAGTAAAAAAAATATCGAAATATTTTAGTTTTAAAAATATCATTTTATATAATTTAAGATTTCGACTGAAGGTGCTTGAGGGAATTTCAATGCTAAATTTGAATTGTTCAAACTATGTACATTCACACAATTTTTATCACTAATGACCCGGGTTTCACCTTTCGGCATCTTCAGGCGTTAAAATATTATATAAATAAAATAATAATTTCAAAAGTAAAACTCAGATATATTTTTTTCACCTTATTAAAATGAAGTTCAGTAAACTAAAATCTTAACTCCATTTTTTTTATCTCAAAGCTTTTTGTTAGAACTATTGTTTAATAAATCTATTAATCTTTCTTTTTTTAAGGTAGTAGAGGTATAAGGGTAAGACATGGAACGGAAGTGTGGTCAACGAGTGCACTTGAGTGTTTGTGTTAGTAATTTAATTTTAAGTAATTTTGTAACGTTGGAGTTTCAGGATTTTTCACAAATCCAACACCCTAATTTACACTAATATAAGTTAACCGTTTGAATACCGCGCAAATAAATCATTAACATGTCCCAGAAATACTGCGTGTTTTTGAGAAAAATAATTTTGCCTAATATACACCCGATTTCGATATTTTAAAAACCTATATTGACTCAGTATAGACTACACAGGTATTCATCAAAATATTGCTTATATTCTATTAGAATATCAAGTATTTGACTTTTTAAATGTCTTGAACATCCGTGTTCGCTTGCATATATTCCAGACACCTGTGTAAACCGTATGCAACCTGTTTTTTATTTATACTTAAAGTCATAAATAATAATCACATCAAATTAATATTCAATAACGAATCTTTCACAGATTTCTTCATCGAGTGGTTCACATATTATTATTACGTATACCAAGTTTTCTCATTTGATTTGTAGGGGCTATATTCTTAAACAAATTATAAGTACTTTAAGAAACTTTTAAAGCTCTCACAAGAAAGAAAATTTCTTCGATCAATACAGAATATTAAAAGATTCTCAGAATTGTTTACATTTTTAAGAAATGATAAATATAAATTTATATTTAAGTCTGTATAATATGTATTAAATAAACATTTCCGACATCCATCACAAAAAATCATCGTATTTAGACATCGAAAATCTTCTAAAGCTCTCTCATTACGAGTGCTTTCGTCGGCTCAGTGCCATAGCTTTTTTCGTATCGCTTTTTTTCCAGAGGCTTTCAAAGGCAGCGGAGGCTCGGAAAGTTTTCAGCCCAAAAACCTCCACTTCAGTGTCTTTTGTGCCGAACTTCTCAAGTGACTGCAAACGAGCACCGTGAGTAATTTCGAACACTTTGTGTTATGACGAAATGATAGCTCTCTATCATTCCGCCATTTTATCTCGCAGATTTAGGAGACTCAAGTTCACTCAAGACGCCTAACGAACCGATTTAAAATTGCAAGAGGGGCTTGAAACGTACTTTAAGGCTCTTAATATGGTATTTGCTTCATTTAAAAACGAGACAGGTTAAAAATAAAAACATGTTTTTGATAGAAAAACATGAGTGGTAAAGGTTAAATTATATATATTAATAAAAAATATATTTTTAATCTACCTGGCTTGTACACGGATAGTAAATTTCTTCAGGTTTACAAGTGACATTGTTTGTTAGTAAAACTTTTCACAGTGCTTTCAATTATTTGACAGATTGTTTATTTAATCTTCTTCTTCTTTGGCTATGTTCGCTTCCTATGTGGAGCATATGGCCACCACGCGGCACCTTCATGTTTCCCTGTCTCCCGCCAATAGTTTTGCTTACTCCCATGACAAGCCAGCATCCCTCAGTTCCGCCGAGTACATCCTATGGATAGTACCCGACGGACGTCCGGGACGCCAGAATCCCACCGGTCGAAAGAAGAGACAGGCAGGATTGAGGCTTTCCGGAACCATCTGCAGCACGTGACCCAGTTTTGACGTGTGACGCATATTTGTTAATCAGCTAACGAAATTTTGTTCGAAAGTACTTCTTTTATGGATTGAATTGGCATTTACTCATAAAACATATCAACGTATTTAGTTTTACATTTTTTTTAACATGAGTTTACAGCTATTTCGGCGTGCGCCATCGTCAGAACTATGATTACACTTACATATACTCAACTATATACACTGCCTTAAAAGAGATACACAACACATGTTGTTATTTGCTCTAGCATCCTAATTTATATTAGATTTATTAAATACATCTTTAGTGTTTCTATAACAATAACAAGAATGAGGTTATTCAAGGTAAATTAGTTTAAATTAAACTTGTATTTATTGTTAGTTACATTAGGGGTTTGAGTAACGGTGATGGATTGATGATTGTTTGTTCATTTAAGATCTCGTTGGCTTGATTATGCCTATTAATTTATAATTGCTCGAATGCATTAAGTTTCTGACCTTTACTACAAAGATGTAAACAAATTCGTGTTGAATTCAAATGTATGTCATGAGATTCTGTAATAAAATATTTTGCAGATTGTGAGTTCTATCTCTCTTCTAAGTCAGTATATATAGCTGAGTATATGCAAGTTCAATCATAGTTCTGATGGTGGCGCACGCCGAAACAGCTATAAACTCATCTTATAAAAAATCATAGAACCAAACACGTTAACATTTTTCACCTTATTTATTTTATGTCCTTATTTATTTCCACCTATTCGATTCTATAAAAGAACAGAAGCGAAAGTGATAAGCATACATCTATTCCTCTCTAAGTCTTCTTTTTCTATCTTAACTATTCAAAAGAATGAAAAAAAGCATATTCAGTAGAACAAATTCTGTTTCTTGTAAGCTCAATTCTCAGAAATCTAAAATAATAAAGCGACCAGTGTCAAACATGACACATTTTTTAACTTATGATTCGCGTAATGCCACTTAATCATCACTGCAATAAACGTTTGTTTAATATTAAAACAGAATTATTGGCATCTGCTTTAATTGCGTTTGCAAGGATTACCGTTTCAATTATCAAACCACTAAATTAACATGCATCACTAGCTAGCACATTTTGGTACAGTCCTATTTTTATTTCGCATACATGGTGTAAATTCGAGGCTATTATTAAAATATTTGGATTATATTATGTCATTTAATTAAAAATATATGTCATAACATGAGAGTTATTTTCTTATGATGTAAAACATATCGACTGTGGAAAAGAAAAAGGACGTTACCTACACCTTATTTTAATAATCACAATGTATACAACTTGATACACGTTCTATCAAAAGTATTTTAGCTGAAAATGCCAAATTAGTTTCTAAAATTAGCGGTCTGTGGAAATTACGATCAGGGAAAAAGATTTTTATTTTTAAAAATATTCAATTAATATCATATAAAGTCAATTAAAGACCAGTTTATCAGTCTCCATTTACTTCAAGGTTGTATATATTTTATAATTTGCCTTTGGCCCAAGATCATTCAAAAACGTTTTCGTGTCTTCTGTAAAGTTTGATATGTTTGGGTTACGTCCTTTTTCCTTTCCACAGTCGATATGAGTTCTTTGTCGAGCATTTCAACAGTTTTCTTTTACTAAAACTGCTTCAGTTTCAGTCGATCAAAATCTTTTGTTAGTTTTGTTTGTTTGAATAATAATAATTGAATAATGTAACTTCATTTTTTAATGCAAGTTTTTTTAGCCCAATCTCGCTTCTGATGTACTTAAAGTATAAAGCCTTTTAATAAAAGTAGTACTGGAGCTCAACCACGTGAGATCAATCACTAAAATCAACGACGTTGACCACTGCGCCACGTACCTAACTATATAAAGCTTAAAGAACATTGAATTAACAGCCTGTTTTGTAAAAAAAAAGTAATATTGTACTTATTGAAAATATTATATACTATATATGATTAAGGAGTGTTTTTGAGCAAGTAAAAGATGTTTTTTATTTTATTTGTCTGAAAAAAGATACGTTAGAGGCTGTTTACGTGTTGAATTTAAGTATATCATCGCCTATTTACCTCAAACAGGAAGTTTTTACAGTAACATCCGTTTTCACCCCGTAAAACTACCCTTTAATTCAAACCCATTAAACCTTGTTACGATCTTTGAAAGTATGCCTTCTCGGCCATTAAAACGCTGCACTATTTCATCAGGAAAAATTGCTACGCCGGGAGAACCGCCGAAAGGAAACTTCCGCGGAATGCAAAAAAAATAATAATGATAAAATTCTCGCCACTGAACAAAGAGGAAGAGAGTTTTTTTTAAACATTAAATTCTAGCAGGACGATAAATCTTTGAAATTTTTCGAAAGTGCTGAATTATTTTCGCTCCTTGAAACAGTTTCTTCTACAATGGATGTAATTATGAAACCGCTCCTTTTATTATTGAATAATAAAACTTTTCCTCTCTCCAAGCTGTCAAAGTCTCGCTTTGGATATTTATTACTATATGGAGTTACTCTATTATTAACAGTATCAAAAAATCATACTTTTTTGGTTTTTGGAAGATGTGTTATATCAAATTACATATTTTATTATATGAACCAACATATTTGTTATTGAAATATTTTTTGTTCTTACCAAAAAGGAACATTTTAAATTATTAAATTATTTTTAAGACTTTCGATAAATTCGGCGGTAGCTTTGTGGAAGTTCATTTCAATTTAAAATGGCTTTGATTATTCCACGTATTTTGCTATTTATTTATTTGTATCTTCCATTTTAGTAGTGGATTTTTACCCGTTGCGTGGGTTACATTACTTGTATCATCTGTAGAGTGGACGACTTAACATGTGAGTGCCAAGTCGTCCAAATATGGTTATGTTTACCGGTAACACTTTACTATCGCAAAAAACAGGGGGTCAATTCCCCCTGACCAAGGAGAAACAGTTAATCTGTTTCACCTGAAGAAGAACAGTGATTCTGTTCTTCCTGCTGCAGCTTCGGTCGTGGTCTTGAAGGTGGTGGCACTGGCGTGCCTGGTATATCTCGAGTGGGTACTTATTTTGCTACGAAATGTATTTACATTTGTACTTAACCCGATCTATGCCACAAGCGTGTTAACGCATTCTATGATTCCGTGCCCTCAGAACCGGCCATACAAAATGAGCGTGTTTACACGCTCGATTTTGGTTAATTATACCAAGGCCTTATATTAATTATATGGCCAAGATCTATGATTTACAAAAATATATATATATTTCCCCACACGATTGATTACTTTTCAATCCCGAAATCAGGATCCCGGGATTGGGATTTGTTCACCGAGGAATTTGAAATCCTCAATTCGCTATACTTTTTCCCCGGACTATCTCCAAACCTCGTTTTTTTTTTTTTAGCTCACCGAGGAATTTGAAATCCTTGATTTGGTATACTTTTTTCCAGATTGTCACAGAACCTCGTTTTTTTTTTTTAGCTCACCGAGGAATTTAAATTCTCGATTTGCTAATTCCGTGTCAATTTTCGGGATTTGCTCAAAATTTCTCAATTCCGAAATCTCGGGATCGCAGCCGTGTCAATCCCGAAATTTCGGGATCAGAAAATTGAACGGAAACCCGAATCCTGGGATTGGATGTCCTATCCACAACTTTTTGTGATGACAACTGGCAGACATTTAAAAGTTTTAGTTTTAGTAAAAACTACTCTCTTCGAATAAGAGAGGTTGAGCAACTGAGTAATAAATAGTTCTCGTAGAAAAACTTCTGCCAAGATACCGTCTTTTATGAAGCTTTATGCTACACATTGAGAGCGGATATGGATTTAAAAAAAAAACTCCGATTGACAGAATCTAGTTTAATAGGATTTTCAAAATATTCCATCGCAAGCGCTTTTACGTTAAAGTTAAATTTGACTTATGCCTACGAGCGCGTTGTTAAAACTAAGCTTTCTAACCCGGTTTTTGAAGACCGACAAGCCTTACTTTTGAAAATAATAAATGTCACCATCTTTAGGATTTTTTAAGCGATGACCAATTATTAACAATGCATTAACAAACGTCATATTTATATTTTGCACAGACTGCACATGTGCATACAAAACAATAATGCAATCTGCAATTCGTTATGCATTACTATAAAAATAATATTTATGCTCGATCGATTTGTTATTTGGTCACAGTCGACTGAAAGATCATTGTTTACTATTCATAAGGTTAACAATTTACTTTATATGTTTCCACCTTTGCTTGTTATTAATGTGTTGAAGATAGATATATTTTAAAATGTAAAATATGTTTCTTCTGTAAGTAAGTTTTCCAGTGTGTTATTAAAAGGATAACTGCTAGTGAGAAAATCACTCAAGTATTCTTGTCCGAGGGCAAAACAGAAATTGGGTCATGTGAACTAATTGTTCGTCAAACGCTAAGCGATATATATTTTCAACGATCGATCTTCCAGGTGGGGGGGGGGGAAACTCTAAAACATCCACTCTTTTTAATGTCGATTCGTATTATAATATATAATAACTAAGGCTTCGAATATCCGATACGAAGAAATCGATACTTTACAAATAAACGAATACAATACTTTAAATACATATAATACAATACATACATACAATACAATCCAACCTGTTGGGGATTCTGAATATTCTTTGAAAGCAAATACGAATATCACTTTTAGGGTGTTCGCTGTCAATTCTTGGGGTGAAGACATTATATTCAAAAAAATAAAATATACATGTGTACTGATTTCTACTTTTATTTATGAACTAACGGGTTTCGCTCATGGCGAGCATTATCAATTGATAAGAGAGTAAAATGTCAATACATTTTTTATTTAATTTTGATTAGTATAAATAGCACTGAAACATTTTGTTTTCGTTTATAATAATTATAACACAATATGCTTTTTTACTTTATTCCACTTTATTTAAAAGGTCAGGACCGGTTTCGCTCATTGCGAGCATTGTCAACTGATTATAAATATATATAAACAGTGTTATTTATACAAAAATAAATTGAAATAAAAAGGTGTAAGCAACAATTGACATTGAAAAGAATTTACAAATTACAGTGTAAGTGATTCTATAATTACACTTAAGTAAAATGCTAAAACACCACTAACGTAAAATTAAAAAATCATCAATGATTAATAAATTAAAGGAATATTGTGTTTATGTTAATATAATGCCTTTACACCAAGTATTGACAGCGAACACCCTAAAAGTCATTTTATTTTTTTCTATTTTTACAATTGTGGGATTATAATGCAAAACGTACTATTTCCAAAACTCAAACTTTTCAGTAGAGTCAAATATTATAACGAATAACACAAAGTAACATTTGCGTAAAAATATGATTTCCAATTTGAAAACGACAGTCTTGTCGACATTTTATATCAAAACTAATAGCACCAGTTGATTCCTTAGGCTTGAACTACCCTATCTGCATACCTAACTCAATATCGCTCATTTTGGAAGTAGTACGTTTTGCATCATAACCCCACAATTTTTTTATCATTTTTTTTTAACGATGTCCGCACCCAATGTGGATCATATGGACTCCTAATGGAGGTATCTCAACAGAAGTTTTTTTCTACGAGAACTGTTTGTTACACAGTCACACAAAGTGAATAGTGGGAAGGAAGGATAAGACTAGAACAGGGCTAGTGGTTGACTAATCGCTATTGCTACACCCAGTTATTAAAGAATCAGAAAGATGGGAGGAGAGGAAATAATGTAAACTGACATCACAAACACCCAGTCTTAGATCACAACTTTAAATTGAATAATTCTCAAATTCACTGTGATCTTACCGGGAATTGAGAACCCAGAACTGCGTGATCGGTAGAGCAAGCTCTAACCAACTGGGCCATAGCAGGCATCATTAATTGAGCTTTCATAATTTGGTTGCAATTAATGGTTCCCGGTAAATTGCTCGAATGGAAATTGCTCGAATAACAAGATAATCAATTTGTTTCCGTTTGTTCTGTTTTAGCCCTAGTCTTTTATGTTTTCTGGAAATATATAGAAACAGTTTGAGTAACTAATTAATAAGCAGTTCTCGTAGAAAAACTTCTGTTGAGATAAACTCCATTAAAAGATCATACGTTCCGCATTTGGAGCGAACACGGTTAAAGTAAATACTTACGAAAATTATTTTTATATTTCACTCTCTAAACAAGTGTCGCACAAGATAAAAATGAAATTCGTAGAAAAAGTCGTGAAAAATCGTTTAAATAACCAAGCAATTCGAATAATTTGTAATTCGAGCAATTTCCATTCGAGCAATTTACCGGCTCCCGCAATTATAAGTGATATTCTATAAACTATGTATGAGAATTTTAATCTTTTGTCCCATATACACAAAAGTGGGACTTAAAATTATGTGTTTAGTGGTCTAATCCGCTGTAATACATTCGATGCATATAAATCGTTCGCTGAAAATCAATTTTGCTTCATCCGTGTACGGGAGTATTTAAAAATACAAAAAAAACAATTCTCGTCTCATAATAGAGTTAAGTTAATTTAATATTCGAATTTTTCGAAAGCCTTGCGAGTTTTTTGCAAATAATAATACCCAACTGTGAAGGGCACTATGATTGTGTTTAATATGTATAAAAAATACATTTGACTGGGCATATATAGCTCATGTGACGCCCTAGAATAGCAAATATTAATCTTTAATAGGAGTTTAGCATTGATCGGCGTGAGACACATGACAGATGTTCGCTGCGGCGTTTGTAGTAATCATTAATTATTCAATATACAATTAGTCCACTTAAAATTTATAGTTGGAGAGGTTACGGTCAGCCATTTTGACTATCGATATTAAATTTTACAATGCCACAAAGAAGCTACAACTTTACGCTAAAAATATACAAATACATTTAGGGGTTTCCAATCACTTTACTGAAAATGAATACGTTTTAAATAAAATAATAAATACCCTCTTCAGTGAATTACACTTAAGAATTGATAGCTTGTAAGGTAATCAATTATTTGTAAATTAAGTAACATTTGCAATAGTACAATAAAATTGGCTCATCACTATTAAATTTATTCCTTCTTGAATTTTCTACTGTAATTAATTTTGATACAAGTAGTTTTTTTTTATTGCCAATATTATTGTTTGTGTTTAACATCTCCAAGAGTAACTGAGTTTTTAAAGTCCAAAAACCAGAGTATTGAATGCACTTACGGGAACTTTTATAAATGACCATAGCCAGTATTTACATTTCTCCCATCTATCTGCTACAAACAGACGCAGATAGTAGGGCTTATCCTGGGGTTGAGTATAAGAAGTGCAAAATTCTCGAAAAGTTTCTGAAAACAGGCAATCAGGAAAAAAAAATTACGTTAGACCTAAAAAAAAGGTCCCAATTTTTTTTCATTATGCGAAATCAGAAAATTCCTGGGTTTTTTTTAAGGCAGCATGCAGACAAAAGTTTTAAAAGAGAGCTTAAATAGTGGCACGGTTTTCATGATGGGAATTCGGTAATTTCCTGGCATTTTAAAATTGGCCTTTGACAAAAATTCTTAAAAATCTCCAAAAAAGTTTTTAAAAAATGCTGAACTTTAAATCTCGGGATTCCGGGATTACAAAAAAATGGGGTGTCTCATGGACACGGCCATGTGTTGTACGTGAATACGTCTCGTTATAAGTGATTTTAAGCCCCATTTTTACGTTGCCGGCACTGCTTTACTCGGTTATATGGTGTTTTAATGGTACCATTCGATTGCTCTTGAGAAGTCCTTTCCAACCGTATCCGATCTTTGTATTTCGACTTGGCTTTTTGACGCGTTTAGCCCGACATTATATATTTTTGTTTTTTTTTATATTTTTTTTAACATCTAATTATAGTCTCAGTCACAATATTACACTAATGTTTTATCTATAATCGATAGATTTTGTTAAGAGCTAACGATTGAAACTTAAACGAACATCGTAACTTCTTTGAATCAAAAGTTATAGTAAATAGATACCTCGATACGCAAAAAAAAATACCTCAAAATAGCGGCGCTTCCTTCTCCGCCCCACGCAATGTATCACAATCCTTACATAACTTAATAAATTCTTTGATTCTTAAGCTTTCCAGTGGTGCAATTAAATTTTGGATAGCTATAATAGATATGAAGCTGCAATACCAAACTGTACCCCCCGATTTTGTTATCATTCGTTTTTTTGAATTGCCTCCCTATAGAAGCAATTTTAAAAACGTATTCACGTCAAAAAGGTTCGGAATTGGATGCCCTAGTAGAGAGAGCAATTAAATATCTAATAATGCAATCGTATTCCTGTCTTTTTACCATCACCTTCTCTGAAAAAAATTGCAAATTCGCGACTGAAATGCTATCAGTTTTTATACTTCGACAAACCTCTCCTACGATTAGATATAGCGTGAAAAAACCAGGTTATTTCGTATTTCATTTTTTTTTTCATTTCATGTTCTGATTCATTAGTTGAAGTCATTTCGAAAGGCAGCTCTGCCTCGACTGGCTTCATGGTTTATGCATGGACCAATTACTCGCCATCGATATAACCCCGCCTTGAATTTATATTAATTCTTGAATAAAAAGATAATGGGCCGTTTCCCAACGGGGGAGATTATGACAAGACAATTTAATATGGCCCACGTAATTCTCTGCGACATGAACGAATCAATACCGAAACAGTACATATACTAATTATTTACATTGCAAGCTAAATATAACTTTCTCGGTATATTATTTCTATTGTGGTTTTATACGTATTTCAAAATATTAAGTACAGTAGTAGTTATTCAAATTATGCACCTGAAGCATTTCTAGCTGTCACAGGATTATCAAAATCAAAAATCTTTATAATATTGACTGTAGAAACAAACAAAAACAGCTTTTTTCAATAATCACAATGTATAAAACTTGATACACATTCTATCAAACGGATGTAAGCTGCAAATGCCAAATTAGTATCTAAATTTAGCTAGTAAAAAAAAGACTGAAAAAAAAGTTTTTTCTATACAATTTCTTTAACTTTTCCGGTTCTAAGCTCAAGAAATGCGACCCCAATACCCACATTTTATTAAATATCTTTTTTAATATGAGTGATACAATGTTTATAATTAAGGTATTCTTATTTCATAATTTTTTGGACCTTTTTTAGTTAATATAAATACGCGATAACGCGATAAGGCGGTAAGCGCCCGCGATAGGCGATCGTTCGTAAGATAGCTGGATAAACACGTCAGTTGCAATTTCATATGTGTGCTGGAATGACGTCTTTTTTACGCGCAACTTAAAATATGATTATTTATTTAAAAACCACAGATTTTTATAAAAAAATGTACGAGGAATGATGCAAAGAGATATTTTAAAGCCCTTAAACTATATTTTTTTTGAAATTTATAAGAATAAGGCCAATAATGAGGAAACCACTGGGGTCCTTAAACGACCCCCATCGGCAGAGAAGTATTTCTCTAGTCTCCGAGCCGCGAGAGTTAATTGATATTAGGTTATGTCAATTAAACACTAGTTTAAAAGTATCCGTGCACTCAAAGGTATTTCATAATTTACATATGGCCCAAAATCATCAAAACACGTTTTTTGTACCTCCTGTAAATTTTGCTATGTGTAGGTTACGTCCTTTTTCCATTCCACAGTTGTTATACAATATTCAAGAAATAAAACACTCTTTTATACTAATTCTATATTTATTTCATATGGACTGTAGAAAAGAAAATGGACGTTACCCACACATATCAAATTGTACAGGAGGCGCTAAAAACGTATTTTGATAATTTTGTGACATATGAAAATTATGAATTATACACAACCTTGAAGTGCACGAATACTTTTAAACTAGTGTTAAATTGACATAACCTAATATTTATTAAAGAAATTGTCTCGGAAAACCCCTATTTCATTGTTTTTTCTTGGTTTTAATTTTTTACGAGGTCATCTTTTTCAAACTTACAAGCTAAATTTAGATACTTATTCGGCATTTTCAGCTTGCATCCTTTTGATAGAACGTGTGTCAAGTTGTATACATTGTGATTATCGAAAAAAAGCTGTTTCGGGAAATTGAGGGTTACGTCCTTTTTCCTTTCCACAGTCGATATTATCTGGACCGGTTTTTGTGGACGTTTTGCTACTGTATATTAGGCTGACTAAAGAAGATCTGATGGTATAAATAAAATGAAATGATTGACAAAGTTCTTTGGAGTCGGAGTCGTCTTTTTTTTACCCGACTCCACAGCCCTGGTTATCGACAAGATTTAATACGAGAACTGTTTGTTACTAAGTTGCTCAACCTACATTTTTTTAAAGAGAGTAGGGACAGAAAGATAAAATTAGACTTGAGGTATTCTTTGAGTCTTTGTAATATTTCTTTCCAAATTTTTGGCTATACAGGGAAAAAAACCACTATTCACATAGTACTGAGTAGTAAGAGCATAAATGGAATGTAGCACCGTGTTATTTATAAGCCGTGTAGCACCGTGCTATTTTGAAACCGTGTAAGAAAAGTTTAGGTCTTTTTTATACAATAAGCTCCGAGTTGTTGACATCTGCTCTAAATTTTTGATGAATTGTAAAAACAGTGAAAAACGTTGGACGACCAAGACTGTTTCTAAAGAAGAAGAAGAAGAAATAGTTGACGCATTAAATAATAGCTTGCTTTATAAATACCTGGACTAATGAGCTGAGTTTGGGACCCAGCACTTCCTCGAAAGAGTTCTCCAGTGTTTGGTCTGTAGGTGTCCAAACTAGCTGATAGTTCCATCAAAGGTTTCATTATACTCTTCAAATGCTGCAGCTGTTCACAGGCAAATATCAGCCAAGAGCAGAACATCATATCAAGTAGATTGGCGTGCATCAGAGCAAAGAAGAGCCAGTAGACCTGTTGAATGTTTGATTTATTAATTATTGTATAGGAACAGGTACATGACAAATCTATTCTGATTCTTTTATTATTATTAAAAGTCAATCGTGGAATCTCTCGGATTCAATCTGTGTTAAAAAATCACTTTGTTCTTTGAACGATTGTATTGATGAAGGTCCCAAGCGGACACAGGTGTCCGGAGCATATACAAGCGAACACGGATGTCTATGACATTTAAAAAATCAAATACTTGGTGTTCTAATAGAATATAAGCAATATTGTAATGAATATGTGTAGTGCCATCTATACTGAGTCAATATAGGTTTTTAAAATATCGAATTCGAGTGTGTATTAGGCAAAATTATTTTTTTCAAAAACACGCAGTATCTCTGGTACATATTAATGATTTATTTGCGCGGTATTCAAACGGTTAATCAATCAATCAGTCAGTTTAATTTGTACGCGAAAGCACTTAAAAATTCAAAAAAATGATATTAAACAGACATAAATCTTACTGCCACCTGTGTGGTCAAATGGTCAACGTTGTTGGCTTCGGCTACGGAGGGCCCGGGTTCAAATCCCGGTAAGGAAAGTTTTATAAATTGATTTTTCAATCGATTTAAGAATTTCTGTTCAAAAGCATAGATATATGTGATTTCTTGAATTCTCCCCTCTCACCCATCTTATCCTATGAACGGGGCGTATCGAGAGCGATTAGTTTACCACTAATCCTATCCTAGCCCTATCCTTCTATCCCTACTCTCTTTGGAAAAAGAGAGCTTGAGCAACTGAGTAACAAGCAGTTCTCGTAGAAACACTTCTGTTGAGATAAACTCCATTAGGAGTACATATGCTCCACATTGGGAGCGGCCATGGTTTAAAAAAAAACATCTTACTAGTTATTTAATGCACGAATGAAAATCTCCGACAAGACAAAGACAAAGAACATAGACAAAGCGCTGATGAATCCAATATGAAGAAAAATCTTTCGTCCTTCAGCAAAGTGATTCGTTCAAGCGGTCTCCGGAAAAAAATGAAAGACGTGAAAAGCAAAATGAAATTCTCGAAATAAATTGAGCCTGCGAACAATTTCGCGCTCAAATAATGACAAATGACAATTTTTGATATAATCTTCTCTCATTGTATCCATCGAAAAGGATTTTTATTGTCGAAATGATAGCGTATAAGTGAAACTCAATGTCCAAAAGTATCGCGTTTCACTATATTTGATTGAGTGGAAGATGGGGGATAGAAAAGTTAATACAAATCAGAAATTTGTTTCATCATATCCGATAAAATATAAATCAGAAATTTCATTTATATTATATGAACACTGAGAAGTGATGTTATAGAAAAGAGTTATACTTGTGGCAATTGAAGCACTTTTTGGTAGCTCTACAATTTTTTTTATAAATGATAATGTTCAACTGTCAACTGTTATTAATTTGATTCAAATCTTGGCGTATTAATAAATTATTCTAGTTGATAGAAAAAAAACATATTCTATTTAAATTGCCGTTTTTAGTAAGTGAGCCACTCTAAATTTATTCAGAGTTTCGAGCTCGCTGCGACAGCTCATCCGCATAGTAACAAATGTTAAAAATATTTTTATTTTTAGTTTTTTGTACGTATTTTTATTTAATTTTACCTTAATTAAGCAAATAATATTAAATATTTTTTTGTTATATTTTAAACAAAATATAAAAATCAAGTCCACTTGTGCCAGTGAAAATCATCCAATCCAAAAGTGCAATTATTTTTAACCTTTTCAAAATGTGACTTTTTCTTGATCCCAAATTGTGCCTACAAATATTCATTTTTTTTTCGGAGTAAAAAGAAATACGAACCTGATAAGCAAAGGCGGCGATGTACGCTGTACCAGCCATTGCATCAAACGGGTACCAAGATTTGAGTGGGAGACGAGGAACTTCTTCAGTGATGGTTTCATTGGTCTCACGATCCTTAGTAAGGCGGACTGATTCGCCGAAGAAGGTGATAGTAGTCCACGCTATAAAAATATATTTTTATAGTAAATCAACGAAAAATCTATCAAAGATAAGAATTGCAGTAAGGGTAGTTTGCTTTTCTTCGCGAAGTTTGTTTTGGAAAATTACTGTTTTTTTTTTTCACTATTTGTTAAGATCATTGGTCATACTTGCAGCGGTTAGCGTTGTTGGCTTACGCGCCGGATTTCACGGGTTCGAGTTCCAGTACGAACAGCATGACTGTTTATGTTGCTTAAAAATTCCCTCCCACGCTCTTAACTCTTGCGGCTCGGAGACTAGAAAAATACTTGTCAGCCGATGGGGATCTTTTTTGACCCCAGTGGTTTCCTCATTATTGGCCTTATTCTTATGAATTTCAAAAAAAAAATAGTCCAAGGGCTTAAAAATATCTCTTTGCATCATTCTTCATACATTTTTTTATAAAAATCTGTGGTTTTTTAATAAATAATCATATTTTAAGTTGCGCGTCAAAAAGACGTCATGCCAGCACACATATGAATTGACTACTGACGAGTGTTCTCAGCGTTCCAAGTTATCATACGAACAATCGTTATCGCGGGCGCTAATCACCTGATAAGCGTTATCGCGTATTTATATAAACTACAAAAGGTCCAAAAAACTATGATATAAGAATACCTTAATTATAAACATTGTATCACCCATATTTAAATAGATATTTACGAAAATGTTGGTATTGGGGTCGCATTTCTTGAGCTTAGAAACGGAAAAGATAATGTGTACTTCATTAACTTTGCGTAGCGAGAGCGATTAGTTCACTAATGTGGAACATATGACCCAATAATGAAGATATCTCAACAGAATTTTTATACGAGAACTGTTTCTTACTCAGTCGCTCAACCTCGTCAGAAATGACAATCCCAAAGACAGTATATAGAGATATAAAAATAAGGCTAGGACATGCCTAGTGGTTAACAAATCACTCTCGCTTCGCCTGTTTATTGAAAGATTGGAAAGGTGAAAGGAATTTTTAGACATCACAAACACCCATGCTTTCGAACAGAAATCGATCGAATAAATGCTGATCGTACTGGGACTCGAACCCTTGAGATACGACACGGAAGCCAAATACGCTAACCAATGCCCCATAGGTTACGACAGAAAGTCTAATCTTCATTAAAAAAAGATTGTGAGAAGATACTCTATCAAGAGTTTATGCGCTCCACCTTGTTAGGTACACGAAAACAAAAAGTTTTGAAGGATCTTCGATTGTTTCGGTTCGATTGATATCTTCTATGATCGTTTTGCAAAACTTTTAAAATTGCCTTCGGAGTTGATAAACTGATGATATATACAATCACTAATAACTAAATATTAGTAATGATTAAAAATCATTATGACAACGTAACCGACTACCAAAGTTTACTTTGTGAGTTCACTAAGACGAAGATATTGTATTTACTCTAAAATAACAAATTTAAACGAAGCAATTATCGTAAATGTCAGCCTAAATCATTGTTTAACTATCCGTTCCATGAAAACTTTAGTAATAAATAATTATTAACATTGCTGTTAAGGCAAAGTTCACACGAGTCGACACATTGCCTCGAACACATTTTGCGACACACACACAACAGTATAAGAAACTTTTAATACTTAAGTTATATTACAAACGATAACCGTACGTAACTTTAGTTAAAGCAATCATAATGAAATACACTGTAACAGTATTGCGCTGTCATTTCAAGAACAGATTTAGTCTAGTGATGTACTGCTAAAATTCTATCAACCGGTTCGCACATTGATAAATACCAGCCACCAATTTTTTAAACAAAAAAAAATCAAATTAAAAAATATATAAATACAGTCAAATTTAATAGAAAATTTAAATTAACTTTGATTATTCCACGTATTGTGTTACTAACTGTGACACGTGTTTCGCCTCTTTCAGAGGCATCTTCAGACTTACTATCGCAAAGTTTGCTTAAGTAATGAAGCAAGATTGATTCTAACATTTTAAAATAATGAAATTACAAAATGGAGTTTTGGGTTTTTTTCCTTTTAAGAGGAGCAAGGAGGGGGGTGGAGAATCGAAATAAAGCAAACAAATAATTAATAATGATACTTATGAGTTGCAATCAACCAGATTGGGATTTTTCCTTTTTAAGCGAAGCAAAGAGGGGATTATAAAATCGAAACAGTGCAAAAAAATTTCATCATACTACTAATGACGTTAAACATTACAAACTATTAAACTAATGAGCTGCAATCAATCAGCTAGGTTGGTGATTACTCTATTAATTGGAAACAATTTAAGTAATGGGGAACCACCTGTGCTATTAAGAATATTATTTAATAATATTTCTTTTTTGTTAAGAGTTTTATTAATTTCTAAAAATTCTAAACTATTCATCTTTAAACCCTTGCTTGCATATGTTCCGGACACCGGTGTCCGCTTGGTATTCAAGTGGTTAAATAACATTATACGTTACGATTTGCTTAGCATCCTGCATTATATTGCTATATAAACAAATTGGTCTATTTACTAATGGACTTTTAAGTCAACGAGCTTGGCAGTGGAACTATAATTTCTAATAATGAAATAACTCGTTCAGCGATTTGATTCTGCCAAGGATAATGAATGTTTCCTTTTAAATTAAAACAAAGTCTTACTTCATACAAAAATATGTATATTCAAATGCAAACTTTGTTATTTTTTTACATGGTGTGTGAACAAATAAGGCTTTTTTCCATTTAGTAGATGTGGTAAACAAAATATCTTGCTTAAAAGGTATAACTCATCGTTTTTTCAATTTATTCACAAGGGTATTTCCCTTTTTCCCACACACACAAATAATAAGTATTTTTATTGTTAGTATCTTTTCTTTCCTTCTCGTCTAGTAAAAACGTATAAAAAAGCGTAACTTCTCCACTGGCATCACACAAACACGTTTGTTTGTACAAAAATTGTATGTTGCCAGTAAAAAAAATATTATACGGTATAAAACAGAATTTTAAATATATGGCACCTTTTTTTAAAAAAAATATGTAGTAAAAAGCTTGACGTGAAGGGCTATACATAGTTAAACACCTTAACTTTGTTATTTTTTGCAAGGGCTCTTTTACTAAGATGAAAAGGAATCCAGATAACCAACTTATTTTCGCTAAAATTTTCCTCTCGCTTTTTTAGCCGTACAAAGCCATTATAAAATTTAAAGTTCATATTTTTCAATTTTAAAAAATAATAACACAGTATACGAGCTTTTAAGTATCGGACAGAGAAAAGCTGTCGGGGGTAAAATTGTCATTTATAAATTGTGAAATAATTTTTCCAACGACTCCATTTTCGGCTTAAAATACAGAAATAGATATATAATATTTAACTATATTTGTATAGTTAAGTGACGTAAATGTGTGCTTACAATACTTCCATGTAATTTTGTTTTATGTAACTGTCTTCGCGTATTAAAAGTAAACACTTTATCAGCTATTTTAATTTTTATTTACTCGAATTTTTATCCAGTTTTATCTAGGATAGATTTAAGCACATTAACACTCGATTACCCAAACGTCGAAAGTAGGATTGAGTAGCGATGGGACGCAAAGTGATTTCATAAAAAATTGCGTAATATTTGCGTCGATAGAGGTATTATTGTAGATTACAATAAACATCAGCTGGATAAAATTAGTATTTAACAAATGGTTGAAATAAAAAGTATTTTTCAATGCAAATTCACCCAATAGGAAGGTAAGTATGCATAACGAGTTCATACCTAGCTTATTTTTACAGACTCACAAACATGATTCCCTTTTCTGGATTACTGAAGCTTACGATGCGAATTATGTTTTCGTTATATTATTATTTTTGATAAGTGTGTTTATACTTTTTTAAATATTTAAGTTTTAAAGCACAAATAATATTTGAGCATGTTTGATGTACAGCACTGCAACACAGGCTCATTCATTTTAATAATAATTCACAAATCCTTGATTCCAAAACCCCCAGTTGAAGAAGAGTGTCATTATGTAGTTTTTAAGTGTAGAGAAGTATTTTACTACAAGATTTATATAAGATATAATATAATTAGTGTAGATATTTACCAATAACTGTCAGTATAGATCCAAGAGTTACAGCGTACAGAAGTCTTCTCATTTTGGTAACAGCCAGTGCGTGGTACCTCGCATCGGATTCAGCGAATAGGGGATGCGTGTTTGACTGATTCCATATGCCAAGTGTCCTAAAAATATTGGTTAATATAAAGGGTTGCTTACAATAAAAGGATTTAAAAAGTCAATGTAGTTGTAATTTACATGACTATATTTACTACAGTTCTAAGCAATTTTATGGTTGTAAGAATTATCAGATCAAAAATAACGGTCAGAACCAACTTCCCTCTGTTTAACGCGTGCATTTTGACAGTGCTGCTTTACGGTTGCAAGTCGTGGCACCTTAAAAAATCACAAAACTAACCGTATACTGTGCCTTGAAAACATATGCCTGCGGTGAATATTAGGAGTACGGTGGTCTGACTTTGTCAGGAACACGGAGATAAAAGCGCTGACTATCCAGCCTCCTCTTGCGTCCAAAATAATTTAAAAAATGACGATGGAAATGACATGAACATGTGTTTTGGATGCTCTAAAAGAGTCTGAACCCTGCCGGTCTATTTTACCAACCAGATAGATCCCGACGTCGTAGAAGACCACTGATAACCATCCACAGGATATACTCAGCAGAGCTATGGGACGCTGAGATGTTCTGGGAGGATGCAAAGAGACTGGTGGGGATAGAGAATCTTGGAGGAACCATGTGGTGATCATATGCTCCGTATAAGAGGTGCATATGGAAAAAAAATCGTACCTTCATCCTTTTCGCTTGATTCATACTTAGATATAAGAAGCATTTTTCAAAACTTAAGAAACATTTTAAGACTATTTTTTAATTAAAAATACATGCCTGACAATATAGCTTAAATAAAATTATGTAAATGCGCTAAATATTTTAGGCGAGTTAAGCTCGATACGAAAAATGAAACTTCGCAAAAACCTTAAGTGTATAACCACCATTAACATTTTTTGTTTTCATTTATTGACAATCTGATAACTGGACCGATAGCGAAAAATTACACATCGTTAACTTACTCCAATTTCAACATCTCGTAGTTATCTGACTAATTAACTGGACGATTTATTTGTATGCCCTATTTCCCTATCATTATCTGTACTATTTTTAGTGTTGCCAATAAGGCTTCGATTTCGAATTTTAAACTCTGAAATCTTCACTGTAATAAAAGTTGTTTTTACTAACAGAGTTTCGTTAGCATTTGATAGCATGCGATCCCATCAAAATGGCTTACTTATTCTCAAAAAATAAGATATTATTTTGCATCATAAAAACTTATTAAAACACAGGAAAGTCAAAAGCTGTTGCTGACAGCTTTTACTATAAGGAAAGTATATTGACTTAGTTGGAAACTCGGAGATCATAAAGTAGGCAAATCATCTTTCTATTAGATAAAAAATAAGTGACAATGAATCTGGCTGGGGAAGGTGTTGCTAATATCATGAAAGAAACTGAATCATGCATGCTTTTTGAAGTGCACTAACGATCATTTATAGGATGTACTCAATGAAATCACGGAATGGAAGAATGATTAAGGAGGGTGCAAAGTACAACTTCAAAGGTGAGTTGTCTTATAGAGATAACGGAAAATAATAAATACAATGGCTTATCACCTGTAAAAGCTCTTGGCAGTTATCGCAAAGAAGATAAACTTGACAACGGAATGCGTGAAGAAGAGGACCGTGATGGTGTTTGCAGTGAGCTCGTTGATGTCCACAGCCTGGAGTGCCATGTTGGCAGCAATTCCTCCGAACTGTACCAACAGCAGTATCAGATGCATAGAGGCGTAGATCTTCCGGGCGAGCACTGACACGGTTCCATTTTCTACACAATATTAAAACCAGCGTAAAAAATAATAATGATCACAATCTCACCAATATTTAGTGAAATTGTTTCACCTCTTTATTAATTGTCTGATACATATATTTTGTCGAATGATTTCCAACACGTACTACATGCGGGGCTATTCTTGAATTAACTAGAAACTAGCTTATTGCAACTATGTTCACTGCTGTTATTAGGAATCGTCCTACTAATCGGGATTCACTACATCACGTAAAAATCCTCAAGTAGAAATTAAAGAAAAAAAGGTCTCACACTTTTGAATGTGTGTGGAAACTGACAATTTGGAAGTTTTTTAGAGAGCGGAGCAACTGAAAAAAAGATCTTCGTATTGAGAATTATTTTATTATAAAATCTCTTAACTCCTCACTTTTTTCGCCAGTGATCAAATCCGAAAGCCCAGATCCCAAAATGGTTGTTAATCATAAAATCTCGGGATAAAAGAAGGGTCCGAGATATATTAAATATTTTATTATTTATTTGTACAAATCAAAATTTTTCAAGTAACATGTTGTAAAGCATATAAATTTGTCTCATTAAAATGACTCAGTTTAGTTTTCGTTCATAAAAAAAAACAAAGTATATTAAAAACTACAATTAATGCAGTTTACCAAGAAAATGACATTTAGGATTGTGGCGTTGTTGTTCTAAGGGCGCAAAATTTTATTAATACTTACCAGCATAGTAGTTGAACAGGAAGAATCCAAATGTCTTCATCAAGGTGATGTTTGGCATAAGGTCCGCCACGAGACCGTGGACTTTGAATTTGTTCATCATCTGTAATAATAATAAAAAATAAAACAATTCTGTTAGTTAACTTTCTGACCCTGTTTGAGGCACTCTAAGAACAGTCAATAAAACTAACATGTTTCACTTTTTTAATTATCCCATAACCATTTCGCTAATGGAAAAAACAGCCGAAATCAACTGTTCACATACGTCACGTGTTTTACAAGCCCATGTGCCGTAAAACCGTTTTTTCTGTTATCCGTACCTTTTGTTATTTATGAGAAACTTACAAGATTAACACATTTCCCAAACCTTCCTATTTGAAAAAGTTATAAGTAAAAATCTTTAATATATATCAAATGTGGAAAGGAGAAAGAACGTAATCCACACATTACAGGATGCACAAAAAACGTGTTTTGATAATTTTGGGCCATATGCAAATTTTGAAGTATACACAGCCTTGAAGTGCACGGATACATCAAAACTGGTGTTTAATTGACATATTCCAATATTAATTTAATAAATTGATTAGGAAAAACCATTTTGCAGTTTTTTTCATGGTTTAAATTTTCACAAACCCATCTGTTTTCAAACTTAAAAGCTAAATTTAGTTTTATATTCGGCATTTGCAGCTTACATTCTTTTTATAGAACGTGTATCAAGTTTGATACATTGTGATTATCGAAAAAAACCTGTTTTGAGAATACTGTGGATTACGTCCTTTTTCCTTTTTACAGTCGATATTATATAAAAAAACTTTTTTATGTAGATGCTTTTTTTATTGAAGTTATTAGAATATGCCTACTTAAAATTTAATTTAGCTTTTGGGCTTGGGGCGTTTTCGTTTTGAGCCCCCCAATTAAGAATTCTTATCTGTATTGTAATAAAAAGGGCATAACCCACAGTTTTTTTTCGATAATCACAATGTATACAACTTCATACACGTTCTATCAGTAGGATGTAAGCTGAAAATATCGAATTAGTATCTAAATTTAGCTTTAAAGTTTTTAAAAAGTAAGGCTTGTGGAAATTACGATCAGAAAAAAATATTTGAACGAAGGTTTTAATAAAAAAACATGAAATTAATATCAATGTGTTGGATACGTCCTTTTTTCTTTCCGCAGTCAATATATATGTCATTATGCGAAGCTGGCAATTTTGCATATGGCAATAAATTTATTTTTAAAAATCAAGACTCATATTTTCGATGAATTAAAAACGAGTTTGTAACAAAAGCGGTAGTTTATATAGTAATGAATATCAAATGTGGCAGTTATTAAACGGTTTTTTCACAACAAAATAATACTACAAAGAATGTTTTACATTTTTTTTTATTATTCTTTTATTTAGGATTATAAAAACTGCCGATTTACTTTTTCAAGCCATCTTATTTACATATCATCACACTGTATGTCTATAATAAATAATATATTTCTGTTAACATAATTCACACTGAACTCATCAATGTGGAGATCTTATCATAGACATGATTCAACAGCATGTCTCGTATTGTAATCGATAAGGATATTAATAATATATGACATAGTATCAATACGTTCATAAACGAACATGATTTTATTCAGTGCTTTTCTTTCCATGCTACGCGGTGGGACGGCGTTCCGGCACATTTTTCCAGCAATTTTGAATGTTTAATTCGTAAAATTTTATTTTTATTTTGCTTTAAAAACTATTGATTTTTTCATGGAAAACATTATGTTTCATCTTAGATCCTTTTTTAGTAAAATTTTCAAAAAAATACCAGGCCTTTAGACTTACTTTGAGACCAGAACCAGGTGTCCAATGCTTCATACATAGTTTTGTTTTACAAACTCTCTTATTTACAACACCTTTTCCAAACAGTCGGGTTCATGGTATAGTGGTAAACGTAGTTGGCCTTCGTGACGGATCTCACGGGTTCGTATCACAGTACGAAGCAAAACGAGAGCGGTTAATTAACTACTTATCTTGTTTTAACCTTATATCTTTATATACTTACTCTCTTCGGGGAAAAAGAAGCACTTCTTGTAAAAAAACCTGTTCAGATACCTTTATTTAGAAGCCATATGCTTGACATTGGGGATGGACATGGGTTAGAAAAGCAATACAAGTAATTTACAAATGAAACGTGAAATACTCTAACTGAATCATAAAAAAGTTAAAACAGATATTCATAAGAATAAATTCAATGAGAGGTTTATATATCGACTGTGGAAAGGGAAAAGGACGTAACCCACAGATATCAAATTTTACAGGAGGCGCTAAAAACGTGTTTTGATGATTTCGTGACATATGCAAATTATGAATTATACACAACCTTGAAGTGCACGGATACTTCTAAACTGGTGTTTAATTGACATAATATAATATTAATTACAGAAATTGTCTCGGAAAAACCTTTATTTCAGTGTTTTTTTTGGCTTTAATTTTTTACAAGGTCATCTTTTTCAAACTTAAAAGCTAAATTTAGATACTAA
This sequence comes from Himalopsyche tibetana, assembly GCA_030503985.1. Taxonomy (NCBI): domain Eukaryota; kingdom Metazoa; phylum Arthropoda; class Insecta; order Trichoptera; family Rhyacophilidae; genus Himalopsyche; species Himalopsyche tibetana. Next base: position 3,070,148 of record JAPJYX010000011.1, on the reverse strand, counting down.
TTCGGCATTTTCAGCTTCCATCATTTTGATAAAATGTGTGTCAAGTAGTAGTATACATTGTGATTATCGAAAAAAAGCTGTTTTGGAAAATTGAGGGTTACGTCCTTTTTTCTTTCCACAGTCGATATGAAGATGCACTTTTAACTATCAGTCATTTCATCATATTCAAGGTATTAATAAAAAAAAATTGTAGATATTTATAATATTTTTAGATATTTTATAAAATATCTAAAAATGAGAATTCCAAAATGAGAATTCCACCATTCTTGAGAATGTGAATCTAAATGTTCCTGATTATTTTTTGAGAAATCGTGGACATGAATTGTTTGTTCTCCCAAGGTGTAGAACCAGCCTGCCAATGGGGATGCCACTGGGGAGAGCTTTAACGGTGTTCAATAATATTGCTTCGGATGTCGACATATTCCACGTAGACGTGGGTGAGTTCCGACGAATACTATTTTTTATGTATTAAAGTAGAGTTCGTCGGATCTTACTCAGTTGACTTCCTTGCCACTTTTTTTTTACTGCTTTAATATTAAGTTATACTATTTTTTTTTCTCCATTGTAAAAGTTTTAAATTTATAATTTGTCAACCTTGTACAATGTTAATTGAATAAATAAATAAATAAATAAATATATGCGACACATGCTTTCCCTTTTTGAAAAATATTTTTGATCAAAGCCTTTTTATTATAACTGTAGGTAATAATTTTTTTAAATTATAAATTTAATTTACACAAAAAAACCACCAGTTAAGAATAAATAATTTAAAACTTATTATTTATTCTATAAAAACAAAACTTATTTCAACTTCCTTAGTCAATTATTTAAATCGCATAATTACCTTGAAAGATTTTTTGAATCCACGCTTCTAAAAATATAATTAAACCTCCATTTATTATACCGAGAAAAGCACTTTCAACTTTTTAAAAATATAATTTTAATTTGTTTTTAATATGCTATTTTTATAAATCAAATTATTTTTTATATTTAATGAAAAGTATTTTTTCAAACCACATTGTTTTTAAAAACCCGTCTGCATGTTACAAGTGTTTTTTAGAAGTGATGTATATAATTTAAAATAAATGAATTTCACGGTCTCATAAAACACTTTCCTTTCAATACTGCTACATTATTACTTCAACATATGTATATATATAATATGTAAGAATACAAAAGTTTAAAGAAAAAGCTTTTGAAAGCTCCACGTGCGACAGTATCGATGTATAGGATATACAGTAGTGACATTGGCAATTGTTCCAGTTTCAAATAACAGAATAATAAACGCTGAGAAGTTGGGTAGAACAAACACATGCGTTTAAGTTAAACGTTCTCATGTTTTATAGAATTTAATAAATAATTTTACGTGGACCAATAGTAGAGCTTTTATGATATTACTTTAATTTGCTGTCACTTGATTGGATGACACACTATTCAACAATTGCAATGTCACGATGAAAATTGATTGATCAGTGTGCCTAAAAGTGTCAATAAATAATAAAATGATTCTTTTCGCGTCGCAGTTTATCATATCAGAAATAATCATCACCACATATAAAAGTATCATTACATAGTGTCGCCTTCTGTGGCCCAGTTGGTTAGAGCTTGCTCTACCGGTCACGCAGGACTGTGTTCGATTCCATTACAGTGAATTTGAGAATTATTCAATTCAAAGTTGTGATCGAAGACTGATCTTTTAATAACTGGGTGTGGCGATAGCGATTAGCCAACCACTAATCCTGTTCTAGCCTTATCCTTCCTTCCCATTAAAAAAAATGAGGTTGAGCGACCGAGTAACCAACAGTTATCGTAAAAAAAACTTCTGTCAAGATACCTTCATTAGGAGGCCATATTCTTCTCATTGGGAGCGGACATGGATAAAAAAGTATTATTTCATTAGTTGTTCTTTTATAATCGATTTTAATCTTCTTTTACTGAACATATCCGCTCCATATGTCGAGCATATTGACTGTGCTTAGGTAAAAATAGTTTTATTTGATAATCACAATGTTAAAAACTAAATACACTATCTGTCAAAAGGACGTAAGCAGCAAATTTCGAATAAGTATGTAAATTTAGCTTTTAAGTTTGAAAAAAGAAGCGCCTGTGAAAATTGCAATAACGTAAAAGGACAATAATAAAGACTTTTCTTAAAAAACTTTTTAAATTTATATTACATTGTGTTAATAAAACACCAGTTGATATCGCGAGCGATTAAATTGCATCTAATCTTCATTGAAAAAATCTTGTGAGGAGATAATCCACCAAGAGCTCCCACATTGTTGAGGTGCATGAAAACAAAAAGTATTGAAAAATTTTCGATTGTTTCGATTCGATTAATATCTTCTAAGTCCGTCTTGAAAAACTTTCAAAATTGCCTTTGGAATTAGAAAAATGATGATATATACAATCAGGAATAACAGGAGAATTTTTACCCTAAAAAAGGGTTGAAGGTAAACCTAAGGACACGCCAAATACAAAATCGGAATATTACCAAGCCTCAAAATAGGGTTCAGACCGGAATGGTTACCAGTGGCTTATTTCGCGAGAATAAATGTTTAGAAACACTGTATCTTGAAGAACACGTGTGAAAAAGCATCTGTCAAACGACCTTCAGCCATCATACCCCTAATGAAAGGACGGACAGCCGATTAGGGTTGCCACTTAACGTTATATCCGTTATACTTAATGCCATCAATTTAATATCGTAAGCAATGAATAAAACGTTAACATACTATCAAAAACTTAACGGGAAAGTAAACATGATTATGTTTAATCTGGTAGGATTTGAGGGTATCAGTTGCGAAAACAGTAACTAGCTTTTAAAATTAAATTTGTCTATATTTAATTTAATTAATCTTGGATATTTCTTTTTTTAATTTTAATATTTTATTGTATTTAATGTTCTACTTAATTTTAAAGAAGACCGTATTTTTTTTGACCCATTGTACTAATAGTTAAACTTATATTTAAATCCAGTTAAAACTGCGTCTAGTAAAAAAAAATCCGAACACCATATCGTAATTAAGTTATCTATAAGATCACTTTTAATGTGTTCACTGTCAACATTTGTGCGGAAAATTTTATTATTACAAAAATTAAACCGGTTATCAGGACCAGTTTCGCTCATGGCGATCATTTTCAGCTTATAAGAATATACATACATTAATTCATTGCTATTTTTAACCATACCATATAAAATTATCAAGATAAAACGGTATTGATCATATGAAAAAAATGTGTAACTAGTAAAAAAGCTTTATAGTATATAGATTCATTTTATATAGATTGATTTTTTTATCTTATTATGGTCTACTGCTTAAAGGCATGAATGTATGTGAAGTCTTGAATTCCCCCTCCTAATTATATTATCCTTAACAAAACTGGGCTTTGCGAGAGCGATTAGCTAACAACTAGTCCTGTCCTAGCCCTATAATTATATCCTTACCCTGTAAGAAAGGTTAAGCAACTGAATAACAAGCAGTTCTCGTAGAAACTCTTATGTCGAGATAAACTGCATCAGAAGTCCATGGGCTTCATATTGGAAGTAGGGCATCCAATCCCGGGATCCCGTTCAATTTTCTGATCCCGAAATTCCGGGATTGAGAAATTTTGAGCAAATCCCGACCAAATACCAAATCGGAGATTTCAAATTCCTCGGTGAGCTAAAAAAAAAAAAACGAGTTTCTGTGAGATTCTGGGGAAAATTTTAGCGAATTGAGGATTTCAAATTCCTCGGTGAGAAAATCTCAATCCCGGGATTCAAAATTAATCAATCCCAAAATCCCGGGATTGGAAAAAGGCTCCGGGATTGGATACCCTAATTGGAAGTGAACATGGTTAAAAAAGTATAAGAATCAATTAAACTTCATAAATCCAGGTGGTCTGAAGATCTTTTTAAAGTAAATATTAATAGAATTTTTAATGATTTATTAAGTTTAATTGAAATATAAAATTAAACTTACTTTTTAAAAGATGACCACATTTACTCGTTATATATCCAGGGGCCACAAAAATATTTTTTCTTCATCAGACAAACTTTGTTGCTTAGCAAATAGATATTATAACAAGCAAAATAAAATGTTGTGTTTATTGTTCCACGAATCAAGCGTGAAAATTTCTTTTGATTAAATTTTGTTCAATTATAATATGGCCAATATTGCACAAGGAAATCTTTTGTTAATAGAATGTTTTTTTTCATTATTTTCATAAAACAAATAATCAATTTAAGTAATTGAAAATTGTGCTAAAACAAAAATAATGATCTTGTAATTCGCTTAACCTGATCTGTGCCGTGCGGGATTAATATGACCGTGCATGGAGGGCCGTGATTTTCTTTCAAAAAATAAAACCTAGTAAATATATCCTTTTTGGACATATAATAATAGTACATCACAAACACTTACCATGTAAATACACGATGGGTCATTTCCGCCATAATTTATCCAAAAACGTTTCAAAAACGGAAATTACCGTCAAGGAATTATAGCCCTGCTAGCAAAAAATTTTAACACAACAAAAAGCTTTTATTTTAATCGTTGTATTCTAGATTAAAAAACAATATCTTTTAAGTTTAAGTATCACACTATGATTACAAGAGATGTCTGATGTTTTAAAATGATTAAATACGCTTCTTGTGACCATTAAACCGCGTCTCAAGTACTGCGTGTAAACACGCACATTTTGTATGGCCGGCCCTACGAGCACGGAATTGTATGGCGTGTTAACACGTCGCTGGCAGAGAACCGGTTAAGAATAGATGTGATAAAATTTAACTCAATGCGGACAGTCTATGACACGATTAAAACCAAACGCTTGTAGTCTTCCAGTTCAGCTGTTTTACTGTAGTGAATCATGGCACTTGAACAAAAGCTGACTTGAAGAAAGCCCGTATACTAAACAATAATATCTGTGTGCGATATAATAAATACGTTAAGTCTTAAATCGGTACTTTTCAGGAGAATCAAAACAAGTTTTGCATTTATATGAAATATTTTTTTAATTTGATGTCACAACGTAACATTTACTTTTTCAACAAGCCTATTTAACTAGTTCGCTGCGCAAATATGTTTTATGGTAATTCATTTTGTTTTTTTGTGTTTTAAGAATTACGCTCTCTTCTTTACGCCCACAGATATGTGACATGCTTAATAACATAGGGCCTATAACATGGGTATCCAACCGGTAGATCGCGAACGACCGGTCAATCCCAAAGCAAAATTTGGTCGATCACAAAAGCTTCCGAGAATTTCGAAAAAATATATAATTTAAATATAAAATATACAAAAATACCAAAATTTAATTATTTTGTAATTATATACCCATCTAATGATATGTATTTCGTATTTAAAATAAACATTTTAAAAGTTTGAAGAAGGGGAAAAACCCTTAATAAAATGTCTTATAAGAATAATGTTAGGAGTCGATCGCGAGAAAACTTAAGATTGAAAAGTCGATCTCAGGGCAAAAAGGTTGGACACCCTTGACATAAGACATAGTGCGTATCTAGATTTTTACAGCTATAAAAAATGGCAGTTTTACTGACAATTATTTGGGGACAAGGATTGTTAAAAATAAAGTCAAAATATGCAACAAAAAAAAAACTTTGTTTTCAGCAATCTTGGTAAAACAGCGACATAAAATAACAGCAAAAATTTAGATCTGTCCGTGTTTTATGAAAAGTGTGATATGATTGCTTCGACTATTAATGGGTTAATTTCGTGAGATATTTAGAGATTAGGGAACATACAAAGCAGCACCCTGTTTAGCTAGTGGCAGTGAAAAAAGGCTATACTGGCTGGATCACGTGCTGTGAATGTCTCTGGAAAGACTCATCCTGCTTGTCTGCTTTAAGAACAAGTCCTTGCGTAGAATATTGGGGGTGAGGTGGTTTGATTTCACGAGGAACTTAGAGATGAGGAAACGTAAAAACAGCGCTCTGTTCTGTCAGTATCCATGAAAAGGCGTTGGAACTGGCTGAATCAAGTGCTGAGGATGGTGGGATTTTTGCATCGGTCACTATCCATAGAGTGTACTAGGCGAAACTGAAGAATGATAGTATTTCATGAGAGGAAGCAAAGAAATTGGCGGCAGCCAGGAGTAGTGACATGCTCTACATAGGGAACGAATATGGTAAAAGAAAAAGAAAGTGATTGAAATTAGCATAATTTAAAGAATATTCTGATTTAATTTCACCATTTGACACTAAGTGTTTTATTAATGTCAGTTATTCAATTTACATACAACAATAATATTTCAAAAAAAAAGTGGTTCAAAAATATAACTCCTCCAGAACACCGAAAATTGATTTGAGAATAAGCGAACCCCTTGTTAGCGTATTGGCAGCCCACCGCTGATGATCAGTGATTCCAACTTGATGATTCTTTTTTGTAAACTTGTAAATATTCAATAGCAATAGTCTAAAGTATTTTTTAAGTTTTTATTCATAGCATAATGAGATACGCAAAACAATAATGACTTTAATTGTATGAATATTAATATATATTCTCACATAAATTATATGAAAAGTTTTATTGATTTTCTTTTCATTCAACAAACCCTTTTTCACATAACGGCACTGTATTTCGCTATATCACGATGTATTCTGTAATCCAGTAATGGCAAACCCGCACCTTTATAGATTATTATTGAATAATTTTTGCTTCATTAGCTCACGTTATGAAAAATAATTTACAAAAATAATCAACTGCTTTACAACTACTCTGTGTAATTATTGGTTCCAGAATTTGGTTACATATAACCAGACGTTCTAATTTTGTTTATCAACATAATTTTTTTTTTTTTTAAACCATGTCCGTTCCCAATGTGGAGCATATGGACTCCTAATGGAGTTTATCTCAACAGAAGTGTTTCTACAAGAACTGCTTGTTACTCAGTTGCTCAACCTCTCTTTTTTCAAAGAGAGTAGGGATAGAAGAATAGGGCTAGGACAGGATTAGTGGTAAGCTAATCGCTCTCGGTACGCCCCGTTCATAGGATAGGATGGGTGAAAGGGGGGAATTCAAGACATCACATACATCCATGCCTTTGAACAGAAATTCATAAATCGATTGAAAAATCAATTTATAAAAACTGTCCGTACCGGGATTTGAACCCGGGCCCTCCGTAGCCAAAGCCAACAACGTTAACCACTCGACCACACAGGGGGTACCGGGATTACCATTTATTGATTATTATTATAAATCAAGCCTGGCCAACCCGTAGCCTGCAGTTCACATATGTGCGACCGCAGTCATGTATGACAAATAATATTATAAAGACGTAAATTTAGAAGACCAGTTTAGATGTGCAACTTAATTTTTTTAAATAGATTTAGAAAATTTAGGTTACCAAAAAGAAACTCAAATCTCTCACTGAAAGATGTGGCTATTAATATTTCTTTTTAATTTAAAATAAAATTTGTAATATTGTTTGATCTGTGTTCCTTAATTAATAATGTCTTACTATAAAAATACATTATTTTTTTGGTTCAATAACTGTTTTCTTTTCACATCTGGTTGTAGTATTGTTTTTGTTCACAATTATCTTGCTTGAATACTTTAAGATACAGAGGTAGCATTAATATTTATTGTACATACAAAAAAATCAATATGTACATAGTATAAAATTCGTTGTAATAAAAAAAGTGTATTTTCTTATTGTATAATGTATGTAAAAGAGAAAAGCGGGAAAAGTTTATTGTTCCGCGTAATATAGTTTGGAAAACCCTGCTTTAGAGGAATTGGTTTACTGCACAATTAAGTGTCCACGCCCAAGTCTTAGACAGTTACTTTTAAGATACCTAACAAAAAAAAATAGTAATAACGTCCATTTTGAATTATACAAAATATATTTTTTTAATACTGAGCCATAATCAGGTAACTTTAAATATAATATAGTGTCCTAATTTTAAAATGTTCCCGACCCCTTACATAAACCATTAATATGAAAATTTTGCATCCATTTACCTAATTAATATTCTGTTTATAGGCCCGACCCTTCTCACCTGGACCTCAAACGGTGTAAATAAATAATTACATTATTCATTGAAACAACATCAATAGATAAGTGTTTGCTTTTACCAAAAGCATTAGCGTACATTATACAAGCTTTATCGCGACCTGCTTGGGCTGCAAAGCAATTGTACTGTAATTAACAGACTTCAAACTAAAAAAAATGCGCTCTGCTACATTACATATCTGGACTTAAACTATCCTCTGTCAAATCCAGGGTAGGGCACTAAGAAAGTTGAAGAATTCGTGTACTTGGTGATGGGTTTTTGTCACAAGAGATAATGTAGTAACCCTCGATTAGTCACAGGATCGCTAAAACAAATTTCAATTTATTTCTCCAAGAACTTCTTATTGCCTTCCTGTTTCTGAAGAAAGTAAGGGTAATGAGGGTAGGATTAGAATAGGACTTGTGGTTAACTCTTGACACGTCAAGTATTTTAGTTTTTTTACTAAATACACATGCCTTCGAGCAGAAATTAATTCTTTGGTTGAAGTATGAAAAACTACTAATTCAAATCATAAATTCCATGAACAAAATTTCAAATTTTAAAAATTCCACTTTTGGTATTGAAGTTTTTGGGACTTGATTCCATACCTATCTAATTGCTAGAACAAATTTCTTATAACTAGACTATCGACCAGAAGAGCGGTCTGCGAGAGTTTGGTAATTTGTGGAGCTTTCTGTAGATATGAAGCAACAAATATGCTCATTTAAATACTGTTAAGAAGTTGTGGAAGATTGGAAGGAAAGTTTAGTTCACTTAACGGCCACAACGGTGCATCGGCCAGCTTATAGAAGTCACTGTGTATTATGTTAACTAATCCAATATGAAAACAAACTTTTCTTTTTGTTCAGCGTCTTTGCACGCTACTGTGAGAAAGGTCGTTCTTTTGACCCTTTCGCGTGTATAATATAATGGAACAAATAAGATAAACCCATTGTGAAGGTTAATAGATTTCAATGCTGTATAGACGTTTCAAAATGTAAACCTTGCGGTGAATTCATTAACTAGTTGAAGCATGATTTTCAGTAGATTCCTTGATGTTAATTTTCTTTAGTTTGATCATCGGAGATAGTGATTTTTACATTTAAAACAATTTCTTTCTACATTTTTTTATGCCTGCTCAGTATATGGATTAAAAATAGAGCTCATATCAGGCGAAGTGTTTCTTCCTTACCTCTCTTTTTTAAAAGAGTGGTGATAGAAAAATAAGGTGGGCCAGGATTAGTGGTTGGATAATCACTCCCAATACGTCCTGTGTTTATGATTATGACATCCATCTCTTCAAGCAAAATGTTGTACTGGGATTCGAGCTTTGTTCTCGAAGTTTACGACTTTGGCCATGTGGATTCCATCTGAATTCCATCTGAAGCTTACCTCAACAGCAGTGATCTGAGTATAGTTTTTTGTTACTCAGTAGCTTAACCTTTCTTTTTTGAAGCGAGTAAGGATATAGTGCTAAGGTTATTCAGAATCTAGCGAGGCTCCATTTTAACACAAATACTTTTGGAGCTTGAAGCTTTGCTGGATAAAAGATTTTACATACTTATGTGGCGTGGTGCATGTTGACCACATTTTTTTGGATTGTCCGTTCCCTTCTTTATCAATAAAGTTGACTTCACAACTCCCGACTCCTACTCCGACTCCACAGCCTTGGTTTTTGCCTTGACGTTTCCATATTCTTTTGAATACTTGACAGTATTCAGTGTTCATTTTGTGATTTGAGCTTGGCAGCACTGTATCCAAAACTTAACAAATTTAACCACTCAGCTAAATGCCCCGAACTTTTCTTAATAACTAATTGAAAAAAATATTGATAGAAATCTAAGCCACAAAAACGTGCCTTAAAATAATTGTTTTTTAATTGAATTACAGAAAAATGTTACAATTATTACTGTAATGCTTTTCCGATTATCTACTATCGAGCGAAACTTTTTGTAGAAAACAGCGTAATCGAGTTTTAATATCACATAAAAAAACTATTTCTTTTTATGACAGATGCTAGCAGGTTTGTAATCTAACATTACAAAGTTGAATGACATTTCAGATTTCACTATAAGATGTTGGTAATAAATCATCCAAAAACGACATTTCGTAATGCGATTCATTCCGGAATAATATGGAGAGATATTTTGGTGGAAATTTTATGAAAATATGTATTCAAAAAATATAAACACAGACAAAAAACTCACACTTATTTAAAATTAATAAGAATATACATTAAATTAGTACAAGGCTTATATAAGTTTATAAAAATATTAGAATTTTTGTATCCATGTCCTCTCCCAATGTGGAGCATATGGACATCTAATGGAGTTTATCTCAAATGCTTTTTACTCAGTTGCTCAACCTTGTTACCAAAGAGAGTATGAATAGAAGGATATGGCTAGGACAGCCACGTTCCATTTTTATGAAAGAATGGGTGGGAGGGGGAAATTTAAGATATCACAAACATCCACGCCTTTGCTCAGCAATTCAAAAATCGATTGAAGAAATTTAACAAATTTATAAAACTGTCCGTACTGGGATTCGAGCCTGTGGCTTCCGTAACCGAAGCCAACGACGTTGGTCACTCGACCACTCAAGCGACATTTTTTTTACATTGCTTTAAAATAAAAATGTTACAAACATAAGCTTCATTTGTTGTTGTTGTTGATTTAATGTTAAAAACTAAATATAATACGTGAAATATATATTAAAATATATGAAAAATTTTGCTTTAAATTTTTGATGTATACATGTATAAATGTTTAAATGTTTGGTTGAAGATGCCTGGTGGAACTTCAATGTAAAATTATAGTCGTTTAAATTTCGTCTAATGCATGCTATCTTCCATTTATTCATGTCCATTTTGTAAGCGGCTTTTATTTGAGCGGTTAAGTCTCCCTAAAAGAATAGCTAATTATTGATGGATTCGGCGGTAACTTTGATAAAGTTCATTTTAAATATTAAATTAAATTTCATAACCCACAAAATGTGACACGTCTTTCGCCTTTTTTGTGCGTAAAGAAACATGAATATTTTTTGCAAAACTTCAATTAATATTCGTTTTCGTTTAGAGAAATCACTGCCATTGACGTTTCAAAATTGTATGTATCTTTATTAATACTGCTTATCAATACCACACAATATCAAAAAAACAAATCTAATAAATTATGTCTGCTTGCGAAGCACTTCACAAGTGAAACAGCCATACGGAAACCTAAAATTGTGTAGGCTTTATGACCTCAAGCCAAGCAATACATGTCGGATAGGAAAGTTGTTTTTGCTTAAACAGCATATCAGTAAACTATAAATTATTTTAGTCGTAATAATTCAGTCACAGACAAGAAGAAAGAACTAAGTCTTTAAACGTGACTGTGACGAATGTTTTTAAAATGAGATACTTTTTGTTGCATGATTTTAGTAATATTACGATTAAATTAATACGGACAAAGCGCTACAAACAGTTCAAGATTATAAAATTAACAACATGTTTTTTTAAAAAAAGTGTCTTGAGTTTTTACCGTCCGTCAAAGCGTCAAGACATCTTTCTTCAGTTGGTACTTTAAGGAGCAGCAACATATCGGAAGTATTTTTAAGTGTTGATAGAAATGTATTTAATTTGTTTGAAGTATAAGTGTCGCTGTAGACCACTACAATCATCCTTAAGCATGTACAAGATGTTAATGTAAATGAACATAATCATTTCCATATAAACAAATTTCCTTTAATTTGTTACCGTTCCGGGAAAATCAGAAAATCAGTATGTTCCGAACTTCCTGTAATTCAGTTGCTCAACCTCCCTTTTTCGATAAGAGTAGGTATAGAAGAATAAGGTAGAATTAATTGTTAACTAATCGTTCTCGATACGCCTTGTGATTTTGGTATAAGAAAAATGAGACGGAATTTTAAGACACCACAAACATCTATGCCTTCAAACCGAAATTTAACATTTAAATTTATTGAAAAAATGCTGTTTGACCCCGGGAGATTCTTCACGGAAACCAATGACGTTGACCACTGTGTTATATTTATTGCTAAAAATTAAAATTACAGTATATGACATAACAGCTGACGCCAATTCGCCATGCACTTGAAAAATATAAGTCAAAATATAAAATAAAAATCAAATTCAACATAAAAAATCAAGAAATACCATAGAAAAATTTATCAAACAGTTCACAAATACCATCACTAAAAATGTTCACTTCTCCAGGCAATGCGTTGATTAATCGAACGGCCCTTGGAACTGGTGACTCATACCTCTTAAGCAAGGTATAAGTTTTTAGAAATAAAAGTTTTTACTCATTGTTTTATGAGCAAAAATATGTTATGTTAAAGTTTTATTTTGTGTTATGTATACACCTCATCACTGTACAATATTGATTACCCCTGACATGCTATAATTATAATTTTTCTTATTTACTGGCACTCGAATATTATGTAAAGTTTCAATACACATCTAATCAAAATTAACTATTACCATAAATACACATCCGCCAAAAGATTTATTAATTAAAACTTAACCATAAACAATGATTGGTACATTCAATGTAACAATAAGCTTTCGATCGACAAAACGAAAATTATTTCGAAACATGTCAGTACTAATCAAAGGGTCCAATAATGTTTAACTTACCAAGACTTGTTTGTATTCTGATTTTTGATCAAGTGAATTATTATAATACTGTTTGTATAAACTTACGTTATGCCAATAAAGTGAAACGTCTATAATAATAAAGTGTTTTAATCAAATCCATAACAACTGCATTACGGACGTGACTAAAAAATAATTACTTAAATTCTTCTAAAGGCTTATTGTTTTTTTATAGATAATAATTAAAATACTTAAACTGGTTTTGGAAGACGAAAAACAAAGAATTTTTTCTATAAAATTTCCATTAGGTATTACCAAGAAGGCGTTGCAAAAAATGTAAACAACACGGTGATTATTATTTCAAACGACTATTAATAGTACAATGTCTCACTTTTATCGTTAATTATTGTTTTTTTTCTTTATTTTATGGTTTAAACAAGTGAAGTGTCCAATATCAAACACGGCCATGTCGGATTCACTTTATTTTTCACGAGAGCTGAAAGTTTTCTCGATTATTTTTTAACGAAATTTTAATGCGAATTAATTCAAGCAATTACGAAACACCCAGACACTAAACTTGAGTCGTGAGTTGCTGGTTTCCGTGCCGGATCTCACGGGTTCGAGTCCCCAGTACGAACAGCATTTATTGATTTCTCTTCGAAGGCATGGGTGTTTATAGTGTCTTAATTTCCTTACTACCTTTCCCATCCTTCAATAACTGGGCGTAGCGAGAGCGATTAGTTAATCACTAGTCCTGTCCTAGCATTATCATTATATTCCTACTAATCTCTGGAAAAAAGATGTTGAGCGACTGGCTAACAAACAGTTCTTTTAGAAAAAAAACTGTTATGATACCTTCATTAAAAATTAAAAAAAAATGTCATTTAGGCAGCCGATACAAATCTTGTTATCTGATTGGCTCTCAGTTGTTTGGCTAGTATGGTAACAAGATGTCTCTGAGTTGGCCACTTATGATACTACAATTATTATTTAATATTGATTCTCATACACTTGTAGTATGATGTTTAAATTGAAACATTGTAGGCACTATAATTCCCTATTTGTAAAAAAATAGCATAATCATGTCTTGGCCGTGTTTGATACTAGACACCAGTAATCAGTATAATTTGTATACGGATTTCCTTATTCAGTAAGCTGGTCAAAAGATCGTTTCGTCTCAACATTTATTTTTTCAAAGAGAATAGTGATAGAAAGATATTACTAGGACAGAACTAGTGGTAAGCTAATGGCTCTCGCTAAACCCCATTTTAAGGTAGGGTGGGTGGGAGGTAATTTAAAACATCACATGACTCACGACTTGACTCACTTCACATCTAATGTACCCATTTCTATTCTTTATTATATATTGACTGTGGAAATAAAAAAGGACATAACAAATTTTACGGGAGACTTTTTGGTCAAAGGCAAATTATGAAATATACACAACCTTTTAGAGCATGGAGACTGATAAACTGGTTTTTAATTGACTTCATCTGATATTAATTTAATATATTAAAAAAAAAATGTTATATCTTTCTTTTTGATCTCAATTTCCACAGGTTTTTCTTTTTTTAATCTTAAAAACTAAATTTAGATACTTATTTGGTCTTTTCAGCTTACATCCTTTTGATAGAACGTGTATCAAGTTGTATAAATAGTGATTATAGAAAAAAAACTGTTTTGAATAAGCTGTGGGTTACGTCTTTTTTCTTTTCCGCAGTCGATATTATACTATGTATAAATAAGTATAGCGCAATATGCATACATAATTCAATACAAAAATATTCACTTTTTGCAAAGTACAATGGAACAAAGCAATCAATGATTTGCATTATAGTTATTGTGGTGTATTGAATCGAATCTGAATTACGTCTGCATTTTTAAATAAATTTACAAACAAATTTATTTATATTGACAATGACAAATAATCGAATTGAATTTAACTCATATTAAATGTTATATTAGATAAGCCGGCTGTGTTTTCGAGTAAGCAACGTCGTTGACTTCGGTTACAGACGTCACGGGCTTGAATCCCAGTACGGACAGTTTTTATATAGATTCTGTCCGAAGGCATGGATGTATTTGATCCTCCCAATCATCCAATCCTAAAAACGAGGTACGATTAGCTAACTATTAATCCTGTCCTGTCCTAGTCCTATACTTATATCGCTACTCTCATTGAAAGAAAAAGAGGTTAGAAAACTGATAAACAATTCTGTTGAGACAAACTCCATTAGGAGTCCATATGCTCCACATTGCGAGTAGACATGGTAAAAAATATAATAATAGTAAGTCGGTTGCGATACGGAGATCACGGGTTTGAATCCCATTAAGGACCGTTTTTATAAATTGATTTATGGATTTCTGTTCGAAGGCATGGGTGTTTGTGACGTCTTACTCACCCTCCAGAGACGAGAGCTTTATTCCGATAAAAAAAATATTTTCTAAGCCATATTGAAGTCACGGATAACTTTTATTCCTATCCAAAATTTAAAAAAAAGTCGTTGTATAGACACCCCGAATGACTATATGGTCATGTTCATCCATTTATTGTAGTGTAATATTGAGTACGGACAGTAGTAAGGACAAAAGTGACCGTATGGGCTCGCAAACATTCGGGGTTGAAATATAGCTAAACGTGTTTTTTTTTTTAAATATTTACAATTTGACCTCTTTAGGCCAACATAATTTCAATACAAATATATTAGCAAAATAACTGTAAATAATTTTATGTTTTTATAAAAAAATATCTAACAGTTTCAAAAAGTAAATTAAAAAAAACGGAAATTCAAAAAATCACATGTGCTTTTGGAGGCCGTTTCTGTCCCCACGGCTGATGACTTACTGTAGTCTGTAACCTTTTTAATCAAATATGAGCAAAAGAAACGATATTCAGGTAGAAAAAGGATGAATAGTGGGATCAATAGACAACGGTGTTTACTGTGACTAGGGCATCCAATCCCGGGATCCCGTTCAATTTTCTGATCCCGCGATCCCGGAATTCCGGGATTGAGAAATTTTGAGAAAATTCCTAAAATTTACACGAAATTGGCAAATTAAAGATTTCAAATTCCTCGGTGAGCTAAAAAAAAACGAGTTTCTGTGAGATTCTGGGAAAAAGTATATCAAATCGGCGATTTCATATTCCTCTGTGAGAAAATCTTAATCCCGGGATTCAAAATAAATCAATCCCGAAATCCCGGGATTGGAAAAAGGCTCCGGGATTGAATACCCTAACTGTGACCATATGGTGATGCTCGTCCTTGGAGGGTTAATTTCCATCTCACCCTTCCCATCCTCCGATAACTGGGCGTAGCGAGAGCGATTAGTTAACTTGTAGTCCTGTCTTAGCCGTAACCTTTCATCCCTACTAATCTTTTTGGAATAGAGGGGTTGAGCGACTAAACTAACAAACATTTCTGCCGATTACGGGTCGATATTATTTCTTAATCGCCCGCAGTGAGCTTGCTCTACCGATCAGGTGGGTCGGGGTTCAATATCAAATTGGATTGTTTTAAATTTTAATTTGAGATCTAAGACATGGGTGTTTGTGAAGTTAATTCTCCTTGAGTTAATCTAATGTGACTTACAAAAATTCTCATCGAGTATGTCTCGTATGATCTTTCAACTTTAAAATATTTGACGCATTGGCGTAAGCTGTAATGTCAAATATAATTATTGTAGAAGCTCATATTTCTTAGCAAAAAGTTGTATATTCACTTATTCCTACATAATTAAACGCGTGTACTTTGATCATAAACAAACAAGAAGACATACAAATGAATAAACAAATAAATGCTTTTTTAGAAATGCTATCCGATATCTCCTCCTTACTTGTCTGATAACAAAGTTAGGCAAAGCTGAAATCCGAATCCAGTTTGCTTACTTTTATCTCTCGTCTGAAAGAAAACTCAAGTCACGTTTGAGTGTCGAGTTTCCGGAGATAGTTGCATTTGAAATATAGCCAGTGCTAGAATAAAATAGCCCAACTTTAAATCTCATTGTTGTTTTCACGTCCCCGCTTACAAATTGGCTCAGCTGAAATCTGAAAAGAACTGGTTGCAGCTCGGTCGTTCAATCTTTCTCCTCGGATATGGTACCGGAAAAAGATGTAATATGCAGCGAGTGTAGTGGGGCGGGGACGCGTGGGGTCGGCGCTCCCACAATATTCTAGGCCAGCGTTTCCAACAAACTTTTCCCCCGCGACCCGGTTATTTTAATTTTTCTCCTCCGCGACTTACTAGATTTGCTATGGCCTATACCAGGAGTGGTGAACCGTTTCTTCCCTAAAGGCCGCATTCATTTTTATGATTCGACACGAAGGCCGCAGTAAGCATTGACTAGAATTTTTTTGGCCGAAAACAAATTCATGCCTATTTCTTGCGGATTTCCCAAAATTACCAGCGTGGCACCTTTTTTTAGGTAATCTCGGGAATTTACGAATTTACAAAAATTTACAGAATTACAGAATTGGCCACAGGGCCGCACCAGAGTAGCCAAAAGGCCGCAGGTTCCCCACGCCTGGCTTATACTATCGGCTTATAGGTAAAATAAAACGGTGTATTTATGTCCATACAGTCTTTTTATGTAAGTAATTCAAAATGTACAGATTTATTTTAGGAAATTGGTGACCCGACATATTGCTTTCTGCGACCTGGTACCGGGTCGCGACCCATCATTTGGGAATATGATTTCGCGATAAATGATTATTTTTACGTTAATATAACAAAATGATTATTGTTATAATGTATTGGAAGAACGTTTTGATGGTAACTTGTATCAATGCGGTTCATTGAAATATTATAATTAATCGGCGCTGCCAGCACTCAGGAGGCCATATATTCCACATAAGGAGGTCTCCGAATATGGTCAAAGAGTAATTTTAATTATTAACATTATTCATGTCGGAATCAGAGCTATCTGTATACCATCAGATCAGTTTAGTCACTAGAATAATTTAAGCACATTTCACCAATCAATAAGATGAATAGAATATTTTTTCAAAATCTTGAAATTATTTTTCTCTGGTTTCTCCAAATGCCGTGACTTTACAACGCTGGCCATAACACCATAAATTCATATTTTGATTACCTATTTTACATTAAACATTGTTAATAATAAATAAATAAAAAACACAATATTCTTTTCTACATTATTTCCACTTTATTTAAAAAGATCAGAACTGGTTTCGCTGATAGCGAGCATTGTCGTTAGCATTGTCATCGGTTGACAATGATATAAATGGTAATCTGTAAAAAAATGAATTTTATAAAATAGTGACAAAGAACAAGTCATTGTTAATATGTTTTTATGGCAAAAGCTGTTTCCAAATCAGGCACTGTATTAAAATGCTGCACTGCATATCCTGTACCTGTAGGCGTAGCGAAGGACGTTCAAGAAAAAAACATAAAATATAAATATCACATTTTTGAAATGTCAAATATATTTTTTTAATATATTAACATATTTAAACTGCTATGCCGTCACCACATGTTTTTTATAACATAGGATGGATTTTTGACTGATACTTTTAACAACATTTTCCAAAAAAATAAAAAATGTCATCTTCACATGACATGGCCCAAGAAACTGCTTCCAAACCATGTACTGATAAAATGAAGTAGTAGAAGTTTGAGAATCTCAGAGAAGGCTGTAGTTAGGCCGCCCTAGATGCCGAAATACTGGAGGAACATAAGGGGCGTCAAAATAATATTAGGATTTTTATTACAAAAATACGAAATTTTGACGGAAAAATAATTCCTTTTTCTAGGTGTCAAAAGACTTTGTTAATGCCCTAAATTCAGAAACTTAAATAAAATCGATATTTACGCATCTTGCGTATAATAATCTGTTTAGGTCCATTGTATACTGCCGTCAGGGCCGGCGTCACTATACAGGCAAAATAAGCATCCGCCTAGGGCGCAAACCATAAGAGGGCGATAAATGGAAGAGTTAAATATTATTTTATACTTTAATAATATTAAATATATATCCAGTGAGCTGCAGGCAGGAGCTTGAAAACTAAAAAAAATGCCAACACTAAAAGTACAGGTTTTTATAGTACAACAAAATATTCACAAAAGATAAAAAACATTCAAGAAATTTTGGGAATTCCGCAAATTCCTGGGGTTTTGAAATTGGGAATCCTAGGAAGAGGTAAAAAAAAGATTTTTCGTCTTTTCATCAAGACAATTCCACAAATACCCGGGTTCTTAAAATTGGAAATCCCGAACGAGCTAAAAAGGTCTTGCGTCTTTTCATTTTGTAAATTCCGTAAATTATTGGGTTTTTGAAACGTTGCCTAGGGTGCCAAATAACTTTACGCCAGCACTGACTGTAGTAAGGAATATCAAAGTTGTGGAGATTCGAAACGTTTTTTGTTCCCAAGTGTCATTTCCAAGTAAAATTAACTTTAGTTACAATAAAATCAAAATGGCATACTAACACGTGAAATGCATTTTACAAATGATATATTAACCGAAATGTGTCCTTTCTTCGTCAAGTCTTTAGTATAATTTCATCCAGTTTTCAATATTTAAAGATGTATTATAGTAATTGTAAACAAAATACAAAATTTACGTTACTTTTGGTCTAATGATACTTCTCAGTGAAGCAGAACACTTGTCACATTTTATTACTCAAGGAGAATAACGAATTCAAATTTTATACAGACAATGAATTTCCACCAAGTAACAATAATTTTTAGTATTATGGCTAAAAGGAAAAAGTCATCAGGACGTTAACCTTTCAGCTCAGCAAGCTATAGTTAGTTAATCACAAGCGGATTTAGTGTGCTAAGTCCGCCATTACATCTGATCCCAGAAGTTTGTTTACAGATAGCCATAAGTTGACTATCAATCGTTTTCTAGATCCATCTTTAAACTTTATAACTAACCGAAAACCTAACCAAAAGTTGTAATAATTTTCCATTTTATAATGGAAGTACTTCATTAATAGTAAGGCTTCAAAAGATAGCATTTGCAAGACGCGCTTGCGTGCATAATTGGTAATCACATTCTAGCCAATCATAACACCTGTTTAAAACACTGTGAGATGATCAGACCAATCATATGACGACGTGTTGTCAGTTTTTATTGCGTCTCTATCGATGACAAAGTATCTTTAAATAGGTTGCCTCTGAACCTCCCCATAGCCAGACCCTATAACGCAAAATCCTACGTGACGTTACTGTACAAGATAGTTGACATCTCACAGCTCCTAACTTGGAACGTAAGTCATCTACGAATTGAAAACGTTGCAAAAGATAAAACTAAATAACCAATAAAACGTACTTTAGAACTTCAGTACAATCTTAAAACTTAGTTGAAAGATTAGTTATATAAACAGCGGTGGGTTGCCAATACATAAACAATGAGCTCGTTAATTTCAAAACAATTCTCGGTGTTCTGGGAATGAGTGAATTTTTTTATCAATCCTATGCAATTGTATGCAATAATTCAATAAGCAATCGATTGTTACTTAATACACTTATAATATGTAACATTATGCAATTTACTGTAAACTTATCAATGTTAATGGCTAAAAATGTACTACTGTGTATACTGAAGCTGTCGTAGATAATATATAAGTCAGAAATTGCAGTTATGTAGTAATTTGATCTGAGAAGTGTTTTCTCTTAAATTAACAAGGGGTTCGCACGAGCCCGCTGAGCCTCTTCCAGCCCACTCCTGTCTATAAGTAAATAACAGATTCTTAAAAAAATATATTTTTTAAAAAAATATAAGCTATATTTACACAGCATAAGCTTGACGTCACTATAGAACTGGTTATATGGATATTTTGTCAAAAATTCGATGACGAAATCTATTTTCTGATTTTAAACGCATTGACGTCATCAGTTGTCGAAAGTATTTTAAATATTTATCAATAAATGGATTATCTGTTCTAATATATATTTTTTAATCTTCATGCACGTATATGTACGTATTTTTCCCAGTACAAACAGTATTTTTTCAATCATTTTAAAAATGTATATTTAAAAAAAACTGCATATATTTTTGGTAGTAAAGTTGTTTCCGTCTCCACGGCTGATGAATAGCTGAAATCAGTATCACTTTTAACCGAAATTGAGTGAATGTGAATATTCAAAAATAAAATGGATGAATAGTGGGACCAGTAGACAATAGTGTTTACAGTTACCATAATATGGTCACGCTCGTCTTTGTGGGGTTAACCAGTTCTAATAATTATGTCGCCTGCTGTGGCCAAGAGCTTGCTCTACCTATCACGCAGGTCTGAGTTTGATTCCCGGTCAGATCACAGTGAATTTGACAATTATTCAATTCAAAGTTGTGATCGAAGACTGGGTGTTTGTGATATCAATTCACATCTTTTCCTTTCCTCCCATCCTTCTGATCCTTTAATAACTGGGTGTAGCAATAGCGATTATTTTACCACTAGTTCTGTTCTAGCCTTATTCTTCTTTCCCTACTGCTCACTTTGAAAAAAAGTGAGGTTGAGCGACTAAGTAACAAACAGTTCTCATAGAAAAAACTGTTGAGATACCTCCATTGGTAAGCCATATGCTCCACATTGGGAGTGGACATGGATAACAAAATAAATAATAGACAAGGTTCAATCAAAATGATACAAACATTGATCGGAAACAAATTGAAATATAATTATTGATATAGTAAATACCTGATAACGTGTTTATGCCTCTCAACCCAGTATTTGATCGCACTCCTCACCAGCATCTCTTGTTTCTTTGTAAGTCCATTAGGATTGGCACCATTGACTCCATTAGAACCGAAGGTCTGCAGAGTAGATCCCGTGCGAAAATTCATACCAAAGTCCTGTCGGTTGTTGTATATTCCCCTCAGGTCGACGTCCAAGGACTCTGTGCTCTTCATGTCATCTGAAAAAAAAATATATATTAACAAAAATATTGTACAATATCTTTGTTGATTTTGGGAGATTGATTGTCTTGAAAATTATTTTGTGTAATTTGAGATTTCAGCTGAACTTCTGTTGAGATACCACCATTAGGGGTTCCCGGTAAATTGCTCGAATAACAAGATAATCAATTTGTTTCCGTTTGTTCTGTCCGTTTGTTCTGCCTTAGCCCTAGTCTTCTATGTTTGAGTAACTAATTAATAAGCAGTTCTCGTAGAAACACTTCTGTTGAGATAAACTCCATTAAAAGATCATATGTTCCGCATTTGGAGCGAACACGGTTAAAGTAAATACTTACGAAAACTATTTTTATATTTCACTCTCTAAACAAGTGTCGCACAAGATAAAAATGAAATTCGTAGAAAAAGTCTTGAAAAATCGTTTAAATAACCAAGCAATTCGAATAATTTGTAATTCGAGCAATTTACCGGCTCCCACCATTAGGAGGCCATATGTTCCACATTGGGAGTGGACATGGATTAAAAAAATATTTATCAAATATGTACAATAAGTACAAACAAATTGTGCCTTAATTTTTTAAATCAACACAACACCTTTTCACCAAGAATTCACAGTAAACACATTGAAAACGAAATTGAGATTTGATGCTATCAAGAAACAAAGCTGAAATCGACAATACGTTCTGAAGATTATATTGTTTTGTTTTCAAACCGATATAGGATCAATTTTTCAATATGTTATTTAGTTGTGATACATCAACGATTCTTTGTTTTAACTTAGAATTAGCGCGTTCGATAAACCAACCGAAAGATGACGTTGTCACGCTGTTATTAAGTATGTAATAATTAATAATATCATGCCCTTGGAATGAACTTGATTGACTTTCAATTGATCTTTGAACTTTTAACTGTATACATTGTAAATAGTTTTATTATACTACGTATAAGTATTACATTATATTCGCAACGAGCACTTTATACGTTTAAAGAAGCAATAAAACATTGTTATAGGTACTTTCCTGTTACTCGAAGGCATTAAAATAATGTTTTAATAATGATTTTTCCCGTGACATTTGAATTGACAATCAATAATGAATCTCTACACTCTGCTTTCGGCCAAAAAGCTGTACCCAAAAAAATCACGAGATGAAGAATTTCAATTTTGGTTGACAGACATTAAGATTTATTTATTATATACACTAATTGTTGGTTTTTACTGTGTTAATGATAATTCATACTTATTTGGTTTTTGTTGTAATATTTTTCATTGCTAAGCGGTCTTCAGCTTTTTATTTATAGTTTATTTTCCTTGTATTTTGCTTCAATTCTTTTGCTTGGTTGTAATACCAATTGTTTGTCATACCTTGTTTTTCTCACTTAACATTTGTATAAATATCACTGTTTCATTGTATTTCTTATCAGTTGATAATGCTCATCATGAGCGAAACCGGTCCTGATCTAATAAATTTTATATGGAAAAAGTACTGAAAATGTTTTATTATTTTTATTAGATGAAGAATTATTTTGGTACGAGTGTTTGACCCAACCTAACCTAACCTAACCTAACCTAACCTAAAAAATATTTTTTTTGTCCTTTTAAATTTGATTTATTAATCTTATTTTTCTGTGAACTCACAAATAAAAGAATGCCTCCAGATATCAGAGAAGTACCGTATTAATTTTATATACACTCTCTTTTTATGCGGTTTTCAAAAATAATGGAACTTATCCCTCAATTTCCTTGTTTTTGTCTTGAATTGTTTTGAATTGTTTTGAAATCTGGCAGCTCGCATCCCAACCACCTTGTGCATTTACTTTATAACAACTAATACAAATTATAATTGTAAGGAAACCTTGCCTTCAACATCTGGATGTAATGAACTGGTTATTTTTTCCAGTGATGAAAGTGATCTGGACCAAGAAGATGTCTTCTAGATTGATTTGATGTTATGCGGTTTTCAAAAATAATGGAACCTATCCTTAAATTTTCTATGCAGTTCAAGGCTTTTTTATGCGGATTTTTTACATGCAATTCTCTGTAGAACGTATCTACGGCATAAAAAAAACTCGAGTGTGCATTAGTTTTCGGAACTCTGGGCACAATTATTTCAGTATTTATCTCGGGATTGATAAATTGGGAAAAGAGTGAGAAATTTAAAGAATCCAAAATATTTCTCAAACTTTTTACTCGCTGGCCGAATTTAAAAAACTGTGAATCTATGAATTTCCCAAAATACAAAAATGTGAGACCCTTTTCACTCACTGGCTCATTTCAAAAAAAATTGTCACTAACAGATTTTCAAAACCTAAATATTACAAAATGTGGGACCTCATTTGCCTAGGGTGCCCGTAGCCCCCCAAAACTATCATGTATCTCCCCTAAAAAAATATGTTCTCTATGCCCCCCTTGGAACATGCTGTGAACCCCGGTTTGGAAATCGTGGCTCAACTCACCCTTAATCAAGAATATGTAACTTTTTTCTCATTAACAGATGTCTCTAGTTGTGAAGCTTCAGCGTTTCCATCACCCTTAAGCCGGCGATATTAAGCTTTGAGCTTTGTTATGATTGGTGGCTGGCGGAAGTTCCATGAGGTCTGTATTTTAAGGATTGCAATACCGATCTAATATATCAATACCGGTATTCCAGTATTCTTTGCTTAATACCGGTGTCGTATATGGGTGCTTTAGAACAAGGTTTTCCAATAGTCGGATCGCAAAGTTATCGCTTTAACTAAATTTAAGCTATGTATAATTCCATAAACCTATTGACGCTTTGAATTATATCGCTTTAATTATAACACAGTTTTTTAATTATAAGTTTATAAATATCATTTATTATCACTTTTACGAAATTATAAAAAATATCACTTTTACGAAAAAAAAATCATTGGTCTACAACAGTGATAAGCAACCTTATTTTGCAGCTGTCCAAAACAGAAAATTCAATAATCCGAACGAGCTGCACTGCCTACAATTCTAAAATGAGTGTAAAAAAGGGGTGAGTAAGTATGTAGATCGGTCTTATGGCGCAGTGGTTAGTGTTGTGGGCTTTCGTGATGGATCTCCCGGGTTCGAGTCCTAATGTGAACAGCATTTTGTCGATCGATTAATCGATTTCTGTTCGAAGACATGGGTGTTTGTGATTCTTAAACTTCCTTTCCAACCTTTCCGATCTTTAAATAACTGGGCGTAGTTTGAGTGATTAGTTAACCACTAGTCCTGTCCTAGCCTTATTTTTTTATCCTTATTACTCTCTTTGGAAGAGATTGAGCGACTTGAGTAACAAAAGGTTATCGTAGAAAAACTTATGTTGAGATACTTCCATTAGGATGAGATATACTCTACATTGGGAGTGGACATGGATAAAAAAGTATGTAGCTATAAATTTGCAAATCATTATTTTTTAATATCAGGTAAGTTGCTAAAAATATGTTGATTATTTATAAATTTAATCCCCTCTCACACTGCGAGTGTTTATAACCTTAATAAAACAATCATATGAAAATTGAATTGGACACTTAAGTAAGGTGAATGTTACAAAAAATTGTGAATTTGAAAAATAGTCGTTTTTTTTCTTATTTATTTAAGTGATAAGCTTTCGTGCCACATTTACAGGACCTATAGCCGTGTGTTACGCATCGCTGGTCTACTAAATTCAAATTGTGTGAAAGGTTGGCGACCGCTGGTTATTAATAACAATGAACAAAATTCAATACAGGCAATAATATACAAACTTGATAATTTAACATTGGATATTTAGAAACGATATAAAACTTTAAAATCGAATTTGGTCGTTTACAGTTTAAAAACATAACAGTTTTGTCATTAAAGGTCAAAGTTTCGCCTTCCAGCATTTTCCGCACAAATTAACTTGAATTATATATGAAGTTGGTTCGAGTTTATCAATCAGAAAAAAGAAAACTATTTTTTATTGGTAGTTTTATTCGCTAAAAGCCTCATTCATTTTTCTGATTAGACATAAGGCCGCAGTAAACATTGACTAGAGAATCTTTGGCCGGAAAAAAAATCATACCAATTTCTTAGGCCCAGAAATTTGCGGATTTCCCAAAATTATCAGCGTGGGACATTTTTTTTTTAGATCTTTCAAGGATTTTGACATCAAAAATCCCAAGAATTTACGGATTTGCCCAAATTAGCAGCTTGGGACCTTCTCCCCTCTTCCAGGAATTTTCAAATCCAAAATGTACAGAATTTCAGAATTGGTTTCCCAACGCCTGGTTCGGCTAATTAAACAAATTTCGTCAATATTAGTATGCGCTTAAATACCGGGGTAAGATTTTCGGGAATACCGGTAATGCAACCCCTTGTCTGCATCGCTCAGGTATTCAGGTCACGCAGACAAAACTTGAAGCCAGAACTGAAACTTGGCTTCGTAATTTTTCGTATGCGTGAAAATGGCGACATTTCATCATTCTCTATTAGATGAAAAGTTATGAACTTTTATACAAGACTTAGGCAATATTTCAAACTGTCCCTTGCGGAATATACCAATGAAACTTAGTAATGATAATAATGAATGGTAACTCGAAAAAAATACGTAATTTTCTTTAGTCTTGGCTTCTGCATCGGATCTCTCGGCTGAAATTCACTATACGAACAGCATTTTTTCTTATTTATTATTTAATTCAATATTCATTTTTACAACTTCCACTTTTATTTAAAACGATCAGGACTGGTTTTTCTCACGACGAGCATTATCAACCTATAACACAATTTTACAGAGTTATTTATACGAAACAAAATGAAATAAAATAATTCGTTTTGACAGTGCCAGCGGGAGGTTATTTGGTGCCCTAGGCAACATTCACAACAAAATCGTGTAGAATTTCCATAGGCGGTTGCCTATTTCACCTGTATGGTGACGCCGTTCCTGTGTATTGAGAAGAATTTACAAAATATGGATACGTGACACTAAATTTACTCAAATTAAAATGTTTAATACCTCTGAAATATTATTTAAAAAATGTGAAATAGTACAAAGGAATATTGTGCTTTTCTTAGTATGATTAAAATGTGAAAATAAACACTTTTATTTACTAAGATCAGGACCGGTTTCGAGTTCAGTTGACAATGCCCGCCATGAGCGAAACCGGTCCTTATCTTGGCAAATAAAAGTTGAAATAAATGCAAAGGAATATTGTATTGTTCTTAAAATAATGCCTATCCACCAAGTATTAACAGTGGACACCCTAAAAGTGATTATTTATTGTTATTATTATAATTAGTCGTTATTTGGAATGTACTAGCTGTAAGCCCGTTGCCTTCAACGGGGGGGGGGGGTTTGTTGCATTTTTAAATAGACAGAAAATGTACTGGCGTGAAAAATAAATTGCAAACATATTTATTGAATAAGCCGAAAATCTAAACGTAATTAATACTCACTTAAAGAACTAAAACACACCGGGACTGCAAAAAAAAATATGCAAATAGCGGATATAATGAAATTTATTTATAAAAATCATAATTGAGCTGGCCTGCTGAGCTACTATATCCAATATCGAAAACCCTACAGTATTCATGTTTTATAATTTTTAGAATAATTCAAATGTTTCAAGTATGCAAACAAACACATTTCGGAGAAGAAGAAGAAGACCCCGGGACATGTATCGACAGCCCTGCAGTATTTATATTTTATACAATATAATTTTTAGAATAATTCAAATGTTTCAAGTATGCAAACAAATATATTTCGGAGAAGAAGAAGAAGACCCCGGGACCTAACAACATAACAGCTACGAAATACGAAACTACATTATCCGCTATTCATATATAGATGTAATTGTATCTACAATTAATTTATTTTCTAATGTGGACTCGGTACAAGGATTTTTATAAATCAAATATATTTTATAGTTCTACAAGGTTATAGATGAATAGACGAGAAATCTATGCGGGCGACAGATGGTAATATTTTTT
Source organism: Himalopsyche tibetana (assembly GCA_030503985.1). NCBI lineage: Eukaryota > Metazoa > Arthropoda > Insecta > Trichoptera > Rhyacophilidae > Himalopsyche > Himalopsyche tibetana. The sequence continues at coordinate 3,042,741 of JAPJYX010000011.1, read as the reverse complement.
TTTTATTATCATATCAATGCCATTATTATCTACACATTCAAATGTGCAATACTCAAACAAAGAAACATATTTTAAGGTATTTTTGTATTGGATAAACAGTCCTACATTATTTACAGAAATCTGTACAAGAATACCAGAGTGGTATTTATCAATAGTTGTTTAAAAGGTTCCCCACCTCTGATGTAGTCACTCTGGAAAGCTGTTTATGACAATCCAAACCAGACTGGGAAATTTCGATGCGTATTTTTTATAATAGATATATAAATGCTTTTTTATTTTTAATTAATCTCATTTTACAGTTATTTATATAAACCAAAACGCAAATGATCGATGAATTTCCTAAATATTATAACATAAGGAACTGGAGAAAAGGAAAAACTATAATTTGTTTCTCCTTTTTATGCTACTATTTTTTAATTATGTTCAATCGTTGTAACATTCTTTTATAAATGCAGAACAAACTATCATTTATATTTCTGAATAAAATTGAAAAGAAATTACCAATTTTGTATTGTTATTATCCTGATTCCTGAAGTAAACCAAAGTCTTAAAAAATATTTGTCTAATGTTACTAAGAAGGTTAACAAAAGCAGGCAGGAAAGAAGTTAAGGACCCACTATATACCTTAAAACAACGAAGTAATTAAGAGACCGTTTTTCTGGCTTTACATAGAAGACATAAAACAATGAAGTTTATAGAGCTTCTCAGACAACAACTTGCCAAGAATTAATATTTATTATAATTGCTATTTCCTTCTTTTTTATATTTTCACCAGCTATTTCGGTACCAGTTTTCTCTATAAACTTAAATACTTTTTAGTGTACCCGAACCGAACCTCATAATTAACTTAAACAGATGTCGCGAATCCCATAATTATCAAGGAAGGCCATTTGTTCACTAAAATTACACAATTATAAAGTAATTTACCAGATGGTATATTGTAAACTTTACTAAAGTGTCCTGAAATAAATTTTAATTAACTATATAATAATATGTTATTATATCGACTTCAAATTTTGACACAAAGCTAGCATGTATACCAATGTTTTATCATTAATGTAAATAACTTACACTATAGTTTAAAACATACCTGGTTTCGATGTGGAATTGATAGAACTTTAATAGATCATTACATTTCGACATAAATTAATTTAGAAGAATTGACTGTCATTCAATTACTTATCGACTAGTTTTCGGATAGGAGGATGCGTCTAGGAAATCACTGGTTTATCACCCTAGATAGGTCTGAGAATATATGCATAGCACAGACATCTATGCCTTGAACATAATTATATTCAAAATTCAACACACCCCCTCGCCTGTGCCTATTTGTAGATTTGACGATCGATTTTTCGAATCTAAATAAAGATTGTTAGAAATTTTCGGATCCGTGGCACAGTGGTCAACGTCGTCGGTTTCTGTGCATTTTTTCAATCGATTAGTCAATGTATGTTCGAAGGTATGGATGTTTGTGGTGTCCCCCCGTCATCATCCCAATTTTAAAATAACGGTATATAGCGAACGTGATAAGCCAAACACTAGTCTTATCCCAAATACTTTATATCGATTTTAGAAAGGAGAAAGGACGTAACCCACAGTTTTTTCAAAACAGCTTTTTTTCTATAATCACAATGTATCAAACTTGATACACGTTCTATCAAAATGGTGTAAGCTGCAAATGCCGAATTAGTATTTAAATTTAGCTTTTAAGTTATTATGTTAATTAAACACCAGCTTAGAAGTCTACGTGCACTTCAAGGTTGTGTATATTTCATAATTTGCATATGGCCCAAAATCATCAAAACACTTTTTTTGTGCCTCCTGTAAAATTTTCTACGCGTGAGTTACGTCCTTTTTCCTTTCCACAGTCGATATGAAAAGGAAAAGTTGAGCGACTGAGTAATAAACGTAGAAAAAATCTGCTAAGGCTTTTTTCTCCACATTCGGAACGGACATAGACAAGAAATATTCGAATATGTCAATTGGCATCTATGGTATTATTTTCAAATCAAAAAATACATCATATTTTGCATAGTTTCGGCTAATTTTTCAAAAGAAAACATTTCCCAAACAATTGAAACGCATCACAATGATCATGATGGTCACAGCCATCACCAGCGGAGAATAGTTTAAGATGACTTTAAAGGTGCTGACTAGCTCACTCCTAAATATTGATGGAAAGGCTTTATATTAAATAATAAAACACTTTTTGCATCAATTACACATTATTTATTAAGTATCAGAACCTGGCTTGCTTATCAGATAATTTAGTGTCAAGATTAATTATAAATTCTATTTTACCAATTGTTTGTCATTCTTTCTGTATCAGTTTTTATTTAATCAGTGATTAGCTATACCGGATTTGATATATTATAAATAATATGGAAGTTGTACAAAAAGTGTTTTATTTCTGTTTATAAGATGACTAACGCATTAAAAGAAAAAAATAAACAGGGTCTTTCAGTAGGGACGCTCAATTTTTTTTAGGTTATAGCAGCCATGATGCTAAAGTGACATCTGTCAAGTTTGTTGTCAACTGTTTAGTAGAGTACGGCAAATCACAATGGAAGGTTGTAGCGTTGAACAATATTTACAAATCATCAAATTGTATTATCAAAGTCACTGCTCCGTTCGAGAAACGTTCGCCAAAAAATATATATTTAGCCACGAGGCCCATTATTGTATGAATGGATATGTAAACAAGCAAAATTGTTAGATTTGGGTTGAAACCAATCCATACGAAATAAACCAAAACCAAATGCATCTTGAGAAAGTCATTGTTTGGTGCGGATTTTGGTCTGGTGGAATCATCGGTCCGTACTTCTTCTAAAACGAAACTGGCATTTCCATAACCGTCAAAGGCGAGCGCTACAGATCAATGATAAGCAACTTCTTGTGGCCCAAACTGTGATATGAATACTGATAACATGTGGTTCCAACAGGAATGCGCTACGTGCCACACAGCACATGCCACGATGGCCACATTCAGCACGATCGAGCGTCCCTGTTGAAAGACCCATTATAATCGCTGCGGATTAAAAATATACATACATGCTAATATATGATGACTGATGTGTGCAGATTAAAGGTATTATAATAATCCCATAAGCAAACTGATTATACTGATAGGAACCTAATCTTTATTGATTACACCTTATATGTACCTATATAACACAAGCACATTTTCCAATCATTCTTCGTTATTATAATAAAAAATAGTATATTTACATACCGATGAACTCTAGCTAATCTAGGTATCGATTATTTAACCCTTAAAGTCCTAAACTCTCACAGCAACGAGATCTGGGGCTTTGGGTTCTTGGTAGATTTTCAACAAAACCAAAAATTTGTTTTTTATTGTTTGACAATTACCCAAATCGATCTACCAATCAAATAAGAAATGTGTTTTTTGAATCGTTCAAACTATGTACATTCTCACAAATTTTGTCATTAACGACCCGGGTTTCGCCTTTCGGCATCTTCAGGCATTCAAGTGTCAGTTCAAGTTCATCCGTGCACTTGAATGCCTGAAGATGCCGAAAGGCGAAACCCGGGTCGTTAATGACAAAATTTGTGAGAATGTACATAGTTTGAACGATTCAAATTTAATATTGAAATTCCACCAAGCACCTTCAGTCGAAATCTTAAAGAAATGTGTTGTTATTGTAACTGTTTTTACTAATTTATTTTTCGCATAAAAAATTGTACAATATGTATAAAAAGGATAAAAGGTAGAAAAAATTGTATAAGAAAATAACAGAAAACTAAATATAATAGAGGTAAAAAGTATATTGAAAAAAACCTGGGCTGTGGAGTCGAAGTTGGGGTCGGAGTCGCAGTATTTTGGCCGGATTCGGAGTCGTGAAAAATGAACGGCTCGATTTTTTTTTGAAAAATATATTTAATGCCGTGTATTCAAACAAAATAGGCCAAAGTGTTGACATTGCATACTTGACTGACTAAAAATGATCTGATGGAATACATATACATATAAGTTAAAATGAAATTATTGAAAAATTTCCTCAGAGTCGGAGGCGGTGTCGTCTTTTTTTACACGACTCCACAGCCCTGAAAAAAACTATCGTCAAAATTGAAAATGTCCTTCAGTTTTTTTCGATTTTCTAAAAATTCGGAGAATGTGAATTATGATACTAGGCCGCTCGTGTATTATATATTTTTTTGTGGTAGAAAATAAGTAATATCGGCCTCTTTCTTACAGTATTAAAATCTGTACCCTAACACTCAGGTGGGCCTGGGTCAGAGGCCATAATATTTGAAATCACGCGCATTGATGTTTATGTAGTGTTTTCTCTTCTAATCGAGCTCGAGTTATATTTGCTAAATATCTTGTGTCTTGGCTATATTTTTTTTATGATTCGTGACAAACCTGGAGTGATTTTTCTTTGCTTACTGGCAAAGGAAAATCAATCTATCAATGTGTTTAAAAGTAAAATAAATCTAGAAGAACAAAATGGAAACGAAATGGGTCATATTCTTCTTCATTCAAGTTTAGGTTAAGATATATTCAAAGGCGTGGATGTTTGTGGTATTTTAATTCTCTACCACCCTTCCAATTCAAAAATTAACGTGGCAAAGCGAGAGAAACTAGTTAAGCATTAATCCTGTCATAGCCCTATCTTTTTGTCCTTAATCTCTTAAAAAATGAAGGTTGAACAACTGATTAACAAGCATTTCTCGTAAATAAAGTTGATTCGTTACAAGGCCATATTCTTTACATTGAGAACGGACATAGATTGATTTTTTTTTCAGTAAAATCTGATCTATAAAAAATAATGTTTGTTTGTTCGTACTCTATGGGCTGCCAAGCCGCTAATCCGATTGCAATAAAACTTAAACAAACTTTTTTCTTGCACTTCCGGGAAGGTTATAGGCATATTAAAACTAACTTACAGTAGGTCTTCTATATAAAAATCAATGTTTGTATGTCTGCCACACAGTTCATTTTGACAACGTATGCTTACACTTGCGCGAAGATTATAATAAGATTAAATTACAGTAGGCGGCGCGTGTGTCGTACAATAGCAAATCGGCAGCAAACGTCAAACAGACAGAAAAAGAAGACAAGCACTTCAATAAACACAATTAAAATACAAAAATAAAAATCTTTGAGTAGCATTGCAAAGCTTGCCGGGAACCGGCTAGTGCTTGATAAAAAATGAGTTTCGGCGTCTTTTTTTTTAAAAGCATTGTTTATACCTTTTTTGGATTCTCACTTTTTTGTTTTTGTTTGAGTACTTAGCAACTTTTTTATTTCCTGTATTCATTTGTGTTGAATATCTGCGGCGTAGAAAAAGTTTAAAGTCACGTATTTAGAACGCACGTGTGCTCAAAGCGAAATAAATATTCGTTAGGCTTAAAATGCATAATATTAATAACAGTCTGTCAGTCCATGAACTTGAATATTGTAATACCGGGCGTCCATTTACGTCCGCAAAACAACGTCTGCGATGCCTAACCTTGTTACTGAAATGGTCGAGTGAGTAATGGGCGCCTTTGCTAAAAACAAGACCACATTTTTATTCGTTGCAGGAAGACATTTTTACTCCGCGAAGGTTGCCTTTGTACAGCGCTGCCGCCACTGACTGCTGAGTGCTACGATCACGTCGATACGATAACCATTACAAACAAAGCCGTGTGGACAGGTCAGGGATGACAAACGGGGTTTGATTAATATCTAAAAATAACAGCTTAACGACCGCGGACGCGTATTTGAGTCTTTGAAAAACAAAGGTTGCTGGCCGGCGGACTCATATATGCGAATAGTCGAAGTGCCTGGAAACTAAGAAAATTAAATTTGGTAAGGATATCTTAATTTGATTACAAATTATAGTGAATTTAATAAAATTACAATTTTTGCGAATTTTTCGCAATATTTTATTTCGCCAGGTGAATTAAAAAAAAAACTGCGGTCGTTAAGCTGTTTTAAGATAAAATTTCTTTACCCTTGCCAGGGGTTCCGGTTCTTCTCATATGCGTTTGAGGCTCTTTTGTCATCTACTCTTGATATATATCGACTGTGGAAAGGAAAAAGGGCGTAACCCTCAATTTTCCAAAACATCTTTTTTTCGATAATCACAATGTTTACAACTTGACACACATTCTATCAAAAGGATGGAAGCTGAAAATGCCGAATTAGTATCTAAATTTAGCTTTTAAGTTTGAAAAAGATGACCTTTTAAAAAATTAAAACCAAGAAAAAACACTGAAATAAAGGTTTTTCAGAGACAATTTCTTTAATTAATATTAGATTATGTCAATTAAACACCAGTTTAGAAGTATCCGTGCACTTCAAGATTGTGTATAATTCATAATTTGCACATGTCAGAAAATCATCAAAACACGTTTTTAGCGCCTCCTGTAAAATTTGATATGTGTGGGTTACGTCCTTTTTCCTTTCCACAGCCGATATATAAACAGGGCTTTTTTCTTTTGTAACACGGTGAAACGGTGTTCCGGCACCTTTTATCGGCATTTTTAATTTTTCAAATCGATATTAGATTTATTTTTTTTGAAAACTTTTGTTTTTTTTCTTGGTAACCATTGCCGTTGGCTGTTTGTCGCCATCTATGATTCCTTTTGAATGTTATGTGACGGGTACCGTAACACTCATATATTAATATCATAATACAAATGATAATAGACAACTATGATAATAGACAACTTACTAGGATACTAGGATAGACTACTTACTGGGATAATACTTACAATAGACAATAGGTTCATAGACTTACTCTATGACCAGAACTAAGGGTCTAATGCAGTGATCGCCAAACGGTCGCTCGCCGAGGCATTTTCGGTAGCTCGCGTAGGATATTTCAACATATTTATAAATTTGCCTATAAAATTTTAAAATTGAACTCCGAAAATAAAATAAAAAAATCGAATGAAGGCATTGTTTTGTTCTACCTACTTATTTGAATCGACGTTTTTCACTATGAAGGTGGTTTAGAGTAAAAATAGAAACAGACTCACAGATGTACATCTTGATAATTGCATTCGGATGGTAGTGACAAGTTACTCACCGATAATTGAAAAAATTGTTGAGGAAAGAATTATTTTTACTGGTTATTTTTACTTTTATTTTTATATTTATTTTTACTCATACTTATTTTTCAACTATTATTTTTTTTATAAATAATATGTTTTATTAGAAAATCTGACGCTATAATTTATTTTAAGTAATATAATAATATTATGTATGTATGGGCCGATAATAAAAAACCATAAAAAAAGGAATATCTATAGGTAGCTCACCAGACAATTTCAATTTCTGAAAGTAGCTCACATCTTTATTGAGTTTGGATACCACTGGTCTAATGCTTGATTTATTGTTTTTAAAAAAGAGAGGTTGAGCTACAAGCAATTCTCGTAAAAAAAACTTCCACTGGAAATAATAAGCTTGGCAAGAAGTGAGTTCCGGCACCTTTATTTTCCTGCAATATTTATTTGATGAATTCATTTTACGATTATTGAGCAATTTTTAGTTTGTCTGGACCATTTCAAATTCGATTTAAAATCATATATAATAATTAATATATTGACGAATGATTATAAAAACCTACCAATGTGACAACAGCAATCCATCAAAGGCTTGCAGCTCGCCATTTTAACGGAACTGTTTTTTACTTTTTACATTACACCGGTCAGTCACCAGCGAAAACCGAAATGATCGGCTGCGTTTGGTGTTGCTCTTAAACATTTTATGCAAAACAATAAAAATAATTTGTTATCTATTTTAGCTCTTAAAAATGTGAAAACAAATAAATGTTTATGCTTCATTTTAAATCAAATATACCGTTTGTCTATGAATCAGTTCATCGGAAAATTCGAAATTTAGAAAGATCGCGGAAGTGTAAAAACGGCGGGAATATTTTGACATTTGATTGTTAAAACCGCGTAGGTGTTAAACATTAATATACCGTGTGCACTTTTTACCGCTAATTAAATATGTGTATATGCATGACGTTATTGTAAATGTGAAATACCTTGACTCATTATTTGTTGACGTTAAAAGCCTTTTATCTATCTGTACCAATAATAAAAATACCCAAACAAAGAAAATAAAAACAAGCATGCCGCAGATGACATCTAGTGGCGTCAGCCCAAAATGTTTTCCCGATGTAAAGTACTCAGCAGAGTTCTCCACCAAAGATTTGCAGAAAATCGAGAAAATCGCAGAATGGGTGACAAGCGATTTGGGCGTGAAAGAGACATCTGTGAATGAAAATTTCGTTTTTGTTGCTCGACTCATGGAACGCATGAAAATGAATGCAACAAAAAGTCAAAAGTTTTTGATTAAATATTATAAAGCCAGGTCTTCAGATGGATTTCCTGATATATTTCATAACATTAATGTTGAAAGTGATGAAATATTGAAGAGCTGTCAATCTTCGTAAGGATAACAACAAAATAATAATATAGCAATAGTTTTACTGCAACAAACACATAAATGGGCAATACTTTGTGAATAAAAGAAACAATATTATAAGATTGAATGCTTACAAAAGAAATCATTTTTTTAGGCCCATTCTATTTTGGGCGCAGTGGCGGATTATCAAATAAAAAAACAAGGCACGGTTTTAGGGCCTCAAAATAACATATATTCTATAATTCCCATATAATCTTTTTTTATTACACGGTGAATATATTCCACGCAAAACCATGTAAAAAAAGTAAACTAAAATAATAAAAATAATGGTAGATAAGTTTATTGGTATCAATTGAGGATAGGAGGATATTAGGAAAATTTGTTATTGTTTTACATTAATTAACCTTTGAGTTCCTAGCGGGGAGCATTCACATTGCAAAATTCTTTTTATTTCAACGATTCGTTAAACACCAATAATATATAGCTGATATGTATTATGATCTTCAATACTACTTCAACAAATGCAATGCAAATATAGCGGGAATGGTCATTTTGTACCTTGTCGTTTCTCAATCCTATTTTTGACGTTTGGGATCTAAGAGTTTAAAAAATACTTAAATTGTCACAGAGGTGAATAACTAGCTCTATCAGACAATATACGAACTCGTTTACACACATTCAGTACGTCATCGCTTTTATCACTCGAGATATCCAGAGCATGCGTAATATTTCTTTTCAAAGTTTCGGGTTTTAAGGAATAAACTTCTCTGCGCATAGTAGAGTAAATACAATCAAGGGTGGCACTATGTTATTTCAAAAACATGTATAGAAATGTGTAAAAGAGTTCAGCATATAATAATGTTATAAATAAAAAAATATATTCTTATATCACAATGCCCCTTCACCTATAAATAACAGTAAACAACTTTAATGTTGTTATATTTAATATTTATTTATTATCTGGTCCTATGGCACATCGGTTAGCATTGTTGGCTTCTGTGCTGGATCTCATGGTATTGAGTCCCAGTTTTATCGATTTCTGTTTGAAGGCATGGTTGTTTGTGATGTCTAATAATTCCCTCCCACCCTCCTCATCCTTCAATAACTGGATGTAGCGAGAGCGATTAGTTTACCACTAATCCTGTCCTTATCTTTCTATCCCTACCACTCTCTCTTGAAAAGAAAGGTTGAGCGTCTGAGCTACAAAAACTTCTCGTAGAAATACTTCTCAAATAAAGGCAATTTACTGCGCAGAAAGGCTTCTGTGTAACTTTGGGATAAGACTCTTGAAATAGGGAAGCCTGGCAACCGTATTTATGTTTAAATCTAAGATATTTCTTTCCAAAATTGAAAATTTTTAATAGTGAAATATTTTAAATATTTTCCAACCATTTCTTGCAAAGAAAGCCTTAACATAAGGTGCCTCCCAGACTTTAAATTAAATTAAAACTAAATTGTATGACATTTTGCACATCACACTTGTAGTGTGAGGCTCTCCACGTACATAATATTTAGTATTATTATTATTCTAAGACACTGGTTACCAAACATTATTTTACTACATCTCCCTTTGAAGAAAAACAATATCTTCCCACCTCCCCATCCTTTATTTCATTTAGTAATAAAGACACTTTTCAAGGGGAAATAAATAATTTAAGCGACTCCCTTTACAGTAGTCCACTCCTCTTTGGTTGGAAATCACTGTTCTAAGTAAAGTATTCATTTTACCTGCATGTGAGTTTTAATTATGATATTTGTTACAGATACCTTTTCACCGTACCTCAACTTACAAAAGATGGACACAGATTGATAATAATGAAAATAATTCCCGGTTTCGAAACAGAAGACTTCGACTGTACTGCATTTTTCAAAAGATTTTTCATGATGTCGGACGTCAGGTAACCTAAAACAATTTCAACCGTGTTTTCTCCCAACATAAGTATTGTAGCTTTTTGACTCCCAAGCAGGCTTAACAATTTAATGTGTAAATATCAAACATTTTTCAGATTTATTAGTCAATTTTACAAATAAATACATTGAGAGCAGAAAACAGTTGTTTTACGATATATTACCTCGATGGCTGCCACAGACGAGATATTTCGTAAACTTTTTCGTGCTCAACACGCCAGAGACGAGTTATGTCGTTAATAACTAATTAAATTAATATTTGCAAATTATAGCCGGCATGCTAGATAATTACTATTAATTATCTACGGCAGCTAAAAGGTTAAGAGACCAGAGAAATGTTAGGCGTCAACGGTAAGGTCTTACAATGATGACGCAAAATGTTATTTTAAGCGAAATCAATGAATTCAGTTATGAGCAAATTTAAAAGTCAGAGAATTGTTAAATTACACATGGCACACAATTACAATTGAACCATAGTGTGTGCGTCTTGTAGTGCACGCTAACCCAGAATGAGTGCGCAGGGGCTTCCCTACTGCTGTGCGGACGCGCACGCGTGCAGCTTAGAGGGAACGTTGATTATAACGCACCCAACTACATTTTTCCTAAAATACCACTTGACTCACTTCAACTCTCATGGCCTTTTTATTATAAAATAAATTCAACATCATCCCTTTTGTTTTAACACTAATAATACTATCGATGCATACTAATAATAATGGTTTTAAATTGTCATTTTCAGATGGAGAGAAGAAACACAATCAAAAGGAGACATCTTTGTTGTTGATTTAGAAGGATTTACAAAATCACACATTATGAAACACTCCAACCATTCGCTTTTGTATAAATTTATGAAATGTGTCAAGGTAAATATCAATTTAACACTTCTCATGCGGGCTTTAATGAGATAATAATAATGTGTGCAGTGGGATTTTCTAGGTTATTCACAAAGAACGATTATTTTTTGCTCGTAATCAGCTTACACATTTTTAACATTTGAAAATACTTGTATTTTCATAAAATTAATCACTTTCATTCATCATAATCTGTATTGTCAGTAAATTTTCTAGATTGCATTTTCGTTAATTCATTCGCCTTAATTATGATAAATTTAGTTTCAGTTTTACACTTATCGATAAATGCTGTTTAAGTATGCTCCAGGCGGCTTTAGAAATCAAACTTATAAGCAGTGGTGGCTCGTCCATACGCTCTGCGGAACTGCAGCACCCCCAGGCAAATTGAAAAAAGTGTAATATTATGTAAATATGTACATTAATTGATCTTACACCGCGGTTATAAGATAAATTTTGAGCAGTTTTCGATAATAAAATACAATCCAAATGTATTATTAATCTACCGCAGCACTCCCAGATATTTGATCTACGAGTCGCACCTGCTTATAAGTACATATTATATCTCTACGAGCAAAACTGAAGATTGTTACAATTAATCAACAATATTCTCTTTTTATATCCATGTCCGCTCCCAATGTGGAGCATATGGCCTCCTTATGAAGATACTTCAACAGAAGTTTTTCTAAGAGAACTGTTCGTTATTCAGTCACTCAACCATTCTTTTTCAAAGAGGATAGAATAGTAGGATTGGAAAGGGTGGGAGGGAATTTTTAGACATAACAAATACCCATGCTTTCAAATATAAATCAATAAATCGTAAAAAAAATTCTGTTCGTACTGGGACTCGAACCCGTGATATCCAGCAAGGAAGCCCACAACGCTAACCGCTGTGCCATAGGACATGACATAGTTTCTATACAAATATATTAGTAAAAATGGTGTAAATAATTTAAAGCTTTGATAAAATAATCATTAACAACATCAAGATGTCCATTTTAAGAAAAAAAGTTAAACGGATATTAAAATAATCGCATGTGCTTTTGTCAGTTGCGTTCGTATTTATATCTGATGAATAGCTGAAGTCAGTATCCTTTTTAACCAACATTAAGTGAAGGAAACGATAATCAGTCTGCGTAACAAGCATGACTCTTGCAGAACAACTTCTGTTTCGATAAGCTCTATTAAAAGTCCCGATATGTTCTATAGTTAGAGCTTACCTTAAGTTCTTTTATAGATCGACCAATTTCTTAGCACTTTAAATTATTATATCAATTGTACCCTTCTAGGACACATACCCTCACAAATGTAAAGCATTACATTTCACCAATGTAAAGCCTTGGCAACGGAAGATAATATCAGTTTGTTTGAAAATGTTGGGAGTCAGCAAGAATACAATGCTCAAAATAAATATACACTCGCAGCTAATGGACTGTCATGAAGATCTGATGGACGATTTGCCAGGAAGTTTACAAGACTTAAATGGTAAGAAATATAAATTTTGTTTTTCAATCGTGTTTTTCTTTAATGTCAAACATATTCCCGCTTCCGTGTTAGAAAACTTTGAATACATATTTTCCTACTTTTCATGAGATTATGTATTAACATTAATTTTTGTTCTGTTCTGTTACTATACCTGCTTAATACCATACATTTATTTTTCACAGTTCACTGCTCTTCTGTAAAGTAAAGTCCTCCCATCATTGATAATTTTATATTTTTTCAATGTACTTATTCATATTGTTATGTGTGCAACTTATTATAGAAGTTGTCGTAATTCTAAGCATTTTTGCGCAATTCATATATGTGTGATTGTTTATGTGTGTAATTATCATGTACAGTTTATTACTACTTGCGTCAGACAATGAGATGAGGTGGATGGATTTCATGAGGAACTCTGAGATTAGGGAACGTACAAGACAGTGCCTTGTCACGCCAGTAGTCATGGAGAAATATAGGAACTTGCTGGGTCACGTGCTGCAGATGCCTAAACCTTCCTGTTTCTTCTTCTGACCAGTGGGATTGTGGTGTCCTGGACGACCATCGAGTACTATCTTTAGGATTTACTCAGCGAAACTGAGCGATGCTAGCATGTCATGGGAGAAAGCAAAACAATAAGTAGGGAGAGAAGAAATCACGGAAGTGTTGCGTAGCGGCTATATGCTCCACATAGCAAGCGAATATGGTCAAAGAAGACAGAGAAGACGTGTGACATGTTTGAATTTGTGTTTTGTACCGTTGTACTGATTGACCAACTTAAATCAGACATTGATTATATCAATGTATTTGATAAAAATCTCTGGGCTTAAAATATTATCTGGCTTTCTTAATCCTTCATCTAGCACATTGTATTATTAACCCTTTCCACTCCAAAGGTTTTTCAAAAAAATTCCACCAGCAATTTTTAGTGAATTTGCACATAAAAAGATATTGATGTTATAAATAAATAATACAGTTTTGAAAAAAAAAAATATGAGGATTTCTTACACATGATGTCAACTTACTAATCTGTCAACAACCAAACCTAAAAAAACTAAAACCATCCACTAGCCCCACAATCTTTGAAAAAATTCATTTTTTTTTTTAAAAAAAATATTCACAAAAAGACAAATAACTTTCAAACCGTTTGACTGAGCAAATCGAAAAATATCACAGCCGGACAACATATTTTTACGTAACCTCGGCGCGAGAACATCTGCCTTTGTTCCGTCGCTGCATTATTCGCTTGCACCCCCAAAATATTCCATTCTATTGTTTACGCCAGGTAGTTGTCGCAAAGCGTCCCAACTTTCTAACATTCACTAATTGCTCGACAAATCACGTATTTCGAATGGGTATTCAAGAAAAATATAGAAAAAATTCCTTCACACAAAAATAATCAAATCAAAATATGTAACCGATCATGTCGAGTGACACTCGACATTGGAGTGGAAAGGGTTAATATGAATGCTTATTAAGAGGATATAGTACCTTTACGCCTGAAAACAGAGTAAATCGATCGTTTGCCATCGACGAAATCTCGTGAACCGTTCACTTAAAAAATTTTTTTTTTCAAATATTACATTTTCCAAACGCTTTTTTACACTATTACATTTTTTTTTTCATGAAAATAGTCATATTTTCAAGAATAAAAGGCAAAAAGTTCACAAAATATTTTTTAACTGCTTTCGTTTTGATCATTTTTAGAATTTATTGTAAGATACCGAAGTTTAATGTCTTAGAAAGAAATGCAGATAAAGGTTTGTTTAAGAAAGTGATTTGAGCAGAATTTCCAATTTATGTAATATAATGATTGTACATCTATTTGAAATGTACCATTTTTCCCACTTTTTCTGACTGATTTTTAAAGCATAATTGGATCGTAAATACTTCTAAAAAAAATTGGAATAATAAAACATTGTATTGTTTACATTTAAAAGCAAAAAAAAAATTAAAAAATTGTCATACCAATAAATAATAACTATTTTTCGGGGATGTGTTTTTCTTGCCGTAAATTTCGCAGACCCAGTCAGTGTGAGAAAGACGTTTGTACTGAGTGCACGTGTCACATATTACTCTGCATTAACTTAAAACACTGGTCATACAAATGAATCGAAGAAATGTATTTTTTATTTTGCGATAAAAAAGTTGTTGCGCAAAATAGCGGTTAGGGTTAGGGTTGCTCAATGCGCTTACAAATAATATTATTATTTATAATACAATAATGTCTTTTCCAATAGCGATTATTTTAAAGACCAGTATTTAGCTTAATGGATAAGCATTTTGAAATATTTATTTGGCAATGCTTTTAAAAAGAGATTCTATTCAATATAATAGTAGCAGTAGTTGAATAAAAAGATTTTTCACATTAGTAGTTTTGAATCATTTCTATATTTCAAAAGATTTTTGCTAAAAAAACAAAGTTCGTCATCTAAATCGAAAAAAAACTTGAAAATTATTAGATAAGGTAAGATATTAACAGTTAATATTTTTTAAGAATCATACAGATGGTAAACCATGTTTTTTTGCAACGTAGAGTTTTTATCAGGAATTTTTTCAATAATTTCATTTTAACTTATATATATGTGTACCATCAGATCATCTTTAGTCAGCCAAGTATGAAATGTTAATTCTTTTGACTATTTTGTTTACATACACATCATTAAATATATTTTTCAAAAAAAAATCGAGCCGCTCATTTTTCACGACTCCGGCCAAAATACCGCGACTCCGACTCCACAGCCCTGGTTTTTTTAATTGAATACATTTTTCTACCGTCAAACTTGTTTTTTTTAAGTTATAATTGAATAAAACAGAATGCTAGAAAATATTCGAAATTGATAGATGACAAATATATATACATATGTATGGATACATAATAAACTTGTGAAATATATTAATTCATACATTTAAGTCATTTTTTGTACCACCCAACAAAGTTAGTCCAATGCAGCCGATATAACTTAACGACTTTAATTTATCTATTATATTAAATGATTGAAAACCATATTTTTTCGATAACTTACCAAATTATGTAACAATATTATACCTACAATACATTAATATTCAAATCAATCACATGGTTTGAATTACTTTTAATATTATTAGTATTATGTTTTTTTGTCACAGCCCTGAATGTCGAACTTGTATATTGGCGAGAGAAAAAAAGTTCCCAAACATTATACAAAAATACGAATATATTTATGCAATTGATATAAATTATACAAATAACTTTTTTTGATCAGGCATACTATTCATTTAGTTTCTTCCTTATTGAATTAGTGTTAGGCTATATAAAAACTTGAAGTAAAAATAAACACATCATAACATTTGGTTATGACTTTAAAGACATGCATGGATTATGAATATTTTCGATAGTTTCGGCATTCACTAAAGACAAAATCATTTTATAACAAATTAACAAATAAACTTTGTCATTCCACTAATTGTTTACAAATTGTAACACGTTTTGGGCTTTTTCGAGAAGCGTCTTCATACCAACTATCTTAAAGCTATTATTAGTTAATGAAATTTACCTTTATTCTAAGTAATCAGTGGAATAACTAAGTTTTCTGATAGCAAACATGTTTTTATTCCGTGAATTCAGTATATATTTATTTTTTTTGAAAATGATTACAAATATCCTCCAAGATAGCTTAGATGTCCAACAAGAAATATAAGACATAGTTAATATAATTTTCGGAAAATCCACTGTCAGAACTATGGCGTGAACCAGAAATAACTATCAACTGAAATTTATATTTATTTTAGAACTCAATACTTTTTCCATTTTAATCTTATTATGTCAATATTTTTTATTCAACAGAATGTTTTTAACTGTATTCATATTAAAATCAATATCATAACAAATAGGTTATACAAAATTAAAAATAAAAACAAATTCTTTCAATATATTAGAGAAAGTTTGAGAAATTTGTATTGTATGGTTTATCTTGTTTATTTCTTTTATTATTTCGTTTGACAAAACACCGTCTCTGATTTACATTTATTAAATACGATGGCTTACTGTTGCTATCAATAACTCATATGTAGCATTATAAGTCATTTTCACGGTATATATAATTAACGCATTGTTTCAGTTACATATAATTTTTGCAACAGATATTTGGGGAAGTAAATTAGATTGTCAGTCTTTGCTACGAAGATAAAAAAGTACTTACTGATTTTCGTCAATAACAAATTGTTTTATATGAAAAACCCTTATTACTGTCTAAATATCCATCCGTGTGTTAGGTGGTATTGCTATTTTTGTAATGAAATATACAAATGTTTTGCTTGTTTTGATACTGTAAAAATACGTATTGTGGTGGTTACTTATTTAAGTCAGTGCAATATTTATGCTGTAGGTCAAATTTAAGTTTTGCAATCCTACTGAGTCGCCTTAAGCAATATACATATTATACGTTTTTTACTTTCAGATCTTTGGACAAACAGACTTATTTGTAACGGACCGTGGTTTGAGAGCCAAGAAGAAAAATACAAAACTTACATTCCTAAAAAGTTTCACATTGAAAAATTCTACGACAATGATGACAAACTCTACGCCTCCACTCATTCAGAAGCATACGTGTATGTTTCTTTAGAAGGTGTTTTCAAGAAAATAGAAACGCAAGACTGAAGATTAAATTGTGTTCATTATTTGATTTAAAAATATACTGGAAACGGATTCCTGTTCACGAAAATCAAACATGAATATTGGTACTAATAAGTGATATGGTGGTATTGCCATTTTTTTAAGTGTGATGATATTTATTACATATAAGTTTTTCAGCTGTGACAGTATATGTGGATACAGTCGCTTCTCAACTGATTGATATCTATACATAAAATTCTGGGGCTGGTGGAGCTTCTCAACTAACAACTACCTCGACTTATGAACATTCTCACTTTCAGGAATTTACGGAATTCCCAAAAAATACCTTTTTTTAGACCTCGCTCAACTTTCTGTAATTTTCTCAATCCTGAAATTCCAGGATTAGTAGTCATAATCCCGGGATTTCAGCATCCGGGATCCCAGGATTGGAGACCCTAAGCACAGGGGTCTAGCTACAAAATCGCGTGTTTTGAGTAAAGCTTGCTTTTGGCAATGCCATGATCATATTTATTATTGACAAAGCTATAACCGTTTACAAGATACCATTGGGTATATCTACAAATGAAATTGTAATATTAGAAGTACAAAGGTAAATCATATGTTATAGTTTAACGTTAATAAACTTAATGTTAATAACTATCTTTGTAGATAGCCTCTGTGTCCCAAGTTTTCTAGACGATAAAGACACTCCAGAAATACTGTTTTTTTTTATTATAAGATGCATGTTTTTACTTATTTTCGAATCATTGATTTCAGAGTGCACTTTATAATCTGTGAAGTCTTACAATATTGCTGTCAATTTGTAAATAACCTACTGTCAGTGCCGGGGCTTATTAGGAGCCCCAGGCAACGATTATTGGCCCTTTTTAATAAATTGTCCCATTTTTTGTCGAAATAATGAAAAAAATAGGTCGGGATCTTAGAATTTTTTTTGATATATCCATGTCCGCTCCCAATGTGAAACATATGGTCTCTTATCAACAGATGTTTTTCTACTTGAACAGTTTGTTACTCGGTCTCTCAACTCTTCTCCTTTTTAATAGAAAATTTAAATTAACTTTGATTATTCCACGTATTGTGTTACTAACTGTGACACGTGTTTCGCCTCTTTCAGAGGCATCTTCAGACTTACTATCACAAAGTTTGCTTAAGTAATTACTTTTTCTATTAAAGTGAACTTCCACAAAGTTACCGCCGAAACCATCGAAACTTCTCCTTCTTTTTCAAATTTTATAGAATACGATACTTTATTTTAAACATATGCAAACACGATAGAATACGATAATTACAATAAACATATGCAAACGTCGACATAAAATCAATCATATTATTAGAGTATATAAAAATAATTTGAATACTCCGTTTATGCGCCCCTTAATGGTTTGCGCCCAAGGCGGTTGCGTATTTTGCCTGTATGGTGGCCCCGGCCCTGCCTACTGTTAATAAGAAATTTGTAATATGTAGTAATGGATTGTTTTTAAATAATTTTTCAGTACCTCCTGTAGTTCGATAGTTTACAAAAACATTTAAATATTCTTCTGCATTTTCTAATACGTGCAATATTTGGAGAGGTTTGATTTTGTTTTTGAGACAATCGATTACACATTATAACAGTATTATATTGCTTATGAAATAAGACACAATTTTAATTTTATGAGATTCATAGGTAACCATTATAAAAAAAAAATATATTTAATGGAAATAAAAATAATTTGTGATATTTTTAATCAAAAATATTTTTTTAATACATTATAACATAAAAAGTAATAAAGAAGTATTAACCAATTATCTGAAAACTCGAAATATTCGATTTAGTCCTCCACGCCAGAGGTTTTAAAAAGATTTGAAATTTGATAAAAAAATATTTGACTGAAAATTTGTTATCTCAACACATAATAAACATTTCTTTTTAGTCAACATCATGTACATGAAATGAAGACACATTAACTATCGATTTTTTGGTCAGGGTTGTCAAAATATATACATGTATATATTTTCTAAAATATTAATATATTGATCCATTTGTTAACCCCAAAGCTGTCTATAAATTTTACCTATAAATTATAGTTTTTTTTACATGACATTTTGAAAAATACATTCATATACAATTCACGTATGCCATATACAAAGATCGGTAGGTAGACCTTGCTAAATTTATTTAAAAATAATATGGAAAAATAAAAATAATTTTAAATGTTTAGCCAGTATTGGGATCATTAACCGCCCTACGCATATGTACGTACATCATACGCACACTTTGACTGACCATTCTGCGCTATCCCGTACGCGCTTGAGAAAAATTAATATATCTCAAAACTATAAACCGTAATGAATACGCACGCGTCCTAAAAACATGCGACTACCTACAAGTCTACACAAGTAGTTCTTCAAGGGCAAGCTAAGTTTGCGGTCGGTTCTTTCTTTAATTCTCACACTATGGTATGACTAACATTGTATTGTATCTTGAACAAAAAAAAAGGCAATTTTTTTTTTGCACACTTCTCGGAAAGTTACCTCCAGTTAGGGCAGTTAATAGATTTTTAGATATTGAAAAAATATTTATTTTCTACGAGAAAACATCTTGACTAGGGAATCCAATCCCGGACTCTTTCTTGGGTGATCCTGGGATTGAACATTCAACATAAAATCATGTATAAATTGCGATTCGGGATTGAGAAAATGTTTTCAAACAATTTCATGTTGATTTCAAAAATTGGATACCCTAATCTTGACGCAGTAGCGTGTCGTTGGCATATGGAGTCAGTAGCGTTTGATGCGCCGGCGAGTCGTTGGCGTGCGAGTGGTTAATATGACGTTGTAATATTGTTGATGTGCTCTGTTTCTATTGTTCCGTTGTTTACTTCTGTGGTGTTTTGACAGCATCCCATTTCTAAGTCACCAATTTCAAGGATAGTCGGAGGACTGACAACTCTACAAGCGATTCCGAAACATTGAAATATTTCATCTTCTTCGCCAAGAAGAGAAAATTCAATAGTCACAGAAACCTGAAAAAATATATAAAAGATAATGTATATTTTACCTGTAAACAAAAATAATATTTGTTGAAGATAATAACTAAAGATTTGGGCGTGAGTGACAAATTCTAAACGGATGTTATAGTTAGAATAAAATTAAATAAATAAATCCAAAATCTGCAATGCCGAGTCCATGGCACAGTGGTCAACGTCGTTGGCTTCCATCATGGGTTCGAATCCCAGTACAAACAGCATTTTTCAATTGATTTAGAAGTTTTCTGTTCAAAGACATGTATGTTTGTGATATCTAAAAATTCCCACCCACCATCCAAATCCTTTAATAAGGAAGTGTAGTGAGAGTGAATAGCCAACCACTAGTCGTGTCCTAGCCCTATTCTTTATATCAGGGCTCTAGAGTCAGAGTCGTGAAAAATGAGCAGCTCGAAACATTTAAAAAAATATATAATTAATAATGTGTATTCAAACCACAATAGTCCATAGTGTTGACATTTCATGCTTGGCTGACTAAAGATGATCTGATGGAAGACATATATATAAGTTAAAATGAAATGATTTTAAAGTCGTCTTTTCGTTACTCGACTCCACTCTCTTCGAAAAAAAGAAACAAATAATTACTCTGGAATATCCATCGATAGGCATTTTTACGTGGTAAGTGACATTCTCTCCTTGTTTTAGTGGGCAACTTCCATTTACTAAAGATTGGCATCCATCTTGCATATCAGTAGGCAGTTTGTAATTAACTGTGATGAATCCAACAGTGGCTCTGACTTTTGGTTTTAATACTTCACTATCATTGACTGAAACAAAAACAATTTACAATGAATGTGTAAAAAACACCTCCATCTTGTTTCTCATACCAGTAAATTAAAAAAAACAATTTTGCTACAATATTATTGTGAAAAAGATGCAAAATTAAAAATGACAACAAGATGGCAACTGTATGCTGCCAATAAATGACCCATACATAATTTGTAACCAGAGCCGTATTTTGATGAGGAGTGACTTTAATGCCGGCCAAACATTAAGGAACAAATGGTTCCAGAACATGTCTTGTAACACAAAATTCACGTGTTCACGCCGTATCGTGGAACATTTTACGTGACCCGATATAGGTTTTCATGTTCACCGTCTAAAACTGAGCACAAACGAGGAACCTGGGAACATGCATGCGCGCGCAGCTGTAGACGAGCTGTCAAAGTATATTTCGTCATGACTTCATACCAAACATATGACGTTTGTGGAATACACCTAACAATAATCATAGAAACCAAATACTACTAGCGAGAATATATACGTAGGCAGCACTCATCGACATCAACTCATCGAACGTCATTTTATAGATCTATTTTCGACTTTGAAATGTCTCCCTGTGTGACAGATGTCAAAATAAATCATAATTTATTGATTTATATTGTTTCATTAGTTGGTAATGCTTATGATAAGCTGAGCCAGTCTTGATTTTGTTAAAAAATGTGAAATAAACACAAAAAAAGTGTTTAATTTTTTAATAAGCGTACTTGGATTTAAAAAAATATATGAAACTGCATACTTACGAACCAAAAAAGAAATATCTATATTAGCATCAGTTCCATCAACGAGTAGACAAGGTTGCTGTTGACATCCTGTTACATTTACAAATAATGGTACAGGACCTTGTGAACCTTAAAGAAGGATGAATATTAGATAAAATGTATTACACTTTTTCATACCATGTTCGCTCTCTATGACAAGAATAATTACTCCTAAAAGAACATCTAAGCACAAGTTGCTGTCTGCTAGAACTGATTTTTTTACAGTCTTTCAACCTTAATTTTTTAGAAATGGTAAAGTTTTGCAATCAATTCATGTATTTGTGTACAAAATATGGATGTTTATGATGTTTACACCTACTTCTACTTATTCTATTCTGAAAATGGGACTTAGGTATAGCGATTAGTAACTCCTACCTCTAACTGGTTACTCATATGACCTACTCGAAGAACAAATTTTAAGAAACAAAATTGCTTGGTTGTGGCTTAACAATGGCATATGTTCATCAGAATTTCAAAATTATTAACTCGGCCCCGAAGAAGAAGCGAAATATGCTTTAAACTTGAAAACGGCTATCGAGCTTCAAGAGAGTGAAATGATAGCATTCACAATAGAAATTTGGTGGGGTAGTATTCCTTTAAAGAATATGATCTCTCATTTTCTTCTACAAAACTTAATTGGACACTATTTAATTGTTATGAATTGAAAATATATTTATTTAAATAATGATTATACCTTAAATGTATGTTAATAAAACAATGTTTGAATTTATATTATTCCCAACAATCACAAAACCGGTGTAATCTAGTTGTATTATAGCATTGAGGTGGTGATGTATACAGTGGAACCTCTCATAACGAGTTATTTGCATAGCGAGCAAAACAGATTGTGAAATAAATGCTTCCTTGCGGTCCAAAGATTTTTTTCAAAAGTGGTCCACCAGGTCCAAGCCATTTTCAGTGAATTTCTTTAAAAAATTGCTTTTGTTAAAAATTAAGGAAATATAATAAAATAAATTAATGAAAGCATGTATTTTATACAAAGTATGTTTATTAATATATTTAAAAGTAATTTTCAAACATTAATTCCTAAAATTGGTTAAAGTGTGGAATTTTTTAAAACAATCTCCAGGGTGAAGACCGGGGTTTTTTTTGCAAGTTTCGCAATAAAATGATGTTCGTCTTCTTTTTCCCGGAATATCACGATGCGAACACACCATGCAATCTTTGTACTTTGTAGAATCATATTGTTTAGTCGTTTTCGAGAAAATATTTTTCCAAAAAAAGGTATATTATAATAAAATGCTTTGGACCAAAAAATTTTCATATCTGGAACATCAATAATTCCCATATTTATTATAACCCCGATAAAAGCTCTCATTTCCATTTCGGTAACTTCCTTCCAATCGTGCCAAATCGAATATTTCTTCAATCGTTTTTCAGCTATAATTTTAGCTGCATATAAATTTGTTTCTTTCACGATTTTTTTAAAATAAAACTTCCGTAAAAAATAGTTCAAACAATTGAAGAGGAGTCTTATTTTGGCATGAAGTTCTTTTCGGTCCTGTATTGGTTGTACCCGGTGTATATGATATACTTGGATGATATACGTCAATATCTGTTACGTCTACCCATTGCGTTGTAGTGGGAATCACAGCCGGTGGAATAGAATTATCACTTTCACTATCACTTATAATTCGCATCACTCGCCGTACAGGAATTCTCGGAAATTCTTCTTCCTCGGAATTGCTATCCGTCACACATGGGTTTGATGAAGATACCGCTGAAGTGGTATGTGACTCAATGAAATTCTCGTCTTCGGATAAATTTAATCTTTCTAATTCGTTGTCTAAATGTTCCATGTAATCATCATCACTACTCTCAAATTCGTTATTATTATTAGTGTTATCCGGGTGACTCATTTTCTGAATATGGGTGCAAAAAAATATTTATTTACGTAAAATAAAACAATTATCGGATCACTTTCAAATATGATATGTTCACAGTGCGACAGTTTGCCGAAGACTATTGTTTGACGTTGAGAATTTATACCTGAAGCGAACAAACTTACCCCAACCCAAACATTTTTTTCACATTCCAGAGATAATACAATGGTGTTCTTCTTAGAAATAAAGCAATAGTATGCCTTCTAGAACATTCTCTTCCTTTCACAGTTTAAAAAAAACGTCAAAATTGCGACATATAATGTTTTTATAATACCTCTAAAAAATGTCCACACCTTATGGACACTGGACCTGCCGGTAAGAAAACCAATGTCCAATACGTGTGGACACTGGACTTCAAAGAGTTAACGATTGACATTTTGCATAACGAGTGACGCAGAGAATCACTTTCACATCATTACTTGCCTCAAGATGCTTGACAAGGCGTAGGAAGGGGTTACCATGAGGATCCTCAATTCTGCTTGGAAAAGGCTTTAGCCAGAAAGCGTTGTAGAATGTGATTTTGAGGGGTTTCAAACAGTACCTGTGGAGTCTACAATCAACGATGTTGTATCTTAGGCCAATATCATGGGACTGTTGGTGGATAACAACGATATTGATGAGCTTGTGGAAAAGCACAGTCAAGAGCTGACCTCCGAAGAGCTTATGGAGTAGTATTGTTTTTCACAGCAAGAAGTTATGGAGAAAAGTTTGTTAGTGGAGGAGGAGGAAGTAAGGCGCAATAAGAAAAATGCTGAAAGCATGAGAAACTGTTGCATCGTACATTGAGAAGCATCACTTTAAAAAGGAGGTGGCTGTGCGTTTTAAAAAATTATTCAATGATAATGCTTTCACTAAATTTTGAAGCGTTGGCAAAAACAAATGTCTTTAGACAGCTTTCTAGTAAAAAAGAATTATTTATTTGTCATAAATAATTAACTAGTCGATTTTTATATTGTTTTTTCCAAATCTAGAAAGCATTCCAGGTTGTTACGCTCCTTAACAATTTATAAGTATGTAATTTTATTTTAATATATAAGAATTGAAAAATATAAGAAAAGTTTTTTTTTCGGCATGGAACGCATTATTTTATTTTACATTGTTTTATATCATGGGAAAAATTGTGTGTTTCACATATCGAGTAAGATTCTGGAACGAATTAAACTCGTTATGAGAGGTTCCACTGTATTTATAATTACAGACAGAGCTAATATTATAAAAAAGGTAAACGTTTAAGAATATTTTTTTTATCTTACATGGACTGACATCTGTTGCTGTTAAACTGTAGTAGAAAGTCACAAAAATTACAACGAAGAACTCAGAAGAGGGCGCCATTTTGCTTATGCTGTCACAACGAATTATCTTTACTTGTGGAAACTTATAACAAACAATATGCAGGTAACTGAATTAAATGCACTTTTTAAAATAAGAACTGTCTTCAATTTTGTTTTTTGTAAACAAATGCGCAAGATTACATGTTAGCTGGATTGGTATTGTTTTAAAACGTGTTTATTAAAAAATAATATCATTTGCAAAAGCGTCAAGTTCTTGTGCAAGAGATCTTTCTGGACAGGTTAGGATTCAAAGGACAACTAGAGTGCATAATAAAATTATCCATATAATATGAAGGACAAGAAGGTCTATAATTATTTTGCATAAAGCTTACTATACACGGTCTAATTATTGTTTACATTTTGCCGTGTAGTTTTATTGATTTAAAAATACTGTTATTTAAGGGTGAGTTGAACGGTCGATATCAAATAAAAAGATTATATTCATATCAATTTATTTAATTTTGTGTTTAGTAAAATTTTCAAAAATTACGAATACGTTTTTGTTGAGATGCGACATTTTATTTAAAAAAAAAACGTAGTTCATTGCTTAAGCACGCTACTGGCTAATTTTTTTGGAATATAATATATTAAGTTTTCTCAGTAACGACCTGGGTTTCGCCTTTCGGATTCTTCAGGCATTCAAGTTATGACTTGTGTGAATGTATATAAATATATTTATATCTGAACAAAAAGTATATAGGCTAGGTATATAATATTAGCTATTTTGAGGCCACCAAGCGCACGCCTCATTCGCTCATCCGCCTCTGACAATAACAGTTTATTGTTAAATCATTTGATCTTTATTTTTGGAGAGAGTAAGGATGGAAGGATATGACTGTAAGTAGCTTACATTTCTCACTTTGCTTTTTATTAAGATCTGAAGTGCTGGAGGCAATAAAGAGATTACAAACAACCACGCCTTTGAACACAAATTCACAAATCGATTAAAAAATGAATAGATGAATGTGTCCATACTGAAATTCGGACTGTAAACACCAAATTACTGATGTTTCGATTTTAAATAATAAAATAATCAGTATTTTTTTCCAGGGCTGTGGAGTCGGAGTCGCAGTCACGGAGTCGTGGTATTTTGGCCGGAGTCGGAGTCCTGAAAAGTGAGCCGCTCGATTTTTTAATATATTTAATGATTTCAACAAAATAGTCAAAAGTGTTAACATTTCATGCTTGGCAGACTAATGATGATCTGATGGTATACATTTATATAAGTTAAAATGAAATTATCGAAAAAAATCCTCGGAGTCGGAGTCGTTAATTATTTTAAAGCTGGAGTCGGAGTCGTCTTTTTTTCATGTGACTCCACAGCCCTGCTTTTTTCCCTATGTATTGTGGTGGAACGGTGTTCCGGCACCTTTTTTCTAGGTATTTTTAATGTTAAAAATTAATATTCGAAAAAAAAAAGTTTTTTTTTTCAAAAAAATCTTAGGTCCCCTTTGAATGTAATGTACTGATTATCGTCACACTCATATATTTATGTCATACTACAATACAATACCATGTCCATAGACTTACTCTGTGACCAGAACCAGGGGGTCTGGTTTTGTGACACGCGGATTTCATCCGCAACAGTTTTCTCACATTTTTTTTCATCAAACTCATCTCTTTGATATATTTTCGATATCTTTCTATTCTTAGTCTCTTCGAAAAAAAGAGAGGTTGAGAAACTAAGTAACAATAAGTTCTCGTGAAAAACGTTGTGATTTCTCCATTAGCAAGCTATATTGTCCACATTAGGAACAGACGGGGATTAGAAAAAAAGCATTAATAAAAAGCTTGACAAAAAGTGAGTTCCTGTACCTTTTCTTTGTGTTGAAATTACCTTTTCGACCGTGTGCAGTTGGCATTATGCATAAACCTTACCTTGCTATAAAATTATATTCTGGATAAACTTGTTGTGAGTGGAGAGATGCAAGAGCGGCGATGTAAATTGGACGAATAAAAATCTTTAGCAGACGGCCATTGAAAATTACTCCCTGCGTTGCACCAAGAGAATGTTTTCGAAATGATATAGGCATTATGAAATATTATCATACATATAACGTGTATCATTTGCCATGAATATAACGGAAAAAAAAAAGAATTTGCTTTACGTGAACTGGTTATTATTCAGTATCACAATTTCTTTCGGTGTGTAGCATGTGGTATTAATCAAGTTATAATCAGGACTGTTTTAATCGTCCTCAAAAAAACTAAGAACATCGAATTCGGCCGCTGAACAAAATAAATACATTTATAAGCGTAACTAACCTTTCCCAAATGAATACAATATCTTTGTTTTGATTTTCCTCTGTCAATATAAGACAATGCTATGTCTATCTACAATAATATTCTCGATTGTGCTTTGTATTACAATTTTAAAGCGAGCCGGCATAAAAAAAACAATAACCCTATAAATATTTCATAGAGAACAGGCAACGTGACGTCAGTCTGGCAACACCTACGTATTAACGAATCAAGGGCTGGAAAGATCTAGCCCGTGTTTTTTTATCTTACACTGGGGCGCAATCAAGCACGATTAGATTTTTTTGTATTTGTATGTACGGAAACGTCATCAAACTCACACGATTGTGCGTCAAATTGTCAAACTTCTGTCATTCGTTGGGGGCTTAATTGAATTTGCCCATGCCCATTTAAGTTTATTATTTTATAATTTCTTACTTACATTAGCATTGATTTTATTATATAGTAATTTATGCTTTGCAGTAGTGTTTAAGGTGAAGTGTAAAATACACTATTTCGTAAATAGTATACAATGCTAAACTTTCCTCTAGCCCACCCAAGATTTTAGTTCAGGAACCACCACTGGTCAATTGCATGGAGAGGGTAAGATACCAACATTGATAATCCAAATTAAACTATAATTACTTTCATTATGTGAGGCAAAACGTAATGTAAATAAATAATTTATTGTTGAATTGAATTATTCAACAATGGTGATCTCCTATCTTATTTAAATGATGTTTACTAATGCTTTCTTTCTTGGTGTGATTTTACTTAGGGCTGTGGAGTCGTGTAAAAAAAGACGACTCCGCTTCCGATGAGATTTTTCACTAACTTAATTTTAACTTATATATGTATTACATCAGATGATCTTTAGTCTACACACTATGGACTATTTTGACTTGAATACACATCATTAATATATTTTTTTGGAATGGGCCTGAGTCGCTCGTTTTTCAAGCAGCCCTGATTTTATAAACTTCTAAAAACTCTAAACATCACTCTTACATAACCATTTACTATTTTCTTTATGGAGTATTTCAACATTTTAATTTTTAATTGTGATAATTTAATTTAATATAATATTGTAATATTTTTTGCATTTTAGACATTTTACGTGTTATTAAATTCTTATATTAAAGTCTTTACCTTTCTGCCCAACATAATCAGCTTGACAGTCATGACAGGTTAGGTAATATTCATGACAGTTTGACGTCTTCGTAATGGTCATTAAATATCATGCAGAGCTGCACTGTAATTATCGGCATTTCATTAATTTTCAAGTATCAAAAGAGTAGCATGTTGTATAGAAAATTTACCCAAAACCGTCTTAAGTTTTTATAAGAAAAGTGTATTTATCTACGTTCTGGAAAAATGTGGATTTTTGATCCCAAGCTCCCCAAATGCTAGATACCAATGTTTATATTTTTTTATCAGTAATCACACAATGAATATAAGTTACGAGGTGTAAATGTTAGACCATCGAAATTATTACCTAACACTATGTTAGATGTCAAATATTCAAATGAAAAATCAAAATATCATGAATCAGAATGCATGTTTATTTAAATATCAATAAAAATTAAAACATTTGAATCAATAATTTATAATGGTTGTAGAATCAGTCAAGAAGGAGGGTAGATGGAGCGGCAACAACTTTGCAATCGACCTTGAAGCACTGGAAGACTTCACTCTTCTCTCCCAGGAGGGAGAATTCGAGAAGAACTCCGATCTGCAAAATAAATGTTTTTTTATGAATAATTTGTGTCGGGTCCATGGGACAAAGCTCAACGTCGTTGTCTTGCAATGCCAAAAGGCATCCAATCCCGGGATCCCGTTCAATTTTCTGATCCCGAAATTCCAGATTTTCGGGATTGAAAAATTTTGAGCAAGACCCGAAAATTTACACGAAATTGGCAAATTCTAGATTTCAAATTCTTTGGTGAGCTAAAAAAAAAACGAGTTTCTGTGAGAATCTGGGAAAAAGTATAGCGAATCGAGGATTTCAAATTCCTCGGTGAGAAAGTCTCAATCCCGAGATCCCGGGATCTTGGGATTCAAAATTAATCAATCCCGGGACTTCGGATTGGATACCTTACGCCAGACCTCATGGGTTCGAATCTCTGCTCGAAAGCATGGAGTCTAAAAGTTCCCCCCTAGCCATTATTCTAATCCTAAAATAATGGGGTGTAGCGAGAGTGTTTAGCCAATCACTAGTCCTGTCCTGCTCCATAATCGTCTATCCTTACTACTCTTTTCGATAAAAGAGAGGTTGAGCGACTGAGTAACAAAAAGTTCTCGTAGAAAAACTTATATTAAAATACCTTCATTATGAGGTAATATGTTCCATATTGGGAGCAGACATAAAATAATATATTTTGGAATTTTCAACGTCTCTTTCGTTTCTAACTCAGAAAGAATTTTAAAAGTGGGGAAATGTGTTTCGGAACAATTCTACATTTCCACTAGAGAAAAAAGAGTGACCTTCGTCACTGTAAAGAGAAGTTCGTTGGGATTCGTTTGTAAGAAAATAGAACATGCAAATTATGCGCACAAGAAGAAAATAAACAATTTCAACGTGTTTTATATCTGTTACCTGTGGGAATCCATCAATGGGCATCTCCAGTTTGTAGGTGATGGTTTCTCCGGCTTCGAGTGGACAATATCCGTTCAACAAAGACTTGCATCCGTCTTGCTTATCGGCGGGCAGAGGGTATGTGATGGTGAGGGGTCCAACTGTGGCGCGGACCTTTGGAATCAGGACTTTGCTGTCCTTGGCTAAAAAAATAAAATGATACCATTAACATTCCATGATTCGGTATAATTTCCTTCCACTACACTAGTAATCAGTGGCAGATTAAGCAGATTAAGAGCCCCCAGGCGCAATTGAATTTGGAAGCCCTGTTCTTAGGATAACATAAAAACGACAGAAACTTTTTAAACAATAAAAATCAAAACAAAAATTTCATAGGCTATTTTTGATTTCCCTTAGATTCGAAGGCCCCAAGCGTGCGCTTCATTTGCGTATAAGGTAATCTACCACTGTTAGGCATGCACAACCTTTTTCTACTTGCGAGCCACACAGAAAAAATAATTTTAAAGTACACTCAGTCTTTGTTTTATACTGTGACATGTCTCGTGTAAAACAACGGTGTAAAAAATATGCAGTGAGTAAAGATAAATAAAAGAGAGAAAAAATTAGAATTAAAATCAAGTAATTATTACTGTAATTAGCATTGCTATTGTTTCTATCATCCCTCCCCCTTCCCCTCCACCGTCCAGTAACAGAAATAAGATACCAATTTAATTTCTTATTAACAATATAAGCAGTGGTGAAATGGTAAATAAATAGGTACCAGGTCGGTCGTTGATTTCTTTCCTATTATTTTTGGTTAGCTAAAAAACCACAAGTTTTAAAAATTAAAATTAGCGTTCAAATTAAGCTACAAGTCAAAAAGGTGACAGGGCGGCGCTCTGGCTCATTTTCAGGTGCCAGATAGCTGACCTGGCCCCACTACACCACTGAGTATAAGTTATCAATTGTATTTTACATTGAAAAGTGCTTCTTTTGACTGGAATACTAAATTTTTACTTACGGACTTTGAAGGTGACATCCATAACGGCATTGGTTCCATCGACAAGAGGGCATGGCTCCTTGGTGCATCCGATGATGTCAACTTTGATTGGGGATGGTCCTGATGCGCCTTCAATGAACAAAAAAAAACATTACATCCCTTGTCTAGACTTCACATAATATCAATCACTCAAAATGTTTTCTCTGCAGCGCTTGTACGTTAAGTATGTCTTATGCAAAACTCTGTTTTCGAATTCTAATATTTCCTTAAACCAGACTTAGCCCAGTTGTCTACGTTTCACAACAAACGAACTATTCAATTAAAATAGCCAAAATAATGATATATTTTTTAAAACACTTTGTTTATTTATTATTGTATAACCAGTAACAAATAAATACTTTTTTTATATTCTCAACGCATTTCTCAAAAATTCAAAAACCAGTTGTAAAATCAATTTATGAACATTTTACAGTATTCAAATTCAAGCCGCGACCGTGTAAAGGAAAGAGAAAAGTTTCTGAGAGCGTTGACTGACAAGGTACATGACCGGCATTTTTTTAATTGACTATTTTCTGAAAATATCTCCACGATAGACTAATAAAGATAACAGGACTGTATTATTGAAGGAATAATTTTGAATGAATCAAATTATCTGATTATCTTAGATACAGGTGTTTTATAATAGATCAAAAGAGAATTACTAAGACAACATTTATTAGAACAAAAGTAATTAATGGAAATATTAAGTTATGGAAAGCAATTATCTTGTAGTTAAGGGTACATAAATATAACATGAAAAATATCGATACTTTGACCAATATTAAATTGTTAATATTATTAAGTTTGTTTTAAGAAAGTTGCCAATGTTATTCGCGTAATTTTAATATATCGTTATTAACTTTTAACTTGTTTAGTAATGGTTATAATAAAAAATATATATTTCTTACATTTTCGGACTTCAGTTGCTGCCACGCTGCAGAACAGGGCTGCGACAGCCACAATGAGGAATGTTGAGGATGGTGCCATTTTGTTTGTTTTAATATCACTAAAACTGCTGAAGAAGTAATGTATCGAATTGATTTTAGATTCACTATTTAAAGGAAAAATAATTCATTGAAAGCGATATCGATTTTCGATTATCAATATTTTTTAAAGATAGCGGTTGCTAGAGACGAATCAAGAAGTTTAATTTAATCCAATAGAAGTATAATAAAAATAATTAAATTATACATTAATTAATTTTATTTTAAGCCGTATCCAACAGTACACTTTAAGTTTTTAAAAAATTGCCAAGTCTGTCCAGGGGTGGGGTGAAGGAGGCTCGAAAGAGGTCGCGCGAGACGTTTGTTAAATTTTACTTAAGCTGACGAGCCCCTTGTTGAATTAAGAAAAAAAAATATTCTCAGGTCAAATCAATTCCTGTTTTTAAATGAGTAATATTGTTTACGACAAATTAATTATACCTTTGAAGCATTAAATTGCAATATGAAATAGGAAGGCATTTTTTTTCAGCTATCGATAATTATTATTTTACGTTTTATTACATATTTTTATATAGTGTATGCATATTAAATAATATTCAATTGATTTAGTAATTATG
Source organism: Himalopsyche tibetana (assembly GCA_030503985.1). NCBI lineage: Eukaryota > Metazoa > Arthropoda > Insecta > Trichoptera > Rhyacophilidae > Himalopsyche > Himalopsyche tibetana. Next base: position 3,010,287 of record JAPJYX010000011.1, on the reverse strand, counting down.
ACATATTATACGAGTATTTTAAAAAACCACCCCTTCACCTGTATATTGCGAAAAGCTGAGATTTAGCGAGTCCCTTGTTAACGTATTGGCATAAACGCTGGTTCTTTTTAAGTAAAAAAAAAAATTCCATTACAGCTAATGCCAATGCGTCAAATATTTTAATGTTGAAAGATCATACGAGAAAAAGTCACTCGAGCTCAACTTGAGGTAAATTAACATCAAAAACACGTCTTAGGTTTCAAATATGAATTTGAAAATCTGAATTTGACATCGACCTTACCAGGATTCAAACCCAGACCCGCCTGATTTGAAGAGCAAGCTTTAAGCAACTAGACCACTCTCTATTCGAAAAGAAAGGTTGAGCTTCTGTGGAGATACCTCCATTAGGAGTAGGGCTTGTCGGTTTTCAAAAACCGATTTAAAAACCGGTTTTTTGGTTAAATTTGCGTTATTCGAAAACCGGTTATATTTTCAATTTCGTAACCAGTTTTAAATATATTTTTTATTATTTTAATAAAAACGTAAATATTTTGACTTGATTTTGTCATGGTTTCAAATAAAACGAGATTAAATACATATGTACATACATAGTTTAATATTCAGTAAACGATGCATACATACTTTTTTAAACCATGTCCGCTCCCAATGTGGAGCATATGGACTCCTAATGGAGTTTATCTCAACAGAAGTGTTTCTACGAGAACTGCTTGTTACTCAGTTGCTCAACCTCTCTTTTTCCAAAGAGAGTAGGGATAGAAGGATAGGTCTAGGACAGGATTAGTGGTAAGCTAATCGCTCTCGATACGCCTCGTTTATAGGATAGGATGGATGAGAGAGGAGAATTCAAGACATCACTTACATCCATGCCTTTAAACAGAAATTCATAAATCGATTGAAAAATCAATTTTATAAAACTGTCCGTACCGGGATTTGAACCCGGTTCCTCTGTAGCCGAAGCCAACACCGTTGACCACTCGACCACACAGGCGGCATTATTTATAATTCAGGAATGCAGCTCGATTAGATCATTACTAAGTGATTATCAGTTGACGCTTTGTGTTTTCTTAAATCATATTTTCTGAAGAGTAACATCAAATATTTTCTTGTTGTGTATTATCATGTATAAAAAAGAATTTTTGTTTTCGCTATTTTAATTGAATTATCCATTTTTTTTAAATATTGACATTCGAAAACCGGTTTTTTCAAAAGTCGGTTTTTGTATAAGCCCTAATAAGGAGGTCATATTCTTCACATTGGGAGCGGACATTACAATTCTCCTTTATTACATGGCAGATTCGACTCTGTTTTATGATAGATACATTGTAAGCAATCTACGGATCAAAATGAATAGACCACAGGTGTCTATTTTTAATCAATTATCCTGGGTCCCAGGTGTTTTCAATTGTCGCCAGGTGGTATTTGATAAGGCTGAACATCTGATAATTGTAAAATGTGACGCTTGCAAGAAAATACTGTTCTTCCGGTGGAACTAGATAAGTGTTTGTCAAAAAATCAGGTGATATGAGTCATCCTTCATTTTTTTGTTACTAGGTCCGCTGTGAATCTGGATTATATGGACTCTTAATGAAAATGAAAATGAAGCATCTCACATTTGCAACCCCTATGCAATTTTCTGCAATGAAACACTTATTTTTTAGGTCGAGTAATTCATAATAGTATAAATACAACAAAAAAATGGTAATAAAACACTTTGTTGCAGCATAAAATGGCAATCCTAATTCGCATAAATAGGTTGTACATAACGGAAGTAAAACAATAATAGCTTGCTTAGACACATTGGAGGACTCCTCTGAAACTCGCCAAGAAAGAATTTAATTATATTTATATCAGACATTCATAATCAGTCAGATATGCATAATCACTAGCGCTCAATTAAGCATGCCGGTTTTACTGTTAATGGATTCCAAGCCAAAGAATCATAATTCATAGTTTTTGGAAAACATTGAAAATTAATTGTTTTTAAGTTATGCGGGTGTTCGCGAAACACCTATTTAGGTTCTGTGGAACACCAGTGTTCCGCGGAACATAGTTTGGGAAACCCTGCTCTAAGGGAAGGTGAGGTGTTAGAAGACTGCGACTTCGATGGTTCGATGAGGTATGACAGTGTGAGTGATCGTGGTCAGCGACTGGTGTAGGAAGGCGGAAGACAGGGTGAAGTGGAGGAGATTGATTGATGTGGTCAAGGTTCATTCCGGACTGTGGAGAGAAAAGAAGAAGATGTGGACAGTAAAAAAAAACTATATATTTTTAATTATTATTCTATCGAATTGTATCTAAAAAATGTATCTTAACTGTATCATTGAGGAGATATCATCTTCTGTGTGATGCAGAGAGGAAAAAAACAAGTTTATCTAATAAAAAAAATTAAAAAAACTCGATTCAGACTCTTAGACAGATAGGGGATGTAAAAATGATTTTAAAATACCTGAAACGTTGAATTTAATGCTAAATATTTTTTAAAATACTGAAAAAATATTTCTTTGTCTCAAAATCTTGCAATTCATTATTTCTTAGGCCAGTATATTATATATTTCTATTTTAACTTCAGATCTTGGACACGGGTGCTTGTGATATCTTTTCTACTCGAATTCAATTGAATTGAAGTAACAGTGTCTTATAAAATCCCGAGATTACAGTATCCCGGAATTGAAAGAATGTGATTCCAGAAGATTACAAAAAGGATCCGGGATTTGTTGCCCTAGTTATAGCAAAAATGAAAACATTTTTTTTAAAACGTCAAAAAATTTGAGGTCAATCTGATCTTGATCTAGTTTTGTAATCTTCACGATGCATTAATTTTAATCACTGATAACCAGCTATCGGTAATTTTTTGTTGTGACTCAACATTGATAACATTCGAATCATTCAAATTATTTTTTAAATTTTTATATTTTTTTTTTATTAACGATCCAGACTTCTTTTTGCTGCATCTTTTGGCTTAATAGCACAGACAAATACTCCATCTCAAAATAATATAATATACGTCACATGATATATTATATCTATGTCCCAATTCTATATAATAGTAAGTCAAACATTTGACGTTTTGAGTAATATTACCCATTACATTACCTCTCTTCTACAGCTCCACAACACTAAAACTAAAAATACCAGTTTTCTCTCAGCAAGCAGATTGAAATTATTAATTATTAATTTATTTAAATTTAGAGGTGTTAAAAATTTACTAATTTGTCTTAGCGTAGAGTCAATTATTCATAATTTGTGCTGTAATTTGTAAATTCTCCCTCCAGCCCTCCACTGGTGATAGCGGTAAAATAAAGTGTATTTATGCGTCTCCTGAAAACTTGTACGTTTTAAGATACCCGGTTTTTTAAAATACCCGACGATATGCTACACATTGGGAGCGGAAATTTATTAAAAAAAAACAATAGTTTTCGTTCTTTTTTTGTTATTTTGCGGCAACCGGAAGTCAGACATTTTACATTGCGTCATATTGATTATTTGTTGTAACTTTGAACCGGTTCACACCGAATCAAAATGGCGACATCAAGCAGACAGATAACTAGAAGAATATTAAGATTATATCGAAATATAACTACATGCGTAAAAATGCATTCGATTAAAGACTGATTTATCTTTTATCGTAAAATACAACAATAGTCATCGCTTCTGAATCACGGTGTGTACGATAAAAAGACATTTTGAATAATGGTTTTTCAATGTGCATTATTTTTTGTAGAAATCAATAGATTCGTTGGTGTAGCTGCCATCTTTTCCGTAAAATAATCCATTAACAACTCTAGTAAATAAGAACTCACTTGAAAGTTCTCGTGATTAGCAAAACTGTTGTTGATTCTAATAAATAATTTAAGTTAAGTACCCACAATAGTACCCACAATACAATAGAGTGTTTTATTATCTGCTGAATTTGATATGAGAGTTAACTTGCCAGTAAGCATTCATAAACTACCTTTGAGAACAGTATCTGAAAACATAAAGAACACTTGGCACAAGCTTAAATGAAATGAAAGAAATACTCTGATTTGAAAGAAATATGTATATTTAAAAAACAAATATCCAATATTATCTTCATTCTTTGGTCAAAAGCATAGGTGCGAATCCGTTGGCAGAGGTGCCAGCTACGACTTTGCAGTCAACTTTGAAGCACTGGAAGACTTCATCTTTGTCTCCAAGAAGAGAGAACTCCAACAACACGCTGACCTGCAAACAAAATTAACACGATTTATTTCATATTTTATATTCGTCTTCATTTCCTCATTTAATTTGTTTTTATCCATGTGTGCTCCCAGTGTGAAGCATGTGTTCTTCTAATCGAGGTATCTCAACAGAAGTTTTTCTACGAGAACTGTTTGTTACCCAGTCTCTCAACCTCTCTTTTTCAAAGAGAGTAGAAGGAGTAGAATGATAAGGCTAGGATAGGACTAGGGGTTAACTAATCGCTCTTGCTACGTCCAATTATTGAATGATCGGAAAGGGTAGGAGTTTAGTAATCTTGGGATCACCAAAAGGGTACACGATTAGATGAACTAATAAATGATATTAAATCGCAAATTCACAAATATGCTATCATTATAAAATTATAAAAAAATATATACTACAGCCGAGCCGTATCGATTAGTACTTTACGATAGTAAGTAAATAGCAAATGCCTCACCAATGGGAAACCAGATACTGGCATCTCAAGCTTGTAAACGATGGTTTCTCCGGCATCGAGTGGGCAGTACCCGTTGGTCAAAGACTTGCAGCCGTCTTGCTTATCAGCTGGCAGAGGGTAGGTGATGGTGAGGGGTCCAACAGTGGCACGTACCTTGGGCTTCAAGGTGGCGCTGTTTTTGGCTGAAAAAAAATAGTCATCAGAACTCCTAACAATATTTGTCCAACACACATAGGTACTCGGGGGTTTTTATTCACACAAAAAAGGCTTATTTGTCATAATGATTGGAAGTTCATATTTATTATATTATCACATTTCTTCACACTACTTTTATCATCATAAAAATTAATCATAATTAATGAACTATCCCGAATTTATGCCGGCGTGGTCGAGTGTCAATATTTTTGACTTAGAACACAGAGGGGTTCGGTTCGAACCCCAGGACGGACAGTTTTTATAGATTGATTTTAGATTTGATTTGTGTGATGTCTTGAATTTTCTTCCACTCATCCTATCCTAAAACGGGCGTAGCGAAAGCAATTAGTTAACTACTACTAGCCTTGCCCTAATCTTATCAATTTATATAATATTACTCAAATGATTTCAACACAACATAACCAAAAAAATATTCAACGCTTTTTAAAAATGAAATTTAATTTGCGAAAGTGTTTCCTTACGAAGGCATCCTCCCAAAGGCATCATACTGATTTGAAAACAATGCTGAACTTACGGACTTTGAAGGTGACATCCATGATGGCGTCGGTTCCATCAAAAAGTGGGCATGGTTCTTTGGTGCATCCTCAGATGTTCACAGTGACTGGTGATGGTCCCGAATCACCTATGGTTGAAAACAAATTGACAGTTATTTCAATAAGAAAACAGAAAAAAGTGAAGAAATCTTATTGAGTTTTTATAAACAGCGTTTCACTATATTAGATTTATTAAGCTACCACTTTGAGCAATGTTTCTTAAACTTATGTGAGTCATTCACCCAATTCCTCATTTAAATTATTCAACCCTCAAATGAAGCGCTTATAATCAAAACCGGATTTTGGGTATAATATACTGTATAATTGCAAAAGTTTTAGTTTTTAAAAATGCCAAAAACTCTCAATATTTTTGATCGAAAGTGTAGGCTAACTTTGAAACCTCTTTAAATAATTGACACTCGCAAGGACTACGAATAAACTAAAATCTTTTTGATATTCGTAAACCCTGTGATTGGTAAATCTGAAAATGCTTCTCAAAGAACGTGTTACACATATTTGAATGTGTATAATTTATCGTTTTTTGTAGACGCTTAAAATTTCTGAATTTACTTGTAAATTCCATATACTTATTTCGCTATGGTAGATGGGGTAACCGGATGAAACAGAACATAACAGCACAGAACATCATAAAACCAGTGGCGGCCGGTTAATGTGGCATTGGATCAATGCACCCCTTGTATATGCAGGGGAAGTTATATTTCATGAAATAGTATTCAAACATAACATTTATAACCTTCACTCATTTAAAATTCTCCATGTATTTATAGACAATAAATATATGAATAATTTAAAATGAGTGAATGATTTAAATGTTATGAATATGGTCGCTGAAATGATTATGTAGATATTGATTAATACTTACATTTCTGCACTTGTGTGGCAACGACACATGAGAAGAATGCTGCAAGAGCCAAAAGGAAGAATGAGTACGACGCCATTGTTTTTTATGAATTTACAGTCACTGTGGGATAGTAATATACCATCCAGTGACTGCCGACAGTAAAAATTCGTCACTTATCTATTACGTGTTATCAGATACTGATAAAAATAGTTTTATAATTATTTTTTAACTTGTCTGGGGATCCCTTTTTTATCTTTATTTTTATCGTTTTGGTTAAGCATGTTTTTTCACGAAGTCCCGTTCATAATACGTAGAATTTTAAATTTGTTATTTGCTGTAATTTCTCTAACTCTCCGTACAGACTACGAACACGAATTCCGTACGCTAATTCTTCTAAACACAGAACTTTTCGTACACAAAACCAGCGGTAGGCTGCCAATACGCTAACAAATAGCTCGCTTAATCTAAAAGCAATTCTCGGTGCTCTCGGGAAAGAGTGAATTTTTTTATCACTTATATGCAATTATATGCAATACTAAAGCAAGCATACTTATGTATGCTTATGATATGTATAAATATGCAATCCACCGATAACTTATGAATGTTAATGTCTAAAAATGTACTACTGTATATTGAAGCTATCGTAAATAATATTTATGTCAGAAATTGCAGTTATGTACTAATTTGATGGTACATGATGTACTAACTAATCCGGTACACAGGAAGCACTGTTTCAAAATATCTCAATTTCATTAGATATAGAAAATTTAAATTAACTTTGATTATTCCACGTATTGTGTAACTAACTGTGACACGTGTTTCGCCTCTTTCAGAGGCATCTTCAGACTTACTATCGCAAAGTTTGCTTAAGTAATGAAGCAAGATTGATTCTAACATTTTAAAATTATAAAATTACAAAATGGATTGGGTTTTTTTTCCTTTTAAGAGGAGCAAGGAGGGGGGTGTAGAATCGAAATAAAGCAAACAGATAATGATACTAATTTTTCTAATGAGTTGTAAACAATCAGAATGGGATTTTTCCTTTTTAATGGAAGCAAAGAGGGGATTATAAAATGCAAACAAATTTAATCATACTACTAATGACGTTAAACATTACAAACTATTAAAACTAATGAGCTACAATCAATCATCTAGGTTTGTGATTACTCTATTAATTGGAAACAATTTTAGTAACGGGGAACCGCCTGTGCTATTAAGAATATTATTTAATAATATTTCTTTTTTGTTAAGAGTTTTATTAATTTCTAAAAATTCTAAGCTATTCATCTTTAAACCCTTTTTATTTACTCGGTGGAGTATTTCTAAATTACAAATCTGATTAAAATTATGATTATTTTCTATTAAATGATTGGCAAACTCAGAGAAATTGTTACTTTTTAGACATCTTATATGTTCTTTAATTCTAATATTAAAGTTTCTACCTGTCTGTCCAACATAAGACGCTTGACAGTCTCCACAAGAGAGTCGATAGATACCACTCTGTGACGATGAATCTACGCGATCTTTACTGTTCAATAAAATTTTACCTAAATTATTTACTGTATAAAACGCGGGTTCTATATTGGAAATACTCCACCGAGTAAATAAAAAGGGTTTAAAGATGAATAGCTTAGAATTTTTAGAAATTAATAAAACTCTTAACAAAAAAGAAATATTATTAAATAATATTCTTAATAGCACAGGCGGTTCCCCGTTACTAAAATTGTTTCCAATTAATAGAGTAATCACAAACCTAGATGATTGATTGTAGCTCATTAGTTTTAATAGTTTGTAATGTTTAACGTCATTAGTAGTATGATTAAATTTGTTTGCATTTTATAATCCCCTCTTTGCTTCCATTAAAAAGGAAAAATCCCATTCTGATTGTTTACAACTCATTAGAAAAATTAGTATCATTATCTGTTTGCTTTATTTCGATTCTACACCCCCCTCCTTGCTCCTCTTAAAAGGAAAAAAAACCCAATCCATTTTGTAATTTTATAATTTTAAAATGTTAGAATCAATCTTGCTTCATTACTTAAGCAAACTTTGCGATAGTAAGTCTGAAGATGCCTCTGAAAGAGGCGAAACACGTGTCACAGTTAGTTACACAATACGTGGAATAATCAAAGTTAATTTAAATTTTCTATTAAAATGAACTTCCACAAAGTTACCGCCGAAACCATCGAAAGTATTAAAATAGCCAGTACGGCAAAAAAGGCGCTTTTATATCGTAAATTGTTTATTAAATACTCCATAATTTGTCAAAAAATCTTTTTTAATCAGAATTGTCTGAAAAATAAAGTCATTCCTAAATACATCAATTTAAATTTAAATTCAAAGTGCAAGAGTTTTGCGGCAAACAGTGCATTGGAATTCGCAAAAGTGAAGTGGTTGAAGGGTGAAGTGAAATCATTGTTTGTAGTGAGAGCTAATATTAATCTCAATTTGAAATTTTTACACTCCGAGTTAGTACATGTTTTACATCCAATTGAATGGGATATATTTGATGATAGTGTGAGAACACTAGCTAGCAAATTGTCACATGCAAAGAGACTGACATTAAATAAAAAACTAGATGTTTTGATCGAATCCCATAAAATCCTAACGTTTTCGGTTACACAGACGTCAGGACATTTTAGCTCTCATAAATTCTTTGATCGTGTTAAGAACCTGTCATCACATACATTCAGTGTCTCAGAAATGAACCTTTTGTCAAAAGGCCTTAAATTTAACATCTCCAACAGTATGTTAGACAAATGTGTTGAAAATCTAGCAGTAGATTTAGATGTTGCTCTATTCAAACAACCAGTTGCTTTTAAACATATTTGTGCCCAACAAATAAAAGAATTAGACTTAAACTCATTGAAATCATCGAATTCCGATATGCGGACGGCGAAAAATATCAAAGATATTTTACGTCGAGAAAACCTTACTCTGACGAAAGCAGATAAAGGCAATTCCATAGTAATTTTAAACTCATTAGATTATACATCGAAAGTAGAAGACTTCTTGTCGAAAGGAGATCATTTCCAATTACTTAACAAGGATCCTACATCCAAATTTCAAGATGAGGTAAAAACGTGTGTCAAAAACTGCCCTATCATTTTCTACTTAAATAAAAATAAAGTTATTAATTTAAACCCACAAGCTCCGAGATTATTTGGCTTACCCAAATTACACAAACCCTTGATACCGATTCGTCCCGTGGTATCTTTTTGTAGTTCTCCATCTTACAAAATCGCCCGTGAATTAAATGACGTTTTTAATTCTTACAACGTGTTTAAACCGAAGTATACAGTTAAGAATAGCATAGACTTCACAGAAAAAATCAAAGACATACAATTAACTAGTAATTGTAAATTAGTATCATTCGACGTAACAAATTTATTTACTAACGTACCAACGGAAGAGTGCAAAAATATAGTCAGCGAAATTTTAACTTTTTCGGATATTAATAGCAACGTCGTTAAAGAAATGCTTAGACTTTTTAATATTTGTATTGAACAAAACTATTTTTTGTTTAATAAAAATTTTTACAAACAATCGGTAGGATTACCTATGGGTGGTCCTATTTCACCTTTGCTCGCGGATATTTTTATGGATTATTTTGAGAATAATCTCTTTAAGTCAAATCACACGTTACTTAAAAATGTAAAAACTTGGTATCGTTATGTAGACGATATCTTTTGCATTTGGACAGGAACAGATAGACAGTTAGATACCTTTTTACGTCATTTAAATTCATTGCATACAAATATTAAATTCACACTAGAAATCGAGCAACAAAAAACCTTAAATTTTCTTGACATAACAATAAAGAAAAATAATAGCAACAGATTAGAATTTGCCATTTACAGAAAGCCTACTTATACAGATGTCGTCATTCACCATCAATCAATTCACCCGTGGTCGCAAAAACTCTCATCATTCCATGCAATGATTAATAGATTAGTTAACATCCCTCTCACTAAAGTCAACTTTGAATTAGAGTTAAACATTATTAAACAGATAGCTGTAAATAATGGTTACAACACAGACGTAGTAGTTAACTTACTTAAACGTAAGCAAGTTAAACAACTCATAGTAAATAATATTTTTTCAGGAGAGAAGAAAGCAAACGATAATATTAAAAACTGGCGTAGAATTATTTATTTAGGAGACATCTCGTCAAAGATAGTTAAATTTTTGCCAGACAATATAGAACCTGCGTTTTATACAGTAAATAATTTAGGTAAAATTTTATTGAACAGTAAAGATCGCGTAGATTCATCGTCACAGAGTGGTATCTATCGACTCTCTTGTGGAGACTGTCAAGCGTCTTATGTTGGACAGACAGGTAGAAACTTTAATATTAGAATTAAAGAACATATAAGATGTCTAAAAAGTAACAATTTCTCTGAGTTTGCCAATCATTTAATAGAAAATAATCATAATTTTAATCAGATTTGTAATTTAGAAATACTCCACCGAGTAAATAAAAAGGGTTTAAAGATGAATAGCTTAGAATTTTTAGAAATTAATAAAACTCTTAACAAAAAAGAAATATTATTAAATAATATTCTTAATAGCACAGGCGGTTCCCCGTTACTAAAATTGTTTCCAATTAATAGAGTAATCACAAACCTAGATGATTGATTGTAGCTCATTAGTTTTAATAGTTTGTAATGTTTAACGTCATTAGTAGTATGATTAAATTTGTTTGCATTTTATAATCCCCTCTTTGCTTCCATTAAAAAGGAAAAATCCCATTCTGATTGTTTACAACTCATTAGAAAAATTAGTATCATTATCTGTTTGCTTTATTTCGATTCTACACCCCCCTCCTTGCTCCTCTTAAAAGGAAAAAAAACCCAATCCATTTTGTAATTTTATAATTTTAAAATGTTAGAATCAATCTTGCTTCATTACTTAAGCAAACTTTGCGATAGTAAGTCTGAAGATGCCTCTGAAAGAGGCGAAACACGTGTCACAGTTAGTTACACAATACGTGGAATAATCAAAGTTAATTTAAATTTTCTATTAAAATGAACTTCCACAAAGTTACCGCCGAAACCATCGAAAGTATTATCTCAATTTCTGTCTATACTTCGAAATATCTTTTTACTGTTTTGTCACCGTTGCAATAAATTGTAATTGAATTGAAATAATGGTTCGCTAAAAAGATGAGACAAATAATAATGATCACTTTTTTACAGCTCAATTACGATTCATCAAAACTTTGGTAAGCCATATCTCAAAAATATCAATTCCTATGTGTAGCACTATGGAACTAAACCATCAATATGATCGAAACTTAACTTTGTGTCACAAATAAATACGATTATGGGATTGGCAAAAACAAGCTTTACTCATCAAAACACACACCTTTGTAGATAGGCCTCTGTGATGATAATTCTCCAGTTTATAATCTTGCTATGGGTAACACAGTTTTGGAATTAGCTATATTTAATTATATAATTTCAATTATTGTAAAGAAGATCACGTTAGTAACTATATATAATTGAGCTAATGAGATATGGAGCGCAGGTGTTCGCAATTTTTTTACAGGTGTGTTAGATAGTAATCTATCTGTTTCTTAATCTTGAGACATCTATTGTAAGTAAAAATAAAATCATGGTTAGTTCGAATGGCTGCAATTTTCTATGAATGTGATTGTAGTGATTTTAGGCGCCGTTTTTTAATTTTTTAATCTATATATTAATAGCCGATAAAATAAGTTTCCACTTTTTACTTTTCACAAATGTGTGCGTACTGATGTCCACTTCGCCCAATGATAGCGATTTATTTTGAACATATTTTGAACATCACATTTTTCGGCCAATTGGAATAGACGTCTTTTTATATTCAAAATTCAAATTTCCTGGCTTAGAACTAAAGCATCGTAATTAATATTGAGAGAACTTTATTTCAAAATTTGCATGGCTACGAAGTTTTTTAAATAATCAAATGAACTGATTCGATTTTTTAAAGCTATAATTATAGGGCTAGGAGCTGATTTGACAGATTTTGTTCAGTGTCATCCATCTTCTATATGATTGTCACCGATTTTCCCTCCCCCTCCTCATCCCCAGCCCGACTGTCGACATTTTTTTTATTCATACTAGAAATATTTTTTCATTACGCTGAAGAAGCACATAGTTTTAAATGTGAAAAAACGCTAAACTTTATTTCACATTTTATTTCTGCCGCGGGTCGGATTCGAAACGTGGAACTTTGCATCTATATATTAATAGCCGATAAAATAAGTTTTCACTTTTTACTTTTCACAAATGTGTGCGTACTGATGTCCACTTCGCCCAATGATAGCGATTTATTTTGAACATATTTTGAACATCACATTTTTCGGCCAATTGGAATGGACGTCTTTTTATATTCAAAATTCAAATTTCCTGGCTTAGAACTAAAGCATCGTAATTAATATTGAGAGAACTTTATTTCAAAATTTGCATGGCTACGAAGTTTTTTAAATAATCAAATGAACTGATTCGATTTTTTAAAGCTATAATTATAGGGCTAGGAGCTGATTTGACAGATTTTGTTCAGTGTCATCCATCTTCTATATGATTGTCACCGATTTTCCCTCCCCCTCCTCATCCCCAGCCCGACTGTCGACATTTTTTTTATTCATACTAGAAGTATTTTTTCATTACGCTGAAGAAGCACATAGTTTTAAATGTGAAAAAACGCTAAACTTTATTTCACATTTTATTTCTGCCGCGGGTCGGATTCGAAACGTGGAACTTTGCAATATGAACGGAACGTCTTACCGCTGAGGTAAAGGGCAAACTTTCAGGTGCGACAAAATTAGATTATATATATTAAGCATTCGAAAAAAGAACTATTTCAAACTTGACTTTGATTGTTTGTTTGTATTGAAAATTCAAAAATAGAATATGTCAAATACTTAGTGTGGCCAATTCAAAAAAAATGATTCCAAGATATTTTTCTTTTTCTACGAAATATATTTGTTTGCACACTTGAAACCTTTGCAGGGCTGTCGATATATGCGCCGAGGTCGATTTATGGTACTACGAAAAATGATTGTTAGCAAACTTGAACATTATTCCAAAGATTTAATAATTTACGAAAAATGGTTGTTAGCAAACTTAAACATTATTCCAAGATAAAATAATTTACGAAATTTCTGCTACCACGAAAAATGGTTGTTAGCAAACTTCAACATTATTCCAAAGATTAAATAATTTACGAAATTTCTGCTACTACGAAAAATGGTTGTTAGCAAACTTAAACATTATTCCAAAATATAATAATTTACGATATTTCTGCTACTACGAAAAATGATTGTTAGCAAACTTGAACATTATTCCAAATATTAAATAATTTACGAAATTTCTGCTCCTACGAAAAATGGTTGTTAGCAAACTTGAACATTATTCCAAATATTAAATAATTTACGAAATTTCTGCTCCTACGAAAAATGGTTGTTAGCAAACTTAAACATTATTTCAAAAATTAAATAATTTACGAAATTTCTGCTACTACGAAAAATGGTTGTTAGCAAACTTGAACATTATTTCAAAAATTAAATAATTTAAGACATTTCGGCTACTACGAAAAATGGTTGTTAGCAAACTTAAACATTATTTCAAAAATTAAATAATTTACGAAATTTCTGCTCCTACGAAAAATGGTTGTTAGCAAACTTGAACATTATTCCAAAAATTAAATATAAACGAAATTTCGGCTACTACGAAAAATGGTTGTTAGCAAACTTAAACATTATTCCAAAAATTAAATAATTTACGAAATTTCTAATAAAAATAAAATAAATAAAAATAAAATACAATAAAATAAAATTAAATTAAATAAAATAAAATAAAATAAAATAAAATAAAATAAAATAAAATAAAATAAAATAAAATAAAATAAAATAAAATAAAATAAAATAAAATAAAATAAAATAAAATAAAATAACATAAAATAATATAAAATTAAATTAAATTAAATACTTTGCAACAAAAATCTCACGTTGCTGGGCAACGGGCTTACAGCTAGTATACTTAGATTATTGTAAGATGGTGGTCTATTCAAAATTCAAGCGGGTAACAACTAGGGCCTGCAATACCGGGATTCTCTCCAATTCTTGAATTTTTTTATCACTCCTATGCAGTTATATGCAATAATTAAACAAGCAATCGATTGTTACTTAATACTCTTATAATATGTAACAATATGCAATTTACCGTAAACTAATCAATGTAAATGGATACAAATTTACTATTGTGTAAACTGAAGCTGTCGTAGATAATATATAAGTCATAAATTGCAGAGCTCACCTATCACCGATGCTCACCGATGTTGTCAATATTATAGTTTTATTAAGTGTTTTTTAATCTACTAATTATAAAGTCATAAAAACAGAATTAACTTTATCTATTTTAGTTTAACATTAGTGGATAAGGCATGCTTAATTTGTGGATTATTATCACCTAATACAAATAGTAATACTTACATATACTTCAAAAGATAGCGTAACCAATAATAAGTAATTTTATTTTTTGTCAGTAAAATTTGACGGCTTTGATAACAAAGGCGTTAGTTTTCATAATCGGAAAATGCTAAAAATCAATTTAAACGTTTTTTTCTGTTGGTAGATAAACCGTCTGAAAAAAAAGTAATTTTACAGATTTTTTTACTTTTTTAACAATTCTCCATTATTGACTGTAACTATTTAAACATCTATAAATCAAATTAAAGCTGAAAATTGAAATGAATGTAGTTAATTTGGTAATGTTAACTAGATAATAAAATTTTCAAAAATAGATGCGATTCTTTATTGAAGAAATAGGACGTCACTGCTAAATCACGCCACTGGCTCCCTGTTTATTTTTTACGGATATTTTTTATTTCAACATAACATTAAGGAATGCTTAACTCATCTGCGAAATTTTTAAAGTTCTAATATGCTAGGTTCTATCAATTAGATGGTTTTTTTTGTAAATAAGTCGCTTAATAATTTGTCTTCGTGATAGGTGTCGATCTATACTGCTAAGATTTCCTTTTAAACCACAGTTTCTCAACTTTTTTGGGCCTGTGGCCCCTTTTGAGTCTCATATTATTCTTGAGCCCCCGTACCCGTTTTTTATACAAGCATATTATTTCGGGAAAAGTGAGATATTAAAAGATTCCAAAATAATTAAATTTTGTCATTAGCCTACTTCAAAAACCCAAGAATTTACGGAATTCCCAAAATGAAAAGACGCAAAACCATTTCTTAAGCGCCTGCCGGAATTCGGAAATATTTTGTCGCTATCCGATTTTCAAAACCTGGAAGCTTATGAATATTTGTCCTTGGGCCCCCAAACTTGTGCTGTGGCTCAGCGGTGTGCTGTCAATGCGTTAACAAGGGGCTCACTTAATCTGGAAGCAATTTATCACTCCTAATCAATTATATGCAGTACTTATATAAGCAAACGATTGTTACTAAAAACACTTACAATATACAACAATATGCAATTTACCATAAACTGATCAATATACAATATAAATGGCTAAAAAAGTATTACTGTGTATATAGGATAGTTAAGATAGCTGTCGTAGATAATATATAAGTTAGAAATTGCAGTTATGTACTAATTTGATCTGAGAATATTGTTTTATCTTGAATAAACAAGGGGCTCGCCGGCTGTGGTAAAATCTAACAAGGGGCCCGCTTGAGCCCCTCCGAGCCCTCCTCCAGCCCACCCCTGCTGTGGCTCCCCTAAAACTTTTTTTACTCTCTGGCCCCCGGTTGAGAAACCTTGCTTTAAACTATTTTACTTCAAGAATTTATTATTTTTCACCCTGTATTTCTCGGCAAAATTAATATTTGAATAACTACCAAATATATTATTTGATCACACTTTAGTAATTGTATAACAATGAGTATAAATATTACACTATTTGGTTTTTGTACAAGATAAAAAAAATACCATCTTTCCTAACTATTGCATGCTACGAAGCAAATGTTTTTTGCCAGACTCAATCTTTGGCTTAACTCAATTCACAAAAGTGGATTACAGGCCAAAATAATTGTTTTTCTTTAATTTATGCCTGCTTCCAATGTAGAGGATATTATAACTGTATTGATGAAAGATATTAAATAACAAATAGATAGTTTCGAGCAGGGCATGTAACGCAGTGAAACGGAATTCCGGCACCTTTTCTCGTTTTTGTTTCAAATCAACATTTTCAAAATTTTAATTTTATTTCGCTATTATTTTTTTATTGATTTTCTTTATAAACTATTGGCTGTTTGTCCCTTAGATTTATTTTTAATTTAATGTACCGGGTACCGTAACACTCATAAATGAATGTCATACTACAAAAAAATACCAAATCCATATGCTTACTCTGTGACCAGAACCAGGGGTTTGCTTGACATATTTAAAAAAAGGTAGGTTGAGAAACTAAATAATAAATAGTTAACGTAAACTTTTGCTAAGATACCACCGTTAGAAAATATATGCTCCACATTGGGAACAGATATGGAAAAGAAGAAAAAAAGCTTTACGAAAATTTCCTAGTTAATTAATTAAGTTAAGCTAATATTAACATCAGTTGCAAATGCTCGCAAAACGTGCTAGTAGAAAAATAACTTTTTTTTAAATCTAAGCCATGTCATGATGAAATATAAATAACATTCACAGGCAATCCGCTCTCAATGTGGAGCATATGGTCTTTTAATGGGAGTATCTCAACATAAGTTTTTTTAAAGTGAGTATTAGTTAAAGAAGGATAAGGCTAGAAGAGGACCAGTGGTTCACTAACCGCTATTGCTACACCCAGTTATTATAGGATCAGAAGGATGGAAGGAGAGGAAATAATGTGAATTGACATCACAAACACCCAGTCTTCGATCATAATTTTGAATTGAATAATTCTCAAATACACTGCGATCTGACCGGGAATTAAACCCAGACCTGCGTGATCGGTAGAGCAAGCTCTAACCAACTGGGCCACAGCAGACACGATAAATTAGAATCACCAATCAGCATGATTCAGTAGCATAGCTCTCGTGCAGTGATAAGAATTATATTTAATGTACGAATAGGTGCCCGTACGTTGTGCATGGATATTTTCATAATTACTGTAATTATTATATTATTAGTTGAACAGAAAGGTTGTGTAACGCGCGTCTGTGCTATGTGTGATTCATAGACCATAGGAAAGACTACAAATTGTGTGTACACGGTGATATTTCGTTATCCCAGACAAATCTTAATCTGTCTTATAGTTATTTTCAATGCGGATTTCAATTTACCGTCACATTTCAAAACCAGTAATTGGTATACAACTAGATTTTTTCAAATACATGTCCGCTCATAACGTGGAGCATAATATGGTTTCCTAATAGAGATGTTTTTTTGTACGATAACTGCTTGTTTATCAAATTTGAATTGTTTGAATTTTGTACTTTTCCATGAGTTTTGTCGCTAACGACCCGGGTTTCGTCTTTCGGCATCTTCGGGCATTCCAAGTGCACGGATGTACTTGAACTGACGCGTAGTAAACAGTTTGTATCGTTTATATACAAAAATATAAGTAGATCACTAAGTTAAAAGGCTATTACAATGTAAATTAGCGAAAATTGAACGTATACAATTTTCAATGAATTAAGTGGGTTTGTTGTAATTATGGGGATTTTTTGAAAATATTAATGACCAGATAATAACATAGGAATATTTAAAATAAATCTAGGGCTTGTTTATCAGTTTCACATATAGTTCACAATAGTGTTAGAATGATAGGTTAACTCAGGGTTTCCTAAACTATGTTCCGCGGAACACTGGTGTTCCGTGGGACTTAAATAGGTGTTCCGCCAAAATTTTAAATGTTTATATACACTGCAACACATTCAAGCATCTTCTACTTTATATT
Source organism: Himalopsyche tibetana (assembly GCA_030503985.1). Classification (NCBI taxonomy): domain Eukaryota; kingdom Metazoa; phylum Arthropoda; class Insecta; order Trichoptera; family Rhyacophilidae; genus Himalopsyche; species Himalopsyche tibetana. The sequence continues at coordinate 2,992,136 of JAPJYX010000011.1, read as the reverse complement.
TAAAATCGAGTAATGGTAAATATCCACTAATGTTTAAAAAGTTAAATATCTAGATACAGGTGAAGATTTTGAATCACTATGAGCTTTATTTTATATATATTTTTTTTTCAAAATAAATAATCAATAAAAGTGATAAAAAAACATATATTTTTTTTCAATATTTTTACTGTTATGAATTACCCGACCTAATAAGTAACCTGTGTTGCGGTAATACTTCCCGATTTGAGGAGTGTTCCATTGTAAAATAAGTTTGAGAAACCCTGAGTTAACCAGGGGGGGGGGGGAATATCTAGACACCGCAAACACCCATGCGTTCGAATAGAAATCGTTAAAATGGATTGAAAATTGCTGTTCGTACTGAGACTCGAACCCGTGAGATCCAATGCGGAAGTCAACGATGTTGACATCTGCGCCACGGACCTGACGGCGTGGGTGGAGAAAACGGTTATAACGCTCGCACACATCTGTTACTTAAAAAGTGACGTAACGAGAGTGATTAGTTAACCAGTAGTCCTATCCCATTATTCTTATCCACTACCATTTCATAAATATTTTTTTAAAAAATCTATAAAAGAAGAATGAGGCAAATTAGTGACAATCATATACAATTAAATATCACATCTTTGTCATTTCATTAACCGCTTGAATACCGCGCAAATAAATCATTAATATGAGAGATACTGCGTGTTTTTGAGAAAAATAATTTTGGGGTGGGTTAGAAAGGGCTAGGAATATCTCGTGCGAGGCCCTTGTTAATTTAAGAGAACACAATATTCTCATATCAAATTAGAATACAATTGCAATTTCTGACTTATATATTATCTATCACAGCTTCAGTATGCGCAGTAGTACATTTTTAGCCATTTATATTGATTGAAGTTTACGGTAAATTGCATTTTATAGGCGTATTAAGTAACCATCGATTGCATATTTAAAAATTGCATAAAATTACACAGGTGTGATAAAACAATTCACTACTTTCCCAGAACACCGAGAATTGCTTTGATTAAGCGAGTTTTTAACGCATTAGCAACCCAACACTGCCTGTATTCCCTCAAAATATACAAGTTGAGCAACTGCATAACAATCAGTAGTCATTAAACAGATTCTGGAGAGATAAACAATAATATTGAAATTCCAAAATGTTCCCCATTGTAAGTGGACAGTACAATCAAATGTAATTAAGTGAAAAGTGTATCAAATTTAATAACTGTGATAATTATATTTTTATAAAAAATGTCACTTTCTTATTTATTATATAAATATTCATACCGTTTAAATTAAATTTGGCTAATGCGTGATTTAAAATATTAATTAGTCTCGTCTGAAACCTCTTCGGAAAAATCAGACCGCGTTGGCAAGAGAGTCTCGCTCGGTAATAAACTGTATCAAATTAAAAATATACTGTGTTGCTTTTGATCAGAAAGTTGTTGAATATTTCATATCATTCACTGCATGGAAATGAACTTTCGCATTAGTCATGTGGCCAGAAAAGTGATTGAAGAATCTTGCGCAGACTTGCGTTCCGCTTTGCTGGTTAATTTCGTTTATGAACAGATGTCATCAATCATACATTTATAAACATTAACAATTTAATTTAAATTGCGTTTTCACTTTTGTTTAAATTGAAAAAAGACTTCCATCGAGCTATGTATCTTCAAGTATAAATACGAATAGTAGCCGATGGTCGTCCAGGACACCGGAATATCATCTGTTGGAAGAAGAGGTAAGCGGGATTAAGGATTTTTAGAGACATACGCAGCACGTGACCCAGCCAGTTTCAACTCATCTTCATGAACACCGATGTAACAGAGTATTGTCTTGTCTGACTGGTGTCTTTCATCTTTTACAGAGAGAAAAGCTCTTGCTCTATTTTCCCTTCTTCAGTGCCTTTTTTAAACTTATAATTAGTTGCGGTATGTTTATTTTTCATCTGTCTCTGGTTTGACGTCGTCAACCAGTCAAGTGAGATAGGGAGTGGTGGAAGTAAGAAGAGTATAGGGATATTTGATAAAAATATGAGGATAGTCTATGTAATTGTCAAGTAATTCTGTTATCGATGGGCTAGGATGATCAATCATGTCGCTGTAAAATTTCTTCGACAGCTTTACAATGTAATCGATGTTGAGGTATCTGTGTAGTGTAGTGTTAAGCACGTACCAAAGAGCGTCCATGGTCGTGTATAATGACTTATTTTGTATTGTCTGGAGATTTTCACTCTCTTGTACGTTCAATCTAATTAAAAAGTTCCTCACAAAATCACAGCACCTCACCCTAGATATTGACGTACGCAATTATTCTCGAAGCTCAGTAGACGGTATTTCTGAATCATCAAGTGTCACGATTCAAGTAATACCGTAAAGCAGCACTGATACAATGCAAGCTTTGAACAAATGGCATTTAGTCCACATTGAGTGAAATGCTGCTCCAACTATTCCAAAGCGTTTAGTCATATAATAGGTAATTTATAATTTGTCCTTTATTTAAATAAGTTATTAGAAAGATAAAATAAACACTAATCTAATAGTCGAGTAAGTTGACGAATGCAGAGGCTAACAACCTTGTCTTTGGTAATTAAAATATGTTTCTGCAAAGTACGCGATTTCAAACACCTGTCGTTTGTCCAGACTTATGGCGGCAATTTTATTTAATATCAAAACTTACTAAACAGCAAATTTTAAATCCACACGCCAATTAAATGTTTAAATAATATTTATTGTTTCAGCTGGGTGAGCACACAATCATCAACAGAAGTAACTGTTTATCTGACACTTTCAAAAACCGAGAATTTTAATGTGCAAATTAATAACATTTTTAAAAGGGGACACCAAAGTTATACGTTTACTGTCTTAGTTTGTTTTGAAAACTTTGATCACTTCCTTTGGATTTAATTAAATTGCTTTCGGGAAAATATTCTTACTTAAAGATTTGAATTTGATTGAACGTGACACAGAAAAGAAAAATACGACACACTCATTAATTAATGGTCTGGTTTTTTCTGAAGTGTTTTCCTAACAGATTTTCTTACTTTATGTGAAGAGTATATGATTCAAATTTGTCCTTTAACTCAATGGCTGCCACAGACGAGATATCTCGTAAATTTTTTCGTGCTCAACACGCCAGTTACGAGTCAACTCGTCAATAACTAATTAAATTAATTATTGCAAATTATAGCTAGCGTGCTAGGTAGTTACGTAATTTCTTCTACGGCGGTTAAAAGGTTGAGAGATTATAATGTCTGAAAGCGAATTTCGAAAAATTCTTCATAAAATATTGACCCATTGTTGAAGTGAGCCAAGTGGTATCTTAGAAAAAATTAAGTTAGATACGTCTTAAAGTATCATAAAAGTGAAGTAACCTCAGTTAAAACACATTGAAATAGTGTTACCTCCGTAAAATAAAAAATAATCAATACACCAAAACACCAAGTAAAGACGTGATTGTACTTAAAAGTCCAAGAAAAAAGTGCCACTATTTTACTAGTTGGCTCACTTCACATTTATATATGCACGATACACCTATTTAACAAGTGTTTTTTCAAGTTCATCCATCTGATTGAACGCATGAAGATACTGAAAGGCGAAACCCGGATTGCTAATGACAAAACGTCTGGGAGATTACAAAATACTGTTCTATGTCAACTGTAAAACAAAGCGATCTGTTTAAGGTGTTCAAATACTGCTATTGCTGTTATTTTAAAAATTAAAAGAATACAAAGTAGGACAAAATTACGAACATTTAACAATGTTTTTATTATGTGTGTACCTCTGTGAATAAAGCTATGAAGTCAACTTTTATAGTCATTGCAGTATGAATTTAAATTATTTAAAACAAAACAATGATTCACGACAATCTGGTTTATTGTAGTAGCACTTTCACAAACCTTTGAATCTGTTAAATGTATGAGAAGATAGTAAACAAAAATGCTAATTATTTAAAAAAAAAAATAGAAAAATCTCATTACAGGAACTGTCCTATACAATTTAGTCCCGCGAACACCGCGACTAGAGCTAATGATGTTGACCATTCAATCACGGAGTCGGTATATATCACAACTAAGGTATCCGATCTCGGGGTTTTGTCCAATTCTGTAATTCCAAAATCCCGGGATTGCAACAGTTCTAATCCATGAATTTTGGTATTGAGAATTTTTTTTGTCGATTTCAAAAACACAGGTACAGTAAAACCCCCATTCACATTAAAGTCGGGACATTGTAATTCGAGGTAGTGTAATTAGGGTAGTGAATCTCATACAAAATTAAGGATTTGGTTTTTTCCGCAAAATGCAAAACTAAGACTTCCCTTAGTTTTGCTAAAAAAAATATATGAACGAAATATTTAGTTACTAAGTGATAAAATGTAAAGCGCGCCAAAGTCCAACACATAGACAGTCGCCCGGCTATACGTGTAGTATAGACTGGCACGTGTTGAATACACAGACGCTAGCCAACGTTTGACTGTATGCACCGTACAGATGACTGTCTCGTATCAACGACAATGCAATGCGCAGTGCAATTGGAGGATTTACGGCGAATATTTCAAGCCAGCGCGTTATTCGGGGTAGTGTAATTGGGGATTCCACTGTATTCGCGGAATTCCCAAAATTAAACGACGCTAGACCTTTCTCGAATTTTCTCAATCCCTAAATTGGATGGGATCCCGGGATTGGAGGCCTTAGCTGATAGTGTTTCAAATTTCTTTTCACACCTCAAAACACTTAAACACACAAAATGTGACTGCCATACTTTCAGAGTCGGTTTTATTGCAGTAATTGCGGTATTTTGTAAAATAAAAATTATTTCAAACGTTTCGTGTCGGATTGGGGAGCGTTGATGTGTCGCGAATATTAAAAATGTATTTTTTTTTAATTAGAAAAACACGGCCGAATTTTGAAAGTGTTTCACGAATTTCTTATTACATTGCTCGAGTGATTGCAGAAAGAACATTATGCTAAGTGATGAAATGGTATTACAAAGGCACGCACTGTAAAGCTATGAATTGCTTGAAATAAAATTTTCTTTTGGTTTATTATAGAATGTTCAATAAACTGACTTGTTTAACGAAGCCAATGATTCATAGTTATGGAATGCTACTGTTATGTCCTAATTTCAATTTATGTATTAAGTAAGAATACGACACATTAGGTCAGGGTTTCTCAAACTATATTCCGCAAACACCTACATAACTTGAAAACAATTATTTTGCAATATTTTACGAATAATATTAGAGATGATTTTCCGTGGATTTGAAACGAAAATACAAAGATTATCAATTAAATGATTTCTGGGTGAGATTGTCAGATGAAACTGCCCATATGTCAAAACAAGCCATTATTTTTTAAATTTTGGATTGGACTCCATGGGAGTTGAAGTGATATGGACACGGTAGTGTTTATTGGCACCCGCTCCCACTAGCACTTTTGTGATGAAAACTGTCAGGATTTTTTAAAAAAAGTTGTAGCTAAATTAATTGTGTTTGAATTTTGTTATCAGGTAACCCGTAATATCAATTGTTTATTGTTAATGGCCTTAAATGGCAACATTGTTTTTTGATACCGGTGTGATTTTTGTTTCTTTATTTCTTGCTCTTTGTGACACGAAGCGAACACATCGTGTGTGTGGGAGACACTTCCCGGTCTCTGGAACGTGGTTCCAGAGACCTTTAGTTGTAAATTCACTTGCAGTTATTTTTATTTTGTGGTTTTGTTTTTTTTTCCGAGACGGAAGAACTAATATTTTTTCATTTCGACGAAAATTAAATTCCATTTTTTCTCTGCGCAGAGCTTAACATCATTTTTTTTTAACATTTATAAAATCGTGTGAGCAATCTAGGTTGTATAATAGTTATTGTGTATTGTAATAATTCAAAATTTTGTTTGTTAAATATTGTATGTAATTAATTCGGTGATTGCAAGTTAATAAATAAACGTTTTCGTGATCGTAGAGCGATTGTTTTATTTCATACTACCTACCTATTGACGCCAAGTTTAAGCCAGCGGTATCGGTCATAATGACTTTTATTAGTGGGGATTTATTCTTGGGGCTTAACATCGTGAACAATAGTAGAAATTTCTTACAATAAATGAAACTCGCTAAAAATAAGTTACGAGTAATGTTAATATATAAGGGAAAAAATGAGCTTGATGCGTTATAATAGTCTATGTGTCTTATTAGTAATCAGTATGAAAATCAGTAAATTAAATAAATTGTTAAGGATTAATAATAAGGGGAAATTTAAATGATGTGTAAAAAAATATAATATTTTTTAAGAGGATTAAATTTTTAATGTTTGAATAATATATGATTTTTTAAAAGAGGATGAGTGGGAGGGAATTCAAGAAATCACATACACCCTTTAAAATTGTCCGTATTTGGGTTCGAACCCATGACCTCCATGACTGACTAACAAGCAGTTTTCGTAGAAAAAACTTCTGTTGAGATACCTCCATTAAGAGGCCATATGCTCCACATTGGGAGCGAACATGGATTGAAAAAAAAAAAGAACTCTTGGTACCTTGAAAAAGCTAGTTTTTGTATTTATTGAATGACTGCAGTAAATTATTATTTAATTTTTTGCATAAAATAAAATCCTTAATTAATTCACTCGTGGTCCGAAAACATTTATTTAAGTGGCACCTTGGTCTCGGGTCCTCTTGTGTTTGGCAACGCTGAAGTAGACAATTGGTGAATTAGTAATATAAATAAAGAACGCCTAAATCAATGAAAATGATTTAATAATGATAACTTACTGTCTAGTTTTTTATCAATTATGCTAATATTGGTAAAATAAAACGTTATCATGTTTTATACATGCATACATAGATGTCACTGTCTAAGCTCAACCATTCAATACATTCTTAAATGAAAATCTAAAGACAAGTAAAAAGTATAATGATTTACATGTTAAGCATAGTGGACTTTGGTTTTCCTTGAAAGTGATATAAAACCGATTTAAAATCATAACAATTCGTGACATTATTTTGTGGTGTGCAGAGCTGTTGCATTATGATTATATATCAAAGTAGTTATTAAAAAATGTTTGTTTGTTTTATAAAAAAAAATACAATGCCATTAAAGAATTTGGTAGACAAAAGAAGAAATAATAAGTTGAACAAATATCAAAGAAGTATTTTAGTTCTACAAATATTATTGTATGTATAGTTGATAGCTACTTCGGTGTATGCCTTCATCAGAACTATCAACTATCTTAAAATTTATTTTTAAACAACATTTTTTTTATAATCTATAGTTCTTTTGGGAGCCGGTAAATTGCTCGAATGGAAATTGCTCGAATTACAAATTATTCGAATTACTTGGTTATTCAAACGATTTTTTACGACTTTTTCTACGAATTTCATTTTTATAGTAAAGTATAATATAGACACTTGTTTAGAGAGTGAAATATAAAAATAATTTTCGTAAGTATTTATTTTAACCGTGTTCGCTCCAAATGCGGAACATATGATCTTTTAATGGAGTTTATCTCAACAGAAGTGTTTCTACGAGAACTGCTTATTAATTAGTTACTCAAACTGTTTCTATATATTTCCAGAAAACATAGAAGACTAGGGCTAAGACAGAACAAACGGACAGAACAAACGGAAACAAATTGATTATTTTGTTATTCGAGCAATTTACCGGGAACCAGTTCTTTTGGAGATTCGTGTAAAGCAGCAGTCGGGGAACTTTTTTAACCATTACCCCAAAATATTTTTGCGTAAGTCCATATTACCCCCTAATTTTAAAAATACTAACACTTTTATAAAATAGCAAGTTAGAAAAATTTTCTTATTACCCCCAGAAATTTAATTTCTACCCCATTTTGGGTAATTTACAACGGTTCACCGACCGCTGGTGTAAAGGAAGAATGAATTGTTAATACAGGTTTTAATTTAGATTTGTTACTAAAAACGCTTGGTGGAGTTAAAATTTAATATTATACATTTTGACACGTGTTGTCACAAAAGAGCTAGCTTTTGTCCGTAAGCATCTTAATAAATTCAAGTGCACAGATGAAATAGAACCGAACAATACAAATTCTGTATACTCTAAGAAAACGTAGTTTTGTAGATAGTTCATTTTGTGCATTAGATACGTTTAATAAAAAATGTCTTTAATAAAATTCACACAAAAAAGGCTCAAACTAGTTTGCAATATTAAGAAAAGTTTGCTTTATTTTCTAAAGATGCGACCAAAGAATTGCATTAAATAAACTCAAAATGACCAATTATTGGCTGGTCGGGTTTTACCAGTACAAACATACATAAATCTTTTCTCTCATATTTATTTTTTACATTAGTATGGGGACTGTAATTATTATATGTATATTATTAGCAGTGCTATTCTTCTTGTCAAGCTTTTTACGAATGATTTTTTACCCAATCCATGTCCGTTCTCAATGTAGAGCATATGGCTTCCTAATGGAGGTTTCTCAGAAGAAGTTTTTTACGAGAACTTCTTATTACTCAAACTCTCGTTTTTTTAAATAATGTCTCGAGCATTATACATTTGGTTCTGCTTAAAAAATAAGTCTATGGGCCAAGTATTCTTTAGTATTATGACATTAACGGTAACATTCAAAAAGAACATTAGATAAAGACAAACGACCAACGGTTTCCAAGAAAAAAAACTAAAATTTGCGAATATTGATTAAAAACATTAAAAATGTCCAGAAAAATGTACCAAAACGCCGTTTACCGCGTAACATGCGAATGAAAAGCACTGATTAGTTGAAAGCAAGATATTAGAATTTTTCAATTAATTGTATTTATAATCAACGTTCCCTCTAAGCTCACGCGTACTCCAATACAACAAGGGAATCCAATCCCGAAGCCTTTTTCCAATCACGGGATTTAGATTTGCTCACCGAGGAATTTGAAATCTTCAATTCGCTATACTTTTTCTCCGGACTATCTCCAAACCTCGTTTTTTTTAGCGTCGTTTCGTGTCAATTTTCGGGATTTGCTCAAAATTTCTCAATCCCGAAATCCCGGGATCACAGCCGTATCAATCCCGGGATTTCGGGATCAAAAAATTGAACGGGATCCCGGGATTACGGGTTATTGGATGCCCTAAATATAACTTTTAAAATATAGTTTAAATTGGAATAACCACAATTGATCATATAAAATTGATGATACATTTTACTCGTGCTTGATTTTATTACACGATTTACATAAAAAAAAAAGAATAAGTTCTGTTATTTCGTTATTAGAAAAAAATATTCAAATAATAAAATTATTTATTATGCAAATTTAAACACAGAAAAATCACATGATAAATTATGCCACGCATTTGTTGGATCAACCCGCTCAACCTTCACATTTTCCGCGCAGCTAAACTTTTGTCTTAGAGGGAGAGCATTGTTTATAATAACTACTTATAAGTAATTCTGTCCGTGTCTGAACTTTGTTTTCAGTTTTTATTTCCGACAATTAAGAGCTGATTGTATTCATATTGTAAAAATAATTAGAAAACTTGTAGTGATTCATTTCAGATTGGGTTAGTAAACGGTAATTATGGGTTCATTAATAATAAAAATACTCGAACCCGGGTCGCCCGGTTCAGAGTGTCATTGACGTAGACTCGACCACGTCATGGTCAAGGTTGGTTCTGTCTGTCTAGTGTAAACAACTAAATGAGAGCGATGTCATTGTGTGAAATGAAAAAAAAAACATTCAAAATTTCACACATCGACTGTGGAAATAAAAATGGACGAAACCTACAGTTTTTTTTAGATAATCACAATGTATACAATGTATACGTTCGATCAAAATGATGTAAACTGAAAATAGCGAATTAGTATCTAAATTTTGCTTTTCAGCTTAAAGCAAAGAAATACCTTTGACAATTGCAACCAGGAAAAATAGCTAAAGAAAATGTTTTTCTTAAACGATTTAATAAATTTATATTAGATTTAACTAATCAAACACAAAGTTTGTGTATATTTCATAATTTGACTTTCGCCAAAAATCAACAAAAACCGTTTTTTGTGCCTCTTGTATAATTTGTCATGTCTGTGTTACATCCTTTTTTCTTTCCTCAATCGATGTATTTCAGTAACAATTGCTGCATTGCATGAATCTTAATTTTCATTAAAATTCGATGTTGGGGTCGTATTCCATATTGTTGATTTGATGATCAAAGTGTTTCCCAAACTTTCTGTCTGCGACTGCGTTAGATTTCGTTAGCTCCCACTATAGCTTAATTACTCTTTGATGAGTTTTGTAATTATATTTAAGAGGTTTTCATTTTTTTAATTTTATTTAATCTAGTGTCACTTATTCATTTTTTGAACCTCTATTTGTAAATTCCTTTCAATACCAATTGTTTATTACACTTGTTTATTTGAGTTTTTTTGTATAAATAACACTGTAAAATTGTGTTCTCTTATCAGTTTATCATGCTCGTCGTGAGCGAAACCGGTCTTGATCCATATTAAATAAAGTAGAGTTAGTACAAATGAGTTTTTCTTAATATATTGCGTTTCTACCAAGTAATGACAGTGAACATCCTAAAAGTGGTATATAATAATTGAGTATGATAAAACTTTGTTATTCCTCGTCCGGATGACTGGAGAGAGCTCGTGGAGGCTTGCGCGAGCCCCTTCATAATATTCTTAGATCGATGCGTTATATCATGTTTAAATATGTAGTCGAACTTGGTTAGAACGAAGAAGATGGGACCGACTGAATTTTCTCTTCACGAGCATTACTTGTTATATCAGAGAATAGGTATTTTATAAATCTTACAAACGTACCCATCACATAGAGACATGAAGTATCTGGAGCGGTCGCATAACACAAAAAGTTCCAATTCAAAAAAAAAATATTACAAAATTTGAATCTATTTACACACCCGTTACACACATATAACATATTACAATTTCAACCATATGCGTGGATATTTTTTCAATTTTGTCGGCAAAAACACCAATTAGGTACTTAGACACTTACTAGTGTCATAAACATAATCCGATCTCGGTGGCAAAAAAATAAATTACGAGACATGTCAATATGCTGTAACTTTCGATAGCTTTAATAATTATTACTTATAATTGTATAGGGCAATAAAAAATCACGTCTTTTCCGAAATACCACAAATTGATTTGAGATTCAGCAACTATTGGCAGCTTGATCAAGAATCCGAGAAAAAAATAGCATGAATTGTGAATTTCAGAATCTTTCAAAAAATGCTAAATATATGAATCTGTTGTGGTAATATGATAGAATAGTTCAACTCGCTCGAACAACCACTATACGAAGTCACGCGTCATTTTATTGCAAGGCAATCAACTTAATAACATACCCACCGAGTACTTGCAGCTAGAATCAACATCACCATGCTGTCGAGGATTCATGATACTTAGACTTGACAGATTGGGCCACGTAATAGTCAATAAGAATCACCCAAAACTGACGCAAACGCCTTGCATAAAGTAGTTTTTTAATCAAAACAGTTCATCGATCAAGAGAGATTGAAGATAATTTGTAAAAAAAGTAAACAATAGTTGGCTAGTACAGTGTTTACCAAACTTTTCTGCAATGGAACACTTTGCAAATCCGGAAATTTTAACGGGACACGTTTAGGGTCGGGTTCATAATAGTATAAATACAAAATATTGAGGAATCCTTCCGACAACCTCACCAAGAAAGAATTAAATTACATGTATATCAGAATCATTAAAATTTTCGTAATCACTTGCGCTGGTTTTGGTGTTACGGGAAATGGACTCCAATAATACCATGGTTTTTAGATAATGTGGATGTTTGTGGAACACCTATTCAGGTTTTGTGTAACACCAGTGTTCCGCGGAACATAGATTGGGAAACCTTGAGCTAGTATGTCATCCACTGCGGTCTAGTACAGGATTCCCAAAACATGGTACCGGAAAATAATCACGAATACAGGAATGATTCATTTACAAATACATATTAAAAAAAAGAATATATAATGAAAAGACATTATATTAATTAATCTTTTATTTTTTATCCATATTCGCTTCCAATGTGGAGCATATGGCCTCCTAATATAGGTGTCTCAATAGAAATTTTCTACGAAAACTGACACTCAAAAACCTCTCTTTTATCAATGAGAGTATTAGGTTAAGAAGGATAAAGCTAGGAAAGGACTAGTAGTTAACTAATCGCTCTCGCTGCGCTACGCTAAACACCCATGTTTTCGAACGGAAATCGATAAATGGACCGAAAAATTACTGTTCATACTGGGACTCGAGCAATTTTCCCTCTAAGCTGCGTGTGTCTTCGGCCGCGCAACATTTGGGAAGCCCCCCGCGCACTCATTCCGGGTTGGCGCGCACTGCAAGACAGTTGTTCAATTAATATTTGATCGGTCCGCGAAGCATTATAAATTTTACGCGCAGCTAACCTCTTGCCTTAGAGTAGGGATGCACAAACCGCGGCCCTATTTGAATTTTGTGGCGGCCCTTAAATATTTTTTTCAAACATATTTTTTCACGTAAAACATTTATTTAATAAATGTAAGCAAGGTTTTTCTTCATAGAAGGAGAATACATCGGTTCATAAAAACAGGTTTACAAATATTATGTCTAATGAAAAAAATTAACAAAGTCCAAGATCGCATTAACTTTTGAATTACATGTAATTGAAAAATTAATATTTCACAATGAAACGATTTTTAATAAACAAGTGCTCATAATCCTTTTTTTGCATGGTTTATTTATTTTTACATTTTCGAAATAACACGGTCAAAATAATGTAATGAAACCTATCATTCATTTATCTAAATTCAGTCAATCTTTTTTACACGTTTTTTTGTAAGGCTGTTTTACAAAGAACGTATATATATATATATATGTGCTCAGTGTAAAAAAGGATTGAGCGTACTATAAATCATTTTTTTCTTTGCGCCCTAACCCATGATAATTTGTTTTATGCGGCCCGCTAGAAGGTAAAGGTTGTGCATCACTGTCTTAGAGGGAACATTAGACTTGAGCCCGTAAGATCCGGCGCGGAAGCCACCAACGCTAACCGCTGCACCATAGCATCCGACAGATAGTTAATTTATGTCGACGTCAATGTGTAGTCGATGATAGAAAAATATTGAAAACTTAATAGTTCTGAAAACGCCATTTACATAGTAACATAATTTACTTACGGGTCTTAAATTTTTGACTTTTTTGTATACGACAATGCTATTTTTTTCAAATAACACTGATTTAAATTCATCACTTTTTATACTAGGTTTTAGAGGGAACGTATTTGTCGTGTTAAATAGACTTGAGGGTATCACAAAATGACGGTCAAAAGACTTCAACGAGCGGCTATATTGAAACCTCGAATAAATCAACTGCAAGAATGTTATATAACTTGACGATACGTAACATGTCTAAACGTTTCATTTAATTACACACAATTAACAAGTGTGACATAGTTTTGAATAAATGAAAATTATAAATATTAAAAGGAATTGCATTCGGCAGTAATGACGAAAAATTAATTTTTCAAGTTAATAATTTTATATTGAAGATTTTAACCGTTTGAATACCGCGCAAATAAATCATTAGTATGTTCCAGAGATACTGCGTGTTTTTGAGAAAAATAATTTTGCCTAATATACACTCGAATTCGATATTTTAAAAACCTACATTGACTCAGTAGAGATAGCACTACACATATTCATCAAAATATTGCTTATATTCTATTAGAATACCAAGTATTTGATTTTTCAAATGCTTGGACATCCGTGTTCGCTTGCATATGTTCCGGAAACCTGTGTCCGCTTGGTATTCAAGTGGTTAAAAATATTGTTGGATTTCACGGGCTCGATGCCTTGTACGAAAAACATTATTCCATTTTCTTTCGAAGTCATAGATGTTTGTGATTTCTAAGCATTCCTTTTCACCTTTTAAATCCTAAAATAAATGTAATATCTAATTCTCTTTGACTCTCGCAATCCTCAAAAATATGGGGCATAGCGTGATCGATTAGTTCTGTTAATTTGCATCAAAACACGTTTCCCGGGTTTAACGCATGGCTAGCTTATCACGTGAAAACACGACTATGGGACTTAGCGTGTTATTACTGACGTAGTCATAACTAGGCCAAGCTGAATTTTAATGATTTAATTCAAATTTATTTAGTAGAACTCGATTGTAATAAGATTTCTATGAATAGTATTTACTTCTACAAGAACTTTGTCGTAATGTTGACAGTATCGTATTGATCCAAATAAATATGTTGTTTTACCACATTATTTTAAGCATAATTTTCGTTTAATCGTTTAATTTATGTAAATTCAAACAAGTTTTGTCACTAACGACCAGGGTTTTGCCTTTCGGCATCTTCGTGCGTTCAAGAGCATGGATGAACTTGAACTGTCAGTTACAAAACTGTAACAAAACTTGCGTGAATGTACATAATTTGACATTGAAATTCTACCAAGCACCTTCAGTCGAAATCTTAAATTAATTTTACTATATTACAGCGGTGGGCTGCCAATACGTTAACAAAATGCTCGCTTAATCTGAAAGCAAGTCTCGGTGCTCTGAGCAAGGAGTGAACTTTTTTATCACTCCTATGCAATTATATGCAATACTAAAATAAGCAATCAAATTTTATTAAGTACACTTATAATATGTAACAATATGCAATTCACAGAAAACTTATCAATCTAAATGGCTAAAAATGTACTACTGTGTATACTGAAGGTGTCGTAGATAATATACAAGTCAGAAATTACAGTTAAGTATGTACTAATTTGATGTGAAAATATTGCTTTATCTTTAATTAACAAGGGGCTCGCTGGCCGTAGTAAAACTTAACAAGGGGCTTCCACAAACCCCCTCCATTCTACCCTTGCCATAATATACAGTTCCTTTCAATAACCAGTAAACAGATATCACTCTTACAGTCGTTTCAATTCTGTAATACTTTTTAAACCTTTTGTCTTTGTATATGTTCTACATCAGTGGTTCTCACGTTAGATTTCATTGTGGCCGCAATATAAGCATCGGCGGTCCTATGGAAATGTCTCGTGGCCGCACCAAGTGTGATAACAATAGCGGTTGCATTTACTTAAAAAAAGGATTAATTTATATTCAATAAAATACATTATTTAAAGATATTGGTATTTATTTATTTAAAAGCAATTCGAATGGAAATTGTTCAACAGTTCTCTCTTCCAATGCAAGCCGCATCGCCGCTTCTAAGTTTGCATCTGTCAGTTGGTTTCGATATTAATTTTTTATAAAGTGCATTACACTAAATGATCTTTCACAGAATATACACACATATGATCTCTCTGTGAGTCATTTGGAGTAAATAACTCGACTAAATGCTCGATAAGTCAGGTGCATTCAATCAATTTTAAAAAATAATAATTTTACAAATGAATTTGAAAAAATACATTTTTTATTTGATTTACTATGAAACTGTTGGTGGCCGCAGCAAAATCCTCTGGTGGCCGCACATGAGAACCACTGTTCTACATTATATCTTGAGTAATAATAAAATGGCGTATTTATTGAAGAAAAACAATACTTTATTTAGACAGAAATGATAAATTAATAGAAACAGGATTTGTAGGAAGTATTTATTATATCATTTCTTTTGGACTGGTTAAAATGTTTGCTATTACGGTGATTGGTGCTAATTTAATGTTTTATTTCTCTTGCATGCACCATACACGGTGTTCCGAAATAAGCGCCGCTGTTATACTTTTTTCGAAATATTCTAGAGCAATTCGCTACAATTATTTATTTCAAAACTGTGAACATGTGGAAACTCTTGAAACAGGAACAATTTGAAAATATAAAATAAAGATTTTGTTGTAAAATTTATTATTCATTCCTATATGCAAGTCGGGTCGCAGCGATTAGCGTTGGGTGTTCCTTGCCGGATTTTAGGGGTTTGAGTCCCAGTATAAACAGAATTTCTTCGATCGAGATTTTTGTGATGTCCAAAAATTCCCACCCACCATTTCCGATTCTTTCTTAGATCCTAGATCTTGTCCTACTTTTATCCTTCTATCTTTACTTACTCTCTTTGAATAAGAGATGTTGAACGACTGAGTAACAAACAGGTTCTCGTAAAAAAATCTGTTGAGATACCTCCATTAGGAGGCCATATGCTCCACATTGGGAGCGAACATGGATATATAAAAAATTTAAGCACGAAGGCTTCTTCTTGGGCATTTTTTTTAATCATGTACGCTCCCATTGTGGAGCATATGGACTCCTAATGGAGTTTATCTCAACAGAAGTGTTTCTACGAGAACTGCTTGTTACTCAGTTGCTCAACCTCTCTTTTTCCAAAGATAGTAGGGATAGAAGAAAAGGGCTAGGACAGGATTAGTGGTAAGCTAATCGCTCTCGATACGCCCCGTTCATAGTATAAGATGAGTGAGAGGGGGGAATTCAAGACATCACATACATCCATGCCTTTTAACAGAAATTAAAAAATCGATTGAAAAATCAATTTATAAAACTGTCCGTAGCAGGATTTGAACCCGGGCCCTCCGTAGCCGAAGCCAACAACGTTGACCACTCGACCACACAGGCGGGCATGTATAAATCGATAAATAGATTGATAAGTTTACGGTAAATTGCATATTTTTACATATTATAAGAGTATTAAGTTACAATTGATTGCTTATTTAAGTATTGCATATAATTGCATAGGAGTGATTCACTCCTTCTCCGCGATTCCCTTATTAACGTATTGGCAGCCCACCGCTGCATTTAGGATTATTTATTACACTTTTTTAACTATCGAAATGCTTTCGTTAATTTGACCACCGGTCAAGAGCACCCTGTAGTTTGCGAAGAAGACCACGCTAGCAGGGTACATTCATTATGCACACTTGCTGCAACGCGACTGCGCGGTCGTCCATGACGATATCATAAAAGCAGTTTCCTCAGCATGTCCAATCACAGTCGAGTGTCTTCAGTCATCAGTGTTGGATTACCTTCCCAGCGCTTACCTGTTCAGTCTGACAACAGTCTTGTACCAGTGAAGACGTGTGCTCAATTCTCTCTCGCATTTCTCAAGTTATAAAAGGTGGATATTTACTTACATTACACACAGCAAGTACAAATTCAATAACTATTTATTTTCAATTTTGTATACTGTTTTAGTTCCATGAATTTTCAGTGTACATTATACCACTATTATAACCAACGCTTCAAGATGTATTTGGTTGCGGGTTTGAATCCCCGATCGGAAACCTTCCTAAAGTACTAATTTTACAATTAATTAAGCAACAGATTGATAGTTCTAAGTAAACAGCAAATGAAAAAATTCAACATTCAGGAGAATTTAGTTTTCATATTTTATGTTACATTATATACTAATAATCAGTGCTTTTTTATCAACCATGTACGCGGTGGAACGGCGTTCTGGCACCTTTTTTGTCGGCATTTTAAATGTTTTTAAATCAATATTCGCAAAATTTTATATATTTATTTTGCTATGAAAACTTTCGAATTTTTAAGTCCATAAAAAAATTTAAACTGCATATGAAAGCTGTGGAAAATCAGTCTTTCAATGCGATGGAAATTGAAATTGATTTCCATGAACTTAAATCGAAATGTTTTATATTCTTAATTTCGTAAAACAGCTTCCGTCCAAGGTCCGTGACGCAGTGATGAACGTTGTTGACTTCCATGACGGATCTCACGGCTTGAATCCTAATACCAATCAAATTAATCAATTTACGTTAAAGGGCGTTGGTATTTTTGATATCTCTAAACAAAAAATCATCCTATTATGATACCTCCATTGGAAAATAATACGCTCCACATTGAGAACGGACATGGATTAGAAAAAAATAGTAAAATGCTTGACAAGAAGTGAGTTACGACACCTTATTTGAAAAAAAAAACACTGCTAATAATATCAAAAAATATAGAAACATTAATGACGATCTGATACAAATAATAGTTTAAAATGAACTGACTTTAGATTCAGTATTGATAATAACTGCATATAAGAAATAAATGCTGTTTTCGCAAACGGTCTAATAAATGTAGTAAATGGTTTTTCGAGACATTGAGTTTATATCATTTTGGTCAGTTTTGTGACTTATCAATTTCTGCCAGAAAGTTGTCGATATTTACTTGTGTTTCTCTCTAACTGTGATTTTTCCATAACCCACCCAAAGTACAGTAGTGTTTATTTTGTAATTATTTAACGTGTGCCGACTGCAATTCTTCAAAACAAAGAACTTAATACTGTATTATATTTACGGTATAAGCGTTTACAATTGCGCTTATTCTGGTCTCACAGCCGACCATCAATCCTTAACAAGATAAATGCGGGTCCTTTGTATCCATTTTGTGTCAGTGACACCGTATGGATTCCAGTATTGCAAAAACATTACGTTAACTCCTGTTTGCAAATGAGAACAAATATTTTTCTCACAAACGAACATCGCTGTTGCAAAGGCTCCACGAGAGGTCTGTGTTTCGATTAATTGTAAATTCTTTGCGCTGTACAAGAAAATGGTTTACCTGCTTTTGTGACGTGGTAACTATAGATTGCAATACCTGACGAGTATATGAATGCAGATATTTCAAAAATTAATACCGATATAAATTCAACCAATCGAAATCGCGTGATTTTCACAATAATAACTAACGGTTTAGTGAAAAAATAACACATCACTTGTAGGGTGTTCACTCAGCGGTGGGCTGCCAATACGTCAACAAGGGACTCGCTTAATCTCAAAGAAATTTATCTCTCATATGCAATACTTAAATAAGCAAACGATTATTACTAAATACACTTATAAGATGCGACAATATATAGTTTACCATAAACTAATCAATGTAAATGGCTAAAAATATATGTACTACTGTGTATGCTGTAAGCTGTCGTAGATAATATATATAAGTGAGATATTGCAGCTTTGTACTAAATTGATCTGAGAATATTGTTTTCTCTTAATTTAACAAGGGGCTCGTCGGCCGTGGTCAAATTTAACAAAACCCGAGCTCCAAGCCCCCTCCAGCCCACCCCTGTGTTCACTGTCAATACTTAACGGAAAGGCATTATATTAATAAAAACACAATATTTCTTTGTGCTTTATTCCACTTTATTTAAAAGGTAAGGACTGGTTTCGTTCATTGCGAGCATTGTCAACTGATAAGAAAAAATATATAAACAGCACTGTCAATATATTTTTCTTATCAGTTGACAATGCTCGCAATGAGCGAAACCGGTCGTGACCTTGTAAATAAAAGGAATAAAGTAAAAAGGAATATTGTGTCACAATGTGTGTCCCGCGAGATAGTATTTTTTTATCCATCTCCGCCTCCAATGTGGGTCATATGACGTCCTAATGAAGGTATCTCAACAGAAGTTTTTCTAAAAGAACTGTTACACAGTCGCTCAACCTCTCTTTTTCAAAGAACGTAGTAAGGATAGAACGAAAAGGCTAGGACAGGACTAGTAGTTAACTAATCGCTCTCGCTACGGCTAGTTATTTTAGGATCGGGAAGGTGGGAGGGAATTTTTGTAGACATCATAAACACTCATGTCTTCGAACGGAAATCGATTGAAACAATGCTGTTTGTACTGGGATTCGAACCATTGAAGCCTAGCGTGGAATCCAACGATGTTGACCATTGTGCCATGAACCCTACAGTATCACTTTTAGGGTGTTCGATAATAAACTAAGTTTACTAAAATAAAATTGTGAGTAGTGATTAAAAACGGTTTATCCATGCAAGTTTTGAATAAATTTTCAGCGGTTCAAGACATTTTAATTTAAGTTCAGTTAAATTTGAATCGCTTAAATTATGCACAAGTTTTGTCACTAACGACCCACTACATTTATTTCTTATTTAAACAAGATACATTCATTTAATATTCATTCGTGCACTTGAACGCCCAAAGATGTTGAAAGGCAAAACCCGGGCCGTTAGTGATAAAACTTGTGTGAATGTACATACTTTGAACGACTCATATTTAATATTAAAATTCCGCCAAGAACTTTTAGTCACAATCTTAAATTAAGTTCAGTTGTCCAAGAAAAACCAGTTCTAATGTGCATTTTTTTCTACCATTCCACCGAGGAATAAAAAACAGTCAACAATATATCTTTTTACTTTCAAATATTTTAAATCCTTTGTTTGTTTAATAAATGTAAAATAATTTCCCAGTTGTATGTTGTATAATACTGTAAATATTTACGTAGGTACGTTAAATTTCAATTTTAAATATTGTTTGAAGACTTTTAACAAATATTAGCAACGAAGTGTCAGTATGATCTATGAATTGTGTACTTGAAACTTCTTTGGTTTTTCATAAGTACGTATTATTATTTGACATTACGTGTAATCTTTTGAATAAGATGTGATAGACAAGTCGTAAAAACTAAGAAACGTACCGTAAAAACGAATTTTAAATAGCTATTTTATTTGTATACGTTGCAATAAAACTCTATACAAAAACAACAGTTAATATTAAATAATAGTTTTGAAGGTAATCTTTAGTATTAAGGCATTAAACGAATAATTATTTGAAGGTTTAGTGATGAAATAATATATTATTGTAATATCTATGACCAGCATTTCTGATTGATCATTTAATCTTTGCATTGAAGATAACTTGAATCATACATATATATACATTTAACTCATTTTTTACGCAGTTTTAAGACAACATGGTCCACTTAAAAGAATTAATCTTATATTTTAATCTTTTTAACCCCACAAGGGTGAGCCCAGCAAATATATGCAAAGAATCCCAGAGACCCAGTTTTAAATGGCTTATATTATTGTAGGGAAACCAATTAAATGATCAGAATTTAAATTAATTTTTGGTCAGAATAGAAATATGAACTATTAATAAAAACACAATATTAATAACATTGTTTCATTGTTAATTGTTGCTTTATTTCAATTTAATTTTGTATAAACAGCAATTTTTATATATTTTTCTTATCAGTTGACAATGCTCGCAATGAGCGAAACCGGTCCTGACCTTTTAAATAAAGTGGAATAAAGTACAAAGGAATATTGTGTTTTTATTAAAATAATGCCTTTCCACCAAGTATTGACAGTGAAAACCCTAAAAGTGAGAAATATGAACGGTCAGAATAAAAATATTTTACGGACAGAATATTTTATTACCATTTTGGTTAGGTTAGGTTATTTTAATTTCATTTAAATTGTGACTATTTACACTGACCGATAATTATGACCATTTAATATAAATTTTAGCCAACGTAATATATATTCTGACAGGTAAAACACGAGCCTTATTCTAGTTAGTGTTTAGCGAATTTCTCAACGATTAGAGCTCTAGAGAAATTGCTCTGAGATTAAAATGGTTAAATATAAAACTAAATTTGATAACTTTGTTATTCCACTTGTCGTGTTACAAAATTTAACACGTGTTTCACGTGTTTGAGAGAATTCGCAAGGTAAACAAACTCATTCATAAGTAAACCTTGCGATGGTCGGACAATTTCCAAATATGTTAAAAAACTTGGCAGATTTTGTTAGACAAGTGAAATAACAATGATCAATTTGAGTACTATATTAAAAATGAACTTCTACAAAGTTACCGCCGAAACTTATTTGTTGTAAAACGATTCTCAGAAATAAAAAAAACACGGAAACGGATTTCTTAAAAATACGAAATTAAACAACACAAGACAGTAATAACAAACAAAAATCTTCGTTAGATATTTAGACGTGTCAGAAAATTCTAGCGATGGAAGCTATTTATTTCCTGTTCCTTATAAAGGTACCGTATATAAAAAGTATTATTAAAATTGACATTATTTTGTGTTATTTACTTATTGAGTTTCCGTTATTTCCTATTTTTCCTAAGATTATTACTGATTTCATAAAACGTGGAAAAAATAATATTGTACTTGTTAATTTATTGCGTTTGGCATAGGTATGCTATTGTTATCTAATGTAAAATTAACTAAAGTATAGATAATAGGCTTGCACTTTTAATTAAAATCGTGTGTGAAAATGCACTTAGAACTCTTCATAGTTACGTTGTTGTATAATAAAATGTTATATCTTTTAATGAGACCGTAATTAATATTACGAATGAAGGCAGCAAGTCTCACAGTAGCAAAAAACAGTAACCGGATAAAACAGAACGTCACAAAACGTACAAATGTATGGAGTCTAAGAAAAATCCTAAGCCCTTAAAAATGATGTCTTAAGTAATGATGACATGTAAAGATGTTATACAATCAATTAGTTATCTCTATATCGTATTAGATACAATAAATAAAACAGCAATCGTGCATATCAATAACACTTTCAATCTGAAATTGTCGTAAATACACTTATATTCGACGATTATAATAGTCGCCATTGACTGATAAAGTAAAGCGCACGTTATAAACATACTGTTCTGAAATTATTACCTGTATGATATTCAATTAATCTATAATATTTTTCAAATAAATAGTTAAGAAGAAACAGGTACCATTCAACTAAAAATTGAATGTGTTCTGAATTGTCTATGTTCTCGTGTTCTGTTTATTCATGGAACCGCGAAAAACATATCGTTTTTTAATCTAGTATTTTTTTTGTTCGTATTATGATTAACTCGAATCTGTGTCATTAATTTTTGATTGTATCTTTACAGAGTAGAATAAATATACTTTTAATTTAAGAGAACTGAGGGTTTTATAATATATAAGTAAAATTAAGTGATCTAATTCCAAGATCCGGGATACCAAAACCGTTTTTTTGGGATTCACTATAACATTTTAAAATCAAGTTTTAATAATAAATTTATTTACAACAGCGTGCTTCAATTTGTTTGTATACATATATATATTTATATAAGAACTACATTTTAAATAAATAAATTGTTGTTTTACTCCCTTTAATATTTTAGCAGTCGTGGACAGGAACAGGCAGTTTTTTTTTCATTATTTTGTACACAATTCAGTTACAATTATTTATTTTTTCAACTTTGATTTGAGATCTTAAACACGGGTGTTTGTAATATCTATTTTATTCGAATTCATCTCAAACAACTGTAGTTGACAAAGAAAAAACGTTGCCTTGGCCCTTAGCTGTAATGTTAGTTGTTTTTTGTATTAAAATTAGTGATATGTAATAAAAGGAAAACGTGAAATTATGCTAAATGATTAATGCCGAAATCCCGGAATTCCAGGATTACTAAACGGGTCCGGAATTGGATGACCTATGTACAATATATCCGTGCATGATGTGAATAAATTGATGTCAAAATACATCATTTAATTCATTTATATTCATTCATTTGTTTAACATAAAACTTAGAATTATTCAAACAGTTTCAAAACAAAAAAATGCTGGAAAAGTGTGTGATGTTGCAATGTATTGAATGTAAAAAATAAATATTAGTGAATACATTTTTTTAAATGTTTTTTTTCTAGTTGTCAGTGTATCCACGCCATACAAGTATATAGTATAACTGCATTTACGTGTTACATTAATATAATTAAATTTAAATGCTCAACTCGTACAATTATAAATAATTTAAATTCGTTAATTAAAATATTATGCTTTCTTTTGTCGAGTTATTTCAGTTTTCATTTTTGGTGAAAGTCTCGAGTGATTACATTTTTGCATTCTAAGACTATATACCTAATAGTTTTAATTTATTACAATTTGGTTTATTTATCTTGATAGAAAGCATAATAATTATTTTTTTAAACATTTATGCTATGTAAAACCATGCTGATTAATAAAATACAGCACGATAACGTATTAACGAAAAATCTATTAATCATTCTATTTTATTTACGATTTTACTATACAATTGAACTTGGTTATAAAGAGGAAGATAAGACCGACTGAATTTGCTCGTTATTTTTTTTAAATTTATAAAACAATTTATAATTTATTAATTAATTAAAAATAATTTATTTAAAATTTATAAAAAACTGTTTTGTATATCTTTTTTTATACTAGTATATCGACTGTGGAAAGGAAAAAGGACGTAACCCACACATATCAAATTTTACAAGAGGCGCAAAAAACGTGTTTTGATGATTTTGGGCCATATGCAAATTATGAAATATACACAGCCTTGAAGTGCACGAAGACTTCTAAAATGGTGTTTAATTGACATAATCTAATATTAATTAAAGAAATTATCGAGGAAAAACTTTTATTTCAGTCTTTTTTCTTGATTTTAATTTTTGACAAGCTCATCTTTTTCAAACTTAAAAGCTAAATTTAGATACTTATTTGGCATTTTCAGCTTACATCCTTTTGATAGAACGTGTATCAAATTTGATACATTGTGATTATCGAAAAAAAACTGTGGGTTACGTCCTTTTTCTTTTCCACAGTCGATATGTTAAAAAAATGTTTTAAAACAGTCAATCAATTTTATTATCAGATCTTAAAACGAATATCTGTGTGCGTCGCCATTGTACTGCAACGGACGGCATTTTAAAATACGGAAATCTAACACGTAATTATATTTAATTCATGTCAGTTTGCAATAACGAAGCAACAATTATTACAAATTACGACCAAAATATTATATAACAAAATCTTTCCGTCATCGGTAATTTTGTTGGCCAATATTTGTTTTTTTTTTACTATTTGTAGTAAAAAGTTTGGTAATCTTTTTCCTAACATTGCTGGTCAATAAGTGTTACCTTGGTTGCTTTTGAGGTAAAATTTTGACATTAAAATGAACACAGACTCTTGCACAAGTGCCAAAAATACCTAAACGCATTTCGATGATTTGCTTCACTGGGTACTGGCTGCCAAATTAGTGCTTATTACGTGTTTTTTTTCTACTGACAAACAATCTTTGTATACTGCTCTATAAAGATATGCCCGAAAAAACTATTGAAACTATTTACTGGCAATTTATGTTGTATTTGATAGTTATACAATTTAATTTAAATATAATTATATATTATACGGCATGGTCGAGTGGTCAACGCTGTTTACTTTAGTTACAGAGTTGACAGGTTCGAATACCAGTACGGATAGTAAGTATAAATTGACTTTTAACACTTACTCTGCGATGCTTAAAAATACTTTCGATATGTTGTTCGATCTTAAAGAACCGAGTGAAAAAAAAAACATGTTTTTTTCTAAAAGTTCGTCCTGGGTTTTTACCGTCCATCAAAGGGCGGTAAGTGTCAAAACATTTTTCTTCACTTGGTTCTTTGGCCAGTTACACTATCGAAAGTATTTCTAGCGCCCTAGGGGAAGTTTTAATTGATTTTTTTCATGGTGTTCACTGTCAGTACTTGGTAAAAAGGCATTATATTAAAAAACCAAAATATACATTTCTACTAATTTCCACATTTATTTTTTAAGATCATAACCGGTTTCACTTATTATAATCAGTTGATAATGCTCTTTGCGAGCGAAATCAGTCCTGATTTTAATAAACAAAAGTGGGAATTAGTAAAAATGTATATTTTATTTTTTGAATTCAATTGATTTATGAATTTCTGTCCGAAGGCACGAATGAGTATGATGTCCTCAATTTCCTTCTCCTTAAAAAAACAGGCGTAGCGAGAGCGATTAGCTAACCACTAGTCTTGTCTTAGTCTGATTATTTTATCTCTACTCTCTTTTTTTTAAAGACAGGTTAAGCAATTGTGTAATAAGCAGTTCTCGTAGAAACACTTCAGTTGAGATAAACTCTATAAAGACTCCATATTCTCCACATTAGTAGCGGACATGGATAAAGAAATATAAATATATATTTAATGATTTTTCACTCTTAATCATATTTTTACACAGTCAGAATTAATTTGTTTAAATCGATACACGCAACTAACGAAAATTTACAAATAATTGTTTTTATAATTTATTTAAACTCTGCTTAATTTAATATGTAATGTTATTTTTAAAGTTATCTTTCGAATAAAATAACACGAAGGGTTAGAACAAGACTATTGATAATCTAATCGTTCTTGTTACATCCTGTTTATTAGAATCAGATAAGTTGGAGGTAATTGCAGACATCAATGCATTTGAATTGAAATCGATAAATCAATTTGTAAAAACTGTCCATACTGAGATCCAAGCCCATGAGCACTGTTGCCTAACCAACAACATTGACCACTGAACCACAGACCAAAAAAATATTCAGAATCAATTAAGTAACTAAATAGTTGCACACGAGATGAAACGTCTTTGCTGGATTTGTTTAGTAGTTTCTTTTGGTTTATCCAAATTGAGGTAATATTTCTTTTTATTTTTTGAAGGTTATCTAAAATATTTGAAGTTATTTTATGAGTTCTGACGAATAATAGCGAAAATCTCTTAAATGTTAATAAATCAGCGCGTTTTTTGTTCGTGTGTTTAGCATTGGCTTACATGATCACTAGCAGAGTTTATAGTTTTTTGTTTATTATTTGAGAACCTTGAATCTTATTTGAAATAATTTATTGTGAATGTTGAGAGACGTAATTTATAAATTTTATTCAGAACCTGTTGGATCGGTTTAGTGAGTAAAATCTCGGTGGAAATACATATTAATTTAGTCAAAATAACAAATTTGAACGTTCAAATTATGTACATTCACACAGATTTTGGCACTAACGACCAGGGTTTCACCTTTCGGCATCTTAAAGCGTTCAAGTACACAGACGGATCTGAACTGACGCTTAGCAAATGAATTTTTCGTGTTTATATAAGAAATAAATGCATCACTGAGTCCAAAGCCATTGCTGGCGAAAAGGATAAGCCCAATTATATTTATTTTTGTTTGTCGGAAAAGATTGTATGATTATATTTATATAAGGTATAGAAGAGGCGACCCAGGCATGTTTATTATTTCATTTAAAATCGGAAAACTATTCAATTGCGCTCTGTTTATTTCTAGAATTTCCTGGAAGAAGAACTTATGTGCGTCCGTATTTGGATGTAACATTTTTATCCCTTGTTCCTGATTGAACACCTGTCTTTCCGAAATTAAGAAATTATCAAAAGTAGACGTGTCTTTTTTTCAATCTAAAAACTGCCATGTGTTCTGATACTCTGGTCTTCAATGTCCTTTCGGTTTTCCCGATATTAAATTTTGTACAACAAAAGCATTAAAATCTACAAAATAACAAAGTTTTTACTTACAAGACAATTGTATATGTTAATGATAACTATTTCGGCTTCAGACTATTGACAGACTTTAAAAGTCGTCCTGACAATGATGTATTCTATAGTTCTTTTGTATTTGTAGTTCTGTAGCAGGATGCCGAAAGAACTTTCAATAATACAGTTCTTATAAAAGTTAATACTTTGATCTTATTAATATATAACTGTCATTAATAAACGCAAATTTAACCAATAAATAATAAGTATTCATAAAAAATGCAATTTTAGTTGGTTTTTATTTAGATTTAAAGTAAAAGATTGATATAACCAACCTACAGGGGTGAGAGGGTGTTTGATAAAATCGAATACGCTTTTTTTTAAATTAAAAAACAGACTATAAAACACGGTTACTCATCCGGGGTTCACAGTATGTTATAAGGGGGGCAGGTATTTGAAATCTGCTAGTGATCAAAAAAGCTCTCACATTTTTCAACAATTGTACAATCAGTCAATTACAAACTTCCAAGTAATCGAGCTAAATAAAAAAATAAGCTGTTTGAGTTGAAAATTATTTTGGAATCTTTAAATTTCTCACTATTTCCCAGTTATCAATCCCGAGATTCGAAAATAACTGTGTCTAGAGCAGGCGTGGGGAACCTGCGGCCTCTGTAAATTTATATAAATTCGTAAATTCCCGACGTATTCTGACCGTAAACTCCTGTTTCCAGCCAAAGATTCCCTAGTCAATGTTTATTGCGGCCTTATGTCGAATCAGAAAAATGAATGCGGCCTTAAGATAAGAAAAGGTTCCCCCCTTGGTCTAGAGTCTCGATAACCTAATAATTAAGGGAATGAAAGCTACAAAAAAAATGTGAAACTCCGAGTTTCCTGAGAAATTATGCTATAAAATACCAGTGAAGTTTTTATAAATGGATTGAAAATATGATTTGATTTAAATCATGATGAGATGGGTATAAAAACTTTTATTTATAGAAAATTTTTGTCAAAACAGAGGGTAATGATATATATATATACTAGACGGGATATAAATTTTATGTATTATAGTTACATACTTTAATAAGCTACTTCAATCACCCATTACGTGCGCATTACGTGCATAATTTGCACGTTGGAACGTTGTAGTGAGATTTCTGACTCTGCATACTGGCAGAGAGAATTTTGATGCCGCGTTCAATGTTTGTGGTTTCTATCGTCAGTAAATTACTAAAGTTATAATTGTTCAAGTGGTTTTTTTGTTGAGATGTGTTTAGTTTTAATAAGGAAAACGCTTGTTCACAAATCAAGATGGTTCCGAAAAGACTTGCACAAAGCGCTGCCTTACGTATAGTAAAAAACTGCTCTTCAGTAATAAATTTGGGCCGCGTTTTGTATTATACATCATTGCTGTAAAATGACATCAATTCAAAAATCCTGTAAAAGACTTTCATTTAAGTTTAACATCAATTTTCAAGCTCATTTCAAAGAAGACATGAACAATCACTTAATTGTATATCATTATGATTTTTAATGTAAAGTTGTGCATGGCTTGAAGCAAAAATTTTGTCTATCTGTCTTCATATTCACAAAGAATTTGCTGTGATAGCATGTTGCACGCGGATTCGAACATTCTTAATAGCATCGCGAACCGTTTAATGCTCTTTTAGTGTTTTTTTAACACCGTACTGCATAGTAAGGCGGTCATCTCAATTGCAATACGAAGCGTGGTTAAACGATGCTTATCCATTACTGTTAGAATGAATAAGCCTAAACTAACGAGAGATTAAAGTTTAAAAAATCTGCAATAAACATATTATAATATAGGGTTGATTCAGAAATACATTTACGTTTTTGTTTTACGAGTCCTCATTTATAAACTACGCATATGTTGATTCACTTCGCTTCTCAAAGAGGTGTCACTTGCATCATACATAATCACACAAACAGTGGCCTAATCAAGTTATCAAATTCATTTAACCTTTAGAGGAGTGAATAGATCTCTACTGACCTTAATTTACTGGCTTTTTTAAAAATGACAATTGTGTGACTTTTTCCAATGAATATATGAAATTCATACATATACACATATGTTCACTGATAGACTCTAATGTGTTGAATTTAAAGTACGTCTGTACTCCTATACAGAAAAAATGGTGCCTTCTTACCTGTACGTCCATACTCATCTAAATGTTAAATAATATAGTATCATAAAATACTAATGTCTTCGTAGTATAAAACCGATTTTTATATTTCTTAATATTATGTAATAAAAAAATAGTTTGTTTTATTATTCCAATAATATATTTTTTAATGCTGTGTTGTCTGCTTCAGGAAGTAAATGTAATTTTTACACTAGATTTCTTGAAAATGAAATTGTTTTAATACCGTTTTCAGGAAATGCAATTTGATTTAAAATGTCAGTAAAAATGCAACGCTACAAGTAATATCCGTCGATATTTTCGTGTGAAATTATTTCATGATATCTATAATCAGCATTTTTTTCTTGTGAAGGCAGTTTTCATTAGTGTCAAGGGTATTATTATCCAACAATACTGTATGGACGCATTTAATCAGGTGAGTTTGACCAATGGCCTAAAATAGAAAGTAAAATGGCCAAAAAAAATATATTTCGTTTTCAGTAAATATAACGAGGCTATCTTCGGGGCAACAAATTAAATTTAAAATTTTGCATCCAGGTATTGCACTTGCTTAAATTTAATTTAATTTCGCGACTAATTTAAGAAAAATCAATATATTTACAAGAGTAAACGAGACAGGTAATGTAATAAAGCAAGCACGTATTTTATTTATCGTCTGATTTTCCAAAAAAAGTCAATAAACGGTAACATTTCTGTCTTTGATAATAGATTGTGCGGTAACTTTGTCGAAGTTCACTTATTTATTTTTTACCATGTCCGCTACCAATGTGGAGCATATGGACTCCTAATAGAGTTTATCTCAACAGATGTGTTTCTACGAGAACGGCTGGTTACTCATTTGCTCAACCTTCATTTTCCAAACAGAGTAGGAATAGAAGGACTAGGACAGGACTAGTGATTAGCTTATCACTCTCGCTGCGCCTCGTTTATAGGATAGGATGGTTTTGAGGGGTTTTGACATCACATACATCCATACCTTCGAACAGAAAATCATAAATCAATTTATAAAACTGTCCGTACAGGGATTCGAACCCGTGACCTACGTAACCGAAGCCAACGACGTTGACCACTCGACCACGCAGGCAAAATTTATTAATATTAAATTAAATTTTGCAACTTTATTATTCCACTTGTCGTGTTACAATTTTTATCACGTGTTTCGTTTATTTATGAATTGGCATCAGATCATCGCAACGTGTACGAATAAACTAACAATTGCGTCTCGTAGAAAAGGACGAACCCCGACTTTTTTTATTTTAATTTGAATTTAATTGTAATTTGAATAAAAGTTGGATGATATTTTAGTTTATTTGTAAGCGTTGCGATTGTTTGATGATGTTTCTCAAAGGGGCAAAACCCTTTTCACAAATTGTAGCACACGTGGAATAACAAAGATAACTCATATAATTTTATATTAGTTATATTTCTCTCGGGATGTAAACACAACCAAGAATTATATTCAAATTCATCTTACTGTTTTATTTTTTTAATACATAAATTTCATTTGTTTAGTTTGTTTTTATCATTTTTTAAAATCTATGTCTACTCCTAATGTGTAGCATATGGCCTCCTAATAGAGATATCTCAACAGAAGTTTTTCTACGAGAACTGTTTGTTACTTAGTCGCTCAACCTCGCTTTTTTTCTAAGTGAGAAGTAGGAAAAGAAGGATAAGACTAGAACAGGGCTAGTGGTTGGCTAATCGCTATTGCTACACCCAGTAATTAGAGGATCGGAAGGATGGGAGGAGAGGAAATGATGTGAATTGACATCACAAACACCTAGTCCTCGATCGCAACTTTGAATTGAATAATTCTCAAATTCACTGTGATCAGACTGGGAATCGAACCCAGACCTGCGTGATCGGTAGAGCAAGCTCTAACCAACTGGGCCACAGGCGACATTACTTGAATATAATATATCATAACATAACGTTAACAGAAAATTACAATCGCGTCAAATATAAATTCGTCACCGATAAACGTGACAGTAAAATCATTCATTACTTACAGTTAATTAATTTTTCCTGACAAGTAGTGAATAATTCTATGATAATTAATTGTAAAAAGAGCAATGTTGCCAGCAAGGAAGGCAAGATTAATGATAAGCTTAACATAATAAAAAGACCTTTTGTATGTATTGCCATTGAATGACGTAAATATTAAAACAGATGCGATGTTTTACATTGTGATTTTTGGCAAAAAAAAAACTGTCGTGTTGTCGATATTTTCGCTCAATGTCAGGTACAACACCTTAAAATTCTGTAAATTCCCAACGATCAAATAATAAACGATTCTAAGGCCGAGAGGGTTTCACTCTTGCACGTTTGTCCTTTTTGGTTTTGGTAACTTACTTTTTAATAATAAACAGTGGCGGATTAAGCACTTGAGAGGCCACAGGCACAATACAATTTGGAGGCCCTGTTTTTCGGATAATATAAAAACGTCTGAAAATTCCATGTAAAATAATAAAAATCTGAACAATATATAATATAAACTATTTTTGAAGGTCTCAAGATTCGGAGGCCCCAAGCGCCCGTCTGATGCACTTATAGGGTAATCCGCCATTGATAATATATTATACTAAATAAGAATACATGAATATCAATTGGTAATAACATGCAAGGGCTTTTATGCAATACAAAATGGCGGTCAGATGCGTATTCAAATTCCCGTACAGACAATTTCATTAATTAATATCTTAATCGATTTATGAATTATAATCTTGAGCAAGGTTGCCAGATTTATAAAATCACAGATTGGGACATTCTATTTCTAACAAAGAAGAAGGAAGCGCTGCAGAAAAGTGCATTATTCTAATTATATCATAATATAATATAATATATTTAAATTATTAAAAATGTATACAAAAGAAAATATATAAAAAATTGTCACATAATAATTTGCAGGAATCACCGTTGTTATTAAAATTTATCGATCAGATACAATGAAAGGAATTGCGTTTCCATTTAAATTCAAAAATCTAATACAATCATAACAGTTTTATACAAAAAAAACAAACTTCTTTGCTCGAAAAAAAATAGTATTTATTTCTTGGCGATTTTGAAATCCCGAGAACTTACAGATTTCCTAAAATGAAAAATATGTAACACCTTTTTAGACGTTTGTACAAGAAAATACTGAACACCGATTTTTCCGAACAAGACAAGACCGTACACAGAAACAACCGTACACTCAGTGCGGGCGTGAAATTATTTGACGCCTGAGGCAACATTCACCAATAAACTGTGTAGAATTTCAGAATATATTGCTTGGTGATTTTGAAATCTCAGGAATTTACGGAATTCCCTAAATTAATGAAATTGGGATAATGTCGTTGTTTTCGAACTACAGCTTACTGTTCGCTGCATAGAATATTCTATTCCTCCATTAATGCGCCCTAGTTAGTTGCCTATTTCGCCTGTTTGGTGGCGTCGGCCCTGCGTACATAGATTACTCCAGAGAAAGAATATTATAAGCATTCAAAAAAATATTATTCGTAAAATTTTTGTTTTATGTAAAATGTTTCGGGTCAAGGCCGTCAAAGGTGTCAAACATGTTTTATGGTAGAAAGAAGCAATAAATTTAATCATGTATAAACCTATTCAGTGGGTCTAATGTTTCAATGTCGAATCTTAAATATTTAAAATGTTCGGAATATTTTATGTCCGAAAAAGAATCACAACAACAACCTTCTTCTCTTTAAGACAAAAAGGTTGTATCTCTTGCCAAAGCCAAAATAACTTCATCGCGTCCATTTTGCTGAGTAACAAATACTGGTACATACGCACACACCAGTAACTTGTTTACCGATTATCATTATTTTGCAAGACAGCTGCATTGTGGCTGGCTTGTGCAATGTGCTTTCTGTTTTACTCCAAGCCAAAGAAACGGAATTCACTGACTCATAGTAAGCCATCATGCTCTGATACCTCTTCCAGTAGTTAATTTGCTTCTATTTCGAATTAAATTATCATACTCGTGCCGGCTCTTTTACGCTTTATTTTACAATTTCAATGCAAATTGTATGTAATTTACTTCCTGTTTGATATGTAGGTTTAATAATGTAATTGCAGTATTTTATATTGTTTCAAAATATTTGGAGCACATTTTACAGTGTTTAACCACTTGAATACCAAGCGGACACAGGTATCCGGAACATATGCAAGCGAACACGGATGTCCAAGACATTTAAAAGATCAAATACTTGGTATTCTAATAGAATATAAGCAATATCTTGATGAATATGTGTAGTTCCATCTATACTGAGCCAATACAGGTTTTTAAGACATCGAATTCGAGTGTATATTAGGCAAAATTATTTTTCTCAAAAACACACAGTATCTCTGGGACATATTAATGATTTATTTGCACGGTATTCAAACGGTTAAATATCAAATTTTCTCGGTTATAACCAGTGGTGTGCTGCCAATTCGTTAACAATGGGGCTCGCTTAATCTCAAAGCAATTGTTGATGTCTTGAAGGATTGAATTTTTTTATCACTCTTAAGCAAATGTATGCAATACTTAAATAATTAATCGATTATAACTTATTGCACTAATAAAATAGGACAATATGCAATTTACCGTAAACTTATCAATGTAAATGACCAAAGATGTACTACTGTGTATACTGAAGCTGTACCTGATAATATATAAGTTATATCACTTTTAGGGTGTTCACTGTCAATACTTGGTGGAAAGGCATTATATTAATAAAAACACAACATTCCTTTGTACTTTATTCCACTTTATTTAATAGGTCAGGACCGGTTTTGCTCATTGCGAGCATTGTCAACTGATACAACTGTAGAATCACTTTGTTAAAAATTTCCCAAATTTTAATTATGTCACCACTTAAAATTTATTAATCTTTGATGATTTTTTATTTACATGTTAAAGGTGTTAAACATTTAAATTTTGTGTAATTATAGAGTCACTTATACTGTAATTTGTAAATTCTTTTCAATATCAATTGCTGTTTACACCTTTTTATTTTTTGTATAAATAGCTGACAGTGCTCGCAATTAGCGAAACCGGTCCTGACCTTTTCAATACAGTGTAATTAAGTACAAAGGAATATTGCGTTTTTATTAATATAAGTTATAAATTGCAGTTATGTAATCATTTGATCTGAGAATATTATTGTCTCTTAGTTTAATTAACAAGAGGCTCGCGTAGCCCCTCCGATGCCCCTCCAGCCAATCCCTGGTTACAGCTCTTTTAGAAATTTCTTAAGAAAAAAGTGCGATTTTTCAAAAAAAAAACCGGGCTCACAGAACAGTTTTTACCTGATTTGGGTTGGTTCAAAATAGTTGAGCACACTCGCCAAAGAGTTTCGAATTCGAAGAATGCAAGAATTCGTACCTGGGCTTTATTTCTGTACTAAATATCATATTTGTCCAAATCCTGTATTGCCCTTTGTTGTTCCTTTGTTTAAACTTCAGATTTCACCCTTTGCACAAAGTATTCGGTTTCAATATCACATAGCAAAAGCTACATTTTGTTTTTGTGTAAAAATAGCTTTTTAACAATCATTTAAATAGCTTTAAAATAAAAAACGTATCAAATAATGATAAATATATTCAAAATTATTCATACACACGTTACCGTTAAAAAAAAGTTGAACTATTTAAATAAAAAAGCTGCTCATAGAAGATGTCATTTTATTTTATTATATAATCCTGCTGATTTTATTCAAAATTGCTATTTTATGCAATTTTTAAGACATTAAAAACTGGTTTGTTGGGTTAGGTCATTGCACTTTTTTGAATAGTAAATTCCATCGTATTTCTGAAAATAGTTTAAATTATGCATTGCTTGAAAGAAATCTTCGGTTTATTTTAATATATTGTTAGTTGTTTTTATTGTTTTATTTTAAATATAATACACATTTTTTTGTGCAGTAAGGAAACCATCGATAGCAATATTTTGTAATTTCTTTTTAATCTAATATATGAAAATATATAAATGAATATTTGCTTAATTTAGAACTTCGACTGAAGGTGCTTGATGGAAATTGAATGTCAAATTTGAATTATTCAGTTTCGTCAGTTCACATGCACTTGATAAAACCAGAAAATGCCGGAAGGCGAAACCCGGGTCGTTATCGACAAAAGTGATGGAAGTGTACAGAATAAAAATAATTCAAATTTGAAAGTTTGTTTGCTCGTATTTTATGCGTTGCCACACCGCTCATCCGATTGCAATAAAACTTTGACAAAATTGTTGCTTGCACTTCCGGAAAGGTTATAGGTATAGTAAAATTAACTTACAGTATGTCTTATATATAAAAATCAATGTCTGTATGTCTGCCATACAGTTCATTTTGACAACGTATGCTTGCGTATAATTAACTTACAGTAGGTGGCCGTGTGTCGTACCATAGACCAGGGTTTCTCAAACTATGTTCCGTGGAACACTGGTGTTCCGCGGAGCCAGAGGAGGTGTTCCGAAAAAAAATGGAATGATTTTATACGCTGGAACACAGTTTAAAAAAGGGACTTGCCAAGTGTTTCATTCCAGAAAATGTTTGGGAAACCCTGCCATAGACAATCGGCAGCAAGCGTCAAACAAACAGAAAAAGAAAACATGCTCAATTAAAACATTAACGTTTTCTTTCTTTGAGTGGCATTGCAACACGTACCTACAAAATGATTGAAATTAAAGTTCTGCTTTGCAAAACACATTTAATTAAAATACTTAATTTTTAGTACAATACAAAAACCTTTTCAAGCACATTAATTGTTCGACACTTATTATATTTACGCTGTTTGAACAAGACATTGGTTAACTGTACGTAGTTAACACGTTTAAATTTAAAATCTTCTTCATCAAAACTAATATTTCCAACATTGCTCGTTCTTGCAAGAATGACAGCGATATTTAACTGTTAACCTTTTTATTTCAATCGTAAAATGCAGTTTATTTAACAGCAATATGTTTTTAATTATATAGCTAGTACATTGGTTTGATTTTGACGTAATTATAGCATTTTTAGTGTCATTTTTTTAAAACCTACTTTTACGCAGTTGGTCAACCTATTTTTCTTCAAAAAGAGTAAAAATAGAAGGTTAAGATTAAAACAGGACTAGTGGTTAACTAATCATTCTCACAACGCTTCGTTATTATTACGATTGGAAGGATGGGAGGGCGTTTTTGGACATCACAAACACATATGCTAAAAATACTGTTCGGTCTCGAGCCCGCGAGGTCCGTGACGGAAGCCAATGACTTTGACCACTGCGCCACGGACCCGACAGTTCGATTCTGGTGACAATACATATTCTTAAATCAGGAGTGCCTAACCCATGGCCTCGTAAAGAAAGTTATGCTTTAAAATCGTCAATATTTTGTTGCATCAATTAAATCTTCAGTAACCTCCAAATTAACAAATGAAATTAAACAATTTGAAATCAGATAATAAACTATTAAAAAAAAAAGTTATTTATAAAAAAACATTGGTTCCTACTTTATTGGTATGAACATAATTTCTTGAATGTAGTAAAACAGAGTAAACTATTTCACGAGAACTTTGAGAGTTCACTAATTACTGCAATCACTTTATAATCAACGAGGCCCGAGAGAGTCTAAGCTTTGGACACCCATGCTTTAAATAAATAGTAAAGCGAATGCTTCACATCGTTATTACCTCTTACAAAATATATTACGAAACTACAATCAGCTCGGCTGCATGTTGTAGAAGTGACTCAAGTTATCCGTCAGAGAAAGTGATTTCTAGTGACCCCGAACTAACGGAATTACATCCAGATCGTTCTACTTATGCGAATTGGACAATGTCAAACTTTAAAACCAATTAACATAAAGTAAACTAAATATTCAGTGCTTTTTTTCCCATGTAACGCGGTGGAACGGCGTTCCGGCACCTATATTCCCGGCTTTTTAATGTTTGAAATCAATATTCGCAACAGCAACAAAAAACTTTGCTTCGAAGACTTATGATTTTAGGGAGGAAAAAATATGATTGAAAATATTTTTTAAGTCAATATCTTGTAAATAAGTAATAACAACAAAAACTTCGAGTTTTATAACATAAATTAGCAAAGAATAATCATTTCTTTTCAATATGTTGAAGAGTGAAATAAATCGCCAAGAAATAAATTGAAATGAAATCGGTCATTTTATTCATTCTATAAACGCAAAGAGTCTAAATTCTCACACTCTTTCAATCTGTTTTAGCCCTTGGAGGTCGGACATCTTTAACACCTTCCGATACCTTTAAAAAAAAACACTTAATGTACTAAATATATAATACATTTTACGATGATTTTGGCATGTTGAATTATTTATCGATTTATAACCCCTTCATAGACGAGAGTTTTTTTTAAATAAAAAAAGCCATTTTGAAATCACATATAACTTTTGTTTCTTGCAAAAAAATACAAAGTCGTTGTATGGAAACACCGCGTGACTATATGGTCATGCTCATCCTTATAGGCAACGTGTAATATTGTCTAAGAACAGTAGTAAGGACGAGCGTGACAGCATGGTTACACAAACATTCGGGGTTGAAATATAGCTAGATTTGATTGACCTCTTTAGAACAACGTAATTTCAAATCTTATATATTAGTAAAAGTAGTGTAAATAATTTAAATTTTTGATAAAATATGAATTAACAACTTTAAAAAGATGTGCTGTTGGTAATTGTTTCCGCAGCTGATGACTAGCTGAAGTCTGTATCATTTTTAACCAAAATTCAGTGAAGGCAACGATATTTAGCTTAAAAAAGGATGAATTGTGGGATCAACAGACAATGGTGTTAACTGTTACAACATGGCCACGCTCGTCTTTAGAGGGTTAATTGATATAAGACATCAAAAGTCATTTGGTTGTATACGACCCGCGACCTTTATTAACAGTCTAGCGTTGAGTGTTTGGTGTACACGCAAATGATATTTCATAATAATGAAATACCAAACCGGTTTTTTACACTTCAATACGAAACGTAATTACGGCCTAAAATTTAAGAAATCATTTCAATTTTTTTCATTTCAAGTTTTGTTAGTGAAGTGGTCAGCTTTATAATGATCAACTGTTCGAAATATTTTTAGACAACCCTGAATAAAAAAATGCACATTGAAGTTTTAATTATATAAACATGTATTCAATCATCAAAATATGACATGTTCGTAAACAAATTGTGACAAACCTTACTTTATGATCACAAAGCAATAATTATTTCCAGTGTACGCGTCTATTTATTTATTTTTGTTTACGTCATGGAAACAACACTTCGTTTTATTTAATCGTAATATTAAAATAAAATACGTCACAAACTCACAAGTACTCAAGAACACTTGATATTTAATTATTCATGAAATAATATTATTCATTGACACTGTACTATCGTTGAATCTATACTATTCTATCTCCACTCCCAATATGGAGCATGTGGCCTCCTAATGGAGGTATCTAAAAGTAAGTAGTAGGGAAAAAAGGATGAGGCTAGCACAGGACTAGTGGTTAACTAGTCGCTATCGCTACACCCAGTTATTAAAGGATCAGAAGGATGGGAGGAGAGGAAATAATGTGAATTGACATCACAAACACCCAGTCTTTGATCACAACTTTGAATTGAATAATTCTCAAATTCACTGTGATCTTGCCGGGAATCGAACCCATACCTGCGTGATGGGTAGAACAAGCTCTAACCAACTGGGCGACATAATTAATGATAGCCAATCAGCAGAGAATTTGACAACATTAAGTCAAAATCAAATATCACGTTTTTGTTTTTTAGATAATATCATCTTACTTAATAATCAAAATTTTAAATTAATCTCTCATAATCGAACCTAAACCTGCGTGATCTGTAGAGCAAGCTCTTAATAACTGGGCCACAGCAAGCGACAATTTATACTATACTATTGATTATATGTATCGCCAAGTTGCAAAGCCCGGTCTGGCCGGTTTTTGACGAAAATAAGCTATGAATGCAGTTCAGAGCTCAAAAGAAAAATGCTATCATTAAAGTTGCAAATTGTATTTCGTTTCATCAAAAAATCGAAATGAATATTAACGTGACTTGCAAAACCCGCTCTAAAAACGCCAAAATACGCTCTCGAGATAAATTAAACGCGTTTGTTCAATTAGAGGTTTTATTTTGCTTTTATTTGTATCCCGGAAGATATAAAACAACTTTTAAAATCACTATATATACCCAAAACAGTTTTTCGTGATTTACTCAAAACTCATAAAAACTCCAGAGCGGGCTTAGTAACTCGGTGCCTCGTATCATCAACCCGTTTTGCTGATTGAAAAAATCCGAGCATTTTTATTAATGTGTTTATCAAATAAATATTGTAGTGTATGTATTTATTAATTTTGTTTTTTTTCTCTTAATTTGGTAGTTAATAAATGTTTTTGTTTTTCTTCTTTGCAGTTTCTAAAACAAACTCAACATGACTCTCGTCCAGCCCAACCCCGAAATGTCGCTTTTGATCCAGAAGGAGCTGAACGAAAACATCAGCACGAGAGACAGTGACCTTCAGCACATCAAGGACTGGCTTGAGAAGCAGCCCCATCTTCCCAACACCTGGGGTAAAAAGGCTACCCTCAATACGTTAGCTTATTCTACCCACTCAGTGGGGGATTTCTCCATTCGTGCACGAATCTTAGCGGCCTCAAAATAACATATTATACTTTATAAAATATTTAAATAAGGTTTTAGTAATTCTAAAAACAGGGTCACCAAATTTAATTGCGCCTGGCTTCTTCTTATCGCTTAATACGTCATTTTTAACTCACTGCATATAAGAAATTATTCACTAAATGGCTTGCAGCACTGTATGGATGTAGTCCGCAAATAAGTTCATGGTGGATCTTGACTCACTCATTTAGTGAAGATTGAATGAAATAGGTTTTATTTGTCATAATCAAATGCCCAATAGGAAAAACTTATATATCAAAAGAGCAATAAAAAAACATTATTGGCACGAAAAATTACCACTACAGTATTGCCTTTTGACATTACTATTTTTATAGTCGCTAAGTTTTGATAAAAACTGCCATAAATCATTAAAAAATCCCACAAGGCCAACAAAATTCAACCTCGACCATCCTAAAAATAACTCCCACATGTACGTAATTGCAATGTGTAAATGTTTATTACAGATGACGCCAGGATGATGACCTTCCTCCGAGGATGCAAATTCTCCTTGGAGAAGTGCAAGAGGAAGCTGGATATGTACTTCACAATGAGGACTGCTGTGCCTGAGTTCTTCAGCGACAGAGACGTGAGCAGACCTGAACTTCAAGAGGCCTTAACTCTCATGTAAGTTTCAATTCATTTATCGAATCTAGGCCTCCGACTTATTTTTGTACAGCATTTTTTTAAATTCCTTTGAATGATTAATGTAACTACAGGGTTAATTAATAAAAACAGATCTGAGAGCATTTAAAATCAGGATTAAATATACTTTGAGCTTGAAGTACAAATTGTTGAAAATCTAACTAAATTAATATTATAATTTGAAGATGTTTTATATTTTCTATTAATGTTTGTAATTATAAAGCGACAAATATTTCTTCCTACCCATCCAAGAGTGTCCACTAAGAGTGATTAGTTAACCACTAGTCTTGTCCTAACCTTATCATTGTATTCCTACTTATCTCTTTAAAACAGTTCTAAAAAGACACCAATAAAGAACCCATATGTTCCAGATTAGAAACAAATATGTATTAACAATAAATAAAAAAAAGCAACGGTATGTTTGAGGAGCAAACATTCAATAAGTGATTTGTCAGACAAATACAGAGCTTGGGAAATGATGATTCGAGTGATAGAGAAATCACGGTTTGCTTGAATGTGTCAACTTTATGATTTAATTTTATAGGGAAAAACCTTTTCTGGACACTAATTGATAGTGATTTCCATTATATTATTATGGACTATCAGAACTGATGATAAACGGTATTTTTCAAAATTTGTGATGAATGGCTTGCTCCACATATCTAGTTTCTTTCAAATTATATTCTTAAGCAATACCTCACGAAAAAAGTAAATTAAGCAACTGAATGACAAGCAGTCAAAGGTATACTGTATTCAATTGTCACATTAGAAAAATAGATTGTGTAGAGATGTATTTATTTTTCTACAAGCACCTCCGCTGCTCTCATTAATGCCTTGCATTATGAATTCGAGCTGTTTGTATTTCTGGTTCTAACAATGAGAGAAATAATTCAACTCTTATGTTTTTGGTAGTTGTAAGAGATTTTGTTTTATGGATGTATTTTAAAATGTTTAGTGAACTGGTCGGTCTATTAAATCTTTATTGTAGACAAATTTAACAACAAAACCTTAAATACTGAGTTTATAACCAATATCGTAATCAAAAGCAATAAATATTTTATTTATTCCAGCCATATGCCACCGCTCCCAGGTCTTACACCTGAAGGCCGAAGAGTATGCATCATGAGAGGTATTTATATGACATTTAAATCACTAAACTATTGTCATGAAATCCGAAATCTCCCAATTATTATATTTACACAAATCGCTTTCATCAGGAGCCAACAAGGATGTGATCACACCAAATGTCCCAGAGACCCTGAAGGCCGCCCTCATGATTGGTGACATTCGTCTGGCCGAGGAGTCAATTGGAGTAGCTGGTGATGTCTACATCTTGGATGCAACAGTCGCCAATCCAAACCACTTAGCCAAGTTTACTCCGACTCTTGTCAAGAAATTCTTAATCTGTGTGCAGGTAAAGATTTGTTACATCACTTAATTTAATCCTAAACATTAAAAAATTAAAGAATAGTTGGTCAATCTATTTCTAGATATATACTTTCAACAAAAAAAGATAGTTTATTATAAATATTCGATAGATGTGTAAATTTTATAAATCTGAATATAAAACACAGTTTTTCGATGAATAATATTATTAATCTAATATAATAACTAACAAATAATACAAGAATTGTTAAATAATACCATCGAAATTATCATAATATGAAGCATATAGTTACAAAAAGTGATATGTACACATTTTAATATTTATGACAAACAATGTTTTTATGTTTCAAGCAAAAACAGTTTGTTCTTCGTTCAGATTCTTTTTTTTATAATATTCTCACATTAAATAAAAACAATATCACAGTGTTCATTAGCTAATCAACACAATTACATAAATATAAGTAAAATAAAATTGTATATACCAGATACAGATTCATTCAGATTTAAAATAATCCAATGCATGAATATATCACTTATAAAGATTGGAAGTGTTTTTTTTTTGTAGGCTTATGTTGAGTTTTTAGTATTAAAATCATATGAAGAATACGCACATATCGACCCATAATCGGCAAAAGAACTTTAGCGACACAATTTGGTAAATTGCATTTCAAGCCAATAGTTGTTTAATATAGCCTAAGGCGTCAGTGACAAAAAATTTAGAGCGTTACCTCATTTACCTGATTTTTTTAGGGCCTGTGCGTTTTAGTGTTTTGACTTGTTATCGTTTGTTCCACGTGGACCCCACCTGAGAAACGCTGATCTAGAGAACTGAAAGTCATCAGACAGTTTTATTACAATTTTTGGATAAGCATTGACCATATATTACTATTTACTAACCGCATTTAAAGTATTCCTTTATCAAACTTATTGCAAGAAAATCTTTCTGTAAAATTTATAAATTATTTTCTGACTGGTTGATATTTTGTAAAAATGTTGTTATTTTGCTTTTTGTAACTAGACGCGTCATATCTATATTGATGTCCTAACAAGGACATCTATCTTGTAACTGACATTTGATTTATTTTGTGACACCTGCCTGTTAAAACACAGTGACAAAAAAGTAAGATAAAAATTTAATGTGTATTTCGGCTTATAAAAGGTCATAAGATTACAGAAGAGTGAGAAATTTAGCATATATTACAGTATAAAGTCAATAGCAGGGATTAAAACAAAGACAATGTGAGTGGGTAACATCGTCGATATATTCTTGTTCTGGAACCTCATGATTGTTTTACGATAATATATGAATACAATGTTTTTATATTAATATAGGAAGCCTACCCTGTCAAGTTGAAGGAAGTCCATGTGATCAACGTTTCACCAGTCGTTGACACCATCATCACATTTGTGAAGCCCTTCATCAAGGAAAAGATTCGAGAGAGAGTAAGGAGGATTATTAAAAGATACTTAATAAATAATTAGTCTCATTAACCTAAGTAAGATGGCTGTAATCCTATTGAAGACTAAGTATGTCACATGCGTGTTGCAGATTATATTATGTATAAAGATACAGATTAAGGGTAACCAAAAGGCCGCAGGTTTCCCACGCCTGGCTTAGTATAATGAGCTTAAAGTCAAGCGTGTTAACACACTTATGGCAGTCATCCGTATGACGTTTTTTGGCAGTATACCACAGAAATGTTCTACTTAAAAAAAAAATTGCAATAAAAAAAGCTTTATGTAAACTTCACTAGATGTCATTTCAAACATAGAGGCACCTACATTAAAAAATGTTATAATTTATTTTTTTCTATTTCAGATCTTCATTCACAGTGATATTGAATCACTGTACAAGCATGTACCTAAAGAAATGCTGCCAGAGGAATATGGCGGTAATGCCGGATCTGTCGTTGACATCAACAGTAAGTTTTTATTTAAATATATTTCACTTTGCAATTCACATACTTTTCTGGTGGTATCATACTTAACAACCTATTGGTTTTAACTCGATGGCTGCCACAGACGAGATATCTTGTAAAAATTTTCGTGCTCAACACGTCAGAGACAAGTTATTTTGTCAAAAACTAATTAAATTAATATTGCAAATTATAGCCAGCGTGCTGGGTTATTACTAT
Organism: Himalopsyche tibetana; assembly: GCA_030503985.1. Taxonomy (NCBI): domain Eukaryota; kingdom Metazoa; phylum Arthropoda; class Insecta; order Trichoptera; family Rhyacophilidae; genus Himalopsyche; species Himalopsyche tibetana. Next base: position 2,948,130 of record JAPJYX010000011.1, on the reverse strand, counting down.
TAATTATCTACGGCAGCTAAACGGTTAAAACATACTGAAGAAAAATACCCATTTAAAATTAAGTTTCATATAGAGATAATGAAATGTTTCGAAATTATGATTATATCTTCAAGAGATAGATAAAACATGATATTCTTTATTTTTTTAGACGCATGGAAGGAAAAGCTGGCCAGCTACACTCCCTGGTTCAAAGAGCAGGAGAACATCAAGGCCGATGAATCACGCAGACCAGGAAAGCCAAAGACCCAAGATGACCTCTTCGGTATGGACGGCAGCTTTAGGCAGCTAGTCATCGATTAATCTGCAACAGTATACTTCGTTCAGTCTAGGAAACCAATATTCACCAATCGACGAAAATCATTTTAAGTTTTAGGCACATCAATCATATAAAAATTTATCTGTAAGATCTATATCGCAGAATTGTTTTCGGTTTGTAAATTTGTTTCATTTTAGCGTGAAGTTTTGTGATATAATTGTATAAATCAATTTTATCAACTCATTTTCATGCAGGTGAAGTTATCAAACATAAAAATTAACAACTTTAAAAATAAAAACATTCAATTGATAATATTTGTAAGGTCAATTTTTGTAAATGTTTTTTAAAATTTACTTCTACCACTTCATTAGTTTATGAATCATTTTAAGCTACAAATAAAATATAAAAAAGCATCTTTATGTAATCATTGACTTTACAAATAATTATCGGTTACTTTAAAAGAGGATGTAATCATTTTTTGTGTTTAATTCTTATATTATATTTTTTTGTGCAGTTGTATCACTAAATTCACCTACCTTCCAGAACATACATATCTTTATGACATTTGCCTCGTATATTGAATAATGTAATAGTTTAATTAAAAGAATTGTAACTGACAACAGTATTAATTTTAAATCAATTATGTTGAATCATCAATTCATTATATGCCTTCTCAAATATCATTGAAAACAAAGCAAATATTTAGAATTCTATACCGCTTTAGCTAGATAATGAATCAATTACACTCCATGCAAATAGTATTTTAGTTAAATTGAAAGAGTCACCAAATTATCCTGAATATAAACAGTATAATACACTGTTTGTTTTACCCAAAATGTAATAGCTTATAAACCCAATTCACATTTTCCATATTCTATACATAATTCGTACTACCATATAGTGGCCGGATTTGCAACTATTTTGACAGCTCATTTTATCATATCCGCCATGTTTTATTTTTTTGACAATCTCATATTATGTTTTTGATTGTTTACCATTAATCCATGTCTAAATAAGAAGTCTTTATTTTTGTAAATCTTGAACTTATTCGCATTTTTATTTCTAGTTTAAATTGCTCAATCAACATTTAGCACTTAAGCGCACACTTATGTTTAATTTTTAGTTCTAGATTAAGACATTTTCAGCAGTTATTCGATGAAAAAATAACTTTACAGGATTAGGCAGAATCTATGATAACTTTAATGCACAAACTACTCAAAGTTAATTCGTTTAAAATCTTTTTACTTTGTTTTAGTACCGAATGTATGCACATGACATTATTTTTGTATCATTTTCCAACGTTTGTAAATAAATATCATTTTTCAAAAACCTTTGCATCTTATTTCTAATCATTATTTTTCCTAGCCTACTCCTGGCCCACACTTCCTTTAAGCATCCAATGATATAACCGTAACCCTTTTATAAAATAGGTATTAGGAATTATCAGGTGGCGGAACTACTAAACTTGTAAACTTATTTGGATTTGACTAGAAAATTGAAAGTCTCTGGTATTACCATCTGGCTTAGAAAACATACTTTTAGGCGCTGACATTTTTAAACTAATTAAACTTATCAATCAATTAAGAAATATTAATAATTTATACTTAAAAAATGTAGGTATATGTTATAATATTTTGCGCATTTCAATCTTGTTAGTATGCGTTTTTATTGACCGACAATATTTTTTACTACTGTATAGCGTTTAAAGAAGTGATGACCCTGCGGAAAATCTTGTGATGTATTTCTGCTCTGAAACTTGTTTAAATACAATGCATTTATTAAATTCATTAAATAGCACATTTTTAGTCATAAATTTTACCACACAGAGAGTTATTATGTCAAATAAATGCACTCCAAACGTCTTAATATTTTAAATTCAAAATATAAATACAAACCGAATATAAAAATATTATTTTTTAATTAAAAAATATTTATATAGTGATGTTTAACGCACGTACCAAATAAACACCTGCATTTAAAAATAATATATTTTACACTTACGTATTTCAAAAAGTCAATTTCAGTCAGTTTCAACAGTTTGTCAGATCAATAAAAGAAATCCAATGTAATAATAATTGAGTCAGATCAAGAATCTAGGACAAACAACATTTTATCAATTGAGTCCGAGCAAAATTCAGATTCAAACAAATTTCAACTCGTTCGTTCAAAAAATTGCAAACGATTATATTTCGCAACCGAAAGTGACAGCAGCGAATAACTCCTATACGTGAATAAAATTATGCATGTATACATATTATGTACTTCTTTCCCAATGTATTTTTATAATCAATCAATCATACATTTTTGATACTTTTTTACGCGATTTTAATTTATCTACTAATTTATCAAATTATATGAAACTGAGGTTTTTGTACGCGATTTTTTTATACGCACCATTTTGTGGAACTAATGTATTGCGTAAAAAAATGGGATTTTAATATTAGTAACATGGCAACCTTGTTTTCACGCACACACTCGCAACATGTATAATAAACGGAATTGAACCTCTCGAACTAAAACTTTCGTTCAGTTGAGATTTGAAAATTCACTGTAATAGACAAAAAAATTGAATAAAGAACATTGTGTTTCAAGGGTTTTTGTTTTATAAAAAATACACAACAATTTGACAATTGGTGTCTGACAATCTTTATAAATATAAAGGATCTTTTGTTAAAAATATACAATAATATTAGAAGAAAAGTGTTTTATAAAATGTGCAAATATATATGATAAAAGTTTAGTGGGAAACAAGAGTTTGAATCGTTATTCCTTAAAGGATTTTTTTCAAAGGTGTGTATAAAATATCGTCGTTGTTTTTTTAAAAACACGTAACTCAATTGTTTGTTTGTTGATGTAATAAAGGTGTCTAACCTTTTTTTGCCCTGGGATCGACTTTTCAATCTTAAGTTTTCTCGCGATCGACTTCATACATGATTCTTATAAGATTTTTTATTTAGTAGGGTTTTTTCCTTTCTTTAATTTTAGAAATGTTTATTTTAAATGCGAAATACATATCATTAGATAGGTATGTGCTTACAAAAGAATTCAATTTTATTATTTTTGTATATTTTTTTCGAAATTCACGGAAGTTTTCGGGATCGACCAAATTTTGCTTTGGGATCGACCGGTCGATCGCGTTCTACTAGTTGGACACCCATGATGTAATGAATTCAGAAATTCAATATACACATCGTCGCTTTAGAACTGTACTGGAACATCTAAAAAATCTATTGATGAGATGCTATACAATCCTGAGGTTATTTAAGGACGTGTTTAAATGATTTATCAACAGCAGAAAGAGATTTTTCTCTGACAGAAATCCCACCAACGGAATCTTTCTAGCTAAAGCAAAACAAATACAAACTGTTTACTACGCGTCAGTTCAAGTACATCCGTGCACTTAGAATGCCTGAAGATGCCGAAAGGCGAAACCCGGGTCGTTAGCGACAAAACTCATGGAAAAGTACAAAATTCAAACAATTCATGATAACATGTAAAAGTAAAAAAAGGAAAGTGATTGTGTTGGGTATCTTAGATCGTTTAAAGCAAGTAACGTACTTGCCAGTGGCGGATTATTCTATAAGCAAGTGAGGCGCGTGCTTTGGGCCTCCGAATTTTAGGAGCCTCAAAAATAACTTATATCAAAAACCCATATACATTTTGTTCAGATTACAATATTTTAGTGGGATTTATTTGACGTCTTTGTGTTATCCGTAAAACAGGGCCTCCAAATTTTATTGCGCCTGGGGCCTCCCATGTGCTTAAAACGCCACTGGTACTTGCGGGAAGAGCTCTACAGGTGGCGAAAATTCGCGACGATTGAGCTCTTCAAAAGAAAAGTGGGCCATGCCAAATTTTTATATTGAACACATACAATCACGTCATTACTTAGTGTGTTTGCGGATTTCATACATATTTTTATTTTAAAGAGAAAACACTACATATTGCAATGTGTATTTAGTAATCTCACTTCACTTTCAAGACGTGTAGAGTATTATAACGTAATTTAATTCATTTTTTCTTAAAAAACCACTTGACTCACTTTTCATCTCAAGGATTCATATTATGATTTAAATTTTGCGTTGTACAATATTCATTATAAATCAATATCTAATATTACTTGTACAACTAAATATTTTTCTATTTTTATATTAGTGTAATGATGTTATCATTATTTTCAAAAAATAAAATATACATTTGTACTAATTCCAACATTTATTTATTAAGATCAAGACCGGTTTCGCTCATGAATGGAATAAGTACAAATGAAGCGCTTACGATCAAAACTGTCATTTTACATTGTTGCTATTTTTTTCAATTAACTATGCAAAATTAATCTAAATGCATCAATACCTGTATAAAAAATAGATTAATTTAAGCAATGTAAAAACCGCTGCCAAAGATCAACATTGGTATCTAGCTCATACTTTAATAATGAACCAATAGCCGACCTGGTTTTGTTATAGTTTAGTAGTCAACTAAGAAATCTTTTCTGAAAATATTTGTTTTAACGAAAAATATATTATGGTAAAGTAGAGCTCGTTTAAAGTGATAAATAACGTTTAAATGGGTGTCAAATATATTTTATTCTAGAATATATTATAATATTTTTTTTATCTGAATGCATTTAGTGATAAAAAAGCGAATAATAATTGATATGCAATACTTTTTGTGTACATTGCAATTAGGACATCCAAATCAGGACTCTTTTTGTAATTCCGCAATTTTCATTTTTTACAATCCTGGGAGCCTGGGATTGAGATTTCGCACATTAAGCACAGTCCTGGGATTTGTGGGAACACTGAATTGAATGGGACCCTGGGATTGGACGCTCTAATTGCAATGTAAATACATGTTATTTTCGCATTTCTTTAACATGTAAACATCTTAATGGTTCTCTTGTTAAAAAAACGTACATAAAGTCCATAAAAAAGTCATATATTTCCAGTGGCTGATAAAAATCCAAAATGTCTCCCGTTCAACCGTCCGACGAAATGGTTGCCAACTTTCATAAAGAAGTCAACGAAAACTTAAAAACAAGAGATGATGATCTTCAGCACATCAAGAAATGGTTAAAGCAACAACCTCATCTTCCAGATACTTGGGGTATGTTTTAAATATACTCCAAAATATGAAGCTACCGTCAATGCATCTCTTTGACCCATGTAATTGCAGTCGCAGTTGACGCAAACGTCGTGAATGAACGGATTTGTTGCCACTCTTTTTTAATATTTTTCGAAAACTCATAATTATGATTTTTTAATTCGAAATCCACTTTCCGTAACGGCAAGATCAAGATGCTTAATTCAGCGCAAGTGATCATGAAAATCTGACTGGTTTTATCAGTGATTCTGTTATAAATGTCAATCAATTCTTTCTTGGCAAGTTTGTCAAAAGACTCCCCTAATGAGTCAAAGGAAGTAATTATTGTTTTCCTTTCATTTTATACAACCTATTTATGCTAAGCAGGACTTTCTTTTTATGCTGCAACGAAGTCAAAGTGTAAGAACAGACTTGGCGCCAGAGTTTTATTGACATTTATTTTTGTTTTTATACTACATATTACGAATTGCACGACCTAAAAAATATATAAGTGTTCCGTTATAATTTTCGGATTTACAAAGTGTTCCATTGTAGAAAAAGTTTGGGAAACCTTGCCTTAGACAGTCCTGGAAATTATTTAAAAGCGCATAACACTTCTGTTATTTAAAAAAAACTTTCATTCAGGACTGTCTTTAGAGGGGCTATGTGTAAAAACATTTGACGTAAAGGTTGTGAATGTTATGTTTTTGAATCAACTTTTTATGAATGTCATCACTTAACAGCTGGCAGAAGCTCTCAAAAAAAAAACATCTTTCATTCCAGATGACGTCAGGCTGATGAACTTTCTCCGGGGATGTAAATTCTCTTTGGAGACTTGTAAAAAGAAACTAGAGATGTACTTCACGATGAGAACTCTCGTTCCTGAGTTCTTTACCAATAGAGACGTGAACCGACCTGAACTTCAGGAAGCCCTCAGGCTTGCGTAACATGATATTTTTGATTCGAATTTGTTTTTGGTGATTGAATACTATTTTAATAATCGCATACTATCGTCAGTATTGAAAGAGTATATTCCATGTCCTTTATAGAAACAGGACATGCTGTAATGTTGAAAGCAGGGGCTTATTTGAGATGAGTGGTCGTATAAAATCATTAAAAAACAATTAATTTCTGTTATGAAACTCTTACATAAAAAAAAATCTTTCAGGAAAAAAAAATGTTTTTTTTTTTTAGCATTTTTTTATCCATGTCCACTCCCAATGTTGAGCACACTGCCTCCAAATGGAGGTATCTCAAAAAAAGTTTTTATACGAGAACTGTTTGTTACTCAGTCGCTCAACCCTTCTTGTTTTCAAATTGAGTAGTAGGGATAAGTAACTAGTGGTAAGTTAATCGCTCTCGCTACGCCCAGTAGTTGTAGGAATGGAAATGGTGGGAGGGACATCACAAGCACCCATGCCTTCGAACAGAAATCGATAAATCTGTTGACAAAATGCTTTTCGTACTGGGACTCGAGCCCGTGAGGTCTGGCACGGAAGCCCACAACGCTAACCCCTGCGCCCGGCTATTCCAGATATAGATTTTCCAAATGATGGATTAACACATTCACATTACATGTGTCAACCCAGGGGTTGGCCTGGAGGGGGCTCGGATGGGCTCACGCGAGCCCCTTGTTAAAGTTTACTAAGGCTGGCGAGCCCCTTGTTGAATGAAGAGATAACAATATTCTCATATTAAATTAGTATATAACTTCAATTTCTGACGTATGTTATCTACGACAGTTTCAATATACACAGTAGTACGTTTTTAGCCATTTAGATTGACAAGTATACGATAAATTGCATATTGCTACATATTGATTTGAGATTAAGCGAGCCCCTTGTTAAATTATTGGCAGCCCACCGCTGTGTGAACCCGAGAAGAACCGGTACCAGCACAATTAAAAAATAGCCCAAAGCCGGATAATTTTACGGGTAACCTGTCATTTCAATTTCAATATATATTTTGATATTGCCGATGTTGGTATTAAATATATATCTTTTGAAGTTGCGAAATGTTCTGCACCACTGCAAAATTTGGTAAATTAAAACGGATTTTTCTTCGGAAACGGAAACCACCCCCCTCCCCCCCCGCCAAATCAATGCTTAAATGCAATCACACAAAAGTGTTGACTTTTAATTGTCTACGACCTACGTGACATTACGATAACCTGCTGATAAGTTAAACTAAAATAAACACGCAGCCATTGTTTATATATTTTTAGAATAATAATTTATTGTTTTTAATTATTCAAATCGATTTATAAATTTCTGGTTGAAGGCATTGATGTATACGATGCCTTAAATTCCTTTACTCCCACCCATACTTCTAAAAACAGTACGTAGCGAGAGCGGTCAACTAACCACTAGTGCTGTTCGAGCCCTATCCTTCTGTCGTTACTCGAATTTAAAAAAAGACTGAGTAATAAGCAGTTGTCGTAGAAACACTTATGTTGAGATACTTCCGTTATGAGTGCATATGTTCGACATTGAGAACGGACATAATATTGTATAAAGGTATTTGATCCCTCGAGAAGTGAAGGGAGCCAAGTAGTAAAATGGTAAAACTCTTCTACAATCATGTCTTTACTTGGTGGATTGCATATTTTTATTTTAGAAAGATAACACCATTGCAGTGTGTTTTTCTGAGTTCACTTCACTTTCAGACTTTAAGACATGTAGAATATTATTACGCATCTGAAAATTTAATTTTATTTACATTATTTAAAAAGCATTCAAAAGAATTATTTTTCTGAGATATTTTTTGATGTATCTATCTTTGTAAATCTTGTTTTCTCATTTCAGGCAGATTCCAACCTTGCCTGGCTTAACACCAGCTGGTTGTAGGGTGTATATACTAAGGGGTAAGCATACATAAACTAACATTCTTGGTGGAATAGATAAAGAGTCATGAAACACTTAGTCTAATATCATAAGCATAACATGCAGGGCTGTGGAGTTGGACTGCTTTTACTTGAGTAGTAGTCGTTTTTTGTGTCAAGCTTGAGTCAAAAGTTACGCCACTGTGTGCTACTAAGCCTGAAAAAATATTAGAAGTTACGAACACTATAATAAGCATTTAAAAAAAATGGTATTTTGTAAGATTACTCATGGGTAATTACAAAAATCACCAGAGTTATAAATTTCAAACATAATTTTTAATCTCGGTCTAAAACAATACTTCGACAAACTGAGAAAGCCTGTGCCTAAAAAAAACCGCATCACAGTTATCGGGCTAATAAGAAAAAAAAAATTGCATTTGTAGGAACCAGCAAAACGAGCCTCCAGTCTTCCAAGATATCGTGAAAGCCATGTTCATGGTGGGAGACGTTCGTCTGGCTGAAGAGCCGTTTGGGCTTGCCAGAGACATTTGCGTTGTGGACGCAGCGCTTGCATCGCACAGTTATTTGTTGAAATTGACTCCAACGCTTTTAAAGAAACAGCTCGTCTGCGCCCAGGTATTTTTTTTTTAATTTTTTCACCATCTCCATTTTTTTACCCCATATCGCAACAAAGCAGGATTATTTAGGACTGCCAGGTACTTCTCCCGGTGGACTAACTACCCTCACAATTATTTAAATCTGCATTTTAGGAAACACAAAATTAATTTATCTTCTGTATCATTTACGAGAAAAACAAAACGAGACAGAGAAAACTACTTATTTTGACTGAACGGTTAAATGACGGGCACATACGTGTTAAATTGTGACGTAACAAAACAAACGTGGAAATCTTCATCATACAATTTAAAGATGGACATTAATTTGGCCTCCTTAAGCTCAAGAGCCTTTATGCGTTGCTTGCTTGCTTGCTGGCTTGGATACTTTATAAATTGTATTCGTTCATTTTAGGAAGGGTATCCTATCAGGTTGAAGGAAGTCCATTTGATCAACGTCTCACCAATCGTTGATGCTATGCTAGCCATCATAAAGCCGTTCGTCAAGCAAAAAGTTCGAGATCAGGTAAAAAATCACACATAATTTATCGAAGCTCCAATCCATCGCAGAATAAATAAATTAAAGATTTTTTTACCGTTTTCAATCGAAATGTGAAATATATAAATTGCTAAAGAAGCACCTTTGTCTCTTTTTCACGAAAACTGGACTGCCAAAGAATAGCTTAATTCAGGGTTTCCCAAACTATGTTCCGCGGAACACTGGTGTTCCATGGAACCTGTATAGGTGTACGAACACCTGTTTTACATTATTTTTCGATAACTAGTAAGGATGATTCCAAGGCTTAGAACTCCTTTGTGTGACCGCTAAGCCAGTAGGCTTAAGCGCAAGTGATCAAAATGTAATTGATTTAATCAGTGATTCTGATTTGAAACAAAAAAACAAAGATAAGTCATAAACGATTTCTTGTTGAGTTTGTCAGAAGAGTCCTCCATAGCTTTTTTTATTAACATATTTCTTGTATTTTAACTATTAGGAATTACCCAACTTAAAAATAGTGATCTGTTAATATTTCCTGATCAACGGATAACTTATGTGTTTACCATAAGTGTTCCATTGCAGAACAAGTTTGGGAAACCCTGGCTTAGTTAATATGATTAAATTACTTTATGGAAATCCAACTTACGAAGTTTTTAGCGATGATAAAAATTAAATTAAGTTCTTTTCAATTAACACTCCGACAGTTTACTGATTGTCTGTTTTTTTTTTCTCAAAACTGGATTTGGGCATGTTTAATCCTAAACTACGGAAATATTAGTCATAACGTTATTTATACCCATTGACGACACCATGGAATTAAAATTAGGGATTTAAATAGTTATTGAGGAAAAGAGGCATTCATTCATTCATTCGAACCATATCAACCGCGTAAATTAAAGTATACATCAGGGCCAAAGAAACGTATCTCATTTTACTTGATTTTCAGGAATGCCGAAAATCGGGTTTCACCAATAATCATTTGTATCATAATAAATATTTGTATTATATTTCAGATTCACATTCATGGTAACTTGGAAACGTTTTACAAGTTTATACCAAAGGAAATGTTGCCAGAAGACTATGGCGGAAACGCAGAATCTATGCTAGAATTAAATAGTAAATACTTATGTACTACTTTCATATTTTTAAGATAAAATATTTACAAAACTTTATATCACAACGGCGCGTGAACGATTGAAAGATAGATAAATATTTTTTTCTACAGTAAAAAATGTTTGAGCATCGCTGACGTAGAACAAATTACAGGACGACTGTCTGTTTTGGGTCTTTCATATGAGATCGACAATGCTTTGGATATCGAGCCACTTTTCAAAGTCGTTTTTGTATAAAAAGAATCTCTTTGTCATATTGCTTCTGTTTTTCTTCAAAATGGGTAATTTATTTAGGGTAATAGAACCTTTAAATGAAATAAAAGCTTTCGGAGCAAGTGGGGTTGTATTATGTTAGCAATAACGCGGCTAATATTGACTTCCAAGCATCCAAGCATCGGAGTAGACTAGCAACTTAACATATCCCCTCAAAAAATAATCTCACGATCTTGGAGGCCAATTCACCAGGTCTGTTACGCGAAATTATGCTCTTATCGAATATTTCCTTCAATAAATTATGGCGGCATGATACGAAGACTTGTTTAAACAACAGCTTTTTCAAATCGATGCCATTCAATTGAAGAACGAAAATGTCGGTTATCATAGGTCCATAGAGACTTTCATTGACTGTAATGTTCTTGCCGTCAACATTTTTGATATCGACCAATGATGTCACCTGCCAATAAAGCACATAAAAAAAGTGGCTTTTTGTAGATGTAATGGCGTATCAATTATGACTTGTGGATTTTCTTGCGGCAATTTCCAAATTTAGGGTAAGATAAATAAAATTTTGGATTACTGCTTCAAAAACACTTTCAGACAACAAAAACAGTCTCACGATATTTGTTTGTAGCGTGTTTCTAGAGATCCTTGTTTCATCTTCGTGTTTTTTTCGTTCTTTAGATGTTTGAATACATATTTAAATTCTGGCAACTTAGAAATGTCTTAATGTTATATTGTATCTTCTTTCAGACATGTGGAAAGAGAAGATCGCCAACTACACTGGCTGGTTTAAGGAGCAGGATAACGTGAAGTCTGACGAATCACGCCGACCTGGAAAGTCAAAGTCCTACAGTGAACACTTCGGCATGGAAGGCAGCTTCAGAAAACTGGAGATTGATTAGTCTTGTCTCGTAGATAAATTTGCTAATAATATAGAAATAATGATTGATAATATATTTACAGAAACACGCAGAAGCAACAACATTTTCAATAATAAAAATTGCGTTTTGGTTAAGATACAATATTTTATTGGAAAAAAAATATTAAGTCATTTATTAAGCACGCCACTGGCTCCCTGTTTAATTTTTATAGACAATTTTTATTGGAATATAATAAATAATAAGGAATGTTTAATTCAACTACCTAGAATGTTTTGTAAATATATCACTTAATAATTTGTCTAATTTATAGGTGTCACTGTAGACCGCTGCACTCACTCTTAAAAAAGAAAAACTATGACATTGAATGTAAAGTTTGCAAGATTTTATCAACTATACAAAAGGAAAATAATGTTAAAAATATGAACTAATTTTTCTCATTGATTTTTTGAAGAAGCTGAAACTTTTTCATCTTCTCAAGAAAGCTCATTTGTTTAACGTTTCACCAGCCTTACAACCATACTCACAAAAATTCAAAAAAATACATGAAAAATATAAAAATGACTATATTCGAAAAAGCCAACCTTGTCATGGACAATTGATTATACTATACCTAAAATATTATTAAAGAATATAATTTTAAATAAAATGCACACTCTAGCTTCTTAAATTAGAAGTTTTTTAAAGGTGTAACAATGATATTATAAACAAAATGTGATAAAGCAGATTTCTTGAACTTTTGAGTATTAGTTTAAACAAAATATGTCAGATGTCGGTAAAAATATTTTTTATTTAAAAAATATTACAGAATTATTAACGTATGGTGTTATTTGTTATGTTTCAGTTTTAATGAGAATTTAAAATAATTTAAAAAAAAATAAGTCATTGGGTATCGCACGGTGAAACAAAAAGTCGTGTAACAGATAGAGTAACACTTTTAAAATCGTTCTAAAACCGAATCTGGTAACCGTGTTGCTGTCATTGATAATCGAAAATACTGGTTTTGAGTAAATAAACTATTGATGAATGTCTTTAGGTAAATATATCTCCAGTTGCTGTAGGTTACTGTAAGTAAGATAGTTCTCCGTCAAAGTTAGAAGAGAATCTTTAATTATTATTAAAGGACCAGCCTGAGACTTTCTACAATTATCGTAAGTATAATTATGTCTAATATTCCTTAAAAGTGAACATATTAATATCAGAAAATTCATTGTTAATTGAAAATATCTAAGCCATGTATCATTAGCTTTAGTTAACTTTCTTATAACATTTTTTTGAAGCTTTGTGTAGAGAATATTATATTTTCCATTGACACCGTCCTTGTCAAACAATAGAAATTGTTTGACGGGAACCAGTGCTTTTTCCCCATGTAACGCGGTGGAACGGCGTTCCAGAACCTTTTTTCACGACATTTTTAATGTTTCAAATCAATATTCGCTAAAATTTATTTGACCACTTTTGATTTTTGGATCTTTTGAAGATTTGTTACGCTTTCCGAGAACTCTCAGAACTAAATTTAGACCTACAATATCTAAACAGTGATGTCGATGTGAATCTTTGCACAAAACATAAATGCACTAGTTCAAGTTTTTTAAGACCGTAATCATAATTTGGACTGTTTTACAAATGTGCTGCAGCTGCTGTTGGTTGTATATGTACGTTTTTCGGCAGTGGTGTAGTGGTAAATAAATAGGTACACCAGGTCGTTCATTGATTTCTTCTATACTTTTTTTTACCGTTTTTTGTTTGTCCGAAGTTTAAAAATCACAAGTTTTAACAATTAAATCAATAAAAAAACACGCAATTAAAATTAGAAAGAAAAAATCTAAAAAGAAAGGGGTGGTATTTCTTCACGTTACATGTGTACATTTATTTTTGTAAAATCCGTCGGGTAGATCAATTTTGATATAATGTTTTTGAATTTTATGAATAGTATTTTGAATATATGTATGTACTTGAAAATTAGGTTACAAGCCAAAAAGATGGCAGGGCAGAGCCCTGGCTCATTTTCAATTGCCAGGTCGCCGACCTGGCCCGACCTGTCCCCACTACACCACTGGTTTTCTTAGAGTTACACTTCAGTCATTATGTCGAAAAACACGTTTATTGAAGCTTGAACACCATAATAGTTACTCAGTGCATTCGGTGTCCGGTAATTTACTATTGAAAATATTTGTGAGCTTTTTTATTATTTATGTTTGAATATATCTGATAAAATTTAGTTGAAACTTTTAAGTCGATTATCTCAGAATCTAAATATTGTGACATAATGACTTTTCGCACCAAACCGACGATATGCGACGTATGTATGCCGAGAAATGACCATAAATAAAAAAGCGCCAAAATCTATCATCAATTTATTAATTATTTGAAAACGGACAGACAATAAGGAAAAGACAAATCCAAAAATAACAAAAAAAATATAAGGTGCAATAAATCTTCTATTATTTTTTTTAAAAATAAGGATAAACCTTAGAAAAATCTAATAAATCACTGTGCAAATGTCATGGTAAAAAGATTATAAAGTCAATCAAAACAAACATGTTTAACGGAAAATATTAAATTAAATTTATTATTTTAAAACGTTTTTCATTGTATGTAATAAACATTATTGGTTACGATAAACGAATTAACGATGTTTTCGAAGAATCTTGAGATAAAAAAACGATCAAAATTTGTTTTAACCTTTAAACGCCCAGCGGTTTCGTATGAAACCGCGGATTTGGATCGTTCAGTGCCCAGCGATTTTACACGAGACTAGCGATCACGGCACACTTTGCTATCAGATTACACTGGTTTATAATAATATTATGGAAAATATGAATAATAGCTAACATCAATAAGGTTTTCAAGATATCGAATCATAATTTAAAAAACGTTTTTGAAAATTATTTTACCCAGAATGAGTATGCAACCCGTGTGCAATTATTTACGTTTGAAATATTACCGCATTATGTTTTTTCTCGGACGTACTGCAATAAATTAGTTTTTATCACCGCCATTAATATATACATATGTCAATGGGAATACAGATCTTTTTCTACCTAGAAAGTAATTAGCCCCCAAGGGCAAAAAAAAAATCTATGGAACGGGTCCAGGCTTCGGTATTATATAATCTTTTATTTGTTGATAGTATATAAAATATGTAAAAAAAAATCTTATTAAAAATGTTGTAAATTTAAAATAAACTAATAATAAATTTTATTTTATCTAAAATATTTCGCTAGTTTTGGAGATACTGATTTTTTTAGACATCTCAACGGCGCGCGAAAAAATGCTCGGGCAACTAGCGACGCCTATTGTGCACGGTGCACAGGCGTTTAAAGGTTAATATAAATAATAATCTTAAAAATACTGGGAGATTAAAAAATGATCGATATGTAGTTCTCAGAAGAAATTAAAAGCACATAAATCAATTATTAGAATATATCAGGGATGGCGAACCTATGGCACGTTTGAGAATTTGGGTGGCACGCGAACGATTTCCGAGTTTAAAAAAAACTATTTTTTTGTTTAAAAAAATAAAATTTTGATGAAATAATCCGTGAATTATTAATTTTCAAATTTTTCCCAATATAAACGACAACCGTACAAAAAAAACATTTTTATTTTTTCTTTTGCTATTTTTTTTACTGCTTGGGCACACCACACATTCGAGAAATAATATTTGAAGATTTTTGGCACGCGGACCCAAAAAGATTCGCCATCCCTGGAATATTTAATAACATTTTTAATATACCAGACGGCTTAAGACAAACATTTAAATTTTCCATATGATTTTTTCTTTCAAACACGAGTAATTGATTTTGTTTTGTAATTGGCATTATCAGTATTATTTTCTTTTGTGTCTAGCTCCGCCCATGCTTCCAGTAGACAGAAAATGTCACAACCATAATTTTTGTAATATAAAATTTTATTAATTAATATTATTATTTCACTGATTGTGTTGCAAACAAAATTGTGACACATCTTTTGCATTTTTGAGAAATTTATTCAGACTGTCACAATTTGTAACACAATTAGTAGATTAATAAAGTCATCAAATTTAATTATATAATATTAAAAATGAATTTCACAGTTACCGCTGAATCTATCAAAAATATCATGTATATATAAATATAAAAAAATCTTTTGAGAGAGTAATTCAGATGATTCTTTTCAAAGTGGCGAAACATGTGTCACAATTATATAATACAATTTCAAACACCAAAAATAAAGGTTGAGCAACTTAGTAACGAGCAGTTCTTTTAGAAAAAAACTTCAGCACCGCGTTCGGAGCGGAAATGCATTAAAAATAAACTTTAATACTACATTAAAAGTATAATAGCGTACATACCTGACGGTTAAAGACATATTTTTTTTAAAAAACTTAAAAGTAATTTGAAACATTGTCAATTTCCTAGCGATATAAAATTATTTACTACGACAAATATGTATTTAAAATTTAAATAAATATCTACTCTCAATAATAGATGTCTCTGTCGACGAAGTTATAACATTACCCGTACGCTTAAGCAATCATTTTAGAAGAGTATACAGATAGAATCAATAGCCTCTTTCAACACACATAGTCAAAGAAAATATTTAAATACATTTGGCCATCAAACTTACCCAATATTAATTATTTCACAGTCGAGAATGTTGCGCGTTCGCAGATAGACGATAAAATAACACTCAATTCAATGATTTAAAGAGGGACAACGTGATTTTTTGTTATATTAAAACAGTCTCAAGACAATTGTAATTTGACGTCTTTTATAGGTGTCGCATATTGAATTTAAAAATCTTAAACAAAAAAGTGAAAGTGGATATATTGTATATAAATTTAAAAATAAGTTGAGTGAACCTTTGTTTTTAAAGTGTATTTTTTTATTGTGGTTACAGGGGTCATAGTATAACAAAAGTAAGTACAGAAAATAGTTGTTATTTTAAATGGACACTGTTCAGTGGCGGATAAGAAAATGAGGCTTTGGGGCCTCCGAATCGTAGGGGCCCTCAAAAATGCTCATATAATATATCCCATATACTTTTTATTGTTTTACTTGGATTTTTTTGACGTTTTAATGTTGTACAAAAAACAAATGTGCTAAATCCGCCAGTGACACTATTTATTTAAAAGTCTTTTTTTATATATATATTCCGTAATATTTAGCTTTGTAGAACTTATATATCATAATAAGCCGCGCACTCAATGTATTTAATGATAATTAGAAGGATATATACATAGGTGGGATGCACAACTCTCGGCCTTTTTGCATTTGTTTGTGGCCCTCGAATTTAATAAATATGAGCAATCTTTTTCGTTGATATAGTAGACTAAATTTATTCATAGAGATAGACTTAACAATGAAAATTTTGCAGCTTAATACAATAAATATTTTTTTAAATATTTAAGAATTATAATACTTTCGTTGGTTTCGGCGGTAACTTTGTGGAAGTTCATTTTAATAGAAAATTTAAATTAACTTTGATTATTCCACGTATTGTGTTACTAACTGTGACACGTGTTTCGCCTCTTTCAGAGGCATCTTCAGACTTACTATCGCAAAGTTTGCTTAAGTATAGAGATTAAGAATTAGTTAAAAATTCACAAAGTCAAAGATCGCATTGATTTTCGAACTATATTTATAAGTAATAATAAAAATATTTTTTACACCTAATATTATATTTCCACTGCTTGGAAATAGCACGGTCTTATTAGATGAATCCAGGGATGGAGGTGGCTCGGAGAGGCTCGCGCGAGCCTCTCGTTAATGTAAGAGATCAAATTAGTACTTAACTTTAGTTTCTGACTTGTATATTATTTACGACAGCTTCAGTATACACACTAGTACATTTTTAGTTTACAGTATATTGCATATTGTTACATATTATAAGTGTATCCAGTAACAATCGATTGCTCATTCAAGTATTGCACATAATTGCATAGGAGTGATAAAAAAGTTCACTCATTCCCCAGAACACCGTGGATTGCTTTGAGATTAAGCGAGGCCCTTGTTAACGTATTGGCAGCCCACCGCTGGATAAATAGTTTTTTCATAGATATATTATCACTGCATTTTTTGCACAGATGTTTTATATGTAGCTCAAGCTCCGTGTTAAAATAAAATTGAGAGTACTTTGTGGATCACAAAATCCCGGGATCATATAAGGGGTCCGGAATTCGATGCCCTAACTGCGAACGAATATGTTGATATATATACAATATATCGACTGTGGAAAGGAAAAAGTACGTAACCCACACATAGCTAATTTTACAGGAGGCACTTAAAACGTGTTTTGATGATTTCGGGCCATACGCAAATTATGAAATATACACAACCTTGAAGTGCACGAAAACTTCTAAAATGGTGTTTAATTAACATAATCTAATATTAATTAAAGAAATTGTCTAGAAAAAATCTTTTTTTCAGTCTTTTTTTATTGGTTTCTATTTACACAAACTCATCTTTTTTCAAATTTAAAAGCTAAATTTAGATAATTATTCGGCATTTGCAGCTTACATCCTTTTGATGGAACGTGTATTAAGTTTGATGCATTGCGATTATCGAAAAAAAGCTGTTATGAAAAAACTGTGGGTTACGTTCCCTTTTACCTTTCCACAGTTGATATATATATATATATTTGTTTATGACGTTACATATAAGGTATCCAATCCCGGAGCCTTTTTCTAATCCCGGGATTTCGGGATTGAGATTTTCTCACCGAGAAATTTGAAATCCTCAATTCGCTATACTTTTTCCTTGGATTCTCACAGAAACTCGTTTTTTTTTTTAGCTCACCGAGGAATTTGAAATCTCCGATTTGGTATACTTTTTCCCAGAATCTCACAGAAACTCGTTTTTTTTTTTAGCTCGCCGAGGAATTTGAAATCTTGAATTTGCCAATTTCGTGTAAATTTTCGAAATTTCTTCAAAATTTCTCAATCCCGAAATCCCGGGATCGCGGCCATCTCTATCCCGGGATTTCGGGATCAGAAAATTGAACGTGATCCCGGGATTGGATGCCCTAGTTACATATCATCATCAGTAATGTGACTATCTAAGTGTATTCCGGCTACTTGAAACAAATCTAAGTTGGCTGCCCAGCTCGACAAGCAAATTTAGTAAAAAAGAGAATGATTCATAGCAATTGCTTATATTAAGCCTGTCTCTTCTTCAGCGATCTTTTAAATTACATGACGACAGGCTTTCAGTATACGAAATACACAAAAAAATCATAATATCAATTCGATTTGGTGGTTGAGCTAGTCACACTTTTTAAAAATATTTTCCTTTCTATTCTTTCAAGCACACTTTTCTACATGGTCAGGAGTAGGCGGGAGTAGGCCTCTCTTTTTAAAAAAATCATGTCTGCTCCCAATGTGGAGCATATGGCCTCCTGATGGAGGAGTCTGAACAGAAGTTTTTCTAATAGAACTGTTCGTTACTCAGTCGCTCAACCTCACCTTTTTTTCAAAGTGAGTAGTAGGGTATGAAGGATAAGGCTAGAACAGGACTACTGGTTAACTAATCGCTATTGCTACACCCATTTATTAAAGGAACAGAAGGATGGGAGGTGAGGAAATAATTTGAATTGACATCACAAACACCCAGTCCTTGATCACAACTTTTCACTGTGATCTTACCGGGAATCAAACCCAGACCTGCGTGATCGGTAGAGCAAGCTTTAACCAACTGAGTCACAGCAGGCGACTTAGTCTTAAATTTGTAGTTGTTAATTTTAGAGAAAACAATATTCTCAGATCAAATTAGTACTTTTTAGTAGTAAATTTCTGACTTATATATTATCTACGATAGCTTCAGTATAGAAAGTATGTAGTACATTTTTAGTCATTTACGTTGATTAAGATGAAGTTTACGGTAAATTACATATTGTTACATATTATAAGTGTATTAAGTAACAATCGATTGCTTATTTTAGTATTGCATATAATTGCATAGGAGTGATAAAAAAAATTCACTCCTTCCCCAGAACATCGAGAATTGCTTTGAGATCAAGCAAGCCCCTTGTGCATATCTGCTTGAGCCAATGTGATATCTTTTTTTTCGAAAGCCTTGTGGAAGATGGCCGTGAAACATTGTCATCAAATACACAACGGATCGTGATGGGGAAACTAACTTATCCATTTATTAATTCCTGTTTTTGCTGGCTAATTGTTGTTAATACGGTGTACGTGACTAAACCAACAGCTCCCCAATCGTAATTAAGCATGTTAGACTATATTTCTTGCAAGCTATATTTCATGGCTCATTGCATTCCAATGTTTCAGTAAATGTATTAAGATATACTTGAAAACGAACTTAATTACCGAATATACATATCAATAATGTGTTAATGACGGTGCGATAATTAACTCTGGTTCTATACCATAATAATATGTAATTAACAATCAATGAAACATTACGAATGTCTTAGTGGATTGTTAATTTGTATAATATCACGCTATTTGATAACATGACAAATTAGGTCAGACGTAGGGCTTCCAAATTACCGGTAAATTGTAAATAGTATCTCTCATTACCGGTAAATAAAAAAAATAGACTTTTTGGTATGACTGCTTTTCACAAAAAAACTTAATTGATATAATGAAAAATATCTCTAATATGAATAATTTCATATACCTAAATATATTCAGCGTTGGGCTGCCAATATGTTAACAAGGAGTTCGCTTAATCTCAAAGCGATTATCGGTGTTCTGGGAAGGAGTGATTTTTGTTATCACTTATATGTAATTATATGCAATAAATAAATAAGCATTCGGTTGTTACTTAATACGCTTAAACTATGTTACAATATGCAATTTACCATACAAAATCAATGTATATATATGGAAAAAAATGTCCTAATGTATACTGAAGCTGTCGAAGCTGTGAAGTATATAATATGACGTATATTATAAGTAAGAAATTGCAGTTATGTACTAATTTTATATGAAAATATCATTTTCTCTTAAATTAACAAGGGGCTCGCCGGTCTTAGTAAAATTTAACAAGGGGTTCGCGCGAGCCCCTCTGAGACCCTTCCAGTCCACCTCTGAATACATTTGTTACGTAAACAAATACTTTTATGCTTATACTGAGATGTATAAACATAAAATGCTCCGCCGAGTACATCGTATAGATCAGGGTTTCCCAAACATTATCTGAAAAATCTAAAAATTCTCTCCCACCCTTGTGATCCTTCAATAACTGGGCGTAGTATGAACGATTAGTTAACCAATATTCCTGTCCTAGCCGTATCCTTCTATCCTTAGTACTCTATTTAGAAAAAAAGAGTTAAACAAACAGTTCTCGTATAAAAAGTTTTGTTGAGTTACCTCCACTATGATGCCATATGCTTCACCTTTTGAGCAAACATGGATTTAAAAAAAAAATGCTGCGGCCTCCGTAGTGTAGCAAAAACCGACATGCGACCCAGACAAAAAATAGTTTGAGTATCGCTATAGCTTAAATATTATCTTAAGTGTTCTATTAAATTTAATAATTAAAAATCACCAACAAAATTCAATTGATTTTATTAAATAATTTATAAATAGATTACCAATTTAAAATTGATTACAAATATTTCATGTATAATATTATATATGTGACTGGGCGGTAACCTTGTACATTGATCGTATTGTTAAGTAAATGAACATCTTCGAATAACCTGTTTTGACATAATGGTAAAAACAACATTAAAATTTTCATTATAAATCAAGTATTTTTCATCTATTGTTCAAGAATTTATATTTATCATTATCCCAGAACCTAGGGAAAACTTTTTCCAACTAGACAACAGAAAGCGACAAAATCAATTTAACCAGATTATTCTCATAAAGTCGAGCTGGTCGCATTGGTCTAAAAATTAATACTAGTAAGACCAATGTGATGTGTAACCAAACCTGTCATGACTCTGATAGGACCCTTACCAGCGCGGGACAGATCATCGAGAGGGTTGACAGCTTCAGATACCTCGGCGTACATATCCCCGAAGACGGTAGTACAAAAAACGAGCTCGCCATTCGTTTAGGAATGGCTGGAGCCACATTCAACTCAATGCGGACTGTCTGGGACACACAGCTGTACTCGATTAAAACCAAATGCCACTTGTTCAACGCTTGCATTCTGCCGGTAATGCTTTACGGTTGCGAATCATGGCACCTGACGAAGACTCAGAAAAACCGTATACTGAGCTTCGAGAACAGATGCTTGCGTCGGATAATGGGGGTGAGGTGGTTTGATTTTGTGAGGAATTCAGAGATAAGGGAGCGTACAAGACAGCGTCCCGTCACGTCAGTGGTTATGGAGAGACGTTGGAACTGGCTGGGTCACGTGCTGCGGATGCCTCCGGAAAGCCTCAATCCTGCCTGCCTCTTCTTTCGACCGGTGGGATTCCGGCGTCCTGGACGTCCGTCGGGTACTATCCATAGGATGTACTCGGCGGAACTGAGGGATGCTGGCATGTCATGGGAGGAAGCAAAGCTATTGGCGGGAGACAGGGAAACATGGAGGTGCCGCGTGGCGGCCATATGCTCCACATAGGGAGCGAACATGGCCAAAGAAGAATATTTCAAACTTATGTCTTCAGCAAAATTTTATTTTTTAAAAATCCGAAATTTTCCATAACAGCTTAACGACCGCACGTTATTTTTTATAAAATTTCACCTGGCGAAATAAAATTTTGCAAAAAATTTGCAAAAAATGTAATTTTACTAAATTCACTATAATTTGTAAACAAATTGAGATATCTTTACAAAATTTAATTTTCTTAGCTTCCAGATACTTCGCCTATACGCATATATGAGTTCGCCGGCCAGCAACCTTTGTTTTTCAAAGACTCGAATACGCGTCCACGGTCGTTAAGGTGTTTTAGTACATTTTTTTCAAATCACTAATATTTTTCCTTTATCGAAAACTTCATAATAATGTTTATTAGATTAGCATTCTTTCTTTTTAAATAAGTTGATCGTAGAGGTAAAAAATCACTTGAGCGACAAAGCAGATTCAAGAACAGTTTTTGACTAAATTTTATAACATTAGTGAAACTAACTAACTACCCGGCTATTCGCCTGTCATTAAAAAGCATAATGTATCAACCCGTAAGTGTAACATCGTCTCGTAATGAGTTCGTAAAAATCTAAATATTCACTTCGTATGTCCTGCGGCGGCCACCATTTTGTTTTTCTTCTTCTTCTTTCTCCAAAAGATATTTTATTTTCATTATTGTTCATTAATGAAATCTAGAAAGACAGTTCGCCCCACTATAGCCATTTTGGTATTCTTATTAGACTTTAATTTAATGAATACGCCACGATTTAAAAACGTCAAACTAATGCTACAAAGGCAATTTTGTACTTTATGCTTAATGCGAGGAGCAAACTTACTCTCAAAAGCAAGCTGTTCCTCCACACAGCAATTACTCGACTAGCCATGGTGTACGCTACTCCAATACGGGCTTATGCTCACCACAAACATACGAAGACTCTCCAGATTGTTCACAATAAACAACTGAGACAGATATGTAACGGCCCGTGGTACGTGCGTAACTCGCTGGTTGACAGATAATTGAAAATGCTTACCATCCACAAGTTCGTTCGTGAAATATCTCAAAAGTTTCACAGTGAGGTAGGAACACATTACAACACAACGATCTCTAATCTTCACAACTATGACGTGACAATGCCTGAGAATCGTTTTAGACCAAGAGCGCTTCTGCTCGACGACCCACCTTAGATTTTATGTCTCACCCAAAGCTAATAAAGTATGTAAAAACGACTTTAGCATCATGAAAATGACTCTCCTTGGTTGGCTTTCTTGTATACTGTATCTGTATATGTATGTATGCGCATGTGTGTGTACATGTATGGATATAGAATGAGGGGGGTATATATAATGTGATTTAAAAATGAATGCCAATGGAGCTCTCGTGAATTGGCTTCACTAAGGGTTTCTCACATCTGTACGATCACGCCCTTCCATCAGCAATGATGGTAAGATAATACAAACTTTCAAAACATAAGGACAATCGAAGAACTTTGACGCTAACGCCCCATATTACTTAAAGGTTCATAAATTCATTAATTGATTTGGTATTTACTTGGTAGAACTCCATTATGACAGATTAAAAATATCAAAGTATTCAAGTTCTGCAGTTTTTAATATTTTTTTTGCGTTGATGCTATTTCGGCTTTCGCCATCGTCAGAACTATGTTTAAACTTATATTTTGCTCAGCTATATATACTGGCTCTGAAGAGATACACAATGTATCAAGTTATTCACTCTAAAATCCTAATTATAATGACAGTATATGTAGCTGAGCAAAATATAAGTTTAAACGTAGTTCTGACGATGGCGAAAGCCGAAATAGCTATCAACGCATAAAAATTATTAAAAACTGTAGAACTAAAGTACTTTGATATTTTTAATCGGTCCATAAATTCAATATCCAAAAAAAAAAATAATATGTATATTTATTGGTTTTCTAGTGTTAATTAGGACAAATGGTTACACTTATTTAAAGTGAAAAGTTTCAACGGTCGATTGTATTTTGAAAAAATGACACGATGAGGAAAAAGTGTTAGTAAATATATTTTTTTTCGTTGGCAGAATATAAATTTGGAATCTTTACAACATTTTAGATAAAAATAAAACTTTTCCTTATATCGAGGCCATTAATTTTTGGCGTGTTAGGAAATGGCTTAAAAATTAGATGATTTTCAAGGAGAAAAATGTTTAATACTGGCCGAAAAGAGACACCGGAAGAAACAATGCAATACTTGTTTGTGCAACTTGCTTAATTTTAAATCAGCGAAGAAAACTAAAATAACTTTAAAATGTTTCTTTAATAATCATTTAAATTCAGCCAGGAAGTCGAACAACGTGTGCCATCATTTATAAATTACATATTTTAGATGGATTAGGCCAGTGAAGGGGAACCTGAGGCCTCTTGGCTACTCTAATGCGGCCTTTTGACTTGATCAAAAAAATATACCCAAGCGATTGGAAAAAGAGCGAATTCAACCCGTTATATTTTCGACAGTCGAAAAGAAAAGGAGGGGAGGAAATTTCAACGTTTTCTTTAATGCGGCCTTACCTTGGATCAGATAAATAAATGTGGCCTCTATAAATTAAAAGGTTCCCCATCCCTAGATAAGGCGGACAAGGCCAGGTGACTTTGTGGATATACATTTTTAATTTTTGTTTTTGACACAAACATTGCAAAATATTGACAAATTTAAAATTTAAAACATTTACAATGAAGATATAATTTTTTAACATTGTCAAGGAAGTCAGCGAGTAAGCTCCGACAAACTTTAATATATAAAAAAAATATTCAATTTGAATCGTTCAAACTATGTACATTCTCACAGATTTTGTCACTAATGACCCGGGTTTCGCCTTTCGGCATCTTTAGGTGTTCAAGTTCACGGATGAACTTGAACTGAGTTCATTGTCATCGAGTCAGTTCAAGTTCATCCGTGCACTTGAACGCCTGAAGATGCCGAAAGGCGAAACCCGGTATATTAGTGACAAAATCTGTGAGAATGTACATAGTTTGAACGATTCAAATTTAATATTGAAATTCCACCAAGCACCTCCAGTCGAAATCTTAAATTATAAAAAAAATATGTATATAAAATTATATTTGATAACTTTGTTAGTCCACTTGTTTTATTTCAAATTGTGACACGTGTCTCGCCTACTATGAGAAACTTTATCAGACAGTTTAATACAA
The DNA here is from genome assembly GCA_030503985.1 of Himalopsyche tibetana. NCBI lineage: Eukaryota > Metazoa > Arthropoda > Insecta > Trichoptera > Rhyacophilidae > Himalopsyche > Himalopsyche tibetana. Next base: position 2,922,929 of record JAPJYX010000011.1, on the reverse strand, counting down.
GGATTATTCGTATGATTTTTTAAAAAATCCATGTCTGCTCCCAATGTGGAGCAATATAGCCTCAAAATAGAGGTATCTCAACAGATTTTTTACACGAGAACTGTTTCTTCAACTTCTATTTTTTTAATAGTAGGAATGCAAAGATAGTACTAGGACATGACTAATAGTTAGCTAATAGTTCTCGCTACCCCCGTTTTTTGACGTGAATACGTTTTTAAAATTGCTTATAAAGGAAGGCAATTCAAAAAAACGAATTATAACAAAATCGGGGGATACAGTTTGGTGTTGCAGCTTCATATCTATCATCGCTATCAAAAATTTATTTGCACCAAAAGCTAAAGAATCAAAGAATTTATTGGGCTATGTAAGGACTGTGATACATCGCGCGGGGCGGAGGGGGAAGCGCCGCCATTTGGAGGTCATTTTGCTGCGTATCGAGATTTCTATTTCGTATAACTTTTGACTCGGAGAAGTTACGATGTTCGTTTCAATCGTTAGCTCTTGACAAAATCTATCGATTATAGATAAAACATTAGTGTAATATTGTGACTGTGACTATAATTAGGTGTTAAAATATTTAAAAAATATATAATGTTGAGCTATACGCGTCAAAAAGCCAAATCGAAATACAGAGATCGTATACGGTTGGAAAGGACTTCTCAAGAGCAATCGAATGGTACCATATGAACGAGTCAAGCAATATAAATAGTAAAAATGGGGCGTAATGTCACCTATTACGAGACGTATTCACGTACAACACACGGCCGTGACCATGACACAGTCACACCCCATTTTTTTTTAGATAGGATAAGTGGGAGGGTGTTCAAGACATTACACACATCCATGCCTTCAGACAGAAATTCATAAATCGATTGATAAATCTTCTTCTTTGATCAAATTCGCTCCCTAGCATATGGATTGATAAAATGGGATTCGAACCTATTATGACGTTGAAGCTAGACTACGCAGCCGGTTTTTGATATTGTCAGTTTATTCATAAACTTGTGATGCTTTGACTGATGATGTTTCTTAAAAATACTTTACACGTGTCATAATTTGTAACTCAATTGAATAACAAGGTTATCAAGTTTGACATCTGTTTTAGTTAATAATCTTCGTTAAAAAATGCTATTTTATTTTCCAAAATCTTCATTTATGTTAATCAGAAATATTCGTACGAGGTTTCTGTATGAGCCATATGATATTATGTCAAAAAAACTTAATAGAACCAACAGAAGGCGGATATTTATGAGAGATTAATTCAAAATTTTGATCATTATGTAAGATTATAATATTATCTAAGAAACAAAAACGTGATATTTGATTTTGACTTAATGTTGTCATTAATTATATCGCCTGCTGTGGCCCAGTTGGTTAGAGCTTGCTCTACCGATCACTCAGGTCTGGGTTCGATTCCCAGTAAGATCACAGTGAATTCAAAAACTATTCAATTCAAAGTTGTGATCGAAAACTGGGTGTTTGTGATGTCAATTTATCATTTCCTCTCTGCCCAACCTTCTGATCCTTTAATAACTGGGTGTAGCAATAGTGATTAGTCAACCACTAGTTCTATTAATGAGTAACAAACAGTTCTAGTAAAAAAACTTCTGTTTATATACCTTCATTAGGAGGCCATTTGCTCCACATTGGGAGCGGACATCGATTAAAAAAATGATTCAATTTTATTATGCATATTTTCTTATTTCCCCAACTTTACTTGCTTAAGAATTTACAACAGCCGTATTATGAAATATTGCAATGATTTTAAATATATATATTTCATTTTTTTTTTAATAGGGAAAAAAAATATTTATATATGCTATTATTGACAAAGTCAAGAATTTCAAAAGATTAAAACTGGTTTTTCATCGGAAAACAGTCGTTGATACTTGAAATTCATATAAAAACTGATGTGATTTCTTTATTATGAAATTTTAAATTCAATGACACAAGCCGCGGCCAGTGGTGTACGTTTTTAAAGTAACGGAGAGTAAAAATCAGCGATTCTTAAACATTTATTTACCCATGACCCTTAACCATTTGAAAACATTACAGCTCTTGACATAAATTAGGTAAAACCATTCCGTTTGCTTGGCTTGTTTTTGAATACAGTCGAACTTGATTACTACGAGGATGATGGGACCGACTGAATTCGTTCGTAATAAGCATTACTCGTTTATTCAGAGAATATGTATTTTTAAATGTTTACAAACATACCCATCACATGAAGTATCTGGAGCGGTCCCATAACACAAAGAGACGCAAATCAAACAAAAATACACCCATACCTCGCTTTACGGCCTAGATACGTTCCACGAAACTTGGCCGCAAAGCGAAAAGCCGTGTAAGGAATCAATTATTCTAATACAAATTCAATGGGATCGGTTCCAAATTTTTTTTAAATATGTAACATGGTTTATCATTCAAAATTCATTTTATCTTTTGGCGTGTTAATCTCGAGACATTTAAAGGTGCAGCAGATTGCAAATATGTTTTAATGTAATTTAAGATTTCGACTGAAGGTGCTTGGTGGAATTTCAATGTTAAATTTGAATCGTTCAAACTATGTACATTCTCACAGATTTTGTCACTAACGACCCGGGTTTCGCCTACGGCATCTTCAGGCATTCAAGTGCACGGATGAACTTGAACTGACGTTTAGTAAATGAAAGTTTCGTGTTTATATAAGATATAAATGCATCACTGAGTCCAAAGCCATTGCTGGCGAAAAGGATGAGCATTCCCATTCCCAAAAGCATTCCCATGAGCTCATCCTTTTCGCCAGCAATGGCTAAGAGTGTGACGGATGTAATTCCATTGAAAGACACATCGAAATATTCTTTACGAAATTGTTTCGAAACTATATCATTTATAATACGGCCACAACATTTTTAAAATTAGCCAACTTTTAGAGTGAAAATGATTGCAAATAGGACAATAATTATAATTTAATCTTTCTCGATAATATTATATTCCACAGTGTTTTAAATATTCACTTTACAGTAATATCACAGTAGGTTGCAATAAACATAATATCGTCAGCTAAACTCACATAATAAGCAAACTTAAGAAAGAAGTTTAGCTCGGCGAAGTCGACATTTTGCATTGTAGAGACACGAGACGAGCCAGGATGTATTATTGTCAAGTGGTCTTTTAAGCACCTTGTACTAATTCATCACCCTTTATTTTTTGTTTACAGTTTTTAGCAAAAACCTAAGATGGCGCTCGTGCAACCTTCTTCTGAGATGTCGAAGATGATCAGGGTGGAACTTAATGAGAATGTCAACACCAGAGACAGCGACCTGGAACACATAAAAAATTGGCTCAAAATGCAGCCTCACCTTCCAAATACTTGGGGTAAATACACCAGTAAATAATAAATTTCAAAATGAGTTCATTTGTACATTGTTTTTTAACAATAACTTTAATCATTAACTAAATAAAAACAATATTTTCACTTACAGAATACAATATGTAAATATAAACATTTTCTTTGGTGGTAACAGTTTAAGCAGAATCTCCTTTTTCTCCCACTTTATTCTCCTCTTTCCTGAAAGCAAACCGGTCTTCAGACTTCCAGTTTCTAATTATTGTCTTTACAACACAGTTAAAATATACGTCAACTGAAAATTTGTTATTAATAATTGCACTAGCATTCGAAGCAATTAGGGTTTCTGAAGTCTCGACTTTTTCGATTCCCGGGACACGAGACATAAAATGGTCATATCCCGGGAAATTCTCGTATCCCGAGACCGTAGTAGTTTTTATAGAAAACAATATTTAAACGACTATTTTAACACTGTTGGTAACTCAAAACTCGTGTATTTTATATGCTAAATACAGTAAACGATGATTAAATTCAGTTTTTATTATTTACATTGCTTTTTATTAGACACCATTCGAAGGATTTGTTTGATTTTGACGATTAATCAATTTATTTTGAAAAAGAATACATTAAATCTTTTATTTTATTGTTATTATTTGAAACAAGCATCTGTGACACGTATATAGAGTGGTCATATTTTAGTTTAACAAATAGAAGATTTTTTAAGTTTCTTACCTTTTTTTGCTATCAGAAATGCACAAAGTTTTCCAAGGTATAAAGATTTTCAAACTATATTCAATGAATAAAATCCACCCTATATTATAGTTTCAAGTCTAGGGTTGTTTTATTCAAATGTCTCGAAAACCAAAACTGACAAAAGCGTAAACTTTCCGGGAATTTAGTCTCGTGTTGTCTCGACACACAATCCTTAGTAGCAATGCAATAAATTTCCATATTGCTCAGTCGATTAACATAACAAAATAAGTTAATGATTTAATACTTAACCACACTTTTGTGTGTCCAATATGTCGTTTTATTTATGAGATACATAATAAATAGGTTATCCAGTCCTGGACTCTTTTTGTGATACCGGGATTGACAATTTTTCAATCCTCTAATTTCAGGATTAAACACTCAAAATAAAATCGTGTATAAATTGGGATTGAGAAAAATTTTGGTCGGTGATTTTTAAATCAGTTTCACATCTAAAATCCCAGGAATTTACGGATTTCCCAAAAATAGCAGCGCGACTTTTTTTCAGCTCTTCTGTGTTTCATTTAATCTCGAAATTCCGTGACTAGTACTGGTCACAATCGCGGGATTTAGATATCACATAAAAAGACGGGATTCCGGGATTGGATACCCTAATACTGTATACCAAAAGATCACTTTAAAAACTTTTAAAATACTTAGAAACAGTGGCGGATTAAGCACTTCAGAGGACTCAGGCGCAATAAATTTTAGAGGCCCTGCTTTTTGAATAACATAAACGTGCTGCAATGTATGCTATCTTAGATGCCCCCAAAATTTGGAGGCCTCAAACGGGCGCCTCTTGCGCTTATAGGGTAATCCGCCACTGCGTACAAACATCTTGCTGCAAAATATATAGTGTGGAGTAATTATTAGAATATATTTATTTTGCTATTTAACGCAACAGGACAATTTATATAACATTAAAAATATAAAAAAAACGTATTTAGCGTTGTGTAACCGACGATTTAAAAAAATATATCGTCGCCCACTATACTAAAATTAGATTTTAGTGCGTTCTTGACCTAAAACCTTTTAGTGAACCATGCGTTTACGATTTACGACAATATTTTAAAATTATAATACTTGAAAGCTTTATTAAAGTTCAGGGCCGGTCAACTGGGCGATCGGTAACACGGGTAGATCGAGCTGCCATTTGTATTCGATCGCGGTCGGATTGCAACATTTAATCTTAAAAGAGACGTGTTGAAATATTTTTATGTTGTATTTTGTAATAATATCATGTATTTATATTTCTGGCGTTCGATAGAGCTTTTGGGTTTTGGTCATTCGTTTGCGGGTCATGGGTATTTATCACAAATGGAAACGTTCATACTTCATGTGTCTGCATCCAAAAGTATGAACGAAACTGATCTTTAACCGTTTGAATACCGCACAAATAAATCATTAATATGTCCCAGAGATACTACGCGTTTATGAGAAATATAATTTTGCCTAATATACACTCGAATTCGATATTTTAAAAACCTATATTGACACAGTATAAATAGCACTCCACATATTCATCAAAATATTGTTTATATTCTATTAGAATGCCAAGTATTTGAATTTTTAAATGTCTTTTACATCCGTGTTCGCTCGCATATGTTCCGGATACCTGTGTCCGCTTGGTATTCAAGTGGTTAAATACTTCCTCACACATCCCATATCCTACCCTTAAAACTCGTTGTAGAGAAGGCGAATAAATCGCCATTTTAGAAAATTAGGCCATTTTAAATAACTATAATTAATTATTATTATTCAATTTAACAGGCTGTGGATATTTTATTTTACCAAAGTAACTTACGGTAAAAGTGCAAAAAATGTTTTTTTTGTTTTGTTTTATCCATGTCCACTCCCAATGCGGAGCATATGGCTTCCTATTGGAAGTATCTTAACAGAAGAAATAATAACGGTATTTATTAAAAAAAAAAAAAACATCATTATCGGAATGAAATATTCTGTTTGGCGAACAAATCTTTTATTTATCAATTTAAAACATATTTTTTTATCCATGTTCGCTCCCAATGTAGAGCATATAGCCTCCTTATGGAGGAATCTTAGCATATTTTTTTCTACGAGAACTGTATTTTACTTACCCCACTTTTAAGAATATAACAATATAACGACGAGAATACAATGATAATGCTAGACAGGACTAGTGCTTAACTTATAACACTCTTTTTGTTATTAAAGGATTGAAGGGTGGGAGGGAATTTTTAGACACCACAATCACCCATGCCTTCGAACATAAACCGATAGAAGAAATGCTGTTTATGCTGGGACTCGAACTAGTGAGATCCTGCACGAAACCCCACAACGCTAAATGTTGCGCTATAGGACATAGGATTTTTTGTTTAAATGTAATGGATAATAGTAATTTAATAATTTCAGATGACTCAAGAATTATGACTTTCCTCCGAGGGTGCAAGTTTTCTCTGGAGAGGTGCAAGAAAAAATTGGATTTATACTTCACCATGAGAACGGTCGCTCCTGAAATCTTCTCCAACAGAGACATGACCGATCCAAAACTTCAGAAATCCTACAGCATCATGTAAATAAAATTTATTTTATATTTTTCGATATGATTAATTTAGCATTTATATTTGCTTTAATCTCCAAGAAAACTGTAAATATTTTCTTAAGTAACTCTTTATATTTGAATCTTTCAAATTATATACATTCAAACAAGTTTTATCACTAACGACCCAAGATTCGTATTTTGGCATCTTCTGGCGCTCAAGTACACGGATGAACTTTAATTGACGTTAAGGAAATGTGAATGGGTTAAAATGCTACACGCAAACACGGTGAATATAAATTATTTTACCAAGAAATTTTAAAACTTAAGTAGTTTGCCAATTTTAAATGAGCAGGTAAAACTGCCGAAATCCCCAATTTTGTATCCTATTAAATTTTATAAAATTTTTCAGTGATAAAAAAATATAATTCTTGAAATTACCTACCATGTTTTAATATTTAACGATAATCACATAATTTAAAAAACCTACAAAGACTATTTGATAAGTAAATATTCCCCCAAGCTAATTGAACGTAAAATACTTAAAATCAAGTTATTAGTAATGTTAATCCGTATCGCCATCAATAGCTTTTAACTTAGAGATACATTTATTTACTAAACGTCAATTCAAGTTCACCCGTGCACTTTAACGCCTGAAGATTCCGAAAGGCGAATCCCGGGTCGTTAGTGATAACATTTGTGTGAATGTACATAATTTAAGCCCAGCACAATCAGTCAAAATCTTAACCCTAAAATGCATACAGGACCACAAAAAGTATAAACTTTTGTTTTGGCTTTTTCGAAAAACAGAAATCGATTTTACCTTTTATTCGTATAACCAATGGTAAAATACATATTTATTCTCCATATTGTTTCAATTGATGTCTTGTCTACACGTGCTAAACCAATATAACATTCATTAGAACAGAGCAAGCTGGAGTTTTGGTGGCCATTGATTTTAGACAATTTTTTAATACGATTTTCACAGTGAAAAATGGGGTGTGGCTGTGTCATGGACACGGCCGTGTGTTGTACATGAATACGTCTCGTAAAAGGTGATATTACGCCCCATTGTTATGTTGCTGGCACTGCTTGACTCGGTCATATGGTGTTTTAATGGTACCATTAGATTTCTCTTGAGAAGCCCTTTCTAACCGTATTCGACCTTTGTATTTCGACTTGGCTTTTTGACGCGTTGAGCCCGACATTATGTATTTTTGACATATTTTTTTATATTTGAACACCTAATTATAGTCACAGTCGCAATATTCCACAAATGTTTTATCTATAATCGATAGATTTTATCAAGAGCTAACGATTGAAACCCAAACGAACATCATAACTTCTTTGAGTCAAAAGTTATAGTAAATAGAAATCTCGATACGCAGCAAAATGACCTCAAAATGGCGGCGCTTTCCCCTCCGCTCCGCGCAATGTATCACAGTCCTTACATAGCCCAATAATTTTTTTGGTTTTTTAGCTTTCCAGTGGTGCAATTAAATTTTTGATAGCGATGATAGATATTTTTTTATTTTTTTTATTATAATTTAAAAAAAATATTTGACATTACAGCTTACGCCAATGCGTCAAATACTTTTAAGTTGAAAGATCATATACGAGATATACTCGATGAGAATTTTTAAAAGTCACATGAGATAAACTCAAGGAGAATTGACTTCACAAACACCCATGTCTTCTTAGATCTCAAATTGAAATTGGAAAAAATCCAATTTTTGTCATTGACCTTACCAACATCAAACTGTATCCCCCGATTTTGTTATCATTCGTTTTTTTGAATTGCCTCGCTATAGAAGCAATTTTAAAAACGAATTCACGTCAAAAAAACAAGGTTTATCAAGTAGTTTAATTGTGTATTCTATAGTTGGTTATTTGTTCTAAGTGTTGCCTTGTTATTAAATGTGCCAGTCTCCTAAAATATTACAGACGTATGTCAACGATTTACACTCTATATTTTTATTATTGTAAACTTTTTATTGTTATTATATCTTATTTCATATTTTTTGGTCGAATTTTTCAGACAAATGTGCCCGTTGCCAGGACTGACGTCGAAAGGAATGAGAGTTGGCATTTTAAGAGGTGAGCACATTATTTCATGATTATTATTTAAAAATATACCATCGCCGACGATGAAACATACGAAATATTTTCGATGGATTTAGTGAAAAACTTTGTTGAAGTTCATTTTTAATATTAATTTAAGTTAATTAGAACAGCGCGGGAACAGCTATTTTTTTTAGCTCTACCGTATTTCATTTTCTCGATCCCGAAATCCCGGTATTTTAGGATCACAGAATTCGACAGGATCACGGGATTGGATAGCTTATCTTCCACTGGTTGTGTTATAAAATGTCACACGTTTTTCGCCTTTTTAATAGCACCATCAGACAGAACATCGTAAGGCTTAGCTCAAATTTGACTATAATTCTTAAATACATACCATGCTCATTTTGTACCAAATCGCAAATATGTAACTGTTTACTAGAATACAAAAGCTTATTTACCACGCTTCTATTATATAAAAGTAACACTGTCCTTTTTTACGAATAAAATAAGTAGATGTTCTTTCTGGCTGCACCATGGTTGTATTGAGCTTCTAAACAAAATCGCTTTTAAGGTGTTTACTGTTAATACTTGGTGGAGTGGCATTATAATAAAAATAATAAAACATTTTTGGTACTTTTTCCACATGAAATTTATTGGATCAGGACCGGTTACGCTCATGGTGAGCATTGTCAATTGACGAGACACTGTAAATAAATGCAAACATTTGCGTCCTCGCAGCCACCTCATAGTAAAGTCGTACAATCTATGGGGGCCCAGAAAAAAGTTTCTTCCAAGTTTCTAGCTTTAAATGGGAGATGTAGCTTGATTAATGTTTGCGCGAGTGCCCCAATTGTATAGCTACACCACTAAGTTATCTTGTACTAGGTTATGTTGAATGGTGAAAATTGAAAGCGGGACACTACTAAAACTACTCAAATCTGTGGGCTTTCCCATGGGCTCATCCTTTCCATAATAAAATGATTCTTAAAACTACTCACTACTCAAACCTGTGGGCATTCCCATGGGCTCATCCTTTTTGCCAGCAATGGCTTTAAGCTCAATGATACATTTATTTATTATATAAACACGAAACATTCATTTACTAAGCGTCAGTTCAAGTACATCTGTGCACTTGAACGCCTGAAGATGACGAAAGGCGAAACCCGGGTCGTTAGTGACAAAATCTGTGTGAATGTATCTAATTTGAACAATTCAAATTTAATATTGAAATTCCACCAAGCACCTTCAGTCGAAATCTTAAATTATATAAGATATTGTTGTCATCTGAAAAGCAGGTAAATTGAATTTCTTATCTTAAATGAAAATAGTTCAATTAGCCCTTGACGATACGCTTGTAAGACTTTTTCTAAATTATATATTATTTCTAAAAAACTAATTAGTCTCATTGATGTCGTAAAAGACAAAGCTTTATAAATATATGTTTTTCTAACATTTCCTAGCTGTTTTAGCTCTATCGTAAATTGGTTATAGAGCTTATACAAAAGCCGACTACAGTTAAGCCCCCATTCACGCGAGAGTTGAGACCGCATGATTGGGAGTCGCGTAATTGAGTGGAGTGAATCTTGTACAAAAAATAGGGTTACGTTTTTTTTCGTGAAATTTAAAAACTGCCAAAACCAAGAATAAATGAAAAAATATTTAGTTACCTAGTGGTAAAATGTATAGCGCTTGGCGTTTGACTGTATGCACCACACAGCAGCCGCCCGGCTGTGTGTAAATCAGCAACGACAGTGGAAAACGACCGTGAGTTTGATTTACTTCTGAACTGTAACAAAATATTTTCAATCTTAAAATAAGAATAATATTTTCAACTCGTTCATTTACTTATTCCACGGGTGCTCAAACTTTTGACCTCTGCTGGTGACTTCATACTGAAGTCTACTTATACCGTATGTGCTAAGTTGTCATAACAATTAAAGTAATTCAATGCAAAATATAATGTATATGAAATGGAAACAAAATTAATAAATAATAAAAGACACAATCAATTCTTGTTTCAACGCATTAGGCGGTCGACGTCGTGTCCACCCAGGGTTGCCAGGTTTCTAAAAACACAGATCGGGACATTCACTATTTCGAAGACTTTTATACATGTATACGTCGGGATTATAGAGGGACTTGCAATGCGGGACTCGGGATTTGTCGATTGAACTCGGGACAGTCCCGCTCAAATAAGGACGCCTGGCAACCCTGTGTCCATCCCTAATGTATACTGATTATTAAACAACTTTTATTATTTCATTTTGTTGTATTTGTTACTATTATGGCGTCAAATCAAAACATATAAGTTTCTCAATAAATAAGTATCAAATCTTCTATTGGAAACCCGGTTACCTTGTTGAAAAACAGCATTAACTAAAAACCAGTTCTTGAAAACCGACAATCCATAGTGGGGCAAGATAAATATTTATCAATTTTTAATGCATGTAAACTAGCCAAATAATGAATATTGCAAAAGTTCTATCAGCTCAAGGTAATTCAAAAGTCAAGTTAGGTCCGTAGTGCAGTCTTCAACGTCGGTGTCTTCCTTGACGGATCTCATGTATTTGTGTATTGGTATTTGTGTATGGGCAGATTCATTTGAGCCCCCAACGAATGACAGAAGCTAGTTAATTTGAAACACAGCCGTGTGAGTTTGATGACGTTTCCGTACATACAAATACAAAAAATATATAATCGTGCTTGATTGTGCTCCAGTGTAAAGAAATGTTGCAGGATATTATCTGTGGTTGCGGGCTAGAAAGCTCTAGCCCCTGCGTCGTTAATACGTAGGTGTTGCCAGACTGACGTCACGTTGCCTGTTCTCTATGAAGCATTTTTAGGGTTATTGTTTTTTTTTATGCCGGCTCAGTTTAAAATTGTAATACAAAACACGATCGAGAATATTATTGTAGGTAGACATGGCATTGTCTTAGATTGACAGAGGAAAATTTAAACAAAGATATTATATTCATTTAGGAAAGGTTAGTTACGCTTATAAATGTATTTATTTTGTTCAGCGGCCGAATTGCTGCTCATTTTTATTCAGCCATGTAAAGTTTTAGGTGAAAAATGAAGGTCGGGCTTAGCCCGCCTAGCCCAGTACCTAGAACCGCCACTGCCTATTATAGCCTTTATTCTTCTATTCCTACTCTCTTCGAAAAACAAATAAGGTTGAACAACTGAGTAACAACAAGTTACCGTAGATTTTTTTTTGTTTAGATACCTCCATTAGGAGTGTACATGAATTTAAAAAAAGCAATTAAGAAAAAAAACTCTTACGAGAATCATCAAATTAAATTTTGGCATCGATTTTTATATAAAAAAAACATAAAATCATTTGATTACAGAAAGAAAAAATGAATTAAGTACGTTTTTCTTTACTACAAACTAAAATATATATTCATGAAAAGACATTTTAACTATAAGGGTGTTCACTTTCAATACTCCACTTTTATAAATAAATACATAATAGTAAAAGTGGAAATAGTACATGTTATACAAATGAGTAACTATTTTTTTAAATGTACGCCTTAAAACATGTGGCCTTCTAATGGAGATGTGTTAACTTTTTCTACGAAAGGTGTTCGTTACTCAATCTTTCCTTTTTCGAGGTGATTTGATAAACAAAAGATAAGACTAAAAAAGAACCAGTGGTTAACCAATTACTCTAGCTCCGCCCGGTTCATTTTAAGATTGGAAGCAGAGTACATCACAAACACCCATTGATTGAAAAAATATTGTCTGTATTGAAACTCAAACCCGTGAGATCCGTCACGGAAGACAACAACGTTGACCACTGCGTTACGAATCTGACAAACATATCGACTGTGGAGAGGAAAAATGACGTGACCCACAGTTTTTTCAAAACAGATTTTTTCGATAATCACAATGTATCAAACTTGATACACGTTCTATCAAAATGGTGTAAGCTGCAAATGCCGAATTAGTATCTAAATTTAGTTTGAAAAAAGATGAGCTTGTGAAAATTAAAACAGAGAAAAAAGACTGAAATAAAGATTTTTCCTAGACGATTTCTCTAATTTATATTAAATTATGTCAATTAAACACCATTTCAGAAGTATGCGTGCACTTGAATGTTCTGTATAATTCAGAATTTGCATATGGCCCAAAATAATCAAAACACGTTTTTTGCGCCTCCTGTAAAATTTGATACGTGTGTCAGTAGATATAGTATCAATATATAACCAGCTTAAGTCACTTTCGTTATTAAAACGTTGAAATTTTGTCAATTTTAAAACAATAATATTCATTGTTCAATTGTATTTATAATTGAGCAAAACCAACTCGAGATTACTCAATGAATTGTATTGCCAAGCTATCGCCAACTGACAAAGGCCCCATACTTCATCAAGTGAAAGTTTTAGTCATATTTGGCACAGAAAATATCGTTGCGTCATATTATTTCTATTGATTTTTGTATGAGAAACGTAATATTTATACACTAGTTTAATTAATAATATGTTATTTAAATTTTCCAAATTGTTTTTTTATTTAAAATATAGCAACGTAATATAATATCGCCACATAGTTTTAACTAACGAAAGTGACGAGGTAAGCATACAATACAATTCTTTGTATGGAATAAATCATTTATTTTAAATGGTAATTATATTTTTGCCGCGTACGTGACGTAGTGGTAAACGTCCATGGCTTATGTGACGGATCTCATGGGTTGCAGTCCCAGTAGAAACAGTATTTTTAATTTATCTATCTATTCTATTCGAATTCGTTTGTGATATCTAGAAATCCACAATTCAATCATATAAGGCAGCGTTTCCCAAACTTTTCTACCCGCGACCCACTAAATCCGTTATGGCCTATACTACCAGCCTATAGGTAAAATAAAACAGTATAATAATGTCCATACAGTCTTTATATGTTATAATACAAAATAATATACTCTGATAAACTTAAATATCGAGTGTGGAAAGGAAAAAAGACGTAACCCACAGTTTTTTCAAAACAGCTTTTTTTCGATAATCACAATGTATCAAGTATGATACACGTTATGTCAAAAGGCTGGAAGATGCAAATGCCGAATTAGTATTTAAATTTAGCTTTTAAGTTTGAAAAAAGATGAGCTTGTAAAAATTGAAACCAAGACTGAAAAAAAAGTTTTTTCCAGACAATTTCTTCAATTAATATTAGATTATGTCGATTAAGCACAGGTTGTGTATATTTCATAATTTTCATATGGCCGAAAATCATCAAAACACGTTATTTGTGCCTCCTGTAAAAATGCGTGGGTTAGGTCCTTTTTCCTTTCCAAAGTCGATTTATAGAAATCAAATGTACCAATAATTTATTATTGGGATCAATTGAGAATATTTTATAACGAAATTATATAAAGTAAATATACAGATTTATTTTAGGAAATTGGCGACCCGGCATTTTGCTTTTTGTGGCCCATCATTTGGGAAACGCTGTTATAGAGCAGTGTTTCCCAAACTTTTAATATAAGTGTACCCCTATTATAATTTTAGAGTACCCCTCGTCAAAAAATCTATGTTTGTATTTGAAAAAAAGTAAGCTTATGCAAAGCTAAGCAACATGCAGCTTACCCCCTCGTACCACAGTTTGGGAAACACTGTTCTAGAGTATTAATTCTACGTGACATAATTTGAGAATATTCATTGAAAATTGACTGTAAAATTGCAGGTGTCGACAGAGATGGAACTTATCCTGATTTCACATTGGCGCTGAAGACCATTTTGATGATTGGTGACGTTCGTCTCAAAGAAGAAGTCACTGGAGTGGCAGGTGATGTTTTCGTCATGGACGCGGCGCTCCTCGAGCCAAGTCTGATCACCCTTGTCAACCCATCGTTGGCCAAGAAATTTATCATCTGTGTTCAGGTAAAGCAATCACTTTTATAAATTGTTGTCATTCACGCAAACAAATATTTATTTAAATTATCAAAGCAGAGACACGCCTCGTTGATATTTGTAACTATTTTAATTTATTCGCAACTTTATGTTTTTAATTACGATTACTAGATGTCGCTGTATATCGGATATTTTTACGAGTGCAACGAATAATATATTTTTTTTCTTCAATATTCTGGTAAACAAGTACTGAAATATTTTTTGTGAAAAACAATTTCTAATTTTTCTCAAGATGTCACTGTTTCAAAATCTGCCAATAATTTGTTATTTTATAGTTTATTTTGGTAGTTTGCTTATTTTTATAGCGGCATCTAGTTTTTATTGCTTAAAGTAAAAAATAAAACATTATTACATATTTTGTTATAGGAAGCCTATCCTGTCAAGATGAAAGAGATCCACGTGCTGAATGCTTCACCACTCGTCGACGCAGTCTTCACGATTGTGAAACCGTTCCTCACAGAGAAAATTAAAAACAGAGTAAAAATAAATAAATAGATTATTCAATATTATATTTAAATCAATTCAAAAAAGAAGAAGCTTTAAAAAATTGAGTGACTTAAATTATATATGGAAAACATATATTAATACAATGTATTGATCTTTTAAACGTTTCACAATTTCAGATATTATTTCATAACAATTTAGAATCCCTCTACAAATATGTTCCAAAGGATTTGTTCCCAGAAGAATATGGAGGAAATGCAGGTTCTTTTGATGACATCCAAGGTAAGATGTGCATTTTCGATTGTAAAAGAAATAAAAATCCATGACTACGTGGATGATAAATCGCTGAAGAGTTTTGCACCAGCAATCAGGCTGGTCTGAGTTCAACTCCCGGTAAGGTAAGTCTAAAATTTAGATTTTAGACAACGGTTTTTGTTATATCTTTTCTTCTCGAATTGATCTCGAGTGACTCCTAAGTTTGATTCATTGCTAAAAACTGTAATGCTTAATCATTTAAAATTCGTAAATATTGTTTCAAAAATAGATAAGTTCAATATTTGGCGTTTTACGTAAACTTGTTTTAATATAACTTTTACTAATGAATTTAAATTTAAGCATTACTTTTGACACACTTAAAGAAAAGTGTTCACAATCCCTGGAAAATAGCAGGGGTCGGTTGACTTAAAAGTGAGAAGATATCAAGTTGGCAGAGGTATTTGAGAGCTATATATATATATATATATATTTACCATGTCCGCTCCCAATATGGAGCATATGGACTCCTAATGGAGTTTATCTCAACAGAAGTGTTTCTACGAGAACTGCTTGTTACTCAGTTGCTCGACCTCTCTTTTTCCAAAGAGAGTAGGAATAGAAGGAAAAGGCTAAGAAAGGACTAGTGGTTAGCTAATCGCTCTCTATACGCCTCGTTCGTGTTATAGGATGGGTGGGAGGGGGAGTTCAAGACATCATATACATCCATTCCTTTGAAAAGAAATTCATAAATCGATTGAAAAATCAATTTATAAAGCTGCCCGTACTGGGATTCGAACCCGTGTCCTCTGTAGCGGTAGCCAACGATGTTGACCACTCGACCACACAAGCGGCATACTATATTTAATACAAAACATACAAAATATATTTATATATACAATATATAAATATATTTTTAAGGTTAAAAGCGTGATACCTGAAGAGTTGATACTACGGAAAAAATATCAAAGTATTTAGTTCTACAATCACTTTATAGCTATTATAACTGCCGAAACGGAAATATCTTTTACCATATTACAATGGGTTCTACCAAGTTAATTCTAATTGAAGAGTTAATGTTTGAATAGCCGCAAACGTCTATGCAAAGAACCGAATTTGCAAGTCGTGGTTTTTTGACTCCTGGTGTGGGGTAAAAAAAGAGTAATAAGTTGATTATAAGTCCTGTCTTAGCCGTCGTTTTTGATGAAGAAAAGGTTGTCACACTGAACAGCAATATGTCCCGTAAAAACACTACTGTTGACACTACATACTGTAAGTTTAAGATTGTTGTCTGTGGTAATAAATAATAACCAAAGATAAGTTCAAAGCATCTATCCAAACAGATTGGATAATTGTTTTGCAAATTATTTCTGAACTATATTTAATAATTTTCGTATGCGTTAAAAATATTATTTTTGTATTTACAGAAGCGTGGAAAAATAAACTTATTAGCTATACACAGTGGTTCAAGGAGCAAGAAAGCGTCAAGTCCGATGAATCCAGGAGACCAGGAAAGCCGAAGAGCAGCAGTGACCTCTTTGGGATGGAGGGTAGTTTCAGAAGCCTCGTCATCGATTGAGCCCTTCATTTATTTTAGAAAACCAATATTATTTTTTGCTATTAAAATCAAATAGATCCTTTTGTACATATTTGTTAAGATAAATAAAACATATTTAATGTTCTCAATAATACACTGCTTGTTGATAAAGCTCCCTACAGTATCAAGGGATATCGCCTGGTATAGCTGTCCATAATAATGTTATTGTCAAGGGCGTAGCTAAGGGATGCCTAAAATGGCCAAAATGATGCCAAGATTTCATTAATTGTCGGTTACCAATGCATTCACATGTGGCAATAATAACTCAACATAGCTAAATGAGTTGAATTAGGTTGTTATCAAGCTTCCACCGAATTCTCCAGAGCTTGCTTCTTCTTTTATCATGTATTCAGGTCACTGCAATTTTTTTAAACGATAAAAAATTGATACATTGGAGCAGGTAAAAACATCCCTTACTGTATTTTTGGCATCAAAGTCATAGAAATTGTTCTATAGCGTATATAATAAGTTAATAGAAAGGTGGGAGAAGATTATAAGAACTGATGGATATTATATGTCATTTAATAAATAAAAAGAAATATAAAAAAATGTTTTATTTTAAAAAATTTTAAAAATACATCAAAACTTTTGCATCAACCGAATAATAAATAATAAATAAATTCCAGATCTTAAAATGGTTACACGCTATGCAAAACGACAAGATAAAACGTTCGAAAAGGAAGATTGTGATATCAATGATGATTATTCTATTTTGACCTAACCTAACCTAACCATATTTGGCATAATTGAGGAGAAAATATTCAAAAAGGGATTTGTCACAAATTTAAAAAATGCCGTTTTAAAATCAGTTCTGATAATCTATAATAAAATCAACGAATGGAAATCAAAATTCGTGTTCAAAAAACTTTTTTTTAAATATATATAATGAAATCATAAAGGTGACAAATTCAAGCAAACCGTGATTTCTTCAACACTCAAATCATCATTTCCCAAGCTCTGTATTTGTGTGACAAATCACTTTTGGAATGTTTGCTCATCATTATTATTCTGTAAAATTCTAAGCACACTTCGAAAACACAGGACAAAATCTGATGGTCAAGAACGGGCGTGGGGAACTTGCGTCTACTCTGGTGCGGCCTCCTGGCCAATTCTCTAATTCTGTAATTTTTTGTAATTTCGTAAATACTTTGGATTTCGATGTCAAAATCCTTAGAAATTGGCATGAAGTTGTTTCCGGCCAAAAATTCCCTAGTTAATGTTTACTGCGACCTTCTTATCGAATCAAAATAATGAATGCGGCCTCTAGAGAAGCAAAGGTCAAGAACTTTTAAGTCGATTTTCTTTGTTTGAAGTTATTTAGATTTACGTGGCTTTCTTGGGGTTGTGCTATTAGTCTCCACCTCAATAATACAACTAGGAAATTCTTCTTTTTCTTTGACATTATTCGCTTCCACTCTTTCACATGCTCATCAATATCGTTGTTATCCACCTCGAGTTCCATGGTATTGGCCAAAGATACAATCTCGTTGACTGTAGACCCACAGGTACTGTTTCAAACCCCTCACAATGACATTCGACAACGCTCTTTGGCAAAGCTTCTTCCAAGCTGAAGTGAGTGTTCTCTTGGTAACCCCTTCCCACGCCTTGTCAATCATCTTGAAGCAAGCAACGTTGTGAAAGTGATCTTCCCAAAACTCTGTGTCAATCGTTATGGGAAATGTCACTCGTTAAGGGAGCATTTTTTTCACAATCTGTTTTTCTCGCTATGCGAATTACTCGTTATGAGAGGTTCCACTGTATTTTCTTTTACCCCACTAAGAATATTTAAAATTAATTTAAAAAAATGTGTGAATAACTTTCCAAACATTGAGTATTTTTTATGTGTATCATTGTTAGCGTATAAACACCTTTCTTTTAGGCTTTAGCTCTTTCTTTAATATTGATATTTGTTCGACCCATATTGATGCTAAAAAAAAATTGTATGTATGACGACACGTTTGTTTGTCAACACAGCCAGAAACAACACACACTTAGTACTTACCTTATAGTGTGACATCATATACAATAGATCAGTGGGGGGCAAACTTTTCGGATGAAGGGCCAAATTCAGGAATTCAAAATGAGCGGCGGGACGCAAGTAAAATACAATTTTTATATGTACATTATTTATTATTATGAAAACAAAACAACCTAAACAGAGGAATGAAACTGTTTTACGTCTTTTAACATTTTTTTTTAAATTCAGGTGTTAATTTTGTAGTTGAGATTCTTAAAACTGCTTGTAAATGTCCACCGGTGATGGTTGTTCGTAAAGAGTTTTTATTGAGGTTCATGATTGAAAATGTTTGCTCAAATATATAGATTGATTAAAAAATATCGATTATTTTATTAATTTTCAATCTTTTTTTAAAAAGGCGTCAAAAGATAAAAACGTGAATCTTTTTCAAATAGATAATATTGATCGCGGGCAGAAAAACGCCGCAGAAAAATAAGCGGCGGGCCACAGTTTGCCCGTGCCAGCTATAGACAAAGAGTTGAACATTGTGTCCAGAAAGATTTCCAATATTCTTTCATTTATGATGAGATATGAAGAAAATCGAATTTAATACAATTTCGCATATATTCGCTTATTTTCACAATTTCGCATATATCATATGTATGTATCGCTTCAATGTCATATTTATCGAAAAACGCGATAATCACGTACCTCTACTAATGACCATTGCTCATAAATAAATTGTAAAAAAGACAATTAATGTATATGTTTATCTATTATATGTTCAATCCCAATATGGAGCATAGGCCTCCCAATGAAGATATCTCAACGGAAGTGTTTCTACGATAACTGCTTTTTACTCAGTTATACACCTCTCTCTTTTTGTCGAAGACAGTAGCGATAGAAAAAATAGAGTTAAGACAGAACTAGTGGTTGACTGATCACTCTCGCTTTTTTTGGGAATTTTTTAGCATCATAAACATCCATGCCTTCGAACAGAAATCGATAATTCGATTTTTTTTTTAATTATTTGAATTCAAAGCTGTAAGGTTCAGCATAGAAACCAACGACGTTGACCACTGCGCCACGAATCTGACATATCATTTTAACACAAACTCAGTGTTTTTCCGGAACTCATTTCTTGTCAAGATTTTTTTTTCTAACCCATCATTTCCATCCTTATGTGGAGCATGTTGCTTTTTAATGGATGTATTTTAACACTGTTTTCTTACAAGAACTGTTTGTTACTCAGTTGCTCAAACTCTCTTTTTGTCTCCTGAAGTGTAACTCCACGAAAACTTGCGGTAGGGTTTTTTTGTTGATTTGTAACACAAAGTAACATATTGAAATCACAGTTAAGACCTTGTAGGTCCAAAAATAGTTATGACTATTCTCGGAAAACGTAACACATCAATACAAGACTCGAAAATCATTTTTTTTTTTAAATTGTTACAAATATTGATTTGAAACGTTAAAAATTTCCCAGAGAAAAGTGCCGGAACGCCGTTCCACCGCGTTACATGGGAAAAAAGCACTGATAATACTGATTACAAATCGTGAGCCTAACCAGTTTTGATTTTCATAAAAAAATAAAACAGGAAATAAAAAAGCATTAGTACCAAATAAATGTTCTTAGTGCCTTGGTAGGGAAGGAATTTTGTTTTGTTATTTTTATTAAAATTCAGTTAAAAACTTGAAAGTGAGTAATGATGTGCATATTTACAAATAAATCGATAAATACGTGTGTCGAAACAAGGAAAGAATTTGAGAAAAATACTTTCAAAGTTTGGCAATATTGTTTTTAGTTTTGTAGCAACACCTCAAAGTGGATTTAATATATGCAAATACAAAATATTTTCAAAAATACCAACATTAAAATTTTGTTTTGTCACTGTCCAGATGTCATCATAGCCGATTAGTAAAATTAGCAAACTGGAAATTAAAATGATAGTATCATCATTTTACAAAAGTCAGAGAACGAGTAAGGACAGTGCCGATATCTTTTAAAAAACAATTATTTACATGTGTACAGTCAATGATTATAAATGAAAAGTTCGGATTCAGAGTATTTGAAGTATATTCTATTCAAAGTGTATTAATTTATTTTTTTAATTAGTGCGCATTAACATTTTTTAAAGTGGAAATAAGTGAATTACCGCGTATGCCGTTTGTGATCACGAAAACTATATTTCTCCAAATATTAGGTAAGAATTATTTTTAAGTAGGGTTTGTTTTACCATGTTACCTGTTTTCTTGAAATGTTTAATGTTTCAAATCAATTTTTTGTTTTTATTATAAAAAACAATACTTCATAGGTTCACAGACTTACTCTGTGTCCAAAACCCGGGAGCTAATGCATGATTTAGTGCAGCGATGTCCAACACGCAGCCCACTTAAAGATTTTATACGGCCCTATTGGAGTTTACAGCCTTCTGCAAATATATGTTGCATTTTTTTTTCATTCAAATCAAACAAAAATTCAGTGACGTCAATTTGCCAAATTTATATCAGCATTTTGTGTATGACATTGTTTTCATGACAGTTGGGTCAAAAGTGGAGTTAATAGACCTCCAATCAGCATCGAGTTAAAGTGCATGTTTGAAGAAATTAATAGTGAGTTTTATCAGAAATATATCCTCGAGAATAAATTTCCAAAATTAAAAAAGCTGGCATACCCCTTGTATATGCAGAGGCGGCTATATTTCATGAAATAATATTCAAAAATAACATCATACCATTCCGTCATTCTTAATCCAATAAAATATTTTTTTCTAAAATATTTATTATAAACAATAAATACATGAATAATTTAAATGAGTAACTGGTATAAATGTTATGTTTGAATATTATTTCATGAAATATAACCGCTTCTGCATATACATGGGGTACATTGATCGAATGCCACATTGACCGGCCTCCACTGTTAGTAACTGAGTAACAGACAGTTCTACTAAAAAAACTTTTGTTGAGATGTCTTCATTAGGAAGCCGTATGCTCCACTTTGAATACGGACATTGTATAGAAAAAATTCTTTACTCAAAAGCTTGATAATAATTAAGTTCCGGCACCTTGTTTTTTTTTTAAAGCACTGTTTTATGTCATCACAAAATTTTGATCAAATAATAAATTACAATTGTTAATTTAATTAGTTATTGACGAGGTCTTGGGCGTGTTGAGCACGAATAATTTGAAGAGTCATCTCGTCTGAGGCAGCCATCCAGTTAAAGCTTTTTTAATTATTCAAATGGTTTTTCTTTCTTGTCCATGTGTTTTGTATAACATTGATAGTAACCTGCGCAGACGCACGCTGTCATTGGTGAAACCGAATATATTAAGCGAATGAGTTTCATAATATCATGGGATGATGAAATAAATCTTTAGATTAGATAGTCAATAAAAGATGCATTCCTAAATATCATTGAAAAAATAAGAAAAAAAAAACATTCCTACTGCAATGAATTATTGATATGTAAGGACCTTATACGTTGCAATTATTTTATTAAAAATTTAATATAAGATTTCGACTGAGGGTGCTTGGTGGAATTTTATTATTAAATTTGAATCGTTCAAATTCAAAAAAAATAAATTTACGTCAGAGGAATATGTATTTAAAAGCCGATAGTAACTTGTATGGTACAGTCTCTGAATTCCTCACAAAATCAAACCACCTCACCCCTATTATCCGACGCAAGCATCTGTTCTCGAATCTCAGTATAAGGTGTTTCTGAGTCTTCGTCAGGTGACATGACGCAACCGTAAAGCATTACCGGTAGAACGCAAGCGTTGAATAAGTGATTTGATTTTGTGAAGAATTCAGAGATAAGGGAGCGTACAAGACAGCGTCCCGTCACGTCAGTGGTTATGGAGAGACGTTGGAACTGGCTGGGTCACGTGCTGCGGATGCTTCCGGAAAGTCTCAATCCTGCCTGCCTCTTTTCTCGACCGGTGGGATTCCAGCGTCCCGGGCGTCCGTCAGGTACTATATATAGGATGTACTCGGCGGAACTGAGGGATGCTGGCATGTCACGGGAGGAAGCGAAGCAATTGGCGGGAGACAGGGAAACATGGAGGTGCCGCGTAGCGGCCATGTGTTCCACATAGAGAGCGAACATGGCCAAAGAAGAAAGAAGAATGGTACAGTACGGTTTGCTTAATGTACAACTACAGTAAAGGAAGGTTAATTTTAACGTAAAATCTATACACCATCTACTGCAGTGCTCCGCAACCGCTGTGCCGCGACACACTATTGTGCCGTAGGGCGATGCTAAGTGTGCCACAGCGCATTAATTCATTGAAGAAAAGATCAAATAATTTGTTCAAAACAAACAACAAATCAGAGTTTCCTAGTTGTAGTACTAATTAGGGTATCCAATCCCGGAGTATTTTTCAATCCTTGGATTGGGATTTTCTCACCGAGGAATTTGAAATCCTCGATTTGGTATACTTTTTCCCGATTGTCGCAGAACTTCGTTTTTTTTTTAGCTCACCGAGGAATTTGAAAACCTCGATTTGGGTATACTTTTTATCAATCCCGGGATTTCGGGATCAGAAAATTGAACGGGATCCCGGGATTGGATGCCCTAGTACTAATGTGGCAAAATATATATTACACAATTGAGAACGATGTCTAATGTTATTTTTACATTTATTTATTGATTTGGCATTTACTTGGTAGAAATCCGTTGTAAGAGGGTAAAAATATGAACGCATATAGTTCTAAAAATTTTTATATTCATGAGTTGATAGCTATTTCGGCTTTCGCCATCGTCAGAACTATGCTTAAACTAAAATGGAAGTTTCAGCATAGTTGTGACGATGGCGAAGCTCGAAATAGCTATCAACTCATAAATATAATAAACTCTAGAACTAAATACGTTGATATTTTACACATATTCTCATGTATATATATACATATATGCATATTTGAAGTGGGCTGCGGAAATCTTGAGAAACTTTTGGTGTGCCTTGAGAGAGAAAAGGTTGCGGAGCACTGCTCTACTGTACATATTTTATTTATATTATTATAAATTTAAATTCATTATATTTTAAAAGGGTGGCCGTGGCCCTCCTAATGTCTGCTGTGGCTCCCCAAAACTGTCATTTTTTCTGTGTCCCCCTTGGAACGCGCTGTGGTCTTCGGTTGAGAAACGCTGATCTAGAGAACTGAAAGTAGTCAAAGAATTTTATTAAAATTTTAGAATAGGTGTTGACCACATCGACTGTGGAAAGGAAAAAGTACGTAACCCACACATATCAAATTTTACAGGAGGCGCAAAAAACGTGGTTTGATGATTTTAGGCCATATGTAAATTTTGAATTATACACTACGTTGAAGTGCACGGATATTTCTTGAATAGTGTTTAATTGACATAACCTAATACTAATTAAAGAAATTGTCTCGGAAAAACCTTTATTTCAGTGCTTTTTCTTGGTTTAAATTTTTTACAAGGTCATCTTTTTCAAACTTAAAAGCTAAATTTAGATACTTGAGGAGCAAACATTCAAAAAGTGTTTTGTCACAAATTTTGAAAAATGGCGTTTGATATCAATTCTGGTAGCCCATAATAAAACCTATGAATGGAAATCAAAATAAGTGTTCAAAAAGGTTTTTTTTCATATTAAAATGAAATCATAAAGTTGACTCATTCATACAAACCGTCACTTTTGCAACACTTAAATCATCATTTTCCAAGCTTTGTATTTGTGTGACAAAACACTTTTTGAATGTTTGCTCCTCGACTTATTCGACATTTTCAGCTTCCATCCTTTTGATAGAATGTGTGTCAAATTTTATACATTATGATGATCGAAAAAAGCTGTTTTGAAAAATTGAAGGTTACGTCTTTTTTCCTTTCCACAGTCGATATATTACTATTTACTAATCACACAAGAATTTCTTTGTCTAACTTAGTACGAGAAAACATTGTCCTTTGAAATTTATTATTTGTTAGTTATGAGTTTTTGCCTATTTTGTTTGTAATCACTTTTTATAACTGGGCGTTTCTAGTACAATCCTGGGATAAGCATTGGCTATATATTAATATTTACTAACGACATTGAAGGAATACATTTATTGAACATACGAGAATAATTAAAGTAAACCTTCTCCAATAAAATTTATCAATTGTGTCTTACGATTTTCTGCCAATGTTTATGGGTCGATATTTAATGTTTCCATCACAAAATGCTGATTCTGTTGCTGAATTGTGAAAAATCTTCTTGTCGGTGATTATGAGAGTCAATCTCAAAACGGATTTTTTTTATTTGTTTAAATAAATACGTATTTGTGTTTATATGCATGAATTCATATGACTTTTCTTGCACCAATTCGATGCTTTAAAGCAATTTCATTCTAAATTTTGATTGTTTGGAGATGTATTAGCTTCTATTGCGTTCCTATTTCTACCCTCTTTTAGGAACGTAGATTGAGCAACTAAAAACAACGAGTTTTCATAATATTGACTTTTGTTGACATGATCCAGTGAGTCCAAATAAGTACTAACAATTAAAAGCAGCGTTTTTTATTATTATTTCCGGCATATTTGCCGGAACTCACTTCTTGTCAAGCTTTTTTTCTTATTTATGTTCGTCCCTAATATGAAGCATATGGTTACCTAAAAGAGGTATTTAAAAATAAGTTTTTTACGAGAACTGCTCGTTAGTTAGTTGCTTAACATTTCTTTTGTTGAATGAGTATATATCTATAATATACAAGGATTGAGTTTGGAAAGTAGTAGTGATAAAAGCTTCAATGCAAATTAAAAATACAATTTTTCGACAATTGACATTAGAAAATTCAAGAACAAAGGTGCCGCAACGCCGTTCCACTGCGTTACATGAGGAAAGAGCACTGGTTAATAGTATACAGAATTTAAATGAATTTATTAAAATCGTCGTTAAAGTGATCATTTTATTATTTCGAATAACAAACTTGATAATTTATTAGCAAAGTTTTTTGATGTGTCCATAAATCACTAGAAGTTGTATCTGCCTAAAACCATTTGCGTACCATAATTTTAAATAAAATTAAAAGTTGTCCCAAGGTATAAAAGTCAATAATAATATTTTAAATCCTTGAAGATTTTACATCAGCTAAGGTCAATGGTAGGAATGAAAATCTTCATCAAAATTCTGCATAAAATTATCATTAGCCTCATAAGGTCGCTCAAAAAAAAAATCGATTGGGTAGATTTCAAAATGTGAGATGTTTTGTGAAAAAATAATCATCTCAAATTTGAACCAAAGCAATCTATAATACTTCTTTAGCAAATTCTGTTTAATTCTCTCAGTTAGGAATTTAAAAATAAATAATTTATTTTAAAAGTTTTTACGGCTTTATTAAATACGAATTTAGCTTTATTATTGTTTATTTGATGCACCCTATTAAAGGATTCAAACTTATATAGAAAAGTAATTTTTGAAATAATTAATATGAGTCACCCATTTTCAAAATTCAACTTGTCCATACTTGTAAAAGCAACCTCTACATTTAAAAAACAAATATATTTTCGAGAATCAAATTGAAAAGCATTATTTATCTTTTAATTTGATTAAAAAAATATCTACAAATATATTGACTGTGGAAAGGAAAAAGGACGTTACCCACACATAGCAAATTTTACAGGAGGCACAATAAACGTAATTATGAAATAAACACATCCTTGAAGTGCACAGAGACTTCTAAGCTGGCGTTTAATTGACATACTCTAATATAAATTTTAAAAATTGTCTAGGATTTTTTTTTCTTTCAGTCTTTTTTCCTTGGTTTCAATTTTCACAAGTCCATCTTTTTTAACTTAACTTAAAAGCTTAGTTTAGATACTTATTCGGCATTTGCAGCTTACATCCTTTTGATTGAGCGTGTATACATTTTAATTATCGATTAAAAGCTGTTTTGAAAAAACTGTAAATCACGTCCTTTTTTCTTTCTAAAGTCGATATTAATAGCTGATAATGTTCGTGTAATGGTTGTATTTCCCGCCACGGCTGCTATTTTGGTTTTCTTCTTCTTCTTCTGAAAGATATTTTACTTTCATTATTATTCACTAATATTCCCAATGTCGCCATTTTGGTTTTTTTATTCATGCTAAAGACTTTTTTTTTCATTACACTGACGTCATTTATGTGTAGAGATTTGAAGCATTTTGTGGTGTGGAACATTGCTAAACAGTAGATTTTTAGTGTTTTTTTTAGAATCACGGCTGCAACCTTTAATTTATTTCCTTACTCTCCCTCGGTAAAAATAAATGGCGTAATGCTTGAGATGGTAACTGCTAAATTGAAAGTGGTTACAAATGTGGTTTAAATATGTAGCTTTATGATTTAGAGTTTTAGGGTGTGCAACGCACACCTAGTACACCTTTAATATACGCTTCTGCTGTCACTACTTATAAGAAAAGCAAAACTGTTTAGTACGAATTCTAAAATTTTATTACGAACATTTATAAATATTTTTTTTATACCTTGTTCACTCCCAATGTGGAGCGTATGGACTCCTAATAGAGTTTATCTCAACAGAAGTGTTTGTACGAGAACTGCTTGTTACTCAGTTGCTCAACCTCTCTTTTTCCAAAGAGAGTAGGGATAGAAGGATAGGGCTAGCACAGGATTAGTGGTAAGCTAATCGCTCTCGATACGCTCCTTTCATAGAATAGGATGGGTGAGAGGGGGAAATTCAAGACATCACATACATCTATGCCTTTGAACAGAAATTCATAAATCGATTGAAAAATCAATTTATAAAACTGTCCGTACCGGGATTTGAACCCGGGCCCTCTGTAGCCGAAGCCAACAACGTTGACCACTCGACCACACAGGCGGCTATAAAATTTACTGATTAAATTATTCAATTGCTTTTTTTTTTAAATGTCCAATTTGATTTTTAAAATGTTTAATTTGGAGTGTAAAAACTGTAAAAGTTTCATTATAATATTTATACACATAGTGTATTCTGAAGTTAAATATCGTTTAAAAGATATCATAATTTAAAATATCAAAAAGTATTACGTGGTATCCGCATACTCAAATCGATGACACGGAAATCACCAAACGGTGGATGATTTTAGGAACATTTACGTCTGCGTTTAAGGCTTTATGCATATTTAAATATAATATGAGATTAAGTCGGCGAGACTGGCGAATTGATCAACGTCATTGGCGTCTGTCAATTTATCGATTTCTGATCAATTGAATAAAGACACGGATGTTTTTGATGTTTAAAAATTTAATCAAAACACAATATTCCTTTGTACATCATTCCACTTTTTTAATAGGTGAGGAACGGTTTCGCTCATTGCGAGCATTGTCAAATGATGTTGGCAATGAGCGAAACCGGTCCTGAACTATTAAATAAAGTAGAATGAAGTCCAAAGGAACATTGTGTTTTTATTAATGTAATGCTTTTCCACCAAGCATTGGCAGTGAACACCCCAAAAGTGAAAATACGTTTCTGTTAGTAATAACTGCCAACGAAATTTAATAAATTCGTATTACCCTTTAAATGTCAAAACAAATAATTGATGTTTTATGAGTCAGTTTGTTTTTGAGCCAATAAATTGTGTTTAAATATATCGATGTGCATTTATCACTAAAAGTTCAGCATTTTCGACTTAACGTTTTTCGACAGTTTACCGACGATACATTGTAAACTTCTGTACACTAAAAATTTCTTGACACCCTTCCAATTCTAAAATAACGTGTCGTAGCAAGAGTGGATAGCTAACCACGAGTTCTATTTACAGTCAATGCTAAGTGGAAAGACATTATATTCAATTAAAAATTTAAAAAACTCATTTAAACTAATTCCAGTTTAATTATTAAATAGCCAGGAAAGATTTAGTCTCTCAATCTATTATTGCCCGAATTTGCCCGTTATTGATGCAAAAAAAAAACACTGCTCACTCGGACAGGTTAAAGCTTGAAAAAATACAACACGAAACGATCTCCACGCTTGCTAGCTGTAGGCTATTTGAGACTGATGCAATCTCAACTATTATTGCGTCATGCATAATCAAGTGGAAGTAAAAATACTAAATGTTCCAATATTGGAACACTGGACAAAAATGGGATAAACTTTATTCTTCTTTTACAAGTTTTCAAAATATTTCTTAAGAGACAATTACGGTAAATTGAATGCTTTTGATTAATATTTTGTATCTTTATCTGTGAACTCTTTTTATTCCCAAATGTTTGTTATACCCAAATAATTTTATTTGTGATTCTAACAGTCTGTGTTTTATCAGTTAATAATGCTCTTCATAAACGAAATCAGTCCTGATTGATTTTTCAAAAAGTTAAATTAATACAAATGAGTATTTTTTTAAACACTTATTTTGTTCATGCCCTATTTTCTTTTCGAAAAGGGAAGTTAAAGAAACTTAGTGACAAACAGTTCACGTAGAAAAGACTTTTGTTAAGATTATTCCACGACATAAAGATATAATATATATTACATGAATCGAAAAAAATGTGTCTCAAATATTTTTTCACAATGGTTACCAATTACATATCAAATTTGAATCGTTTGGATTTTGTACTTTTCCATGAGTTTTGTCGCTAACGACCCGGGTTTCGCCTTTCGGCAACTTCAGGCATTCAAATTTGATATTGAAATTCCATCAAGCACCCTCAGTCGAAATACTTAATTATAATTACATATCACTCAAAATATTTCATTATTGAAACAGGAACGTTATTTTCATACATTTGTATCAAAATACAAAATTTGAAAATGTTTATATATTTGGTGCAGGTTTCGTTCTTGCCGAAGCGTTCATGTTTCTATTCAAGAATGACGGTGTGTTTTTTGTTGTTGTTGGAAAGACAGAGCGCGCCTTTATTGTTTGAAAATTATTATCTCAACATCCCAATATTAAAAATAATTGTAAATAACACCCGAAATCTTGAAATCCATAGTCGCATTTTCGTTATTTCAATAATCTATAAAAACTACTATCGACCAAAATAAACGCCTACAATTTGGTCACTGTCGATACTTGGTGAAAACGCATTATAATCAAAAACATACAATATTAATCTTCCACCTTTATTTCAAAAGATCAGTACCAATAAAAGTACAATTTTTCAGTGTTATTTATTCAAAACAAAAGGACACCTTAAAATTGTAATTACTTATCAGATGATAATATTCGCCATGAGCGAATACAAATATATATTGTATTTTTTAATAAAAATAATAAAACATTTTTAGTACTTTTTCCACATAAAATTTATTAGATCAGGACCGGTTTCGCTCATGATGAGCATTTTCAACTGATAAGAAAAACAATGAAACAGTGATATTTATACAAAAGTTAAGTGAGAAAAACAAGGTATGACAAACAATTGGTATTACAACCAAGCAAAAGAATTGAAGCAAAATACAAGGAAAATAAACAGTTGAAGACCGCTTAGCAATGAAAACTATTACAACAAAAACCAATTAGGTATGAACTATCATTAACAAAGTAAAAACCAACAATTAGTGTATATAATAAATAAATCTTAATGTCTGTCAACCAAAATTGAGTTTGGAAAATCCAGTAGAGTTTTATGTGGAAAAAGTACTAAAAATGTTTTATTATTTTTATTATAATGCCATTCCACCAAGTATTGACAGTGAACACCTTAAAAGTGATATTGTATTTTTTATTTACTCGCTTGAGGTGTAAGAGTACGTATTTCGATTACAGTTTTATTGTTTCTTTTTTTGTGATCATCGAAATCCGGCTTAAAAAATGCAAAAATATCGATATTTCGGAATTGAAAATTATCCAAAATTTGATCCATTGAATCCATTGAATATTTAAAACACTTTTTCAAATCTACTTATACTTGTATCAATATTAAAAGGTTCCAGAATCGATGGACTTTGTGAATGATGCATAATTATTTTAAAAAACTGTAAGTTATTTATGAAAATTACATGTTTATAATTTTTACTAAATATTCCTTTAATGATAGAATTTTATATAAAATGCCGATTTTAAATCACACAGTTCTATTTGTTATCCATACTTTTTTTGCTTAAATAACACCAGTATTTATTTAAAAAATAAACGAAATAATATTATTGATATTTAAATTCATTCAGTATTGCAATCTTAATATAAAAATCACTTTTCAAATCATTTAAAAATAGTATTCCATTAAGGAACACTGACCCATCACTAGATTCAAATCTGTTAGTTGAATTAATTCAAAATAGTCAGTTTATACAAAAATAAAAAAACTGTGTTAAGGATAAAATAATTGAACAACCTTCATATATAATCAAATAAAAGTAAAAAATAACGAATCATCAAGTATTGATTGGCCTTGACCCAATTGGAATTATATATTCCGTTCGGCAAACAAATCTTTAAATTATTAATTTATTTAAAAATATCTTTTTTATTCCTATCCTCTCCTAATGTGAAGCGTATGGCCTCTTAACTGAGGTATGTCAACAAATGTTTTTCTGCGAAAACTATTTACTACTCAGTCACTCAACCACTGTTTTTCAATAAGAGTAGTACTGATTGAAGAATAAGGCTAGGACAGGAATAGTAGTTAACTATTCGCTTTCGCTTTAACTGGTTATTAAAGGATCGGAAAGAGTGGGAAGGAATTTTTAGATATAACAAACACTCATGCGTTCTGACAGAAATTTATAAATCGATCGAAAAAAATGCTGTTCGTACTAGGACTCAAACCTGTGAAATCCGGCACCGAAGCCCACACCGCTAACCTCTGCGCTATAAGACTTGATAATTTAAAAAAGGACTACCCCCATTTTTTAAAGAAGAGTTTGTGAGAGGAGGAATTCAAGACATCACATACATTCATGCCGTGGAATAAAAATACTGTCTGCGTACGTACTGGGGGTTTGAACCAGCTTCTAGTGTTTCTCATCTTTTTGGGCCAGTGGCTCCTTTTGAGTGTCTTTATTTTTCTTTGCCCCCCCCCCCCCATATCATTGTTTTGTCTTCCTATAACAATTCAAATCTCAAAAACTCACCTTTTTTTCTAGCTTTTCGAATCTAGAATGCAAGTAATTAATTTTATTTTACTTTAGTGCAAATTTATTTACTTAAATTTTATTTAACTTTAGTAAAATTAATGCAAGTAATTTTTTGTTTTTTATTTTAATTGACTTTAGCCATTATCCTCTTTTTGTATCGTTTTCTCAATACCCGGGGCCCCTTTAACTGTACTGTGGCTCCCCAAAACAAATATGAGTCTCTGTGGCTCCTTTGGAACACGTTGTGGCTCCCTGAGAGGCCACAAGGCCCACCGTTGAGAAACCCTGTTGTAGGCCATCAACGTTGACGCATCGCTCGATCACGCAGCTGGCAAAATGTATAGTTTGTAAAAAAACAGTAAATATCGTAAAAACATTGATCCAATGTCACATTTTTAGGGCGTCACTTGGGGTTTTCTCAGTATAATAAAAATTTAAAACCTCATAAACACTTAAATATAGTGCCAACAATTAAAGAATATTTCAATTTCTGGTTTCTTAATCCGCTGGAAGAAGATTTCTAGTTTTTTTGAATAATTTATTTTACTACTCACACGATTTACGTCACGTGAATTTCACAACACCTGCGAAATCAGTAAAGCTTGTATATATTTAGTAAATTAAAACAACTTTTAGAGAACATGTTATATTAAATATTCTGAGTTAATAAAAAGTAGGCATTCCTTGTATTATTGATTTACATTTGAACATCAAAAACAGTTTATTTTTGATAACCTAACCCTGTGCTTTTTTCCTTGTTAGTCGGTGGGACGGCTTTGCGGCAACTTTTTGTTTTTGGATTATTAATGATTAAATCAATATTCGCAAAAAAATATTTTTATTCTGCTTTGAAAACTGTTGATTTTTTGATCATGTATTATGCTTTCCTAGAATTTTCAGAACTAAATTTAGACCTACAATATCTGAGTTGTGATGTCAATGTTAACCTTTATATTACAAACCAAAAAATAAATTCACTTGTTCAAGTTTTCGATGATGAATCATTGTTTGGATCGTTTTACAAATTTGCTGCAGCTTGTGTAAATAAACGTATATAAATTCTAGTCAGTAAACCACTTTTGAAATACCTAAATAAAGAAACCATATGCTCTGCATAAAGATCTGACATGGATTAGTAAAAAATCTTGACAAAAAGTGAGTTCTGGCACCTTTTTTAAAAAAAAAGCACTGACCTAACTTAACCTAAGCTAACTTAACCTAACCTAACACAATCCAACTTAACCATACAATGTTAACCTCATCTTCCCTTAACTAATATAACCACATTTTTTAATCACACCTATTGACAGAATTTAAAATTTAAAACACGTCATACTTTTTATTTTTTTATACTAAACAAACATTATTTAAATCCATGTTCACCTCAAATATGAAGCATATAACTTCCCAGTGGAGGTATTTTAGTAGTTTTTATAAAAAATACTTAATACTCAGTAGCTCAATCTCTCTTTTAAAGATAGTAGTCGAGATAGAAAGGATAGGACAGGACTAGTGGTAAGCTAATCGCTTTCAATACACCCCGTTATTCAAGGACTTGAATGATAAAGGAAAACTTTCAGATATCACAAACGTTCATGTATTCTTTCGATGGTAACTTTGTGGAAGTTCATTTTAATAGAAAATTTAAATTAACTTTAATTATTCCACTTATTGTGTTACTAACTGTGACACGTCATTAGTTTAATAGTTTGTAATGTTTAACGTCATTAGTAGTATGATTATTTTTTTTTGCTCTGTTTCGATTTTATAATCCCCTCTTTGCTTCCCTTAAAAAGGAAAAATCCCAATCTGATTGATTGCAACTCATTAGTATCATTATTTGTTTGCTTTATTTTGATTCTACACCCCCTCCTTGTTCCTCTTAAAAGGAAAATAACCCAAAAACTCCATTTTGTAATTTCATAATTTTAAAATGTTAGAATCAACCTTGCTTCATTACTTAAGCAAACTTTGCGATAGAAAGTCTGAAGATGCCTCTGAAAGAGGCGAAACACGTGTCACAGTTAGTAACACAATACGTGGAATAATCAAAGTTAATTTAAATTTTCTATTCTATTGTTCATGTATTCGATTGAAAAAATGCTTTTTGTACTGTGATTCGAGCCTTGTATACAAGCCAATGACGTCGACCGTTGTGCCATGGACTCGACGCAACATATCTACTGACCATTAATACTGACCAATTTAGTATAAGTCATTCATCCACGAAAAACCACTAGAAGATACTAAGACCTGGTACAATCACATGATTTCAATGACAAAGATTACTTTTTAATCTGACTACCTGGTATGGTAATTTATGTAAATAGTGGCATTTTGATAGAGTTTTTGTTGATTAAGTGCAATCTTTGAATAGCCTTGCAATAACGAGATTTCCAAAAAACGTAAAAAATGCACTCTCTAGATTTTAACCAGCGTGCTTAAAACTATAATCATAAAAATTGTAAATATTATGCAAAATAGTCATGACTTTTTGATAGTTATAAATGGTTTTCCCAAATTAAACATATTTTTTGAAAAGGTCTTTTAAAAAATCCCGAGCAATTTTCTGCATGAAAACGTCTTCTGTTAAAAATTGTTAGTAATAAAACCGCCTATTACAGTGTTTTCCAACCTTTTTACATCCACGTACCGGTAAAAATGGAAACATATTCTTTTCCAAAATGCTGGAGCTTGACTCGCATAAGACCAGTCCACAAAAAAGGCTCTCTTTCTGAAATCACAAATTTTCGTCCAGTAGCAATTTTATCAGCACCGGCTAAACTTTTTGAATCTATTATACATAGGTATATTTAAATGCATGTTGATTGTCAATCAACTGATTCTCAACATGGTTTTAGATCAGCACGTTTAACTACAACCAATCTAATTGTGTATACTGATTATATTTCGCAATCTTTGGATTCTAACTGTCAGGTTGATGCTATTTATACGGATATTTCTAAAGCATTTGACCGTGTAGACCATGATATTCTCTTGGATAAATTGAGCGCTGTAGGATGCTCAAACAGGATGATTAGTTTTTTTGTTTCCTATTTGTCAAATCGACGCCAATATGTTGATTACGCTGGGTGCATATCAAACGTCTTTCCAACATATTCCGGGGTTCCTCAAGGATCTAATCTTGGCCCAATTTTATTTCTTATTTTTATTAACGATATTATAGAATGTATACGTGGAATAAAGTATCTGCTCTTTGCTGATGATTTAAAACTGTTTTTACGTATCAGTAGTGAGTCTGACTGTACTATTCTGCAACAAAATATGAATAATATTTTAAATTGGTCTATAAAAAACAAACTCGACTTCAACATTTCAAAATGTTTTTGTATTTCCTTCTCTCGCTCACGATTACCCATCACATATAACTATGTGATATCTAATGATGCTTTAAAGCGTTTGTCTGAAGTTGTTGATCTTGGTATAAGATTTGACTCCTCTTTCACCTTTCATTCACATATAACTTCTATTGCACTGCGTGCAAGCAAACTTCTTGGGTTTATTGTTAGACAAAGCAAACCATTTGAAAACCCAACTGTGTTTCGGACGCTTTATGTTTATTTGGTCTTAAGTAAGCTTGAATATGGATCCATCATTTGGAGCCCATATGAAAGTTCATACAAGCTGAAATTGGAGAGAATCCATAAGAAATTTCTAAGATATTATTATTTCAAAAAATTTAAATTCTTCCCCTTTGATAATTCCTTAAAGGAATACTACCCCACCAAATTTCTTTTAGGAATGTTATCATTTCACTCACTTGAAGCTCGAAGATCGTTTTCAAGCTTAAAGCATTTTTCTCTTCTTCTTCGGGGCCGAGTTAATAATCCTGAAATTCTCATGACTATTAATTTACATGCTCCCAATTTATTCTTAAGTGGGCGAAGCAATGAGCAAAAACTTTTATTTCTAAAAACTTCTACCTCGCTTAGGAGGTATGAGTCACCAGTTCAGTACCAAGGGCCGTTCGACTAATCAACGCATTGCCTAGAGAAGTGGACATTTTTGGTGATGGTATTTGTGAACTGTTTGATAAATTTTTCTTTTGTGCTGTGTATTTTTATTTTATATTTTGTCTTATTATATTTTTCAAGTGCATGGCGAATTGGCGTCAGCTGTTATGTCATGTACTGTAATTTTGATTTTTAACAATAAATAAAATAAAATAAAATATTTTGTGGACCGTCGTCAATCAGATGATACACATATTTACACACAGCCAGTTCTTGACATACGACTATAAAGACCACGGGTCGTCAACCTGGTACGTATCGCCCACTAGTGGGTGGTAAAGGATTTCGTGGTGGGCGGTGGGCGATTTTTGTTTTACCTCTAAATCTCCTAAATTCCTTTTAGAATTTTTTCACCCATATACTGAATTGAAATATAGCGATGTTGGTGGGCGGTTAGGATTTTTTTCCATGAAATGTCAACAAAAGTGGGCGGTAAGTATAAAAAGGTTGAAGACCCCTGATTTAGACTAAGTAAGGATTATAAATTAGTAAAATTATTTTTTCTCTCATGTTTCATTCAAATATTTTATTAAGTAATATTTGGCCATGAGTGAATCATTATAATGTCATAACTGGGCGTGTTTATAGCTGAATATATTTAATTTGAATGCCGTCTATCGGAAGGTTTTAAATATTTTATTATTTGTATAAAATTCAACTTGTTTTGATTTACGTCCAAGATGGCGTAACGGAACTTGTTGTAAGTCAAGAATTGACTATACACGTTTAAATTTTGAATAGAATTTTATTCACGAAAGCTAACAAAACTATCGTTTTTGTATAACGTTTGTTGCTGCTTTTTTAAATCAAATATTCTCTTCTTTGGTAATTTTTTTTTTGATGCATAAAAGTCTTGCGGACCGGTGCCTGCCCGTGGCCTATAGGTTGAAGACCACTGGTTCCGGTACTCAAAAATATTAACTCATTATTTTAAATCAGTTCCATGTTTTACATTCATATCCCAATATATTGGGATATGAATGGAAATGTAAACGGTGACAAATTGTAAGTCGAAAATACACTATTTATAAGTACTACTTTACCTTTTATTTAAAAACTTTAAGACCGGTTTCTCTCATTTACTTACTGATAAAAAAATACAATTTCATTTTTTTTTGAATAAATAATACTGTTAAATTAAAATTTCTTATCACTTGATAATTCTGGTCATAAGTGAAACCGGTCCTAGTCAGATTAAATAAATGTAGAATTAATACAGATACTATTTTATTATTTTTTAATCCATTTTCACTGTCAAACTAGATAGAGCATATGGTCTCTTAATAGGAGTATAGTAACAGACGGTTTTCTGCGAAAACTGTTAGTTATTCAGTCGTTCAACCTCTCTTTTTTCAAGAAAACAGTAAGGATACACGAGGCATCTAATCTCAGATTCATTTTGTGATCCCGGGATCTCAGGATTGACAATTTTTCCAATTCTAGGCTTGAACATTCAACATAAAATTGTGTTGTGTTGTATTCGGGATTGACATTTTTTCTCGGCGTTTTGAAATCCCGATCTTGAAATTTAGTCGATTTCAAAAACCCAGGATTTTACGAAATCCCCAAAATGAAGACGCGAGACTTTTTTTTTAGAACTCCCTTGAATCCAAAAACTTTTAAAGCCCTCGCGTAACTTTCCCAAATTAGGCCATAGTAGAGGTAGACGGAACTAGTGGATTATTAGTTGGTTCCTCTACGCCCCGTTAGTTGAGAATCGGAACGGTGGGAGGTAATTTTTAGGCATCACAAACACTCATACTTTTGAATAAAAATCGATTGAAAAATAGCTGTTTGTACTGGGACTCGAACGCTACGTCTAGCCTGGGCAAAGTCACTGCGAACGCAATTGGAACATGGCTTAACCTTTCACAGTAAACACCGTTGCCTATTGATCCCACTATTAATCCCTTTTCTAACTGAATATCGTTGCTTTCACTCATATTTGGTTAAGAAGGGTACAGACTTTAGTTAATCATCAGCCGTGGAAATAAAAACGGCCAACAAAACCACATGCGATTTTTTGAATTTTCCATCCATTTTATTTAATGGAATTTTTGAAACTGTTAGTTATTTTTTTGATTTTGATTTTTAGTTTTATTTATCATTGAGGAGATATCATCTTCAGTGTGATGCAGAAAAGAAAAGAAAAAAGTTTATCGAAAAAAAAAAAATTTTTTTTTTAAATTAAAAAATTTGCTACTTCTTTTGGAGAAAAAGTTTACCTTCCCTGCCCCTCACCATTCAATCCTTAATCACATCTGTCTCAAAATTAAAAGTTGTTTATTAGTGCCATTAACTATCATTCTTGCTTATTATTATTTAATTGTTTTTTTTTACTTGTAATTATACCAATTCTTTGTATTTAATTAACCTTTATTAATATCTATATATTTTTATTTATTATTTATTGTTACCCATCAAATTGCATCTAAATAAAATTTATCTTAACTGTATCATTGAGGTGATATCATCTTCGGTGTGATGCAGAAAGGAAAAAAACAAGTTATTTTTTTATCAAAACATCAAATTATTTACAGTTATTTTTCTAATATATTTGTATTGAAATTATATTGATCTAAAGAGGTCAAATTGTAAATATTTTTTAAAATTTCATATTTAGCTATATTTCAAAATCGAATGTTTGCGTGCCCATACGGTCACTTTTGTCCTTACTACTGTCCGTACACAATATTACACGGTAATAAAAGGATGAGCATGTCCATATAGACATGCGGGGTTTCTATACAACGACTTTGCGTTTTGTAAGAAATTTTTAAATTTTGTAAAGAATAAAAGTTATCCGTTACTTCAATATGGTTTAAAAAATGTTTTTTTTTATCGAAAAAAGCTCTCGTCTCTGGAGGGCTTAAAGCGAATCAAAATGACAGCGGCGTGCATTTTGTCACGTAGGACACTATAGCGGTGGAGATCATTTGATATTTTCGTGCCGCACATTCGCTTTGATTTCGTCCACAAAAGTCATACAGTAGGGCTTGTCGGTTTTCAAAAACCCTTTTTTTTCAA
The DNA here is from genome assembly GCA_030503985.1 of Himalopsyche tibetana. Classification (NCBI taxonomy): domain Eukaryota; kingdom Metazoa; phylum Arthropoda; class Insecta; order Trichoptera; family Rhyacophilidae; genus Himalopsyche; species Himalopsyche tibetana. Next base: position 2,884,049 of record JAPJYX010000011.1, on the reverse strand, counting down.
TTTGAAAAAAGTGAGGTTGAGTGACTGAGTAACGAAAAAACGTGTTGAGATACCTTCATTAAGAGGCCATATGCTCGACATTGGGAGCGGACATGGATAAAAAAAATATGATTTTGGTATAAGGTCTACAAAAAACTGAGAATAAAGATGCATTCAAATCGCATATTTTTTTAAGCCGAATTTTAAAAGACTAAATTGTCTGATCCTACGGCGAAGCGGTTAGCGTTGTGGACTTCCGTGCCGGATCTCTCGGGTCCGAGTCCCAGTACGAACAGACTTTTTTCTATCAATTTCTGTTTGAAGGCATGGGTTTTATAGGCATGGGCTATAGGACCCGAAAAATCTACTACTAACAACTCTACCACTCTCCTTGAAAAATAATGGTTGAGTGACTTGAGTAGCAAAAACTAATAACTACGGCTATTGGGGCACCGAAAAATATGAATTTCGAAAGGGGCTGCAACAATCTGTGTTTTAGACCGTCTAAAACTGTAAAAGAAGCTTAATCCAGAAAATAATTAAACCAATAATTAAATTTCAGTGAAATGTATTCATAATTGTTATCCAAATTATGAATAATTATGTAAATTACAGTAAATTATTTAAATCGATATCTATGTGAAAGTGACTACGTCTGATTCTTGGTACAGTGGTCATTAACGGTGGTTTGTGAAGTCAATTCTCTTATGTGAGTTTATCTTATGTGACTTTTAAAAATTCTCATCGAGTATATCTCGTATGATATTTCAACTTAAAAGTATTTGACGCATTGGCGTAAGCTGTAATGTCAAATATTTTTTTTCTAAAAAATTTAAGAAAAATTAAATAAAAATAAAATAAAAAAAAAAACATTGTTTTCCGTGGTGGATCTCACAGGTTTATACTTCAGTACGAATACCATTTTTTGAATGGATTTAAATATCCAGTGCTTTTCTTTCTATATAACGTGGTGGGACGGCGTTCCGGCACCCGGCATTTTAATGTTTCGTATCAACCAATATTCGAAATATTTTTTTTTATTAAATAATTATTTCGCGAACAGCAAAAAATTCAAACTGTGTAATATAAATTAGCAAAAGAAAATCAGTCATTCAATGTGTTGAAATGTGAAATAAATTTCCAAGATCGAAATGTAAACGAAATGGGGTATATTCTTCATTCTATAAACGCATACATAGATTCATGTTATATTCTATTCAAATGCGTGGGTGTTTATGATATTTGAATTTTCCCCCCCTCTTCTATTCAAAAATTAACAGTGTTAAGCGAGAGTGACTAGTTTATCACCAGTCCTATCTTAGCCTATCTTTATTTTCTTAACATCTTAAAAAAAGTGAGGTTAAACAACTGATTAACAAGCAGTTCTCGTTAAAAAGTTCTTTTAGGACACTTCTATTAAGAGGCCATATGCTCCACATTGGAAACCTTCCACTTACTGTAAGTTAATTGTATTATAACTTATGCGGAAGTCCAAGCATACGTTGTCAAAATGCATTGTATGGCAGAAAATTGATTTTTATATATAAGGCCTACTGTAAGCTAATTTTACTATGCCTATAACCTTTCCAAAAGTGCAAGCAAACCGTTTGTCAAAGCTTTATTGCAATCGGATGAGCGGTGTGGTAACGTATAAAATACGAACCAACAAATATTATTTTTTTTCATTAGATAATTTTTTAGTTTTTAGTTTTTCATCTCAAAATTACCGCGTCATAATATAAGGTTAGGCAATTGACCTAGTCAACCTAGGGCTTTTAACCCGGCTTAAATCGAAAGCGATAAACTGGTTTATTACCTGTTTTAAGAAAAACCAGCCAACGGCTTATTTTGCACGGTTAACCAAGGTTTATGGAAACCTCTTTTCGCTTTTAGTACAATGAATTTTCATACAATTATTCATATGGCTTCAGTGACGGATCTCACAGATTTAAGTGCCATTACATACACCATTTTTCAAAGAAAACTTTTGTTTGGATAAACTTCACTTAAAGTCCATATGCTTTACACTAGAAGTGGACTCGGTTTTTTTACTTTTTTACGCACCTTATTAGTTCATATTTTAGTTATCGAAATGCCTTATTATTTTGTGTGTGTTTACTCCGGTTTAAGTCGGTTAGCCGGTTTATAAAATTTGGAAAAAACCGAAAACCGGTTAACTGGTTTGAACGGTCAATTGGAAGCCCTACTTTGCAGTATAAAAAAATAGTCAAATTAGTCAATGTGGGATGAACGACTTGACAAATAATTGTAACTTTTAATTATCTCGTCGTTTAGATACAGGAAAAATCTTTTTAAAATGTTTAAATACCACGTATTTTGTATCATAATTAAATAAATTTAATTATAAAGAAGTCACAAGTTCTTTAAAATTGTAAAGTTTCTTAAACCTTTGTAAATCTTTGACGCGGTGACAGAATTATAGTTTGGCTCCACAACCAGGAAATTTTGTCTAATTTAAATTTTATGATTTGTGAACAAAACCACAAAAAATAAAAGTTGATCACAAAAAAGCAAACTTGCCACTTCGCTATTTTATTGTACGAGTAAAACGGAATATTCCTTAAGTGGTATATTAATTTGGAAACAAACTTTTTCTTGGTTTTTTTTTAAACAAAAATCTAGTTTTTGAAGTCTCTAGTGGGTTTTAATTATTCAAATCTTGTTATAATTATTTTTGTAAAATTTACATAAACTGCATTTTACAATTGAAAATTCACATTTTACCTATCGCATCTTTATGAGTTGATCATCCTGTAGTAATCTTTTACTATTTTTATGGGCTCCGTGATTGAGTGGTCAATACTAGGGTATTTTTTCTCAATCCCAGGATTTCGGGATTGAGAAAATTACAGTAAACTCAACTTGGACGAGCTAAAAATAAATGCTGTCGCGCTCGTCATTTCGGGAAATCCGAAAGTTTCAGGAATTTTGAAATCGACATGAAATTCTTCTGAAAAATCCCAGGATTTCATAATCACCGAGCGAAAATTTCAGCTTACGATACCTCTAATAAAAGGGTTCCCAACCGATGGGAAACTCGGAAAATTTTAAAATTCCAAGAGGTGGATCGTTGAATTGCTAGGTTTTTGTTTTCTTTTGAATTTCCAGAGCTGAACAATTTTTCTGGAGAAATCATTTAAATATAAAGATCGATGAGAAAGCAATCACAAAATTATGGCCCAATATGTGCATTTCTGCACGAAAGTGTCAAAAAAACTATTTTAATTTTATTTGCGTCAGCATATTATCTTTACAAGTCAGGTTTTTCAACTTTTTTGCAAAATAAAACAAAGCAAAGAAATAAACTGGATACTAAAAATAATCTTAAGCCTTTTCAAGCATTCGTTCTCATATCCAAGTACATTTTTTCAACAAAAATATTCCTACCAGTACTATCTGCTTTCTTCTACTTATGTCAACTATGTACTTTCGCCCGCTGTGGTCTAGTTGGTTAGAGCTTGTTCTACAGACCAGATGGGTCTGGGCTCAATTCCTTGTAAGGTCAATGTAATTTTATTTTTTTCAATTTAAATTTGATACCCCTCCAGAGACGAGAGCTTTTTTCCGATAAAAAAAATATTTTCTAAGCCATATTGAAATCACGGATAACTTTTATTCCTATTCAAAATTAAAAACAAAAAAAACGCAAAGTCGTTGTATAGAAACCCCGCATGACTATTTGGCCATGTTCATCCTTTTATTTCCGTGTAATATTGTGTATGGACAGTAATAAGGACAAAAGTGACCGTATGAGCTCGTAAACATTCGGGGTTGAAATATAGCTAAACGTGTTTTTTTTTTTAAATATTTACAATTTGACCTCTTTATATCAACATAATTTCAATACAAATATATTAGCAAAAAAAACTGTAAATAATTTGATGTTTTTATAAAAAAATAACTAACAGTTTCAAAAAGTAAATTAAAAAAAAACGGAAATTCAAAAAATCACATGTGCTTTTGGAGGCCGTTTCTGTCCCCATGGCTGATGACTTACTGTAGTCTGTACCCTTCTTAACCAAATATGAGTGAAAGCAACGATATTCAGGTAGAAAAGGGATGAATAGTGGGATCAATAGACAACGGTGTTTACTGTGACCATATGGTGACGCTAGTCCTTGGATGGTTAAGACATGGGTGTTTGTGATGTCAATTTACCTCGACTTAATCTCAAGTGACAAACATTAAATTCTCATCGAGTTTTTCTCTTATAACTTTTCAACTTTTAAATATTTGGCGCATTGGCATTAGCTGTAATGCTAAATACATATATTTTTTAATTTTATTTAAACACTCTAAGATTTATGTTTGCTCCTCTGTGTCCGATAGGACAGGACAGGACTAGTGATTGGGTAGCCACTCTCGCCACACGTCGTCATTTTAGGATTGGGAGGGGGGGGATTTAAGTCATCCATGCCTTCGAACAGAAATCTATAAATTGGTTGAAAAAAATTCTGTTCGTACTGGGGTTCGAACCCGTGATATCTGGCATGGAAGTCAACGATGCTAACCTTTGTGCAATGGACCCAACATACTGGTACATACTGGCAAAGTAAAACGTATCACTGGTTTTTTTATTGATTCATCTCGAATACCTTGAAATTTTTATTGATTTAAACATGTTTCAGAAATTTTAGTCTGTTAGGAATAAGTTGGTTAAAAATCATGGTAATAACAACAAAATATGTAGATAAAAAAAGATTCCAACAAATAAAAAAAGAGTTTCGACACTACGTATATGCAAATTATTTAAAATTTACATTTTGAGCTATCATAGGTATTATATTTTATACAATTTTCGAAGGAGATAATGGAGCGAGATAGGTTTGGAACTGCTGATCGAAGAGTAGAGAATTGCGGAAAAACAAAAACTTCGAAAACTTGGTCAAAAAATCGCTATCTTAAAACAACACTGGGATAAGTCAAAAATACTAGTTTCAACATAATAAAACTTTAAGGTTTGTGTTGTACTATTTAACTCTCGCGGCTCGGAGACTAGAAAAATACGTCTCTGCCGATGGGGCTCTTTTTTGACCCCAGTGGTTTCCTCATTATTGGCCTTATTCTTATGAGTTTGAAAAAAAATAGTCTAAGGGCTTTAAAATATCTCTCTGCATCATTCCTCATACATTTTTTTTATAAAAATCCGTGGTTTTTTAATAAATAATCAATATTAAAGTAGCGCGTAAAAAAGACGTCATCCCAGCACACATATGAATTGACAACTGACGAGTGTTCTCAGCTATCTTACAAACGATCGTTATCGCGGGTGCTTATCGCCTGATACTTATATAAGCTACAAAAGGTCCAAAAAACTATGATATAAGAATACCTTAATTATAAACATTGTATCACCCATATTAAAATAGATATTTAAGGAAATGTTGGTATTGGGGTCGCATTTCTTGAGCTTAGAACCGGAAAAGTTAAATAGCGAATTATAGTTTATTTACTTTCTTTTACGGCTAATGATAAAAGATAATGGTAGTTTTTTTTGTATACTTATTGTCGGTATCTAGTTGTTTAGCTAATCTTGTTTATACTTAGAAATTACAGGGCAATATCAATAGTCGCAAATCTAAGTTTCTGGGTTTTTGAAATTTGAATTCGAAAGTATGGGGAGGGGGCAAAGAATAATAAAGACACTCTAAAGGGGTCACGAGCCCAAAAAGTTTTAGAAACACTGCACTAAAGTATTAACCTTTACAAAAAAAAATCATTTGTAATAATTCCATTGATTGGGACCGGCTTCGTTCAAGACTTGAATTCTTAACTGAAAATATAATACAATATTACAGTGCTATTTATACAAAACAAAATAAAATTATTTGGGTGAAGGATCAGTCGGGTCCTATGGCGCAGTGGTTAGCGTTGTGGGTTTCCGTGCCGGACTTTACGGATTTGAGTCCTATTACGAACAGCATTTTTTCAAACGATTTGTTGATTTCTGAAAGCATGGGTGTTTGTAATGTCTAAAAGTTCTCTCTCACCCTTTCTGATCCTTTAACCCTTTGAATGAATGTTTTTTTGTTCGTACTTTATGCGTTGCCACACCACGGTGGCAGCAGTGTGTGCTGGCTCATCCAATTGCAATAAAATTTTGACAAACTTTTTGCTTGCACTTCCGGGAAGGTTATAGGTCTTATATATAAAAATCAATGATTGTATGTCTGCCATACAGTTCATTTTGACAACGTATGCTTATACTTGCGCGAAGGTTATATTACAATTAAATTACAGTAGGTGGCGCGTGTGTTGTACCATAGACAATCGGCAGCAAACGTCAGACAGACAGAAAAAGAAAACATGCACTTCAATAAACACATATTTTTTTTAATTAAAAAAAATATTTGACATTACAGCTTACGTCAGTGTCTGCCAAACTGTGTGCCGCAATAAGTATCAGGTGTGCAGCGGAGGAAGACGCCTCAAAATTTTTCATTTTAAATAATGCCTATTCATTTAAATTTTCTTAAATTTAAAAATTAATTCAACATCTTCGTATTCAAATAAATATTTGTCACGTTCGCAAAACATACATATACTTATAGCGGTTGACTCGACACATTTTCCTCACTTTTTTATTTGGTGTGCCGTACAAATCCCATTCACCAGTGTGCCGCGAAGTAAAAAAGTTTGGCAGACACTGGTTTACGTCAATGCGTAAAATATATTAAAGTTGAAAGATCATACGAGATATACTCGGTGAGAAATTTTAAAAGTCACATGAGATTAACTCAAGGAGAATTTACTTCACAAACACCCATGTCTTAGATCTCAAATTAAAATTGAAAAAAAAACCAATTTGCCATTGACCTTACCGGGAATCGAGCCCAGACCCGCCTGATCGGTAGAGCAAGCTCTACCCAACTAGACCACAGCGGGCGACAATTAAGACACAAACACTTTCTTTCTTCGATTGGCATTGCAACGCTTGCCGGGTAACGGCTAGTTGACTATAATTTTATGTTTATTACCTTTTAAAATTACTTTAAAATAATTAAGTAATAGTTTATACTAAAACTTTCAATACTGATTAAGTCAATTAATATTTGAAGGACTAATTATCAAAACATTTATGATAAGTATGTCAAAAAATAGTCGGGTACTAAAATTTACATTGAACACTGTTGATACCTCAACTAAATATCACTATCAGTGTTTCCAGGCTCACATTTTTAAATGAATCATATGACATGATGAAAAAGAACCAATCGGCGATCAGAATTCTTATGGCGAAACAGTATATATTGCGTCTTGCGTTATGCTGATTTTCACTCGCGATAAATATTGATGGTAATTTAAAACATTTTTTATGGTTACGAAAAATTGTGATTGTCAAAAATAGATTAGGAGTTACGATACCAAGTCTCTCATTTGTCATTCTGCCTGTGTGGTCGAGTGGTCAACGTCGTTGGCTTCGGTTACGGAGGTCCCGGGTTCGAATAAATTTTTATAATTTGGGTTTTATAAATTGATTTTTCAATCGATTTATGAATCTCTGTTCAATGGCATGGATGTATGTGATGTCTTGAATTCCCTCCTCCCACCCATCCTATCCTATGAACGGGGCGTATCGAGAGCGATTAACTTACCACTAGTCTTGTCCTAGCCCTATCCTTCTTTCCTACTCTCTTTGTAAAAAGAGAGGTTGAGCAACTGAGTAACAAGCAGTTCTCGTAGAAAAACATCTGTTGAGATAAACTCCATTAGGAGTCCATATGCTCCGCATATTTTTTTGATGAATAAGCTTTATTTTCACATTTTTAACGAGCTTTTTCAACTGCTGTAAAATAAGTCCAAACGAGGTGTAATAAAAGGAAAATATAACTTTTTTACTCAAGATTTTAACATATTTTATAGAACGAACTTTCACAAAGTTATCACTGAATTCATCAAAAATAAATAATGATTCCTCCAAGATATAATATAAGACATTTGAAAGAATAAATACGTCAATAATCTGTAAATAAATTTAAATAATTTGTTTTTATTTTAAATGTGTCAACGACCTCGTACGAATGATTTTTTTTATTGACTTCATCGAAAAATTTATCACAAAAATTAAATAATTGAGAAAAAATATTTTAGAGATATTACCTACAATAATCTTTATTTAACTAAATTGTTATGCCTAGTGAATTCCTAATTCCTTCTTTGCTAGTTTTGTCTTATGGTAATACCGAATTAGTGTTTGACCACCATGTATTGTTATGAAGTCATTTACTGACGACCTATTAGAATTTAGTTAGCCTTTGAATAGCTAACGGGGTGAATTCGCATCGAAAGATTATTCGCATTTCAACCATTCGCCATGATACCTCAATAAATCCAATGTAAAAAAAGTTGTGGAAAATAACAAAGATATTGACGATTTTACATTATAAATTGGACAATCGAGCGAAAAATACATGTTTGTGGTGATGTATGTTCATCTGACGACGCCGCACCAGTTAGGGCATAGATCAGTGATGCACAAACCGCGGCCCTTTTTGAATTTTGTGGCGGCCAATCAATCTTATTCTCTACATATTTTTTTCACGTAAAACATTTATTTAATACATGTAATCAAGCTTTTTCTTAAATGAAAGAGAGTAAATCGGTTCATCAGAAAGAGGCCCTCAAATATTATGTCAGATCAAAAGAAAATAGTTAAAATTAACAAAGACCAAGATCGCATTAACTTTTGATTTACATATAAATGAAACATAAATATTTCACAATGAAACGATTTTTAATAAGCATGTACTCATAATACTTTTTTTGCATGGCTTATTTATTTTCACGTTTTCAAAATAACACGGCCAAAATAATGTAATGGAGATCATTTATCAAAATTCACTTAATCTTTTTTACACGGTTTTTTGTAAAGCTGTTGTGCATGGAACGTACATATACCCCGTGTAAAAAATGACTGAGCGTACTTTAAATCATTTGTTTCTTTGCGGCCCGAACCCACGATAATTTGTTCTATGCGCCCCGCTAGACGGTAAAGGTTGTGCATCACTGGCATAGATGGTCATCACGTGGTGGCCTTCCACGAAGGCGGAATCCACCTTGTGGCATCCGCAGCACATGTCCAATGCCAGGTCCATCGTCGCTTTTTTACTTTGGACTTAATTGACGGCTGTTTAGTCCTTTATCTCCGTGTCTCTGGTAAAATCAAAACACCGCACTCCCAGGATTCGGCGCAGGCATCTGTTTTCAAAGCACAGTATACGGTTACTCTGTATTTTTGTAAGGTGACATGACTCGCAACCGTAAAGCAGCACTATCAGATCACACCCGTTAAACAGGAGGCACTTGGTTTTTACTGAGTACAGCCGTGATAGTTAATAGATTCCTCATTTTGCTCATTAAAAGTGTTTTTTTGTTTGTTTTTTAGTAAATTGAACCAAATACAAAATGACTCTCATCCTACCGACGGGTGACATGGTGACTCTGATCATGAAGGAGCTGAACGAGAACGCCACCACGAGAGACAGCGACCTTGAGCATATAAAGATCTGGCTACGACAACAACCACATCTTCCAGACACCTACGGTTAATAAAACAATCAATCATCATATTATTAATTTAATTCATAAGTTGTTTTGTATTGCTTTTTTTAATTTTGTCGCAAAACTTCATTTATGAAACGTTGATCGACGCCAGATTTTGGAATCATAAATTTTCATTTTTTTTATATCCATGCCTAATTTTTTTTAGCTTTAATGATTTTAATAGAAAAATAAACCGAATCCTCCGAATAACGTGTAATGTCGAAAAATTCTATGAAATTAATTAAAAAAGAGGTGACTGTGATAATATATTTGAAGAGCAACTATTAAATAAGAGATTTTTCTCACAGGTGCAAAGCTTGGAAAAATATGAAAAATGTGTCATTATATAACGTAGCCCAAGTACTCAAAATAATTTTAATGTGATGATGTTATATCCGTTTTATATTATTAAAATTACTTTGAGTACCTGGAGCTACGTTATCAAATAACACGTTTTTCATAATTTCTCAAGCTCTACATATGTGTGACAAATCACTTGTTGAACGTTTGCCCCTCAAATAGATTTTCACATTCACCTATTTTTTTATTCAATAAATATTAAATATAATCATTTTTCGACATTATCTTTTCAAGAAAATTATTATTTTGCTTTTGATTACACGTTATTCGAAGGATTCGTTTTATTTTTCCGATAAAAATATTTCTTTTGAAAAAATTTAACATCGGGTCGATAATTGTACTGTTATTATTGCAAACTAGCATCTGTCACAGGTATGTAAAATTTTCATTTTTTTTATTTTATTAAATAATCAAAAGTATTTGAAAGATCCTTAACATTTTTTTTTTGCTTTTGTTCTCAGTGTATAGCAATTATGAAACCATAGTTGAATTTAATTAATATAATCAACTTTTTACGAATTTTATTTAAAAGAAATAACAAGGCAAAAGTCTTATTTTATGCAAAAATCGTTTTATTTTTCAATTTTAGATGATCTTAGAATTATGTCCTTCCTTCGAGGGGCTAAATTTTCATTGGAAAAATGCAAGAAAAGGTTGGATATGTACTTCACCATGAGAAGTGCTGCTCCAGAATTCTTCGGCAACAGGGACATATTCAGTAAAGCTATGCAGGAGGTGCTTTCCATTGGGTAAATCCATTTTTTTAATCAGAATTATTAACAAATTCAAATTATTTACTTAAGTTCAATGTTTATCTTTAGGGTAATTTATACTACACGAGCTGTAAGCCCGTTGGCCACAACTGGATGATTTTTTCGCATTAAAAAAAATTGAAATTTTCCGATATGTAACAATCAAATATATACATACTTACTTATCAAATTAATCAGAATAAATAAACTTTACTAATTCGCCGAACGAAGTTTATTTGTAGGAATATATGAGTCTTTAAGAGTTGAAGTGAGCCAAATAGAAAAATGGTGAAACTTTTCATTTGACTTTTAAGTACAATTACGTTTTCAATTATTTTTTGTGCGAACTGTCATCAACTTTTTATTTTATGTGAAAGTTTATTAAATAAATAAGCATAAATAAAGTAATACGAAATAACTTAGATTATTCCACGTATTGTGCTACAAACTGTGACACGTGTTTCGCCTATTTCAGAGGCATCCTCAGAAATTTCAGCGGTTAGACTAAAACTCTTTTCTAAACAATAATAATATTCTGTGTAATTTACTTACTAAGTCTTCATAAATACTACGTTTTTCTGTACCCCAATATCGTTATTTTTTTAAATAACATGGTTCTTAAATCCGATCATAAATTATTAGGGGGCTAGCGTGACGTTTCCACGAGGCCTCTATTTTTTTTTAGTTACGCCGCTGATGACAATATTTTCCACATCGGAAGTGTAGATCCTTGACACATGCGGACCGGTAAAAAAAGGAAAAAAGAATCGCGGACCGCTAATGCAGAGCCGCATTATTGATGTCTACTTTTCACTACAAAGATTTCATACGAATCATACATATTACTAATATTGGTGTTTTAATGGTTTTTTACAATTAGCATGCGTATTAAATGCACACTTTTGCCCACAATTAGTTGGGTATATAATTTATAGATATTAAAAAAAGGACAAAATTGGTTTAGGGATATAATTTGAAATGATGTTTTCTCGACAATTGTTTAAATTCATACCATATTATACCACACTCGAGATCGGTTGCTGGCTTCACCACATTTGTTGGATATTTCACTTTCCATTATTTTTAAATTCCTTGGTGTCACACCATCCTACCAATTATTATTACTTAACGATAAGTCAAAATACAAGTAAACGTGCAAACGAAAAAAGATTCTATATTTATTATTTTTGCATGGCGAATTTCTTGAAATTTGGCATACTGTTTGCGGCCCGGCACCGAGCCGCGGACCACCGGTTGGGAAACACTGGTGTAGATGACAAAAAAACGCTTGAACATATGAAAATTTGCTTACTTCATTGAGTGTTTTCAATCCATGTTATATAGAAACAGGGCTGATTCTGAATTCTCAAACTACCGAATTAGAAGTTTCGTGTTTAATAATTATTAACGAAACCTTGTGTAAAATATCATTAGTTATTGTATATTTCCCCATCCTTATCATATTCATATTATTTTATTTGGTTTTCAGGCAATTCCCACCATTACCCAGCCTAACTCCAGAGGGCAGACGGATTACTTTATTAAGAGGTGAGCTCAACCCACGTATTTCACTGTCAAATGCATGGCGCGTTGGCAGTGGTGTCGTGTATTTTCCTTTTTTTCCATGTCCGCTTCTCAAGTGGAGCATGTGGAGCGTAAATTGTTTGAAAATCTCAGGTGTTGAAAATCGCCAAAAAAAATTTTTCTCAGTCCCGAATCCCAATTTATACACGATTTTATATTGAATGTTCAATCCCAAAATGTCGTGATCACAAAAGGGGTCCGGGATTGGATACTACAGTAAGGATAGAAGAATAAGGCTAAGAACAGGACTAGTGGTTTACTAATCGCTCTTACTACGCCTTCCTTAACCTTCAATAGCCAGTTATTTCTTGCATCACTACGCTGTGCGAACATGACAATTATGTTTTAAGCAACCAAACTTATAAATCTTAGTTGGAATAACAATTCATAGTTCCATGATTATTTCGAATAAGATTTATGGAAACACGACTTTTCCGTACACCGATTTTTTCGCACATAATTATTCCGTACATAAAAATAATCCAAGCAGAGAATATTCTTTACACTTTAACCTTTCACATACTATGCTAAAAATCCCGCGCGCTCCGCTCCGATGACATGTATGTTGTTACACATATGAAAAAGTGATTTAAAAATTTAGAATGAAAAAAAAATCATGTTTGAATATTATTTCACGAAATATAACCGCCTCTGCATATACAAGGCGTACATTGATCAAATGCTACATTGACCGGCCGCCACTGATTGACATTATTTTAATCAATAATACATAGCATACAGAGGGAAGGAAAGGTTAATATTTAAACTATTGTTTTTTTAATGTTTTGTTTCAAGGGTGGCAAATAATTTTCAAGTCATCATCAATAAAAATAAAAATAATATTGTAGTCAACTAGAGACATTTTAGCAACACCTGTAATCCTTAAGAAATTTAACAAATAAATAAAGCAATAAAGTTAATATTAAAATTTAAGGTATGTAAGGAATATTCTGTAAGGAAACATAGAATAGTTGAAGAATGAACAATTACTTTTTTACCAATACGACCCTTAAAACAATAAGAACATTTTAGTTTCAGAAAAATTTAAGGACGCCACCGTTATACATTTAACTGAGGGCATGAAGCTTCTTATGATGGTAGGCGAAATTAGATTGGCTGAAGAAATTCGTGGGGTATCCGGAGATATTTACATATTGGATTCCACACACATTGTACTCAGTCATATGACCTTGTGTACTCCTACTTTAGCAAAGAAATTCCTCATGAGCGTCCAGGTAATTAATTTCTTTGATTTGTTTTAAGCGTCAAGTAAAAGGTGTAAACACATTTTTAATATAATGTCGGTATTAGGGTATCCAATCCTGGGATCTCGTCCAATTTAGTGACTTGTGGCAAGTGTTTCACCTCTCTGCCATACAAATTAACATTTTCAAGCAAAGAACGAAAAATATAGTATACATATATTAATTATTGGTGTAAAATTATCATCTACAGCAGCGATGCATAACCTTTACCTTCTAGCGGGCCGCCTAAAACAAATTATCGCGGGTTCGGGCCGCAAAGAAAAAAAAATATTTAAAGTACGCTCAATCTTTTTTTATGTAGAGCATATGTACGTTCCATGTAAAAGAACCTTGAAACCGTGTAAAAAAGATTAAGTGAATTTAGATAAATACGTAATAGGTTCCATTATATTATTTTTAAGGTGTTTTTTCGAAAATAAATAACCCATGCAAAAAAGGATTATGAGTACTTGCTTATCAAAAATCGTTTCATTGTGAAATATTTATGTTTCATTAATATTTAATTCATATTGGTCTTTGTTAATTTTTAACTATTTTTTTTTAATTTGACATAATATTTGTAAGCTTGTTTCTATGAACCGATTTACTCTCCTTCATTGAAGAAAAAACTTTCTTACATTTATTAAATAAATGTTTTACGCGAAAAAAATATGTTTGAGAAAAAGATTTAAGGGCCGCGGTTTGTGCATCACTGATCTACAGTGATCCCCCAATTACGCGAACTCGAATTACGCGAATCGTAGAAATATTCGCGGCTGTTGCTGTACACACACTGCTGGGTGGCGGTAAGCAGGCGACTGAGCAGTTTACCGCCTAGAAACTAAATATTTCATCCATATAGTTTTTATTTATTCTTAGTTTTGACAGTTTTGGATTTTTGCGAAAAAAAACGTAACCTTAATTTTTGTATGAGATTCATTATCCCAATTACGCGAATCCCAAAAAAGCGGTCCCAACTTTCGCGTAATTAGGGAATGACTGTATTTTGAAAACATCATCAAAAATATCAAAACTGTTACAGGCTTACTTGCAACTGTATCTTTGTGGCATGGATAGTTTAGGTAAAATCTTAGTTAATAATACAAATCATTGCCTTAAAGTGGTATATACCGTTTTTTTACTCAGTGGCGGATTACCCTATAAGCGCAAGAAGCGCTCGCTTGAGGCCTCCAAATCTTAGGGGCCTCAAAAATAGCATAAATTATATAAAACCTTATATTTAAATTCAGTTTTCAATATTCATTATTGTCCTACGAAGAGTTTTGCAACACTTTTATATCATTCGAAAAACAGGGCCTCCAAAATTTATCACGCCTGGGGCCTTCAATGTGCTTAATCCGCCACTGTTTCTACTGAAGACTGTCAAGCTTGTTATGTGGGAGTAAAAACATATCTCATTCGTAATTAATAAAAAAAAATCATTTTTATATATCTAATCCATTATCCATCATAAATCCAATTAAAATAGTAACTGTCAAAAAGAGAGTTTTTAAATGTAAAAATATAGATTATCATTCCTTAATGATAATCTATATATTAATAGTCGATAATGTCTGTTAGTCTGGTGTCCCCGATTTCACACCTTCCAGTCTCCACTTTTTTAAATAAAATAAAATGAAATAATATAAAATAAAATGAAATGAAATAAAATAAAATTAAATTAAATTAAACTAAATAAAATTAAAAACAATGCAACAAAAATCTCACGTTGCTGGGCAACGGGTTTACAGCTAGTATTATATTACTATTTTACTGAAAGTTAGTGCTGACCATATCTAGAAAAAAGTTATTAGTGCGTTTTGGTCAAGATAAATTTATTTTTTGAACCAATGGCACGCAAATGTTCATTTTTTACAGATAAATGTTAGTGAACTGGGAATAAAAAAAGAGAAATTCTTTCCTCAAATGGGATGTTTGCTAGATTTTATCAATTACATGAATGTTTGTAAATACATCACATAATAAATTTACCTAATTATAGATGTCGCTATAGACCATTTCATTCACCATTAATGTAAACTTTCTGAAAAAAGGATGAGGGTTTTCTAACTTTCAACTTGTCACCGAAAAGAATCTGTTGGCTTAAAAATATTGTGTTTTATTGATAGCTATTTAGTTAATATTGTTTTTATTTTCATTCAGGATACCTTTCCAAATAAAATGAAGGAAGTGCATGTTATCAATATTTCACCAGTCGTGGATACAATATTGAAATTTGTCAAACCATTTCTCAAGGAAAAAATGAAAAATAGGGTAAGCAGAATTTTATCTTAGACTCGATCCAAATAGGAAGAAGTAATCGATAAAACAGATATCTTTTATTTAAACAAAATATTTAAGCTATAGTTTGGTAGATGTCGTTAAACACAATACTGTAAAAATAGAGTGGTTCATGATTTTTGTATTTATTTTTTTTTCAGATATTTTTCCATAGTAAACTAAGCACCTTATATGAGCACATCCCAAAGGAAATATTGCCAGCAGAATATGGAGGAAACGCAGGACCTGTAAGCGATATACAAAGTAAGGCACTTGTTTCTCTGAGCTACAAAACAAAATGTCATGACCGGTGGCGGATTACCCCATAAGCGCACGAGGCGCGCGCCTGGGGTCTCCAAACCTTGGGGGCCTAAACAATCTTATATTATGTTGACATGGAAACCTGCTATCTGAAAACATGGCCTCCTGATTGCTTAATCCGCCACTTGTTATGATAGTGCATCAATCATCATTAGTAAGATACCTCCAACTGTGCCCGAGATTTATACAATTTGTGAACAGTGCTTACAGATTAAGAACATAGCCCAGGTTCAGAAGTAGAGCATAAGAAATATGTATGTAATGACACAGAAGTTACCTTAATTAAAAAATGTGGAGCATATGCAGGGCCGGCCCCACCATATAGGCGAAATAGGCAACCGCCTAGGGCGCAAACCACTAAGCGGCGTATAAATGGAGTATGCAAGCTATTTTTATATAATCTAATAATAATAAATAATAGTACGTTTTATTTATTTTGTTCGTTATAGTTATGTATCGTATCTATATGATTCGAAAATGAGGTGTTGAGCGACTAAGTAACAGTTCACGTAGAAACACTTCTATTGAGGTACTTCGTTAGGAGGACACATGCTCCACATTGGGAGCGGACATGGGTAAATAAAAAAAAATATTTGTAATGATGTCGAATTGTTTTTTTTCATTATTTCGAAAAAAAAGACTATTTGTTAAAAGGGGGCGCGCCAAAAACCGTTGCCTAGGGCACCAAATAACCTTTCGCTGGCACTGAGCATATGGTCTCCTAATGGAGGTATCTCAACAAAAGTTTTTCTACGAGAACCGCTTGTTACTGGGTCGTTCAACCTTTCTTATTCAAAGAGAGTAGTGGGGATAGAAGAATAGGGCTAAAGCAGGACTAGCGGTTAACCAATCGCTCTCACTACACCCAGTTGTTAAAGGATCGGAAAGGGTGGGAGGGAATTTTCGGACATCACAAACAATCATGCCTTCGAACAGAAATCGAAAAATCGATCGGAAATAATCTGCTCGTACTGGGAGTTGAATCCATGAGATCCGGCATGGAAGCCGACACCGCTAACCACTGCGCCATAAAACCCGACAGTATCTCGTTCGAAAGAATCACCAAAGCCATAGACTACTTCTCTTGTAATAAATTAAAACAGTTATCGTTGGTCATTCCCAGTACCGGCGCGAGATTTTTCGGCGCCAAAAGCAACCGTTATTAGCGCACCCTCTTTTTAACAAATCGTCCGATTTTTTTTCGAAATAATAAAAAAAAACAATTCCGGGTAATTTTTTATACATATAAATGGAGATTTCTCAACAGAAGCTTTTCTACGTAAACTGTTTGTTAGTTAGTCGTTCAAACTCTCTTTTTCTTATCATATAGAATACTATACATAATTACAAAGAACAAATGCAAACATCAAAATAAAATAAAATGCACTATTATTTATTATCTTTAGGGTATATAAAAATATTTTTAATACCTTATTTATGCGCCCCTTAATGGTTTGCGCCTCAGGCAGTTGCCTATTTCGCCTGGATGGTGACGCCGGCCATGCTCATTTCTTACTGCCCTGCGCTGCTTCATCTGCATATCAACATACGCCTAGCCTAGCCTTATGTTAGTGATGTTTTTTGCTTCTCTTAAAAAAAAATCGATTTGACATTTCGTATTCTGTTAAAAAGCTTTTGTTTATTTATGTGAGTGAATAAAAATCATGTTAATTTAAGCCTCTTTATTTTTAATTTCAGAAACAGGCGAATAACATTATAATATCAATAACCCTTTATTTATTTATTGCAGAAGCGTGGACGGAGAAGCTATACAGCTATTCAAACTGGTTCAAAGAACAGGAGCATATGAAAGCTGATGAATCCCGACGACCAGGGAAACCAAAGACAAGCGATGAACTCTTCGGCATAGAAGGCAGCTTTAGGCAGTTAATTATTGATTAAGATGACTAGATTGATTTGAAATTTCACACGACAAATGATGTTTATTGGCTAAAATAAATAATATATTTAAGACATTGCCTTATGAGTAAACGGACCGACTATTATAAGTTGTCCGATGGTGTTTCCATACTAATTTATCTGTCATGGCTGCTGTGCAATCTGTAGCGTTGTTGTTTGGAAGTATCACTTATTTTCGCACATCTTAGAATTTATAGTTTTTTCACAGTAGTCGAAACAATATATTTTGAGTCGGGCATTCAATCCTGGACTTTTTTTGCGATCCCTATATTGAACATTCTACATAAAATCGTGTATAACTTCGAGATTGAGAAATTTTCGCTCGGCGATTGTGAAATCCTGGGATTTTTCAAGCAAATTCTTGTCGATTTCTAAAGCCCAGGAATTTGCGGATTTTACAAAATGAAACGGCGCGAGACCTTTTTATAGCACTTCCCAGAATTTTGAATCCAAAATCCTACGAATTTACGTAGTTGCCAAAATAAACCAAAATTTGGGTCCGGGATCCCAGGATTGGAGGTTCTACTCTTAAGGTTAGCTTTCGAAATTGGAAACTAAAGATTGACTATTTTAGTTCCGTATTCTACCGGCGGACAAGATATAATGGTATTATGTTATTAATATTTAGAAAATCTTTTTTAATAAAAGATTAAAAAAAAACATTAATAAAGGGGAAATTGCAACTGTAACTCACCTATCAACATTTGAAAAAACTGTAATTTTTCGTTAAAATAGTTCAATATATTTAGCAAATTAATATTATTTAGTATATTTATATTATCCGAATTGTGTTATTTGTGCGGATTGTTATTTAAATTGTAAATAGTTAGTTAATTACTAATTCACACTTTACCTCTATGCAGTGTCTGCCAAACTGTGTGCCGCAAGAAGTCTCAGGTGTGCCGCAGAGGAAGACGCCTCAAATACACATTAATTTAAATTTTCTTCAATTTTAGATAAATTCAATATCTACGTTTTTAAATAAATATTTGCCACGTTCGCATATAGTAGTTGACTCATTTTCCAAAATTTTCCTTTAAAAGGTACATTTCCTTTTTAAAGAAATTTTTATTTGGTGTGCCGCGAAATAAAAAAGTTTGGCAGACACTGTTCTAATGCAATGTCAATGAGTTTTTAATTAATCATTAAAAATTAAAAATAAACTATGCTTCTGGTGTTAGTAAAGGCTATTTTATTTTAAATATTTGAGTGTACCCAGTGCTTTTTTTTTAAAAAAAAAAAGGTTCTGAACTCAAATTTTGTCAAGCATTTTACCATTTTATTTTTTATCCATCCATGCCCGTTCCCAATGTAAATCATCAGTTGTTTGACCTCCCCTTTTTTTAGGAGCGTAATGATGGGGTAGGACAGAACTAGTCGTCTCGTTTCCCCACTTAATTTTAAGATTGGAAGAGTGGGAGGGATTTTTATTTAGGGTTATCACAAACACCCACGCCTTTGACCATAAATGTTGTTCGTATTAGGACTCGAACCCGTGAGATCCGTCACGGAAACCAACAACGTTCTTCACTGCGCCACAGACCTCGAATCTCAAGTCAAATGAAGACTCATTTCGATTCCATTTATATCTTGGAGATTCTTTTCAATTTTAAATACACTGAAATATTTATTTTCCATTGTTGATATATATTCAGTTTGAATTTATTGGAATGGAATGTTTTGTGGTTTTTGCGGTGAAAATGAGAATTGCTATTGCAATCTTGTTTTCGACCCATTCGCCGAACCGGTGGCAAACCAAACTGAGCACAGATCAGCTGTCAAATGCTGTATATTGCCAATTCATACTACAAATAGGTAACTCTGATTTGATAATTTTTGGGAAAATGATACTCCAAAACTATCTATCAAAAGAAAATGCGAACAATAAGGTAAACTTTGCAGAAGAAACTGTATGATCATCATGATCATGAATGGGATTTTCAAAAATATTAACAATCGTGTTGCCAAGTTATATTGAGTCTAATCCAGAACGCTGGAATCCCGCCGGTCAAAAGAAGGTCAGGCAAGATTAAGGCTTTATGGAGGCATCCGCAGCACGTGACCCAGCCAGTTCCAACGTCTCTCCATAAACACTGGCGCTGTCTTTTACGTTCTCTAATCCCTGAATTCCTCACACAATCAAACCACATCACCCCATTATGCGTTTTCTGTTCCCTACATCTGTTCTATAGGCTCAGTATACGGTTTTTCTGAAATGATTCGCTGCCGTAAATAAGAACTGGTAGAATGCAAACGTTGAACAAATAAAATTTGGTTTTAATCGTGTACAGCTGTGTTCCGGACAGTTCACATTGAGTTAAATGTGGCTCCAGTCATTCTTAAACGAATGGCGAGCACCTTTTTTGTGCTACCGTCTTCCGGGATATGTACGCCGAGACTTCTGAAGCTGTCGACCCTCTCGATGATCTGTCCCGCGCTGGTCAGGGTCCTATCAGTCATGGCAATTTTGGTTACACGTCAGATTGGTCTTACTTGTATTAATTTTTTAGACCAATGCGACCTGACCTAGCTATACTGTCCCGTCGATTTTTTTTAAAATCAAATTTATTGACTTTTAAGTAGCAGTTCTTTGAGTCTCCTTCATCGCTAATGTCTTGTAAAATTGTATTCCTTAACCATCGTTGCTGGCGGAAGGGCGTAATCGCTACAGAAGTAATAAATCCTTAGTGAAGCCAGTTCACGGAGACTCCATATGCATTCATTTGCAAATCACATTTTATATGCTTACTTTAATACTATATCCATACATACAAACACACATGCGCATACATACATATCGACTGTGGAAAGGAAAAAGGACGTAACCCACACATATCAAATTTTACAGAAAACACAAAAAACGTCTTTTGGTGATTTTAAGCTAAAAGAAAATTATGAAATATACACAACCCTAAAGTGCACGGTGACTGATAAACTGGTTTTTTTAATATTGATTTAGCCTCATATTAATTCAATAAATTTTTCAAGAAAAACCTATTTTTAGATCTTTTATCCTTGTTGCAATTTTCACAAGCATTTCTTTTTTGAAACTTTAAAGCTAAATTTAGATACTAATTTTATCATTTTCAGCTTCCATCCTTTTGATAGAACGTGTGTCGAGTTGTATACATTGTGATTATTGACAAAAAGCTGTTTTGGAAAACCTGAGGGTTACGTCCTTTTTCCTTTCCACAGTCGATATACACATACAGTCAGGGGTGAGCTGGACGGAGCTCGGAGGTGTTAATTTTTACTTAGGTCTGACTTGGTAAAATAAAAAAAATGTTCTTAGATCAACAGTTATTTATGTAGTTGGTTTATATGTATTATGAAGCAAAAGACTTGGAAATTTCTCTTAAAATGCATTTATTCCGGGTGCATACTAAAAGATATCTTCAGTTTTTTTTCAATATATCTAGCAGCATATGTTTACACAATAAAAGCATATTAATTAACATAATATTTTCATAGTAATTGCGAATCACCTATAAGAGTGATAAAAATCTACCCCTTCTCCAGAACACCGCAAATAGCTCTCAGATTAAGCGAACCCCTTGTTAACATTTTGGCAGCCCACCGCTGCGTACAGTACACAAAGAAGTCAACCAAAGAGTCATTTTTATGATGCTAAGTTCGTTCTTAAATAGTTAATCTCTTGAATGTCTTTAACAGATTTGTATTTTTTTGAATACGACAGCACTATCGGCATATTTAAGATCACACAGACTATTAATTATTAAGCGAAAATTAGCAATAAATTTTGAATTAAACTTTCCCACCAGAGCTGCATAGCGGATAAATAATGAACCAAAAGCAGCACTGCCAACATAAAATTAATTTTCTCTCCTAAGAAGCATGCTGAATAACTTAACCGCGAAAATTTGTACTTCATTTGATTAAAATCTGTGTAGCAGTGTGGACCTGTCAGATTTCAATAAAGAAAACTGTAATTGCAATCGTTTTGTTTTGATAATAAACTTGCAATGTTATTTAATAACATTATTGTGACGTTGTTTATAAATTCAAAGATTATGAAATCTGATAAATCCATTAAATAAAAAGTTAGTTTATAAAGCATAACAGACGTGATCGTGAAGTTTTAAAACAAGTGTCTTATAATTGCCCTGGAGTGATTAAAACTAATAAATAAAACTATTTAGCACAGCTTTCATCGATTCAGATATTATATTATTGTACACATTAATAGACTAAAAGTTTTGTTTTAAAAATATTAAAATAAAACAAGGTTTTATACAATTTAATTTAATACATACAGAATAATACGTTACTGTTTATTTAAGCACAAATTTTGAATTATACAAAAGTGAAATAATAATTGTACGTTAAAATTAATATTTAAAAATACAGTATATGACAGTTTTTAAAAATAAATGAATAGTAAACATATTATGAATTTTTAACGTAATCACAGTATTAAAACACCTTACATGTATGATTCATTCGTTTACTATTTCAATGTTAAAGTAAATATTGACTAACACCATACTCGTAAAACAACTGTGCAATTTATAAATATTACTTCAATATACAAAAGATCTTTTTATTATCAAATAATTATAAAAAAAAATACTGCATAAAAGTGAGTTTAACTAAATAAAAAAAGAGTTGTTTTTGTTTTTGTGTGATAGCTTGCAAGTTTTTTGGGTTTTTACACCGCTTTCAAAATCAAGGTATGATCTTTTTTTTGCTTTTGTTTATAATAATTATAGGTTTTGAAAACTAGTTCTCATCCGAACGGATGGAGTCTTTTGCGGTTGTTTTTTTATTACTATATTATGCAAACTTTACACTGTGTTTAGCCGCTTATTTCGTGTACGAATATGAAAAGAAATAAAATTTCTCGGTTATGATTTATATATTTTTTTACAGCGGTTACAAAACTGATACGTGATAAAATTTTAAGAAGCATCGTTCTTTATATTAAATATGTTTTATTAAAATTAACGTTTTTTACCAATTCGAAGTCATTGACTTATCACGAGTGACTTAACTATTATTCTTAACTATTCTCACTGCATTGCTACTAGAGTATCCAATCCCGGAGCCTTTTTCCAATCCCGGAATTTCGAGATCAGAAAATTGAACGAGATCCCGGGATTACGGGATCCCGTATCCCGGGATTGGATGCCCTAATTGCTACTTTTTTATGAAATATTTTTTAAATTACAAAATAGAAAGCTGTTATGAAAACGCTATGTTATCAATTGTTATTCGTTCTAAGACGTAAAAGCATTGCTTTTCTTTCTATGTAACGTGGTGGAACGGCGTTCCGGCACTTTTTTTATCGGAATTTTTAATGCTTAAATCATAATTCGTAAACTTTTATTTATATTTTATGGAAACCCTTGTCTATTTTTTCATATCTTAGGTCCCCTTTGAATGTTATATGTAAAAAAATACAACTTTAGACTTACTCTGTGACCAGACCCAAGGTTCTAATGCTTCATTGTTTTGAAAATGTTCTTATTTACAAAAACTTTTTCCAACCGCTAGGTCCGTAGAGTAGTGGTCAACTTGATTAGCTTTTATAACAGATCTCACGAGTTCAAATCACAGTACGAAGCAAAGCGAAAGTGACTAGTTAACCACTAGTCCTGTAATAATTCCTCTATCCTTACTCTCTTTGAAAAAAAAGGTTGAGAAATTGAGTAACAAGCATTTCTCGTAAAATAAACTTATGTTAGATACCTCCATCAGTAAGTCATATACATCATATTGGAAACGGACACAGATTAGAAGAAAAATCTTGAAAAGAAGTATGTTCCAGTACCTTATTTATTCCAAAAAAAGCATTGCGTTAGAGTATATATTTTGAATCTAAGTCCGTTTCCAATGTGGAGCATATGTCTTCCTTTTTAAACAGAGTTTTTTCTGCAAGAACTGCATGTCACTAAGCTGCTCAACTCTTTCTGTGTTTCGAAGAAAGTTGAGCTAGAATTGATTAACTTATAGCTTTTGCTGCATTCGTAGTATTGGAAAGGTGAGAGGGATTTTTTAAACATGCCTTTGAACAGGAATGTATACATCGTTTAAAGAAAGTACAGTTAGTACTAGAACTATTTGTAATATTGATGTCCAACCCTTAAAACGAGACTTACAGAGAGAAATAAGCTAATTAACTTGTCTTTTCGACTCTCATAGAGAGAGAGAGAGACTAATTTACACACAGTTATTAAAATGTTTCAGAAAAAACAATAAATGCTTTGAATTAAAAATGATATGGCCCATTGAACCAATTGAAAGGTGTTTCAAACAATTTTTTCACGGCTATGAACTGAATAAATAAAATAAACTCTTTTTTTATGATCAATTGAACACACATTTATAGGACATTTGTGATAATTTCTCTTTTCACGACAAAACTACTGATTTGTTAATTTATCTCTGCAATAGGTGAGTCATTGTTGGTTATTTAAATATGTTTATACCAGTTTGAATAAAACAAAAAAAACAGCTGATTTATATTGACATTTGATGTTATTTAAAAAAAAATATGTTATTGTAAAAAACGAGCATCATTATGGTATAGAAAATCGTGTAAAAAAGATAATAATTAAGACTCAATATGTAAGTAAATTATACAAAATATTATTTATAATAAAAAAAATTAAACTATGTATTGCTACTTGATTAAATACGGGACTTTTATGATGGACAAAACATAAATCGCTTCCATCCCTAGAAATTTTCGACACGTCAAATGTGTTATGTTCCAATGAAGCCTCTCGTGTTGTTGAATTTAAAGAATAAAAATGAGAAAAATGCGTTGTAATATTCTACACGTCTTTTAAAGTATCGTAAAAGTTATGTATAATGCTTCTGATATGTTGCTGGCTTTTTAGGAACCAAATGATTGAGATGTTTTCAATATACGTCCTACTTTTTTTACCGTCCTTCAAAGGGTGGTAAGTGTTAAAACATGTTTTTTCATTTAGTTTTTTAAGGGCCAATATATCGGAAGAACTTTTTAGAACCGTAGGGGAAGTGTTAATACAATGGGGTTCTAACAAGTTAATGTAAATTTAATCAATTGAAGAACTTTAACAAAATATCAAAGGTCCTGTTTGTTGCAAGACGCTATCATTATTTTTTATCCTTGTTCATGAAAATATAAACAAAAAACACCACGTAAAACTACGATTTAATATTTTTTTCCATGTTTTTTTTTACCATTGGTAACAACATTTGGTTAATTTACGTCATTAGACGATCTAGGTTAAACCCATCATTTCATTGACGTGCATATTTTTTGTTTATTATATAACCATCCTACATCTATAATTAAAATAAATTTAATTATCAATTTACTGTGATTATTGTCCTTATACAAAAAAAAACTAGTTATGAATGGGTATTTGAATAAATCACGCGTAGTAAATCTTCTTCTTCTTCTTCTTCTTTGGCCATATTCGCTCCCTATGTGGAGCATGTGTTTCTCCTCCTCACCTCCATGTTTCCCTGTCTCCCGCCGATTGCTTTGCTTCCTCCCATGAGATGCCAGCATCTCTCAGTTCCGCCGAGTACATCCTGTGGATAGTACCCGACGGACGTTCGGGGCGCCGGAATCCCACCGGTCGAAAGAAGAGGCAGGCAGGATTGAGGCTTTCCGGAGGCATTCGCAGCACTGACGTGACGGGGCGCTGTCTTGTACGCTCCTTCATCTCCGAATTCCTCACAAAACCAAACCACCTCACCCCCATTATCCGACGCAAGCATCTGTTCTCGAAGCTCAGTATACGGTTTTTCTGAGTCTTCGTCATGTGCCCATGATTCGCAACCGTAAAGCAGTACCGGCAGAATGCAAGCGTTGAATAAGTGGCATTTGGTTTTAATCGAGTACAGCTGTGTGTCCCAGATAGTCCGCATTGAGTTGAATGTGGCTCCATCCATTCCTAAACGAATGGCGAGCTCCTTTTTTGTACTACCGTCTTCGGGGATATGTACGCCGAGGTATCTGAAGCTGTCAACCCTCTCGATGATCTGTTCCGCGCTGGTAAGGGTCCTATCAAAGTCATGGCTGGTTTGGTTACACATCACATTGGTCTTACTAGTATTAAATTTCAGACCAATGCGACCTGAGTTAGTTCCTAAATCACAATGTGCATATCTACATACACTTAAAATACTATTCACACGTACAAAGGGAGGGTTTAGTAGTCATAAACTTCCATCCCTACCCTTGGTGACGATAATATCATAGATCGATGGCTGACATTTTTTTATATATTATTTTTAGCTTAATTTTACTATAAAATCTCCCCCCATTAAAATTAATTTGGCTGCGTGAATTGAGACACCGAGTTGCTAAGCCCGCTACGGACGTTTTTTTGCGTTTTGAGTAAATCACGAAAAACTGTTTTGGGTATATATAGTGATTTTAAGTGTTTAAAGAGTTATTTTATATCTTCTGAAATACAAATAAAACCAAAATAAAATATCAATAAACGTGTTTGATTTATCCCGAGAGCGTATTTTGACGTTTTAAGAGCGGGTTTTGCAAGTCGCGTTAGTATTCATTTAGATTTTTTGACGAAACGGAATAAAATTTGCAACTCTAAAATTTTTTTAAAAATATATATATCTTCTTCGATTGAGCGCTGAACTGCATTCGTAACAAATTTTCGTCAAAAACCGGCCAGTGCGGGTTTTGCAACTTGGCGATACAATTGACATATTAAATTCCGCAAAATACTGATAATTGATACTGAAAAACACGATTGAAATATATTATATATCGTCGTTGCGCTTTCAAAGTCCGTTATGTGTTTTTTTTTCAAAACATTGCCGTAGTCAAACAATATAAACGTACAATGTCTCGACAAAATATTCATACTTTTAAAGCAATTCTAGAACTCGACCTTTCTTTGATCGAGAGAGTAAGGACTGAAAGATGTGACTAGAACAGGAATATAGTCACTTTCACTTATCTATGTATTATGAATGTAAAACATCAAAAACACCCGTGTCTTTGAACACAAATACATCAATTGACTATAAAATTCTGACCCTTGAATACATAGACACCGACCGAAAGACCTGGAAACCCTTTTTAATCGTCATATGACAAGCCTTCTACAGAAGACGTTGAAATAAAAGGCATTAGGTCACTTTTGAAAGAAGTCGCTTGTCACTTGTCATGTTGACCAAGTCTTCGTATTTAAATATTGACCTCCATCGCAGGAATCCACGTAAATCTTGAGAACCATTATCATAAAAAAACATGGCCTTCCTCGCAGGATTTCTTGAAACTGTGCGTGAAAATAATGCTCAAATTAGAAAAAAACCCAGATTTTAAATGAAAACATTGTATTTATGGTACAATGTAATATACCCTGAAACGAAGTATAGTCATTCTAATAATATAGATTTAAAATTTGTTTTAAAAGCCAAAATTTGTTTAGTAAAAAGTGTTATTTTTATAATGAGACAATGATCAGGAATTTGTTACTATAATCGGCCAAAAGAAGTATTTCACTTTTCTCTACTTTTCACGAGAGCCAAAAAAGTGGTTTCCCAGTAATATTTTTGAATTTATTTTTATGAATTTCAAAAAAATATTTAACATTACAGCCAATGCGTCAAATATTTTGAAAATGAAAGATCATACGAGATATACTCGATGAGAATTTTTGTGAGTCACATGAGATTAGCTCTAAGAGAATTGACTTCACAAACACCCATTTCTTAGATCTCAAATTATTTTTTTTAAAACCAATTTGACATTGACCTTATCGGGAATTGAACCTAGACTTACCTGAACGGTAGAGCAAGCTCTAACCAACCAATAAGTAATATGCAGAGGTGGGGCCCGGAAGGGCTCACGCTGGCCTCTTGTCAAATTGTACTGAGGCCGGCGAGCCCTTTGTTAATTTAAGAGAAAAAAAATATTCTTAGATCAAATTAGTATATAACTGCAATTTCTGAAGTTATAAATTATCTACAACAGCTTCAGTATACACATTTACATTGACAAGTTTACTGTAAATTGCATATTGTTAGATATTATAACTGTATTAACTCTTGCGGCTTGGAGACTAGAAAAATACTTCTCTGCCGATGGGGATCGTTTAGGGACCCCAGTGGTTTCCCTATTATTGACTTTATTCTTATGAATTTCAAAAAAAAAAATAGTCTAAGGGCTTTAAAATATCTCTCTGCATCATTCCTCATACATTTTTTTTTATAAAAACTCGAGGTTTTTTAATAAATAATCATATTTTAAGTTGCACGTAAAAAAGACGTCATCCTAGCACACATATTAAATTGCAACTGACGATTTTTTCCCAGATATCTTAAAAACGATCGCTTATCGCGCTATCGCGTTATCGCGTATTAATATAAACTACAAAAGGTCCAAAAAAACTATGATATAAAAATACTTTAATTATAAACATTGTATCACCCATATTAAAATAGATATTTAAGAAAATGTGGATATTGGGGTCGCATTTCTTGAGCTTAGAGCTTAAAAGTTAAGTAACAAACAACTGCATATAATTGCATAGTAGTGATAAAAAAATCACTCCTTCCCCAGAACACCAAGAATTGCTTTGAGATTAAGCGAGCCTCTTGTCAACGTATTGGCAACCCATCGCTGGTAATATGGTACTTTTTTTTAAGCAGGTGTAAATTATTTTTTCATTCTCTTAAAGAGCGACGCTTTGACTTTCTAATTTAAGTTTCGTAAATGTTTTAATTTTGTTTTATTGTTTATTGTGTTTAATATTTTACATCGCGTACATATGCCTTCGGTGAGAAATTCTTCAATCGACTGAAAATAAATCTATTAAAACTGTCTGTACCCGCGATCTACGTGTTCTAAGCCAGAGACGTTGACACTCGACCACGCAACAGCAATGAATCAAATATTATCATGGATTTCTAATCAATGAAAAAGACAACTTTTGCAAGATCCGGACCTCTTTTGTCAACAAGTGTTTTATATACCACTTTGCAACAGAGATTGACTTAACAATAAAATAATAACATTAATACATAAGCATAAAGTGTTATTCCGTTTTCAGGTTTGGCAATGTTAATGTAAATAGTTAATTTCTGCAGTTATTTTCCTTGTAGAAATTAGCAAAATTCTCGTATGTAAATACGTACATACATTAAATATATGATTTTGTCGTAAATATTTACAGAACCCGGTGCCAACATTCTTTTATTATTTTTTTTAAATTGCGGCATTGTATTATTATTTTAACCTTTAGGGTGGGTCTTCAAATGAGAAGGACTACATAATAACCCTGAAATTCTCATGACTATTAATTTACATGCTCCCAATTTATTCTTACTTGGGTAAACTATGACCAAAAGCTTTTGTTTCTAAAAACTTATACCTCGCTTAGGAGGTATGAGTCACCAGTTCCAAGGGCCGTTCGATTGATCAACTCATTCCCTAGAGAAGTGGATATTTTTAGTCACAGTATTTGTGAACTGTTGATTTTGATGTATTATTTAGTTTTATTTAATATTTTGTCTCATTATATTCGTCAAGTATATGGCGAATTGGCGTCAGCTGTTATGTCATGTACTGTACTTTTAATTTTTAAACAATACAGTACATGCCATCACAGCTAGAGCTTGTCGGATTTTAAAAACCGGTATAGCAGAGCTTTACTTTAAATAACACTAAAGGCCGAATTTTCCGTAAACGAGTCTAGAAACTAAAGGACATTTTTTTATTATTATTATTTGATGCCTTAAAGACTATATGCCCCACATCATTAGCCAGCGAAAGGGTATTTTTGATATCAGGAAATTTTGTTACAAAAAATTAGATCATCGACCAGTGGACGCTTTGTGTTTTCTTAAATCATATTTTCTGAAGAGTAACACCACATAATTTCTTGTTGTGAATTATTATTTATCACTTATATATAAATAAAAAAAATGAAAAAGAATTTTAATCTTGTTTTCGTTATTCTTTAGTTGAATTATCCATTTTTTGTATAAGTCTTAATTACAGCTGACGCCAATTCGCCATGCACATGACAAATATAATTTAATAATAAAACAGTAAACAATATACATTTGAAAACAAAAATGTATACATATCGACTTTGGAAAGGAAAAAGGACGTTACCTACAGTTTTTTAAAACAGCTTTTTTTCGATAATCAAAATGTATTAAACTTGATACACGTTCTATCAAAAGGATGCAAGCTGCAAATGCCGAATTAGTATCTTAATTAAGCTTTTATGTTTGAAAAAGATGAGCTTGTTAAAATATTAAAACCATGAAAAAAGACTGCAATAATGGTTTTTCCTAGACAATTAATTCCCTTAATTAAAATTAGATTATGTCAATTAAACACCAGCTTAGAAATCTCTGTGCACTTCAAGGTTGTGTATAATTCATAATTTGATATGGCCCAAAATCATCAAAACACGTTTTTTGCGCCTCCTGTAAAATTTGATATGTGTGGGTTATCGATATGTATTGCTTGTTTACCAAATATTGACAGTGAACATCTTAAAAGTAATCAAATAAACTTGAACACCGATTAGTTATTTTTTAAAACTTTGATACGTATTTCTCAAGTTGCGGCCATTATCTGCAGTTAGCTCCTTTTGGCAAACACGTATTGATCTATGCCGTCATGTGATTTAGTTATAAGTCCAAGAACAAAAGTAATTTGTGTGTTCTCGCTTTAAATAGGTATTTACGGCATGTTTGCTTAACCGCAGCGGAGCGATAATGCAAATGGACTTATGAAATATTCGCCACTGTAGTGCTTCTCAAAGTTTCACCAAGATTCTTTAATAATGGTTTCTAAAAACATGTCATTGATTGAATTGGCAGAAATTTATTATAAAGACCAGGACTGTGGAGTCGGAGTCGTGAAAAATGGGCGGCTCGAAACATTTAAAAAAAACATATTTAATGATTTGCATTCAAACTAATTCAAATAATCCTTTTCGTCAACAATGGCTTTAAACCTATTGATACATTTATTTCTTATTTAGCAAGATACACTCAATTAACGTAGAGTCAGTTCGAGTTCATCCATGTACTTGAACGCCTGAAGATGCCTAAAAGCGAAACCCGGCTCGTTAGTGACAAAACTTGTGTGAATTTGCATAATTTGAACGATTCAAATTTGTATTCAAACCACAATAGTCTATAGCATCCATACTCAACCTTTTTTTCCTCCGGGCCGCATTCCGATATTTGCTTTTCTACGTGGGCCACAACATACTTATGGTATACTCCTTTTTTTTTTTAGCTCACTGAGGAATTTAAAATCCTCGATTTGGTATACTTTTTCCCCAGATATCTCCAAAACTCCTTTTTTTCTTAGCTCATCGAGGAATTTAAAATTCTCGATTTGGTAAGAGCTTACTGGGCCGTATGCGGCCCGCGGGCTGCAGGTTGATTATGGCTGGTCTATAGTGTTGCATGCTCATGCTTGGCTGACAAAAGATGATCTGATGTAATGCATATGTATAAGTTAAAAT
Organism: Himalopsyche tibetana; assembly: GCA_030503985.1. NCBI lineage: Eukaryota > Metazoa > Arthropoda > Insecta > Trichoptera > Rhyacophilidae > Himalopsyche > Himalopsyche tibetana. Next base: position 2,852,558 of record JAPJYX010000011.1, on the reverse strand, counting down.
GAAATTATTTAAAAATTTCCTCGGAGTCGGAGTCGTCTTTTTTTAACGACTCCAAAGCTCTGAAATTTGGTATAATTTTTTTTGATGTATTTTACCAATAACAAATTGAAAAATCTATAGAAAGTTGAGAACTTCGAAAGGGTCAAAAAGGCCACACGGAACTGTTTAATGGCGATAAAAGACATATTAAAGGATTGCGTTTTAAAAATCGTTTATTTTTTAAATCTGACTTCTTAATAGATTTGAGGTTTTAGAGTCACTGCTACAAAAGACATCAAGCGCAGAAGTCAATCACATTCGCTGATTTGTCGTTGGACGGAATTACCAAGCGTTTGACGTTTCCCAGAATCTAAGAACATACAATGCACAATTTTCCCAGTGTTTTATGTCACTTCGTGACACCTTTTCCTTTAAAAAAATAAAAATAATAAAACATTTTTAGTACTTTTTCCACATAAAATTTATTAGATCAGGACCGGTTTCGCTCATCGCGAGCATTATCAACTGATAAGAAAAATACATAAACAGTGATATTTATACAAATTTAAACCTTTTCCTTTATTTAATCTAAATACTCCACTATGTCTTTCTATAAAAGAAAAACAATGTTACACCGGGTGATTAATAGTGTTTTAAAAAAAACTGTGATCAGAAATGCTATACCAGTATTTCGGTACATCAAATAAAGCACTGGTATTGTTATGAAAATTAGAAACAAATAAATACGGCGTAGGCTTAGTGGTATTTTATAGATTAATGTTTCCAAAACTTATTGCGCAATGGAACATTTCGCAAATTTAGAAATGTTACTGGAACACAGCTCATTTTTTAGGTCTGGTAATTCATAATATTTAAAAAAATTTGTGCTACAAAATCACTTATTATGAGTAAATAAAGCTCTCAGTGATTCAAAATCCTACTTGTACCTAGATAAATGACGTTTTAAGTATCAGTGGAGATTTGCCATCACTCGATTTCGATATGTGATACAGCCACCATTCCAAAATTTTGCGGAACACCTATTTACCTTCCACATCCGGAACATAGTTTGGGAAGCCCCGGAATAGATGCTGGGTAAACAAATATACCATGATACTTAAATAAAACCTATTTATTTTAAAAGCATGCTTTGACTTGTAGCCCCCATTAACTAGAGAACAAATTGTTCCAGAACATGTCCTGGAACACAAAATTTACGAGTTCACGATATATCGTGAAACATTTCATGTGGCTCGAGATAGGTTCCCATGTTCTGGGAGCGAACGCATTCGATGCTCGTACAGCTTTAGGCAATTAATTTGAATACGCATCTCAAATTTAGAGACCAAAAAAGGGAAAAACATGCTTCTTATATCGAGCAAAAATACCGGGTATTCTAGAGAGTTGTGTGGTCAGTTCCGTGAGTAAATCTCTCATGATTCTTTCCTACATCAAACAGTTTATGCCCGTATTTATATTGTATGGCAAGATATTGCAAGAAGTATCTGTGCAAATTGAAGTCGGCGATATATGCAAATGCGCTTCGATACGAGAACAATGTATTACAATGGAAAGCGAATACTTGGCTTGAATAAAAACATCATTTTTTTTATCAATACGAGATAATGTCTCGTGTACAATTATTCACATTCAGATATGACTTATTGAAGTATTGATGGCTTATTGCTGATACAGTAAAAGGTGACATCAAATCCATAGATGAGAACTATTCAAGTGTTTAGTGTCATAAGAGTCAAGCCGATACGTTAACAAGGAGCTCGCTTACCACTTGAATACCAAACGGACACAGGTGTCCGGAAAATATGCAAGCGAACACGGATTTCCATGACATTTAAAAGATCAAATGCTTGGTATTCTAATAAAATATGAGCAATCTTTTGATGAATATGCGTAGTGCGACCTATAATGATTCAATATAGATTTTTAAAATATCAAATTCGAGTGTGTATTAGGAAAAAATATTTTTCTTAAAAACACGCAGTATCTCTGGGACATATTAATGATTTATTTGCGCGGTATTCAAGCGATTAATCTCAACTCAATTCTAGGTGTTCTGGAAAGGAGTGAATTTTGTTATCATTCCCGTGCAATCATGTGCAATACTAAAATAAGCAATCGATTGTAAACTTTATTTTTTTATATATATCCATATCCGCTCTCAATGTATACGGCCTCCTAATGGAGGTATCTCAACCGAAGTTTTTCTACAAGAACTGCTTGTTAATGAGTCGTTCAACCTCTCTTTTCCAAAGCGAGTAAGTAGGAATATAAGGATAATGCTAGGACAGGCCTAATGATTAGCTCAGGGGTTGGGAACCTTTTCATTTATAAAGGCCACATTCATTTATCTGATTCAACATAAGGCCGCAGTAAAGAAAAGCTTGACACACCTACAAACCCTATTTTTTTGACTGTCAAGCATATAATGAGTTTGATTACGCTTGCATATATTTTTTTGATAAAAGTGAATATTTGGATCAATTCAAAAGGCCGCATCAGAGTATTCAAGAGGCCACAGGTTCCTTTCCACCAGGTTTACTGATCGCTCTCACTGCGCCCAGTTATTGTGGGATTTTAAGGGTGGGAGGAAATTTTTAGTTTTTAGACATCACAAACACTTCGCCTTCGAGCAGAAATCGATAAATCAATCAAAAAAGTGCTGTTCAGTCAGAACTAATTGCCTCATGCATCTTGACGGTGCTGCTTTACGATGGTGAGTCACGACACCTTACTGTGTAACGGTATACTTAGCATTGAAAAATCGGTGAACATTGGATGTACAGTGGTTTGACTGTGTCAGGACTCAGGATTACTATATAATGGAAGGATTGGCATTTTTAAGTGGGTTGAATAAAGTACATTTATTCGTCTCTTTGAAAACTTGTACTTTTTGCGATTGATGGCTGTGAAACATTAGCAACCATATGCTACGAGTAGAGAGCAGATATGGTTTTAGAATATCTTGTATTTAGATGAAATAGTTTCTATTTTACCCTTCCCTTGTGTCCAGTAGAAAAGGAAAATACCATGACTTTTATTTTGAAATTTATAACTTTAATTAAAGAATTAAAATCAATTTCTGTTTAAAGGTGCTTCTAAAAGAGATTTGCCAGAGTGTCACAATTTGTAGGTGACAAAGTTATCAAACTTAATTTTAGACCTCTAGTAGTTTTTTTTTTTAATATAATACTAGCCGGTTCCCGGCAAGCGTTGCAATGCCACTCAAAGAAAGAAAGTGTTTGTGTTTTAATTGTGCTTATTGAAATGCATGTTTTCTTTTTTTTCTGCTTGACGTTTGCTGCCGATTGTTTATGGTTCGACACACGCTCCACTTACTGTAATTTAATTGTTCTAAAACCTTCGCGCAAGTGCAAACGTACGTTGTCAAAAGAACTGTACGGCCGATATATTGCAAAAGTGTATGGCATTGATTTTTATATAGAAGACCTACTGTTAGCTAATTTTACTATGCCTATAACCTTTCCGGAAGTGTAAACAAAAGATTTGTCAAAGTTTTATTCGAATCGGATAAGCGGTGTGGCAACGCATGAAATACGAAAAAACAATCACACCTAATGCACAAAACACATTTGAACGGAATGTCAAAACGTAGACCACACAATTTGACAAATTTTAAATATTTCATTTTTTAATTTTTAATACAAACAATCGAACGTCATATTTGAATTTTCTGAATGCTGTTTGATCATCAGTCGACGGTTGACAGTGGAATTGCATGAACGGTATGGCAGACATACAAACATTACTTTTTATATATAAGACCTACTGTAAGCTAATTTTACTATGCCTATAACCTTCTCGGAAGTGCATTCAAAAAGTTTTATTCCAATCGGATAAGCGGTGTGGCAACGCATAAAGTACGAACAAACAAACATTCATTTTTATATATTAGATAATACAACTGTATTCAATATGTACGTCAGAACATTTCGCATATGGCATTTTAATTAAAATAACAGCAACAAAAATGTTGAATAATTATCGCCCACTCTGTATGACTGGCAAACATAATTAAGTGCATCAATATGTATAGGAGTAGTGCGTGAAAAAATGTCGATTATTTTTGCACAATCGAATATTCAACCTGAGCACGCAGTTAGCCAGGGGTCGGCCACCTGCTACGCGATGTTTCACCGAGGATTATTTTTTTTTTGTTGTTTGAATTGTTGATAAATAATTATTTATTGTTTTCATTTCCCAAAAATAGTAATTTTAACTGTTGATCAATCAGTCTTATTGACGAAAGAAAAGCATTTTTCTTACCAATTGCATTACATCAGCTCCGGTTTTGCAAATAGAAATCGAAGCGGGGTTAAGGTTTTTTTAAGCCATGTCCGCTCCCAATGTGGAGCATATGGACTCCTAATGGAGTTTATCTCAACAGAAGTGTTTCTGCAAGAACTGCTTGTTACTCAGTTGCTCAACCTCTCTTTTTCCAGAGAGAGTAGGGATAGAAGGATAGGGCTATGACAGGATTAGTGGTAAGCTAATCGCTCTCGATACGCCCCGTTCATAGGATAGGATGGGTGAGAGGGGGGAATTCAAGACATCACAAACAACCATGCCTTTGAACAGAAATTCATAAATCGATTGACAAATCAATTTATAAAACTGTCCGTACCGGGATTTGAACCCAGCCCCTCCATAGCCGAAGCCAACAACGTTGACCACTCGACCACACAGGCGGTTAAGTACAAAGTGTTTTTTTTTAATCATGTCCGCTCCCAATGTGGAGCAAATGACCTCGTAATGGAGGTATTTTAACAAAACTTTTTTTACGAGAACTGTTTGTTACTCAGTCACTCAATCTCTCTTTTTCCAAAGAGAGTAGTATGGACAGAAGGATAAGGCCAGGACAGGACCAGTGGTTAACTAGCCGCTCTCGCTAACCGCTGCGCCATAGGACACGACATTTTTTTTTTGGACCAAGATTATTTACAATATCAGTGACATGGTGACAAAAGGCGACAAAATTAATTATTCATAGAGTATTTACATTTTTATTGAACGTTACTGTCACCGCTGCAGTGAATTGTTAATGATGAATGAATATCCCCAGATTCTGCAACAGGGGCATCTATGTATTATATATTTTCAATATATATTAATTATTTTGAGCGAAAATTTGTTCATGTTGTAGAATTTAGCAAGCTGTTTTTTGTCATCATTTTTTAGCTATTTTTGTTTTGTTACTCTTGTATTTGTGTTTTGTTTTTGTATTGTTATTTTTGTTGTTGTTGATCGTTTTGGAAATAAAAGAGGCAAAAGAGACACGTAAAAAACAGTGAATTTATCGATTTCTGTTCGAAGGAATGGATGTTTGCAATGTCTGGAAATTCCCTCTCAACCTTCCAGTAATAAAATAGCAGGACATAGCATAAGCGATAAGTTGAATACTAGTCTTTCCCTAGCCCTGTCTTTCTGTCCCCTACTCTCTTCAAAGAAGAGATGGTGAGTAACTAAGTCACAAGCAAACCTTGATATAAAAAAATATGTTAATATACTCCCATTGGGAGGCCATATGCTTCACATTAAAAGCGAACAAGTTTTTGATCATAATTAATTATTCATAACACTGACACTTAGCGTTTTTTGACGTCACAATGAGAAATAATAGATATCGATAAATATTTGTATTATTATAATATCATCGTTTACAGTCTCGTTGCCAATTGTTGCCGACACCTGTTGTGAATGATGCTTTTCCATTATATGTGTATGTAAAGTATTGGACATATATTATATTTCAGCTGTCGCATATCAAGTTATTGTAATTAATATTCTTATTGAAGGCCTAGACACTTGTCTCATGGCAATCGTGAGAACACACCGCAGTGGCAGTATCTCGCTTTGTGATCGTAGACTTTAGTATTCTGGAGAAGTAAAAAAATGTGTCTCTTTTAAACGTTTTGATTAACACGGTTTTCAAGTGAATTGTAAGAAATATAGTTTTTCTATCCATCTCCGCTCCCAATGTGAAAAAGTATCTCAACAGATTTTTTCTACGAGCATTCTGACTGTTTGTTACTCAGTCGCTAAACCTTTGTTTTATCAATAGAGTAGTAGGGTTTTAATGGATAGGGTAGGATTGGTGGTTGGCTAATCACTCTTGCTACACCTCGTTACTTGAGTATTGAAATGTTGGGAGGTATTTTTTAGACATTTGATCAGCCATACTCAACGTTTTTTTCCTCCAGGCCGCATTCCGATTTTTGTTTCTCTACGTGGGCCGCAAAATATTTACAGTAAACTGTAAGTAAATATAGCACATACTATACTGCACACATATGTATGTATCATGATGTCAAAATAAAACTATTTTATTTGATCACTTTTAGGGTGTTCACTGTCAATACTTGGTGGAAAGGCATTATATTAATAAAAACACAATAATCCTTTGTACTTCATTCCACTTTATTTAATATGTCAGGACTGGTTTCGCTCATTGCGAGCGTTGTCAACTGATAAGAAATATAATTTAACAATGCTATTTACACAAAATTGAAAAGTTATACACAACAATTGGCATTGAAAAGAAATTGCCAATTACATTAAAGTGATACACACCAACTACTTGGAAGCGGGGAAAATATTAAACTATCATTAAGCATATTCATATCATTAAGCATATTCACTTTATTAATGTAGCATTTTATCACTTTGTCAAAAATTTCCCAAATTTTAATTATGTTTGTAATTACTTTCAATCACATTCTGAATTTATTAATCTGGGATGACTTTTTAATTATTTTAGAATCAGTTGACAATGCTCGCAATGAGCGAAACTGGTCCTGACATATTAAATAAAGTGGAATGAAGTACAAAGGATTATTGTGTTTTTATTAATATTTTATTTGATTTAAATATATACATGTGTATACATGTATGTATTTTTCATAGTTAAAAGTAACAATAAAGAACACATAAAAATACGTAAAAAGTACACAAAAATACCAACGTATCCAAAATATTAAATCGTTTACTTAAAAATGAATGTGAATTTTGATATTTAGCAAACTTTTAACTGTCTTATAAAAATATTTGGTGGCTATAATTATTTTGGGCCGCACATAAGAGCAGGTTGAGTATGGCTGCATTAGATGATAAACTGACTATGATATTGTTAAATAAAAGTGGAAATTCGTACGAATGATTATTCAATGTTTTTAATATAATGCTTTTCCACCAAGTATTGGCAGTTGACACCCTTAACATGTTGGACTTGATAAAAATCAATCATTAAGTAACAGTTAAACCAGCTCAAAAAAAAATTCGGCTGACGAATAAAATAAGCGTTACGTATAAATCAATAATAAGATAAATCGATTTATATTATATCTTGTCGGGCAAGTAAAAAAATGGTAATAATTAATTAATCCGATGTTGTATATTGTTCAAAATAACATGTTATTTGAAATGCTAATACCGAAATAAACGATATGTAATGTAGGAACAAAATAAAAATAGCTTATGGGTCCTTTAGGTCAATCGAATACGATTAAAATTGATCATTTAACATGGGCCATATATTATGTCATTCCAGTCAAGTCAAGTCAGTCAGTCAAGTCAAGTCAAAATAACATAATTACTTCATTGTTGTACTTAAATTACTTTAATTCTTCACGCTTTGCAGTTTTGTTGTTTTGCTGATAAAAATATTTAAAATTGATAGAAACAAATGTGGTGCACTTAAATGAAATCATTATCATTCCGACATCAATTTGCTGCATTGAAGTCAAACTAGAAAGCCATTTTGTTTCACAGGATTCCGAGAAATGATTTCGACTTCAAGGCAAATCAATAGCAATAAATCTAAAAAAAAAACTGGGTCTCGTGCAATTTTCTCGACATGCATTTGTAAAGTGGGCTTAGCATTGGCATCCAGAAATGGTGGATTGTGAATTTTATTTCTTTTTTTAATCATTAGTAATATTAAAGTTAGTATCCCTCTCCCTGCGTCCAGTAGAAAAGGACAAACAACGAATTTTATTTCGTATTTTTAACATAAGAATTATAATCAATTTTTAGTTTATTCGTAAACTTTACGATTTTACGTTTAATGATGTCTCTTTAAAAAATTCAAAACACTTCTCATATTTTGTAACAAAACAAGTGGAATAACAGAGTAATAATGTAAAATAATGACTTTTTTATCGTTTAATAAAATTTAAAAAAATAAATAGTGTGCATTTTGGTTAAAAGCATTTTTTTATTGAACAAAAAAATAGGTCACTGTTTAAGCACGACACTGGCTTTCTGATACTTACTTCATACAAATGTTATTGGAATTTAATAAAAAAAAAAGAATGCTTAATTCAACTGGGATGTTTTGGAAAATCTTATTAACCCTTCCTTTACTATGCAAAGAAAGCACAAGCTCCTGAGCTGTGTAGTCGTTACACATCAGGCAAAAGGGAGTGAATCATGACAATTATATGTAGTACTGCTGTAGTAGTGTTATATAATTGTCATGATTCACTCCCGTTTGCCTGATGTGTAACGGATACACAGCTCAGGAGCTTGTGCTTTTTTTGCATAGTAAAGGAAGGGTTAAGCTAGATTTTATAAATTACACAGATGTTTTGTAAAAAAAATCACTTAATAATTTGTCTTAATTATAGGTGTGGCTAATGACCGTTGCACTCACCCTTAAAGTAAATTTGACACCGTGCCTATGCAATTTGTCGTCGGTATTCAAAGATTTAGCTGTTGCATTATGAGAACTTACTAATAGGTAACATGAAAACAACTTTAAGTCAGGACGCTTTATTTTTTTTTGTCAGAATCACGCATTTTATTTAATGCGATTGCGTCAAAAATTTTTTATTGAAAAAATCATATGGAAATCTCTGACGCCCCTATCTAAGATTTAAAACGAAAAAATAATAATTTAATATTGACTTTATTGTGACTTGAACTCAGATCGACCTGATTGTTAGGGCAGTGCTATTACTAACTAGGCCACGGGGGTCGACAAGAGGTTTCGTAAACTTAATGTGTCAATCACTGACAACGACGTCTTAAATAGGGTTCCCGGTAAATTGCTCGAATAACAAGATAATCAATTTGTTTCCGTTTGTTCTGTCCGTTTGTTCTGTCTTAGCCCTAGTCTTCTATGTTTTCTGGAAATATATAGAATCAGTTTGAGTAACTAATTAATAAGCAGTTCTCGTAGAAACACTTCTGTTGAGATAAACTCCATTAAAAGATCATATGTTCCGCATTTGGAGCGAACACGGTTAAAATAAATACTTACGAAAATTATTTTTATATTTCACTTTCTAAACAAGTGTCGCACAAGATAAAAATGAAATTCGTCGAAAAAGTCGTGAAAAATCGTTTAAATAACCAAGCAATTCGAATAATTTGTAATTCGAGCAATTTACCCGCTCCCCTAGGTGTCACCTAAACTTTATACCAAACTCTTGCTTGAGCTTAATGATGACAACAAAAGTATGATTCAAGTGACTCTAATATAAATTCTAAAAAAACACCAAGACTCCAACTACGAATCCACAACTCTAGTTCTGCTGCTATTTTTTGTTATATTAAATTACAGCATAATATTAAAAATTTGTTGCTGCGTGAATATTAATTGTTCGCGCATAGCTGTAAGTGACACGTCAGTCAAAATATTAATAAATGTGCTGTTGGTTATATATTATAATTTTAATTTGCGGTCGTAGTAGCACATATAATTAATTAATGCACAATTTAAATGCGTGTTCAGTTTGGTATAATTCAAAGAGCAACGTTTCTCAAGCCATGTGTTGTGTTAAAAAAAAGCGTGCCGCGAAAAAAAAATATTTTTGTTTTCAACTATTTTTGATATTAATGTGATAATTATTAATAAGACACATTTACAGAAGTGATAAAGATGACGAGTTGTTATTCAGTTGCTTTACCCGTCTTTTAAGTACATACAGGGTAAAGATTTAAAAATCCTGGCAGTTAGCTAATTTCTTTTGCTACATGCATATATTTAAATCAAAACTTGTTGGTACAGTATTATTTGGGCTTACGCCTTCACATTTGGTGATCCCATAATCCCGGGATTGTCTAAACACCAACACTAAGATTTCGTGATTCACTACCACTTAAATATTCGTTTAAAAAATCTCAACAGCGCATAGTCACTAGCAGACGTAACTTTTTTAAAGTATGCAGCTAAAAAAGGAGAATAATTCTGGAATCTGTTAATTAAAAATGATTTCAAGCAAGTGTGGTTTATCAAAAAGAAATATATTTTTTTTTGTATTTAAATAAGTGATATACATATCGACTGTGGAAAGGAAAAAGGATGTAACTCACAGTTTTTTTAAAACAGGTCTTTTCAATAATCACAATGCATCACACTTGATACACGTTCTATCAAAAGGATTTAAGCTGCAAATGTCAAATCAGTATCTAAATTTAGCTTTTATGTTTGAAAAAAAGATGAGCTTGTGAAAATTGAAACTAATAAAAAGACTGAAAAAAAAGTTTTTCCTTGACAACTTTCTTAATTAATATGTTTATTTTTTTTACCATGTCCGCTCCCAATAAGGAGCATATGGACTCCTAATGGAGTTTATCTCAACAGAAGTGTTTCTACGAGAACTGCTTGTTACTCAATCGCTCAACCTCTCTTTTTCCAAAGAGAGTAGGAATAGAAGGAAAGGGCTAGGACAGGATTAGTGGTTAACTAATCGCTCTCGATACGCCCCGTTCGTAGGATAGGATGGGTGGGAGGAGTAATATTAGATTATGTCAATTACACACCAGTTAAGAAGTCTCTGTGCACTTCAAGGTTGTGTATATTTCATTATTTGCATATGGCCCAAAATCATTAAAACACGTTTTTTGTGCCTCCTGTAAAATTTTCTATGTGTGGGTTACGTCCCTTTTCCTTTCCACAGTCGATATGTAAAAAAAGGAAAACATGAAATTATAGTAAATGATTAATCACGGGATTATTGGATTGAAAACTTGTGAATTCCGAAATCCCGGGATCAAATAAATGGTTGTTATAGTGTATATTTTTACATATCGTCGATGCATATCAAATATGGTCTATGTGACGAAAGTGTATTCCGAGATAATCGATAAAAACTGTTTAAAAATAATAATAAAAATAAATAATTAAATTTTCCAATCTCCATTGATAGAAGTGTTATTTTCCGTTTCGTTATTTCGTTAACAGTTTTTATCGATTATCTCGGAATGCACTTTCGTCCCATAGACCATATTTGATACGCATCGACGATATAAGAATTATTAATAAAAAAATAGCTCTAAATTAAAAAGTTATTTATGACGATCTGATTAGAATCTGGCAAACGTTATTAATGTCAAATCAATAGCAAAATATCGAAACACTTGCGGCCTAATAATTTTATGATTTTAATTAAAGATTTAATTTAAGCAACGCACGTCTTTGGGTCTTGTTGTTACATATATATTTATATTAATAGTGCTTTTAAAGGCTTTCCTAATAGATGATATCATGAGGATAATAACTAAAAACGAATTCTCGAAAGCCTATATTCAATTCTAGCTAACCCCTATAATTAAACTAAGCTTTTCAAATTATCTATTTATTGTTATTTAAATATATACAATTGATATGCGTGAGTTGAATGGGCCGTGAAACCTAAAGGTACCATTTATAATATATTGTATACAGTGACTAAACTTTCTAAGAATTAATTTTGGCGCTTTAAATTACAATACCGACTCTGTAACCGAACGTTCAACTCTATTTTTCATTCGCCTTTTTGTAATTTTCACACTTGAAATTCAATTTATTATAGGTTTGTATTTTAGATTTTTTAAACATTGTTTTAATCCATGTCCGCTCCCGATGTGGAGCACGTGCCCTTCTAATAAGGGTATCTGAAAAGCACTGTTTCTGCGAGAACTATTTTTTACTGAGTCGCTCAAGCTCTCTTTTCTGAAGAGAGAATATGAGTATAAGGCTACGATAGGACTAGTGGTTAACTAATCGCTCTCGCTGCGCCCAATTATTTAAGGATCGGAAAGAGTGAAAGGGATCACAAACACCCATAAAATCGATCGAAAATTTTTTTTTCGCACTGGGACTCGATCCCGTGACATCCGGCACGAAAGCCAACAACGCTAACCGCTGCGCCATATGACTCGAAATTTACTTAAAATTATTATATAATATTGAAAAAAATTCATAAAATATTGTCAAGAAAAACAAATGACTCAGTTCCGACGAAGCCCACTTTGATACGTTAAAAATATTTTTCGTTTGAACTCACTCACGTCCATGCGGAATATGTTGACATCCGAGGTAATAATGATAAGCACTGTTAAAACACTGTTGACAAGCTGACTCTGCACCATGGAATAACAAACAATTTACTTCAACTTCAATTTGTCCCTCAAATATGTTCGGAAATGTAATGTTTCGAATTCTCAAGAATGGCGAAATTCTAATTTTAGTATAAGCCGAAAGAAAAGGATGGCCAGGAAAAAATATTTTTAAATGTTTGAAATCTTATATATGGACATGCCTTAGATCAGTGTTTTTCATACCGGGGGCCACGGAGAAAAAAATATTTCAGGGGAGCCACAGCACAGTTCCAGAGGGTCACGGGCAAATATTCATATATGTACACTCAAGTTTTGAAAATCGGGCAGCGACAAATTATTTTTCAATTCCGATTAAAGCTAAAACAACTTTGAGAGTTGACATGGATGGAAGAAGAGGGCGATTTATCAAGTTCTACGCCCTTCTTAGCTCCGTCCTTTGTTTCTGATCATCTGCAAGTCTTAATAAAAACACAATATTTCTTTGTACTTTATTCCACTTTATTTAATAGTTCAGGACCGGTTTCGCTCATTTCGAGCATTGTCAACTGATAAGAAAAATATATAAACACTGCTATGTATACAAAATTAAATTGAAATAAAAGGTGCAAGCAACAATTAACAATGAAAATAATTTACAAATTATAGTATAGGTGATTATACAAGTTAAAGTGCTTAACACCTATAACATACAATTCAAAGATCATCAAAGACTAATAAATTATAAATGGTAAATGGCAATTATAAACACAATTAAAATTTGGGAAAATTTTAACAAAGTGAAATTCTACATTACTAAAGTAAATAACTTAATGATGATTTTGTGTTTTTCCCGCTTCCAAGTAATAAGTCTGTGTACAAAATCGACAGCAATGAAGATTCTAAAAAAGACATTTTTAAAAACCATATCAATTTTTACAATTTTTCCAAGAGCAATTAACATAGACTAATGCAAAGGGTAAAGTAAAGGTGAACGTGCAAAAATAATTTGATCATTCAACAGATCTGAATTAGGTAGGAATTAAAATCTGTTTATTTCCAGAATTTCTTGTTTGTCTAGTTTTACCGACTTGTTATTAGGAATATTGTGTTTTTATTAATATAATGCCTTCACACCAAGTATTGACAGTGAACACCCTAGAAGTGATCTGCAGGTCTGTTGAGATACTTTATCAGAGAGCTATAGTACAGCCATGGTTGTATACGAAATCATTTTTGTCGGCTTAGTTTGACTGACATTTGTATTTTTTCATGAATGACATATTGCGAATAACACTATCGAATAATATCACAACGAAAAAATTGTCATTTACGTGGGCTGCATCCTTTTCACAGTCAAGAAAACGTTGAGAACGGCTTATCTATCGCCATTATCTTGAATGAATGTAAGTTTTTTTTCTAAGACAAAACGATGACATCATGTTAAATCTATTCCTGATTGGGTGACGAGTCGCGCATAACAGTGCTTCTTAAACTTGCAGGTGCCAACTTTGTTTCAGAGTGGTCCACAATACATCAATATATTAAAACACTAAAAATGTATTTCAACTTTGTTGGCTCACAATGAATTACATATTGATAACTTTTTAGAAATTTTATTAGAATTGGTTGTAGGATAACAGATTTGTATTAAATCAAGCAAGCAAGGCTATATAAAATCTATTTTCTTGTACTTTAGTCATTGTTATTTTAATCCAGGCATGGGAAACCTGCGGCCCTTTGGCTACTCTGGTGCGGCCTTCTGGCCAATTCTGTAATTCTGTAAATGTATGTAAGTTCGTAAATTCTTGACATATTCTGACTGTATTTTTTTGTTTCCCGACAAAGATTACCCAGTCAATGTTTTCTGCGGCCTTATGTCGAATCAGAAAAATGAATGCGGCCTTCATAGAAGAAAAGGTTCCCCACCTCTATTTTAGTATATTTTAGATTTTTTTCATCAGCTGATATTTTTTGCGATAATCTTCTGATCTTTATAAAAAATGTGTTTTTTATTTTTAAATAATATATGGGCCCATTAGAGGTGAAGTGACCCGAGTGATATTTTAGTAAAAGTGAAGTAACCTCAGTCAATATACATTGTAAAAGTGTTATCTCCGTAAAAATATGTAATCCACCAAAACAACAACAAACAAAGGCTTGAAAAACCCGAGAATTTACAGAATTTACAGAACTTTCTCAATCCCGTAATCCAGAGATTTCTAAATTTCAGAATTGGACGGGATTCCGGGATTGGAGGCCCTGGTATGGATATAGCATATGGGGAGGTATATATAGTAAAAGTTGTATTTTAATCCATACGATGTCCACGTAAACTGGCCGCATTGTGGATTTCTCACTTCTGAAACGATCACGCCCTTTCGTCGGCTTTGATAAAAAAGCAATGGAAATAATCAAAACATCAGCGATGAAAGTGTCTCTAAGATCTTTGTCACTAAGGCAGCCAAGAACTTAAGCTTTTATTATTTATATATTTTATAAAATGTAGCTTAGTACAATAAAGTGTTTTTTTTATTTTTTAATGCCTTTGAAAGTTGCCATTTATAACTACATAAAACTGATTTTGTATTTAGTTTTGACAAGCACTGTGCGGATTAGTCTAAAACCAGACTGCCGAGAGACTTGTATATATATGTTTTCTATTTTTTATTTCCGCGTGTCACTTTTTTTGCAATCTGTATGTGACGATTTTTTGCTAAGCCTAGATATAAAAAAAACTTATAATTGATTTTTTTATTTAGTTAAAAGGATATGACTCAACGCTTTATCATTCAACAAAGGTATAATGTGTATTCCAAAAATTGATATTAATCAATAACATACCATAAGGAAAATTTTCTAAAAAAAATGCATGGAAATAAAAGCTTCAGTAAATAGTCATAATTATCAACATTCAGACTGAAAGAAAACGTCAAAAAAAGAATTTGGAATTAATTCCTGAATTTCGGTGATCGAACGAGAACTGGAGCTTTCAACGTGGTATATTTGTTGGCGAAAGCATAGTTTCAGTATATATAATCAATTTAAAAATCATCATATATATTCCTAAAATCAAGTTCTACTTGGAGAATTAGTCATTTTTATTCATTCTGATTTATTTGACAAGTATGTATGTCTTTTGGTTACGCTAAACCAACCACTGTGAAATGTTGATTGCCCCTGAAAAAAAAAGTTTGTCCTATTTGATTGCAATCTATAATTCTATGCAACAATAACTTTTCAACGGACAAATAGATACATTTGATTCCTTCTACTTCAGTTATATTCAACGTTCTAATCAAACAGTCGACAAGACATAGTAGAGACCTCTTGAAACTCACATCGTATTCATTTAAATTATATTTATTGATTTTTCAAGTGTAATAATTATGTATATGGAATAAAAGTTGAACCAACATTGAAAAGTGTTTCAGTAAAAATGAATCCGTAACATATGCATTTGATTGTTCATATCGTTAAATTTCTGATTCTTTTATAATGCGAAAAAATCTTCCCGTTGAGGCATCGGGCTTACAGCTCGTACTGTGTAATTTAATAAGCACAGTGGATATTTTTTACATTTTTAAATACATAGTGTTGTTTTAATTTTTACAGTAAATTTCATCAGAAAATCCCGGGATTTCTCGGGAATCGGTAGCCATACTGGCAACCGTTGAAAAAAAAATATAGCATAAACGGCGAAAGTGTTTTGTTGTTTTAAATTTACTTTACAATACAACTTGATTTGAATGACGTCAGTCGACGATTTTATTTTAAATCGCTTATTGACAACGCAAGATATGTTGGCAGAACTTTTTGGTTGAGTAATAATATCATCAATTGAAATGGCGCACTAATTCACCGATGGTCTTCGTCTCCAATTGCTAACCTGCCAAACCACTTTCACTCATTCGACGTGAGGACGTCACTCACCAACGTAACAGGGGAAATCAAAAGTTCTCTAAGCAGCAAAAATTTTATTGTAAATATTTTAAATTATACAAACTTAAATAATAAATATTTTTCTCTTTACTGAGCTGAGTTTTTGTATTTTTTATAAAATAGTAATAAATTTTTATCTACTAAATGTATGTCCGCTCCCAATGTGGCGCATATGGTCTTCAAACGGAGGTATCTCAACAGAAGTTTTTCTACGATAACTGTTTGTTAATCAGTCGCTCAACCTCTCTTTTTCGAATCATATAGAATACGATAAATTATTACAACGAACAAATACAAGCGTCAAAATAAAATAAGACGTACTCTTATTTATTATTATTAGAGTATATAAAAAATATTAAAGTTGCCTATTTATGCGTCCCCTAATGGTTTGCGCCCTAGGCGATTGCCTATTTCGCCTGTATGTGGCGCCGGCCCTGTTGCCACCTTGACAATTCCCCATTTTTCTTTTCATTATTCCCCAAACTGGATGAGCGGGAGTTAATTACAACGTCACAAACATGTCATTGAATGTTAATCTATTGTACAGATTAATTTGAGAATTTTGCGACAAAGCTAACTGTCTCGTTGAAGAAATAAAAAGGATGCTTATTGTATTATTCCAGTTTCTAGCGAATATATACGATTCACTTTCAATTCAAGAACCAGTAATGTCAGAATTTAAATGGAGGTAATCTATTGTATGCCTGAGGCCAGGGATTGCAGTACCGGTATTGCAAACATGAATTCCGGTATTACGACACTAATTACGAAAAAAAAGTTTTTTTACTGTCAATTAGTCAGTTAGGATTGAAAAACTGGAAAAATTCAATTCTACCACCAGTAGTTCAGTGTATTTGCCCTCTGTCTTGTAAAAAACGGCGGTCACGAGCTTAAATCCTAATACGGACAGTTTTTATTGATAGATTTTAAAATCGATTCGTAGATTTCTGTCCGAAGGCACGGATGTATGTGACGTCTTGAATTCGCTAACCACTAGTTCTTTCCCTGTAATATCCTTATATTTCTTCTCTCTTTCAAAAAAAAGATGTTGAGTTACTTTGTAACAAGCAGTTCTCGTGGTTCCCGAGTCTTCAGTGACAAAACTTGTGTAAATGTACATAATTTGAACGATTCAAATTTAAATTTGAATTTGAATCGTTCAAATTATGTACATTCGCACAGATTTTGTCACTTACAACCCGGGCTTCGCCTTTCGGCATCTTCAGGCGTTCAAGTGCACGGATGAATTTGAACTGTTCACCCGCGCACTTGAACGAACGAACGAAAGAACATAGTCAGTTCAAGTTCATCCGTGCACTTGAACGCCTGAAATCTGTGCAAATCTGTGCATAATTTGAACGATTCAAATTTAATATTGAAATTCCACCAAGCACCTTTAGTTGAAATCTTAGATTCAAATTTATATATATGTATTCCATCAGATCACCTTTACTCAGCCAATCATGCGATGTCATGACTATGGACTATTGTGGTTTGAATACACATCATTATTTATTTTTTTAATCGAGTAGCTCATTTTTCAGGACTCCGACTCTATAGCCCTGGTTATACCTAAATGACGGTATTTGACATGTTGATGAAATTATTTTTTTGTTTGTTTTAATCCATGTCCGCTCCCAATGTGGATCATATGGCCTCCTAATGAAGGTTAATAAAGGTCTCAACAGAAGTTTTTTCTACGACAACTGTTTGTTACTCAGTCGCTCAACCTCACTTTTTTCAAAGTAAGTAGTAGGGAAAGAAGGATAAAGCTAGAACAGGATTAGTGGTTGGCTAATCGCTATTGCTACAAGGAAAGGAAATGATGTGAATTGTCATCACAAACACCCAGTCTTCGATCACAACTTTGATTTGAATAATTTTCTAGTTCACTGTGATCTGACCGGGAATCGAACCCAAACCTGCGTGATCGGTAGAGCAAGCTCTTACCAACTGGGCCACAGCAGGAGAAACGATATTATTTACATGAAAATACAGTCGAAATACCGGCTTTCCCGGTTTCGGCGATACCGGTACTCTATCCCTATTTAAGACGGTGTCTGGTCAGGTACGTGACGACAAGGTTAAATCACCAATTACGAAATAGCACAGCCGTACTTAAGTGGAGCTTAGTGCACTCGTTTCGAGGTGTAAACCATGCGTGACCTTATAACCGTGATTCAATAAACTTAATATTGTGTCGCGTTCATTTCGGATCGAATAAATTTCGATAACGTTTTTTGGCACGATGGCAAAGTTTTCTATTCCATGAACCGTTCTGTGTGTGAAACGAAGACGATGGCGTCATTGTATTTTGTTTTTGTTGCTATCGTTTCACTTGCGTTTTAATCTGACGTTTGCATATGAGGGGCTTACTATCAAAACTCATAAACTCCAGGTTTGATGTTTTTAAGATAAGTATGCCAAAAAAAAATTAATGCATTACTAACCTAAGCTATCCTTTTTAGTGACCTGCACCCCCTTGAATCTGAAAATATGTTCTCGCAACCCCTTTAAATTTATTTACGTATTTGTAATATATTTTTTAATATACATTTATTTATGCGCCAAAATAGAAACTTCTTCCGCGCCCCGGAAATACTTTCTTGCAACCCAGGTTAAAATCCACTGCTCTAAAACAAGAGATTATAGCTGCGCGGAAAACTCAAAGGCTGAGCAAGCCAATCCAACAAATGTGCGGCATATAAAGAATGTTATTTTATTTTTTTCATGATAAAAGTTTTCATCATCACTTAATAATTTTAAATATAGAAATACGTGTATTAAAATCAACATACTAAATAGCAAAACTTCTACTTTGTATATATGTATAAAAAAAATCAAGCTCAAAATAAAAAAATAATCAGAATGCTACAAATAATCAGTCGCTCACAAAGCTATCATCATATTTTATACATTTTATAGTTTTCGCGTCGTACCTTACAACTAATCCTTATATTATATACATCATTTAGATCAATTTCTTTTTTGATAATAGATAAGAATTTAATTCTTGTTTTAAAATGTTCAATTTCTAATTAACAACAGAATTGATTATTATCTTGTTTACTTTATTTTCAGATAAAACAAAAAATGAAACAAAACCTCGCAGGCACCATCATGTCATCCATATCCACATGCAACCTCCACAGTCTGATATCGCTGATGCTGATCCTGTCCAGCATCACGCTCTGCCCCACACCAACAGACTCCGCGAGGATCATCAGAAGCTTGGACGACTACGACGAACAAGCCGTGGTCGTGAGCCAGAACAAATACGACTACTCGGAAGTCTTGGACATGTCTTTACTGTTTTACGAAGCGCAGAGATCTGGCAAACTGCCCGATGACAATCGAATACCTTGGAGGAGGGATTCGGGGCTGGACGATAAGGGAATCAACGGAGAGGATTTGACAGGAGGTTATTACGATGGTAAGCAGTGGTTAAGTGGAGGGTTTACTGAGATATGCGCCTTATAATCACTCCTATATTTGTATAAATATTTTGTTAAACACTCACCGTTTTAATCGAAATATTCTCCCATAAGATAAAATTCTGTATCAGTAAATAATATTGTAAAATCATGGCAAATGTCTCTTTTGGTTTTAAAGATAAGAAACCAGCGTCTAACAGTCTTTGTTTCAATTGCACATTTTCTAATTTGTGATACGATAAAGTACAATATGGCAGTGTTAGCCTTTTTTACATGCGCGTGTCAAAAACGTCAAATGTTAGTTAACAACCTCTCAACGAAGGTATCCAATCCCGGGATCCCGTTCAATTCTGTGATTCCAAAATCCCGGGATTGCGCCATTACTAGACTCGTGATTTCGGGATTGAGAAAATAAACTAAAATGAGCTAAACAAATTATGTGGCGCTGTTCATTTGGGTAAATCCGTAAATTCTTGGGATTGCATACCCTTCTCTCAACGTGTTGAGCAAAATATGTACATATTCAAAACCGGAGGCGATGTCGGAGTCATGTTTTAGTTTAAATTCGTAGTCGGAGCCGTTTTTTTAATTAATGAACCCACTAGCCGTTCACAAAAGCTACGTTTTGGTTACTTTAGTTCGATCATTAAAAATACATTTTTTTATTATGTAATGGCTATAAAGCATTTTAAATAACAGCAAAATATTTGTTGCTGAATGTTTTAAATACAGTGGAACCCCCAATAACACTACCCCGAATTACGCGCTGGCTTGAAATATTCGCCGCAAATCCCCCAATTGCACTGTCACGTTCGATTGTCATTGCTACGAGACGGCCATCTGTGCGGCGCATACAGTCAAATGTTGGCTAGCGTCAACACGTGCCAGGCTATACACGTATAGCCGGGCGACTGTCTTTGTGTTGGATTTTGGCGCGCTTTGCGTTTAATCATTTAGTAACTAAATATTACGTCCATATTTTTTTTTGCGAAACTAAGGGAAATCTTAGTTTTGCATTTTTTGCGGAAAAAACCAAATCTCTAATTTTGTACGAGATTCACTCTCCCAGTTACAATGTCCCGACTTTAGTGTAAATGCAGGTTTTACTGTACGTATATGGGTTCTTGGTTTTAATTTCGATGTCATTGAAAAAACTCCGCAGACCACCGTTTGGAAAGCGCGTCCCTGAGACACAAACCCATATATGGACAGAGAATAAAAAATAATATTATACATAAAACTTCCTTACACTAAAAAGTTTTTTATTGAATAACTGTGAGTAATAATATTTTACCATAAGCAATAATCATTTCGAATGTTGAAAGGAAAAAGGACGTAGCCCACACACAGGAGGCACAATAAACGTGTTTTGACGATTTTGGACTGGTGTTTAATTGACATAATACATAATAATTGACATAATCTAATATTAACTTAAGAAATTGTCTAGGAAATACTTTTTTTCAGTCTTTTTTCTTGGTTTCAATTTTCACAAGCTCATCTTTTTTCAATTTAAAAATCTAAATTTAGATACTAATTCGGCATTTTCAGCTAATATCTTTTTGATAAAACGTGTACCAAGATGAATAAATTGTGATTATCGAAAAAAAGCTGTTTTGAAAAAACTGTGAGTTACGTCCTTTTTTGACTGCCCACATGTATATTTAAAAATAGTAGACATTCAAATTTGTTTAATATTAATTCCAACCACAAAATTTTATAAATATTTTTTTATGGATGCACATAAAATTAAACCTGTTTTCCTGTATGTGGTTGCATACTTCCTATCGGAATATTCGATATATCACTTGTCCTGATAATTATTTATAAGGACACCGATAAAAAAAGGTTAATTAGATTAAAAGCTTTAGTCATTATCATGACACTTTTAACTATGCCTTTTCCCAATATGGAGCATTTGAATTTCGAACGAAGCTTACGTTAACAGAAGCTTTTTTCTTAAGTCTACTATTAAGCTTAA
Source organism: Himalopsyche tibetana (assembly GCA_030503985.1). NCBI lineage: Eukaryota > Metazoa > Arthropoda > Insecta > Trichoptera > Rhyacophilidae > Himalopsyche > Himalopsyche tibetana. Next base: position 2,830,883 of record JAPJYX010000011.1, on the reverse strand, counting down.
TTACCTTCGACAAGTTTTGTAATTACATTTTAGGGGTATTGAACATTTTTATTGTGAGTCAATTTAGTGTCACTGATTCATATTTTGTATTTTTATTTGTAAATTATTTACGATATCAATTGTAGTTATGTATAAATATTTTAGAAATCAATAACCAATTAACACGCTTCGACAATAAATACATGAAGAGTTTAAAATGAGTAAATGGTATAAATGTTGTGTTTGAATATTATTTCATGAAATATAACCACCCCTGTATATATATATATATACAAGGGGTGCATTTATCCAATTCCACATTGACCGGCCGCCACTGATCGTGTTTATATATGAAATAAATTTATCATTAAGCTTAAGGCCATTGCTGGCGAAAAGGATTAACTCATGGGAGTGCCTAGACGGAAAATTTTGTGTGAATGTACATAATTTGAACGTTTAAATTTTAATATTGAAATTCCACCAAGCACTTTTAGTCGAAATCTTAAATAATATGCCACTATTAAAATGTTTTATGTATTTCACTAACCCTTAAAAACAATTATGGTATCTTCAATTTAGGCAAATAAAAGATTTCGACTAAAAACTACTGCGTTATAGTCTGAATAATGAAAACAATATCATTTTTCATTTTAGCTGGCGACTACGTAAAGTTCGTGTGGACGCAGGCCGCCGCAAGTACTGTACTCGCATGGGGTCTCATCGAGGGCGCGCGAGGGTACGAGAAAAGTGGACTGCTTCCTCGAGGGCTGGAGTGTCTGCGATGGGCGACCGACTTTCTGGTCAAGTGCCACGTAGGACACAACGAGCTTTATGGACAGGTTTGAAGAGAAATCATTTGTTTATCACCGTGCTTACAACTTGACATGGAAAGTTCGTGAGCGGTCGAATCCAAACAATGTCTTCGATGCTTTCAACGGTAGCTAACATATCGACTGTGGAAATGAAAAAGGACGTAATCCACAGTTATTTCAAAACAGTTTTGTATAAATGTATATTTTGATATTCGTTCTATCAAAAGGATGTGAGCTGAAAATATCGAATAAGTATCTAAATTTAACTTTTATGTTTCAAAAAATAAAATTGCGATCTTGAAAAAAGTCTTAAATTAAATTTATTTCAGATACAATCAACTAAAACCCATATTATAAGTCTCCGTGCACTTCAAGGTTGTGTATATTTTATAATTTGTCTCCTTGGCATAAAATCATCAAAAAAGGTTTTTTGCGTCTCCTGTAAAATTAGTTAAGTGTGAGTTACGTCCTTAATGTAAAAAATAAATAAAAAAAAACCTATTTATCGATTCAGCAAAATTACAAATGATCCGACTCTTACTCTGATTTTAAAAAGATGCAATATTTGTTGTGTATTTTTCAACTGCATCAATTCTCCTATTTTTTTTTTTTTTTTAAGTGGAAGTTACCTGGTTTTTTACTACTCGACAGCCCTGGGAAAACTAAAGTTTTCTGAAAACCCATCTTGAATTAAGCCCAAAGTCAACTACAAAGTTTTTCCACTATAATATGTACTGTTTTGTCAATAGTAGAGTTAAATTAAGAAAACAAACAACAAACTCTTAATTAAAAAAATCCAATTAGATATTAGCCGAAAGTCATTCGTTTTTTTTTCACAGTGACGCGAATTAATAATAAAATGAAAGGGTATTCGATTCACCGTAAATCATCTCTACAAAAATTCAAGTTTTAAGAGATTGACATTCCATGTATTTACTATTGTACAAGGTTAGGCCAGAGCTGGGTATGGATATTTTAACTACTTGAATACCAAGCGGACACCGGTGTCCGGAACATATGCAAGCAAACACGGATGTTCAAGACATTTAAAAAATCCAATACTTGGTATTCTAATAGAATATAAGCAATATTTTTATGAATATGTGTAGTGCTATATATACCGAGTCAATAAAGGTTTTTAAAATATCGAATTCGAGTGTATATTAGTCAAAATTATTTTCCTCAAAAACACGCAGTATCTCTGGGACGTATTAATGATTTATTTGCGCGGTATTCAAGCGGTTAAAACGCACAATGGTTTGCAATCAGGTAAATGAAAAAACAAATATAAGATATGGACTTAATTTTAGTTGACTCCTACTCTGTCTCTGCTTGTGGTTTAGCAATATTATATCAAACGGCATTTCTCCAATGGATAAACTCCGTCTATTTCTTAACCACAACCAAACCACGATGCACGTTTTCCTTTGGTTAATAAAAGAACAATCACACTTAGTTTCGTCAGCTACATAATAAGTGACGATAATAGACCATCGGACGGATGTGTTAATTCATTTTTGACTACCGTTTTTCAACGCTGAGGTCAAGTATTTTTTTATTAGTCATGCATGTATAAACATAGCAATTTTATTCCGCGAATAAACTAACACATTTTTATTAATTTCGATAGTATTGGCATGTTGTATTTTTATGGATTTATAAAAATTAAACTTACTATCATTTAAATGTATCTTAACATAAATCACACATATAAACAAATGCACTCAGTTTCGATCATACTTAAAATAATAACTCAAAATAACAGTCTAACCAACATTTAAAAAATCCAAGGAGAGACAATGAATACAATTTCAAATTAACTTAGTAAATTGTGACTTAGGTGTAATCACCCATAGTTCTTGTGTTTTTATCCTATTAGCAGTCAAGAGTTAAATCCTTTAAATGGAAATAAAAATAGTTTGTTTTTATGTATCCTACATTTGCATCTGATCCGACATTCACTGTTCGTTTTTAAATATGGGGTGAAGAGAGAGCGACAAGCTTACTTGTAGTTATTTCATAGCTAAACCTTTATTTTCTTATGGTATACAATACACAGAGAGAGAAAGGTTAGCAGATCGACATGCAACCGGTTTTTTTTTAAATTTAAAATCACATAAAAGTATGCTTGAAATTGATGACGGGAACGGTTAAAATATAGAAACTATAAAAATCTTTTTTATAATCACATTTAGAAATGAACGCAATTTATATTTAGTAGTAATGATAAAAATATAAGGAAAATGGGACATAAATGGAGGATATCGTATTTTACTGTGAGCATTAGCGTGCTATATATTTATAAATTTGTGTTATTTACAATATTTGATTTAACTTTTTCAGGTTGGTGACTTCAACCTCGATCAGAAGTTCTGGGGCAGGCCTAAAGATATGAACATGTCAAGACCTGCATATAAGCTGGATGCTCAACATCCTGGTAAGTGATTTCATATTTATTATTTCAGTGAGAAAATAATTATACATTATAAAAAATACTTCATGTTGAATTTATGTTGAAACAAGTTTTGAATTTATTAGATGAAAATGCATTTTCAATTCACGATTTATCTTCTTAGCTAAAAAGATGATTAATTGGAATTTTTCCATGCATTTAGCTGACTTCTAAGCGCCATCTTATAAATTATTTTTCTTATTGTTGAATGGGTTTTTGTGTTTTAAGGCATGGATATATTTAAGTCCTTTTCTCCACTCTTCAGTTCTTTATTAATTTCACTCTTTTATTATGAGCAGTAGTTTTGATAATTAATTTAATATGTACCATTACTGTAATTTTTCCCTACTGTCTTGAAAATAAATGCACGTGATTTTATGACTATCTATAAGTCTTTGTTGAGTCCGTGGTATAATGCTCTATGTTGTTGGTTTCCGTGACGGAACGGACAAAATCAAGAACAGCATTTTTTCAATTGATTTATCAATTTCTGTATGAAGGTATGGATGTTTATGATGTTCTTAAATTCCCTCGAACCATTTTAATCCTTAAATACCAATGTAGCGAGAGCGATTAATCAATCACCAGCTCTGTCTTAGCCATATTTTTTTCTATCTCTACACTCTTAAATAAAGAGAGGCTGAGCAACAATGTTAAAGAGTTATAAATATATGTTTTATTGCTAGATTATTTGCTTTAGAGGAGAGCTTTAATAAATAAACTAATATATATATTAATAAGATTTTTTGCTTAAAAGGTTCTGACTTGTCGGGAGAGGTGTCAGCTGCACTGGCCGCCGCTAGCATCGCACTCCGGCTACACGGTGACCCAGCTACGGCTGACATGTATTTGACGCACGCAAAGCAGTTGTACGAATTTGCCACTGAATATAGAGGACTCTATCATTTGTCAATGAGGGAAGCTGCACAGTATTACGAGTGAGTAATTTAACAGCCGCCTGTGTGGTCGAGTGGTCAACGTTGTTGGCTTCGGCTACGGAGGGCCCGGGTTCAAGTCCCGGTACGGACAGTTTTATAAATTGATTTTTCAATCGATTTATGAATTTCTGTTCAAATGCATGGATGTATGTGATGTCTTGAATTCCCCCCTCTCTCCCATCCTATCCTATGAACGGGGCGTATCGAGAGCGATTAGCTTACCACTAATAATGTCCTAGCCTTATCCTTCTATCCCTACTCTCTTTGGAAAACACGAGAGGTTGAGCAACTGAGTAACAAGCAGTTCTCGTAGAAACACTTATGTTGAGATAAACTCCATTAGGAGTCCATATGCTCCACATTAGGACCGGACATGGTTAGAAGAATTCAAATCAAATTCTGTTTCGAGACTATTTGAGAAATATTTCCCGGGAATTCTAAAATTGTCTCGTCTCGATTTCCGGGATTATCAAAAATAGTCTCGAAATATTTTTATTTAGTATTATGTATCGATTACTAATAATATTGGATTATAATCATTTGTCACACCCCTCGATGACAGATACGACGATGTTACGTCAGATTTAAACCAATTAAATAATAATGTTTCAATGTGCAATATAGTAAGTAATTATATTGCTTGCGTTTTTCTTAGAAATCGCATTATATGTTTATTTATTTTCTACTGTAGTTATGTATGCGTGTACATATACTTGAATTTTTGTCTTTAACAGTCTCTGTAATACATTTATTGGTTGTATAAGAATATTACTTTTTTAAATTGACTTACTTTGCCCATAATGGCATAATGATTACAAATATGTCAATTACTTGATAACTTATTACTCAGAAATTAATATCATGCAAGGGGTAAAACACAAGTAACACGTCTTGAAATAATTCACGAAATAGTATTGAAAAAAAATATGTATCAAACTTTCAATGTTGTTTCCATTTTCTCATATATTTTTTAATAATTTTGTATTCTAATGCTAAAATGTTACTGATTTTTTTTTCATTTTTCTTCAGGTCAACAGATTACGGTGATGAAATTGCTTGGGCAGCGGCTTGGCTGTTCAGAGCGACAAACAATTCGTATTACTTGGATGAAGCTGATCATCACTACAACGTCTTCCGGCTCAAGGTTGGTACTTTTTGAAAGTTATTAACATATCAAGTAATAATTTTTTTTACTTGCCATCACGAAGGAAATCATAATAATTAATCTTAAAAATTTAGATTTTTATTATGATGAGAATATTGAATTATACCTTAAATATATCCGATATTATGTGATTTAAAATAACCGAATATTTATATATATTTAAAAAAAAACATAGCTCTTCAATTTTATACAAATAAATAAATAAATTGCTGACTGTTTTAGGAGCGTCCTAACGAATTCTTCATGGGACACCGAGTGGCTGGAGTACAAGTCTTGCTGGCTCAATTGACAAATCGATCTGAACTTCGAGAGGCGGCTTCGGCTTTTTGTGAACACCAAGCAATGGGACAGAGGCGCTCTCCCAAAGGACTGTTGTGTATTGAAAGAGCGGGAGCTTTAGCGCATGCTGCCAGTGTATCGTTCCTCTGTCTTCAGGTATAAAATTATTTATTTTTCGTTAATAAATATCATCATATAATCTTTTCGTTCCTGACTTGAACAGCATAAACTTCTTACATTGGTGTTTTTTTAACCAGTAAATTGAAGACCGCGTATCTTTGCTACACTTCAAAAAAATCAACGCATATCCTGCTCAAGTAAAAACAAATTTCGAATATACGATGGCTGTATATTCTAGCAACCATAAAAAATATAATAATCACACATTTTATTGTAAAGGTGAATTAAAAAATTGTGTATTTATTTGGAGTACTTTGAATAATCAAGTCTCAATCAAGACAAATCGGTCTTAAACAGGGTTGCCATATTTCTAAAATCACAGGATAAGAAATTTTTTATTTCGTTATTTTATAAATGTACACATTTTCTTTATTCGATTTTTTTAGGGACTTACAATGCAAGACTCTATATATAGGATATGACTATTGAACTCAAATAAGGATGTCTGGGAACCCAGGTCTCACAATAATAAAAATAGAATGTTGCATTTACATTTTATTCAATAACAGATTTATCAGCACTAGGAACTCTGTTTCGAGACAAATCGAGAATAAATTCCCGGGAAAAAAATCCTTTCAGATTTTTAAGAGGATCATATGTTTACGAGATTCTCATTAACATTTTTTTTTAAACTTCACAAAATCTGATTAAATACATTTTTTTGTTTGCTTGATAGTTTTTTTTATTATTATTGTATCATTTTCAGGTTGCAAACATGGGCATAGCAGTTGACGAGAATCGAGCTCTGGCCAAACAGCAGATTGATTATATGCTTGGAGATGGTGGTCAGAGTTTTGTTGTCGGATATGGTCACGATTCTCCAAAATATCCTCACCATGCTGCTAGGTATGACATCTTAAATAAATTTGTTTAGAACTGCATTATATAGGGATAGTTTTAATAACTTTGTGGTCAAACGCTCTTGGGCGTTTGTTTTTTTTTTGACTGTGGTATCCGCGGACTTGAATTACTGTACTGCTATATAAATTGATATTTTAAAAAATGTATGTATTTGTCTTGAAATTAATAGAGATATGTAATATTAAAATTTTATTTTTATACATTCGATTCTAAAACGAAACAAAGCAAAGCGATTAGTTAAATTATTGACTCTTTTCTATTCCCATCTTTTTATCCTAACTTATAATAAAAAGAAATTTTGGTAAAAAAAAAATTAAAATCTTTTTAATTAAATCTTTATAGCCAACATTGGTACCCGAAATGATTGCAAAAAAATACGTTATTAATTGGAATAGAATTCACATAAATTAACACGCCGTTAAATTAAACTCCGATAAAAAAACAGCATTAAAATACATGAACATAAAGAGAAATAGAGCAATAGCTCTTCTCTCTGTTAAAGATGAAAGACACCATCAATGCTAATATTTTTTTCTTTTTAGTTCTTGTCCAGATATCCCTGCACCTTGCGGCTGGGAGCAGTTCAGATCCAAAGACCCAAACCCTCAAATCTTATACGGCGCTTTGGTTTCGGGACCAAACCAAAACGACCTTTTCGAAGACACGAGAGAAGAATTCCTCTACAGCGAAGTGACGATAGACTACAACTCTGGTTTTCAGAGTACACTGGCGATGCTAGTCGATCTCTATCAACCGAACAAATCCGCCGCTGACTATCATCACATCAGTAGCAAAAAGTTTACAGACTCGAATGTGATACATAAAAACGGTGGTAAAGTTTCTGAAGATTTTAAGGTTTTGAGAGTTCACGATTTTAAAAATAACAGTGCTGGTGACAGGAATGTTAAAGCTTAAATCGTGGAAGGTCTTAAATAGTGATATAATTAAACAAAACTGATTGAATAAAGTTTAAGACTATAACAGTGGTCTAGGAACAAGTTCTGTGGATGCCTCCAGACTACCTGCCTTTCTTTCTTCGATTGATGGACATCGTTATCCTGATTCACTGTCTAATACCATCCACTGTTTATTAATTAGTTGGTGTGACATACGAATAAGAAAGGTAACTTAAGTGATAAGGAATTTTGGAGGCGTTGTGTAGTTGCCATTCGATGCACACAATTAGCGTAGTTAACTTAAAAAGAGGGAGTTGTTTACGAGTACTAGAAAATGGTTGTTTAATTTTAATGAATACAGGAAAACAATTAACATTATATATGAGCCCTCGAGAGGTGAAGTGAGACAACTAGTAAAATGGTAAAAAAAATCTTTTAAGTACTATCACGTCTTTACTTGGTGTTTTGATGGATTGCATATTTTTATTTTACGGAGATAACACTATTGCAATGCGTATTTACTGAGGTTACTTCACTTTTACGATACTTTAAGATGTTTAGAATACTAGCATATTTTTTTTCTAAAACACCACCTGGTTGACTTCACCTCTAATGGGACCATGTTAACTGTTGCGAGGTAAAGCGAGCAGAGTAGTAAAATGGTAAAACTGTTTTGGTGGATTGTTTATTTTTATTTTACAGATATAAGACTATTGCAATGTGTATTAATTGAGATCTCTTCACTTTTACAATACTACAAGACATTTAGAGTATTGTAACACATTTAATACATTGTTTCCTAATATACCACTTGACTCACTTCACCTTTCAGGGGCTCATAAATTATTTAATCTGTCAAAACAGTGAGTGTAAATTCCTTACTAAAAATATTATAATATGGATAACTACTAATTGAAATTAAAGTTTTCTTTTTCATCAAATGATTTTATAAGATACAAAAGGTTGTTATTTGTAAAAGGTATTAATAAATTAACAAATTCGCTCACGTTTTATAGATATATATGTATTGAAAAATTAAAATATTTTTATCAGAAATACAATAATGGTAGCAGATTTTATGTTGCCAATTCTAGATGGAAATTTACTAGTGCTATAAAATAAAATATATTTTTTTAACAATTCTACAATTTTATTTCAAAAAATTGTCAAAACTGGGCTCATTTTAAGCCTATCGATCAGTACAATAATAAAAGTTTTATTTTTATAAATATTTAGTTGAAAGCTGTGTTTCGGCATAACGTCATCGTTTTGATATTAAATTATTGTAATACCTAAAATTTTGGGACAAATAAAATACTATAAGATGAAAAATTCCTCATGTATTATCATACTATATAAAACGTTCAGTATCAAACACGGCCATGTTTCAGTTTCAAAATCATGCTGCAAGTATATAAAAACCAAATTTAAATAATCATTTTACTATCAAAAGTGGCCAATTCAAAGGTATCTTGTTATACTGGCCAAATCATTAAGTGTTATCATTGGCTGTTAATAAGTCGACGTTAAATGTCTGTGTTTTTCGTTGTTAATAAAATGAACTCACTTTAATATTTTGTTTAAAAGTAGTCTTTCAAACTTTCCACTTTCCTGAAAAATAAATTGATACATGGCCAACTTGATAAGTGTAATAGTGACAATGACGTGTTGTCGAAATAGCTATCAAGTGTATTTTATTACATAAGCAGAAATAAAAACATTTTTTGTTCAACCATATCACAATTGAATTAATTATTGACTATCTGGTTAGAGTAGGTAATATTTTATTGATAAATTCTAAGATATATGTAATTGCCATAAATTATAGTTTACAGAGTACATCAGTAGTTTAAGTATTTTTACTATAAATATTACATATGAAAGTGATGATTAATTAATGGTACAAGTTGGTTTTCCACCGCCACCCGTTGTGTATATACAGTCAACGTTTTATGGCCGACTTCCACAATATTGTAGACAGAAAAAAAAGAGTCTATCCCTCACATTCATGGCGCAAGCAGAGCTGCATGGGAATGATTTTGAGTCATGTAATATGGTGCAATATTTTCGACTATAATACAAAACTATTCTCATTTTCCTATACGATTATTTTAGGGTCACCATTCCCGTTTTGGAAAATATGGTAATTCTAAAGAGTATTTTTAATTATTTAAACACAAATTTATTGAAATCTATTGTTTTTGGTATTTTTATTGAAAATAAAAGTATTCATTATTGATTAAGAATTGAAAAATTGTCTGAAATATAACGTTTCTTTCCATAACGACAAAACTATGTTTTTCATCAGATATACTATGAAAAATATGTATATTAAAACACTAAATTTGAATTTTATTATAATGAAAAATATTTCTTACAATTTTTATTCTTAAAAAAAAAAAATATTTTGCAGAAAAATGTAAAGTAAAATATTTTTTTATGGTTCAAAGCTTGTTAATAATTTTTAATATAATATCATTATAAAATAATAATAAATTCATGTTTTTTAATGGATGTAAGTAGGTATAGATATAGAGGTGTCTATGATTTTTTTTAATTGTGTATATATTTTTTTATTGTTTCTACAAATTTTAAATAAAATGTCCTTTTAAATTTGTGTTTAATTTATTTTTTATGAATTTATTAAGGATTTATTTTCATGAACAGTTATCTATTATACCAGCGTTTCTTCAATGATGGGTCGCGACCCGGTTCCGGGTCGCAAAAATCAAAATGCCGGGTCACCAATTTCCTAAAATAAATCTGTTTTTTTACTATATAATTTCGTAATACCTCTCAATAATAAATTATTGGTACATTTGATTTCTATTTGATCGGTTTATCAAGGTAAATGATTTTGTATTATAACATATAAAGACTGTGTGGACGTAATATACTGTTTTACTATACCTATAGGCCGTTAGTATATTCCAGTGCTTACCAACCTGGGCTCAGCGGGTTTTTCACGGGGGTCCGCGAGAATAATCATTCTTTCAACATTCTCTGTGATATTATATGAACATGTGAAATATTTTTTTTTCGGGGGTCCGCAGATTATTGTTTTGAGATTCAGGGCTCCATAGCATGAAAAGGGTTGGGAAGCACTGGTGTAGGCCTTAATAAGTTTAGTGAGCCACGAAGGAAAAATATTAAAATAACCGTGTCGCGGGGGGGAAAAGTTTTGGAAACGCTGTATTATACAATATAAAAAATATTATTTCAATGCAAAGATTAAGGGTATGTATAGCTAAGCCCTAATTAATTTTGACGCAAATATTTATTTATTTTCGTTCCTTCCTTCCAAAACTCCGTTTTCACTGGATTCCACTTCGGGTCTCGTTTATGTTCCGCAAAAGCGTGAAATATGAAAATGATACTTTGAGGACCTGAAAAAAAGAGTACATGTTGTAATTCTACATCACAATACGTTTTTTCTCAAATAATATATTTGTTCTACTAGGTATAATTGTAGAACAAAAATATTGTAAAATCATTGACATGAATCAATTTATTGTAAGAAAGTGAAAGTTTATATTTAAAGAGCGCTTTTTCAATTCCTTGTATCTAGTTGAATAGAATTTTAAAACATTCCAGTTGACTACGGCATTCATTATTTTGCTATTGCACTAATATTTAACTGCATATATTAAATATGGAGACAAAACAGTGACGTCCTATTTTCTTAATAAATCTCAATGAACATTGACAAAACTAAATAAATTAATATAAACAGTTTTTTAACCCTTTATCAGCTTTCTTTGAACATGTATAGCTTATTAAATGTTGTAATAGTACAAGAATGGTGAACGTACCGCACGTGTGCCCGAGGTAGCACGTTGGAGAATTTTAAGTTTAAATTATTAATTTTTATTAGATTTCAATGCTTGCAACGAGCGAAGCCGGTCCTGACTTATTAAATGAAGTGGAACACAGAGTACAAAGGAATAATGTGTTTTTATTAATAATTTATACACTCCACTGGATGGATCCCTGTTATTTTTTTCACAGATAACTGTTAATGGAATAGGAATGCTTTACTCATCTGGGATGTTTTTAAAATCCCATTCAGGTAGATTTTATCATTTACATGAGTGTTTATAAATTAGTCACTTAACAATCTATCTTAATGATTCATTCTACCTGAGGCGCTATAGTCCAAAACAGAGCTTGCTTTCATATTCTAAATAATAAATTGTAATGTTATAAAAAAAATACGTTCTTAATTAATGTTGTAATCTGTATTACTTACACTGATAAAGTTCTCCAGCGTGAGCATGTAAAATTTTCCTCCAGTGAAATAAACCGGTCGAGATGTTCTGATCAATATTGGTAAAAGGTCACGCCTTGCTCGAGGGCTCAACGTCTGCCAAGGACCTCCGCAGACAGCTGTCCCTACTTTAGTACTCTGCAATTTTCATAAAAACAATCAGATATACAAGTAAATCATTCTTAACTATGTCTTCTTGAAACAAAAAGATGAAATTTGAATTATTATTTTGAAACTCTTAAATGCATTGTCTTTTTAACCACTTAAAAATGGACGATTTTATATATTTCAAAGTAACATCAAAGTATATAGTGAAAATTCGATTAATATTTTTAAGGATACCCACAACCCTTTTTTACTCTGTAGATACGTGCCAACAAAAACCTTGAAGAAAATTGAGAGAATTCGAAAAAATCAAGGTTCAATCAATGATCATAAAACCTTTGCCGACAAACAAATTATATAATTCTTGAAACTGCTCACTACTCAAATCAGTTGGCATTCCCATGGGCTCATCCTTTTCGCCAGCAATGGCTTTGGACTCAGTGATGCATTTATATCTTATATAAACACGAAACTTTCATTTGCTAAGCGTCAGTTCAAGTTCCTCCGTGCACTTGAATGCCTGAAGATGCCGAAAGGCGAAACCCGGGTCGTTAGTGACAAAATTTGTGAGAATGTACATAGTTTGAACGATTCAAATTTAAATCAAGGTTAGTTCTCTGAATTTAAAAACCGTGTTATTTGAAAAAATAACAGTATATTCGCACAAAAAATCGTGTAAAAAATGATAATATTGGAGGCCCAATAAAAAAATAAACAAAACATTATTCATAAAATGTATATAAATTAAGAAAAATAGTACTATTCATCGCTACTTGATTGTATGAGGGACTGAATATAAATCGCTTTCATTGTTAGGATCTAGTGAAGCCTTTTTTTTTGTTTTAATTACTGTCTGTGCTGTAGAATCTATATATTAACTAGCTGTAAGCCCGTTGCCCAGCAACGTGAGATTTTTGTTGCAAAGTATTTAATTTAATTTAATTTTATATTATTTTATGTTATTTTATTTTATTTTATTTTATTTTATTTTATTTTATTTAATTTAATTTAATTTAATTTTATTTAATTTTATTTAATTTTATTTTAATTTTTTTTATTTTATTTTATTGTATTTTATTTTATTTTTATTTATTTTATTTTTATTAGAAATTTCGTAAATTATTTAATTTTTGGAATAATGTTTAAGTTTGCTAACAACCATTCTTCGTAGTAGCCGAAATTTCGTTTATATTTAATTTTTGGAATAATGTTCAAGTTTGCTAACAACCATTTTTCGTAGGAGCAGAAATTTCGTAAATTATTTAATATTTAGAATAATGTTCAAGTTTGCTAACAACCATTTTTCGTAGTAGCAGAAATTTCGTAAATTATTTAATTTTTGAAATAATGTTTAAGTTTGCTAACAACCATTTTTCGTAGTAGCCGAAATGTCTTAAATTATTTAATTTTTGAAATAATGTTCAAGTTTGCTAACAACCATTTTTCGTATTAGCAGAAATTTCGTAAATTATTTAATTTTTGAAATAATGTTTAAGTTTGCTAACAACCATTTTTCGTAGGAGCAGAAATTTCGTAAATTATTTAATATTTGGAATAATGTTCAAGTTTGCTAACAACCATTTTTCGTAGGAGCAGAAATTTCGTAAATGATTTAATATTTGGAATAATGTTCAAGTTTGCTAACAACCATTTTTCGTAGGAGCAGAAATTTCGTAAATTATTTAATTTTTGAAATAATGTTAAAGTTTGCTAACAACCATTTTTCGTAGGAGCAGAAATTTCGTAAATTATTTAATATTTGGAATAATGTCCAAGTTTGCTAACAATCATTTTTCGTAGTAGCAGAAATTTCGTAAATTATTTAATATTTGGAATAATGTTCAAGTTTGCTAACAATCATTTTTCGTAGTAGCAGAAATATCGTAAATTATTATATATTGGAATAATGTTTAAGTTTGCTAACAACCATTTTTCGTAGTAGCCGAAATTTCGTTTATATTTAATTTTTGGAATAATGTTCAAGTTTGCTAACAACCATTTTTCGTAGGAGCAGAAATTTCGTAAATTATTATATCTTGGAATAATGTCTAAGTTTGCTAACAACCATTTTTCGTAAATTATTAAATCTTTGGAATAATGTTCAAGTTTGCTAACAATCATTTTTCGTAGTACCATAAATCGACCTCGGCGCATATATCGACAGCCCTGCAAAGGTTTCAAGTGTGCAAACAAATATATTTCGTAGAAAAAGAAAAATATCTTGGAATCATTTTTTTTGAATTGGCCACACTAAGTATTTGACATATTCTATTTTTGAATTTTCAATACAAACAAACAATCAAAGTCAAGTTTGAAATAGTTCTTTTTTCGAATGCTTAATATATATAATCTAATTTTGTCGCACCTGAAAGTTTGCCCTTTACCTCAGCGGTAAGACGTTCCGTTCATATTGCAAAGTTCCACGTTTCGAATCCGACCCGCGGCAGAAATAAAATGTGAAATAAAGTTTAGCGTTTTTTCACATTTAAAACTATGTGCTTCTTCAGGGTAATGAAAAAATACTTCTAGTATGAATAAAAAAAATGTCGACAGTCGGGCTGGGGATGAGGAGGGGTAGGGGAAATCGGTGACAATCATATAGAAGATGGATGACACTGAACAAAATCTGTCAAATCAGCTCCTAGCCCTATAATTTATAGCTTTAAAAAATCGAATCAGTTCATTTGATTATTTAAAAAACTTCGTAGCCATGCAAATTTTGAAATAAAGTTCTCTCAATATTAATTACGATGCTTTAGTTCTAAGCCAGGAAATTTGAATTTTGAATATAAAAAGACGTCCATTCCAATTGGCCGAAAAATGTGATGTTCAAAATATGTTCAAAATAAATCGCTATCATTGGGCGAAGTGGACATCAGTACGCACACATTTGTGAAAAGTAAAAAGTAAAAAGTGAAAAGTAAAAAGTAAAAAGTGAAAAGTAAAAAGTGAAAAGTAAAAAGTGAAAAGTGAAAACTTATTTTATCGGCTATTAATATATAGATAGCCGATAAAATAAGTTTGCTGAGGTAAAGGGCAAACTTTCAGGTGCGACAAAATTAGATTATATATATTAAGCATTCGAAAAAAGAACTATTTCAAACTTGACTTTGATTGTTTGTTTGTATTGAAAATTCAAAAATAGAATATGTCAAATACTTAGTGTGGCCAATTCAAAAAAAATGATTCCAAGATATTTTTCTTTTTCTACGAAATATATTTGTTTGCACACTTGAAACCTTTGCAGGGCTCTCGATATATGCGCCGAGGTCGATTTATGGTACTACGAAAAATGATTGTTAGCAAACTTGAACATTATTCCAAAGATTTAATAATTTACGAAAAATGGTTGTTAGCAAACTTAAACATTATTCCAAGATATAATAATTTACGAAATTTCTGCTACCACGAAAAATGGTTGTTAGCAAACTTCAACATTATTCCAAAGATTTAATAATTTACGAAATTTCTGCTACTACGAAAAATGATTGTTAGCAAACTTGGACATTATTCCAAATATTAAATAATTTACGAAATTTCTGCTCCTACGAAAAATGGTTGTTAGCAAACTTGAACATTATTCCAAATATTAAATCATTTACGAAATTTCTGCTCCTACGAAAAATGGTTGTTAGCAAACTTGAACATTATTCCAAATATTAAATAATTTACGAAATTTCTGCTCCTACGAAAAATGGTTGTTAGCAAACTTGAACATTATTCCAAATATTAAATAATTTACGAAATTTCTGCTCCTACGAAAAATGGTTGTTAGCAAACTTAAACATTATTTCAAAAATTAAATAATTTACGAAATTTCTGCTACTACGAAAAATGGTTGTTAGCAAACTTGAACATTATTTCAAAAATTAAATAATTTAAGACATTTCGGCTACTACGAAAAATGGTTGTTAGCAAACTTAAACATTATTCCAAAATATAATAATTTACGATATTTCTGCTACTACGAAAAATGATTGTTAGCAAACTTGAACATTATTCCAAATATTAAATAATTTACGAAATTTCTGCTACTACGAAAAATGATTGTTAGCAAACTTGGACATTATTCCAAATATTAAATAATTTACGAAATTTCTGCTCCTACGAAAAATGGTTGTTAGCAAACTTGAACATTATTTCAAAAATTAAATAATTTAAGACATTTCGGCTACTACGAAAAATGGTTGTTAGCAAACTTAAACATTATTTCAAAAATTAAATAATTTACGAAATTTCTGCTACTACGAAAAATGGTTGTTAGCAAACTTGAACATTATTCTAAATATTAAATAATTTACGAAATTTCTGCTCCTACGAAAAATGGTTGTTAGCAAACTTGAACATTATTCCAAAAATTAAATATAAACGAAATTTCGGCTACTACGAAAAATGGTTGTTAGCAAACTTAAACATTATTCCAAAAATTAAATAATTTACGAAATTTCTAATAAAAATAAAATAAATAAAAATAAAATACAATAAAATAAAATAAAATAAATTAAAATTAAATTAAATAAAATTAAATTAAATTAAATAAAATTAAATAAAATTAAATAAAATTAAATAAAATTAAATAAAATTAAATAAAATTAAATAAAATTAAATAAAATAAAATTAAATTAAATAAAATAAAATAAAATAAAATAAAATAAAATAAAATAAAATAAAATAAAATAAAATAAAATAAAATAAAATAAAATAAAATAAAATAAAATAACATAAAATAATATAAAATTAAATTAAATTAAATACTTTGCAACAAAAATCTCACGTTGCTGGGCAACGGGCTTACAGCTAGTTTATAATTATTAGAAAATCATTTATCCAGTTCTGTGTTTTCGCGAAACATTTTAGAACAAATAGTTCGTGTAAATAAGAGTATTCTTTGTTTTTAATGAACCGCGTTATTTCAAAACCGACTGAAGAAAGCTGAGTTTTCTTTAAAAACGATAAATGTTGAACTTTTTTACACTGTTTCTATTTGTTAGAATAACGATTTTTAGGGGAAACCATGAATACTGGAATCATTTTCGCCTTTCGGCATCTTCAGGCGTTCAAGTGCGCAGATGAACTTAAACTGACGCTCAGTAAATAAATGTATCACTAATTTTAAAGCCACTGCTGGCAAAATGGATTAATGCCTGCAGATTTTAACGGCGAGTAATTTCAAGAATTATATTTATTTTGTTTGCTGGAAGATTTAAAAAAAGTGTTTTAATTTTCAAATTCATTGATATAGTTCAATACTTATCTGTCCTTAAATCCAACTTCTCGTACGCCCATAGACTCTCAATGAAGCATCTCAAATTGTTTTAGCGAGTACTGATTGTAAGTAATACCAACAGACAGACATCCATACCGTAAATCAGTTGAAAAATCAATTTATGACAGTGAATATTCTAGAATTTACAGCGGCGAATCAACGATTCACACGATTGTCCAAGAGTGTTGATCACTATCTAATAGATGAAATAACTGATATCTTACTATGATAATATTTAAGAAGAAAACGTAAATTTTCCTCACCCTTATCATGATCTCATTTCCAAAATAACAGAGAAGAAATAAATCCGTACACGCAAGGGTGCCATATTCCAGAAGGGTTATTTGGAAACTCTGAAACGTTGCGAGGACAGTATATTATAAATAGTAATGAAATTTTTCAATGATTAACAGACATCATAAAATGTATAAAAATTAATAGTTTTAGAGTAGCAAGTTGCCGAAATATTTTTGATTATGCCAACATTTTCAATTTTAAAGTCGTGGTATACATTTTTGCTGCTCATTCGAGGAAGTCTGGACAAATACAAGTTGGTGGTCCCACCGCCAGCCACTAAGGCATCCAATCACGGACCCACTTTGCTGTCATAAGATTTCGGGATTCACATTTTTTCAATCCGGGCATTAAACGTTTACCATAACTTCATGGTATTACACAAAAACATGTATTTCACACAAACAAACTCAAGTAGACTGTCGGAGATTATTTTATTATTAAATACGATAACAAATCGGAAAGTGTTTAGATTTTAAATTTTATTTTAGCACACGTGAATCACGATATTATCGGTATTAAGACAATTTTTGATCCCTTATCTTAAGATTGTAAGCCCCAGTGGTGTAGTGGTAAATAAATAGGAACCAGGTCAGTAATTGATTTCTTCCCTATTTTTTTTTATTTCCGTCCGAATTTCAAAAACTACAAGCTTTAACAATTACATCAATAAAAAAACGCGCAATTATCAAAAAAAACTGTACTTACTATATGTACTTGAAAATTAAGTTACAAATCAAAAAAGTGGCAGGGCTCATTTTCAAGTACCAGGTCGTCGACCTGGCCCTACTACACCACTGGTAAGCTCAAACTGTTATGTGTTTGCATATAGCGATATAATAGCTATAAAAAGCAAAATCCAATATTCTCCTCTTCTTTTCATGAACAGATAAAGAGATGCACGATTTTGACACTTATTTGTATGTAAAAAAAAAATAGCTCGGATCTAGAAGATAACAGATTTTTGACAGTAAGAGAACAATATTACATGACATTTAAATAGTAAAAAATTGCCTCAGCCGTCGGATGTGCTCATATTGGTATGAAAATACATCAAACTTTATTGTTAATATTATCTCACCTATTGCAAGACTCTTATCTGCTTTGGCCTTATGATGGGCTTGAAAAAATCTGAACCGTCCATCTTTAAAAAAAACACTTCTGACCTTTTAACTTTCTTTGTTTGGTAAATTGGGTCACCCAGTTATATAACGTATGCTCTGCAAAAGATTTTTATGTTTATCTACAGATATCTTACTCGACTAATCATTTTTGCCTCAACTAACATGACCTCCCCTACCCACTACTGCTTTTCTATTAGTTAATTGTATACAGCACTCTCCAGTGGAGTAGAATATACGTTTTATAACGATGCACTCGGACTTGGGTAATTATTTATTTAATTAGTTATTGATCAGGTAACTCGTCTCGGGCGTAATGATCGTGAAAAATTTGACGAGATATCTCGTCCGTGGCAACCATTCAGTTAAAAAAAGCGACCGTGATACAGCGGCTGCATAAACATAACGGATAGTGGTAAGACAACTTGTACTAAAATATCAGTTTTTTTATTATTTTTAAGACGGGTGTTTCTGCTGTTTATTCAATAATCATATTATAAAGCTTTTAGTTGGACTTCATCGTGAGCTAGGTTAAAGACCCCAATAAGATTTATTGGAAGAGAAGTCTTTCAAAAGAAAACCTGTGTTAAAAATTAAATCGAAAAGTGTGTAAATATAATAAATATTGTTAGGAAAACTTTTATATCTTACCACGCTAAATGAATACATGATAAAACAGACCAAAAAGGTGATTTGAATCATCTTCACCAAAGATATTGCGCTGCAGAAGCTCTTTAAAGAGTCGCAGTGGTCCAAGATTTGTTGGTGATGAATCGCACATTCTTTGATGGCTGCCAGGACCTCAGTATCGTATGACTCGTAAGTGTCTGAAAAAAGTTATTCCGTCTGTCACCATATATCCAAGTCACGGAGACAAGAATATTCAAAAAATACAAAATGGTCATGCAAGTCTAAAATAAATTTATGAATTATTCGTAAACATTTTTTTTTTCAGCCAAAGATCTGCACAATTAGTAACACCTTTGTTTTAGAGTTAATCGTTAGACATTTCGATAGTCACAAAAAATATAAAAATAAGCAATTACTGAAATACGCTATAACAGAAATATGCAAACTAACCCATTCTAATATATTTAGTTGCCAAGCTCGATTTATATTCTTTTGGCAAAAATGTTAATAAATGATTGTGTAGGCATAACATTAAAATTAAAATCTACATTGATTACATAAAAATAAAATAGAACATTTAAGATTTCGACTGAAGGTGCTTTGTGAAATTTCAATATTAAATTTGAATCGTTCAAATTATGTACATTCTCACAGATTTTGTCACTAACGACCCGGGTTTCGCCTTTCGGTATCTTCAGGCGTTCAACTGCACTGATGAACTGACGCTTTACTACATAGTTCAGCCAATCTTGCAATCTTGGTGGAATTTCAATATTAAATTTGAAGCAATTCCACCGAGCACCTTCAGTCGAAATCTTAAATTATATCAATATTGCTAGTACAGTTAGATTGGCTGAACTATATAGTAAAGCGTCAGTTCAAGTTCATCCGTGCACCTGAACAACTGAAGATGCCGAAAGGCGAAACCCGGGTGGTAAGTGACAAAATCTGTGAGAATGTACATAATTTGAACGATTCAAATTTAAAATAGAACATATTTCAAAATTTCATTTATATGGTGAATATCGGTGACGCGTATATATACGTTGGGTCTATGGGGCCTAACTGTTATTCCTGTATATAAACGGGATGGGCAGTGAATAAGTTAAGTTTATTTTTAATCAACTAAACCTACTTCCTCCTTCGGTGGAATTTTCTTATTCCCTTCAAGTAGTTGTACCACTCTCTTTGAGAAACATTACTCAATAATTCTTATCCGATTATTATTAATATTTGTTCATTATTATCAAAATGGTTATAATATGAAAGGTTAAACTTATCCCATACTTTTGGATAATATATAATAAATCGAAAAACTGTTCGATAACATACTATATGAGAGTTTATCTTTGGTAAGGCACAAACGATCTATCTCACCATCGACTTAATCAAATACTTAAAAGTGTTTACTTTTTGAGTAATAAACCTGCAGATTTTATCCACAATTGAGCCCGTTAGAGGGTAAATGAGCCAAAAAGTGTTTAATAATATTCTGCACGTCTTACAGTATCGTAAAAGTGAAGTTACCTCAGTTAATACACATTGCAATCGTGTTATCTCCATAAAATAAACATGCAATCCACCAAAACACCGAGTAAATAAGTGATAGTACTTAAGCGTCCAAGAAAAAGGTTTTACCATTTTACTACTTGCCTTACTTCACCTATAATGGGCCCAATTGATATACCTATTTCCAAATCACTATAATGATCCCCGGTAAGAGTGTGTGCATCCAAATCTTCACAGTCAATAATCTCCAGCCCCGGATCATTAATTTTAGCATGCCCACAAAAATACTGCCCCTGTTCATCTTCGGGCAGTGTGCAGCGGTCTGGACCGCTTCTCTGGTACCCTGTGATGGTAACCAGGTCTCGAACATTAAATCCTCGTGCCAGCAAAGCTGTAAACCGGATATTTCGAAGGCTGCAGCAGAGAATGTCAAACTGGCCGCATATCAAAATGCATTCCGACATAAACAGGATCGCTGTGAAAAAACATGAGCTTTATACCTATTAAATTAGGACACCCAATCCCGGGCCGTTTAAGTGATACCTGGATTGAAAATAAAACATAAAATCGTGTATTAACTGTGATTCGGGATTGAGAAAATTTTCGCTCGGCGATTTTTCAAACATTTTTCAAAAACCAGTGAATTTGCGGATTTTCCAAAATTATATCGTGAGAGCTATTTTTTTAGCTCTTTCAAGAATTAGCTCGCTACAGCCTGTTTCAGGATCCAATGGGTGAAATGAAATTTTTGGTATCACAGACAACTATGTCTTTGAACAGAAATCCATTTATCAAGTTAAATCAATTTATGAAGCTGTCTAAACTTTCATAAGGGTCTCAAATTTAAATTTAAAAATCTAAATTTGACATTGATCTTACCTGATTTGTAGAGAAAGCTTTTAGCATCTAGACCAGCGGTCGGCAAAGTGTAGTCCACGAGAAAAATTTGGTGGTCCGCAGAGAAATCTAACATTATTTTATGAACTTGGTGCATTTGTAATAATTAACACAAAAGTCCACTTGGTGGTCCGCTGGATTAAAATTGTGAATTTAGTGATCAGTGAGTCCAAAAAGTTTACCGATCGCTGATCTAGACCAGTGCTTCCCAATCTGTGGGCCGCGAAATTCAGTAGAAAGTAAAAATATCTATATATTTAGTCTGTCATATCGGTGCTTCCCATATTGGGGGGCGCGGAATTTCTTAAGGGGGCCGTCGCGGAAATGCGGTATTGAGAAATTGGATTCCGGGGGAAAAGTATAGCAAATCGAGGATTTCGAATTCGGGATACGGAGACAATTGAGAAGGGCCGCGGATTTTTTTTTAGATTTAGGGGGCCGTGGAACGAAAAATTTGGGGAGCACTGATCTAGACCACAGCGACTTACAATAAATTCTTGTCGAGTTTTTCTCGTATGATCTTTCAACTTTAAAATATTTGACGCATTTGCATTAGCTGTAATGCCTAATTTGCTAAATAAATATTCTAAAGATCAAAAAATGATATTTCAAGCCTTATTTATATGGAGCTGAAAGAAGTTTGTTTTTATTTCTTTATTTACATGTGCAAAAATTTGATTAACGAGAAAAAACTAGTAAGCTTTTTCTATTTGTTCTTTTGTTGAGTTATAGAAATGAAGTATTCGAATATAATGGGCAACATAACTCAAAACGTTAAATTTTTGACTTATCATTCTACGGAACTAGATCAGGAGTGGGGAACCTTTTCATTTCTAAAGGCCACATTCATTCATCAGATTCAACATAAGGCCGCAGTAAAGAAAACGTTGACACTCTTTCCTTTTTTTTCGACTGTCGAACATATAATGGGTTGATTAAGCTCTTTTTCCAAGCGCTTGCGTATATTTTTTTGATCAAGTCAAAGGCCGCATCAGAGTAGCCAAGAGGCCGCAGGTTCCCTTCGACTGAACTAGACCATGTATATGTTTTTTTTTTAAATATTGAGCGCGTAAAAGTGAAATCGCTTTAATGGACAACACGCGGAAATATGGATGAGTGTAGTACTGAATTTAACAATCAATGTAATGATTCGTTGGTGAAACAATATTACATTATCACCGTGAAGGTCTTCGGATATTTTTTATTTGTCTCCAATGTTAATAAATCCAAGATGTCGGAGGCTCTGCACGATCTTGCCATTTCGATAAGAGGTCAAAATATATTGCTGCAAGACGATCCATTAGCGATTAGCGAATATTAATATACCACTTGGATATTGTGAGAAAAATAATTGAATAATCCCGTTGACGTCACAAGGTTTGTCATCCGCGTATTAATTGACTGTCGCATTAGTTTTTTTTTACTTTTATTTCATTCATATTTAATTTACATTGGATTTTACGGTAACAAATTTAAGCAATTAATTTATGTTTCTCATTCCCTCCCTGCGTCCAATTAAAATGGACAAAACTCTGAATTTTATTTTTTAATTTATATCTCATGAATTACAATATTGTTTTAGTTTATGAGTAAGCTATGTGTTTGTTTCCATGTAATTCAGTGGAAAGGGCTTCTGGCACCTCTTTTTTGTCATTTTTAATGTTAAAAATTGAGGGTATTACTTGCAAACATGGTTTATTCCAAAATGCTTAAAAAATGAAGCTTGAATTTCATTTTGAAAAACAATGTACATTTTAAAAGTATTTTTAGTCTTACATTACATTGAAATGATATTTAAGATGTTGTCAAGCCATTGATTTCTAAAAATACTTTCAAAATTTATTTTTACCTACGTTCGTGTTTTAACAACTTTGGAATAAGCTGGATTTGCAAGTAATACCCTCAATTAATATTAGATTTTTTTTATTTATCTTTTTTCTAAATTGTCATAGCACATTCGACACTTTCCAATCCTTTAAAATACGTTAAGCGGTAGTCACTCGATTATTATTTGAAAGTATAGATGTCTAAAAAATCTAGAAAATCCTTCCTCCCTTTCAATCCTAAAATAAATGGGGCAAAGCAAGGGCGATTAATTGATTACTAGTTATATTCTTAACTTGTCTTTCTATCCTTAATGTCTTCAAAAAAAGGGAGAGGTTGAGTAACTGAGTAACAAACAGTTAAAAAATCTTCTGTTGAAATACCCCTATTAGAAAACCATATTCTCTACATTTGGTATGGATATGGATTAGTAAAAAAAGCTTGACAAAAAGTGAGTTCCGTCACCTTTTTTTAGCGCACTGTGTAAACCTTACAATGTTCTTTCTAATGCTTTTAAAACATGAGTCACATTTTGTGACAACCACTTGTTTTATCACAATGATTTTATCAAAATTAATCTCATATCTGATTCAGCATAAAAACGTAACAATAAAGAAAGGAGACATTTTTGTAACCAAGGACCTTGATAACAAGTCACTAAGCAAAAATAATAACAAACTCAATCACGGAAATAATCTACTAAGTAAAATCTATATCCGCTCTCAATGTAAAGCATATGGCTTTTTGATTGAGGTATCTTTAGGTAAAAAATCTGCTCGTTACTCAGTTGCTTGATTTATCTTTTCTAATAGAGTAGGGATTGAAAAGATATGACTAGGTCAAGACTTCTTCTTCTTCTTTGACTATATTCGCTTCCTATGTGGATTATATGGCCGCCACGCGGCACCTCCATTTTTCCCTGTCTCCAGCCAATTTATTTGCTTCTTCCCATGACATGCCAGCATCCCTCAGATCCACCGAGTACATATAGTACCCGACGGACGTCCGGGGCACAGGAATCTCACTAGTCGAAAGAAAAGTTAAGCAGGATTGATGCTTTCCGAAGGCATCCGCAGCACGTGACCCAGCCAGTTCCAACGTCTCTCCATTTGTCGCCCGCTGTGGTCTAGCTGGTTAGAGCTTGCTTTTGCAAATTGGTTTTTTTTCAATTTTAATTTGATATTTAAGACATGGGTGTTTGTGAAGTCAATTCTCCTTGAGTTAATCTCATCTGACTTTCAAAAATTCTCATCGATTATATCTCGCATGATATTTCAACATCAAAATATTTGACGCATTGGCGTCAGCTAATATTTTTTAATAATGTCAAATATTTTTTTTAATTAAAAAAAATAAATAACCACTGACGTGACGGGGCGCTGTATTGTACGTTCCCTTATCTCTGAATTTCTCACAAAATCAAACCACCTCGACCCCAATTATCCAACGTAAGCATCTGTCTTCGAAGCTAAGTATACGGTTTTTCCTGAGTATTCGTCATGTGCCATGATTCACTACCGTAAAGCAGTACCGGCAGAATGCAAGCGTTAAATAAGTGGCATTTGGTATTAATCGAGAGACCCTTTTAAGACATGACTAGCGGCTACATAATCACTCCCGCAGCGCTCCAATATTTTAGTATTGAAAGGTTGCGAGGAAATTTTCAGAAAAAAAAACAAGTAAATGTTATTTTTTTTTTACCGTAATTGGAGAAATCAATGGCCACCATTATCTGACCAAACACCTGAGTGGCGTATGCAATTTCGTAGCGAGGTGTCGTCTGGACGTCCATCGGATACCATATCTTCAAAGGAAGAATACGTACTCCATCTTCACCTGAAAAGAAGATAATATGTTTATTGGATACATCTGTTTTTGTAGTGTAGTCATCAACTGAAAGCTTACAATAAACGATGCATCACTTATGTTTCGTGGTCGATTTGTCAGTGTAAATCATAAAAACAATACTCATATCGATGGTTAGAGTTAAAATATTGTATTAATAAAAACACAATATTACTTTGTATTTCGTTTCACTTTATTTAATAGGTCAGGACCGGTTTCGTTCCACTTTGTTTAATAGGTCAGGACCGGTTTCGCTCATTGCGAGCGTCATCAGTTGACAATGCTGTCTGACAACCGATCCTGACCTATTAAATAAAGTCGAATAAAGTACAAAGGAATATTGTGTTTTTATTAATATAATGCCTTTCCACCACGTATTGACAGTGAACGCCCTAAAAGTGATAAAATATTTTAGCTCTTAGACTAGCTTATATGACAATTAAGCAAAGACAGGTAAATTCTGCTTCAATCAACTAAATCTACGACTTACTGTTTCTAGTTTTAAACAAACTAATGTTTAATAATTTAGGGCTTCAACTGAAAGTGCTGAATGATACTTCAATTACTTTTAGGGTGTTATCTATCAATACTTGGTGGAAGGGCATTATATTTAAAAAAAAAACTTAATATTCCTTTTCACTACTTTAGCTTAACTCTTTGGTTTTTGTAACTACATGTTAGAGGTGTTAAACATTTAAATTTGTTTTAGCTTGGAGTCATTTAGTCATAATTTCTACTGTAATATGTAAATTCTTTTCGATGACAATTGTTTATTACAATTTTTCAAATTTAAATCGTTCAAATTATGTACATTCACACAAGATTTGCCTTTCGGCATATTCAATCGTTCAAGTGCGCGGATGAACTTGAACCTTTTTAATTCAATTTGTTTTTTGTATAAATAGCAATGCTAAATTTCTTATTAGTGGATAATGCTCGTCATGATCGAAACCGGTCTAGATCTTGGTAAATAAAAGTGAAAATAAGTACAAAGTAATATTGTGTTTTTCTTAATACAATTTTACATTGTTATTTGTTCAAAATTAAATGAAATAAAAAGTGGTGTAATAAGCAATTGGTATTGAAAATAATTTACAAATTACATTACAAAATACATTACAAAATATGAATAAACGACTGTTTCTATAATGAATGGGAAAGTTAATTATCCAAACTCACCGAATTCACCAAATCCAAAACTAGTCAAAATTCACAAAATTCAACCAATGCTTACTTGGTGTTATCAGAGGAACTACCGCCCAATGCATGGCGCCCACAATACAGGAAACGGAAAACATTATGCTGTACAGTCTCGCCTTTTCATAGCTTGGCCTCATATTTAGGGCCGTGAGGCCTGGTGCTGATGTGAACCTGAACGACGCATCAAACGTCTTTAAAAGTGAAGATAGTTTTTTCCAGTTAATCTGTTCAAAGAGTAAAAATATATATTTTTTTTGTGATATAAATTACATTATTTTAACGTCTTTAATGTCAATTCCTTAATCTAACGGAGAGGCATTACAATCGAATCTTTTTTTATCAAAACTGTGGAGTCGGGTAAAACGACTCCGATTTTACATTAAAACCCGACTCCGAACTCATTCCAGCATTTTTTCAATAATTTCCGCTTAGACTATTCTAGTCACTAAATAATTTATAATTAATAAATTATATTTTCTAAATTGAAAACGGACATAAGTTAGAAAAAAAAGCTTGATAAGAATTGAGTTCCAGCACCTTTTTTTCACAAAAAAGACTGCATTTTGCCAATCAATATGATGAATAGACTAATAATGTTTAAAAATATATAATTTTCTCTACAAAAAACTCCCGACTGCACGACTCACGAATCCACACCCCTGCTTTTCGATTAATATTTATTGGTTTATAATATATTTATGAAAAATGAAAAAATAGTTCAATAAGGCTTCTACTTTTGTCTACAATGAAATAAGGAATTCCTGATCCCAAAATTGGAATCGACACTGGGTTGTATTTATAAAAATGAGTAGACTTAATTTTCTGTAATTGATTAGCAATACCGGTGCTGATCTCAATTAATAAATGTGGAATTTAAGATTTCGACTGAAGGTGCTTAAAACACGTCTACTTTTGCTAATCACTTAATTCCGGAAAAACACGTGTTCAATCAGGAACAAGGGATAAAAATGCTACATCCAAATACGGACCTCCATAAGCTATTTTACAGGAAATTCTAGAAATAAACAGAGCGCAACAGTCTTCCGATTTTAAATGAAATATTAAACATGCCTGGGTCGCCGCTTTTATACCCTATATAAATATAATCATAAAACCTTTTCTGACAAACAAAATAAATATAATTCTTAAAACTACTCACTACTCAAATCTTTATGCATTTTCATGGGATTATCATTTTCGCCAGCAATAGCTTTAAACTCAGTGATGCATTTATTTCTTATATAAACACGAAACATGCATTTGCTAAGCGTCAGTTCAAGTTCATCCGTACACTTGAACGCCTGAAGATGCCGAAAGGCAAAACCCGGGTCGTTAGTGACAAAATCTTTGTGAATGTACATAATTTGAAGTATTCAAATTTAAATTTGTACAAAAAGTGTTTTAGTATTTAGCATTTTACAAACGACAGCAATCGAACAGAAAAAATATCTAAGAGTGTTAAATTAACGAATAAATGTTGTCAGAATTTTGTTGTATTGGTTTTACTCACCTGGAAGTAAATGAGAAGCGTTGTATTCATTATGTATATGATTGTATTAATCATATTGAATGTCAAACTAAATACATCTCCATCCCAGCTGAAGTACAAATCTGCCACGGAGAAAATCATTATATGAACGCTTATAAAATCAACAAACAATATGTAAAAAATACTTATAAAGTTTAGACAATGCGACGAACTGTTTCCAAACAGTGGCAACATTGCCATGCTCTTCATAAATCTTATAACAATTGTATTGTATTCTTTTATTTCTTCGTCGTCCCTTTGAGAATTTTTTGCATCCGTACCATTTTCTGATCGCCTAATACCTTTTCGTTCATACATGTTTTCAGTATATGGTAAATTAAATTTTACAGATTTAGCTATTTTTTTAATTGACAGTGACATGTTGTGTTATAGTTTAATAAATTGAATTGTCAAATTAAATAAAACAAAATTCAATCAGCTTTCAACTTCAGAGTGAAATTATTATTGAGAGTTATTTGACAAATTTTGCGGAATATATATTTACAATAGTGTCATTTATAGCGGATTAATAATGAAACATTTGTATCAAGTTACTTTGACTATGGCGTAGACTCTTTCAATACAGGGTGTATCAAAGATGTATCAATGGATGGACAAAAAAAAGTAGAAATCCTTAAGTGCACAATACTAAGTTTTCATCAGCTGCTCCTAAAAAATCTTTAGATAAAATTAACGTTGTTATGCTACTGAATACTTTCGTATCAAACTAACGAATGGGATACTATAGATGTACCAGCGTAACTTGACTACCCGCGAGGGCGCCACCATCGCATCATTAACGTTGCCATAGTCAACATGTCCTAGGGCGACAATTTTAGTTCTGAGTTCTGCCACAGTCAAGTTAAAATGGTACATCTCTAGTGGAGAATGGAGGAAGGCAAGTTAGTATAAATACACTTTTTTAAATCCATGTCTTCTCTTAGTGTGGAGCACATGGCCTCCTGATGGAGGTTTTGTTTTCAACCGAAGTTTTATATGATAAATGTTCGTTACTCAGTCGTCTAACCTCTCATTTTTAAAGAGAGTGGTATGGATAGAAAGATAAGACTAAGACTCGACTAGTGGTTAACTAATCGCTTTCGCTACGCCCAGTTATTGAAGGATCGGAAGGGTGAGAAGGAATTTTCAGACATTCCATGCCTTCGAACATAAATTGATAAATCGATCGAAAAATGCTGTTTGTCCTGGAACTCGAGCCTATGGTATCAGCCATAAAAGTCAAAAACGTTGCCCACTGCACCACGTATCTAAAAATATTGTGTCATTTTGCTTCTAGGTGCATTTTACCAATCAATATGATGAATAACAATATATTGTCTCTACAAAAAACTCCCGACTCCACAGCCCTGCTTTTCGATTAATATTTATTGGTTTATAATATATTTAAGAAAAATTAAAAAATAGTCCAATAAGGCTTCTACTTTTGTCTACAATGAAATAAAGAATTCCTGATTCCAAAATTGGAATCGACACAGAGTGAGAAGGAATTTTTAAGCACACATACTTTCGGTAAATCGATTGAAAAAATACTGTTTTTACTGGAACTCGAGCCTATGATATCAGCCATAGAAGTCAAAAACGTTGACCACTGCACCACGTATCTGAAAATATTGTGTCATTTTGCTTTTAGGTGCAATTAAAGACACTATCAAATACACACCGTAATTTTTTTTCACCACTGAAATGAAGATGTTAATAATTTGTAAAATTCACCGCATAATTGCACGATGGTAATTGGTATTTCCCAATCCACTACTCGATGACTTTGACACGACTTTTAAACGCGGTTGCATCACTAGAAGGGCAAGAATGATATTTTACAAAAAAAAAAACGTATGCTCGTTCGCAAATAAAAACATTAAATTGTTAAATCACGAAATCCCACAATCATCATTATAGAATAACATCATTTTGCTCGTATCATTTTGTAATGATTTTATAATTGTTATTGTATTGTATAAAAAAAAATATTTATTATATGTAATAGATGAGACTTGTTTCAAATTTTGATAATCGTTTTTAATTTTTTTTTTGAAGCGGTCGGCAACTAAGGGCATATTTCAAGAGCCTGCCATAATCCATCCTGCCATAAATCCAGTCTGCCATAATGTCATCGTCGCCCGCTGTGTTCTAGTTGGTTAGAGCTTGCTCTAACGATCAGGTGGGTCTAGGTTCGATTCCCGGTAGGGTCAATGTCAAATTGAATTATTTCAATTTCATTTTGAGTTCTAAGACACGGGTGTTTTTGAAGTCAATTCTTCGAGTTAATCTCGTGTGACTTATATATATATCTAGATTTATTTTTTTAAAAAATGGCACAAGTCAAAAGGCCGCATCCGAGTTACCAAAAAGCTGCAGGTTCCCCACCATTTGTCGAATAATAACAGAATGTCGATAAGTTTAAAATTCGATTGTTTGTGTTATATTTTCCATTATATCAAAATAATTATTTTCTATAGCCCCACAAAAGTACAACTAGAAAAAATGATTATTTTTCTATCGGTAGGCAGATTTTTGTATATAGAAATAAAGAAATATAAACAATCTCTCAAATATAAAAAATCTGGTTTTTAATTGAAATGAGATAGATGAATTAATTATTTACTATAAAAATGAGACAAATAATATATATCATTTATTTACAACTCAGTTGAGATGCGTATAAACTTTGGTCAGCCATATTTCAAAACTACCCATTTCTAGTTGTAGCAAGCACTAAAGAACTAAGCCATCGATTCAGCATTTAAGTATTTTTTATAGACTTTACAGTAAATATTAGAATTTAATTTGTATATAAACATCCTGTATTGTCATATTTAGAATTCTGAAAATCGTCACAAAATTGACAACGACAGAAAGTTTGTGAAAAGTTTTAATTATGACCAAAGAGAGAAAAGTTTCGAAGTTCGTTGCAAGTGTGTCAATTATTTGTCAACCAAATTTCAAAATTACAGTCAAGTCAGCTGCAACCAAATCACTTTAATTATGTATTTAAGAGGTTTTTAGTTGATTAAATTCTATTTGTTTTCTTTAAATGCAGTTTATAGGCTTAGTACTTCACTTTCGCGAAAAGGGCTTAAACTACTATTTGAAAACTTTCATATAGTGTTTTTTCAATCGAATTATTTATTTTGAATGTAAAACAATGTACGTTTATATGATGCATTTTACCTTTCACAAACCCCTATCCGGTTCTATAAAACAGGGTACATATTTAAGTATTATACAAAGTATTATGTTTCATAAGAATTATAAGATATAAAAGAACTTTGAATATGGTAAAAATATCAACGTATTTAGTTCTACAGTTTTTTTATATTTATGAGTTGATAGCTATTTCGGCTTTCGCCTTCGTCAGAACTGGGGCACCCAATCCCGGGATCCCGTTCAATTTTCTGATCGGGATTAACACGGCCGCGATCCCGGGATTTCGGGATTTCGAGATTGAGAAATTTGAGTAAATCCCGAAAATTGACACAAAATTGGCAAGTTGAAGATTTCAAATTCTTCAGTGACCTAAAAAAAAAACTAGTTACTGTGACAATCCGGGAAAAAGTATACCAAATCGAGGATTTCAAAATTCCCCGGTGAGCTTATCCCAATTAATCAATCCTGAAATCCCGGGATTGGAAAAAGGCTTCGGAATTGGAGACCTTAGTTAGAACTATCTGAGTAGTAGATCTGACGGTGGCGAAAGCCGAAATAGCTATCAACTCATAAATATTTAAAAAAAAACTGTAGAACTAAATACGTTGATATTTTTACCCTATTATAATGGAGTTATACCAAGTAAATCCCAAATCAATAAATAAATTGAAATGACTTTGAAGTTAACACGTCGTAGAACTTAAAGCTCCATAAATTTTGATATCTAAAACAAACCATTCAAAAGAAATTTTATCACGAAAAAACACGCAAATTTACAAACTTGTTTTCAAAATAATGAGCAATACGTGATTTATGATAATAATATTATATCACAACAATTGAATATTTTTGCTTTAACGCACTTTTACAACAAACAAAACACGCACGTTCAACTTATTACTGTGCTATCTCGTACAATTAGCTGACAACATCAATAAATAATTATTGTTTTGTTTTGTTCTTCAATCAACCAAGCGTTAACTTAACAGTACCCTTATGTTGCACAATGGTAATTGGTAGAACACGAGCTTTTATTATTCTTAGAAAAAATAATTAAAAAATAAACTAATTGGTTTAAAGATAATCATAAAAAAAAAACATGCGTGGCTTAAAGTAAGCCTACACAGTGACGTTCCTAGTAGGGATTCTGAAGTCTCGGGACTTGAAGCGTGATAAAATCAAAGTCCCGCGACATCCCGGGACTCGAGACTTTTATTTCCCCTTCAATTATTCGAATTAAATATTTGCATGTATTACATACATACATATATGCCTTCCTTATACGCTTTTTGGAAGAATGCACCAGTAAAAATCGCGTTTTTTAATACAATGTTTAATTTTGAATCGTTCAAACTATGTACATTCTCACAGATTTTGTCACTAACGACCCGGGTTTCGCCTTTCGGCATCTTCAGGCATTCAAGTGCACGGATGAACCTGAACTGACGCTTAGCAAATGAAAGTTTCGTGTTTATATAAGATATAAATGCATCACTGAGTCCAAAGCCATTGCTGGCGAAAAGGATGAGCTCATGGGAATGCCAACAGATTTGAGTAGTAAGTAGTTTCAAGAATTATATTATTTGTCTGTCGGCAAAGGTTTAATGATTATATGATTTTATGATTATATAGGGTATAGAAGTGAAGATGTGGGAAAGTTCAATATTTCATTTAAAATCGGAAGACTTTGCAGCTGTGCTTTGTTGATTTCTAAAATTTCTTGGAAAAAGAGCTTATGACTGTCCGTATTTGGGTGTAACATTTTTATCCCTTGTTCCTGATTGAACACGTGTCCTTCCGAAATTAAGTGATTAGCAAAAGTAGACGTGTCTTTTTTCAATCTAAAGGCTGCCATATGTTCTAAAACTCGGATGTTCAGTGTCCTTTCGGCAATGTTTAATAATGATTATTTTTCTTATGTTATGGGTATGTGCAATGCTTACGGTTAATTTTTACTAAGGGATGATAACGGTACATGTACAGTTTTTTTTAACCATGTATGCTCCCAATGTGGATCATATGGACTCCTAATGGAGTTTATCTCAACAGAAGTGTTTCTACGAGAATTTCTTGTTACTCAGTTGCTCAACCTCTCTTTTTCCAAAGAGAGTAGGAATAGAAGGATAAGGCTAGGACAGGACTAGTGGTAAGCTAATCGCTCTCGATACGCCCAGTTCATAGGATAGGATGGGTGAGAGGGGGAAATTCAAAACATCACATACATCCATGCCTTTGAACAGAAATTCATAAATCGATTGAAAAATCAATTAATAAAACTGTCCGTAAAGGGATTTGAGCCCGTGCCCTCCGTAGCCGAAGCCAACAACGCTGGCCATTTGACCACACAGGTGGCGAATATCATAAATATCATTACCGTATGTTATTACCAGTGAAAATGTATTTTTAGGCGTTTCCATCAAATGCATTGAGGCGTCATATTTATTCGAAACCATGTATCAAAAAATTTTGTAACTTAAAAAAAATCTGTGATAATTTGCCGCTCCCTTGGACTTGCCGCCTCTAGGCAACTGCCTACTCGCCTATGCCCACGGGACGTCCCTGAGCTTACATATATAATAAACTCATACTTTTACTTCGAGCAATCGCAGTGTAACTCAAAAACACATAAAAATAGCGCATTTATATAATATTTTATTTTGTATCCATGTTCACTCGCAATGTGGAGCATATGGCTTGTTTATTACTCAGTCGCTCGACCTTTCTTATTCAAAGAAAGTAGTAGGGATAGAAGATTAAGGCTTGGACATTATTAGTGGTTAACTAATCGCTCTCGTTACATCCTGTTATTAAAGGATCGCAAAGGGTGGGAGAGAAATTTCAGATATCACAAACACCCTTGCCTTCGACACTGGGACTCGAACCCGTGAAGTCCGGCGCGGAAGCCCACCACGCCAACTGCTGCGCCATATGACCCGACAGGATTTTATATAATAGCATGTTTAAAAAAAACATATTCTATTACTTTTGCTCTGTGATATTTTACTGTTACATCCTAAGACAATAGAACCATTTTTAAACTTGAATTCAATGAGAATAGAATTATTATTTATTTTATACACACATTATTTTTGTTGCGTGTAATAAAAAACAATCGATTCATTACTTAAAAGCTGTGTGGTAAAAACAATTTAAAAAAATGTTCGAACGGGAATTTGAAGAATATAATAAGGAATACGATGGGAAACATTTTTTCACTTACTCCAACCTATTCGATTACAATAATGGAGCGTACCGGGAGCAGTAAACTTAGGGTTTTGGTATGGGTTTTTGTGAAAAAATATCAAAATCTTTAAATAAAAGGGCGCACTGAGAGCGATTAGTTAACCACTATTTCCACCACAGTCGTATCCTCTTACCCCTTCTCTCTTCCTTTAAAAGGGATTAAGCAACTCGGTCACAAATATTGTTTACTTAGCTACTTATCTTAAAAAAACAATTATGTATTGTTATCTTAGAAAAACTGTTGTTGAAATACTTTTATTATAAGACCATATGTTTCACACTGGAAGCGAACAAAGATTTAAATTTTGCTTTTTTGAACATTCTAAAATAAAAATTAGCTCGAAAATCTACAAGAAAAAAAGTTTTGGAGATGAAACTCTCCGTTAAATTTGGGTAGGAATTTGACCATAGTACATTATAGTTCATACATTTTTATATTTTAATTAATTGATTATTATAGTTATCAAAAACATAATATTGATGACCATTTTTGCTGTTGATCGTTTCCATTGTAAGTTCACAATTAATTCATCAATAATAAACTTAAAAAAACATACATCAATTAAAAAATGAAAGCAAGATATTGTAACATAAAAACAATGACTGAATGAATATTCTATTATGAACGCTGCTCAAAGAATGTTACATCAGAAATAATGTAATAATAATCAAATCGGAATTAAGATTCAGTCTGTACCCACACTTGCATGAACTTTGGGAGTCCGTTTTGTGGACCCTACATACATATCGAATGTAGAAAGGAAAAAGAACGTAACCTACAGTTTTTTTCGATAATCACAATGTATCCAATTTGATACACGTTCTATCAAAAAGATGTATGATGAAAATTCCAAATGAGTATCTAAATTAAGCTTTTAAGTTTGAAAAAAGATAAGCTTGTGAAAATAGAAACCAAAAAAAAGACTGAAATAAAGGTCACTTTTAAGGTGTTCACTGTCAATACTTGGTGGAATGGCACTATAATAAAAATAATAAAACATTTTTAGTACTTTTTCCACATAAAATTTATTAGATCAGGATCTGTTTCGGTTGATAATGCTCGCGATGAGCGAAACCGGTCATGATATAATAAATTTTATGTGGAAAAAGTACTAAAAATGTTTTATTATTTTTATTGAAATAAAGGTTTTTCCTAGGCAATTTCTTAAATTAATATAAGATTATGTCAATTGAATGCCAGTTTAAAAGTCTTCGTGCACTTCAAGCTTGTAGATATTTCGTAAATTTCATATGACCCAAAATCATCAAAACATGTGTTTAATGCCTCCTGTAAAACTCGCTATGTGTGGGTTACGTCCTTTTTCCTTTCCACAGTCAATATTTATTTGTAGTTTGAATAGGAAAATAGAAATAGGATAAAGATATTAACATATTTTTTTCACAGAGTTACCGCAGTGTCTTTATAAAAATGATATATAAACTAGGGTCTCCAATTCCAGGATCCCGATTGTGATTGTTCTAATTCAAGGATTTCGGGACTGATAAAATTTTACAATGTTCCGCGAGGGTTAAAAAACAAATGGTCTCGCGTCGTTTAATTTTTGGAATTCCGTAAATATCTGGGAATTTGGATTCGAAATTCCGAGGAGAGTTAAAAAACAAAAGGTCTCGCGTCGTTTCATATTTTGGGAATTTCGCAAATTCTTGGAGTTTCGAAATCGAACAAATGCTTTTTTGGAAAATCCCAAGATTTCAAAATCACCTTGTAAAAAATTCTCAATCCTGAATTTATACACGATTTTATATTGAATGTTCAATCAGATTCCGGGATTGGAATAATTGTCGATTCTGAAATCCCGGGCTTACAAAAAGGCTCATTAAGTTTAAGACGTGTCATTGTACGGTTTGAGAATAAATATTTTTAAGCCACAGAGAAAGTTAAATATATATTCTATAATATGTGATTGTAATTATCTAACACAATGTGAATAAAACAATATTAAAGATTCTGTGCCCCATTGTTCTAAGCTCGATGATAACCGAAATTCTATTTAGACGATTCCCATTGTTGCCAGATGCGTAGTGATAATAAATTATGATTTTTAATTGTTTTTATGACAACTGTGATGATTTTTAAAAGTTTTCACATTTCATTAAATTTATTAATCAGTGATTAAATTATATTTTGTAAAACTCTTTTTTAAATGACACAACAATATTTTTGGTGTGAAATTAATGCAATACTACAGCTTTGTATCTTCCCATGGTTTTAGGACGTAAAATTATGTTTAGATGCAGTGTCCACATATATATTACATTAGAAATTGTCAAACTTATTTCATCTGCTGGCCACTATTATAAAATGAACAACACAGAGCATATTAATTGAATTTTTATTTACTTAGTAGAATTCTAGTGTAATCAGGGCCGAAGCCGCCATACACGTGAAATATGCAACCGCTTAGGGTGCAAACCATTAGGGAGCGTATAAATGGAGTTATTTATTATTTTTATTTACTCTAAAAATGAGGTTGAGCGACTGAGTAACAAACAGTTCACGTAGAAAAACTTCTGTTGAGATACCTCCATTAGGAGGCCATATGCTCCCCTTGGGAGCGGACATGGATATATAAAAAAATATTTATATGATCTCGAGTTATTTTTTTTTTTATTTCGAAACAAAATGGGACGATTTTTCAAAAAGAGGGCGCACCAATAATCGATGCATAGGGCGCCAAATAACCTCGCGCCGACACTGAGTGAAAAAATAACAAAATATTTTAGTTGTATACATATTATTTTATAAATAGTTGATAGCTATTTCGGTGTATGCCTTCGTCAGGACTATTTTCAGCTTACATTTACTCAGATATGTGTATATATACTGGTTTACAAGGCATACACAATATACCCTGTTATCCACTCTAACATCTTAGTTTATGTCACTAATTAATGTACTATGTATATTTAATAACTTTATAAATGAACACTTCAACGTACCTTGCTAATTCTAGCTCATTGCTAGAGAACTCTACCACGGATTTCTTCGGCTAAAAAGTGAGAGAATACCTGCGGCGGATCTGACGTGAGATAATAACGGCAGTCGTTGTGGTAGTCCGCGAACCGTAACGCCTACGGTGCCGTTGTGTAACGATTCGTTGCCTTTGGGTGTAGAGACGTGCAACGTAGTTCATTGCGTGAATATACGCCTTCTACCACATTGTCACATTGTCTTACATTAAAGCCAAACTATTGCATCTACCAGAATCTTCTACCTTTTCTTCTTTTTGAGATTAACCTTATCCTCTTCAATCAATCTCTTCTACTCTACTCAATCCACCGCCTTCCTTTCTACACCAGTTTCTGACCTCCAGCATTTGAAAGTCCTGTGCCGCCCTGTACACCCAGCAAAACCACGGTTTTATCACGCTTCGTCTTTCATTCATCCATGCGTGATATATGTCTGCCCTAGATTAGGCCTTGAGTTTTGGCAAATCTGACAAATTCTGGCTTACATTACAGGTTAAGGAGCTCATGTTTGTGCCAACGTTACTCTGGTCATCCTTACAGATAGTACCAAAAATCATTTGCAGGATTTTATGCTTAAGCACGTGTAACTACTGAGAGTCTTTACAGCTAAGTGTCTAGGTCTCTACCGCATACGCCAGAACTGGTTTTACGAGGGTTTTGTAGAGGTGAATTTTCGCATTGAAAAATTTGCGTGAAAAGCGGGAGAATTTGATTATTTGAGCAGTCTATAAAAGCATCTATTGCTGCCAACAATTATTTTCTTGATTTCTTCGATTACACTATACTGGACATTTATAGAGTATCCAAGATATACGAACTCATCGACCGTTTCGATGATCTGGTTATCAAAGGTAAGACTATCTAGATATGCCTAGAATTTTTCTAACATTCTTTGAGCGTTTTTATAAATCGCTCTTAACAAAAACCGTAATATAATATTTTATGGTCGTCAGCTTTGTCAACGTGTTGATCGAGAGCGTTTTCTCGTTGTTCTAAGTTATTTCATTCAGATTTTTTTACCAACAAAAACGATGTATATTCTATTGTTAATAAAAAAATAACTCCTTTTATACTTAACAGCTATTTTCTTATTATTCACGGGTAGCAGAGGTTAAACGATTTTGGATTATGATATATGTAACATAATTTCTGTCGATTCTTGGTAAACATATATTATTTTGAATTTATAGCTACATACCATATCGATGGCTTAGTTTCAATATTTGGTAACTACCAAAATGTAGAAAATGAGTTAAAAACGCAGTTGACTGTAAAATGTTTCTTTTCAAAATGTTTTGTCTCTGATTTGAAACGGCAATTCTATTTCAAATCAGGGAGATACAAATTTTTTACATTATGTAAAATGTAGCATTTTACAAACTGGGTTCTTAACTCACTATCGACATTTTGGTAGTTACCACATATTGACCCTAAGCTATAGATATACTCCAACCCTTAGCTACCTTTCATCACAATAGTATTTAATAGATGATGTAATTGCATATTAATAGATGTAATGTGAATACAAAACACCAGCATTTTTAAAAACATGTATTTTAGCACCGTAGGGGAAGTGATAATAATAAAAGCACGTCCTGATTTATATTTCAGGCATAAGCACGTCTGAGTAAATTGACCTGTTGCAGAGCTCAAACAACCACAAAGTTCAGTCGACGCGCAAAGTTCTTGCTCTAAATATTCTCTTAATGTTTCCCGCCAAATCTACTAAGATCAGTGCCGTTCTCAAATACTTTCGGACGTCTTTAAAAAAACCTATTATTGTTACACAGATTTTTTTCGATTTGAGCATATAGAGGGTTGTGAGTAGGGTATCCAATCCCGAAGCCTTTTTCCAATCCCGGGATTTCGGGATTGATTTATTTTGAATCCCGGGATCCCGGGATCCCGGGATTGAGATTTTCTCACCGAGGAATTTGAAATCCTCAATTTGCTCCTTTTTCCCGGAATCTCACGGAAACTCGTTTTTTTTTTTTTTAGCTCACCGAAGAATTTTAAATCTCCGATTTGGTATAATTTTTCCCGGAATCTCACAGAAACCCGTTTTTTTTTTTAGCTCACCGAGGAATTTGAAATCTTCAATTTGCCAATTTCGTGTAAATTTCGAGAATTTGCTCAAAAATTCTCAATCCCGAAAACCCGTGATCGCGGCCATCTCGATCCCGGAGTTTCCGGATCCCGGGATTGGATGCCCTAGTTGTGAGGTTATCCTTAAAAAATACGGATAATTTTAACTATTCATGCTATCATTAAATTTATTTTATTTATAACTTTCAAAGCTGATTTCTATAACTTCCAGAGCTTATTTTTTTATGTGTTCGATTTACTTGTCTGCCTAAATTGTTTTACCAAGCGATTTTATAAATGAATAGGACACAGTAATTAGTATCCCAATTTGAAATAAACAGGTAAATCTACCAAATTCTCCTTTGGTTTTATGTGTATATATATATATATTATCCAAGTCCGCTTCCAATGTGGAGCATATGGTCTTTCGTGAAGGTGTCTTAACAGAAGGTGTTCTACGAGTACTGTTTGTTACTCAATCGCTCAACTTCTCTTTCTCCAAAGAGAGTAGTAGGGATAGAAGGATAGGGCTAGGGCAGGACTAGTGGTTAACTAATCGCTCTCGCTACCTCAGCTATTGAAGGGTCGAAGAGTGGGTTTTTAGAAATCATAAACATACATGCCTTCCAAAAGAAATCGATAAATCGAACGAAAACCGGCACGGGAACCAACAACGCTAACCGCTGTGCTATAGACCCGTTTTTTTTGTATAAATGAATGTATGTAATCTGTATTAATTAATATATTATATAATTTTGTTTGTTGAAAATCCTCATTAAGAACGAAACCGGTCCTTATACTAATAATCGAATGCCGTGGTCTCCCGCTGTGGTCTAGTTGGTTAGTGCTTGCTCTACCGACCAGGCGGGTCTGGGTTCGATTCCCGGTAAGGTCAATGTCAGATTTAGATTTTTCAACTTATGTTTGAGGCTTAAGGCATGGGTGTTTGTGATGTTAATTTATCTCGAGTTGATCTCGAGTGACTTGCATATAATAAATTCTCATCAAGCTTTTCTCGTATGATCTTTCAACATTAAAATATTTGGTGCATTGGCTTTAAATGTAATGCCAAATATTTATTAAATTAAAAGAGTGTTTATTTTTTTATACATAATGTTTTTCCTCTTTATATTGATAGTAAACACATTAAAGGTGATTGTTTCAAAGCTTAGAACAAAATAATATTATTTAAATAAAATACTCGGAAGTCAAAACCACATAAATCGTTTTCTGTCAAATCAAATCGTTTTTTAGATATATAACACAAAATCAATATCATTAATTGATAAATAACAATAATGTAGGTATTATTTGTATATAATGTATAAAAAAATATATTAGTAATCGTTTGTCTTGTGCCGTTCACCAATTTATATTTTACTATTATAAAATAAGGCATATATTTTTTTTAACTTTTTACCAACGTTGTTTTTTTCGTAGAAATAAATAAACTAACCTTGGTTTAATAAACCATAAAAATTCGACACGTTCTGTCAATTTCGAATAATAATTTACGTTTAATAATTCATAAATCACCGATTAACGGCTGTGAATCAAGTGAGTCAATAATTTATATAAATATTTTATCGGGAGAGATATTTGCTTCTGTTTTTTTATGTAATTTAATATCCTTATGCACGGGTACATTGACACTGTCATGAATAAATAGCCAATTTTTAAAACTGACGGCTCGTTTTTTAATGTTTATATGGTCATAATATAGTCCAGTCTTAAAAGCTGTGAATTAATTTGCTTGTTATTCAGTCGCTCAACCTCACTTTTTTTCAAAGTGAGTAGTAGGGAAAGAAGGATAAGGCTTGAACAGGACTAATGGTTGACTAATCGCTATTGCTACACCCAGTTATTAAAGGATCAGAAGGATGGAAGGAGAGGAAATAATGCGAATTGACATCACAAACACAGTCTTCGATCACAACTTTGAATTAAATAATTCTCAAATTCACTGTGATCTTACCGGCAATCAAACCCAGACCTGCGTGATCGGTAGAGCAAGCTCTAACCAACTGAGCCACAGCAGGCGATTAAAAATCAACTAAATAATAAAAATATCTAAGTAATGCAAAATTAAGTAAAAAAACAACAGTTTCTACTGGTTGTGTTACATGTGTGACACGTGTTTTTCTTTAATTAAAGACTTATTACATTAAAAAAATATATATCACACTATTTTGTACTAATTTCACGTTCATTTATAAGGATCAGGACCGGTTCAACTGATAAGAGTATATATTGTATTAATACTTGGCTTATATTTAGCCAAATAAGACTATTAAGGGCGTAACAAACAATCAGTAATAGAAATATGAACAGAGATTATAAATAATGACACAAAATATAATATGAATACTATGTGACCTCAGGTAGAAACTAAAAAAATAATTGTAATAATTTATTTGTTCCACTGATACACATCTCTTTGAGAAGCCTTTATAGATTCACTATATTCTAAATTTTTCGACCATTTTGTCTATATTAATTTTAAATATTTTTTTCACTCTTAATGTGGAACATATAGTCTCCTAATGGAGGTTTAGTAAAAGAAGTTTGTTCTGCGAGAATTGTTTATTATTCAGTTGCCCAACGTATCTCTTTTCGAAAAGAGTCTAGGGATAGACAGGCTTGAGCAGGACAGGACTAATCGTTGGCTAATCTCTCTTGCTACACCTTGTTAGTTAAGGATTGGAATGGTGAGGGAATTTTCGGACATCACAATTATTCGAACAAAAATCGATAAAAAAATACTGTCCGTACAGGGATTTTACCCGTGAGATTTGCCATGGAAGCCAACAACGTTGACCACTGTGCTACGGACCTGACAATTGAAATTCACTATCAAAGTATAATATGATATTGTAAAAATAAAATATAACGTGCTGTTTCTTTCATTGGGCATGGAGATGAGCGAAATGCAATCAGTAATAATATTAATGATTTTTTTAGGAGGTAAACCAAAAAGCAATTGACTTTTTTTTTATAATAGCGAGCTGTTTTGCATACAATTTAATTTGTTATAGTTACGCGGTAAAACTAAATAAACGAATCGATAAATCAAAACAATCGATTTATATGAATGAGGTTTACTCATAAAAATCAGGCAGCTTTGTAACCATTTCCTTGAATAGTCAGCACCAAATTAAGTACGTAATCCTTTCAATTTAAGCTTAAGATCTTTGATTTTGGTGTTTTTTTTTGTATCTATGGCCTATTAATAGTGGTGTCTTAACAAAAGTTTTTCTACGACAACTGCTTGTTACTCAGTAGCTCAACCTCTCTTTTTCAAAGAGAATAGTAATGAGTTTATTACTTATTTTGGAGAATAATTTCACCTTCCCTCACCATTCGATCCCTAATCACATCTGTTAAAATATTAAATATCAAAATTAAAAATTGTTTTATTAGTGCCATTAACTATCATTATTGCTTATTATAACCTAATTACTTATAGTTTTTATAATTCTATTTAATTAACCTTTATAATATCTATAAATTTTGTATTATTATTTATTGTTGCCTATCAAATTGCTGTAAAAATGTATCTTAGCTGTATCATTGAGGAGATATCATCATCGCTGTGATGCAGAAAGGAAAAAAAAGTAGATATTGAAGGACAATGCCCAGTTTTTGAATAATCTAAAGGGTGGGAGGGAATTTTTAGACATCACAAACACCCATACATACGATCAGAAATCGATAAATGCTGTTCGTGCTTGGACTCGAACCCGCGAGGTCCGGCATGGAAGCCAACAAGTGGCGGATTATCCTACATGTGAATGAGGCGCGCTTGGGGCCTCGCAGTTTTAGGGGTCTCAAAAATAGCTTTTTTTATATAATGCATATACTTTTTGCTTAAATTTTGATATATTTGTATTATTTTACACGACATTTTGGCGTTATCGTAAAAACAGGGCCTCCAAATTTTATTGCGCCTATGGCTTCTCGTGTGCTTAATCCGCCACCGAAGTCAACGACTTCTCACTTTAATGTTTCTGAAGTATTTTTCTTTGAATTGGTCTCGAACGTGTTATCATTAACAATTGATGTCAAATGTTTTATGTGCCAGTTTCTTTATTAACCAACTCACGTATCATTAATTAGAAGACGTTATTGTATCTACTAAAAATACGCACTGAAATCTAGTCGCCAACCTCGAAAGAAGATACCATCTAGCAAAGAAGATTAATGATGATGATTTTAATTATATAAGTTATCAACCACCCAATCCGTTTCTGACAATTTAATAAGCAGGGCCGGAGGCAGACAATCATAATGGCGTGTTGCACAATCACCGTGTCTTCTTGCTAACAATGAGATATTGTTTTTAACTTTCATTTTCCAGAGAAATATTCCCATCTTCACACGTGCCTTAAAGAATCGCCATTTGTAAATCTTCAACACGCAAATGAGTGCGCGTGAAATTTTATACCCCACGACGTAACGTGAAACAACAAAATTAACAAATTAACATAAATACTCTTTTTAACAGAAAAAAACACACAGTTTAGATCAGGGTGGGAAACATTTTCTTCTCTAAATGCCGCATTCATTTTTCTGATTCGATACAAGACCGCAGTAAACATTGACTAGGGAATCTTTGGCCAGAAACAGGAAGTTACGGTCAGAATATGTCAGGAATTTACGAATTTACATAAATTTACGGAATTACAGAATTGGCTAGAAGGCCGCACTAGAGTAGCCAAAAGGCTGCAGGTTCCTCACGCCTGGTTAGAATTATAAGATCATTTTTTGACTCTTTATTGCATGGAAACTTCAAGGTTCTTAGCATCGTCAAAAAATAAATTCTGTTATTTTGAATCAGTACTCCAATATTATAGCAATATCATTTTTTTTTAAAACCTTAAAACTGAACATGATCTTAAGCTCTTCAATTGGTTTCCATGTGAACTGGCTTCAATGTGGATTGCTAGTCTC
Organism: Himalopsyche tibetana; assembly: GCA_030503985.1. NCBI lineage: Eukaryota > Metazoa > Arthropoda > Insecta > Trichoptera > Rhyacophilidae > Himalopsyche > Himalopsyche tibetana. The sequence continues at coordinate 2,786,398 of JAPJYX010000011.1, read as the reverse complement.
TGTAACGATCACGTTCTTCGAATCAGTACTCCAATATTGTAACAATATATTTTTTCTTCTTAACTGAATTTGATCTTAGGCTCCTTAGTTGGCTTCCACGTGAACTGGCTTCAATGTGGATTACTTATCTCTGTAACGATCACGTCATTCAGTAAGCAATAATGGAAAAGAAATTCAAATTATACAAACGTTGACGATTAATGAGACTCGAAGAACTTTGACGTTAAATCGCCTTATGAATTAAAGCGTTACTTAATTTGAATCGTTCAAATTATGTACATTCACACAGATTTTGTCACTAACGACCCGGGTTTAGCTTTTCGGCATCTTCAGGCAACTGACTCAACTGAACTGTCAGTTCAAGTTCATCCATGCACCTGAACGCCTGAAGATGCCGAAAGGCGGAACCCGGATCGTTAGTGACAAAATCTGTGTGAATGAACATAATGTGAACGATTCAAATTTATTATTGAAATTCCACCAAGCAATTTCAGTCGAAATCTTAAATTAAAGCTTTATTAATTTGATAAAATATAAATAAAATTAACTTTAATAATAAATTTTCCAGTGATCAAAATAACCCAGTTTTCCAAATAATATATTTTAATAATGACCACCTTTTAAATCAGTAGGCATTCTCATGTTATGACCTTTCAAATAACCTTTTCTACAATAATCACATATAACTTTAAAGACCTACAGAAATGGTAGTTTTTATTTGTTGTGATTTCTATCGCAATTGATTTAACGTCATTAATATTAGTCAAATTGATTCAGACCACCATCAATAGCTTTCAACTTCTTGGTAATAAATCTAATTCTTATAAACATATCGCTAACCTAAAGCAACAGTGGGATAAGTTGATAATACTAGTTTCCAGATAACAAAACTTAAGATTTGTGTTGTACAGTAAAACTCCCATTTACGTGAATGTTGGGACCGCGTCGCCGGGAGTCGCGTTATTGGGGACAACAATTTTGAGTTTTTTTTCGCGAAAAATGCAAATCTGCCAAAACTAAGAATAAATGAGAAAATATACATTGTTTTATGGTGGTAAAATGCATAGCGCTCGCCAACGTTTGACTGTATGCACCACACAGACAGCCGCCCGGCTGTGTGTACAGCACCAACGACAATGGTGGATTTGCGGCGAATATTTCTATTCGGCGCGTAATTCGAGGTAATTGGGGGTCTCACTGTACTTTAAATAGCGAATTATGATTTTATTTAGTTTCTGTTCTGATTTATGATAAAATATAATAGTAGATTTTTTTGTATACTGTTATCTGTATTTAGTTATTTTACTAATCTCGCCGATGATTTGAAGTTATATGTCAATATCAATAATTAAAAATGTTAGATTTTTCTTTTAAATTAAAAACTTTCAGTGTTTTGTTATAAAGGTTTAACTTTTAGCAATTGATTGGCAAACTTATTTTAAAATTTACTTGTTTTTCTTTGTCTTACTGTTGCTTTATGGTAAGTATCAACATCAGTAGAATCTCATCCGTGGGCTTGAATGTTTAAAGATCCTTAGATGTGAAACCTAGGTTGTTAGTTACAAAGTGTTAATGTATATAACTGACTGTTTGATTATGAAAGTCATCACATGTATACTGACAAACTGAAAGTATTGAAGTATCATTCTCATTTGATAATTCACAACGAATTGTGTAAGATAATGGAAACACAGGCAATTATTTCCTCTCGCACTTTTGAGGTTAACGTTGCAGTTTGGCAAACGGTTTAATGCCTTCAATGAGTATAAATAATAAATCTTTTTAGTGTCAAATAAACCATTCCCCAAACGAATGCAGTGGCGTGAGAAACTAAATGTTAAAAATTATGTTGTTAGGAAAAATTTTGAATGCAATTGCATTTTAAATTTGGGAATATGATTTCAAATATGAACAATGATAAGCTTGGTTTTTGATACGCCAAAGAGAATGCATTATACTGAAGCTGTAACGAGCATATAAACTTGAATTTCCGTGTGTTTTCATGTTTTTCAAAGTTCAGTTTGTATTCTAAAACAAGTTTTAAAAAAAATAGTCGAGCAAAACAATTTGGCGTTAAAAGACACCTTTAACTATTTACAACTGATGCTATAGCAAATTGCTCACCCAATCTTGATTTACACTACTCATGTATAAGCTTATTTTCATTAAAAACATATGAAGACTCTCCAGGTTGTACAAAACATATACATATAGACTTAACACTTCCCTTACGGTGCTAAAAAATACTTCAGATATGTTGCTAAGAACCAAGTGAAAAAACATGTAACACTTTGATGGACGGTAAAAGCCCAGGAGGTATATTCTTAAAAAGTTAATTTTTGAATAATGTTTAAGTTTGCTAACAATCATTTTTCGTAGTATCAGAAATAGACCTCGTAAATTATTTAATTTTTTGAATAATTTTTAAGTTTGCTAACAACTATTTTTCGTAGTAGCAGAAATAGACCTCGTAAATTATTTAATTTTTGGAATAATGTTTAAGTTTGCTAACAACTATTTTCGTAGTAGCAGAAATAGACCTTGTAAATTTTTCTAAAGGGCAAGCAGCGTATCGGAAGCATTTTTAGTACCGTAGGGGAAGTGTTAAGTCTATATGTATGTTTTGTACAACCTGGAGAGTCTTTATATGTGCTAAAAATACCTACCGTTTGCGAGTTTGTTTGGGAAATCTATCAAAAGTTTCACAACGAAGTAGGCAAACGTTATAACCCAACGATAGAAAACACGACCCATAGTATCATAAAAATAACCCTCTTTGGTTTACTTATTAATATAGTGTATTAATGTTAATGTTAAGTTTATGATGAGGTATATAAAATATGCATATAAATGCAAACGGTCTTCACGTGAACTGGGTTCACTGTGGATTACTCACCTATGAAACGATTAACCAGTAACGATGGAAAAGGAATACAAATAAACAAAAGCATTAGCAATGAATGAGACTTGGCAAACTTTGACGCTAACGCACCCTCGTACTGAAGATTAGTTTGATGTATACAAAAACCCACACAACTTAAGTAATTCATTTTTTTGTCCATAGCCGCTCCTTAGTCTGAGCATATGGCCACCACATGATTACTCCAAAATTATCTGTTCCCCTCCAGTCTTCTTGCTTCCTCCCATGTCATCCACGACGGCGGAATCCATCCGGTTGGTATAAGAGATAAGCAGAATTCAGACTTTCTTGAGGCATCCTCAGCACATGTCCAAGCCAGGTCCATCGTCGTTGTTTTACTTTGAACGTAATTGACGGCTGTCTATTCCGTTCTCTTATCTCCATGTTTCTGGTAAAGTCAAACCATTCAATTTAATTGAGTGATTCTTGTTCTTGAAATGTGCAACAGACATTTAGATTATGTTGTATCTTGTTGATATAAACTTTATTAGGAGTCCATACGCTCCACATTGGGAGTGGAATGGGCTTAAAAAATTAACAATTAATAATAGTTGAGGTTTTTGCATGATTTTCGTATTTGTTACAGTTTGCATCTACAGAAAATAACCTTTGTCATTCTAAAATAACCACAGAAAACCACATGCTACATTTTGAAACTGATAGATATCGATATTCTTAGAATTAACTTTTACTGAAATCATGTTGTTTTTTTTACTTGTTACACTTTGGGAATTGATTCGATATGTACATGATGACAAATGAGTTTTATTAAAAATTTGGCACACATTAACATAGAAGGTAATATTTTGCAAGGATATTTCGCAAGTGAAAAACGCGTTACTTAAATTAAAATTAGCATTAAAAAGCTCATAACAATAATAAGTAATTATTCTTAAGCAAGTGTCACGGATATAATTAGTGCTTGGTTTGCACTGCTTGAAAACCCGCGGTGCACAGGGGCGTGGGAAAGCTCACAACTTGTTTGTTAATTAAACTTAATACAATTAATGCCTTAATTCACGTGGCGCAACTGAGTACGAAATTTCATCTACTGTCGACTGTCATTGTTTAGGTTTCTTCAGAGTTATAAATAGGAAGAGCATGATTTGTATAAACCTTGGGAAAAGAATAATTAATTATATTTTTTAATATGTATTACCCACCCTTACCTGCCTAGACCACACTTCTGGTTTTATTTCAAAAGGATTGAGAAACTATGTCTTAAAGCATCGTAAAAGTTTAATAAGGACAGTAAAATACACACAACAAAAATAATTAATCCACCAAAACATCATTTAACAGTTAAATTTAAGTTTAATTCGAACATATCGACTGTGGAAAGGCAAACAGACGTAACTCACAGTTTTTTCAAAACCAGATTTTTTTATAGTTACAATTTATGCAACTTGATACATGCTCTATCATAAAGACGTAAGCATAAAATGGCGAATTAGTATTTTAATTTAGTTTTTAAGTATGAAAAATGAAGTGCCTGTAAAAATTGCGATCAGGAAAAAGGACCTACATAAAGTTTTATCCTAAGCAATTTATCAAACTAATTAGTCACAATCAATAAATCAGTCTCCATGCACTTCAATGTTGTGTATATTTCATATATTGCATTTGGTGCAAAATTGAGCTCCTTAGATTCAAAACCCACTTCACTCCAAAAAAAAAAATTGTTGGCGAAGTGCAAAAAACTGCTGTGGGCTCTTTGGTTCGGAGTACGTTTTGAGACTGTACACGTTTTTGTAAATACGTTTTCTCTGTATTTAGAGAGGTTTTGAAATCGGAAATTTATTGACTGTGTAGATATTGAAATAATGAACAAGTTGGCATCAAAATTAAAAAAAAACAAAAATGGTCTTCAGGTAGGTTTTGCAATTGAGGTCTTCAATTATCAAAAAACGTTTTTTGTGCGTCTTGTATTTTTTTTTATGTATGTGTTAACATCCTTTTTCCGTTCCACATTCGAATGTTTGAAGCTTTTAGACATTTAAAATAGGAGAATTTTAAAATCAGAATTAATCGTAACAGTTGGTTACCGCGGTATCAAAAATAGTTATTCTTACAAATATTATATTTTATCTTAATTTCTTATCATTTCGAGAATATTTTTAATATAGAAAAACTTCTGGAAATTCTTGTTAAATAATGAATGTTTTGATGTCCTAAAACTACAAATTAATTAAAAAATACATTGTGATGTAACCGATGTGCGCTTACTAGGGCCTCCAATTCAATTTTGTAATCGTGATATACCGGGATTCTGATAGTACTAGTCCGCGGACTTCAGAATAGAGAATATTTTGTAAAAGGAATTACTTTTTTCATTTCGACAATTCCGCAAATTACTGTGTTTTCGAAATAGACTCAATTTTTTTTATATCGCTGACCAAAAATTTCTCAATCCCAAATTTATAAACTATTTTATGTTGAACGTTTTTAATCCCGGAATCTTGAGATCACAAAAAAGGATCCGGAATTGGATGCTCTGTCGGTTTTTTTTATCCATGTCCGCTCCCAATGTGGAGCATATGGCCTTCTAATGGAGGTATCTCAACAGAAGTTTTTTCTACGAGAACTGTTTGTTACTCAGTCGCTCAACCACACTTTTATTTCCAAAGTGAGTAGGAAAATAAGGATAATGCTGGACGGGACTAGTGGTTGACTAATCGCTATTGCTACATCCAGTTATAAAAGAATCATAAGGATATGAGGAGAGGAAATAATGTGAATTGACATCACAAACACCCAGTCTTCGATCTCAACATTGAATTGAATAGTTCTCAAATTCACTGTGATCTGACGGGAATCAAACCCAGACCTGTGTGATCGGCAGAGCAAGCTCTAACCAACTGGTGTGGCCCAGGCAGGCTTACCGAATGTATTATTTTCATTTTTTTACTCATACACCGTTACATTTAGATCTAACTTATGCAAACTCGCTACAGGGCGCATTCATTAATCGATCACATTTTCCGCAGTGATCACTAAAAACTAGCAAATTATGAAAATCAAAAAACATATTACTTATACCACTGTATCTTTTAGTCATTAAAAATATTTTTTATTTAACAACAATCTATATTTTAAATTAAAGACAAGACATATATTTCAAAATACAATGTGATAAAATTTACATTGAAATGAGTCCTTGGTGCAAATCATATTTATCACAAAACCACAATACAATTTAAAATGACGTTAATTTGATCAGGTACATGGTGGTTTGTTTTCAATTTATGTTAAACTAAAACGCACGTGTGTCAGCTGTGCACAACCATTTAATACGTGAGAGTTTTCATTAGACACAAGTGAGATGTGTAATTATCGATTTCCTTTGATAATTTACTTCAAATTGTCTGTTATTATTGACTATACCAGGATGGGGAACCTTTTCATTTCTAAAGGCCATATTCATTTATCTGATTCAAGATAAGACCGCAGTAAAGAAAACCTCTCCTAATTTTTTCGACGCCGAACATATAACGGGTTGATTACGCTCTTTTTCCAACCGCTTGTGTATAATTTTTTGATCAAAGTGAATATTTTGATCAAGTCAAAAAGCCGCACCAGAGTAGCCAAGAGGCCGCAGGTTCCTCTCTGCTAGACTATACCTTACCTATTTCAAAAGATGAAAAACTAAAATTCAATTTAATTATTATTAGAATCATTGTTTTCACTCTTCCTATTATCAGCTGTCGATTCACATCATCATAATAAAATATTAAATTTGATGACATTGTTGTTCTTCACTCTTTGGTTATGTTATAAATTTTGACACGTGTTTCAAATCTTCAGATTATTCGTAAATAATTTTGCGATAGTTTTTCAAAGATTCGAAACAAACAGTTCTCGTAAAAAAACTTCTTTTGAGATACCTCCATTAGGAGGCCATATTGGGAGCGGTCATGGATAAAAAAAAGAGTTTTTAGAATGGCTAAGGCCCATTTCTCTTACAAGTTTTCTTTAATGTCGATAATGCAGCTAACAACCACTACCAAAAAAAATTGCGACTGACAATCTTTCGTTTCCATGTATAGTGTCATTCATTCCTCAATGTAGTGATAGTTTTAAATTTTAATTATTTTAAAAAATGTTGTCTTTCTCTGAAGATTATTCATCACACCAATTTCATTCGTGTAAGCAAACATCTTCACGTTATTAAAAAAACTATTTTAATTATTCGACTTAATTATTTTTTAAAGATTACATACTTGAAATATAATATATTTCGACACAAACAGCAAAACATTCGCTTGGTGAAATTGTTATCCATAAATTACTTTGGTCTTTTTCAATTAAATAAATTTAAATTACTTGTAAAAGACACGGTAACAGGGATGGGCTGGAGGGGGCTCGAAGGGGCTCGCGCGAGCCCCTTGTTAAGATAAGAAAGTCATTCGTCTCAGATAAAATCAGCACCTAACTGCAATTTCTGTAGATGATTTAAGTTTATTATGAAACAAGACTTGGTTGCCCTTTATTTTTTTTCAAAAAATTTACTGACTTCGGCTGCATAATAAAAGAGACCCTAGCTGACCGCATGTGGCTCGCGGGCCACGGTTTATGCATCATCTATATTACATGGCTTGAAGGCATTATGGATGAGATTTACCGAGCCCCTTGTTAAGATATTGGCAGCCCACCGCTGCACGGTAAGTATTAGAAGATATTTTTTGCGTGATCCAATTAATCTTCTATCATCCCTCTTTCGTTGATAAAATGATTCACCAAAGGGATGTTTCGAAAATCTATAAGATATTATCAAGTCCATGGCATCATGCAGGACCTCACGGTTTCGAATCTCAGTACAAATATATTTTTTAAATTTTTGCATTTTTTGGTTTCCGGGAAATTTCAACTAAGCAACCCATGACCTGAAGTTTATTATTATTTTAATATAATTAATGAAAAATATGATAGATTTTATTAATTTAATACAAATATAATTCGAGAATCCTTATACCTTGGGAGCATTTTTAAATTTCTAAAGGCACTAAAACATGGTAAGAACTTTTAAAAAAATCTATTTATTTAGTAACATAAAGTATGCCCGAGGTGACAGATGCTAGTTTGTTAAAAAAAATAAAAAAAGTATTATGTTTCGAAAGAAATAGTTTCTTCGGTAAAATAAAACGAATTCCTGAAACAACGTGTAATAAAAAGAATTATAAATAATAACAATGTTTTTTTTATCTTTGCAATATTTAACCAATTCTCCACACTATTCCAATTCTAAAATAATAAAGAAACTGAGTAGTATGCTTTTCTTGTATAAAAAAACTTGTGTTGAGATACCTCCATTAGAAGGGCATATGCTCCACATTGGGAGCGGAAATGTATTGAAAAATGTATGAAGCTAATCATTCAACAATTTTAACAATTTAATTTATTTACAAAAATTCCGAATCCCTTCCTTTGATTGCAGATTAGAACCAGCAACCTTTTTTCACCACAGAAACTATTAGAGAAATTCAAAAAATCGTTTGTGCTTGGTGGAATTCCAATATACATAATTCACGATTACATAATAACGATTCAAATTAAGTAAAATTTTATGCTTAAGTTGACATCAATTTTCCTACAATTGCATTTAATTTAGGAAAGAAATAAAATGGTCAGAATTTAAATCAATTTTTGTTCAGAATAAAAATATTATACGGTCAGAATATTTTATAACAATTTTGGTTAGTAGGTTAGGTTAGGTTTTTTTTGATTTTATCTAAATTATGACTATTTATTCTGATATAATATGACCATTTAATATAAATTCTGACCATAAAAATACTAGCCTTTAATTTATTGTATATACCTTTTCTCCTAGATATATTTCTTATATTGGAATGCATAGCTCAGAACAGGTTTTTGTCGATTTTCTTACTGTTGCATCAATACGTTGAGATAGGCAAAGAATTTTTTTTAAAAAAATAGTCATGGTTTGTTTCTAACATAATTTTTTATTACATCATCCTTCAATTATACAGAAAATATGTAACAATTTAAACACTCACGCAAATTCAGGCATTCGTGATACATTTTTCTCTGTATTTTTACCCTTCTTAAAAATCCCCACTACACATCTCGCGAGAAAATTATCTTTGCCGAAATGCTTTCCGTCGCCGGCAGTACCATACCAGCGCGTTGAGACAGACGGTCGCGAGTGATTATCGCGCGTGCATTTTACGATTTTCCCGGCGAGATGTGTCCATTACGTTGTGCAGTTTAAAAAAACATTGCCGATTGATTATTTTTCATACATTTTAAGTGAAGTTTTAAATTAAAATCTGTTAATTTGTGTGCGATCACTTCGGATCAGATCTGCCATTGTAAGTTATTCAATAATGTAATATAGTTTTTTTATTTGAATCTTATAGATTTTTTACAGTTTTTTATTTAAAAACTTGGTATTTATTTACGACATCCTCAATTATAATCGGTTGGGAAAAATATAATAAAGCAGTCAAACTTATTCACTTATATCAAATCAAATATACACTTATTTTTACTAATTTCAAATTTATTTAAGACCGGTTCCTCATACCAACTATGGAAAAGAAAAATAACGTAACCCACATATATAAAATTTTACAGGAGGCGCAAAAAATATGTTTTGATGATTTTGGGTCATTTGCAAATTATGAATTATACACAGTCTTGAAGTGCTCCCTAGACTTCTAAACTGGTGTTCAATTGACATAGTCTAATATTAATTAAAGAAATTGTCTAGGAAAACACTTTATTTCAGTCTTTTTTCATGGTTTCACTTTTTAACAAGCTCATCTTTTTCAAACATAAAAGCTTAATTTAGATAATAATTCGGCATTTTCAGCTTGCATTCTTTCGATAGAACATGTATTAAGTTTGATTATCGAAAAAAGCTGTTTTGAAAAAACTGTGGGCTACGTGCTTTTTTCTTTCCACAGTCGATATGTATCCTAATATTTTTAACTGATTTTTTCAACCAACTTTAAAATGCTCGATATGAGTGAAACCGGTTCTGATAATATTAAATAATTGTGATATTAGCACAAAAGGGTGTTTTATTTTTATGAATATCAGAACATCTTTTAGGTGATTATGTTTATATGTATATACATAAGAAACAAACATTCAAAAAGTGATTTGTCACAATTTTTAAAAAATACTGTTTAATATCAGTTTTAATAATCTATAATAAAATGTATCTATGAATGGAAATCACAATTAGTGTTCAAAAAGGGTTTTTTCCCACAATAATTAAATCATAAAGTTGACACATTCAAACAAATCGTCACGTCTCCACCACTTAAATCATCATTTCCCAAGTTCTGTATTTTTGTGACAAATCACTTTTTGAATGTTTGCTCTTCACATATAATATAAGCAAAACGCTTTAAGTCGGATATACAAAAATGATAACTTACACTTGTTTTATATTTCTGTGTCAATGTCGGGTCATATGGTGCAGAAGTTAGCGCTGTTGGCTTCCGTGCTGGATCTTACGAGATCCAGTCCCAGTATGGAGATCATTTTTCTAATCGATTTCTGTTCGAAGGCTGACTATGTGATGACTGAAAAATTCCTCTCATCCTTCCGACCCTTCAATAACTGGTCGTTGCAAGTGATTAGTTAACCACTAGTCCAGTCCTAGCCTTGTCTTCTTATCCTTACTACTCTCTTTGGAAAAGAGAGATTGAGCGACTGAGTAACAAACAGTTCTTCTAGAACAAGTTCTGCTGATATACCTCCATTAGGAGACCGTATGCTCCACATTGGGAGCTGACATGGATACACAACACATACAGTGTAAAGCAATGTTTTTTTTACGTATATGACTGTTAAAAAACATGTGAATCTAGTATTAATTTTCAAAATAATTGTTCATTTCACTTTGAAACGTAAAATTTCGTAACAATATTAATTATATACAACGAATGGAAAGGAGAACAGAGTTCAAGAATTCTAATGACTGCTTTAAAGCAGGGCTATGGAGTCGGAGTAGTGAAAAACGAGTGACTCAGAGCATTTTAAAAAAGTATATATATAATGATGTGTATTCAAACCACAATAGTCCATGGTGTTGATATTGCATGCTAGGCTGAGTAACGATGATCTGTTGGAATACATAAATGAAGCTCAAAGTAAATAATTGAAAAATTTCTTCATATTTGGAGTCGCTAGAATATTTTTTGAATTCATTGTGAGTCTGATAAACTTATAAAATTTAAATATATATCGACTGTGGAAAGGAAAAAGGACTTAACCCTCAATTTTTCAAAACAGATTTTTTTCGATCATCACAATGTATACAACTTGACATAGATTCTATCAAAAGGATGGAAGCTGAAAATGCCGAATAAGTATCTAAATTTAGCTTTTAAGTTTGAAAAAGATGACCTTGTAAAAAATTTAAACCAAGATAAAACACTGAAATAAAGGTTTTTCGAGACAATTTCTTTAATTAATATCAGGTTATGTCAATTAAACTCCAGTTTAGAAGTATCCGTGCACTTCAAGGTTGTGTATAATTCATAATTTGCATATGTCACAAAGTCATCAAAACACGTTTTTAGCGCCTCCTGTAAAATTTGATATGTGTGAGTTACGTCCTTTTTCCTTTCCACAGTCGATATATAGACCTATTGTGACTGATTGTCGGGCATCCTCACCAATAGCGGACATGAGAATAAAAACAATATTTAATGCAATTGAAAATTTCATTTTTTGTCTCATTTACATCATCTTAAGTTGGAAGGAATTATATCCGATTGCTAATCGTGAAACATAAACTAACCTACATATGTAATCTCACATTAAAAAATGACCACGACAATTTGTTTTTTTTTTTTGTTCTTTAATTTAATCATGAACTCAATAGTGATAGCCAAATACCATATGAATGAAATGATATGCTAATTTTGTGTGTTGAAAAAATGTTTCATTGATCCGAATCAACTTTTTATATAAGTTTATCTTAGGCAAAATGCCATAATTGTATTCAGACGAGATATATTAAAAAACAAAAAAAACTTTTGTACTTATTCAATCATTATTAGATCAATTATATCTTATCGAAATTATCAAATATATTTTTGTGTATAAAGGATGAGTAATTCTGCAAAATATATCAATTTTAGCGTGCCCTTGGTCAATTATTGGTGCAAACGAACTATATTAAAAATTAAAACACCTTTGTACTTTTTTGATTTAGATCATTTTAGATCAGATTAAGATCATTTCTCACCAACGATCTTAATCTAAAATAATTAATGCCGAGTTTTATTATTGAACACAATGTCTTTCCACCTAGAATTGCCAGTAAACACTTGAAAAGCAAAAACGATATCATTTTAATATATTTCATTATTATCATAATAAAATTTGAACGATTCAAATTTAATATTGAAATTTCACCAAGCACCTTCAGTCGAAATCTTAAATTACTATCGTAATTTTCAACACTTAGTTTCTCATGTTTTCTCCATATAAGGAGTATCATAGGCTCGCCTCGCGTCACCTTCGTGATTCCCTGTTTCCCCCCAGTTGATTTTCATCCTCTTCCTATAAAATAAAAAATCTGTAGATTTCTGTGTTTTTTAAATCGACATAAAATTGTTTGAGAAATCCTAGAATTTAAAAATAGCCAAGCAAAAATTTCCCAATCCCGAATCCCAATTAATACACGATTTTATGTTGAATGTTCAATCCTGGGATTGGAAAAAATGACAATCCCGTAACCCCGGGATCACAAAGAGGGTCCGGGATTGGATGCTCTAATAATTGACTGTCTATTATATAATACATTTATTTCATTTTATAATAATTTTGTCTCTCCATTAAAAATAGAAAAAAACTAACATTAAATTAATATTAACGTTGCAGATTTTATCGGAAGGACCTTCTATATTGTGCTTATTAACATTTTTGTTTTCTATATTGATTGTTATATAGTTGTATTGAAAATATAATAGTATGATGCAAAAAAAAACCTTTACAATTCTGATTGCATATTGTGTCAAATACTTATATGAGTTAGTAATTTGGATATTTAGACATAAGTATAAATATGTTTCTAAGTCATTGAAGTCATTCAAAGTCGTGCATAAAAACGACCTATAACTTAAACTGCCACGAATATATAAGCACAACATTATTTTTATTTAAGGATAGAAATGACTACATACTAGAGTCTCCAATTCCTAGGATCTTGGATCCCGAGATCAGTTGATTGTGATAGTTCCAATCTTGGAATATCGACATATTTTTATATAGAGAAATTCGTATATTCCTAGGATTTTAAAATCGGCCAGCGAGCAAAAATTTCTAAAATCCGCCAGCGAGCTAAAAAAATGTTTACCTTCATTTGTAGAGATTTTTTAAAACTCTTAATTTCCTACATTCCTAAATAATTGCGAATTCCGAAATTTTCCAACAATAGTAAGATGATTTTATGGTGAATGATCAATCCCGGAATCCGGGGATCAGAAAAATTTTGAATCCCGAATTATGGGATCACAAATGGAGTGCGGGATTGGACGCCCTACTAACAAACCCATAAAACCAAAATCTCAGAGAAAAAAATTATTTTGTTGAAATGCAAATTAAGCCCATTAGAGGTGAATTGAGCCAAGTAGTAAAATGGTTAGACTTTTAATTTTAAGTACAACCACGTCTTACTTGGTTCTTTTGGTGGATTGCATATTTTTATTTTACGGAGATAACACTATTGAAATGTGTATTAACTGAGGTTACTTCACTTTAACGATACTTCAATATTCTTATTATTCTATTATTTTTTTCTAATATACCACATGGTTCACTTCTCCTCTAATGGGCTCAATTTTGAATTACTTTTTAGTATTTTTCCAATATATCTTAAATATTAAATAAAGTGTGTTTCTTAATCTTAGTATTTAACCAAATAATCTTTAAAAATATATCTTTATATTTTTTCTTAATCACAGCTTTAATTAATAAATCACATGTTTACAAAAAAGTTCACATCCTTATGTTGTGTGTTAAAAATAAAGGATACCATTTAGCATTTATTTCTACAGACTAACTCCGATTAACTCTGACTTGTGTAAGAATTTTTATTTTTTAGTTAATAAGTAAATTAAATAAAAACTCAACAACAATATCGAAACGAAGTTATTATTAAGAAACAATTAACAGTATAAAACATTAAATTCGCCGCGTACTAACGAACTTATAATTGGTCTCTTATTATATGAAAGAGATTAACTGAATTGTAAGTAATTAATCAAAGCTTAATTAATTGTTTAATATAATCAATTATATCGATGATAATTTTCATTTAATTTAAGCTTTATTTTGTAGCATCAGAAATAAACATTATTATTTCAATTCATCATTTTATTTTTGGCTTAAATTGTTGTGATTCTCTGTTTCTTGTATTCCATTACATTACAAATATTTTCCACTCACGTGTATGCTGCCTTATTTTACCTTTTCATGTTATTATTTATTTATTGTTAAAAATTTAAAAGTACTGTACATGACACGCCAACAACTGACGCCAATTCGCCATGTACTTGACAAATATAATAAGACAAAATATAAAATAAAACTACATAATACATCAAAATCAACAGTTCACAAATACTGTCACTAAAAATGTCTACTTCTCTAGGCAATGCGTTGATCAATCGAACGGCCCTTGGAACTGGTGACTGATACATCCTAAGCGATGTATAAGTTTTTAGAAACAAAAGTTTTTGGTCATAGTTTCGCCCACGTAAGAATAAATTTGGAGCATGTAAATTAATAGTCATGAGAATTTCAGGATTATAAACTCGGCCCCGAAGGAATAGAGAACAATGCTTTAAACTTGAAAACGATCTTCGAGCTTCAAGAGAGTGAAATGATAACATTCCTAAAAGAAATTTGGTGGGGTAGTATTCTTTTAAGGAATTATCTAAGTAATTTAAGTAATATCAAATTATTATTATATATACTTGGTTTCGATAGTCATCGCAATTTTTATTTTTCATAAACAATAGTATTATTATGCTCAGCCGCCCATCAAATACGTAATATTTTCGGACATTTCATTTAAAATTCACACAACCATTTCCTACAAATGTCGATTAAGATGTTAAATCTATCAACAACGCTTGGTTAAACAAGGCAAACTATCAAAATTAAATTAAGGAAGTAGTGATTGTAAATTTTGATGAATTCAACCAATCAAACGACCGGAGGTGGATTGAGACAAAGATGAATCCATTTCATCGGCAAACCAATTATTATTGATTCCTATAAATAAACAAAGTCAAGGCACCTGAGAAAAACTTACAAAACGACTTACTCTTTTAAAAATAAAAACAAACGTCTGCAATCTAAGGTTAGCGTTGCATAAAAAAGTGTGTTGCAATGATTGAGCAGTTGTCCGCGTACTTTTACAGCAAATTCAATAATTTAACTAGAATGTCAGCCTTATGCCGTGTTAATCTAAATTTTACGCAAATTATCTATGCACAATGTTTCTTCTGAAGTATTTTATGTAAAACGCAACAATAGTTCTTATGATTTAGTGTAAAATAGTTTTCATTTTCAATATGACAGCTTTACTAGCTATCTTTATATCGTATACTTGGGAGATAAAGCCATGGATTAATTACTCTTTCCCCTATGGTAATATAACGCTATTATATCCCGCGTTCTGTCTCGGTTTTGCAGGGGCATATTCAGAACCATGGTCTTCAGATTTCGATTTATATTAGGTGAGGAGAAACATACTAGTAGGGAGATAAAATAAGAGTTTTGTTTTTTTGTGATAGTATAAGTTCACGATACATAATGTTTCTTCTTATTTGTTTTATGTTAATCACAACAATAGTGCTTATGATTTAGTGTAAAATAGTGTTCATTTTCAATATAAGAGGTTTGCTTACCGTCTTTATATCGTACTATTGGGAGATAAAGCCATGGCTTAATTTCCCTTTAGTCTATGGTAAGAGTGCTATTATATCCCGCATTCTATCCCGGGTTTGCAGGGGCATAGGCGAGAGCGTGGTCTTGGGGAGGAGAAACATACTAGTAGGGAGATAAAATACAATAAGGGTTTTATTTTTTATGGTGGTATAAGTTTGTGTTCGTGGTCGTTTCAGTTGTGACACTGATGGATAACCCAGGTGTCTAAGTTTTCGAATATTCGAAAGTTGTTTTCTTTTATTTTAGTAATTCGGTTTCAAATATTAGAATGAATATGTTAAATTGTTTCGTTATTTAATTAAAAATCTTAATATTTATTTTAACAGTCGACTTGGTTACAAATAACACCAGATGAAATATGTAGTTTAATAGTCAGTATCATCAATGACTCCTTTGAAAATATTATATTTAAAATGATCTGAAAATATTGTTGTTGTCCATTTCGACACGGATGTTTTCTATTTTATAAAAAAATATTTATTTTTGTAACAGTGTATATAATAAATTCAGTGATGTCATCCAATTACGCGGAAGTCAAAAACGCGTTATTGGGATTCGCATAATTGAGATAATGAAGCTCATACAAAAATTTAAGTTACATTTTTTTTCGCGAAAAATGCAAGACTGTCAAAACTAAGAATAAATAAAAAATATATGAAAAAAATGCATAGTCGTCCTAAACGTTTGGCTGTTTGCATGACACCGACAGCCACCCGGCTGTGTGTGTACAACCGCGCACGTGCCGAACGTACGCTCGCACAGCAGCGACAATAGAATACATCTGCGTAATTAAAAAAAACAATTTTTGAGAAACTTTGGAAACCAGCTTCAACAATTTATCTTTTTCATTTATGATTAATACAATATATTATAAGACTTGATAATTCTCACTAGCCTATCAAAACCGTTGTTATTTAATCAAATATGAAATGTACGATAGTTAGCTGTTTTATAAGCATAATTCGCAGATGTATGGACACTTTTTCGTACTATCGATTTATCTGCTTTTTATCAGACTTTGCAGACGTATGCAACCGAAAGTTGCGCCACTGTTTTTGATAAACTTTGATCATGTATATTGATTGCTACATTGAAATTTTAACAACAAGCGTAAAACTTTGTTGATATCATGTCTGTTTTTATGCAAATCTATAAATAAATTTCCACATCCAAAGTGAACGCGAATATTTTTCATACCATGTCGTACATAAATAATGATCAAAAACAGTTTTTTATAGGCAATAAATAAAATACCTTAAATTTTATTTTTCCCTTTTAAACACGCAACTATTGCTGGTTGACACTATTGATTACAAAAAATACTTTCCTATATTTGAATAGGTTAGTGTTAGTATACATTTTAGAATCATTTAAGTACAATATTTGAGGAGCAAACATTCAAAAAGTGTTTTGTCACACAAATACAAAGCTCGGAAAATGATGATTTAAGTGTTGCAAAAGTGACTATTTGTATGAATGTGTCAACTTTATGATTTCATTTTAATATGAAAAAAAACCTTTTTGAACACTAATTTTGATTTCCATCCATAGGTTTTATTATGGGCTATCAGAATTGATATAAAACGCCATTTTTCAAAATTTGTGACAAAACACTTTTTGAATGTTTGCTCCTCATTTTTGATGGATTCGGAGGATACTTTACCTTTGTGGATATTTATTTTTTTAAATAAAAGAAAATTTGATAGCTTTGTTATTCCACTTGTGTTAAAAAATGTGACACGTATGTTTCTGACCCTTAAAGAAAAGACATGTTTTAACACTTACCGCCCTTTGATGGAAGGTAAAAACCCAGGAAGTACATTTTTTCAAAGCATGCTACTATTATCGGAAGTATCTTTTAGCACCGTAGGGGTAGTTTTAATAATCATCATCAGACATAAAATCGCAGGGCTTAAGAATAAACAAATACATAAAAAAAACAGTAGCTTTTTCAGAGTTTGAAGTCTTTTGATAGAAAATGATCACAGTTTTGATAAATTTAAGAGTTTAAGATTTCGTCTGAAGGTGCTTGGTGGAATTTCAATATTAAATTGAAATCGTTCAAATTATTTACATTCACACAAGTGTTGTCACTAACGACCCAGGTTTCGCCTTTAAGCATCTTCAGACGTTCAAGTACACGGATGAGCTTTAACTGAAGTTTAGTAAATAAATGTATCGTCTTTATATAAGAAATAAACGTATCACTAAGTTTAAGGCCATTGCTGGCGAAATGGATGAACCCAGAGGAATGCCTAAAATTCGTGAAGGTGCGAACGAATGTTGAGTAATTTCAAGAATTGTATTTATTTTGTTTGGTGGACAAAATTATGATTATATTTATTTACATATAGGATACAAGAGTGGGTGATTTGGCAGATTTACTCGCTCATTCAAAATTGGTCAACTATTTAACTGTGCCCTATTTATTTATTAACCCTCCAAGGACGAGCGTCACCATATGGTCACACAAAACACCGTTGTCTATTGATCCCACTATTCATACTTTTTCTACCTGAATATAGTTGCTTTTGCTCATATTTGGTTAAGAAGGGTACGGACTACAGTTAGCCATCAGCCGTAGGAACAGGAACGGTCTCCAAAAGCACATGTGATTTTTTGAATTTCCGTTTTTTTAATTTACTTTTTGAAACTTTTAGATATTTTTTTATAAAAACATAAAATTATTTACAGTTATTTTGCTAATATATTTGTTTTGAAATTATGTTGATCTAAAGAGGTCAAATTGTAAATATTTTTAAATAAATCACGTTTAGTTATATTTCAACCCCGAATGTTTGCAAGCCCATACGGTCACTTTTGTCCTTACTACTGTCCGTACTCAATATTACACGGTAATAAAAGGATGAGCATGTCCATATAGTCATGCAGGGTTTCAAGACAACGACTTTGCGTTTTTTTTTTTTTTAATTTTGGATAGGAATAAAAGTTATCCGTGACTTCAATATGGCTTAGAAAATATTTTTATCAGAAAAAAGCTCTCGTCTCTGGAGGGTTAAATTTCCTGGAAAAACAATTTATGCACATTTTCGTTTGGGTGTAAAATTTTAATCTCTTCACCCGCATTTTACACGTGGTTTTTTGAAGTCAAGTGGTTGGCGAAGGTCGACGTATCTTTTTTTAATCTATTAGCGGCCATGTGTTCCGGAAGTCTAGTTTTTAAGGTTCTTTCTGTTTTTTTCAATATAAAATTTTGTGCAACAAAAACATTGCAGTCCTGAATTTTCATCACTTAAATAAATGCTTCAAGTATATTTCTTTTGTTAAATAATGAATCATATTTGTTGCGTTAAATAGCATTTATGAGATTTTTTATTTTCAAAAAAAAAACTAATACATTTATCTTCCATTCAAGGCTTAATTATGTATTTTAATGAATTAAATTCAAACATTTTTTTGACTATCTGTTTCAAATTAGCAAATGTGTGATTTAACTAAGCAGCTCGCATACCCCTATTTGCAGAACACTGATTTACGGTATAATCAAAATTATTTTTGTAATAAACATAATCGTTGTTTTCAAGAAACAATATTTAACAATCAAATCTATATTCTGTATTATTGTTTATGTTTAGTTATACAATTTATCTAATTTATTATGCACTCAAGAAAATTCAAATAAAAACGCTGATTTGATAAATTGACTTCAACACTCATTGGCACAGAGGCGCCCGTCCACGACGCTTAAACGAGAGATTACGTTTCTTATGAACAAAAATATTATAATACAGTTTTCAATATTTTTGATTGATTCAAACGATGAATTTAACCATATTTACCTGTAAATTGTAAGAAATTCTAATTATATTCACACGTTTCAATGCAGTGATTATGAAAATCTTATTTTATTTAATTAATTGTTCATATTTGAAACAAAAATATAAACATCAGTCTATAAATAATTTCAGAGCGAGTTTGTCGGAAGAATCTGTTATATTCTTTCGTTTTCTAAAACTTATTTATGAAAAGCATGATATTCTTATAATTTTGTAACAAATTCAAAGTGATAAAGAGGCTTGACACCACACCACATAGAATAATTCAACTCACTTATATTGTGCCTGATATCAAGACAATTTGCAATTCAATGACTCAACATTATCAAAATCATCGAGAACTTTATTTGTAACATAGAAAATAAGTTTAATATTCCATTGCATAAACGTTTGGGAATCCCTATTTAAATAAATACGTGGCGCTTCTCCAAACAACTTTTTAAGAATATTTGATAATATTGAGTTAATCGTAAACATAAGTAACTTCAATTATACGCAATCTAATAATACGCAGTAATTATTAATAGCTTTCATAAAAAACCGAAATATGAATTTTTTTACTTGGCGATGTGCAATAATATTTAAAAAATATTTTGTTAAAAAGTTATTAAATGTTTACGCTTTTCTGTGAGGTTGCCGCTTATGTATTTAAAGGCGTTTTATTAATTTTAAACCAATTCTGTATATTAAGTATGTAATACAAATTGTTTCAATAAATGTCTTGTCTACTCGCGCTTAACAAACCATTATAAAATTCATTCGAACAGAGCAAGCTGAAATTTTGGCAACCATTGATTTTCAACAGTTTTTTAATACAATCTTCACAATAAATCCACAAAAAAAACATGGTTCATTATAATAGCATTAAGTTGTTAAATTTTTTATTCTAAGTTTTGCATTTTTATAAACTTTACGACAATAATGTTGTATGCTTCTAATGCCTAGGTACTTTTTGTTTTTTGACAAAATATATAAAAAAGACTTTCAAAATATATTTTTCATCCAATCACACCTTTTTTTACCATGTACGCTCCCAACGTGGAACATATAGACTCCATATGGAGTTTATTTCAACAGAAGTGTTTCTATGAGAACTGCTTGTTACTCAGTTTCTCAACCTCTCTTTTTTCAAAGAGAGTAGAAATAGGAGGATAGTGCTAAGACAGGACTAGTGGCTAGTTGATCGCTCTCGATACGCCCTGTTCATAGAATAGGATGGGTGAGAGGGGGGAATTCAAGACATCACATACATCCATGCCTTCGAACAGAAATTCATAAATCGGTTGAAAAAACAATTTATAAAACTGGCCGTAATGGGATACGAATCTGAGACCTCCGTAACCATGGCCAACGACGTTGACCACTTGACCACACAGATGGTGCAATCACACCTACCCATTTGTATATGAAAATATTTTTTTATTATTTAATACATTTAGGGGTTAAATTTATATCTCTACCACGAACCAATTCATTGACAGTTTCACCTGCTTAGAACGCCAGACGCTACCGGTATAATTAAATAACTAATTTTAATATTGTTAAGGTACTTATTGGTTAAAATAGCCAACAGTTTTTATCCTTGGCTATTTTCAGTTCTGATAAAATATTCACAGAAACTATGCACGTTGTTTATTGTTGTAACAAGATAGTAACAAAAAAAAACACTGATATCGTTACAGTAAGTTTTGTTTCAAGGAAAAATATTTGAAATAATTTCGTATCTGAACCAAAACATTTGACTTTCGTTTTCAATGTGCTACGTCGCAGCTCGTAGTTATTTTTGTATGTCAATCACTCAGTTTTAAGGAGCGCAAAACCGGTATTATTAAAAACCGGGATAACGGTATGTAAATGCCGAAATAACGGTGTAACTAAAATCAAATATAAAAAAACCTGTTGCCATTTATTGAAACATTTTAAAACTTCTAATTTTTGTGCTGAATCTTATGGCGCAGTGTTTAGTGTTCCGTGCTCACGGGTTTGAGTACCAGTAGGAACAGATTTCTTTTGATTGATTTATCAATTTCTATTGAATACATGGGTGTTTGTGATGTGTGAAAAATTCCCTTCTTTCCGATCCTCTAGTGACTAGGCGTAACCAAAGCGATAAGCTACACACAAGCCTTTTCCAGGCCTTATTCTTCTTTCCCTACTACTCTCTCTGAAAAAGAGAGGTTGAGCGACTGAGAAACAAATAGTTCTCGTAGAAAAACTTCTGTTGAGATACCTCTATTAAGAAGCCATATGCTTCACATTGGGAGCGAACATGGATTTAAAAATGTACTTATTATATTTGTACCAATATTGACAGGTTTCAGAATTGATGATGTATTATTATTTGAAGAAACCGTACATTATTTATCATTAGTATTATATCGTAAATATCAAATTTATGGAGCTGTAAGTACCAGGACGCGCTAGCGTCAAGGTTCATCTAGTCTCCTTCATCGATAAAGTTTTTGAAGAATTGTAAATTTTATCCCCTTACCATCGTTTGCAGACGGAAGGGCGTGATCGCTACAAAGATAAGAAGTTCACGGGAACTCCGTATGCATTATTTTTCAAATCACATTCTATATGCTTCCCCATACTGCATCGGTACATGTACACACACATACGCTAAAAAATCAAACAAAGAGTCATTTTCGTGATGCTAATTTCGTTCTAAAAGTGCCAATTTCAGACGACATAAGATCTCTGTCTAAAACGATTCTCAGGCAGTGTCTTGTCATAGTTGTGGAGATTAGATATCGTTGGGTTAAAATGTTTTCTTACTTCGCTGTGAAACTTTTGAGATATCTCACAAACGAACTCGCGGATGGTAGGTATTTTCAAGTCTCTGTGAAACAGCGTGTTACGCACGTATCACGGAGCGTTACATATCTGTATCAGTGATTTATTTTGGACAATCTGGAGAGATATCGTTAGTAATTATATTGTCAAATCCGTGGTGCTGCGGTCAACGTCATTAACTTTCATGACCGATCTCACGGGTTCTAGTCCAAGTACGTCTGTGATGTCTAAAACTCCCTGTCAATTCCACCAATGGAGCGTTTCGAAATAAATTAGATAAACACTAGTTCTGTTTAAACTGTATATCCTTACTGTCTTTGAAAAATAAAGGTTAATCAACTGATTAAAATGTATTGTATAAAATAACTTACATTGAAATGCCTTAACTTTTGACCATAATATTCTCGGTTCCATGAAAAAACAGATCATTATAAAACAGAACATGAGAACATAGAACATTTAGTTGAATGATACCTGTTTCTTCTTAACTATTTATTGGAAAAATATTACAGATTAATTGAATATCATACAGGTAATAATTTCAGAACAATATGTTATAACGTGCGCTTTACTTTATCAGTCAATGGCGACTATTATAATCGTCGAATATAAGTGTATTTACGACAATTTTAGATTGAAAGTGTTATTGATATGCACGATTGCTGTTTTATTTATTGTATCTAATACAATATAGAGATTACTAATTGATTGTAAAACATATCTATACTAGTGTTTTCTAATGATATATATACATTACGATGATCTGTACATGACATTATTACTTAAGACATCATTCCTCATTCCATGACTACATTTTGTGATGTTCTGTTTTATCCAGTAACCAATATTCTCAAGCAGATATGAATTAAATAATAATGTCATTTATAAAAATGGCCCGTTTATGAGTGTTGTATTTTTAATAGCTTACTTGCTTTGTGTTTTTTTTTTTGTAATACCGGTATTGACTTATTCATCCGGTACTGTAACCCCTACTCCGGATGAATCAGAATTTAATCATTATACCATTATTGACATATCACGATGTTAGTTTGTAAGTAAATTAGGTGTTTTTTTTTATCTCTAACGCGATGATATTTAGGAAGATAAGTTCAAAACTTTAATGTATTACTCGATGGTGAAACTTGGCTAGTAAAATAAATGTCAGTTGTGATAATTTCACGAGTTAAATTTCTAAAATTATTTGAATTATTTCATTGAAACTTATCATTAATTGATGTTAATAAAATGTGCCTGTATGATCCCACATTGAGAGAGTCGAATAATTTAGGTGCTAGGAGGAACACTTGATCTCTTGACCCGCCTGGGGTAGCTGGAGAAACCTTTAACTGGATGCGTAAAGTCTGGGTCTCTCGGTTGTACCCTATCAGAACCAAGTATTTCGTGTTGAACGCTTACATCTTGGCAGTGTGGTTTACGGCTGTGAGTTATGTCACTTTACGAACGCATAGGGTGAGCTACACTGTACTTTGAAGACAAATGCTTGCGGATATAATACAAATATAAAACTATGTTTACGGTATTGTTAGGAAAACTGAGATAGGAGAGCGAACTACCTTCTTATAATATCCAAAATAAAAAAAAGTGACGATGAGCCTGGTTTGGACATGTTTTACGGAAGTCTTTACTCTGCTCTTCTACCAACCGGATGGATTCCGTCGTTGTGAAAGACCACTGATAACCATCCATCAAATGTACTCAGTGGAGCTACGGGACGCTGGTATGACCTAGAACAGGTATGGCGAACCTACGGCACGCGTGTCCAAAGTGGCACGTTTGAGATTTTGGATGGCACGCGAACGATTTTAAAAAAAATACGTTTAAAAAAATAAAATTTTGATTAAATAATCCGTGAATTATTGATTTATTCCGTTTTATTAATTTTTAAATGTTTCTCAAGAAGACAATAAGACGCAAAGAGGCTTGGGGATAGAAAATCATGGCAATGTGTGGTGGCCTTATAT
This sequence comes from Himalopsyche tibetana, assembly GCA_030503985.1. Classification (NCBI taxonomy): domain Eukaryota; kingdom Metazoa; phylum Arthropoda; class Insecta; order Trichoptera; family Rhyacophilidae; genus Himalopsyche; species Himalopsyche tibetana. The sequence goes on along the minus strand of JAPJYX010000011.1, from coordinate 2,761,961 downwards.
TTTCTTCCATGTTCGCTCCCAATGTGGACCATATGGACCCCTAGTGGAATTTTTCACAACAGAATAATTTCTACGAGAAATTTTTGCTTATCATTAATAAAAACACAATATTCTTTTGTACTTCATTCCACTTTATTCAATAGGTCAGAACCGGTTTCGCTCATTGCGAACATTGGCTTATCAGTTGCCCAACCTCCTTTAGAGAGAATAAAAGATAGATCTTTGACAGGACTATTGGTTAGCTTATCGCTCTCGCAACGCTTTGTTTTAGGAGAATATGGGTGAGAGGGGAAATTCAAGGACAGAAATTTATTAATTTATTGAAAAATCTGTTCATACTAGGATTTGAACTGGTGACCTCCGTGCTCTAAGCCAACCACGTTGACACTCATCCACGCAGCTGGTTCCAAATAAGGAGATAATATTGATTAAAAATACACATATAACAAACCTAGAATTGTTTTACATTTTTTCTCTAAATTTTTGCATCGTATTATTATGTGACTGCATCATCTAATCCAGCAGGTCTCATGAGAACTAGATCAATTGCCACAGATTCTCAATATTCTGTAATTTTCCCACCAATAAAAAAAAGATTTATCAGCAAGAAAAAGAAGTATATACGATCTTAATTAATTTTAAAAAGTGTCATAATCTCTTTGCCCTCTCGTGACTCCGTGTAGACTATTTTGACAAACTTACAATTGTGTTTCTTTTTATTGTGAAACCTAAGTATTATTACTAAAATATGTTATAAGAAATGAATTTATTATTACTAGCTGTAAACCAATTGCTCTCAACGGGGAAGGGGACTAAAAAATCAAATATTTACTGGCGTTAAAAATCAAATGCAAACTTATTTATTGCATAAACCAGAAGGTTTTAGCTTAATTAAATCTCTTAACGATTTTTTGGGAACAGGATTGTAAAAAAAAACGTGATTTCCGAGCATGTAAATAATTTAAAAAATGTACGTCTTAGCCAAATTTAAACATAGTTAAAAAAGAATTCAACCCATAGTTTAAAAAAATGTTATTATATTTTTATTTTAAGTAAAAGAATAATGTGACAATAAGCTTTGACAGTAACAAAAGACAGTGGAGGATGTCGACTCTTAAAATGTTGAGAAACCGTGTCACACATAAGATGTAAAAAATCATCAAGACAGGGGGTGTCGACTTTTAAAAATTTTAGAAACCGTTTCACATAGAGGTTGAAAAAAATCATCAAGGCAGGGGGTGAGGGTGTCGACTCTTGAAATGTTGATAAATCGTTTCTTTCTTTTTTTTCTACAAGAACTATAAGTTGCCCAACCTCTTTTTTCGATAAGAGTAGGGGTATTAGAATAGGGCAAGGAAAGAACTAATGGTCAACCAATCGCTTTCGTTACGCCCCGTCAGTTTAGGATTGGAATGGAAGGAAAGAATTTTAAAATTACAAACATACATGCCGCTTTCAATGAAAAAATGCTCTTCATTCTGTGAGATCCGTCACGAAAGCCAACGATTTAGACCGCTGCTCTACGAACCTAACTTAAGGCGAAAAGAGGTTTTCAATAAAAATCACTTAGCCGTGCAAAATAAAGCGGTTTTTGGTTTTTTTCTAAAACATGTAATAAGCCGGATAACCGGGTCGGAAGCCCTAGCAGTGATATAATATTATAACGTACTAATTTTATAACTATTGGATGTAACCAGGGCAACAGATGTCAAGGGATGAAACAATGCAATTGGCAGGTGATAGGAAACCTCGAAGGTGCCGGATATGCTCTCAGACGTTTGAATAATAATAAAACATGATAAAAATCTATTTTTTAAACTTTCATTTGTGTTCTGAACAGTTAAATTAAGATTTTCTATTGTTTTTCGCTCTCATTGTAGATTGTTTATTATTTTAAATCTGTTTTCCATCACAATGCTTTGCGCTGCATAGTTTAACCATGAGAACGGATTTGACAATATAATAATATTATGAACATTTGAACATGAATTTTGATGTTTTAAATCACTTCCGCGTTAATTTAAAAGTATTGTGTTTTTTTTACTACACGGTTGCGAACAAGGATGGTTAGTGTAATAGAAAGTTAAATTTACGTCAGATTCGATCCACAGTCTGATAAATGTCAACAATAATGGTAAAATCAAAAACTTCAAAAGATAGGTTATATGACACTGAATCCCTGGCGTTAAAAGTGTCAATTGCTTAGCTGAATACATAGGTCAGACCACGATTTGCTCACAAACAAAAATCTTAGTTTGTAAGATAGTTTTTTTCAAAATACAAAGTTCTTTGAATACAAAATATAAATCACTTTTAAGGTGTTCACTGTCAATAATTGGTGGAATGGCATTATAATAAAAATAATAAAACATTTTTAGTACTTTTTCCACATAAAATTTATTAGATCAGGACCGGTTTCGCTCATGATGAGCATTGTCAACTGATAAGAAAAAAAATAAAACAGTGATATTTATACAAAAGTTAAGTGATAAAAACAAGGTATGACAAACAATTGGTATTACAACCTAGCAAAAGAATTGAAGCAAAATACAAGGAAAATAAACTATAAATAAAAAGTTGAAGACCACTTAGCAATGAAAACTATTACATCAAAACCAATTAGATATGAATTATCATTAACAAAGTAAAAACCAACAATTAGTGTATATAATAAATAAATCTTAATGTCTGTCAACCAAAATTGAGTTTGGAAAAACCTTTAACCCTTAACTTTTAACTTTTACCCTTAACTTTTGTATAAATATCACTGTTTTATTGTTTTTCTTATCAGTTGACAATGCTCATCATGAGCGAAACCGGTCCTAATCTAATAAATTTTATGTGGAAAAAGTACTAAAAATGTTTTATTATTTTTATTACAAAATATAAAGGTCAAAACACAATCAAATATTAATATTTAACTTTATTATAATTCTTAAAAATAAACGAATATCAGTGACTTTTATTCAAACATGTCTGCCTTCAATCTGCAGTATGTCAACTTTTCTTATGAAGTTTCTTTACGATAAATGCTTGTTACTCGTTTGTTCAGCCTCTCCCTTTTTTCGAAGACAGTAAGATACGCAAGGATAAGGTTATTACAAAACCAGTGGTTTGCTTATCACTTTCGTTATGTCCCATTGTTATAAGATGGGAAGAGCGAGAGGGAATTTTTGAATTTAAAGAATGCTGTTTGTTTTGGGATTTGAACCTGTGAGATCCGTCCTGGAAACCAACGACGTTGACTTCTGCGTTACTTATCTTTTATTAGCAGCTCGGAAATATCGTTGATACGATTACTGATTGGTATTAAGTGACTTATTTTTTTATATAGATTACGTATATATGAATGAAACTAGAAAAATAGCTATAGTATACTGGATTTTTAGTAATATGTTCGTCACAGACATTCATGTTTTTTTTTTTATCACAATTCCATAAAAGGGTGAAAAATCAATTAAATAAAAAAAAATTGACAGCACAACCAAATGATATCTATAGACCACATGACCAATTGTATTTATACATAATATGATTTTTTTTAAGTATTAAATAAGATATTCACGTCCAAATAAATGATCAAATCCATATATCTCTTTTGACTATACAAATAATAAATAAGGTCATTGGGTTGTTAGCCAATTACTATTACCATTTATAAGTTGTTATTCAAAAGTCAGTTCACGACTATGTCATAATGTATTCGTATTTGGGTAAAGATTTATCCAGCGGCTGGTAACCTTGGGCTCACGTGCACACGAGTATTCACGAAGCATGTTTATAGAGATTTAAAATATTTGGAAAACAACGACGTCTTATATTGCAGTATTAAATAGTTGTTTTTTTTTCATAAAATAGCGTCATTGAAGAGAATTGACATTCAATATCTGTAATGCAAAAAAAAAACACAAAATTTCAATTTTTATTTGAATTCATTTAAAATAAATTTTGTATTCTTTAGCAATTGTTGACGTCCGCAGTATAAAAGATTTCTTCATTGAAATATGAAAACATCTTTCAAATTTTGACTTATATTTTTTTTTACTTTAGTTTGAAAAAAGGACTTTATTTGTTTTAATTTACTAACTTGAATATGTGTTAAACCGAAATCAGCGAACTACCCATCTAAAAAAAATATTATACATACAGTAGTTTGACATAATGAAAGCAGTCATGGTGCCAGTCCTAGTAAAAAGGTCGCCGACTACTGGATAAAATATTACAATAAAGAAAATGAAATCATAAAAAAAACTAGTCAATTAGTCTGAATTTTCTAAGCGTCTTAAACTTAAATTTTATCGTCTTCCAAAATAGATATGTAGTGCTGTTTGACATAACGAGACCATTCGTGGTGCCAGAATACACAAAAATGTTGTCGACCACTGGATTGAACATTGCTATAAAAGATGATCTAAACATTCTAATTCTTTGTTAAGCAGCACATCACGAACCAATGAAAAAAGATATAGCTATAATAAAAGATAATAAGTAAATTCACACGAAATTTACTATTTTTCATGCTCGACGCACGCGTCGTATTTTTTTATTTTAAATTCAATGAGCACGTATTCTATTTGAATGCAATTTTAGTAACGTTTGAAAGATTTTTTTTTGTTGCTTTAATTTCCATTTTAAATATAAACATAGAGAAAAAAATTAAATGGTACAGTTTCTTATTCTGAAACATTTGTTGAAAAATTTAGCGGATAAGAAATAATAAAAATATCTAGCGCATTACTTTTTAGTTATATTTTATACTCGGAACCAGTAATGTACTGCTAAGGGTTTGCAACTGCTCTGTCGAGCTGGTTGCTAAAATAATTTTGGTTCAGAGAGCTGGTTCTTAAAATATGTTTTTTTTTTTGATTATCGTAATTTCAAGCTTGAATTTTTACACCATTATAATACTTGATCTGATATGGATAAATTAAAAACTTGAGGCAGTTTTGTATACCATTTTGTACTACATGAAAGACGAATAAACTCCGTCACGGGTTTCAAAACACAATTTGGAATAAATTTATGTAATGTATAAATTGAGGGTGTTACTTGCAAACCCGATTTTTTCCAAAGTTGTTGAAACATGAACCATAAATGTAATTTATTAGATAAAAATAAATTTTGAAAGTATTTTTCGAAATCAGTCTCAAACATGGCTTGACAATATCCAAAATATCATTCCAAAGTAATGTTAGACTAAAAACACTTTTAAAATGTACATTGTTTTTCAAAATGAAATTCATGTTTATATTTTTTAAACATTTTGGAATAAGCCGTGTTTGCAATCTTCAATTATGTCATGTAAATGAATAACTACTATATTTTATTAGTCTGTTTAAATCTTTTAATAGTATATATTGTAACTTTATACGATAAACATACTAATCAAATTGAATAATGAGTGAAATTACTGATGACTTCTGATTTATACCCTTTTACCGTTCACGGATATTAAAATTTAAAAAACACCTCTTTCTGTAAAATATTATATTGCAAGTTCAAACGATGGATTAATTGTAATTAGTTAAATTGATTATTTAATGATAAAAAAACAAGTATATGAACGAATAAGGGAACATATTTTGATGAATTCGAAAGGCAATCTAGAGCACACGCATATCATACAAGTAATGATTGATACACTTCGTGTAAAGATCAATCAAAAAAACTACACGACTTTACTACATACTATTTCATCACACTAATGTAAAGATGAGCTCAGGTTGTAAGAATGCAAAATTTCTTACTCATTTATTTTAATTAAGCCAGAAGATAGTTGGAGAATTAATTTTAATCAAAATCTTTTTTTTAAATCAAGGTCTTCATAGTGGTGAACATATTTAAAACTTTTAACTCAGTATTTAAAAATAAATTATTTAATTAAAATTTATTTTTGTGTTTTTCATTCTACGACTCAAGTTTTTCAGTGCTTCTAAGCTAACAAATTTAAACTCTACAAACTTCAATATTATGTTACATTTAAAAATCTAATAAAAAGCATTTCCGTTCCAAACGTGAACCATAGTATATATATAAGAATTTGGGTATCCAATCCCGCACTCTTTTTGTCATCTCGGGATTTTGGGATTGACAATTTTTCCAATCCCGGGATTGTACATTCAGTATAAAATCGAGATTCAGTATAAAATTGGGATTCGGGATTGAGAAAAAATTTTCTATTCGATTTCGGAATCCTGAAATTTTTCAAAAACCCAAAAATTTGCGAATTTTACAAAATTACCGGTTTTTTAGCTCTCCAAGGCTTAATTTTCTCAATCCCAAAATCTCGCGATTAGTACTTTCACAATCCCAAGATTTTGGGATCACATAATTGGATGGGATCCTGGGATATCGAAATCTCGGGATTGTATACTCTAGTAGGAATAGAAGGATAAGGTAAGGACAAAACTAATGTTTATTTTTTTTGCTTTCGCTACACCTCCTTATTAAATGATTGGAAGGGTGTGAGGGAATATTTATAAATCACAAACACCCATGCCTTCGAACAAAAATCAATAAATCAATGATTGAAAAATGCCGTTCGTACTGGAACTTGAATCCGTCAGATCCGGTATGGAATTCAATGAACCTTGACCACTATATCACGGACGTGAAAATCAATTTGAATATAAAAATATTTATCAGGTCCGCTGTGGATTTTATTGACTTTAAATGGAGCTTATTTAAACACAATTTTCGTATACATACAGTGACGTTCCTAGACTATGTGCTGCCCCTAGGCAGAGTTTGAAATAGCGCCCTTACTATTGTTCGAAATAAAAAAATCACTCATGCTTTTTATTAATTTAAGCCAAAGTTTGCCCTTATAGTGTCGCCATCGCTTAATGTTACATTGAAAAAGATTTTTGCTATAAAACTAAGTAGCGTAAGTATTGTTCATAATTTTATTACCACTTGAAATGCATTTTTCTATATTTTTTTATCGAAGACATTAAGGCATAATATTTATTCTAAGTCAAATTCGTGTGTCAAAAATATTTATTATTTTTAAAAAACTGTTATCGCTTGCCGCTCCCAAAAGCTTGCCGCCCTTACCTATTAGAACGTCCCTGTATACATGCATAAAGATTGTAAACCACTGACTTACATTCAAGTACCAAATGAAGAAACTTTGCTTTACGAAGACGTTCACAACATAAAGACGATTAGAAAGTCGTGAATAATGTGGATAAATAGCTTTTATAATTTATTTAGATCAGCTTGCATTTGATCCGTGAAGCCATTTTGTATTATGTTCCTTTTAGGGAAGGTTAACTGTAACGATTCATTTTACAATATGGCTATATGTTAAACTAATGAATGTAATACATAACAACGTTTTCTTCTGTGAGATTTCCATGTTATGTTATTATAAATGTTAAACCAGAGTTGGCCACACTTTTAAGTTTAGAAGCGACAAGGTGACAATATTAAATGTGTTCATCAGCTATAATTGTACAATAAAAACTCATTTACCAAATCCAAGATCTGTGATAGACTAAAAATACTTTCGCAATTGAATCACTAACCATCCCTGTTATAGACTATATTATAGTCTGCCCTTTAGTGTAATAGTAAACGCAGTTAGGATATGTATGGTTAACCTCACCAGGTTTTTTTTTCCCAATAAATAACATAACAGTTTATTACTCGATCCTTTTTCTGAAGATTTTAAAAGTACACACATTTGCAGGCACAACTATTGAACAGTGTTTACATGAAAAGATTTTTTTACATTTTTGAATTTTAGAAACCTTTAAAACATTAAAAATAACAAAGTATTTTAGTTCTACTAGTAGATTTTAGTAGAACTAAAATACTTTGTTATTTTTAATCTGTTATAAATGGAGCTCTACCAAGTAAATGCCAAATCAATTAATAAACCTTTAAAACATGTTTCTCTTATTTGTAAAGATGCAAAAATCGCGTTCTCTGTTTAACTTATCATTATAATAGGTTGTTTTCGCTTTCAACTATTTGAGATGTTTGTTATTCTATAAAATGTAAACTCGTATATCTCTATCGCATTCTACCATTCAAAGATCGATAAATTGATCGGTAAACCGCAAAATCGATAATTTTGTGCAGTAGACGTAATATTTTTGATTTTATAAATATATATTTGAATGATAAACTGTTTTCTATGAATACCTAAAATGATAAATACTTATTGACAATATTAAGAGAAATTTTGAATGATTTAATGACTCAACTAGCTACGATTGCATCATGGGCATGGAGGTGTTAAGGAAAGAAGGACCACTACAATTAAGCTTCGTCTTTATTAAAATTAATTTTATACATTTCACATACAGCGCTAGGCTACCAATACGTTAACAAGAGTCTCGCTTATTCTCAAAGCAATTCTCGGTGGACTGGAGATGGAGTGATTTTTTCATATTACTCCTATGCAATAATATGCAATCGATTGTTACTAAATACACTTATAATATAAATATAAGAATATGCAATTTTCCGTAAACTTATCAATGCAAATGATTAAAAATGTACAACTGTATCTACTGAAGCTGTCGTAGATAATATACGTTAGAAACTGCAGTTATAAACTAATTTGATATGAGAATATTGTTTTCTCTTAAATTAACAAGGGGTTCACCGGTCTTTGTAATATTTAATAAGGGGCACGTGCGAGCTCATCAGATCTCCTTTCCGCCTACCCTTGCTCATATATCCATTCTATCAAACACAAATCTTTCAATGATTACACTTCGTAGACGAGTTACCTCGCGATAAATTATCATTGAATAATTTGTTTACGGTCAATTTTTGATACGTTGGTCTGCGTTTTGGATAAAGGCTACAAGCGTTAACTAAAGATGATCATCTTTTGTACGTTTATGTCATACTGCATTCTTGTTTTAAATTATATGGTATTATGTCATACTATGTGTTCATAAAATCACTTTGAATGAGTTCTACTTGACAGGTATTTTGCATTGTAGAAAGTTGTCGTAAAGAACAATGTAACATATCTGATTTAAGCAAATATCGTCTTCCGGACGATATGGTCGATGAACTTCTATTTGGCTTAAATACAAAAACGTTCTAACTACACAAAGGAGCTTACGACATTTTTAAGCAGCTGGTATTTAGCGGAAAGTATTATACATTAACGCAGGCGTTCTCAATCTTATCGTGAAGGTGTTGAAAAAATGGCGTGTGATTATTTACATTTTTAAGCCGTGTTTGCTCTTAATGTAAAGTGTATGGACTCTAAATGAAGTTTACTTCAAAAGAAGTTTTTCTATGAGAAAATCTCATTTTTTAAGAGAGTATTGATAGATAGCTGCTGTGGCCCAGTTGGTTAGGGCTTACTCTATCGATCACGCAGGTCTGAGTTTGACTCCCGGTAAGATCACGGTGAATTATTCAATTCAAAGTTGTGATCGAAGACTGGGTGTCTGTGGTGTCAATTCACATTATTTCCTCTCTTCCCATCCCTATGATCTTTTAATAACTGGGTGTAGCAATAGTGATTAGTTAATCACTAGTCCTGCTCTAGCCTTATTTTTCTTTCCCTACTACTCAATTTGAAAAAAGTGAGGTTGAGCTCCCAAGTAACAAACAGTTCTCCTAGAAAAAAGAATTTTTAAACATCGCAAACACAAAAACGATTATTTGAATAATTTTGTTCGTACTTAGACCCGTGAGATCCGTCACAGAAGCCAACCACGTTGACCCCTGTGCCACAGAGCTGACATCGGGACTCATATTATACAGAACTAATATAAGTTCACAAAATGAGTATAGTATGAAACAAAGATATTGTTTGTTTTTTAAAATAGCGACAAAAAATATCAAATTCATTCAAATTAATTTGGTATGATGCAGCATGTTTTTTTTAATTCTTTAGTATTTTATAGTTAAACTTGTTTTAATGATTTGAAAGTAATGTTTTTTTAGCCACAAATATAAACATATTTAGACTGATAAAAAATGTTTATATAACAAAAAATCTATAAAAAACGAACGTAAAATATCATTGAAAAGATATATGTCTAGCAGAAAAAATCGCTACATGATAGACGCAAGACATAATTGCATTTTGAAAGATGAGTTAGAATTAAATGTTAATTTTTTGTAACCAATGTGGTCAAATGGATTTCATTAAAATTTCTTACAGGCTCGAATCCCAGTCCACATAATGTTTACATCGGTACATACAGGGGATTTCTCAAAGAAGGCGTCGATGTCTGATATGTCTAAAAATTTCCTCCTATCTACCTAATTCTAAAAACGAGTTGTAGCCAAAGCAAATTATTAACTATCCTATTTTAGACTTATTCTTCTATCTTGACTGTCTCCAAAAAACAAATGTTAATCGATAATTCTTGTAGAACAATAACTTCTATTGATGTAAGTTCTCCGCTGAGAACAGATAATGATCTGATATCTTAACAATCGAAAACTAAATTCAATATTTTTTTATTTGCTTATTTAATATTTTAAAAAAAATGGTATAAACATCATTTATAAAAAACGGACAAAATTTAAATTAGATTTAAATGACACGATATAATTCATTAAAGTAGATATAATTATTCATTAACATTTCCTTGGCATTTTAGTTATTAATTGTATGTACATGTCACTAAATTATTAAACATATATTTCCAGAAATAAATATGCAATGCCATCATAAAAAAATTATTTGGGATCACATTTCTCATATGAAAACGTCAATGATTTATATTTTTCTACGTTACATAGATTGAATATGACAGTAAAGTTAATTTATGAGTCAACGATGAATGGGTAATTTATTGTATTTTTAATTATGGCATTTAAGAAACATAATATATCACATAAATGTGTCTAATTATATTTTTATCAGATCTTTCTTATCAGAACGTAAAGCAAATGACTATTCATAAAGAAATATTTCACAAAGATTAGAAATTTAAAAGCAAGCAATGTTTTTAGTTTACTCATCGCTCCATCGAAGCATCATTTTCAGGATTGGATAAGTTGAGGGATGAAAACTCCACAAATGGCTATGGTGTTTTCATCTTTATAAATGTGCATTTTAACGATTTATTATGGGATGACGCTGTTTTTCATGATGGGTATAACTTGACGTTATAAGGGTTACGTTTTAAAAGGCTTAAATTCAAAGATATCTTACTTTGGAAAAAATATCGTTTTATATTCGAGGTTTCATGGAAAAATAAATTGTATTTTTCTCACTTTTTATCTGTTCACTGACAATATTTGGTTTTAAAGGCATTATATTTAAAAAAAAAAACACTCATTTTCAATTAATTTAGCTTTTATTTTATATAATCAGGACTGGTTTCGCTTATAAGAAGCAGTATCAACTGATAAAAAAATATATTAATACAGTGTTATTTCTGTAATGTGTATAAATGTAGTAATAGAATTATTAAATACAAAAAAAAAAACTTTCATAAGAGAGCTTTAAAGATTTCTTTACAAACTGTCACAAAAATAAAGCCTAAGTCATTATACATCCTGGTACATTAGAGGTGGTACATAAGTGGTATTTCTGAAAAAAAAATAGATGCTTTGTAATATTCTGCACATCTGCATTCTTATACCAGCCTCTCCAAGTTTTGCCAAGTTCATCCTATTGATAGTACGCGACGGTCAAGACGTTAGAATACTACTGGTCACAACGAGAAAGAAACGGGGCTGAAGCTCTTTGCAGGCATCAGCGTAACTTGACTCAGCCAGTTTTATCATCTTTTTGAGACCACTGACGTAACAGGGCGCTGTCTTATATGGGCCCATTAGAGATGAAGTGAGCCAAGTGTTATTTAAGAAAAAAAAGGTTATATGCGTTGTTATATTCTACACATATTAAAGTATCGTAAAAGTGAAGTAACCTCAATTAAAACACATTTCAATAGTGTTATCTTCCTAAATAAAAATATGCAATCAGCCAAAACACAAATAACACAAAAGTTAATACATACGTGACTGTACTTAAAAGTCCAAGAAAAAAGTTTTGCCATTTTACTAGTTGGTTCACTTTACCTCTCGAGGGTTCATATGTTATGTACGATTTATTTGATCCGTGGCTCAATTACTTTTTTTATGTTATTATTATGTACTCATTGACGTAAGTAGGCTAAATACAGTATTTACATTTTAAATTGCAAAAAACCACAGTGGCGTAGTTGAATAATAGCAAATCGTGTGAACTCTTTTAATTAGTTGCTTATAAATAAATTATTTACATTACAAGTTGCAGAAAAACTATCATTAAAATCTTGAGGCGTAACTACGCAATCAGTACCATTATTATTTATGACGCAAGCCACACAGCAATAACAGATGACATATTTTCCGAACGCACATTCTAAAACATCGATACCGTTGTATTGTGCCATATGAATATTCGTGCAAAATAATCAAATCTCTAATAGTAATAATAAAAAACACAATATCCCTTTGTACTTAATTTCCACTTTAATTTATCAAGATGAAGACACTCATGGTTTCACTCATGGCGAGCATTTTCAATCGATAAGAAATAAAATTCAACAAGGCCGTTTATAAATAAAAATGAATATTTGTTTGTTCGTATTTTATGCGTTGCCATACCGCTCATCCGATTGCAATAAAAAATTTTACTTGCACTCCTGGGAAGGTTATAACCATTGTAAAATTAACTTACAGTAGGTCTTATATATAAAAATTAATTTTTGTATGTCTGCCATACAGTTCATTTTGACAACGTATACTTGCACTTGCGCGAAGGTTATATTGCAATTAACTTACAGTAGGTGGCACGTGTGTCGTACCATAGACGATCGGCAGCAAAGTCAAACAGACAGAAAACGAAAACATGCATTTCAATAAACACGATTAAAACCCGTTCTTTCTTTGAGTGGCTATCCAACGCTTGCCGGGAACCGGCTAGTATTATATATAAAAACAAATTGAAATGAAAAGGTGTAACAAACATTGACATTGAAAAGAATTTACAAATTACAGTAGAAATTATCCATAAGTGGCTCTAAAATAACACAAATTAAAATGCTTAACACCTCTAACATGTAATTTACATATGATCATATATAAAAATATCAAAGATTAATTCACTTAAAGTGGTGACTACTGATAATTACAAACATAATAATAATTTTGTAAATTTTAACAAAGTGATCTAAAATGATACATGAATAATATTACACTGTATAAATAACACTGTTAAATTCTATTACTTATCAACTGATAATGCTCGCCATGAGCGAAACTGGTCCTGATATTGGTAAATGAAAGTAAAAATAAGTATAAAGGAATATTTTCTTTTTTTTAATAGCAGAAATTTGTAGTAAATTACAGTACGTTAATTAATAAACACATTTACAAACAAAACAAAATAACATATTTTTTCTGCCTAACGAAAATATCAACAACGGCCTACAAAGCCAAAAGTTTAACATACCTATTGCACGCGAAATTTACAAGCACAAGACGATATCTACTATAAAACCTACACTGCACGAATATCTAGTATGTCAATAAACCAATGTTGCAGGTCATCTGTCTTGCATTACGTAACTAAGATTATTTTGAAATATCTAACTATAGATGCATCTCTGAGCAAAAGGATGCTACTGGTGAAAGGGCGACCTGCATCGACACGATATCTGCGTGGATCACGTAATTAGTCAAGTGACAAATATATCTTTATAAAAGTGGCACCCTAAAGTATTATTTCAATCACATTTGTCAGATATAAATCATGCAAAAATTACATTACAACAAATATTTGATTTCAGGTTTGTGTCTTACTCACGCGTTAAGGTATTATGATGGTCATTTCGTATTATGACTTATTTTTATCAAAATGCATGCTTTTCACTAAAAGTACCATTGACGGATACAGAAATCTTCACAGGAGGGGGCCATTCGATTTGAAAAATATACATGATACATAAATAATACATTTAAAAATACATAGATTATTTAAAAATACATAGATTATTTAAAAATAATATACATATCTATATAAAAATAGTCGATACATAATTAAGTATGTATTCTATAAAACGCAATAAACTAAACAAAAAAAGAGCCCATTTCACAATAAAGTTTTAAGAAATCAGAAAAATTTCCCCCCTTGGATCCGCCAATGAAAAGTACACACATAAATTGTTGAGTCTTAAATATCATTAATAATCAACACACATGTACTAAAGAAACAGTAATATTTTTTTTCCATGTGAAAAACAGTAAAAAGTGAATTTGAATATTGCCTAAAATTAACATTCAAAAAGAATCCTGCTGCTTTCATTTGATTTCGGATTAGAACCCACAATCAATGGCGGATTATCCTATAACCGCATGAGGCGCGCGTTTGAGGCCTCCGAATTTTAAGAGCCCCAAATGTGACTTATATTATAAAACCCATATTCATTTTTTGTTCAGATTTTTATATATATTTAATATTTTACATGAAAATTTTTGACGTTCTTATATTATTTGAAAAACAGGGCCTCCAAATTGTATTGCGCCTAGGGCCTCTCGTATGCTTGATCCGCCGCTGCCAATAACCTCTTGCTTCCATAACCATAATGCTTCGCCACGTAAATTTTAGGATAAGAAGGGTGGGAGTAACTTTTGTACACATCACAAACACCAATGCCTTCGAAAAGATGTCGTTAATATGTAATTTTGAAAAAAAAAATGCTGTTCGTATTGGGAGAAGAACCTTTTACATTCGTAACAGCAGGCTTGTCTTACTCTGAGCAACCACTGGTCAAAGTATTTTATAAGATAAGTGTCAAAGTGGTCCGACGTTTTTCTTGAATAAAAGAGACGAATAAAAATACTGCAAATATTGATTTGAAACGTCAGACATGTCAAATAAAAAATATGCCGGAACGCCGTTCCATCGCGTTACATGGCAAAAGAGGCCTGGCTTTAAGGCTCATTACATAACGTAAGCCCTGACAACTAAGAATCAATTTATCGTTTTATTTGACTAGGTCAGGCATTTGACGTTACCACTCGACAGCACACGTTTTTAGTATTACGTAGTAGACCAGCAATTCTCAAATTCTTATTTTGATAGTGTACAATATAAAATAATTTAAATAACAGACATGTTTTTTCATTTATTTAATCATTTACATGCGCATTTTTTAAACTATGTCTGCTCCAAATGTGGACCAAAAACTTTTTTTTTATTTAAAAAATATTTGTCATAACAGCTAATGTCAATGCGTCAAATATTTTTAAGTTGAAAGGCCTTACGAGATAAACTCGAGGTTATTGTAAGTCACTCGAGATCAACTCGAGATAAATTGACATCACTAACACCGACGTCTTAGGTCTCCAATTTAAATTGAAAAATCTAAATTTGACATTGATCTTACCGGGAATCGAACCCAGACTCATTTGGTCGGTAGAGTAAGCTATAACCAACTAGATTACAGCGAGCGATTTATCGATCAGGTCATCGCAACTCATGGTGCAGATGCTTTGTCAATAATTCAGACACATCTCAAACCTCAACGTATTTTTGTTTTAATTCATGTCCACTCCCAGTGTAGAGCATTTGACTTTTGACTGGAGGTATCTCTGCAGAAGTTCTTGTGCGAGAACTGCATGTTGTTTAAACCTCTCGTTGTCAAAATAAATACGGATATAATGCCACCTGACAAAAACTCAGAAAAACCGTATACTGAGCTTCGAGAACAGATGCTTGCGTCGGATAATGGGGGTGAGGTGGTTTGATTTTGTGAGGAATTTGGAGATAAGGGAACGTACAAGACAACGCCCCGTCACGTTAGTGGTTATGAAGACACGTTGGAACTGGCTGGTTCACGTGCTGCGGATGCCTCCGGAAAGCCTCAATCCTACCTACCTCTTCTTTCAGCGGGTGGGATTCCGGCGTTCTGGACGTCTGTCGGGTACTATCCATAAGATATACTCGGCGGAACTGAGAGGTTTTGGCATCTCATGGGAGGAAGCAAAGCAATTGACGGGAGACAGGGAAACATGGAGGTTCCGCGTGGCGTCCATATACTCCACATAAGGAGCGAATATGGTCAAAGAAAAAAAGAAGAAGAATAATGATAGGGGCTAGGACAGAACTAGGTAAACTAACCACTCTCGTTACGCCCCTTGTCTTAGAATTGAAACGGTGGGAGGGAATTTTCGGACATTACAAACATATCAAGGCCTTTATACAGAAATCGATTAAAAACCAATATACGTACTGATACACGAACCCGTGAGATCCGTCACGGAAGCCAACAATGTTGACCACTGCACCAATTACCTGGCGATTACCGCTAGTTAAATTAATGATAATAGTTAATGTTTCCATCATAGTAATCAATACTTTTCACCTTTTTAAATTTCAAATGTGTGTTTTTTTTAATTATTTTTAAAGTCCTTCGTGAATCTTTATTTGGGAAACACTGAATATACACAGCGTGTTACAACTCAACGTTATCACGATCTCAAGGATTATACTTTTCTAAATAACGTTTGAACATAATACTTGATTCAGTGAAACGTTTTGATAAAAATGTTTATTTTTGCAATAATTATGTTCAGTTTTATAATTATTTTTTAACCATGTACGCTCAAATCTCAGCATATGGCCTCTTAATGGAGGTATCTCGACAGATTTTTTCTACGAGAACTGTTTGTGACTCGTAGAGAGTAGTGGGGATAGAAGGATAAGGCTTGGATATTACAAGTAGTTAACTAATCATTATATCTTTTCCCAGTTGTTGGAGGATCGAAAAGGCTTGGAGTAAATTAGAGCATATGGCCTCCTAATGGAGGTTTGTCAACAGAAGTTTTTCTACGAGAACTGTTTGTTACTCAGTCGCTCAACCTCTCTTGTTCAAAGAAAGTAGTAGGGATAGAAAGATAAAGCTAGGATATTACTAGTAGTTAACTAATCGCTCTCGCTATATCTAGTTATAAGAGGATCGGAAAGGGTGTGAGGGAGTTTTCAGCCATCAAAAACACCCAAACCTTCGAACAGAATTCTATTGAAGAAGTGCTGTATGTTTTTTTCAGTGACAGCTAATTTGTGTCGCGCGATGAGTGGCATGTTGCTGGCTAGCATAATTTTTGAGGAAACTATTTTCACAATTTGCAAGCGTTATTTTGGCGACAGTATATTCATAGTGAAAATGCAAACCAAACTAAGCACAAATTATCTGTCGAGTTGGCTGTCGCTTAAAAAAGTGTTACTTATTTGAAAAAAACAATACCATTTAGACAACAACAGTGCTCTTCTGTAAAAAAAAGTATTGAATTTACCCATCACTAAACTGTCATTGTCTTCTACCGAGGGGCCAAAATACAAGAGCAAAATTTAGCTACCGGTTTCGGCAACAACCAGCTGCCGAATACATATACTCGACACGTTGGGTTGACTGCAGAATGCTGCCGTGTGTGCGCCCAATATGAGTTTTATATGAAAAAACGGGGATCGCTGAAATGCCGACTGTTGGCTGCGGCAGCTACATAAATGTATCGATCTTTAATTTTAATAACACAAAGACAGCATAAAAAGTAATAAGCGAACTGTATACAATAGATTAGTCTAAGTCGGATTAAGTCTAAATAAGATTAAGTCGGCCTATACTTTACCATTTCACTCGTTAATATGTCGTTAGATTCAGCAATGGGTATACGTATCGCAGGTGGCAATAATTATTTAATTATAATATGATAAATTAAAGCTATTATTGCATACCTTCTATATATATCTAGGTCAATTTTTCTGTATGAAGTTCGACTTGCGACCATTTCAATTTACGCCTCAAGTTGCGGAACGTAACAGTGGCGTAAGTCGGAAAGTGGGTACATTTTTTAAAAATCCATATCCGCTCCCTAGTCGGAGCATATGACTACCACATGGTTTTTCCAAGATTATCTGTCTTCTTGCTTCATCCCATGTCATTCTAGCTCATGACTTTCAAAGATGACGGAATCCATCCGGTTTTTAGAAGAGAGAAACAGAATTCAGGCTTTCTTGAGGCATCCGCATCACATGTCCAAGCCGGTTCCATCGTCGCTTCTTCATTTTTAACGTAATCAACAGCTGTTTAATTCGTTCCCTTATCTCGTGTATCAGACAGAGTCAAACCACCCCACTCCACATATTCGTTTTTAAATCACATTATACGGTTACCGTATACTTTTTTAAGGTGCCATGACTTGCAACTGTAAAGCAGCACTATCATAATTCATGCGTTGAACAGGAGGCATTTGGTTTTGACAGAGTACAGTCACGGGCGAATTGAAAGTTGCTCCAGCCATCCCTAATCGGATTGCAAGCTCTTTGCGCGGGTTGTCATCTACTGTGATATGTTCCCCCAGAGGGTCGATTACTTCATTTAAAAATTGTTATTAATTATGTTTTACCTTGTTCAAAGTATGCACTACTTTCATTGTATAAGAAGTGCTTTAATTTGTTTTTGCTGATGACTATTTCATTCATGCAAAAACCGGTTTTAATTTACTACGTACTACGGTTTATCAAAAGAATATCTATTATGAAAAAAATCATAACAACACTTTTTGACCGATGGTTATTTGAGCCGAATAGTGAACGGCAGTTTTATGAATGAATTTGCACGCAATCAATTTTACGTTAATTAAATAAGATATCAATTCAGACAAATGTAACTAAATTAGGACAACGTTTTCGCGCAAAAAAAATCTTACGTATAGTATTGCTGTAATTTAGTATTGTGAAATCGTTATTCAAAGAGAGCTGATACTATGAAATAGTGGCCAGAAGCTTTTTATATCCTGACTGGCAATACGTTAACTAGGGGCTAGTTTAATCCCAAAGCAATTCTCGGTGTTATAGGAAAGAAGTGACTTTTTTTAATACTCTTATATGCAATACTTAAATAATCAATCGATTGTTACTAAAAAAACATTTATCAATCTAAATATTCCAAAATGTACTACTGTATATACTGAAGCTGTCATAGATAATATATATGTCAGAAATTGCGGCTATATACTAATTCAATCTGAGAATATTGTTTTCTCTCAAATTAACAAGGGGCTGGAGGGGCTCGCGCAAGCCCCTCCGAGCCCCCTTCAGCCCACACCTGCCTTGTATACTATTACAGTGAAACTCCGATTCTACGTTTTTCTAGGGACCTTTATAAACAAATGAACAATGCGGGAAATCTTTAAATAATGCCAAAATCTTAACATTAATAGCCGATAAAATAATCACTTTTCACAAATGTGTGCGTACTGATGTCCACTTCGGCCAATGATAGCGCTTTATTTTGAACACCACACTTTTTCGGCCAATTGGAATGGACGTCTTTTTATATTCAAAATTCAAATTTCCTGGCTTAGAACTAAAGCATCGTAATTTTATTAAGAGAACTTTATTTGAAAGTTTGCATGGCTACGAAGTTTTCTAAATAATCAAATGTACTGATTCGATTTTTTGAAGCTATAATTATAGGGCTAGGAGCTTATTTGACAGTGATTTTGTTCAGTGTCATCTTCTATTTATTAATAGTCAATAATGTCCGTTTTGATTGCATGATTGTCACTGATTTCCCCTCCCCCTCCCCCTGAAGACGGTCTCCTTCCCCCCACCTCTCTTGCCCGCTATCGCCATCCGTTCATTTTTCTCTGACGTCTATTAGTGAATATTTGAAGTCATGACAAAACAATTAATTTTCGTACTGACCAAAAATATTCTGTCAAGCCGAGGATCGAACTCATGTCCCTTTTTCATTCTAATCGTTTGAACAAATATCCATTGTTCCACAAAGCGATTAAAATTAGCGAGGTGGAACGTCTATTTATTTCAAAAATTACAATGACATCTGTCGGTGAAGCATTGCACTAAACGAGTTTGAATAATTGAAAAATAGAATATGTCAAATACTTATGAGATATTTTTCTTTTTCTACGAAATATATTTGTTTGGATACTTGAAACATTAGCAGGGCTGTCGATATATGGTCCCAGAGTCTTCATGTTTTTCGAAATATATTTGTTTGCACACTTGAAACCTTAAATTTACAAAATACATTTGTTTCCATACTTGAAACATTTGAATTATTAAATAATCACTCGCTTTTCACTTCTTACTTTTCACTTTTCACTTGCTTTTCACAAATGTGTGCGTACTGATGTTCTCTTCTACAAAATGTATTTGTTAGCGTATTTGAAAATTAGTTGAATAAAATATATATACTACAATAAATGGTTGTTAGCAAACATGAACATTAATCCAAATATTAAATAATTTACGAAATTTCGGCTACTACGAAAAATGGTTGTTAGCAAACTTGAACATTATTCCAAATATTAAATAATTTACGAAATTTCTGCTCCTACGAAAAATGGTTGTTAGCAAACTTGAACATTATTCCAAAAATTAAATATAAACGAAATTTCGGCTACTACGAAAAATGGTTGTTAGCAAACTTAAACATTATTTCAAAAATAAAATATTTTACGAAATTTCTGCTACTACGAAAAATGGTTGTTAGCAAACTTAAACATTATTCCAAAAATTAAATAGTTTACGAAATTTCGGCTACTACGAAAAATGATTGTTAGCAAACTTAAACATTATTTCAAATATTAAATATAAACAAAATTTCGGCTACTACGAAAAATGGTTGTTAGCAAACTTAAACATTATTTCAAAAATAAAATATTTTACGAAATTTCTGCTCCTACAAAAAATGGTTGTTAGCAAACTTGAACATTATTCTAAATATTAAATAATTTACGAAATTTCTGCTCCTACGAAAAATGGTTGTTAGCAAACTTGAACATTATTCCAAATATTAAATAATTTACGAAATTTCTGCTCCTACGAAAAATGGTTGTTAGCAAACTTGAAAATTATTCCAAAAATTAAATAATTTACGAAATTTCTACTCCTACGAAAAATGGTTGTTAGCAAACTTGAACATTATTCCAAAAATTAAATATAAACGAAATTTCGGCTACTACAAAAAATGGTTGTTAGCAAACTTGAACATTATTCCAAATATTAAATAATTTACGAAATTTCTGCTCCTACGAAAAATGGTTGTTAGCAAACTTGAACATTATTCCAAATATTAAATAATTTACGAAATTTCGGCTACTACGAAAAATGATTGTTAGCAAACTTTAACATTATTTCAAATATTAAATATTTTACGAAATTTCTACTCCTACGAAAAATGGTTGTTAGCAAACTTGAACATTATTCCAAAAATTAAATATAAACGAAATTTCGGCTACTACAATAATTGTTTGTTAGCAAACTTGAACATTATTCTAAATATTAAATAATTTACGAAATTTCTGCTCCTACGAAAAATGGATGTTAGCAAACTTGAACATTATTCCAAATATTAAATAATTTACGAAATTTCTGCTCCTACGAAAAATGGTTGTTAGCAAACTTGACATTATTCCAAAAAATAAAATAAAATAAAATAAAATAAATTACCATAAAATAAAATAAAATACCATAAAATAAAATTAAATTAAATACTTTGCAACAAAAATCTCACGTTGCTGGGCAACGGGCTTACAGCTAGTATATGTTTAATTCTTATGCAACCCATTTATTTATTTAGACTTTTTTATTAAGAATAAATACTTTTTTTAATTACTTAATACATTTATTAATTGATTTGGCATTTTCTTGGTAGAACTTCATTATAGCAAGGTAAAAATATCAAAGTATTTTAGTTCTACAGTTTTTAATATTTTTTATGCGTTGATAGCTATTTCGGCTTTCGCCATCGACAGAACTATGTTTAAACTTATATTTTGCTCAGCTATATATACTGGCTCTGAAGAGATACACGATGCATCAAGTTATTCACTCTGCCATCCTAATTCAAATTATAATTACAATAGTACACTTATTAAATGTGATTCTAGTGTTTCAAAGAACGATAAGCAATCTGGGTTTTTTCCTTAAAACATTAATTAGAATAAAATTTAACTGATATTTATTATTAATTACATTACATTAAATTTATTAACTATGGCTTTAGTGTTTCAAAAAACAATAAGGAATATGGGATTTTTTAATGTAAATTAGGATAAATTACATTGTTTCTTATTTGCAGTTTAGCATCTAAGTTTTAACAGAAACTCTTTAAGCCCGCGTACTTTCGTAAGTTCTCTTTTTGCTATGTCAACGCGTTTTTCTCCTGGTTTTTATTTAAGGTCTTGATTTGTTTTCAGTTTCTTAGCTAGATTTTTCGTTTAATTCATTTATACATTTTAGTAGTAAGCTAGAAAAAATGGCGAAACGAGACGTTAAGTAAGACTTTTGAGCGAAATGAGAAATATTCAACAAAAACGATCAATCGGGATAAATTTGGGACAAGAACCTAATATTTAGACAATAGATCGAGGAAATTGGTAATAACATTGCTCTTATCACAAGAATCCCGGAAAAACACCCATAAGAGTCTTATGTGTGTTTTTCTGGGACTATGAAAAATAGATCCACACAGGAAAATAAAAAATAATACGAGAACGGTAGATCGGGGTTCCACTGTATTGACTAACAGCTTTTTTAAATATCTTTATTAAAATTATTTGTGATGAATAAAACTTTTTTTCTACTCTTCCAATCATTTCCAATTTATGGAATTTGGTATTTTATTATTATGTTACCACTACAGAGTGAGGATTTTCTAGAAAAAATTAAAGGGTTACTAAAGCAAAAAGCTTAGAAACTCTTGAAATTAAAAACTAAGCCGCCTGTGTGGTCGAGTGGTCAACGTTGTTGGCTTCGGCTACGTAGGGCCCGGGTTCAAATCCCGGTACGGACAGTTTTTATAAATTGATTTTTCAATCGATTTATGAATTTCTGTTCAAAGGCATGGATGTATGTGATGTCTTGAATTCTCCCCTTTCACCCATCTTATCCTATGAACGTGGCGTATCGAGAGCGATTAGCTTACCACTAATCCTGTCCTAGCCCTATCCTTCTATCCCTACTTTCGTTGGAAAAAGAGAGGTTGAGCAACTGAGTAACAAGCAGTTCTCGTAGAAATACTTCTGTTGAGATAAACTCCATTAGGAGTCCATATGCTCCACATTGGGAGCGGACATGGTTTAAAATATATATATATATACACTTTTAAAACATTGTATTATATCAAAGTGTGTGTATATAATAAAATGATAGTCATTTTTTTCCGCCTGGGGCAAGTTTTTTAAAAGTGCAGCATAAGATAACCGTTAGTAAATATTTAATTTTAAATATCATAGAAACTGCTATATGAGTGACAGTTTTGAGAGGCGGAACTTTGTATTGCACCACTGTGTATTGCAGCGTTTCCTCAATGCGGTTACTCAAAATAAAATAAATCAAATCAATAAACTATTTTTTTTGTTCATAAATATGTTATTTGAAAATTTTTTAATACTCGTGCCATCGGTCAGAACATTTTTAACCGTATACATCGTCAAAAGAGAGTTGATATATGCAGCTATAGCGCCTAAGCAAAATGAATCACTGGCATGGATATAATAATTTGTATCTTCACGTATACGTCAGTAGTTTAAAATGTTTAAATCCGTGGTTGATGCAATTACCAAGAGCTTTTGATGAGACATAAATATATTATGGAGAGTTACTACTTTGCCATAACATAATCTACAGTAAACCTAACCTAATGTTTGAATTTGACACAAGAACTTTTCCCTGAAAATGTATTTTTGGTCCAGTACAGTAGATTTCTGATATCATAGACTCGGATATAACAAATTAAGTGTCTGATCAAATAAACAGGGTTTTGCTAAGGTTTTTAATGTTTTTTTGTTAAACATGTCCGTTCTTAGTGTAGAGCATATGGCCTCCTAATGATGGTATCACAACAGAAGTTGTTCTACTGTCGCTCAACTTATCTTGTTTTCGAAGAGAGTAGGAGGGATATAAGAATAAGGTGAGACAGGACTAGTGGAAAACTAATCGCTCTCGCTACGCCCAATTGGTGAAGGATTGAAAATGGTTGGAGGGACATCAAAAATACCCATGCCTTCGAAAAGAAATCGACAAATCGATCGAAAAAATGTTGTTCGTACTGGGACTCAAAACCGTGAGGTCTGGCACGGAAACCTACAACGCTTAACGCTGTGCCATAGGACCCGACTAGGGATTCTGTGTCGAGACGTCCCGGGACTTTTCAGGTTTTTTGCTGTCTTAATTTCCCGGTGCTTTGGTGTCTATTCTCGGGATCAGTTTTGAAAAAAAATGCATTATATTCAATCTAAAGGATTGGACCTGGGTTTTTAAACAAAATTTATTATGCATATATAAAAGGAATCTGATAAAAAAACAGATTTTTGGGATTTATAATTTCGTAGAAGTTTCAAATACCATGTGTTTATATATTGTAATATAATTGTAACAAAAGGAAATTACAAAATATTAAAATTAAATGTCCGTACCTGATGTTGTTTTATGTACAGATGTTTTTTCACTATTATACAAAAGTACCAATGTCTCAATTGGACAAAAAAAGGTCTAAAAGCTGTATTGTGATGTTACGGTCATAAATTTACTCCTAACGGCGGTCGAATTCTTTGATACTTTTTCATTACATGTGCCGTTATCATCCCTTCTCAGTAAAAAATAACCGTAAGCATTGCACATATCCATTACGTGCGAAAAATAATAATTAATAAACATTGTAATAAAAAACGCGATTCTTACTAGTGTATTCTTTCAAAAGTTCTTTGTAAATATTTAATTTGAATAAAATTATAATTTTATTGAAGGGGAAATAAAAGTCTCGAGTCCCGGGACTTTTACAACCTCGAGACTTCAGAATCCCTACACCCGACAATGTTATCTATCTTACTTACACACAAATAGAGTGTATTTTCGGATAAAATGATTCTTATTTATTCATATTTGATATCATTTCTTACCTACCGTATCACCTGTTTTAAAAAGGTGACAGAATATTTTCAATCCACTTATGGGAACTTCCATTGCGTTTTATTGTAACGTTTATTTTCTAAGTAAAAAAACGCATTCGGAAAATATACTTTTATGTATCGAAATTTTGGCTGTAACGTATTTTTTTTACCGTCATTAGTATTTTATATCAATGTTCTACTTTTGCTTAAAATGCTTGCCATGAGCGAAACCGGTTCAGTTCATATGAAATACAAATGGAATAAGAGTGTTTTATTTTTTTAATATTATTCGTTTCCAGTATTGTACTTAAAAGTGTTCTACTATAAACTATATTTCGTATATTATGGTGCAGCGATAAGAGTTGTTGGTTTCCGTACTGGATCTCACAGGTTCGAGTCACAGCATTTTTTGATTGATTTATCTATGACTGATCAAAAGCGTGGGTGATTGTGATGTCAAAAATTCCCTCCCACCCATTCGATCCTTCAAAAAACGGGCGTACCGAGAGCGATTAGTTAACCACTTGTCCTGCCCTAGCCTTATCATTCCATCCCTACTACTCTCTTTGTTAAAAAGAGTATCAAACAGTTCTTGTAGAAAAATATCTGTTGAGATACCTCCATTAAGAGCTCAACATTGGGGGCGGACATTGATAAAAGATCGACTAAAATATGTCATAATATCCGTCTTATTTTAAATCAATTACAATTGGGAAGCACTAGTGTACTGCACGCTGCTTGCTACGTATATATATATTATACGAGGTCTCTATGATAGTGCATATAGCAAGTGGCTACTGGTTGTAAATTAAACTAATTATTTAGCGATAAAGTATGGGTGAGTTCTGCGAACTATTATTGGTGCAACAGCTGTCTGTAATGCATGCAAGCTAACACGTTTAGAACTATGAACAATTTATGTTTAATACAAAATTTGCATCGTATAATATAATATGTTAATAATATTTCCGGGTCCGTGGTCGAGTGGTCAGCATCGTAGCCTTCGGTTGCGGTCCTCACAGCTTCAAATCTCAGTATGAATGGTTAAAATATAATAAATAATAAAATTCTTGAGTAAACTCTTAAATTCTATAACCACTTTGTGGAAAACGGAAAATTCTCATATAAATCATATAAACATAAAAAAAAACATCTTAATAATACTAGATTACTGATAATACTGAGATAAACTCCATTAGGAGTCTATATGCTCCATATTGGGAGCGGTCATGGTAAATATATATATATATATATATATATAACACAAAGTACCATATACGATTATACTGCAATACCCTTAAATTATTTCACTCTTTACGTATTTAAAAATAGTAAAACTGCTTTTCGGTTTTAAATGTCGGGTTCTATGGCACAGCGGTTAGGGTTGCTGGCTTTCGTGCCGTATCTCACGTGATCGAGTCCCTGTATGAACAGCATTTTTCGATTGATTTATCGATTACTGATCAAATGAGTGGGTGCTTGTGATATCTAACAATTCCCTCCCACACTTTTCGATCCTCTTCTCACTGGGCGTAACGAGAGCGATTAGTTAACCACTAGTACTATCCTTGCCTTATTTTTCTATCTCTACTACTTTTGAGTGACTGAGTGACAAACAGTTCTCATTTAAAAAGTTATTTTGAGATATTTTCTATAAGAAAGCCATATCTCCACATTGGGAGTGGACATGGATTTAAAAAAAACTCTTTTAATATTCTTATGCTATTTTGTTATTGAAATAAAGCTCTCGTCATTTTTGTGGTTAGTATTGAAAATTCTAGAAAGCATCACTAAAAAAATATTGAAAAACTTTCCAGTCAACCCGTTGTCGAGGACAAAAACCATAAATAATACTGCGTTTTTCAGACAAGTGATTCATAGACACACTTAGATGTTGCGAGACGAATTCGAGCC
This sequence comes from Himalopsyche tibetana, assembly GCA_030503985.1. Lineage (NCBI taxonomy): Eukaryota > Metazoa > Arthropoda > Insecta > Trichoptera > Rhyacophilidae > Himalopsyche > Himalopsyche tibetana. The sequence goes on along the minus strand of JAPJYX010000011.1, from coordinate 2,735,141 downwards.
TAATTTTTAAGCTGTCGAGAATGAATAAATATAACAAATCATTTAATATTAATAAAACTATTTCACAATAAAAATATACGATCGAAAAATAATTACCGTGTCACAACGCGTTAAACTTACATTACTTGTGGTCGACGGTTAAATGTTTTGTTCTCAAATCAGTTATGTCAGACCTTGATCTTTGTTGAGAATTCTCGTATGGGCCAATTCACTTTTGGCAGTTACACTCAATTTCGTGTTCATGCCACCACAAGGCTCATTCAATTGGTTAAATCGTAATGATTTGCGTTTTGCAACGCTTGCGCAAATTTATTGTTGCAGAGAGATAATATAGATTCTGTACAAAACAGCGCATAATGTTTTGCCAGATATAATTTGAAATGTATTAATTTAATGAAGTTTTTATTAATCTAATCCGCAAGTTTTTTGTCTAAGAAACTATTGTTTTGTGAGAAATAAACACTCTCTAAAACTTTTTATCGTCATTACTTCTTGGTTCAATTGAAATTTGGTAGTATTTTCATTCTACAAATATTATTTTATGTATGGTTGGTATTTCGGCTTATGCCTCCATCACAGCGGCGTAGCAAGGGGGTGCGGCAGGGGCGGCGCATTTTCGTGGGCGGCGTTTCCAAAAAAACACAGTATTTTTCGAGAAACTATATTTATACATAAAACAAATTAAGCCACCAATAGTTAAAACTCCTAGTTTATAGATAAAAATTAGAAATGATTTAAAAACATAATTAGAGGAAATATTGAGTAAGGCAAATTCAAGGACCGGCCCGGGAGGCAGGACCCTTTCCTACACTACTGCTCCATCAGTGCCTCCAACTAAGCTAACAACTATTTGTTAGCTTAGTTGTATATACTGGCATAGAAGAGATACACAAAACATCCTGTTATTTAATAGAAAATTTAAATTAAATTTGATTATTCCACGTATTGTGTTACTAACTGTGACACGTGTTTCGCCTCTTTCAGAGGCATCTTCAGACTTACTATCGCAAAGTTTGCAAATTAGTTTAATAGTTTGTAATGTTTAACGTCATTAGTAGTATGATTAAATTTGTTTGCACTGTTTCGATTTTATAATCCCCTCTTTGCTTCCCTTAAAAAGGAAAAATCCCAATCCGATTGATTACAACTCATTAATATCATTATCTATTTGTTTTATTTCGATTCTACACCCCCCTCCTTGCTCCTCTTAAAAGGAAAAAACCCTAACCTCCATTTTGTAATTTTATAATTTTAAAATGTTAGAATCAATCTTGCTTCATTACTTAAGCAAACTTTGCGATAGTAAGTCTGAAGATGCCTCTGAAAGAGGCGAAACACGTGTCACAGTTAGTAACACAATACGTGGAATAATCAAAGTTAATTTAAATTTTCTATTAAAATGAACTTCCACAAAGTTACCGCCGAAACCATCGAAAGTATCCTGTTATTTACTCTAACATCCTAATTTAAATTACAAATTAAAGATTACTTTTATTAAACATGCTTTTCTTCCCGTTGCATTGATGTGATAGACAGAATTTTTGTGAAAATATATGAAAAGAAGGCAATTTGTACAAAAGGTTTAAAAAACGCATCTAATGTGGAGAATATGGCCTTCCAATGGAGGTATCTCAACAGACTTTTTCTACGAGAACTTTTTGTTACTCAGCCACTTAACCTCTGTTTTTTTTAAAAAACAGTAGTAGGGATAGAAATTTAAGACAAGGAAAGAACTAATGATCAACTAATCTCTCTCGCTACGCCCAGCTATTGATGGATCAGAAGGATGAGTGGGAATTTTTGGACATCACAAACACCCATGCCTTCGAAGAGAAATTGCTGTTGGTACTTTAACTCGAGCACGTGAGACCCGGCAAAAAAGCCATCAACGCTAACCTTTGCTCTATAGCACCCGAGAAACAAGCAGTTCTTATAGTAATGTGACGCCAAAATATCTGTCGATACACGATGATGTTTAGTGCATTATAATTAATCGTTACTCAACAGTGGCGGCCGGTCAGTGTGGCATTAGATCAATGCAACCCTTGTATAATATAATAAAATAAATATATCGACAGTTAATACACGAATAATTTGAAATGAGTGAATGGTATAAATGTTATGTTTGAATATTATTTCATGAAATATAACCGCCCCTACATATACAAGAGGCGCATTGTTCTAATGTGGATTGACCGGCCGTCGCTGTTACTCAATATATGGTAATTATTTTATTTAAATTTACTTACAAACACTTTGAAGACGTCTTCAAACAATTAATTAATAACCGTGGGACGAAATTTATTATCCAGTTTTCAACTCGCAATTAAGATTATATTATTATCTTTCGACATTAATGATTCTCTTCATTTGGGTCAATTCTAGATTGCGGTGGCATCCCTTTAATTTAATAGATATATTCATCTTTGAGGCATCGCATAATGTGGAAATGATAATTATTGCTAATGACTTAAATTCGTGAGAAAAATATATTAACAATAAACCATTAAACGATACATTTGTCAATGGTTGCTTTGTTGGTATCGCTTAATGTCTTGCCTAATGACATTACATTACACTAACTACATTTTGGTTACATTGTCGTTCAAGACTGATGAATGATACCTTTAGTAAAAATAATATATTATAATGAAATATTTTTTTTGCTCATATGTAATGCAAAACTTTTTTTTACCGTGTCCGCTCCTAAAGGAGTTTATCTCAACACGAGTGTTTCTGCAAGAACTGCTTGTTACTCAGTTGCTCAACCTCTCTTTTTCCAAAGAGAGTAGGGATAGAAGGAAATGGCTAGGACAGAACTAGTGGTTAGCTAACCGCTCTCGATACGCCCCATTCATATGATAGGATGGGTGGGAGGGAAGAATTCAAGACATCACATACATCCATGCCTTTGAACAGAAATTCATAACTCAATTGAAAAATCAATTTATAAAACTGCCCGTACTGGGATTCAAGCCCGTGACCTCCGTAGCGTTAGCCAACGACGTTGACCACTCGACCACACAGGCGGTTAAACTAATTAGGCAAAAAAACAGATGTTGGTTATTATTTTTGTTATTAATTTATTAAAAAATGACAAATGAAAATTATAAAAAAAATGAAATTTTCTTAGATAAATACATGAAGAATTTAAAATGAGTGAACGGTTCTAAATGTTATGTTTGAATATTATTTCATAAAATATAACCGCTACTGCATATACAAAGGGTGCATTGATTCAATGCCACATTGACCGGCCACCACTGATACCAACGATACATGGCACTATGAGTTAAAGTATTTATGATTAAACATATTGATAACACATTACTAAAGTTAAATTGTAACTATTTAAACATCCAACTCTTTGGTAGATCCTCGCTTATTAACTCTTTAACTGAAACACTCTGAGAGCGCTCAGGGGCAAAGTTATTAAACCAACCTTTATAACAACATATATCAACAACATAACCTTTTCGATGTGTTACAACTTGCGAATCAGAACTTGTATCCGTTTTTAAATGTGTGATTGAACTTTGCGATCAGATCTATATTTATCTTCGAGTTATGATCATTCCATTGCTATGTAATGATCACTTGGCGTGTTTTATTGAATACGTCATAAGTCATAACATATATTACACGGATTAAGACAACCAAATGTGTTTTGCTAGACCAGTGGAGAAGAACCTGCGGCCTCTTGGCTACACTGATGCAGCCTTTTGGCTTAATCAAAATATTCACTTTGATCAAAACTTTACTTTAACAAGCGTTTGGAAAAAAGAGCGAAATCAACCTCATTGTCTGTTTGACAGTCGAAAAAACGGGGGGTTGTGTCAACGTTTTTTTTACTGCGGCCTTACGTTGAATCAGATAAATGAATGTGGCCTTTAGAAATGAAAAGCTTCCCCACCTCTGTGCTAGACAATATTTAAGCTGAAGATTCTTGATCAACTGTTTTTCATTAATTTTTATTTTATAATTTAGAGTTATTTTCTTTTTGTACACTTCCACAAAAATCTTGGTCGAACACGACCCGGGTTCCGCCTCTCGGCATCTTCCGGTACTACTCAGTGCGCGAATGCACTCGAACTGACAGGCAGCGGAAGGTTTGTATTGTCTTGTGTTCGACCAAGATTTTTGTGGAAGTGTACAAAATGAAAACAATTCTTAATTAACGTTAAATTTCCATCAAGCACCTTCAGTCGAAATTTTAAATTATTTATTTCATAGTTGTAGGCAATGATTATTCAGTAGGGTTGCAGTGCATATGGATTTCTTTTACCGCCCCTATTTAAATGTCTGCGTGTGATGGGCATTTTGGATATTGTAGTATATATTGACTCATGATCGGGCATAAGAACTTATTGAACAATTGTTCAATGGTGCCTAGGGTGTCAGTGACAACATTTTTAGAGCGTTATCCTATTTGCCTAATCTTTTTTAGGGCTTGCGCATTTTATCGTTTGTTCCGCTTGGAACCCAGCTGAGAAAGTCTAATCTAGAAAACTGAAAGCGGTTAATTTTATTATAATATCAGGATGGGTATTGACTATAATATATTCAATTTAACCTCATATTAGTGTTAGATCAACATTAATCTATCTATATTTGAACCGATTGGAGGTGAATTAAGCCTTGTGGTACTTTAGAAAAAATAAGTAAGCTCATTTATAATATTCTACACGTCTTAAAGCATCGTAAAAGTGAAGTAACCTCAGTAAATACACATTTAAATAGTGTTATCCTAGTGAAATAAAAGTATGCAATCTAGTAAAACAACAATTAACTCGATGGCTGCCACAGACGAGATATCTCGTAAAAATTATCCTGCTTAACACGCCAGAGACGATTTATCTCGTCAATAACTAATTAAATAGTTTCAAATCATAGCCAGCGTGCTAGGTAATTACTATTAACTATCTACGGCAGCCAAAAGGTAAAAGACGAGAAAAGTACTTTTAAAAGTCAAAGAAAAGTGTCTTACCATTTTACTAGTTGGGTCACTTCACCTTTTGAGAATTCGTTAGTGTATTATAATTATCAATTTTACATAAAATATCGGCGCTAGAGGTTTTTTCCTTTTTTATTTGCTATTAACTATCGATCTGTTTCTTACTAACTTCTGCCAGAACAGTAACGATATGCGATATTTCGTATTAAGTGAATTTGAATTGTTTTATTCAGATAATACATTTTTCTTTTGTTTTTCTAACTGGTAACACTAAGTAACAAGCCAAGATTCAAAAACACAAAGATTTTGACGATATGCGTTTTGTAATTGGCGTGTATCCTTTATTCGTAATTAATATTGAAATTAATTCCCACCGCCAAACTGCATTTTTTTTTGATACACCATCCACTGAATATGCACCGGTAAATGTTGATATTAACTATTAGACTTCCACGCTACGCCACCGTGAGAATTTACAAATATTATATCATTTTAACTATTAAAAAAAACGTCCGTGTTCGAGCAATTATATTTAAAATACGTTATGTAATAATGATTCTGAATAATCAAAATTGAAATCGTTAATCTTATCTATGTGCTAAATTAAGGCTCTATATCCGTTTCCTATATATAATATTAAACTACATTACATAGGCCGTATTTTAAAACGATTATTTTTTTTATGACCGCCCTGGTCTCATAACTAAATATCCTAGCTATGACTCATTGTTTGAACAGTTCAATTTGAAAAAAATATCAATGTCTTTCGATCGGGTGATAATGCTGTAACTATTATGTAGTCGATTTGATGGAAGAATGATATTTTTTTTAAACCATGCCCGCTCCCAATGTGGAGCATATGGACTCCTAATGGAGTTTATTTCAACAGAAGTGTTTTTCTACGAGAACTGCTTGTTACTCAGTTGCTCAACTTCTCTTTTTCCAGAGAGAGTAGGGATAGAAGGATAGGGCTAGGACAGGATTAGTGGTAAGCTAATTGCTCTCGATACGCCTCGTTCATAGGATAGAATGGGTGAGAGGGGGGAATTCAAGACTACACATACATCCATGGGCCTTTGAGCAGAAATTCATAAATCGATTGAAAAATCAATTTATAAAAACTGTCCGTACCGAGACTTGAACCTGGGCCCTCCGTAGCCGAAGCCAACACCGCTGACCACTCGACCACACAGGCGGCTATAAGCTTATGTTAGACACTAAGTGACTTTTTGAACTTATGCGAAATGAGAAAAAACGACTTCTGTAATAAATTTAAGTCTCAGTTTTCTCCAAATTATCAATGAATGACTTCTTGTGGCAAGCGACGATATGAATCAGGTCTGGTACGCTTCTTTGAGAATCATCTTCAAACTAACTATTTTGCAAGTGTTTCACTTTCATGTAGTCGTATTTCAGCATTCAGCTGATGATGCTCGTGATTAGCAAAGCCAGTCCTTTTCCGCTAAGAATCGTCTGTTAATATTGATTTATATACTTTAATTTTAAGAAAATATAAAGCGGTAGCATGCCGCGATTTATGATAAAATTTAGGGCAATAAAGTTTTGACTAGGGATTCCAGTCGAATATTCGAACATTCGAACATTCGAAATTCGAACTTTCGTAGTTCTATAACTCGAGTCTAAAAGTGATTTCGTGTGAATATTTTCACTGTGTGAACTGCCAATTCACCATATTATTAATAATACAACTGAAACGATCCTTGTTGTATGATTAAATTTTGAAAAAAAAATAAAAAAAGTGTTTATCCATTTTAATTAATATAGTTTTGACATTGATTTTATTCCTTTCGACTGCAGGCTTTCAACGCGAATGAAGGGATTAAAATGATACACCTAAACACAGATGGGCATAAATTATTCTTTCAGGAAATTTAAAATTAAATTACTGGACCTACGTAGCGGGAAGATTCAAACAATGAAAATACTTGTATTTAAAGGGGGTAAATATACCTTCATATCATCGAAATTAACGATTATAAATCAATTCAAATCTGTATGTTTTAACTTTAAAAAATTCAAAACTGTTGTTAGTTTTCTATGACAGGATTATGAAAATAGTACCATAGGAGAGCACTGTATATTTTTATATTAAATGATTGAACATTTATTTTCCTTTACAAATAATATCTAGAAGGAAACGATCATAGAACGATTAGATAAATAATTATGACGAAAGAAATGGCATGCTGGTCATATCCGTAATACTTTTGATTGACATTTAATTACTGGAGTAGGTTTCGCTTTCAAACGGTTCACATTAAAGTGATTAAAAGTTTCGACATATTTAGTCTGTCGTATTGCACTGTCATGCAGACTTGTTTATTATTGATTAAAGAATACCAAGACAAGTTATATTGATAAAGTATTTGTTTACGGAGTTTGCCTTTTTCAATTGCGGTTAGGGATTTCCACACCGACATTTCGGTCAAATATTTAATCACTGTTCGTCAAACAAGCAATTCTAAAGCTGGAATTATTTAACAGAGACAAATCCAGCATTTTAATTTCTTATGCACATCCGTATATCCTTTTTTAAGCCATATTTGATTCCATTACGGAGAATATGGACTTCTCATAGAGATAATCTAAATAAAATTGCTATTACCTCAGTTTATTTATGTATAATTTTTGAATAAAGTAAGGATATTATGATAGGGCTTGGAAAATATTAATTTTAAGCTAATCGCTCTTATCTTCTCTACTCCCCGTTTTTAGAATTGGACGAGGAAGAGGTAATTCTAGACTAGTGTTTTCCAATCTTATTTATGCTTTCAAAAATCTCCATTTCCTCCCTCTCCAATCAAAATTTTATAGTTGGGTACCAAATAAATTTGTAAAAAATAATAATAAAAAAATGTACATTGTCAATACTATTTTTAATTTAACTTTCGTAAGTAAATTAAATACATATGAGACACACTAATCTCGAAAAAAACATTCAAATCACTACGAACCTTGAGCTGGATGGGAATTGCAGAGTTTTTATTTGAGGTACTAATTTGGTCAATTCAATTGTAAATCTACACGGTTTCTGATATCCAGACGATTTGCGAGCTAAATTTGTCATAATTTCTAATTTTGTTTGTAAATTATATTTATGATTTGCGCATTTACCCCGGGGGGTGAAACACTGTTCTAGATATTACATACATTCATGCCTTCGAACAGAAATCATAAAATATTCCGCTAGCACCGCAATCAAAAATAAATTCGTGGAGTTTTCATTTAGGAATATGAAACATTAAAGTCACCAAAGAATATAATGAAATTTCATAGCATTTATCACTCGATTACGGGCTTAAAATTTACTTATAATTTACCGTATAATATCCCCATATTCCTTTGCAGCGTGATCCGGTTTTCATTGACCGTCGAATAAATTCACTTTCAATTGGATTCTAGCAAAATTAACATCTGGCTTTAATTTACATACAATACATAAATATACGGTAAATCGGAGTGCGCCAGTGACAGGCGGAGCGTTGCTGCTCATCGTGGTCACGATTTCACGTCTTTAGGGGCCGTGAGAAGTAATTTAAGCTATTATAATACTCACTCCTAGCACTATGAACCAGTTTCGTAACTTATTACAATATTCTAGATTACCTCTTAGACATCATTCGTCTTGGAGTAATAATGAACATCAGAGATGAGCTATTTCATAATTAATTCAGAAAGCTGTGAATTCACTAAATGATTCATATAATATTATAATAAAAAAAACAACTTTCAACAACACCGTGCTATGATTGCTGTTAAATTCAAAGCAATAAAATTTTGATTGCGGATTCAAAATATCCAATTTCAATATTCGAACATCTGGTATTTTAACATATTGCTGATAAAATTCAGATCAATAAAGTTGTTATTCCAGATTCCAAATATCTAATTCCGACATTCGAACATCCGGTGTTTTAATATATTGCTGATAAAATTCAGAGCAATAAAGTTGTTATTACAGATTCCAAATATCTAATTTCAACATTAGAACATCCGGTATTTTAATATATTGCTGATCAAATTTAGAGCAAAAAATTTGTTATTACAGACTCCAAATATCTAATTTCAATATTCGAACTTCCTATATTTTAAAACATTCTGCTCATCGAACATTTGTATGTTCGAATATTTAATATTTTTTTAATATTAAGCGTTTATAAACTATAGAGTTTTAGCTTGGAGTCGACATTGAATTAAACTTTGTTCATTTTTAACTACAAAACACGTACAGTTATTAATTGTTACATGTTTTTTTATAATTTTAAGCAACGGATTTTGACTCCCTGTCTCAATCTGTCATGGTGAAAACATACAAATCTTTACTGCTCGACATCATTTTACATTTGAGATAGTTGAACATTCTCCTTAAAGAAAAAATATATTACTTGACATTACAGCAAAAACATGTCAATGAGCTAGAATTTTGTTTTTTTTATTAAATTACATCAATTAAGCTTGTCGAGAGTTATTTTAAGTTTCTAAAAATTAACACGAAGAGAAAAAGCATCCCATATAAAATTTCAAAATTGATTAATATTGATGTAAAGGGTGTTGAACCCGGAACCATCAGAGCTCTTGGGCAAAGTTCTACCTTTTAAATTTTGACATTAAAAGCAATTGTAGAAGTGCTTAAGAAAATAATTATACGAGACACATTTCTAGGAATATTTTTTTTAGTAAATTTTGTGATATCAATTCACAATATTTCCTCTCCTCCCATCCTTCTGATCCTTTAATAACCGGGTGTAGCAATAGCGATTAGTTTACCACTAATCCTGTTCTAGCCTTATCCTTCCTTCTCTACTACTCACTTGAGTGAGGTTGAGCAACTGGTAACAAACAGTTCTCGTAGAAAAAACTTCTGTTGAGATACTCTATTAGGAGGCCATATGCTCCACATTATGAGCTAACATGGATTTTTTTTTTTAAATGTGTTTATGGAATGCGCAGCATAAAATTGTGCATGCGCATGATTCACGTTGCACGATGCACATACAGCATAAAAGTGTATGATCGTAAGTGTTGATAGAATGTTGACAAGTTGTACTGTCACATGGCAGAAAAGAGTGTACATAAACTTAGTTACCGAATAATAATATCTGTTCTATTTTTTCACAGATGTCCTGCGAGTGTCCTGCTACGCAGGGGGGGCCAACTCTGGCTGGAACATGTGGAGGAGGCGCTTTCATGCTGTTCATGGGACTCTTAGAAGTCTTTCTCAGGAGTCAGTGTGACCTTGAAGATCCTTGCAACAGACCAGGCGTAAGTATTATTAAATGTTTTGTTCTATTCTGAAAATGTGGTAAATACGATATTTGTTGGCACATATATCAATAATGGTGAAACCACATACCCGCAAAGAAAATTGCACATAGTGGCATTTGTTTATCAAAATCGCAGATATATATATAGTAAGAGAGATTTTTTTATTATTATTTATTGGAAAAAAATATCAATGTATTTTTTTTTTACTCTTCATAGGGATAGTCGATATTTGCTGCACTTAACAGATGTCACTGGGATAATAATTGTAGCTTTCCACTTTTGTCTTAAGCCATGGGTCGGCAAACCACGGCTAGTGAGCCACATTCTGCTTTTTGCATGGCCGTTTACGACACTTCAGACATCACCTCTTTTTTTTACCCTAAAAATGTATCTTTATTTAATATGTATGGCTTGCTGAAATCTTTTATATCTTGTCTCCATAACAATTTGGCTCGTCTCACTTAAAAGATTGCCGACATTTGCTCTAAGCCATTACACCATTACGCGTCGAGTCCGTAGTACAGTCGTCAACGTCGTAGCCTTACATGACGAATCTTGCGGGTTCCAGTCACAGTACGAACAGCATTTTCAATCCTTCTAATTTCAATAGCGGGATGAAATGAGAGTGGTTAGCTCTAAAACTGGTTTTTTGTAAAAAAAAAAAAATATTAGCTAATGCCAATGCGACAAATATTTTAAAGTTGAAAGGTCGTACGATAAAAGCCACCGGAGATCAACTCGAGGAGAATTGAAATCACAAAAACCCACGTCTCAGAACTCAAATTTGAATTGAAAAAAATCTAAATTTAACATTGACTTAACCGGGAATCGAACTCAGACCCGCCTGGTCGATAGACCAAGCTCCAACCAACTAGACCACAGGGAGCGACTTAGCCTAGCCTAATTCTTTCTCTACCCTACTCTCTTCGAAAAAAATATAGTTCTGTGCTACTTAGTAACAATCAGTTCTCGTAGAAAAAAATCTATTGCGATACTTCCATCGGCCTCCTAGGCCATGTGTTTTTTTTTTGGGAGTAGACATTAGGATATCCAATCATGGACCCTTTTTGTGATCCCGGGATTGAACACTCAACATAAAATCATGCATAAATTAGGATTTCGAATTGACAAAACTTTTAGTCAGCGATTATGAAATCATGGGATTAACAATTTCATTTTCAATTCCAAAAACCCAGAAATTTATCGATTTTCCCAAATTACCAACCAATTGATACGGTCGCGATCTCGGGATTTAGGGATTACAAAATATAGACATATGCAAAAATAAATAAAAAAAATTCAACGAAATTGGTCTTACTAACAAAAACATATGATATATTGAATTGTGCCAATCTATCAATAATATACTTAGAATTTTTTATTTATTTAAAAGCGATAAAAATAAAATAAATATTTTTTCTTAGTTTTGAGGTTCTTATTTCAGCGGTTACGTCATATCCGATTAATGAACAATGTTTTTTTTAAAAAAACAATAAAAAATAAATCCGTGTTGAAAACCATGTACAAAACATCAGAAAAAATACAACACCTGCCACCACGATTTACATCGAGAAGTCAACTCTAGATTAGTCAATTTAGTGTACGTATTATACAATATTAATTGTTACTAACGTAAAAACAATGTATTATAGATATTTATTAAAAAATATCCCATGTCATAAATCATTTTTTTATGATATTTACGTCAGGGTTTTCAATACTGGTATTACCGAAACCGACAACCCGGTAATTCAGCCGTTTTTTTTTTAAATACCGGTGCAATTGTTTAATGAGACAGATTTCAGCATTGGACAAACAAGGACAAAATTCATGTTCGCTCTTAATGTGGAGCACATGGACTCCTAATGGAGTTTATCTCAACTGACAAATTTCTAGTTCAGGGTTGGGGAAACTATTCTTCTCCAAATGCCACATAATCATTTTTCTGATTCAACATAAGGCCGCAGTAAAAATTGACAGGGAATCTTTGGCCGGAAACAGTTTCATGCCAATTTCTAAACCCCAGATATTTACGGATTTGCCCAAATTACCAGCGCGGAAGCTTTTTATTTTTTAGCTCTTCCAAAATCTCAGGAATTTACAAATTTACAAAAAATAACAGAACTGGCCGATCAAGTCAAAAGGCCGCAGGTTCTAGTAGCTTAACTTCTATTTTTCTAAGAGAGTAATGATAGAAGGATAGGGATAGGACAAGACTAGTGGTTAGCTAATCGTCCTCACTACACTCCGTTTTTTAGGATATAATGGGTGGGAGGGAAGCATTCATGACATCACATACAACCATGCTTTCGAACAGAAATCTATATATCGATTTAAAAATCAATCGATAAAAACTGTCCTTAATACTATCCAAACCCATATATTAATAAGTTCTTTTGATTCGTATAAAAACTAACCGGCTGCGTGTTCAAGTAGTCAACTTCGATGGCTTAGAACACGGAGACTACGGGATCGAATCCCAGTTAGCAGTTTGTATAAATTGATTCATGGATTTCTATCCAACGGATTGGATGTATAAGATATCTTGAATTCTCTCCTACCCAACGTATCCTAAAAAACGGACGTAGTGAGAGAAATTATCTAACCACTAGTTCTGTCCTCGCTCAACCTCCTCCTCCTATGTAAAAAATATTCATTTATACTAACGATAAATAAATATTTATATTGGTATTTCATTTGATATTGATTTTTTTTAACCACTTGAATACCAAGCGGACACAGGTGTCCGGAACATATTCAAGCGAACACTGATGTAGAAAACATTTAAAAAAACAAATACTTGGTATTCTCATAGAATATAAGTAATATTTTGATGAATATGTGTAGTGCTATTTATACTAAGTCAATATAGGTTTTTAAAATATCGAATTCGAGTGTATATTAGGCAAAAATATTTCTCTCAAAAACACGCAGTATCTCTGGGACATATTAATGATTTATTTGCGCGGTATTCAAACGGTTAATACCGGTTTGTAATATAAAATAACAGAAAACCGATAACTAATAAATTCGTCCGGTATTGCTATCCCTGGCTCAAATAAAAATGTGAAGTTGTGGTACAATATAAATGACTTCTAAATCTGTTGTTACTAAGCAATAAACATTTTTTTATCTTCAACAAAATCAAGATACTTAATTTCAGTGTTAAGATTAAAAATTCATAATGATCATAATTTTAGTTTTCAAACCTTTTTTAGCATGTCAATGGAATTTTAAAAAAATATTATGTTCGTTTATAAAGCGACTATTTTATTAACACGTGCAAAGTGTTTTGAGTATACCAGGAACGTCAAAATAAGTTGTGCCTTGAGATATTAAACAGGTCATTATTTCTACGATATGATCAACATTTAAAACTACACATTTTTGTAAAATGGCTAATAAACTCTACTATTAACATCGTTTACTTCCGTGAAGGATCTCAGGGTCTCAAGTCCCAGTATAAGGGTAATTTTCCAGTCATTGTTTTTCATGTGTGAAAATTCTCTGCTGCCCTTACAACGAGGCGTTGCATAAGACTGATTAACCACTTGTCCTGTCCTAGTCATATCATTCTTACTCATTTACAATCGGTTTTCAAAGAATTTTATTCTATCGTGATGCCATTCGAGAATCGTCTTTATCGACCCGTAATAGGCAGAAAATCGTAACCTAAAATTTATAAATTTTACTGAAGTTTTTTTTGATTAACCGTTTGAATACCGCGCAAATAAATCATTTATATGTCAAAGTGATACTGCGTCTTTTTGAGAAAAATAATTTTGCCTAATATACACTCGAATTCTATATTTTAAAATCCTATATTGACTCAGTATAAATAGCAATACACATATTCATCAAAATATTACTTATATTCTATTAGAATACCAAGCGTTTGATTTTTTAAATGTCTTGGACATCCGTGTTTGCTTGCATATGTTCCAGACACATGTGTCCGCTTGGTATTCAAGTGGTTAAGTTCGAAAAAGGAATTACTTTAATGCGAATTATAAATAGTAATATATGATCAATGCCTATCCTGATATTATAATAAAATTGTCTGACTACGTCCAGTTCTCTAGATCAGCGTTTCTCAACCGGGTTTCACGTTGAAAAAACGATGACAAGTCAAAATACTAAAATGCACATGTACAAAAAGACGCTCTAAGCTTTTTGTCACTGACGCCTTAAACTATTGGCTTAAAACGCACTTTACCGAATTGTGTATCTTAAGTTCTTTTGTCGATATACTCCACATTGGCAGTAGACATGGATTTAAAAAGAACCACAAGAAAATATAACGATTTAAAGATGTTTGATTTGTATTTTTAACATATAAACGAAAAATAGTAACTTGTCAGTATAGATAGCATTTTTTTTCATGTAATTAATGGTCATTAATGGTTTTGATAAGCACACAAGGCGCATGCTTGAAGCCTTAGGAAGCTCAAAGTATATAAATTATAAAAGCTCCATATATTTAAAATCAATTTTACAATGTAAAATTTCATTTAACATTTAATTTCCCAATTGCCCAGTCCACTACTGTTCAAAAAGCAATACGGTGATTAAAAAAACAGTGATACTAATACTGAACCAAATAATAATTAATACATTTCCTTTTGCGTTTTTTTTTTTGCTTGCCATTTCTAATATTATAATCATTCCGGCAATCAAAAATGAAATTATTGTACACCTTATAAAATCGGATATCCACTGTATTCGATTGCGTCAGTGTGTCAGTCAAAATTTAGTTTATGACCGGCGATAGTAATTAGTCACAGTTTTTATTTAATTAAATTATATAACAAACATAAGTATGACTAATTTTTTGATTAATTTAAAATGTTTCCTTTACGGTTTTTTTACTCACATAAATTAATACAAGCTGTGATCACATGCATAAAGAAGGAGCTGTAGATTACGTTTGCCTTATGAAAAGTTAATTGCGTAACGTTTCATTCAACCGATGAAACCAGTGGTGGAAAGGTTATATACTATTAAGCAAGGGTGCTCCACAATGTACTTTCTTAGACAAAAGGTTAGCTGCGCGGAAAATTCAAAGAAGTTTTTTTTACTAGAACGGTTTGTTACTCAGTCGCTCAACCTCACTTTTTTTCAAAGTGAGTAATACGGAAAGAAGGATGAGGCTAGAATAGGACTAGTGGTTAACTAATCGCTATTGCTACACCCAGTTATTAAAGGATCAGAAGAATGGGAGGAGAGGAAACAATGTGAATTGACATCACAAACACCCAGTCTTCGATCACAACTTTGAATTGAATATTTCACTGTGATCCTACCGGGAATCGAACCCAGACCTGCGTGATCGGTAGAGCAATCTCTAACCAACTGGACCACAGCAGGTCACTATTTATGTCAATTTATTTATTCCGGTTGCTGTAAAACTGATGTAACTTTTGTGCGCTATGTTGTAATGTATTTGCGCGCGCTCGGCGAGTTGTGTTTAGAGCAGCGATTTCCAAACTGGGAGGCGCGCCTCCCTGGGGAGGCGTGAGCTATTGCAAAGGGAGGCGCGAAAAGTCCAAAATATTTATTTCCCCTTTAAAACGTGTCTTTATTACTATATGAAATATAGGATGGGGAGGCGCGATAATCTTTTTTTCTTCAAAGGGAGGCGCAGTAACATATAGGTTGGAAGCCACTGGTTTAGAGGGAACACTGCGCACCAGGGAGGCGCGCCTCCCAGATTAGAAATCGCTGCCATAGGGTTAAAATTGTATCCTTAATTTGTACATTCGTTCATTAAGATGGATTGTGAAACTTCGATGAAAGAGATAGTTCATTTTACAATTGCTTTATTAACTCTTCAAACTCCAACAGAAAGGAAATGTAGTATTTCGCAGTCCATAGATAGGCAAACAAAACAGCTTCTGTCGAGATATGTAAGGTAGAGAACGTAATGATAAATAAGCAAAAGATATGAACGGAACTATTAACGAGGCAAAGAATTAATAAATAATGGCGTGCTTCAATAATCGACAACAAAGAATATTTCTGAAGCCATTGTGAGGCTCGGGTATCCTTTGTTAGTAATTTTCGACTTGTTCAATAAGGCAATTGTTTACAATGCTCCGCTTAAAACGAATAAATACTATTTATTGAAATCTTTAAGTAATCTAAATTTGCATTAGTGTATTCAATAAAAAAATACTTTTGTTAAACTATACTATTGATTTTGTTCGATTTTAAAGAATCGATTGTATCGAAAGAACAATTAAAATGATTTTTATTTTAGATTATTCTATTATTATTGTGTAGCATTATAATTTAACCCTCCAGAGACGAGAGCTTTTTTCGATAAAAAAAATATTTTTTAAGCCATATTGAAGTCACGGATAACTTTTATTCCTAACAAAAAGTCGTTGTATAGAAACCCCGCATGACTGTACGGTCATGCTCATCCTTTTATAACCGTGTAATATTGTGTACGGACAGTTGTAAGGACAAAAGTGACCGTATGGGCTCGCAAACATTCGGGGTTGAAATATAGCTAAACGTGTTTTTTTTTTTAAATATTTACAATTTGACCTCTTTAGAACAACATAATTTCAATACAAATATATTAGCAAAAGAACTGTAAATAATTTGATGTTTTGATAAAAAAATAACTAACTGTTTAAAAAAGTCCATTAAAAAAAACAGAAATTCAAAAAATCGCATGTGCTTTTGGTGGCCGTTTCTGTCCCCGCGGCTGATGATTACTGAAGTCTGTACCCTTCTTAACCAAATATGAGTAAAAGCAACGATATTCAGGTAATAAGGAATTAATAGTGGGATCAATAGACAACGGTGTTTACTGTTACCATATGGTCACACTCGTCCTTGGAGGGTTAATAAAGATAATAAATACTATACATTTTTATTACTTTGATATCAGTGCACCACTTGTAAACTTTGTAAAGGGTATACAAACGGTAATGCACTTTTTGTGAAATATATGTATATTAATAAAAACACAATATTCCTTTGTACTTCATTCCACTTTATTAATTAGGTCAGGACCGGTTTCGCTCATTGCGAGCATTGTCAACTATCAACTGATTGTCAACTGATCAGTTGAAAATGCTCGCAATGAGCGAAACCGCTCCTGACCTAATTAATAAAGTGGAATGAAGTACAAAGGAATATTGTGTTTTTATTAATATAATGCCTTTCCACCAAGGCAATGAACAACCTAAAAGTGATATACGTATATCTTATGCTCAAATGAAACTTATACAATGACACTTTAATACTGGTTATCTGTGTCAAAAGAGTTAATCTCTGAAAAAGCATTTACATTATTGTCTGTTGATTTGAGCTACAAAAATATTCCTTTTAAGGGTTACCATCTGACCGAATTTTAAAAGCTTAGACTTGACTCCGCCCGGATTTAATTCGAGACCAAACTTGTGTCGTGCCACACAATAATATATTATTTTAAGCTCAAAATCATCGACACGGCATGCAATGAAATGAATAATAACTAATAAAACTATTTTCGACCAAACACCGGACTTTTAAAAAAAAAAACAGGTCTTTTAACCATCTGCGACCGGATTTCCTTTTTGACCCAGGGAACCGTATTCTCGTTTACCATCTGCAGTAATACTAATTTCCGTATGTATTAAATTATACTTTACATTAGTTCGACTAGTGATCAATGGATAACAGTAACTTACTGTTGATTTAAATTGAATTTATTTGATATTAACTTCTAAATTCTCGAAAGTTCCATAGTTAAAATAATCTTCCAAAGTGTCTCATTTGACAGTTGCTTTCAAAAAATTTGACTGTTACATAAAATCAGTTTCAATAACAAAGTATAACTTCGTTAAAAAGATTCTTCCAAAAAATATATCGAAAAATATATCCATGTAGTAAAAAAATAACTCTATAGTAATATATTTCCTTGCGTTTGACTATTCTTACAAACTTCTGCAATCTTTATCTCAATCCACTTTAGCTTGAATAAATAACACTCGAATGATTAATAATAAACAATATTTTTACAGTATCGTGGTGAAATGGAAGACTCTTACGACTTCATCGTGGTGGGCGGAGGATCAGCGGGCGCAGTAATGGCTGCGAGACTCTCCGAAGTTCCTGAATTTAGTGTTTTACTCGTGGAAGCTGGTAAGTGTTTTCTAATATCCTATTTTACTTCATTTTAATAAGGGTGATTTTATTTCAGTTTTTCCATATATAAATATGTACTATACCATATGTTTATCTTTTCTTTAATTATTTTTTGTTGTATACCTGTTATATAATCTATCAAATTTGTAATAAAGTTTATGTCCGCATATTTTTCTTTGTTTTCTATTCATTTAATTTCGTCTACCGTCATTTTTACACTGCTTTAAATATAAACTAGCTGTAAGCCCGTTGCCCAACAACGTGAGATTTTTGTTGCATTGTGTTTAATTTTATTTAGTTTAATTTTATTTTATTTCATTTCATTATCTATTAATTTGAAAATTTACGCAAACAAAATACATTTCGTAGAAGAAGAAGAAGTCTCGAGGACATCAGTACGCACACATTTGTGAAAAGTGAAAAGCGAGTGATTATTTTATCGATTTTTAATATATAAATTTAGTATGAATAAAAAAGTGGAGACTGGAAGGTGTGAAATCGAGGACACCTTACACTCACTCAAACAAACAAACGGACCTTATCGGCTATTAATATATAGACTAGCTGTAAGCCCGTTGCCCAGCAACGTGAGATTTTTGTTGCATTATAATAATAATATTTAAGAATAATGTTTAAGTTTGCTAACAACCATTTTTCGTAGTAGCAGAAATATCGTATATCGGCTATTAATATATAGATAATTCGATTAAAAAAATCAATTTTAAGAATTATTGGAACCAGCGGAAACCGTAACTGAGGAAGACAGCGTTAATCACTTGCCTACAAACCTTTTTTTTATCATATACATAAGATAAATAAAACGCAACAAGTTGTGCTGTCTATTTCAAAATGGCTGATAAGCAGTCAAACGAAATCAGGGATGTAGATTGTATCTTTACCATTGTTTGATTTACTAGATGGAATTTATGAACACGGCCGGATATGTTCGAGTTTTAGCAACGATTTATCATTTCACAACTTTTTATTGCAGCCTCTTGAAATGTTTCAATACAACAAAAACAGCTCGATGATTTTTTTACGTTAAGTCTGTTTATAAATTGGATTATTTCGATTAATTAAATAGAGACGTTTATTTTCCGTTTATTTGCATTTCATAATAATACTATTCTTCATCTATGTTCGCCTTAATTATGCAGCACATGTAATCTGTTAACATCAGTTTTTGAATGAGGCAAATCAAAATGCATAGAAGAAAAAAAACGTGCATTCCATATTCATGATCTGATAATTTGGTTGGGAAATCACATATTTCAATAAAATTGTTCGCTATACATTGAAATATTTAAAATCTGATGACAGTTCTTTCAATATTGACAGGATCCAGAATTGATGACTGTTTTAAATACATATTTTAAGAAACTTTTAAAGTTATTTATAAAAATCACTCGTTTATTATTATGATGTATTTTTAATGAAAGTTTTATATAAAATATCTAAAAACCAATGTAGATTTACTCGCCTGCTATTGAGATCACATTTTTTTTGTTGCTTTATTTGAATTTTGTCACCTGTGTGGTCGAGTGGTCAACGTCGATGGCTATCGCTACGGAGGTCACGAGTTCGAATCCCAGTACGGGCAGTTTTATAAATCGTTTTATGAATTTCTGTTCAAAGGCATGGATGTATGTTATGTCTTAAATTCTCTCCTCCCACCTATCTTATCGTATCGAGAGCGATTAGCTTACCACTGCCCTAGCCCTTTCCTTCTATTCCTACTCTCTTTGGAAAAAGAGAGGTTGAGCAACTGAGTAACACTTCTGTTGAGATAAACTCCATTGGGAGTCCATATGCTCCACATTGGGAGCGGAAAAAAATTGAACATAAGCTAATTTTCGTTAAAAACGGATTCGAGTCAAAGTCAGTTCGAACAGCATTTTTTCGATCGGTTTATCATTTTCGGTTCGAAGTCATCGGTGTTTTGTGATGTCTTAATTTTTCTCCCACCCTTCACATGCTTGAATAACTGGGCGTAGCAAGAGCGATTAATTAACCAATAGTCCTGTCCTAGCCGTATCCTTCTATCCCTACTACTCTCTTTGGAAAAGAAAAGTTGAGCGACTGACTAAAAATAGTTCTCGTAGAAAAAAATCTGTTGAGATACCTCCATTATGAGGCCATATGCTCTACATTTGGAGCTGACATGGATTAAAAAAAAAAAAAAAAATCAAGTAAATGACCCTCAATCTTCTTAGTTATGAGACCAGCGGTGCAAAACAAGTCTGGCATGACTGAAGCAATACGTAGATTATCCATTGTAGTATTTAATTAATCATTCAAAAATATAAATGGCTATTAACTAAAACTGACAGACATTATAATCCCATTTAGTCTTCATGCCAGGGTTACGATAGATGGTTACTAGACACTGTCAAAATATCAAAACCGTGAAAGGTAAGTTAATTGTGTGCATTGTTTTTTTTTGGAAGGAAGTTCATTTCAAGAACACTCGACAAAATCTTTGTCATTATCATATCCGCTGGAGGCTTAAAGTGCTAATTATCTATGACATAGGGTAAAAACATTTACGTCAAATCTTCGCCGAATAATATAATTATTTATGACATATTACTATGGTCATGTTATAAATGACTTTTAGTGACTGACGTACTGACAAGAGCGCATGGACTGAATCATTCGTCAGAATCGATCGGTTGACTTTTGACATGTAGAGATGAACCAGTCGGTCTTATCTTCGTGATCTTGTCGCTTGTCTATTTTATTTCTTTAAATCCGCCTATTATGGAAAGCTGCAAAGACATAATCCTAATGTCACTGCACGAAACGCATGTTAGAAAGTTCGACTTTTTTTGTTTCATCAATATGACGAGTTGCCATTTTGCTTTCGAAACTGATTTGCATCGATGATGTATTTTTTCTTGTAATTGATAATCGGGAAATGCAGTGACGCGGTGACACAGATCTGTCTCAACAATCTTAGTATGAAATTCAATTTAACACCATATTATAATACATTATAATGTTGAAGTGTGAAACATTATACACTACCTAACAGTATTCGTTATTATGATTCACTTTGGTAATTCAATGTTTGAATAAACTATCAATTGTATAAACTCGCTGACGAGCGCTAGACAGAGCAAAAATGAAATTATGGTTTAGGTTATGTTAGAATACTGTCAAACACTAATCAAAGTAGTAGTAAGATAAGATATATTGAATTAAAGAGAGCGAGAATGAAAACAAGACGTTGAAATTTTTGAGGATATGTATAATGTCAAACGACAGTAATACACAACAACTCCAAACAACTTAGCCACGTCTGTGTAGTCAATGTACACATTGAGTATTTAAGAGTTCTTTTTTTTCTCTTGTGATTGCTGTGACTGGCAAAAATGGACAGTTTATAAATCGACTAGTATATTTATAAATTGTTTAAATGCTTACTTTAACTAGAACGTATAGACTACACTTGGGAAATGTTTCACAATAGCGCGAATCGACCATTACGATTCGACTGGTGATTTGAGACGTTATTTATAATTCCTATAACTGCAAAACGAAAACAAACCATTCGGTATTCAACTACTCATAGTGCGCAAGTCTGGTAATGGATATCGACTGTGGAAAGGAAAAAGGACGTAACCCTCAATTTTCCAAAACAGCTTTTATTCGATAATCAAAATGTATACAACTTGACACACATTCTATCAAAAGGATGGAAGCTGAAAATGCCGAATAAGTATCTAAATTTAGCTTTTAAGTTTGAAAAAGATGACCTTGTAAAAAATTAAAACCAAGAAAAAACACTGAAATAAAGGTTTTTCCGAGACAATTTCTTTAATTAACATTAGGTTATGTCAATTACACACCCGTTTAGAAGTATCCGTGCACTTCACGGTTGTGTATAGTTCATAATTTGCATATGTCACAAAATCATCGAAACACGTTTTTAGCGCCTCCTGTAAAATTTGATATGTGTGGGTTACATCCTTTTCGCTTAACACAGTCGATATGAATTGATGGGAATCTATGATGAGGAATAGTTGTAGACAGTGCTTTTTTGAAAAAAAAATGTGACCGTAACTCCTTTCTTGTTAAATATTTTTTCTAATCTCTTTCTAGGATCTTAATTCTGAACACAATTTTTTTTATAAGAACTGTTTGTTACTCAGTTTCTCAACCTTTTTTTCAAAGATAGTAAGTATAGAAGGATATGGGTTGGACAGGACTAGTGGTTAAATAATCGCTCTCGATAGGTCTAGTTATTGAACGATTGGAAAGGTGGGAGAAATTTTTTAGATAGCACAAACACCCATGCCTTTGCACATAAATCGATTGAATAAAAATTGGTACTTGAATTTTTTAAATCTGTCACAGAAGACTTTTCTACCTCTGAGTGACCACCAATTAACTTATTTTAAACGTTAGAAAAGTGCTAAAAGTAGCAAAACAGTTGAGGATGGAATTCGTGTGATACAAAAACTGCACTTAATCAAGCATTCGACTCCTGGTTCTGGTCACAGATTAACTCTATTGACCTAGTATTGTCTTGTATTATCTAATATATAAAAATGAATGCTTGTTTGTTCTTACTCTATAGGCTTCCAAGCCGATGGTCCGATTGCAATAAAATTTTGACAAACTTTTTGCTTTCACTTCCGGGAAGGTTATAGGTATTAATAAAAACAATAATCCTTTGTACTTCATTCCACTTTATTTAATATGTCAGGACCGGTTTCGCTCATTGCGAGCATTGTCAACTGTCATCAGTTGACAATGCTCGCAATGAGCGAAACTGGTCCTGACATATTAAATAAAGTGGAATGAATTACAAAGGATTATTGTTTTTATTAATATAATGCCTTTCCACCAAGTATTGACAGTGAACACCCTAAAAAAGGTTATAGGTATATTAAAATTAACTTACAGTAGGTCTTATATATAAAAAACACAATATACCGTTCTATTAACTTACATTAGGTGGCGTGTGTGTCGTACCATAGACAATCGGCAGCAAACATCAAACAGACAGAAACACTTTCTTTCTTTGAGTGGCATTGCAACGCTTGCCGGGAACCGGCTAGTGACATATATTCATGAGTGTTGCAATACCCGGTATTTTAACTTACATTTAAAGTTCATCTAAGATAGGGACAAACAGTCAATCAGAAAAAAAATCAAAAGTTTTCACAGCAAAATAAAAATAAAATTTTGAGAATATTGTTTTGAAACATTAAAAATGCCAAGAAAAATATGCTTCTTAATAATTTGTCGCCTGCTGGAGCCCAGTTGGTTAGAGCTTGCTCTACCGATCACGCAGGTTTGGGTTCGATTCCCGGTCAGATCACAGTGAATTTGAGAATTATTAAATTCAAAGTTGTGATCGAATATTGGGTGTTTGTGATGTCAATTTACATAATTTCCTCTCCTCCCATCCTTCTGCTCCTTTAAAAACTGGGTGTAGCAATAGCGATTAGCCAACCACTAGTCCTGTTTTAGCCTTATCCTCTATTCCTACTACTCACTTTGAAAAAAGTGAGGTTGAACGACTGAGTAACAAAACTGTTCTCGTAGAAAAACTTCTGTTAAGATACCTTCACTAGGGGGCCATATGCTCCACATTGTGAGTGGACATGGATTAAAAAAAATATATGAATTTATTTTTTCTTGTATTCACATTTTTTTTGTACGCCAATGAATGAATATACGGATGTCGCTCCTTACAGTGAAATAATGTTTTTGAAAATGCAAATAAATAAACGTAGTCGTGTACCACGAGGGAACCATTTCGGAACGGGTTCGTGACCTCTGTTGGAAATTCAATTTCCAATTTTCAGCTAACTATGAGAAATTTACCAAATCGATCAGATATAATAGGATTGATTGTTTACGTAACTCGTCATGTCTGATTTTATTTGCATAACAATACTGGATAACTTATATATTGAAACTCTGACATAACCATCTTGGAATTTACATTATTACCGCTGTTTACGTGATTTAAATTAATACATATCGACTGTGGAAAGGAAAAGGGACGTAACCCACACATATCAAATTTTACAGGAGGCGCAAAAAAAATGTTTTGATGATTTTAGGCGATATGCAAATTATGAACCATACATAACCTTGAAGTGCAAGGAAACTTCTAAGTTGGTGTTTAATTGACATAATGTAATATTAATTAAAGAGATTGTCTAGGAAAAACTTTTATTTCAGTCTTTTTTCTTGGATTTTATTTTTACAATGTCATCTTTTTTAAGCTTAAAACTTATATTTAGATACTAATCCGGCATTTGCAGCTTGCATCCTTTTGATAGAACGTGTATCAAGTTTGATACATTGGGATTATCGAAAAAATCCTGTTTTGAAAATAACTGTGGGTTACGTCATTTTTCCTTTCCACAGTCGATATGAATCGCTCTTCCGAAAAAACGCAGTATTATTTCATGAAAAATTAGGTCCTTTTTTGTTTGAAATAAACTATTAATGCCATATTTTAGAGAATTTGTTGACGTATTTTTTATGTCCCCTAAAAACTTGTTTAAAAAAAGAGTGACCAAGGCACACTTAGTGATCTAACCCGACCCCCAGTTTGGGAAGCACTTATCTAGCCTACAAAATATTATATCACATTAATTATTTTTCCACAAAAAATACTTTATTGAAAATGGTTTATTTCCAGACATATTAGATATAATATACTATTTTTGAGTGTATATTCTATTAAAGAATATAATTACAAACACAAAGCATGCAAAATTTACAGTGGAAGGGTAATTATTAACAAATATTCTAGAATTGAAACATTAAACACCGATTTATTAAAAATGACAGAGATCTGACAATAGAATGACGTTTTGTTGAGGTATTCATAAATAATATTATAATACGTTAAACCTTTTTAAAGATATTATTTCTTCACTAATGTCTTTTTTTTCTAGGAATGGATGAACCGACTGGCACCCAAGTACCTTCAATGTTCCTGAACTTCCTCGGATCATCAATTGACTGGCGATATAGAACGGAACCTGAAACGGCAGCCTGTCTTGGAGAACCAGAGAGACGGTGCAGTTGGCCGAGAGGGAAGGTAATACAGTAAACATTTACCTTTTTGTTTGTGCTTTTAAGTCGATCTCCTGGAAGCTTTCAAGAAAATCGCGAACACTATTTTATTGTACTTGTCAGTTTCTTTACCGGCCATGGCAAATTCAATACAAAACTAATCTTTCTTCTTGGCATAACTGTTTGTTGATGTCCGTCCTCACTCTAGCCTAATAGACCATTTGATGACGTAATTGTAGCCAAGATTAACTTCACGGTATTTTAAAAAAAAATCTCATTTATTTGGAGATCGTCGTTAAATTGATTACTCAGTTGAGTCAATAAACGTCGGATTTCAAGAATATGAATTATACACAGAGAACTTATTGTATAAGTGGCTGAACTAGTCACACTCTATGTGATTATAGTGCATGGTACAAAATCAGTCCCTACATCTCTGACCATGCCATAAATTTAAGGGGAAGACTTTTGTTTCTGTCCAACTGAATTGATTAACACCGCACTAGATATATATTTATTATTTTAAATAATTTCTTGCAGTTAACGTAAAATGATTCAATAAAATTTACACTCGAATGTCTACGTCTGGTCATATGGCGCAGCTTTTAGCGTTGTTGGCTTCCGTGCCGGATCTCACGGGCTCGAACCCCAGTACGAACACCATTTTTTCGATCGATTTCAGTTCAAAGACATGGGTGCTTATGATATCTAAAAATTGTGTAACAAAATATTCTCGCAGAGAAAAAGTTATTTTGAGATGCCTACATTAGGAGATCATATCCTCCACATTTTGAGTGGGCATGGATTTTAAAATTTAAACATTAAAATAGTGTACTCAGCCAAAAACTTTCAACAAATGGTATAATTTTTAACATTTTTATAACAAATTGCAGATTAGGTTCGCATTTTAAATATTATTAATATTTAAATTACCAGAATTTTATGTAAAAACATAGACAACCGGAAGTCGTTATAACAAAAAAAACGATAATTTTATTCTCGAAGGCTTTTGTAAATAAGCAAATCTGGGTTCATATCCTCAATCAGTGGAAGCCATTAGGAGATGCTGTCGCTGTAATTATGTTAATTGTTGTTGTTTTTTTTTTTGTTTTGCCTTTCTAAACTCGATTTTATAATAAACGAAACCATATTCATTTTTTTTACTCGTGTAATCTGTTTTGTATTGTTGTTCACATTCAAATTTAAATGTTCTTTATGTTTAACAACCTAGAATCTAAATAGAACCGGATGACAATATGATAAACACATCCGTTTAAAAATTGTCAAAATCGAGAAAAGCCTATTTGTCTAGATTTTGTGAATTCGTCTCGAATAGGCAGAAAATCGTAACCGACAATTCATACCGTCCATACCATTCAGCCGCTTGAATACCGCGCAAATAATTCATCAATATGTCCCAGAGATACTGCGTGTTTTTGAGAAAGATAATTTTGCCTAATATAAACTCGAATTAGATATTTTAAAAGCCTATATTGACTCAGTATAGATAACACTACACATATTCATCAAAATATTACTTATATTCTATTAGAATACCGAGTATTTGATTTTTTAAATGTCTCTGACATCCGTGTTCGCTTGCATATCGACTGTGGTAAGGAAAAAGGACGTAACCCACAGTTTTTTAAAAACAGGCTTTTTTCGATAATCACAATGTATCAAACTTTATACACATTCTATCAAAAGGGTGAAGCTGCAAATCCAGAATTAGTATCTAAATTTAGCTTTTAAGTTTGAAAAAGATGATCTTGTAAACAAATTAAAACTATGAAAAAAGACTGAAATAAAGGTTTTTCCTAGAATATTTCTTTAATTAATATTAGATTATGACAATGAAACACCAGCTTAGAAGTCTACGTGCACTTCAAGGTTGTGTTTAATTCATAATTTGCATATGGCCTAAAATCATCAAAACACACTTTTTACGCCTCCTGTAAAATTTGATATGTGTGGGTTACGTCCTTTTTCCTTTCCACAGTCGATATGTTTTGGACACCGGTGTCCGCTTGGTATTCAAGTGGTTAAGTTTGAAAAAGGACTTCATTATATGGTCAATATATTTATAATAAAATTGTCTGACTACTTTCAGCTCTCTAGAAAGCTTGTTGCTTCCCAACCTTTTTCATGCCACGGACCCATAAATCTAAAAACAATAATATGCGGATCCCCGATTTTTTTTATTTCACATGTTCATATTTTATCACAAAGAATGTTGAAAGAATGAAACCTGCGGACTCTGGGTTGGGAAGTACTGCTCTAGACCAGCGTTTCTCTACCGGAGTCCACGTGGAACAATCGATAAAAACAGTGTAGAATAACTTTTTAATCAAATGAGGTGCACGCTTGGAGCCTCTGAATTTTAGAGGCCTCAAAAATAGCTTTTATAATAAAAACCATTTATTTTTTGTCAGATTTTTGTTATTTTACTTGGAATTTTCTGACGTTTTTATGTTATATGAATTATATGCCTCTCATGTGCTTAATCCGCCACTGAAGAGATATCATAATGTCTGCGCCGGCATCATTCCTATGATTTTCCAAACATCAAACCTCATTGTCTCCATGTTCGTAAACTTGTCAATACCAATATCACATTCACAGCTCACAAACCAAGGAAGACATTGTGTTGACGCGCACATTTTATGACTTACGACAGTATTGTGGCATAAATGTTAGCAGCCGCTTAAGTCGTGAGAAATGTTCCATGAGAAAGTCGTTGCTTTAATTTTTGACAAAGAATATCACGGATTACATATCCAGGGCACGAAATGAGAAAAATTCGCAACGCTCGTTTTTTATTTAGCTTGCAAAAAACAGTGGTTCATGTCATTATATTAACTTCAAAATTGCCTAGTTTAACACTTCTCCTACGGTGCTAATAAATACTTTCGATATGGACCTTTACGAACCAAGTGAAAAACATTTTTTTTTAAATATGAGTTCTGGGTTTTCAAGGTCTATCAAAGTGTGTTTTTTTTCAATTGATTTTTTAAGGGCCAGCAACATATCGGAAGTATTTTTTAGCAATTAATTAGTGTTAAATTATAATTTATACATAGAAAATCGTAGATCAAAAACACAAATATCTTTTGAATGATTAATAGGTAGGAACGAAAGCGATATGTTCACATATTTTAGAGTATTTGGCAGTTAACTTTGTGGAAGTTCATTTTTAATGTTAAATGAAATTTGATAACTTTGTTTTTCCATTTGTTGTGTCACAAAATTTGACGCGTGTTTTGCTTCTTTGATTAGCATCATAAGACATAATCAGATATGTGTATCACAATAAGTGTAATAACAAAGTTTTTTGACGTGAATACGTTTTTAAAATTGCTTGCATAGGGAGGCAATCCAAGAAAACGAATGATAAGAAAATCGGGGGATACAGTTTGGTGTTGCAGCTTTATATTTAGCATCGCTATCCAAAATTCAATTGCACCACTGGATAGCGAAAGAATGTATTGCGCTATGTCAAGACTGTGATACTTTGCGTGGGGTGGAGGGGGAAGCGCCGCCATTTTGAGGTAATTTTGCTGCGTATCGAGATTTCTATTTACTATAACTTTTGCCTCAGAAAAGTCACGACATTCGTTTAAGTTTTGATCGTTAGCTCTTAACAAAATCTATCGATTATAGATAAAACATTAGTGTAATATTGCGACGGTGACTATAATAAGGTGTTAAAATATAAAAAAATATATAATGTCGGGCTATACGCGTCAAAACGCCAAATCGAAATACAGAGATCGTATATGGTTGGAAGGGGCTTCTCAAGAGCAATCGAATGGTACCATTAAAACACCATATGACCGAGTCAAGCAGTGCCGGGAACGTAAAAATGGGGTGTAATATCACCTATAACGAGACGTATTTTCGTACAACACACGGCCGTGTCCATTACACAGCCACACCCCATTTTTTTATTAGAAATGTAAACATTTTGATATTTTATAGATTTATGTATAAATTGTTCGTTTTGAGTTTAAATTCTTTTTTATATTATATTCTACTTTTGAATAAAAACAAAATAAACTGTTTTTATAAGGTGATAAACATTGGCGTATTTCCCTTTTACCGAATGAGACACGTACTTGGAGCCTTCGAATCATAGGGGTCTTAAAATGGCTTATATTATACGACAGATATAATATTTGTTCAGATTTTTATGTTATCCGAAAAACATCACATTTTTTTCGATTTTGACAAAATGTGGTCGTATCGCGTTTTGTAACTAGACGTCTCAATTAGACGTTACGCATGTTTGTCGATGTAAATCCGCCTTGAGAATTCAACAAAAATTTACTAAATAAAATGTGACACTTACAATGCTCACTTATTTGAACATAACTTTATTTTAACATATAAGAAATCAAAGAAATAATATAAGTATTATTTGATACTTAAAGATTACTCACAGAGCGATCTAGCGTATTCACTCCGGTTCACTTCGAGCCCTTATTTACGCATTGTTGTTTAGAAAGTAACAATAACAATTATTTTTACAACTTTAATTGACAGCTTTGTTTTGTTTCAAAAACCCTTTATGCTTTTTTATTGAAGAATTCAACAATTGTTATTGTAATCACTAATTAATTTGTGACATAATAGTTTTATTGAACATAAGTAATTACCTATACAAATCGTTTTGTTTTGTTTCGCGTGTAATTATATTTTGCTTCCCATTATAAAGAAGAAAGTATGCTTTGTAATACTTGAAACTAACTTTAGTATTGAAGTTGGTAAGGCTCTGGTTTTATTGTTGTATTCTTACTTATTGTCCGTTTTCCATCAATATTGGGGGGACAAATGGGGGTACGCCTCCAGAAATATATATGTTTGCAATACTGAATCCTTTTCGTTGATCCAACTTTGTCTCCATTTATTAATCACCTTTAGGGTGTTCACTGCAGGGGTGGGTTGGAGGGGATTGCGCGAGCCCCTTGCTAAATTTTACTAAGGCCGCCGAGCCTCTTGTTCATTTAAGAGAACACAATATTCTCAGATCGAATAAGTATATAGCTGCAATTTCTGACATATATTATCTACGACTGCTTTAGTATACACAGTAGTACATTTTTAGCTATTTAGATTGATAATTTTACGGTAAATTGCATATTGTTACATATTATAAGTGAGTAGCAATCGATTGCTTATTTAGGTATTTCATATTCCATAGGAGTATTAAAAAAGTCACTTCTTCCCCAGAACACCGAGAATTGCTTTGAGATTAAGCGAGCCCCTTTTTAACGTATTGCCAGCCCACCACTGGTTCACTGTCAATATTTGGTGGAAAGGCATTATATTCAAAAAATAGAATTAATTCCTACCTTTATTTAATAAGCTCAGGACAGGTTTCGTTCATGACGAGCATTGTCAGCTGATAAAAGAACTCAATATTACAGTGTTATTTGTATAAACCAAAATTAAATTAATAAGGTGTAATAAACAATTGGTATTGAAAGAAATTTACAAATAAAAGTACAAAATATGAATAAGTGACACTAAATTGACTAAAATTTAATGGCACTAAAATTACATCAAAGAGTAATAAATTGAAGACTGACGGTAAATTCGAACATAATTGTAATTTTGGAAATTATGTTAGATATTACTTAAGTAATTTGACTTATTTAGCTAGAAAAATTGCCAAACATATTCTCATATAGACTAACAATAAGAAAGCTTTAGGCCAATTTTTGGTGTCAGAATAGCTCTGCAAGAACACATGACATTCAAGGTGGTCTTAATGTAGTTACATCAAAAGACGAATGGACGTCTGTAAAACATTCATTTGAATGCAGCAAGATATAAGCATTACAAATGTGATATTGGAGAAACACGGGAATACAAAAGATAGTGTACACTTCAAGGTACGCTATTTTTTTTTCTTTCGAGAAAACAAAATGGCGTCGCCTGGAAACAACGCAGACAAATAGTGTTCATGCGAGCCTTCCATACCGTACAGAATTGTTGAAATAAGTTGTCTAAACACAAAGAGGTCGTGTCAGTATTAGTCAAAACTTTTAACACAAAATCTAATTCATTAAAGGTTCTTGGAGGGACATCGGTGATGAACGGCATGATGTACATCAGAGGCTCCAGGAAAGACTTCGACGACTGGTCAGCTGGCGGAGCGGCAGGCTGGTCTTACGAAGAGGTTCTTCCCTACTTCTTCAAATCTGAAGACAACAAGCAGCCAGACTTAATCGACAGAGGATACCATGCAGCTGGTGGACTTCTCACCGTCAGCCAGTTCCCCTATCATCCTCCACTCTCGTACGCTCTTCTCAGGGCTGGTGAAGAATTGGGTAAATCAACTAATCTGTTATAACATATGTATATTCATCTTTATTGCCGTTTTGATAAATAAATAAAAAACAATTGCTATCTGTAAGTCACACATAAATGGCAAGAATAATTTATAGAGAAACATATTATAGAGTTTGATAAATTCGGATGCATGCGTAGCACATTCGGATATAGGTTCGTCAATGTAACGTCATTTAGATTGGCGGTTAAAGGTTTACTGTTGTGACGATAACGGTTGGAGGATGATCAAAAAATGGCTTGAATTGTGACATCATTTATGAATATCCATGTTATCACATTTTCTCTGAGAGATTTTATGGGTAGCGATATTCCTCAAAAATGGATGATGTTTATTTTAAATAAACTTGTTTACTTTTAGGATATCGTACTCGTGATTTGAACGGCGAGCAGCGTGCAGGATTTGCCATCGCTCAGACGACTAACCGTAATGGATCTCGCTTAAGTACTGCTCGAGCCTTCCTTCGGCCTGCCCGTGAGCGCCCAAATCTTCACATCATGCTCAACACGACATGCCTAAGAGTGCTGATCAACAAAACCACAAAGGCAGCCTATGGAGTTGAAGTCCTCGACTCCAAAGGCGTTATTAAGATGATTTTGGCAAACAAGGAAGTTGTTTTGAGGTAGGTGACAGATGAGAAGAAGGTTTTTGATAATATGGAACAATATTGTTACTAGAAAAAATCTAATAAATTTGTCAAGTAATGAAAATTCCAGAATAGATTTGCACGCAATCAATGCAAGCCGTTTCCCAACGTTCCTAAACACGTGCGAACTGTTGCTGAAGTCTTTGAAAAACCTTTGACACCGTTAATCTTGGAGTCTGTAAAGTATCCGTGTTGCTTATTTAACAAGTGATACATCCTTACAAGGATGGATAACATTTTAAGATTACCATGTACATTCAGAACATTTACATAAAGTATTTAAAACACAGTTTCTCAACCGGGGGCACAGTATGTTCCAAGGGAGCTACAGAGAAATGATAATTTAAAGGGGCCACGGGTAAATCCATAAAGTCTCAAGTTTATTAAATCAGGCAGTAATAAAGAAATGTTTGAATTTCGCGAGAAAGGTAAAAAAAGGATCAATTTCGGCAATTCCTGGTTTTTGAAATTGGTATTCGGGGAAGAGCTAAAAAAAGGTATCACGTCTTTTCGTAAGTTCTTAGGTACAATTTTAAAATCTGCCAGCGACCAAAATGTTAAGCGAATTGAAAACTATTTTGGAATCTTTCAATTTTTCAGTTTTTTCCCAGTCGTCAATCCCGAAATAATTATGTCTCCTAGTCTGGAAAAAACTTATATGATTATATGGAAAATTGGTATGGGGGCCACGGAGACAAAACAGTTAACTATGATCTAAAATCTCTAAACTTCAATATCTCAATTTTGAAAAATTTCAGTTGGTTCCTTTTCATTTAACTCATTCAGACGGAGTGTAGCAAAAGCGGTTAGCTTAACCCTATCCTTTTATCTCCACTGTACTCTGTAAAAAAGAGAGATTGAGCAACTGAGTAGTAAGCAGTTCATGTAGAAAAACATCTGTCAATATAAACTCCAATACGACTCCACATGGAGCGCACTTGGTAAAAGAATACATACATATTAGAATGTATCTTAACAGCTCAACGACCGCACGTTTTTTTTTATAAAATTTCACCTGGCGAAATAAAATTTTGCGATAAATTCGCAAAAATTATAATTTTACTAAATTCACTATAATTTTTAAGCAAATTGAGATATCTTTACAAAATTTAATTTTCTTAGCTTCCAGATACTTCACCTATACGCATATATGTGTCCGCCGGCCAGCAACCTTTGTTTTTCAAAGACTCAAATACGCGTCCACAGTCATTAAGCTGTTAACACACTTGATACTCATGATCTGCACATTATTCTAGTTTGAGGAGTTAATTGGTTTTGCGATTCACAAAAAAAAATACACACTAAAATCATGGTTAACTGAAGCTGTAGTAAATTAGACAATCTTAGACTTGTTGCAGAATAATAACAAGCCTTCAATAAAAAATACTATTTCCTTCAGCGGTGGAGCAGTCAACTCCCCCCAGCTTCTGTTACTGAGTGGAATCGGACCATCAGATGAG
Source organism: Himalopsyche tibetana (assembly GCA_030503985.1). Classification (NCBI taxonomy): domain Eukaryota; kingdom Metazoa; phylum Arthropoda; class Insecta; order Trichoptera; family Rhyacophilidae; genus Himalopsyche; species Himalopsyche tibetana. The sequence goes on along the minus strand of JAPJYX010000011.1, from coordinate 2,701,254 downwards.
ATTCGAAGAGCTGGAGTCAATCCCATCCACGATCTTCCAGCAGTCGGCAGAAACCTTCACAACCACGTTGCTTTCTTCGTCAATTTTAACATCAACGATACAAACACTGCACCTCTCAACTGGGCAACTGCTATGGAATATTTGTTGTTCAGGGATGGACTTATGTCAGGAACAGGTGGGACTTTAAATTTGATAATTTTTCTTCCTATCTTAAATTAAATTCAGTATATTTGAGTTAGTAAGATGATAATATTAAAGTGTTTATTTAATCTAAGCCAGCGTATACAGATTAACTAAGATCAATTCAAACATAGTTTTTATGACAATGTGCAACTAAAATAGCTATCAATTAATTCATACCATTGGTGGATCCACGGAAGGGACATGGATGTCATAGCCCTCCCTGAGGAGAATTTATTTTCCATTTTTCTAATTTATTAAACCTTTATTGTGAAATGGGCTCTTAATTTTTTTAGTTTAAGGTAAATGTACCAGTAGTTGACCTTTTAACTCGATGGCTGCCACAGACGAGATATCTCGTATTTTTTTTGTGCTCAACACGCCAGAGACGAGTTATCTCGTCAATAAATAATTAAATCAATAGTTGCAAATTATAGCCGGCGTGCTAGGTAATTACTATTAATTATCTACGGCAGCTAAAAGGTTAAGAGAAAAAATTCAACAAAAATAACGATTGCCGTGTAGCATTGGGCCGAATGATGGCAAAGCAAGTGTATTCATAATGGCTTAAATGTCTTAATTAATATGATAAAACAAAAATTAAAAAAGGGTCTGTTTCAAAAGAATTGTGTTTTTTTAGAAGAATTTTTAAGAACCATGTTTCAGTGTCAGTAGTTGACCATCTGAAAAAATCCATGTTTTATAGAATACATAACTGTGTGTTGACTATTTTAATATGCATATTTTATTTTAAAGTCATCTATTTTTTAATGTATTATTTATGTATCGTGTTTATTTTCAAATTGAATGGCCCCCTCCTGGGACAATTTCCAGATCCGCCAATGATTCAGATAATCATTTACTCTGATATTTTTTGTAAAGTTGGCAACCACCGGTCTTAAAATTATTTGCCCAGAATTTCTCCAGAAAAGTTTTTTATTTGTTCATCTGCGACACATTATCGCTATTCAAAATCTATTTAAGGCATGCGTCCCTTTAAAAACCAAAGACCACGCACTCGCCTATGCCCAGGTAAATCCAGGACGCTACGCGGGAAAAGCAACATCAAAACACACCAGACAAAAGGGAAATTGGAGCTCGGCTCCGCCAGCTCCAGAATTTGATGTATAGATATCAATCAGAGTTAAAATGTTATGATTTGGATTGAAATAATTATTTATCTTGGTCTCAAGGTGTGTCTGAAGTGACAGGCTTCGTAAACTCCAAATTCGCTGACAAATCCGGGGAAAACCCCGATCTCCAATTCTTCTTCAGCGGTTTCTTGGCAAACTGCGCAAGGACTGGACAAGTTGGAGAAAGACTAGATAATGGAACTCGCAGCATTACCATCGTTCCCACTGTTATTCATCCAAAGAGTAGAGGATACTTAACTTTGGCATCAGCAGATCCACTACAGCATCCGAAAATATTTGCAGGGTATTTATTTCATGCTCTTTCACTGTCTTTTAAATATATTAGAGTTTAGAGCTTAGCTACCTTAAGTTGGCATATTGATTCCTGTAGGCAAGAAGGAATGTTTCTTGCCTTTGCCAATCGTGGATTTAGACTTCCGAATGGTTTCCAATAACATGAAGATGTTTTCAGAGTGACAGGTGAATATTTAATAACTAGTTTTTTTACAATCCCATCCTTTGATCTTCACTCGTACTGGAAAAGGATATTGTGGAACAGATTAACACTCCTTTTAAATGCTTTTTTCATATAATGATTTACTGTCTCATATGCTTCACATGGTTAAAACCAGCAGCATCGGAAGGACATAGTATAAACAATTGACAAACCATTAAAATTGATAGTGATAACATTTTTATTCTTATATTTACACGATAAAAACTATTTACTAAGCATCATTATAAGTTCATTCATGTATTTAAATGCTTGAAGATGAAACCTGGCAATAAACCTGAGTTGTTTGTTGGTGACAAAAGGCATGCAAATGTACAAAATTTGATCAAACACCTTCAGTTTTGCACATGGAAAGTAAACTGCATTATGTCAGTTTTGGCCAAATTGAGATATCAACATAGTATTGTGTACCTCGGAACACTCTTTCCAGTAATTTTGTAGAAAAACACCCTAAGTATAGTACAAATATTCTACAATACAAATAGTGTAAGAAAACCAGTGATTTTCTAACATAAACTTCATGAAGAAGCTTTCAAAAGCCATAGTGAAAAACTGCTATTATTGACATGGACAGAGTTAAAATCCTTAATTAATTCATTATTAACATTCTTTATCTTTCACTATTTGTCGTGGAAAGTCTTTTATTTTTAAACTATTCCCCCAATTCTAGCTACCTCACACACGCTGATGATATGAAGGTTCTCGTTGAAGGAATCAAATTCGCCTTGAGAATGTCAGAGACCGCTGCTCTCCGACGATACGGTCTTCGTCTAGACATGACTCCAGTTCCCGGTTGTGAGAAGATCAAGTTTGGATGTGAAGCATATTGGGAGTGTGCCATACGAAGAGCAACAGGGCCTGAAAACCACCAGGCTGGAAGTTGTAGGATGGGGGCACCAGGTGACCCCAACGCTGTCGTTGATAATTTACTACAGGTAAGATATTTATATTTTGTGCAAGTGTCCTTCTATTTTGTTAGAAAGATTCCACTTGCTTGTTTTGTAGATTCCAGGATCTTAGAAGCCACATGGCAATTCATCATTTATTTGTTTCTCAATTAACTCTCAATTAGATTCTTACTATAAAATGATAACCAGTAGCTGCCGGTCAATGTGGCATTTGATCAATGCACCCCTTGTATATGCAGGGGCGGCTATATTTCATGAAATAATATTCAAACATAACATTTATACCATTCCCTCATTTTAAATTCAATAAAATGAAATTTTAAATTAAATAAAATATTTATTATAGACAATAAATAAATGAAGAATTTAAAATGAGTGAATAGTATAAATGTTATGGTTGAATATTATTTCTTGAAATATAACCGCCCCTGCATATACAAGGGGTGCATTGATCGAATGCCACATTGACCGGCCGCCACTGACGATAACAATGACAAGTCGTTATGAGTCACAAGTCTGCCAACGTCTGATCTTTATTTCCGACCACATAATGCCAGCAATACAAAATTAATGTTCAAACACACTCTACTTCCATAATATGTATTATATATATCTATCGATTGCATTTCCGTATACCCTCTGCAATGTTTAGTATTACTGCACTGAATAGTTTGTAAAATGAAGTAGAATCTATTGACTATGCAGTCTCTGTAAGTTTCTCAATTCCGTCGGTAATCAAATTCTGTTTATTATTACAGGTTCAAGGAGTTGATCGTCTCCGAGTCGTTGATGCGAGTGTAATGCCGACTGTCACATCGGGAAATACGAACGCACCGACGATTATGATCGCTGAAAAGGCGTCAGACATGATGAAAGCGAGGTGGATGGATCCTCGAATGGTAAACTATTTCCCGTTTAATTATTATAATCTCATATAGTCATAACTAATAATAATGTAAGTTTGTATATCGAAATTTTAATCAACATTTGTTAACCCAACAATTTATTGTTAAGGCACTGTAACCCAGGTCAGTTGTACTAATTATTTTTTTTAATATTGTCATCATAGAAGAAAAAGGTACCAAGTGTATTAAGTCTTAGAGGTTCAAGGAAACCATTTGAACATTTGTAATCAATTCCGAAAGATTGCATTCACATTTCCGATTGAGCTTTTTTGAAATTTGTTGGTATACTTCAATTATGTTCACCAGCAGCCAAATAACTTGGTCACTTTCTCTTTTATGATGAAGATATATATAGTTCTTTTTAAGTTTTTTACTTAATGTTATAATATCTTAACCTTTTCTCTGCATTAACAATTATTGTGGTATATCGTTACATTATTGTACTCTTTGTCAATTTACACTTGGCGGATCCAGGGGGTTGGCCATGACGACCATGGCCACCCCCTAAAATGAATTTAGAGGCAACCAATGATCGCAACTTTTCTCTTTGTCTGTATTAATAATAATACATATAAAACATGTTTTATATGTGTGCTAAATTTGAATAAAATCGATAAATGATAAATTGATTATTTATTTTTGTCAAAATAATTCAATATATTCAAATTGGATGGTCAACCCTGGATCCACAAGTGTACTTTACATGAATAAATAATATATTATCACCATACTGGCAGAAGTAGATAAGTAACAAATTTATTATTTTGAATAAACAGCATATTTGATTTTTAAGAATAAAACATCAAACTTTTTTTTATTTTATGTTACATAGATTATGTAATATCAAAATATGAATGGATTTATGTTGATCTGAGACGAAAAATGATAGAAATTAATAGGTAGGGACAAGGACATCTGTCCCTTTTTTAAATTTAAATTTTTGTTAATAATAATATCTGATAAAAACTGCTGTTTTTGCCAAACTGGTTCAATAAATGTACTTATTGAGTTATTTCAGACAAAGAATTAATATTCAAGACTTCTCATTGTGTACAAACATATTTTTTGTCAATTTTGTTACTTTTTTTTTCCAGTAAGGTGTAAGGTGAATCAATAATTCTGAAAATTTTTATTGAATAAGGTTTTTTAAGCTTTCATACATACTTATTGTATAATTTACATATCGAATGTGGAAAGGAAAAAGGACGTAACCCTCAATTTTCAAAAACAGCTTTTTTTCTATAATCATAATGTATACAACTTGACACACGTTCTATCAAAAGGATGGAAGCTTAAAATGCCGAATAAGTATCTAAATTTAGCTTTTAAATTTGAAAAATATGACCTTGTAAAAAATGAAAACCAAAAAAAACACTGAAATAAAAGTTTTTCCGAGACAATTTCTTTAGTAAATATTAGGTTATATCAAATAAATACCAGTTTAGAAGTATCCGTGCACTTCAAGGTTGTATATAATTCATAATTTGCATATGTCACAAAATCATCAAAACACGTTTTTAGCGCCTCCTGTGAAATTTGATGTGTGGGCTACGTCCTTTTTCCTTTCCACAGTCGATATTAAAATTATTATGGGATGACACCGAGTTTTATTTGGTGGTTTTCTGTTATTTGGTACTTTTTTACTAATGGTAGTGACTGTTATTAGTTGTATTCGGAAAAATGAAGCGATTTCAACATCACTTTTGGTTATTTTTATATATTTATATGAATAAACATGTTCTATGAAATCACCAATATTTATTTACACACAGTTGTAAAAATCTCGACTACACAATAATCAACACATTAATTTTTTCAATTTTTCTTGTTACATTGTTGTGAATAGCTTTGCTTTTTTATGCTGTGAATTGAATTTTCCTTTATAATAAAAAATGTATAATATCTAAGACTGGTATTTTGCTCGCAAGGTTTACCAAGTTTTCCCAGGCCTGCCATAAACTATTAGCTATGTCTTACAAAAATGTATTTGTATAACATATTGACAGAAAGCAATATTTAATTTATATCATAATAAAAGATTTATCACTTTTTGATTTTCATATTCTTGTCAACTCTTTCCAACAATGCAAATCAAGCAAATGAGTAAATTGTCATTTAATTTTACCATGTAAAAATGTACAGCACTTCTATTGTATTCGCACAAAAACAATATAGTTTTATATTATTTTAAAAGAAATGTTCATCTTGTTTTGTTGGAAATGTATATCATGGACCAAATGGAACTTAATTTTTTCAAATAAAAATTAAGGATATATAATAAACATGTGTTTTCATTATGTTTTAGCTATTTTAGGTAAATATTTTTTCACTTTTCATATCCTACTGTTAAAAATAAGCAGGTACACTTTCAATTAATACAGTGATGTACTAATTATTATTATTGCTCGAGATAAAATTATACCTCGCATCCCTCAACATGGTGAAAAATTTCTATACCAGATGCATCTTATTTGCACAGTTCTTCTTAACACTTCTTAGTCGGGCGCTTCAAAAAATAGACTCAAGCCTGTAGCGGGCGTTTTTTAGTGATTAGCGCACAAATATATTACATTCTTAAAATCAACACAACTTCTAAGCCAAACGATATTTTCGATTGAAATTTAAAAACAAATCATACGTGACATCTAATCATTGAAAATAAAATTAGAACATTTCGATATCATCATAATTTCACTATGTTTCAAAGCTGAATATAAAACCTGTTATCAATTTAGTAGATAGCACTCCGCATGTTATAAATATTAAATATTCAAAACATTCTATATAACAAAATAGCATATTTATCAATATTTTATAATTATATGAATAATTATAATATATAATCGCCATTCCTACAACTTGACTACCACTGGAAGTGTAAAATCTAATGCCGTAAAAATCACAGCGTAATTACACCCTTATAATCTAGCAAAGAATTAGGACTAATGTTAATTAGTTGCGGCATTTTATTTAACGCCGACAAACAAACCCGTGATAGTATGTGTCCCGCAAACAAGCGACGATATAAAAAAAACATATTATGCCGTGATCCGCATTCTACCGACAATACGCTAAAAACGACTTTTGCCGTGATCCGCATTCTACGTACAATCAGCTAAAAACGACTTTGGTCGTGGCCCGCCTAAGAAGTGTTAAGATAAGAGGCTTTTTCTTTCTTTGGGAAATTACTATATGTGCTGTATCTTTTTTATTCAAATATATACTGACACGAAAATTTCACTGGCAATGTGCATTATTTGTTTTGGGTTTATTACATAAAATTGTCATTTGAGTTATAATGATACAATAAGGGTTACTAACATAAGGACATTTTCAATCCTTCTTATATAACGATATAATTTTATATATTGCATAATTAACAAAAATAATTTCATCCTTTGGCCTCTGGGTGGTTTAACCATTTACTTACACCAATTTTAAAATATCTCTATTTATTATTTTGATTATTTGATGCTAAAATATTTTAATAAAATAAAAAAATGCACCCAAAAAAATGATTGTGTGCAAATACGGTTTGGGATAAAGGTGCAACAACCTCCAATGCAGAGAGCGCAATGGTGTAGGAAAGGGTCCTGCCAAGTGTATCCAATCCCGGAGCCTTTTTTCAATCCTGGGATTGGGATTTGCTCACCGAGGAATTTGAAATCCTCAATTCACTATCTTTTTCCCCGGATTATCTCCAAACCTCGTTTTTTTTTTTTAGGAATTTAAAATCCTCGATTTGGTATACTTTTCCCCAGATTGTCACAGAACCTCGTTTTTTTTTTTTTTAGCTCCCTGGTGAATTTGAAATTCTCGATTTGCCAATTTCGTGTCAATTTTCAGGATTTGCTAAAAATTTCTCAATCCCGAAATCCCGGAATCATAGCCGTGTCAATCCTGGAATTTCGGGATCAGAAAATTTAACGGGATCCTGGATCCCGGGATTGGATGCCCTAGTCCTGCCGTCCGGGCAGTCCTTGAATTTGCCGCCCCCAAAAAATAGGAAATATTGTTTTTAAATCACTTCTACTATTTTTTGATCTATGAACTAAGCTGATCTGGGAAATCTGCAAATTCCTGGGCTTATGAAATTCAAAATTATGGGAAGAATGACAAAAAAAAAGTTTTGCGCATTTTCATTGTTGGTCCCAAAATTCCTTATGGCACTTATACTTCAATAGTACAAAACTAACTAAGACACTCAAAAGGGGCCACGGGCCCAAAAAGGTTGAGAAACACGTAAATGTAAGAGTTTATGTCCACTAATGAATAATAAATTCTAGTTTCTGTATTCTGTATTCTGTATTCTGTTCTGTAGAAAGTATTCTGGTGAAAATCAGATGACATTTTGTAAACATTGCATGTTTCAACTTTAGAGGTCTGACACGTGGTTTTCTATAATGCTTTCTCAAAATGGGGGATAAAAAGAATGATTGAAAAATTATTTCTTAGCATATCTCGTTCTACTAACCTTCACCTATCTTTCCTTTGAAATGGAGGTTGAACAGTTAATGTTTTCGATTAATTATGCTATCTTAGCATTCTACCATCCTCAAAACTATTATTAAGGGGATCTATACTGTCTCATATAATGTAACATATACTAATTTAAAAGAGTTTGGGCAACTAACAAATTCTCTTTAAATAACATTTTCTTCCTTCTGCTAGAATTCTACATCAGGATTCCATACGCTCAACTTCACACAAACATTTCATGTTCATCCAATTCATTTTTAGATACCCTATTCAGTGGACAACTCGGGTGGTGCACTGAACGGAATCTTCCAGAACAGCGAATTCCAACCGCACCCCGCTTCTCTTGTAAGGCAATGGAGGTCATGGAAATAAAGCATTAATTTAATTAATCCGCTCGTTAAGGACATTAGATTTATTAATTGAATATGTACATAGTCATAAGGACAAGACCATTTAGTATTACGACAATACCATTCCATGGATGTATGGTGGATGATAAATTATTATAGAAATCTTAATTGTATCGAAAAGTACTTATAGCTATAATAGAAATTGGTGATTAACACATCTTTTTACCAGAGATAGATTTGTTTAGAAAAATAAAATGTAAACATCAGTTTGTGAGAGTTCAAAGAAATATTGTAATTGTAATCTGTGATTTGCAATTGCACATGAACAGCTGGAGTTTTCAAGTAATTACAAGATATATTTGACTTGTTTTTCTGGGTGTAATGCATCTCTCTCTCTCTCTTCTTAACATTCTGTGTCTTTACATCATTATGAGCCAAGACAATTGAAGATATTGAATAAATATTGCCAGGTGGTATCGTCATCTGGTAATTTCTAATACTGCCATATATTGGTCTCAACCAAATCTGTCAAAACCGTTTACATACTTGTCCCACGTGTGAAAACACGTCCCACATAGTGAAACGTCCAAGTCTCTTTGTTGTTAGAATTTGATTACAAGTATAATTTGAGAGGAAGACCTTATGTTATTTACAAAATAAGTCTATCTTCTTTGGTATTCAAATATGGTCGCTTGTTTATTATATTCTGGGATATGGAAAAAACGTTTTGTCGCCATTTGATTATCTAAATTCATGTGAAAATATTTCCGATCACTTACCATACATCCATGCTAATAATCTTTTATAATTACGGTGCAAATAATTATACTCGGTAAAATTAAATTTAGTATTTTAAAAACTGATTATGTTCCTTCTCTAATCTTTATTACAATTAAGTAAATAATTTATATTTTTATAATAAAACAATGAAAAAAAAACTGGAATAAATTATATTCTTTTAAAAAATACCCACTTATTTTGAGAAATTATATAATGCAGTGTTTCATGAAACAATTTTTGTCTTGGCCATATTTCTTTTTGTGCCACGCTTAAAACATTCAAGGTACTCTATTTTGTTGTATACCAAATAAAAACTAAGCAGTTTTGCCACTTAAATCAAACACAAATTGCTGATTTGATGATCTCCTTTTCCTAATTTATTATCAAAGTGTCATCTGTTGATAATAACAATAATATAATCTTTCGACTACCATAAACTAATACCAGTTCTAATAAAGTTAGAATGCTACAATTTTGAAAGACGAAAAATAATTTTAATAATGCTCCGACTGCAATTAATTAATGAATTAAACAAAAAAAAATAGCAAGTAGGCATTTTATACAAATATACCAGAATACATCGCAAGAGTATGAAGTTTTACAAAAGTTAACAAATTACGTCTAATGCCACTTACCACATCACTCATCTATCTTCAAAACTTCCGATGTTATCCTACTGTCTCTGCTTAAAGAAAAGCTATAATTCTCCTGGCCTAGTTACATATACTTTTAGATTTCAAGAGTCAAGAAATCAAGATTGACACAAAGAAAACTATAATTCTTTTAACTTCAATTTCATGTTTCAAACGTTTTAATAAAGCTAGTTTGTTATAATAAAGTTGATTTCCGACATCGTATATACCAGTGCTCCGCAACTGGTGTGCCGTGGGGCGATGCTAAGTGTGCCGCAGCGTATTCCTTCAGTGAAGAAAAGATCAAAAGGTATGCCTCTATTCCGTTGTGGCTCTCGCTTGGTCTCTCAGAGAAAATTGAAAGAAAAGCGGCCCAGGTCATGATTTTTTGACACCTCTCCATTTTAAATATCTGAATAATGAGAATGAAAATATATTTGTTAATATTATAAATAAAAAATTGTGAAGCTCTGATAAGATGAGACTAATGGCAATGGCCCCTGCCACCATCCTCTGTATGGGCCAAGCTATTAGCATATTGACTTCTGTGAAACAATAATTGTAAAATGATCAGTAGTATGTTTAAAAAAAAATATTTATGTAAAATCCATTCATTTTATGGATGCCTATGAATCAATATAAAAATGTTACCATTTATGTGCTATCTCTTCTCTAGTAAAAAATTTGTATGTCTGAATCGGTTAATTTGCAAGAGCCATTTTGAGTTAAAAAAAAAAATCTGTTAGAACAAAAAATCCTAGATACATAAACAATATTTTTTAATACATAAACGATAAAGTGGCAAGTATATTATCTATGAAGTGGCATTAATTACATGATCTGTAAGATGAAGTGTTATTTTAGTTGTCTTTGAAATAAATAAAAACAGACATTCAATTTCACTGTTTTATAAAATGTGATTAAATGAGAAGTGTTTTTTGTCTGGCACAAATTAAATTTAAAATATCGACATATTTAAAAAAAAATCTCAAGTTAAAATGACGATTTCAGATTTACAACACCATTTTACTGAGGGCGAGACAAATGATAGTTTATATATAAAAACCATTATTATGTAATACCTTTTTTATACAAAATAAACTAATTATAAACAGATTTCTTTATTTCAAATTGTTTCTTTTATTACTTAGTCACATATTTGTCAGGTTGATTGGTTTGCGACATGGCTGGACTGATTTAAATAACTTTATGTCACTTCTTCTTCCTTCTTTGACCATATTCGCTCCCTATATGGAGCATATGGCCGCCACGTAGGACCTCCGTGTTTCACTGTCTCTACTTACTGCCAGCATCCCTCAGTTCCACCGAGTACATCCTATGGATAGTACCCGACGGACGTCTGGGGCACCGGAATCCCACCGGTCGAAAGAAGGGGCAGGCAGGATCGAGGCTTTCCGGAGGCATTCGCAGCACGTGACCAAGCCAGTTCTAACGTCTCTCCATAACCACTGACGTGACAGGGCGCTGTATTGTACGTTTGTACAAGTTAACCTCACTACAAATCTTGAACAACTATAGTATTATATTTGTCCGAAACTACAGCAACTTTCCGGGAATACTTTTCTCTAGCACTCATATTTACATGGGTTTTCTGCTGATAGATAATATCAAGCCTATAGACCAGAAGTCAGTGCAGGTTGTCTTTGGTGGCGAGTTCAAAATTCAGTACAAACAGTTCATAAACTAAACATAAAGTTGTTTGAAGGTCCATGGTCTCTAAATGTCTTCCCACCCACCTGATCTTTAAAAAATGAAGTCTGTACCGCCAAATAACTTCTCATTTATCCTCTACTAATGATGTCCTCAAATCCCAACTCTACGAATTAAATAAAAAGTCCATCGGAAGTGTAGAAAAAAAATATATAAGGTACTTTCTTGTTATATGAACTCATTTAAATTGCATTAAAAAATCTTATCTTACCTAACAATGTAATTGCTGTATATGGCAGAGTGAATAGTTTCATGATTAGATCTGACTGAGGCAAGATGAAGCAATGGAAAAAAACAAATTAATGTAATTATTTAAAAATGTTTTTTTAATATAATTTAAATGTGTCCGTATAACAGAAAAGAACCAATCTTAAATTTACAGAAGAACTGCAGTTATACGTAAATTGAGGCAGAAGAGATTGAGCTAAATGATAAAATTAAAACAAACTTATTTTATTGAAAAACATCAGGATATAACAGGACTAGTGCAGAACTAGTGTTTAGCTAAAAGCTCCTGCTACAACCCAGATGCGTGACGGGGAATTCTTGAAACCACTGACATCCATGCCTTCGAACACCAAGCTGACACAATGACAATAACAAACCAAAGTCAATGAGATAGACCACTCAGCTTCAGTACCGACATTATTCAGAATAATATAAAATAATTAGGAGATCGATAATAAAAACCAATCATTTTACTTTTATTTATAATTTTAATTCTAACCATAGAAATATCTTACAACATATTGGAGAATTTGCAACACCCGTTACCAAGTATTGCAATACTTACAGCTATACCAACATAACATTAAATTAAATAATTGTGTGTTTATGTTAAGTTGGTACAAATTATGAGCGTTAAGGCAGTACAAAAGTTTTTTTTATGACTGTTGGTGACTAGCGGAATAGAAAATATATTTGACATGTTGAAGTGTTAATTTAAACATGTTAATTTGACCCAAAATATTTATGACCATTTTTAAATATTTTTTTTATTTTTACTGTCAACTACTGTAAAGCATTTGGACTTCTTATAAAGTATCAATCCGGAAATTGGTAGAACGTCAGTAGTTAAGACTCTCCCTCAGAAGACAGTAAGAAAGAAGGATGGGATTCATAAAACACTTGCTGTTAGTAGCCGCTCTCTACGCCCAGTTATCTGACACTGATAAGAGTACATTCAGAGATTGAAACAATTGATCTTGCACTTGAGAAAAGTTGTTAATTTGTTAGCGGATAATGCAATGTTTATTTACATAATATATTCCTTATTGCGGCCACACTGCAGACATGTGTTTCTCGCCAAGTCTCGTCTGACGGAATGAAGCAATAATTCTCCTTGAAGGCACGTGTATTAACAACACAGAACTGAATTGGATCTTCTTTAAGTTGCATCTTTAATTTCATTGTTTAAATATTTGTAACTATTTATTAACCTTATTACTCTCAGGCCAACCAATCCATCGGCACTATATGAAAATGCTTGAGCAATTCGACCACCGATTCATTGATACTAGTTAAAAATGAGTATACTTTTATGATCAGCTTACCGATCATCATTATTTATAAAGTGACACATGTAAAATTCCATATTCATTAATATGACAAACTGTTTATTTATATTTTAAAAACCAGATAATATAAAAAAAAATGTTTCGGAAAACTAATCCAAAAAAAATGGGACTCTTAGACTTTTGCATGACAGAAACTGTCTATACATAATATATCATATTTTTTTTACCAAAAACGCATATTCAACTGAATTTAAAATATTATATCATATTATATGCCTGAAACTATTGCAATGCGAAGTCATTGAGTCAAAAATGCAACTGACTAATTGACAAGATCCAAAAAAATATATAACTTTTGATATATATATGTGGATTATTTCATAAAAGGTATGTATGAGCGATTCACATAATTTTTCAGAATTGGATTTTATGATAATTTCATTGAAAAAATTAGAAATAAAAAACTGAACATTCACGATTTCATTTTCAATGATGTTTCTCTCTCACTGATTTGTTTCGGAGCTGAAAAAATATTATCTAGTGGTTTTGTTTTTGTACAATAACATTTTTTTTACACGGCAACTCCTTATTTTTTAATTAGAAATTGTGAATAATTAGTGTAAAATTAGATATTTAGAATAAATCTTCAACGCACAATAGATACATTGATTATAATTTGAAATTATTTAGGCAATGAAATGTTTTTTATAATGGAACAAAGTCAAAATTGGTTTTTTTTTGCATTTTAACTTATACTGTTATAAAATCCTTGAGGAAGAGGGTTAAATTTGGTTGGTGACGCTCATCTTATATTGATGAGTAATTATCAGTTAGTTTGTTTATACTGTTTTTTGTAATACTGGTATTGAGATATTCATCCAATATTGCAATCCCAGTTTTCACAATCAGCATACAAATATTCAAAATCAAATTATTACAAACAAATATTTCCGATGTAATTTTTTTTTATCAAAATAATGAGTGTATGACAGACAGTCCAAGATAAATTATTTTAAGCAAGCTGATACAGTTCAACTGCTAGGTCCAAATGTTGATTATTGAAGTCAAAAAGGATGCTGGGATTGCCAGTAAACATGGGAGACAACAAGGTAGGGGAATTAGATGTAGACTTTTTGATAATAATAAAAAAAATACATACCGGTTGTTCAGTGTATAAATTGGTCAAAATTTATTTGTGTTACTATTGTGTTATGTACAATGCTCTGATGCCACTTCTATGGAAATTTGAAAGACCGTGGATTTAATCTGACCATTCGACAGCACTTTAAACAAATAAAAAACAATTACATAGTAATTCTGTTTTATGTAACAATGAATGAATTAAAACACATTGAAAGCTATATCTCACTGATGAAAAGTTTTGGAAAGTAACCTCACAAAATGTTCTTTAACATTCCAGTATCTTTATCAACGAAATAATATGCAGCAAAAAACAATTTTCAGTTTAGTATTTGAGACGAGTTATATTTTTGATTGCTTAACACGTTCACTGCTAGTGTATGATGGTGCACTAAAATGAGATTAAGTAAAATTCACAGCTGAAACTCTTCAAGTGGTATGGGGCGGTTATTTATTATTTTGTCATTTTTATTTAATTATTATTACTTCTACAGATATAGATCACCGTTGCATTGCGCCTTCGAAATCATTTAACACATGTGTTTAAAAACAGGCGATTTACAAAATCTGTCCCCAATAACAATGACATATTTTTTAAAGCAATTCCAGAACACATTTTATTAGAAACGTTTTCTTTTGTATATCTCAGTTGGGAAGCCCCCCGGCACTCATTCCGGGTTGGCGCGCACTACAAGACAGTTGTTTAATTAATATTTGATCGGTCCGCGCAGCCTTTGAAATTTCCGCCCAGCTAAACTCTAGTCTTAGAGGGAACATTGACGGCGATTATAATTTTTTTAATGCAATTCTGAGAAAAATATGCAAAGCCAAATTCGAAGGTGCACAAAAAGATACTCCCATACATCAGAGGTTTCTCATCAGTCAGATTAAAAAATTATGTAGTTCATATCTGTGACTTTAGGGTTTTAGTCATATTTTGTTGAAAATGAGATATAAACGTCATTGTACCGCATAAAATCTACTCTACCGAAGTGTGGGTAAAAATGCTTACACAAAGTGTGGACAAAAGGACCTTATGCTAAAATCATGATGTTGAAACAAAAACCCAAAATAAATTAGTTTTGCCTCAACGGATACCGATTACACGCCCTAGTGTGTAAACCCGCGCTAGCGGGGAGCCAGGGTTTAACGGATAACGACCATTTCCGCGTTAGTGCGGGGCCGGGGTCTTGAGTGTTAATATAGAAAAATGTACACTTAAAAAACTACACAATAGTAGCGCCATTGTAAATCGAAGAAAAACAGAAAGAAAAAAATGCTCTTAAATAGTCAAGTTACAACCGTTTGAAATGTGCAATATTTTTCAAATGACTAGCACACCACGTAAACTTAAAAATATGTTTAGACTAAAAATGTGCTTTCTCGGTAATATAACCTACAACTTAACCGACTAGCAAGAGTATTTATTTTTAGTCGATCGGCATTGATATCTCATTTTCAACTCGGGCATTATTACTATATTGATAAATGACAAAAGTTCTCATATTGCTTTTGTATATCGGTAAAAATATTCTATGTATTATATGCGTATTGCTCATGTCAAAAATTAGAGGAAAAAAGAAGGGTGTGTACCAATGTTCCCTCTAATTTTCCGAAGGTTATGTGCGCAAAATACATTGGCTGTGCAACTTTGAAAGAAAATTAAAAAAATTGTGCGCCACATAACGGTATTTAGACCTATTTAACGAAATGTTTATTTTTCTATAGTGACAATAATTAACAACACCGTATAATGACAATTAATTTATTATGGTGGTTGTATAGCTGATGCAACTTTTGTGCGCTCTGTTCTTATGCATCTGCGCGCGCTTGGCGAGTTGCGCACGCACGCGCACAGTTTAAAGGGAACACTGGTGTGTACTGATTTCTACTTTATATTATAATAGAATATATTTTTCAAGTAACCCTAAATGTCAATTGATATCATTGATATCTTTTTAGCACATTTGCCGTGTATAAAGAATTCCTGTAGCTCTGGCTAGCAGCTTAAGCCCGCTTTTTGTGTCATGCAGATTAACAACCAGCGTGCTGTTTAGCCAAAGGGTTAATGTATGCAATGCTTGGCTGTTTCTTGAAGCAAACATTGCAGCTGAGATAATACGGTTAGCGCGATATACGCATCATACACTTTAGCAGTGAACGTGTTAATCTTGGTTGGTATGCCAACATGTGCATTGGTTCCTAGCAAATTTTACAGACAAATATCAACTGAAAGATTTCTTTTGCACTGCATCAGATAATAACAGTTTATTTTCAATAATACATTCCATCCGGAGATCATTTTTTCATAAGGCATGTGACGATTGTTATAATAAACAATAAGCTATTAAATAAATAATAATATTATCGTAATCAGTTGTTCTCGATGAAAAATTATAGTGGTCTATAAGGAAATTGCAGGGCAGTCAATTTAATTAAAAGTTCAAAGGCTAACAAAAAACTGGCTAGCTTACAATGTATGAGCGACAATGAGTAGATAAAAGATTGATTTCCAGTAATTCAATGTGGTGACAAGATGAGGCTGGTGGAAGATTGGCCAGACGGAGTTGTGAATAACTATCTTTTGGATGTGAAGCCAAGCTGGAGAACAGTTGCAAGAGACAGCCAGGTAAACAGATAAGTTGCTGTGTTTCTGATTATGACGAGAGCCAAAATATCGAACAGCAAAATGTTCAACAACTCAAGAATCAATCATTGAATGTTATTATAGTTTGATTTTTAACCAATCGAGGTCAGCATGTTGTCTTTAATTAGTTTGTGATTAACTTAAATTACCCAATAGAACAAAACAATATGAATTGAAATAGCGTACATGCCTTACAAAAAAAAACTCTCAATAAAATATATAATATCAAATAAACTGTTCCGAATATATTTTTTATTTTCGAAACGCTCTACGTCATGACGAGCTCAATGCCCCGGGGGCGGCATTCACTCTTCATTGGGAGGGTCGTCAGCGTTCGGCGTATGCCAGGTGAGACGCTCCTCGTAGAAATTGATAACGATCTGTGGACAGCGGGCGTTGGCTTGGCGCGCGGCGACCAGGTCCGCCTCGTCTGTCCCCTGCCATTTCATTAGGAACATGAGCTCGCCGGAACTATCGGTGGCGCCTGAAATATACAATTAGCAGATTTATCATTTCAAATACAGAAAAATTGCATCTGCTTTTGGTAGTTGTTTCCGTCCCCGCGTCTGATGACTAGCTGAAGTCTGTGTCTTTTCTAACCAAAATCGTGTGAAGGCAATGATATTCAGGTAGAAAAGGGATGAAGAGTGGAATCAATAGACAACCGTGTTTACTGTGACCATATGGTCACGCTCGTCCTTAGAGGGTTAATGATCAATTCAAAATAGACAAAACAAATTGATTATCCCCATTATTTCTCACTTTGACAGCGACATATTGATTAATCATGAAACTGTTTGACGTTGTAAGCCATGTCATTTCAAACATGTTTCAAATGGTTTAGGACTCTTTTCTGCTGAATTACAGAGAGAAATTTGTGTGACAGTAACCAAACTGTTCACAAGCTGTCAGTTACCATGGCACAGGATTAAAAAATTCAATTGTAAGATTCAAAGTTGGCATGTAAATTAGAGACAAATAAATTATGTGATATTTTTGCAATGAACCAATGCATCATGCTGCTATAAATGACCGAATCTTTGATAAACAACAATTTACATCGCAATAATGATCGCGCCCCTCTGTTAATTCATTTTTTTGCTTTATTGCTTCAAGGTGCATTCATTTGTTTTAACGTGTGCCTGTGAGTAAAGAGTCCCCATCGTCCTGTCATATTAACACGTTGGATCCCGGAGCCATGTTTTCATGTGATAAGCTAGCCGAGCGTTGAGTCCCTGAAGCGTGTTTTCAAATGATGCGCTATGCTTTCAAATAGAGCCATAATTGTGTTATTTAGCAACATTTCTTTAGAAAAAAAACTCAGTATAAGCATTATAACAGATACTCAAATCATTCTATATCAGTATTTTAATTATTAGTTTCATCAAAAAGAGTTATTGATTTTATCAACCAAAATTTAAGGACACCATAACGCATTTGATGAGTCCATTTGTCCTTCAGAAGATCACGTGATGGTGCATAAAAAATTATGTCAAAAAGCATTTCTAAAAATATTTTGATACTAATAGCAGCAGCAAAAAATAAAAATAAGCCCAATATACCTGCAAGGTCTTTCAAACAACCACAAAAGGTTTTATTTGATTTGAGTTTGAGTTTTGACAGTTATAGCACTTTTAGCAAGTCCTTGCAATTCTTCAAAAATAGCCCGGGCACCTAGTTTTACCTGATTTGGGCCAGGGCCGAAAGCGCAGGGATATAACATGACAATCTGTGTAACTTCACATAAAAATTGATCAGACCGTCTTACATACCTATTATTTTTTCAGGTTCAAGCCCTCTGTCAAATCCTAGTGCCTTATCGTCTCCGAGCTTTTTCTTGGCGCCTTTGAGGTCGCCGGGTGTGGGGGTGTCTATTTTACGCTTCTTAGCGTCTTTCGTCTTATCCAAAGTTTTGCCTTCTATAAAAATAACTCCACAACCTTCAACAAACATGCTACAAACACCTTATCTAACCTTTTAGTATTATAACTCAAATATGATGTAATATTAGATGTCAACTAAAAATGTGCATTTGTTTCACAAATGGCACCTGCCTGAAATATCAGAATCGAAATTAAAGCTAACATTTAATACGTACGTGGCGTGCACAATCTTTTTCTTCTAGTGGGCTGCATAAAACCAAATTATAATGGTTTCAGGCCGCAAAGAATAATGAAATTATCCAAGATTAATAAAATGTATACTAAAACCAACACACCAACTACTTGGAAGCGGGGGAAAAACAGGAAACTATCATTAAGCTAATTCACTTTATTAACATAGCATTTTATTACTTTGTCAAAAAATTCCCAAACTTTAATTATGTTTGTAATTACTATCAGTTACCAATTGAAATTTATTAATCTTGGATGACTTTTTAATTATATGTGAGAGGTGTCAAATATTTTAATTTTATGTAATTTTAGAATCACTTGTACTATAATTTTTAATTTCTTTTCAATGTCAATTGTTGTTTACACCTCTTCATTTCAATTTATTTTTGTATAAATAGCATTGTTAAATTATATTTCTTATCAGTTGACAATGCTTGCAATGTGGGAAACCGGCTCTGACCTTTTAAATTAAGTGGAATAAATTACAAAGGAATATTGTGTTTTTATTAATATAATGCCTTTCCACCATGTATTGACAGTTAACACCCTAAAAGTGATGAATATAGGATAAATGAAAAATAGAGTCCATTAATTTACTTTTTATTTACGCAATTTCGATTTTACAGTGAGTTTTTCAGACGGCGTCGTTTCTTTTTTTAATGCAATTTGCTCGCAATTTATCGCGTAAAAAAAGGATTGGGTGTATGCTGTATTAATAATTCAAAAGTTATTGCGATCTTTGTCTTGATAAATTTATAATTAATTCATTAGAATTTTGCTCATAATAAAAAGTTAAATGCAAAATTGAATCCAAATTTTAGATATATTCAATTGGCGAACATTTGCTATTGCAAAATGACGTTACCGCCCATGCCATACAAGCTGAAATGGTTTACAAAGCATAACTAACCAGCCTCTTTTTTCTTCCTGTTTTCTTCGAATGTGTTTATCAAGTCCGGGCAGTCGAGATTTTCCTCTGGCTCCCAAGTGTTGTCGTCATTGGAGTATCCTTTCCATTTCAGAAAATACTCTACCTTGCCGTTTCGTACCCGCCTATCCAACACTTTTTCAACTGAGTATTCTTCTTCGCCACCACTTCCTCCATCTTTACCTTTCTTGCTAGTGGACATAATTTTACGAGACTCTGTAAAGGAGAAAAGTTTATACTAAAAAAATGAGTTTTACTGTGTCCGCAATGACAAAGCCAAAATTTACCCCTGTTATATCTTTTACTGGGCACATATAATTTCCAAAGAGAAAAGATTTAACCCTTAAATGGATGATTTCCTACTTTTAAATAAAAAAAATATTATATATACTATGGGTGGGAGTGATTGCAGGAAGAATAATTAGAATTTGTTTCAATATTTTTTTCGATAAGTTTTTTTTATATATTTTTACACAAAAACACTTAGTACCCTTAAAAAGCAAAACTGCTTAACCTGGGGTGCGAGAAATAATTTCCGGGGTTGCGGTAGATGTTTCTATTTTGACATATATAAAAAAAATGGGTTATCTTTTATAATAGCGTAGAAAACTCCCTGACGTTTAATTCAACATGGCCGTCGCGTCAGTGCTACCAACAAAAAAACATACGTCACATAAACAAAACATTTATTATTATTATAATTTCATTCTTTATTTTAGCATAAATGGCGTTAGTTTTGAATGTACTGAGATGGAAGGTAGACCGCAATCCCGGAATGTGATCGTAGACGTGAATGAGTTGATGAGTGGTAGTGTAATATAGAATGAGATATGTAGCTGAAACGTCAATTCGGAACAAGTAGGGATTTATTCGAGTCCTATTTGGACGAATTTATGTTAAGGAATTCGTTTCACTCTCCGTGTAGTGGTTTTGGAGTATTTCTCTGACGCTTATTTAAGACAATTACGCTTTTTTATGTATAATAACAATAATAATTAATGTTTTGTTTATGTGACGTATATTTTTGTGTTGGTAGCACTGAAGCGACGGCCATGTTGAATCAAACGTCAGCGAGTTTTCTACGCTATTGTAAAAGATTATTCATAAAAGCTGCGCGCGCGGCCATTATGAATAATGGAGGCGAAGATTTCGTATTTCATATAATTTATCAGTGTTCATCTTTTTAATGTGTGGTTTTAACGCGATTTATCAATGCTTCAATAAATATTTTAAATCGTGACGTTGTTTTCAGCCTAGTTTGCCGCAATAGTCCATGTGCAAGTAAAGGATAATTTTAAAAGTATTGCGGTGTACAGTGAGAATATGTCATATTTTGGATAATTTATTAATCAGTGCTCTTCATATTAATGTGTGATTTTAACGCGATTTATCAATGCTTCAATAAATATTTCAAATCGTGGCGTAGTTTTCATTTAGTTTGTGAAGTTTTTCGCCGAAGTAATCGACGTGCTACTACATGACATATTTACCAAGATTTTAAAAAATGGCGTTGTTTTTAGCTACATTGTGAAGTTTTTCACCAAAATAATCTGTGACACGCTATAATACAATTTTACCATGTTTTCATACTACAATGTATTTTGTATTTCGCATAATTTATCAGGGATCTTCATAATAATGTGTGATTTCATTGCGATTGTCGAGTCCGCAAAAAGAGATTTTAAATCATGGAGCACTACAAGACAATTTTACCCTGTGTTGCTCTGTACCGCTTTTGCCCATGAAAAATTACATCTGTCAGATATCAACCCACTTACAAAAAGCAATATGATATTGTGTTTATTTGAATCACGGACATCAAAATAAAGAGGAATTGGCAAGTCGGAATATTGTGATAATTTAATTCATTTTCGGATTATTTTCATGTCAGTTGGTGAAAACAAACAGACAAATGTGACAGATAACCTATGAAAAGTTTAACGTAACCTTGTAAGTATTATAAGTTTTGTTTAATAGCGTGGCATTGGATCTGTCTCAATAGTTCGTTTATACCGAAGGAGTCGATAATTTGTTTTGATTCGAATTCTCATTTATAAGTCAGCACACCGGTATATTTATGAAAAAAAAACATTAACACCCGACAGATATCTCAACAGGAAGACAGC
The DNA here is from genome assembly GCA_030503985.1 of Himalopsyche tibetana. Classification (NCBI taxonomy): domain Eukaryota; kingdom Metazoa; phylum Arthropoda; class Insecta; order Trichoptera; family Rhyacophilidae; genus Himalopsyche; species Himalopsyche tibetana. The sequence continues at coordinate 2,679,170 of JAPJYX010000011.1, read as the reverse complement.
AAACAAATGATGTAATAACGACTAGACTAAGAAACTATTTGGCAGGGTGCATTTAGAACTGTGTCAACAATGTTTAAGTGGAGGTTAACGTGAAGCTAAGTCGACAAGCGCCGAACAATATTATGAAAGGCGTCCCGCCATTTTTGGTTACAAGTTCCTAATGTATTTTGGACAACACAGAACCATTCGTAAGTCAAATTTAGAACAGATAGATTTAATTAAAACGTATGCACTGAAATATTTCACTTACAAGTAATTAGACAACAGTTTATTACCAAAATATAATAGAATTATTCTCTAACGACTTAAAACTCAACGACAACCGACGCACATCTCCATAGACTACAAACAAAAACACATTTTTCTTGAGTTGTTGTTGCCCGCTTTAATTAAAATGTGCAAATTCAAAAATATTGGTGGACAATTTGGCAGCACTGTTATTTTTAGACAAGATGTAGGTAGTAAGTAGTAACTGCTTTACAACTTTACAAGTAAAATGAAACCTGCGCTAATTTTTTAATCGATATATTTTTTTATTGTTATGTAAGAATGTAAGAAACAGTTTTTTTTAATTTCGTTGAATTAATGAAATCTTCACTCTATGAAGAAACAAATCGTTTCAAATTCATGTCGGAAAAAGAATGCATCACATTTTTTGCATTTCACTTTGTGCAAACACATGAGAATAAAAAATCATTAGCAAGCTTTACACTTGGACCATACTTAGGCAAAGTCGTACTCGATTAGGTAACATGTGTTCCTAATGCAGGTGATATAAGGAACACTAGTCACTTAATCGTGGACGACTGCGTCCTAGTGTAAAGATTGCCATACAGTTAAATAGTTAACCAAAAAGTTATTCGAATCAGTTTACAATTATTATTATAATTAAGATTATAATCAATATTAAATTGGTCTCGCCGTCGTTTAATCACTATATTTTCATAATAAGGACATATCTTGCTCAAAATCATGCATTTGCTATCAAAATTTAGTTCTGAAAACTTTTTGTATGATAGTTAAATAATTAATCCTTTTTTGAAATTGCTCTCAGCCATAAATTTTCCATGTTTCGTTATTTTGAAAACAATATAACGAATACAACACTATTGTTAATCAAAAATATTAAAGTTTCATTTACACAGTGTTGTTAAGTATCTTAATAACATTTTGTAAGTACCTAATTATATCATATCTACTGTTGTATCACATTAATACAACAGTGCCATAATTTTATTTATATAATTATATTTACAAAGATTTAAAAAAAAACATATAATGCAAAAATCAATCAAAAATTGTAAATCCAAAAGAATCTTTTACTAGATAACTTTAAAAATAATGATTTTTAACCAATTCTAACGAAGCGACTGCTTAAATAAGCGACCAGAAGGAATATTAAAATTGTTATAACCATTTATTGCAAACATTAAGTTTAAATTAAAAATAATTTACTGAAGGTGCTTGATGGAAATTTAATAATAATTTATAATATTTTCATTTTGATTTTGTACACTTCCATACAATTCTTGGTTGAACACGACCCGTTAGTTCGAGTGCATTCGCGCACTGATCAGCACCGGAAGATGCCGAGAGGCGAAACCCCGGGTCGTGTTCGACCAAGAATTTTATGGAAGTGTACAAAATAAAATGAAAATAATTCTTAATTAAATTTAAAACATTAAAACAAAAAATTAATATATTGGTTACTCCACATTATCATTTGTATTATATATACGACTTTAATTAATATACGGGAATCAGTGGAGTAATTTGAAAATTTGGGCCCATATGCAAAAGTTGCTCTTTTTTTGTAACAAAAATAAAATGTATGCAAAGAAAAGGACGACTTCAAGTTGTGAATTCTCAGCTGTCAACAGATCAGGGACAGTATAGTGTTTTTCCGAAAAATTTTAGCTGGCGATAATAATAGGAAGTGGTTACTTTTACTTCACACGTACATGTGAAAACAGTGCTCAACGTGTATATCTTTGGCGGAGACTTTTAAAAATTACAGTTTTCTTATTTTTTTCCAAATTTCAATACGAGTCCATGAGCCCTTATGTAGCACATATGACTCGCTGTATGGTGGTTACGCCCAGTGACGTTCCTAGGCTATGTGCCGCCCCTAGGCAGACCTCTTATATAGCACCCGTTTATTTTTCATTATTTTCCATTATTTTAAATATAGAAGTTCGAATCCTCTACTCACCTACGTACTCAAACAAATCTTTTGTCAATTATTACGTTTTTCTTTCAGATGATTCATAAAATGTTTGTAACTTATTGACAAAGATCATAACAAATAAATATGATCCAAAAGCCCATATAATTGTTCGATAATCATGAAAAAAATAACTATTACCTTTATTACTACACATCCTAAAAATAATGTAAATCTAAAATGCACTCACATTATATAAGTATCGATTCTTGATTCGGTATTTTGTTGATCAAAGACATTGAGGCATCATATTCATTCAAAATTCAATTCGTGTGAAAAATATTCAGTTATTAAAAAATCTGTGATCATTTGCCGCCCCTAGGCAACTGCCTACTCGCCTATTCCCTCGGGACGTCCCTGGCTACGTTACTGACGGGAATAGACATTTGTATATTTTATTATATATAAAATGTACATGTTATTCTATGTGATCATTTAACATGATTTTTTGTGTACCAATTTTGTATGAGTTATATGCCCAGTTGAACGGGAATTTTTATTTTCTGGGACCTATTTTTCATTTTTGTATGTCATATGTGCTTCAATTTACTCGAATTCACTTTACGCAAGATTTTGCGTGACCTATATAACGCGCAAATCAAGGTTTTGTTTGTATCGACACATATTTCTTGACTTTTTTTTGTCTGAGCATATGGCTTCCCAATGGAAGTATCTCAACAAATTTTGTCCTACGAGAACTATTTGTTACGCAGTTGCTATATCAAATCAATAGTAAAATTAATTTATATCGACATCAATATCTTTTAAGCATAGTGGTTTCTATATTATTTTATACTTTCGATAAAAACTGTTTAATATCCGTTTATATGTGTAATTGAATAGTTAAAAATACCGAAAGGCGAAACCCGGGTCAAATTTGTGGATATTTATTTATGACCAGTAACTAGTATGTTTCCATTTGTTGTTCCAGTTACAAAATGTTTGCACAATTTTATGGGCTTAGAGTAGTTTCGGAGGTTTATCTTTTTAATGTTCCGTTCATTGTAAACATGTACAAATATATTTAAATCTTACGTAACTATTTCAAATGATCAATGCTTTTTAAAAGAATTTGCAAACGCGATTATAAATATTATAACAAGGATTTGACACACTAGGTATGTCCTTCATAGTATAACATTGTGCCTAAACAATTTACGACATTGTTTTGAAGTATATTTATAACAATTATTTTGTGTTACAAGCTAACAATGAGCTTTCGCGAGAGTTCATAATAATGATATAAATAATTATTTTGTTTGGGAACTGTTGAGAAAGGTTCTTATAAAATAAAATAAATGAATTGATTAATAATAATTTATTATCGTCGTATTGTATTACGAAATATAAAAATAATAATTTAAAATGTGTCATGTCAAATTTTCAAACCATAATAATTTGAAAAAAGAACGTACATACAAAATATTGCTATAATGTAAAAAATGTATTCTGTATTTAAATTTTTTCACGCTTCCTGTCAAATACTGCCGGATAATAAAAACATCAATGTGACGTACTCAGGTATTTGCAAGCCTGTCAAATAAATAAAACGATTGAATTGGTTGTAATTAAATGGAGTAGTTAATATTCTTCTTCGTTCAGATGATTGGGGTGTTCAAGGTCGTATGCTGCCTTTTCCGCTGCTCTTTGTTCAGCAATGTGAGCGTGGTCGGCTGCGATTTGTTCAAATAGAGTGAAATGCCTTTCCTTTGCTCGGTTTACAGCGGCGGTGTCATGAGGTTGAGCTACATGTTGAGATGCTGAAATAATTAATAAAAAATGAACACTAAAATATATTTTATTGCACCAGTAACCACATTCATGGCACTTTTTGTATTGAATATAGGAATAACAGATTTTTATAAAAATGAGAGTTGTCTAGGGTTGCCAACAGGGCTATAGTGGAGGGTATACGGACAGTGACGGATTAAGCAATTGGGAGGCCCCAGACGCAATACAATTTAGATAACAGAATTCCGTGTAAATATAATAAAAGTTTTTTGAGACCCCTTAGGTTCGTAGTCCCCAAGCGCGCGTCTCGTGCATTTATGGTGTAATCCACCGCTATATACGGAGATATAAGTCAAACTATTATGCCATCAGACATTTTTTTATCCATGTTCGCTCCCAATGTGGAGCATATGGCTTCCTAATGGAGGTATCTCAACAGAAGTTTTTTTCTACGAGAACTGTTTGTTACTAGTAGGGAAAGAAGGATAAGGCTAGAACATGACCAGTGGTTGACTAATCGCAATTACTACACCCAGTTATTAAAGGATCATAAGGATGGGAGGAGAGTAAATAATGTGAATTGACATTACAAACACCCAGTCTTCGATCACAACTTTGAATTTAATAATTCTCAAATTCACTGTGATCTGGCCGGGAATCGAACCCAGACCTGCGTGATCGGTAGAGCAAGCTCTAACCAACTGGGCCACAGTAGGCGACAATTGTGGGTATACGATATTGTGCAAAAATTCAACCTTTTTTGCCGTGGGATTGACTTTTCAATCTTAAGTTTTCTCGCGTTTGACTTCTAACATGATTCCTATAAGAAATTTTATTTAGTAGGGTTTTCCCCTTCTTCAAACTTAGAAATGTTTATTTTAAATGCGAAATACATATTATTAGATAGGTATGTGCTTACAAAATAATTCAATTTTAGTATTTTTGTTTATTTTATATTTTTTCGAAATTCACGGAAGCTTTCGGGATCGACCAAATTTTGCTTTGGGGTCGACCGGTCGATTGCGGTCTACCGGTTGGACACCCATGTGCTAGCGTATACCCTCTGTGAATTTTACGACTACAGAAATGGTTACCATCACTGTCATTTTGACCCGAAGACTCTTGTTTTGACGATCATTCTTCAGGTTAAGGGCTTATAAAATTATCTGTGTTGTAATTTGTTGTAAATAGGAGAATGCAATGACATGCGCCCATCTACAAACTACAAATTTACTCACCTGTTGACTAATAAAGTTCTATCAATGTTGTCAATAAGTATAAGTTGTAAAATAATAAATTACCATCTGGGTTGCGGAAAGACGCATGATCCTCAGCAATCTTTTGGTAGAGGGCATAATGGCGCTCATTCGCTTGAGCAACTGCGACTGTTTCTTGTGGTCCTGGATGACTCAGAGATGGGTGGAATCCGTTTTCATCAGCTACGTATTCCACAGTTCGGATTTGCTGCAGGGGATCAACATAGGAGTATGAGCCTGTAAATAATGTTAGAACCAATTAAAATCTTGAACTAAAAACATGGCGACGAATTTTACGATTAGATGAATACAGGGACGTCCCGACGGCATAGGCGAGTAGGCAGTTGCCTAGGGGCGGCAAGTCTTAGAGAGCGGCAAATGATCACAGATTTTTTAAATAACTGAATATTTTTACCACAAATTTAATTTTGAATAAACATGATGCCTCAATGTCTTTGAAAAACAAAATACCAAATCAAGAATCGATACTTATATAATGTGAGTGCATTTTAGGTTTACACTATTTTTTATGATGTGTAGTAAAAGGTAACAGTTATTTTTTTTTAAATTATTGAACTATAATATGGGCTTTAGGATCATATTTATTCGTTAAGATCTTTGTCAATAAGTTGCAAATATATTATAAATCATCTGAAATCAAAACGGAATAACTAAAAAAAGATTTGTTTAGGTACGTAGGTGAGTAGAGGATTCGAAATTTATGGAAATAATGAAAAAAAACGGGCGCTATTTTAGAGGACTGCTTAGGGGCGGCACATAGCCTTGGAACGTCACTGGATGAATACAGCACGAACTCAAGTATGATTGATCAGTAAGTACTTAGTAGGAAGCTAACGAAAATCAGGAATTTCTTCCGAGATGAAACATGTCAAAATACATATTTAACAATACTATGATTCTCCTTGTAAAAATATTAAAAAACAAATTTCGGATTTTCATTGATAATAAGCATTGTAATAAATATTTTACGTATTCAATAATGTTCAATCATTCAGATCCAAAAGGACAACAAACTTTGGAAGAGTAAGAAATGTGAAAAAAAATATTATTCACTGATTGATAAAAAAATAATTAAGCGGGTAAATTCAAAGCGTACAAATTGTACTGATATAAGTTGTTAGTCGTGTTCAAAGTTTTGCCGGGAAGCCCCGAGAAGAAATTCTTCAAGACTTGGAATTCATGCACTACAGTGTGCAGAATAATTAATAAAATAATTAAGTGAAGTTCAAAATGAAAGCTTTTATCTATTGGATTTAATTCTCTTTCCATAAGACTTGGTGAATTCCTAGAAGGCATTAAAATTTGCCTTAGATGCAACCAAGTCGCATTAAGGAAACATATATAATATTATTTAAAAAAAAAAACACATCTGTAAAGGATTAATCCAGACAAAATTACCATGTACAGTGCCGCTGCCGTCACCGGATTCACTGTGGGTCCTGTCAATGTGTCCTGGGGCTCTTCCTGCAGCATAGCTGAAGGCATATGGGTGAGGTGGAGGCTTTGGTGTCTGTTCTTCTTCTACATGGGGCAAGATGTGTGAAACATCAGCGATTACCATTGACAGCAACACCGATGCGACGGCCAAAAATGTTAACTGGAAGAAAGAAAATTAGGATGTGTAAAGGCAATGCATTCAAGTTGTAGAGATTAAAGAAATGGTCTTAGAATATCGCCAAAAACAGTGGTGAGTTAAAATTGGTAAATCCGTTATTATATTTGTAATGTGTGGTCGCCTGTGTGGTCGAGTGGTCAACGTTGTTGGCTTCGGCTACGGAGGGCCCGGGTTCAAATCCCGGTACGGACAGTTTTTATAAATTGATTTTTCAATCGATTTATGAATTTCTGTTCAAAGGCATGGGTGTGTGTGATGTCTTGAAATCCCCCCTCTCACCCATCCTATCCTACGAACGGGGCGTATCGAGAGCGATTAGCTTACCACTAATCCTGTCCTAGCCCCTATCCTTCTATCCCTACTCTCTTTGGAAAAAGAGAGGTTGAGCAACTGAGTAACAAGCAGTTCTCGTAGAAACACTTCTGTTGAGATAAACTCCATTAGGAGTCCATATGCTCCACATTGGGAGCGGACATGGTTAAAAAAAAAAAAAAATATTTGTAATGTAGAATTAGGTGTGACTCAAATTTCACTTCATTTAGCTTACGTTTATCTGTTTCATCCAATATTTTAAGTATATTTAAATTGCTTACATTATTATGTTAAATAACTACATTAATGAAGATATATCAATACATTAAAACAACAACTACATAACCTGTTATTGTTTTTTTTTTTATGTAGCTGTATATACAATATTCAATGTCATTTAACCCTTAAATGCATGAGTTTCCACTTTTAAATAAAAAAATATTTTCATATACCGGTAGAATAATTTGAAATGTTTTCGGTACTTTTGTTTATATATTTTTATCCAACAACACTTAGTACTCTAAAAAAGTATTAGCGGCATAAGAGATACAATTTACAAAAGGGCAACACTTAGAATCCACATTAAACTATTTAATGCTATTATGATGAACCATGTTGTTTTTTGTAGTGAAAATTTTATTAAAAAACAGTCGAAAATCAATGGCCGCCAAAACTCTAGCTTGCTTTCTTCGAATGAAGATTATAATGGTTTAGCACGTGTAGACAAGCAACTATTGAAACAGTATGAAGAGTATATCTATATTTTACCATCAATAAATAATAAGAATAAAAGATAAAATCGGTTTCTGTTTTGCGAAAATGCCAAAGTTTGTACTTTTCGTAATCATCTTTGCATTTAAGGGGCTAATTCCCGATTAGACGGAAATTCATCATTCATTTTTATTTAATAAAATAGTTATCCCTTGGATTAATGTTAATCAAATACAATTTAGATATTATTTCATCATAGTTAGGCACCTGGTTGTAGTGAGGCGACGACTGACGATATGCAGTTGTTTACAACATTTTTTTAACGCACAAAGTTTGATTGTAGTAATTAGTGTGTAATATTTATAATTAAGTGGAATTACTAAACTTCACCTTGACCAGATTGTCCGGCCATGATTTTTTTTATGTCAGCTTGATTAGGTTTTATCAAATCTCTCCAGTTCTTATCATAAAACAGATAACTTTGTTATTCACTTCTTAAATAAACAAGCGAAATCATTTATTGAATATTTAAAAAAAGTCTTCATTTAGGAATGAAAGCGTCTTATTATAAAAATGCCCACCGTACAGTGGTCAACGTCCTTAGCTACCATGCCGGACCCCACATTTTTAAGTCCTTTTGAGCCCCTTGTTAAATTTTACTAAGGCCGGCGAGCCCCTTATTAATTTCAGAGAAAACAATAATCATTCCCTGTGTATCATTCACGATGGCGATTAACTTTGAGAGCTCATCCTGGTATATGACATTCCAAAACAGTGGGTGTACCAACATCATATTTTAACAAAGTATTTTACAGTGGTTTTTATGTAAAGTTAAGATAAAGACAGACAATGCCCCTTGTTAATTAATGTAAAGAAAACAATATACTCAGGACTTAATCAGTACATAACTGCAATTTGTGATTTATATATTTATCTACGACAGCTTCAGTATACACAGTAGTGCATTTTTAGCTATTCAGATTGATTACGGTAAATTACATATTTATGGGCCCGGCCCATTCCATAGTTGTTGTAACACAAACCATGAATGTCATTCAGTTTAATTAATTAAGTTTCATTTTTTAACCATTTTTGAATAAGCCGTGTTTGTAAGTAATACCCTCATATTATAAGTGTGTTAAGTAACTATCGATTGATTATTTAAGTATTACATATAATTGCTTAGAAATGATAAAAAAAATTCACTCCTTCCCCAGAGCAACGAGAATTGCTTTGAGATCAAGAAAGCCTCTTGTTAACGTATTGACAGCCCACCGCTGCTTTTGAACGAATACAATAAACTTGTAATGTGTAGGTACACCATGTACAAGGATAATCTTTTAAATATTCACAATAATTTGACGGTTGCGTATTTTATAAGCAAGCCTGTTTTTTGACCTTACTTGTTTACAACGGAGAAGGTGACTTCATTGATTCTAGAAAATGAAAAGATGCTGCCAGAAATATTGTAAAACTCGTAATAATATATGGTTACGATATTTTACAGCGCTTTGAGACAGAGTGTGATTATAAGATAATTGAATTTTGGAGAATTTTATTATCAAATTTGTTTATATTATTAATTTGCAGTGAGCCCTCGCTATCTGCTGTCATATTTGTTTTGCAAACTAACGAAAACAACACTACGTACTATTCTTTGATAGTAAAACATTTTTTTTTTTTTATATTTGGGTTGCGTTTTATAATTTATGATGTAACCTAACCTAACCCCCTGAAGGAACGCAGGTTTTCTCCGTTAACCGTTAACCTCTGCGTCATAAAACCTGACAGGAGTCATACTTGTTTTTATATCTTTCCAAGTCTTGATAATGAAAAAATATTGCAACATTAATGTGGTTTATTTTTTTTAAGCATGTTTGGTTTTAATCACGGATTATTTTTTACCACTATTTGGGCTTAACATAGACCATAGTTTCAAACAACAATACGTCAATTCAATACGATTTCTAACTAAATTAAAAAATAACAACATCTATTCGTGGAAAACGTTATTTTATTTATGTTCTTTTGTTATCATATAAGTAAACAATCTTTATAAATCATGGAATCTTTCTGATTTCTCGATGATTCAAGAAAAACTTAAGGTCACCAAGTTAATAACCAGTGGCGTGACCAGGATGTACATATCTTTACGATATTTTAATAAAATATTGACGTAAAAATAGTCATCTCCTACCACGAATACAAACCTTAAAAACAGGGCAAAAATAATTAAATAACTAGTCCAGTGTCGTATTAAGCACATGAGAGGCCCCAGGCGCAGTAATATTTGGAGACCCTATTTTTATAATACCACAAAAACGCTAGAAAATTCCTATATAATATGTAAATATTAAAATCTGAACGAAAAGTGTATGGGATATAGAATGTAGGCTATTTTTGAGGCCCGTAAGATTTGGAGACCCCAAGCCCGCGTCTCATTCGATTATAGGTTAATCCGCCACTGACAACTACTGGTCGATTCCTAAATCTCACCAACTCTTCTTACTGCCTATGAATTGGCTTGAAAGTAGTGGCGGATTAGCATTTGGCGGCACAGTTTTTCGGATAACATAAAAACGTTAAAAAATCCATATAAAATATGTATTAAAATTTCAACAAAAAGTATATGAATGAAGTAGGAGTGTTGGGGATGAATATAATCAGAAAAAGGTCAGTTTGAATGCTTATTACGGGATCTCTTAAGTCTTGTTACCCTACCCAAGGTGGGCCGCATCACTCTCATAAGATTTCTAGTATTCGAATTGAAATCAATGCACAATATACAATGAAACCCTGCTATTAAAACCTGTTTCTTAAAGAATTTGGAGATACCCCACAACTCACAAGTTTTTTGCACTAAATTATAATAATTTGAATAAATTAATCCGATTGGTATGCAAATTTGACAGTATTTAAATAAGGTAGATAGTTGCGTCACTTCAATTTATAGAGTTTAATGGTGGCAGGAGGTGCCATGCATAATAATGGATGCTTACTTCATGATTCTCTGAAACCAGTTGAAATAATTTCATAAATGTGGTGAATATATTAAAATCGAACTCATGCTGCTTAGTGTTTACCATTTTCCTATAAGTACTAAAACGTTGTCGTGCAATATACGAACCAGAAACAAATTCTTACATTTTTCAATAAAAGATATTAACACAAGATACAACGTAAAACTTCCTGAGGGAATTACATTTAGGATGATAAATATTTCATTTAAATACACGATGTTATACCCGAAAAAGAAAGCAATTAAGTAATAATCAATTAGGTACGAACGAATGGTAAGAAATTACTACACTTAGATTTACGAAATTTATTTATTAGGGAAATGCAATCAACAAGATTTTAAATTACACGAAACTATTAACAGATAGAATTTAAATAATAATAAAAATACTTGGCGTACAGTTACAGCACGGGGTGAAGTTACAGATTTAAAATTTAAAAAAAAACACTAGCGTTAACATATGTATATTTTTAATAACACGTGTGCAACAAAAACATATTAAAAAATTTACTTTATAGTTAGTTTCCGCCTAGGATGAAATGGATTATATAATATTCACTCTCGAACGGACAGCTAAGTTACGCCATCCTCTGAATAGCGCAAGTTGCAACAAAAACAACAAAAAAAACTAGACACAATTGAATTTAAGCTAAACACTTTTAATAGCCACGCTACTGGGATAGCGTCCCATCCCGGTGCGCTTACGCCCTGGCCGAGTACAGGTCTTCTGTCATGTTTCTCCACAAGACCTAAGACCGTCAACGTCAAAATAAAACGTCATAAATAGGGTAGGGATTCTGTGTCGAGACGTCCCGGGGCTTGTCGGTTTTTTGCTGTCGTAAGACCCGGGACTTTTTTGGAAAATGTCCCGGGAATTGTGACTTTGATTTATAATGTGCTAATAACATGTACATTTTAATTAAAAAAAAAAACAATTCTTATGGTTAAGAAACCTTCAAAAGGACTGATGTGTATTGAATGAAAGCAGATATAAGAAGGGAGCCCCAAGAAAAACGGATACGACATGGTCGGGACGTGGCACTTACCCGGGGTTTTAACAAAATTAGGCATGCATATATAAAAGGGATCTGATAGAAAAACAAATGTTTGGGATTTATAATTTCGTAGAAGTTTCAAATACCATGTGTTTATATATTGTAATATAACTGTAGCAAAGCAAATTACAAAATATTAACATTAAATGTTCATACCTGATGTTGTTTTATGCACAAATGTTTTTCACTATTTCACAAAGGTACTAATGTCTCATTCAATAGGACAAAAAAAGGTCTAAAAGCTGTATCGTGAAGTTACGATCATAAATTTACTCCTGACGGCGGCTTCATTGATATTTTTTCATTACATGTACCGTTATCATCCATTCTTAGTCAAAATTAACCGTAAGCATTGCACACATCCATTACATATCCAATTCCGGACCCTTTTGTGATCCCGGGATTCTGTGATTGAACACTCAACATAAAATCGTGTTTTTTTAGCTCTTTCAATGATTTCGAATCCAAAATTTACGGATTTGCTAAAAAGCATTATATTCCGTGTTTCATCTTCTCAATTCCGAAATTCCGGGATTGGTACGGTCGCGATCCTATGATTTAACGAAACTGGCACTTGTATTAAACAATGTGTATTTGTTTCATTATATTTAATTAATAACTATTATCAATATGTTACTATATTTATGCGAAACGAGGTTTACATCTTGTCATACTGTTGAATCCGTGTTGTATGTAAATTATCGAAAAAATATGATTGTTTCGAATGTAATATAATTATTTTGACTATTTACGTACTGCACGGATTCAACGCTAATACAAGGTAACAACCTGTATAAATAAAATAAACGTTACTTACGTTTTTCGCTTCATATATAATTTGATGTCAAATAAAATATTACAATTAAAAAACTATTAGAAGTTAATGAAATTGTTCATGAACTTTTATATCATTAAACTGGATGACTGCCACAGATGAAATATCTCGTCAAATCTTTCGTGCTCATCATTCCAGAGACGAGTTTTCACGTCAATTACTAATTGAACTAATAATTGTAAATTATAGCCGGCGTGCTAGGTAAAGACATACTTTTTTACGGCAGCCAAAAGGTTAAGCATGCGAAGGATATTCTCTCGAGGGAGTAAGAGAAAATAAATGAAAAAGCATCTAATAATTCTAATACATACATCTTTTTGTCATATTATAAGTATAGATACAAAAGATGCAATTAAGTTTATTCGGTCTTAAATAAAGTGTTCTACAAATCTTGATAAAAAAAAAACACCAACGGATAGCCAGACTCTTTCCATCATAAGTTTTTCAGATGACACCTTTACATTATTTATTTAAGCGACTCGTTCTAAGTCTGTGTCTGCTTCAAAGAGTCATGCAAACTTGACTGTTAACTTTTGGGCTCCAAGCTTTTTTCATAAAAGTTCCCACCAACTCCAAGCTATTTTTTGTGTATTTCTTAAAAAAATGTTTGTATGGAATAAAATGAAAAAATTAGGGGTTTATGAATAAAAAAAAAATGTATTTTGTTATGCAGGATGTTTATTGAGTATATAAGGCATTTTATTTGTTTTATTAATTTTTGTAATCATGTAATGTATGATATTTTTTGAAGCAATCTCCAGCATGAAGCCCAGGTTTCCTTTCGCAAGTGTCGCAAAAAAATAGCGTGCGCTTTCTTCCTCTTTGAGTTTCACGGTCTGAACACACCATACAGTCTTTATAATTCCTCCCTGATCTACTATAAATAAAATGTGGAGTTCCATCTAACCGTTGATCGTGATCAGTTGACGAAAATCGTCCCAATTTGGTCTTTGTAGGAGCGCGAAAGTTTCCAATAAGTTCCATCAACAATTTTTGGCGAAATTTTTTGTGATTCATCGGCTTTCTCTTGTCTTTGATTTCACATTCCTTATATAAAATATAGGAATTTACAATTGATGTTTCAAAACCCCAAAAAAATAATATAAGTCTTTCGCATGAAACAATATGATGTTGCGTATTGATCTGCTGTGTCCACCCCGCCCATATTTTTAATGTAATCTACAATGACTACTGGCTTGTTTATTAACTCATCTTGATTAGATTGGTATGGTGCTATTCTTGCTCTTCTTCTTATTGATTTAGAAGCTGACGTATGCTTTGTACTGAGCATTGCGACAATTCTTTTGTCTCGCCAGGCTAATACTAAAGTATCTTTTTTTCTGTATGCCAACTTTCGTCCCACAGCTAACTTTGTTTTTTTTATCTCATTTGGTAAACCTTTTTTGTTGGTCATTATCGTGCCAGTGAGAAAACATTTCCTCTTCAAGAGTTCTCCAGCAAGCGTTGGATTGGTGTAAAACCTATCCGTAAATATATGATAGCCTTCTATGTCTGGGTTCGCCTGTTGTAGATTATTGAAAAGGTGTAGAACAATTCTACTCGTAAACGTCAAATCTGGTCTGATAAGTCCTTGTGTTGTTATTGAACCGTAATACGGCACAAATGTTGAAATATAGCTAGTACGCGAGTCTGACAGAACATAAGTTCGAAGACCCCATTTAGTCGGTTTCTTGGGATTGTATGCTAAGAAGCTTATTTTACCCTTGAATGCAACAGTGGACTCGTCAACAGCTAAATTTTCTTCCGGGACATAATTTTCCAAAAATTTAGTGTTGAGGAAGTCAAGAAAATTGCTGACTCTTCGTGTTCTTATCCTCAAATCCTGACTAGTATTTGATACCGTTTCAAGGTGTATTGCCCAGAAAATTTGGAAGAATCGCTTACGGGTAAAAATTTTACTGAAAAATGGTATTCTTGAACAGAAATCGCGTGACCAATAGTCTTCCATCTTCGGTACATGTATAATCCCCATATTTATTATAACACCCAGGAATGCCCTTAGTTCGATTTCTGTGATATCTATCCAATTATTCCAAATAGAAAATTTTGTCAATTGTTTACGAGCTATAATTTGTGCCGCATAAGAATTTGTTTCTGACATAATTTTTTTGACCAATGTTTCTGTAAAAAACAGTTCAAAAAACTGAAGTGGAGTCTTGTATGTGGATGGAGTTTTCGGGCCTGTGGTTGTTGAGCCAGTTGAATAAAATAGGTTAGGATGATAATTATCACTGTTTGTTACATCCACCCACGATGCAATCGGAATAGTTGGAGTTGAGATAGCAATATCCTCTTCACTGTCACTTGGAATCCTCATGACTCGCCGCCGCCGCCGCACTGGATTTCTTGGAAATTCTTCTTCCTCAGAATTAGTATCCGTCACATGTGGTGTTGATAAAGGTATAGTAGAATCCGTGCCAGCATTGCCCATATCGCTAGTCAATTCCATTTCTTCAAAAATTTCATCCAAATTGGCCATGTAACCATCATCATCACTTTCATACTCATCGATATCTTCGTTATTGTTAGCGCGAGACATTTTGCTGGGCTACGATAATAACAAAAACTATTCACTAAAATACACAATTATCGAAAAATGGATAAAATGTAAAAATATACGTACTACCAAAATAATATTGAATTACTGGACACACATAGTTGACAAGATGTTCACCGCACTACAACTCGACACAGACTATTCTTTTGTGTTCTATACCTGCACCCACCCTAAGCGGCCGAGTCACTTTCTAAACCATTTTTTTCCCACATTCCAGATGACAAATGAATGGTCAAACAATAAGACAGTATTTCTAGAGTATTCACTTGCTTCTTACATTTAAAAAAATACCAAAATCCCATTTGAAGTTCATAAAAACTGCCCGAGAAGAAAATGGCCACACGTAGTGGACATAGGAGTTGGTGGGAAAAAATCTATGGCCACAACGTGTGGACATAGGAGTTGTATGGGTTAAATAATCAACCTTTTTATTTACAGTTATTAGTATATAAACAGTATATAAATCAATAGCTTTAAGTCGCAGAATCCTATAATATGATAAACACTAGAATATAAAGTGAAGTTTGTTGGTTTTAAAAGTTCTTTTAAAATTTCTTAAACTATGCATTTTCGTTGGATTCAGCGGTTACTTGGTAAAAATTGAATAATATTCCATTAAATAGATATAGTTTATTTATTTCAATTTAAACCCACAACCACACAGTCCACAATCAGTGGAATAACAAATTTATCAATTATTTTATTATTATTACTGAATTGTGTCCTTTATAAAGACAATATTATTGTCAATTCGTCTACGTTGAAAAGTCTTTTTCTGGGCGGAAATCGGTAAAATTTATTCGAAATTATATTTTAAAATAATCATAAGATAATTGTGCACGTCTTGTAATAAGAAGTAAGTAACTAATAAATTTTCAAATACAATGAAGTAAGAAAGAATAATTAACGCCGTGTCGAATCGTTGACCGCAAAAAGTGTAAATTTTGCGAAGAAATGAGATACGGTTGCATATTTTTAGCCGGAAAATTAAGCCTTGTTGTCAAAATTCCCAATTATAATAATAAAACCGTATCGACGATATTGGTTAATATTAATTTGACAACGAAACAGAGCAAGGAAATACATACGCCATTTTGTTTGTGATTTAAATTGAGCAAAATGGAAGACAATGAAACAATTTATTAATCGATATTTTGTTCAGTATAAATATAACATTCTTTTTTCAAAAGAGGGAAAGGAGTCAACATTTTTCGTAAAGATATAACTACGTAGGTTGTATTGTAAATAAAAACGAACATATTATTTATTTTGTTTTCTTATAATCAAAACTGAATTTATTTTTATACCCTCTTTTTTTATTTTTTTTTATTTTAACACTCTTAAATTTGTCTATAGCAGCGATTTCCAACCTGGGAGGCGTGGGCTAGTGCAAAGGGAGGCGCGAACAGTCCAAAATATTTATTTACCTTTAAAAACGTGTCTTTATTACTATATCGACTGTCTAAAGGGAAAAGGACGTAACCCACACATATCAAATTTTACAGGAGGCGCTAAAACCGTGTTTTGATGATATTGTGACACATGCAAATTATGAATTATACACAACCTTGAAGTGCACGGATACTTCTAAACGGGTTTTTAATTGACATAACCTAATATTAATTAAAGAAATTGTTTCGGAAAAACCTTTATTTCAGTCTTTTTTCTTGGTTTTAATTTTTTACAAGGTCACCTTTTTAAACTTAAAAGCTAAATTTAGATACCAATTCGGCATTTTCAGCTTCCATCATTTTGATAGACGGTGTGTCAAGTTGTATACATTGTGATTATCGAAAAAAAGCTGTTTTGGAAAATTGAGGGTTACGTCCTTTTTCCTTTCCACAGTCGATATGAAATAAAGGATGGGGAGGCGCGGAGGCGCGGAGGCGCGGAGATATTTTTTTCTTCAAATGGAGGCGCAGTAACATAAAGGTTGGAAACTACTGGTCTATGGTATTCAACGTTGTACCTGGTAAACATGCTTGACTACATTACCAATGGTGTAGAGGAGCGAAGGTGCTTGGGGTCAGCGATTTCACACCTTTTTTAGATTCTTGGAAATTTATGTTTTTTTAGTTAGCACTAGGGAATGCTTCAAAGTGAGTAGTAGAGAAAGAAGGGTAATGCTAGAGCAGGACTATTGGTTGGCTAAATACTATTGCTACACCCGGTTATTAAAGGATCAGAAAGGTGGGAGGAGAGGAAGTGATGTGAATTGACATCACAAACACCCAGTCTTCGATCACAATTTTGAATTGAATAATTCTCAAATTCACTCTGATCTTACCGGGAATCGAACCCAGACCTGCGTGATCGGTAGAGCTAGCTCTATCCAACTGGGCCACAGCAGGCGAATTGCATAGTTTGCGGAAATATACATATTTTTTATCGACTCAATTAAAAAGCGCTATATTGTGCTTAGATTTTGATATTGAATTTGTTTAATGAGAAAGGGGTTCCATCTACACAATATGAGAGGGTTCTAAAACTAAAATAATTCAGAAACGCTGCTCTATCTAATGGCTGGTGATGTTATTATTCTTTATCTCACTGCGTATTAAAAAAGCACGAAATCTACAGCACAAAAAATGTAGGTGCACCGCACCCCAACGCAAAAAATGATGACTTTAAATCTATTGAAAAACTCGTTTTGAACTGGAATATTTATTATATTCGTTTATAAACATCGGGGAAAACCGTAAAGTATCCTCATGTTATGCATAGCATTAAAATGATTATACATAACCTCTTATGTTTATCTTTATGTTTAAGTGGATTAATCATGAATCATAATCAAAAGCTCTTTTATTTTTAGCTGAATATTAATTGCGACAAAAGTGGGTGTTCTATAAAGGTCATTTACTTTTTTATTTATTTTAAAATCATTTAATTGTTATATCTATTACAGAGACAATAATCTTTGATTGAATCGACAATATACTATTGTAGGACGTAATTATTATGAGGTAACAAAAGGAAACCATTGCTGTTTTTACAAAAAAATATTTTTAATTTTATAATTGGATTATAAAATAGTTTCCTTTTTATATTTGCTTGGTGGATTAGCATAGCGAGTGTTGCCATTGCGTGAAATATTGTGAATTTTAACACTAAACAACTTGATGAAAAGGTATTAGGTATAAACATGTCAAAAACTTCAAATCATTTGAAGATCACTCAATGATATTGGTCTGCCAAGACGTTTTGAGGCTAAAACCTTCTGGTTGATAAGTTTTTAGAAGGTAAATACATAACCAAAAAAAGTATCAAAAACACAACAATTCTTAAAACGATTCTTTATTCGATGAAAAAAACATGTAAGGATGCAAAAGTAATTTATGTATGTAAAACCATGTAGATATTTGTAATTTTATTACAAAGTTCACAAGAATTATTATTTAACAACGAATTGTTGTGTTGTGATGAATTAGCTCATTCATATTAAGTATCAATTCACTCAAAACTAGTATTTTGGATAGTAATAATAGCGACGTGAATAATGCACTAACACTAAAATCCTAAAATGAATAATCTTGTATGGGTTTCAATTTCCAAGCCAATTAAAATTGAAACCGGTTGAACAAATGTTCTTAAATACCCAAAAGCCGATTTTTAATCGGAAACCATTCTTCGAAATCAAAGAAAACTTCATTTTGAATCATATTTGTTTTCCGGTTCATTGGAATCAGATAAGCATGCGGAAGGAGCTTCGAGAATGACCTCGGAAGAGTGCAAATTAAATAACATTTAAGTCTCATCATAAATTGTTTTTAAATCTTGATAATTTTGATATTGAATGTGCTTTTGTTATTTGTGGAAAATATTTATAAGCAAGATTAAGGTTATATTACTAATTACAGGTAAACAAGATTGTTATAAAAACTGCATGTTTAATTTATTGGGCAGAAAGTAGCCCAAGTTAACGAAACACATCGGTAACTAAAGCTTTGTTCTTCTGCGTACTTCTGGCGGTTTGCAAACTGTTTTATAATTAGAATCTAAAAGCTTTTAATTCGATTCTAATTCAAAAACAATTTGCAAACTGTCAGTAAACCGTCAGAAGTACGCAGAAGAACAGAGCTTAATACAGTATTGTAATAAAAAGTAACTCAGAGGTAAGGATTGCACTATCGGACTATGTTTTGGATCCAATGATTTCGAGATCTAGACAATTAATATGTGTTGCAAGTTATATGTAATTACATGAGTTTTACGACTTCCTTTTTTCAACAAAACAAAGATTACTATTTCACATTTAACAATTAACAAATTCTAGGAAAATTAAAAATAGTAAGTGCTGCTTTACATGAATGATAAAACATACGGATTGTATTATTATTGCCCTCGATTTTTTTAGTAATGTTACATTATTTATACGGGTTTGTTTTTTTTATTATCAGGAAGTGAATCTTACACATGAATCTTCGTTCACATGTTTTATACTTATTAACATGCCTATCGAATTTTGTTAATCGACCGAAACATTTTTTATCGAATTCCTTATTGCTATGACGCAGTAAAAATTATGTGACAAGACAAACTGGCATGATTCTGGGGTAGCAATTCCTAAAACTAGTGATTCGAAGCAACGGTGGGCTTCCAATACATTAATAAGGGGCTCTCTAAATCTCAAATCAATTCTCGGTGTTGTGAGAAAGGAGTGAATGCATGCATGCAATGTATGCAATACTTAATAGCAATCGATTGTTACTTAATACAATAACAATATGCAATTTACATTAATCTTATCAATGTAAGTGGCTAAAAATGTACTACTGTGTATACTGAAGCTGCCGTGAACAATATATTAGTCAGAAATTGCAGTTATATACTAATTTGGTCTGAAAATATTGTTTTCTCTTAAGTTAAGAAAGGGCTCAATACATTAGCAAGGGGCTCACGCGAGCCTTTCCGATCTTCGTCCGGCCCGCACCTGATTTAAAAACTTATTGGCTAAAAAAATAAATGAGCAAAATATGATCTAATCTTATAGATTCAACATAAAAAACTTTACCCTTGAGAAGAAAACACTAGATGGTAGAAATGAAGATGATAAATTTAATGAAAAATAAATTGTTTTTTACCTTGTTAACGAACGCCATCTTGTATATTTTTTAAAAAAGAACTGCTGCTGCTGCAATCGATGATCTAACAATATATAAACAAAACAACTTGTCAAATAATTAACACTACCCACGTTTATGTCCAAATATTTATTTTTTCTGTGCAAGTCCACGTTTTAATGGCTCGACGTATCGTTCAGTACTGAATGGAATATCTTTGACACCTCTTATTTCTTGTGCTGCATCGTTTTTCGCTACTCGTTCTGATAGGTCACGTAGAATCACTTGCTCAAGAACAGGTGAGATAAAAAAACGTATTGCGGCCCAAATTTTTAGCCAACAATGGGAAACTAAATAAAAATGGCGTGGCTTGAGGCGCTTTTTAATATTTTTTTAATACTATTTGTGGGAAAGTTAACATAGACGTTCTCAACCGAAAAAGAAGAATCATTTTTGCATCGTCATCAAAATGTATATATAATGTGATCTGCCTTGATATACATGCTGAATCCTAAAAAGCAGTGGCGGATTACCATATAAGCGAATGAGGCGCGCGCTTCGGGACAAGATTTTGAATCCCGAAATCACTCAAGGCAAGCATCATAGATCAGATGGTAATGCACGCCATGATAGACTACGGTCCTGATTTAAAATAAATAATATGGAATTAGTATAAAACTGTTATATACTTTTTTAAATAAAGTTTGTTTACCGACATTAAAATATAAATAAATGATTACCCCTGATGTAACGAGAACGTTCGAGAGAGAAAGTATTCTAGTAAAATACGGCAATCAAGGTTTTTTAACAGCAGTGGCGGGTGCAATCAACGCAGTAAGTATTTATTGCAATTGAGCTATTTTTTATTATACAAAGCGATGAACTCTAAAACAAATTAGTAGGCAACTTATTTCAATCCGTATTCAATTGAAATTTGTTTAGGTATCATTGAAGAGAGAGTTCTATGAATTTTTCAATTGATAACAATGACTTCTGTTTAGTTATCGTATCTAGATTTCATGAAAGTGTGAAAAATTTACCGAAACATATTATATTTGGTTAGCAAAATACGCACTCCGGTTTAACGTATTTTAATACTATTTTTTTTTAGTTTCTGGGTTCCCAGTGGAGGATAAAGCACTTGGGAGGCCCGAGACGCAAGAAGAAATAGAGGCATTGTCTTTCGGATAGCATTTGTCGCAAAATTTAGTGTAAAAAAAAGAATGTTGGAAACTGACTTCTAAACACACGTATCGTCCGATTGCTGCAAGAAGTCATTAATTGATAATTTTATAAAACTAAATTACATCTAAGTAAGTCAACATTTTTTATAATCTCAATAAATTAGTTAGTGTCTATTATCAATCAATATTGTCCGGTGACATGCTTTTTAAATTATTTCGTCTGATTTCTTGCGCAAGCCGGTATAAAAAAACATCATTAACAAGCTTATGTTCTTATAAAACACATTTTACTGACTTCTTGCATCAAACCGACGATAAAGGTTATTTAAAATGGTAGCTATTTTGGGCACCCCAAGTCCTGGTGTACAGCAACTAAAACCAGGACTAGAAAACGCAACCACGTGCGTTAACAGTATGACAATGAGAACTATTTGTGTTATTCAGAAGGTATACGTTTTTTTATATAAAATATAACAGCAAGAGTACGGCGTTTTCATTCTTAAGCCCTCCACTACAGCACTGTTAGCACACTTAACTGTTAACCCCAGAGGTCGATCGGGGAAGATCCATTTTTGACACGATTGCGATCAACATGGGATTTAAATGCAATTTCAAATATGAGAAAACACTTCAATAGTAAACAAAAGAATATTTTTCACAAAATAATAGTACAACGATACCTGTCAAAAAATACGATGAAACCTGTTCTTCTTCTTTCTTCTTGATTTTTGTTAACCGTTTGAATACCGTGCAAATAAATCATTAATATGTCCCAGAGATACTGGGTGTTTTTGAGAAAAATATTTTTGCCTAATATACACTCGAATTCGATATTTCAATAACCTATATTGACTCAGTATAGATGACACTACACATATTCATCAAAATATTGTCTATATTCTATTAGAATACCAAGTATTTGGTTTTTTAAATGTCTTGGACACCCGTGTTCGCTTGCATAAGTTCCGGACACTTGTGTCCGCTTGGTATTCAAGTGGTTAATTTTAAATCAAAGTCGGAAAAAATAAATTAAAAATCTATCGTGCTGTTTATAACAAAGCCGCTCTTTACGGCGATGGTTACCGTAACTTATTGGTCAACTAAAATTTAATTAAGCTGGTAAAACAATCTTTATTTGTAGAATTTACAATCATTTTTAATAATATGTTCTACGCTTTGCTGTATCAGAAATTATCTCGTATTTAGTGAAAAACATCGTACACATCTTACTAATAGCTTGAAAAAACTTATCTCAGCCGCTCCAAGAGAACTATTTCTTCTATTTTTTTTATTTCCTAACTAACTAGAAGTATGTCATTCTATTTATAATACCTATTATCATTTCAATCAGTTATGTAATGCTTCGTTATTTTGAAATAAAATCATTGTATAATATAAAAATTGTGTTTCTTATATTTACGGTACGACGCTGCAGTACAACAGGTATTTGGTTATAAATTGGGTACCTCCATAGTATTACATCTAAATTTTGCGGTATTTATTTGGCACATACCTGACAATATGCAAAGCAGAAATGCAATGAGATTTGCTTCCGAGTCTAACCCTGAATTTTAGATTTATAATAGAAAGTGTTTACCTTTTCAACTGCCATTCTTAATTTCATAACGATTGTGATAATAAATTATGTGTTTCTGTGACATGTATTTGCGGCCGAACCGAAACGAGCCGATGCAGTGTTCCGGGCAAAATTTCATAACAGATTTGTAATTTTTATAAAATAAATATATTACGTGGTTTGGTTCGAAGACTTAAGGTTTCTTTTGAGCATTACGTTACGCCCTAAATGGGTCTAGTATAAAGACAGGTACATACTTGTGCAAATTCGGATGGAAAAACATTAACAACGGAATATTTAACTTGACCAAAATACGCTTTTCATGTTTTTTCAAGCTGAATTTGCGTAAGCATAGAGCGGACTTAATGCGTTGCTGGAAGAAAAAGGGTTTTTTAAATGTAATCTCACAAAACCAAATGAAAATAATGAATTATGAATTGAAACAATATAATGAATTAGTCTTCTAACAATAAATTGTAAAACAGTTACATTTTTTCTGTTTTTTTGTATTATTACACCCTGAAGCATTAAAATAAAGTAATATTTAAAAAAAAATAAATAAGGAAGACTCTGTACTTTACTCTACTTAGACGCTATTTCTTTTAATCGGAGTAATCCGTGTGCGCTTTTTTCTGTGCGTAATAATCCGTTTACCATCATGAGGAATTCACAGCTTATCAAAAATCTATCGTGTTTATCAATTACCCTTCTAAGCCGCAGAGCGTTACTGTTAAATTCTCACAAATCAGGTATATGGGGAGGTATGTAGGCCATGGCTACCCTCTTGGACGAAAATAATTTATGTAGTTGTAATATACGGTTTATGTAAAAATATGTCACTGATACCGACCGACAGTCATCTGTAGAATTTTAATTTTGTAAACAGAAGTATTGGCATTCAATTTATTGTCAGTTATATCAATGCAACAAAAAAAAACAACAAAGCTGAAGCTATGAAGTCATTGACTTATCAATTTAAGGTCTAAATGAAGATATGTTTTACTATTTTGATATTCAAAACATCATTCGAAATTATTGCATTAAATTAACATCATCTAGATTTTTATTGCGACAAATTGTGATAAACTTTCTCTATAAACTTATTTTCTGTGTGGCATATTTCATTGGCTTGCAATTATTTGTTTTCTTTCTTTTCTATCAGATATTTACCTATAAATTTGTGTAACGAATGGTGAAATCAGTTTATATTTTCACGACGTATTGCCAATGCATATTTAACAAAAACTTGCTAAGTCGTGTGAAAAAAAATGTAATGATTATAACAACATAAAATGTGTATGTCAAGAAGTGATTTCAGTTCTTGGGGGCGTACGCAACCACAGTTGAAACCATTGCCGGATCCAAGGGGATAGTCATTACAGCCATGGCTAGCCCATTAGAAAAATCAAGAGGCAACCAATGATCGAATTTTCTCTTTATCTCTATTATTGATACATTAAGTTTTTTGTGTAAGTGAGTTATTTATATGAAAATTTCTCCTATTATTATCTACAACCTATATTTTCAAATTGAATGCCAATCTTCTGTCATTTTGACTGGATCCGCCAGTGACTGAATCTGAATACCTACTTTTGATAATGCCATCTGTTAAAATCTTTTTAATACTGTGTAGCATAAATACATTATTTAATGTATGTACCGGCGCGAGGTTATTAGGCGCCCCAGGCAACGGTTTTTGGCACCCCCTCATTTTAATAAATTGTGGAATATTATTTATATGCATGTCCCCTCTCAATGTCGATCATATGGTATCCTAATGGAGGTATCTCAACACAAGTTTTTTACGAAAACTGTTTGTTACTCAGTCGTTCAACTTCTTTTTTTGAAGTATATATAATACGATACATAATTATAACGAACATATACAAGCATTAAAAAATGGACCATTATCTATTAGATTATAAAAAATAATTTGACTTCCCAATTTATACGCCCCTTAATGATTTGCGCCCTAGGCGATTGCCTATTTCGCCTGTATGATGGTACCGGCCCTGTATGTAGTAGATATCTACTAAAGTTTTTTTTCTCGTATCAATCAGAAGAATGATTTTGCATTATATCACATTCGTGTAGGTCTTACGCGTAGGAAATAATTATATTATTTAAATTTACGGCTGTAAAATGTTGGAACTTTATTTTTATTCCGTGTTAAAAAAAAAAAAGAATAGATGACTCAAGTAATTTACAATATCGCAATTATTTGTTGTTTCATCTTCAATCTTTCGACCTTCAAAAATCGTGATGGTAATTCCGATATATGTAATCGATCCGTGTTCTTTGAAAAATGTCATGGATGAATTATTTTATGGATTCCAATATATCTGATATTTAATTAAACAATAACAATTCACAGAACAATCGATCGGCATTTAAGTACTAACATAATAATATTATAAAATCTATAATATAATGTACTGAAAAATATGTTTAGTAGGCAGTGGCGGCAGGGGTGGGCTGGAGGCGGCTCGCTCAAGCCCCTTGTTAAATTTTGGCGCGGCCGGCGATCCCCTTGTTAACATAAGAAAGTAATTCGTCTCAGATAAAATCAGCACCTAACTGCAATTTCTGTAGATGATTAAAGTTTATTTTGAAACAAGACATGGTTGCCCTTTATTTTTTTTCAAAAAATACACTGACTTCAGCTGCATAGTAAATTGTTGAATGCCTGAAGATTTTAATAATGATGTATAATATAAGCTGTTTTGAGGCCCCTTATATTCGGAGACCCCGAGCGAGCGCCCCATGTTCTTACGAGGTAATCCGCCACCGATAGTGGGTAATTATCATTAAAATATGTACTGTAATGCTTTGTTGAGTTATTTTGAATTAGATTTAAGAAATAGTTTTTTTAATAGCACCACATGAAATAAACATAAAACCATTCTTCTTGTAATGAACCAACCTAGAAAAAATAGTACTGTTTATTTTAGGTACATACAGTGATGTATTAAGCAATTGGGAGGCCCAAGACGCAATCAAATTTGGATGCCCTCTTTTACAAATTACTAAAACTGAACATAATGGGTTTTTTTATAATATATGCTATGTTGAGGCACCTAAGATAAGAGGCTCCATGTGCTTATAAGGTAATTCGGCACTGACTGTACACACCTATATAGACCTAACAAATTAATCTCTCAATAATTTATTATTTCTTTCAAATAATTATCTAAAAGTTTCTTCTTTCAGTATATGGTTTTCTGATGTGATTTTAGAGTCACTTATGGATAATTTCTACTGTAATTTGTAAATTCTTTTCAATGTCAAATGTTTATTACACCTTTTCATTTCAATTTGTTTTTGTATAAATTTTATTTCTTATCAGTTGACAATGATTGCCATGAGCGAAACCGGTCCTGATCTTTATAAATAAAAGTGAAAATTAAGTACGAAGGAAATATTGTGTTTTTTCTTGGTTTATATATGGATTTCTTTTGACGTTGATTCCAAAATTTTTATGTTTATTATACATAGCTCCAGATTTGTTTTCAAATAGGAAAAAAAACTTTTAAGACATTCTCATATTTGTTTAAAGCAAATAATAATAAAAATAGTTTGACAGCCAAAAATCACTGATATGATGATGAAGAAATAATAATAGTTCAATAAAAATGATGAAAATGGCTATAGATAAAAACTTGGCCATACTAATTAAAGGGTTAGTGCCATAAATTATATATATATACCGTCATGTTGTCTTGTATCCTCTTCCGCATAATGACAACATAATTATAAATCATTTACATAATAACTGTATAATATTATTATGATCCAATCAGTAGAGGTGGTGGTCGTCAGCTTTGAAACTAAAATTTAGATATGAGGATATGCTACAATCAGTGGCGGTTCTAGGTACTGGGCTAGTTAGGCTAAGCCCGACCTGCATTTTTCACCCAAAACTTTAGATGGCTGAATAAAAATGAACAGAAATTCGGCCGCTGAACAAAATAAATACATTTATAAGCGTAACTAACCTTTCCCAAATGAATATAATATCTTTTTTTAAATTTTCCTCTGTTAATATAAGACAATGCCATGTCTTTTTTTTTTAAACCATGTCCGCTCCCAATGTGGAGCATATGGACTCCTAATGGAGTTTATCTCAACAGAAGTGTTTCTACGAGAACTGTTTGTTACTCAGTTGCTCAACCTCTCTTTTTCCAAAGAGAGTAGGGATAGAAGGATAGGGCTAGGACAGGGTTAGTGGTAGGCTAGTCGCTCTCGATACGCCCCGTTCATAGGATAGGATGAGTGAAAGGGGGGAATTTAAGACATCACATACACCCATGCCTTTGAACAGAAATTCATAAATCGATTGAAAAATCAATTTATAAAAACTGTCCGTACCGGGATTTGAACCCGGGCCCTCCGTAGCCGAAGCCAACAACGTTGACCACTCGACCACACAGGCGGCTTGCCATGTCTACCTACAATAATATTCTCGATTGTGTTTTCGTTTTGTATTACAATTTTAAACTGAGCCGACATAAAAAAAAACAATAACCCTAAAAATACTTCATAGAGAACAGGCTACGTGACGTCAGTCTGGCAACACCTATGTATTAACGACGCAGGGGCTAGAACTTTCTAGCCCGCAACCACAGATAATTGGATAATATCCTGCAATATTTCTTTACACTGGAGCGCTATCAAGCACGATTATATATTTTTTGTATTTGTATGTACGGAAACGTCATCAAACACACACGACTGTATTTAGCTTATGTCATTCGTTGGGGGCTAAAATTAATCTGCCCATGGCATACACAAATCCCAATATCATTGTATTGTATGAAAGTGACAGGCATTGAATCTCACTGACAGCTCTGTATTGCTTTTTGTACTTGTTATTTCATTTTGAAAGAGACGAATTTAAGGTCACGTATTGTTATTTCTTACTTACATTAGCATTGATTTTATTATATAGTAATTTATGCTTTGCAGTAGTGTCGTAGCATTTTTTTATTTGCTTTTAGATTAATGTATAAGGTGAAGTGGAAAAATACACAATTTCGTAAATAGTATACAATGCTAAACTTTTCTCTAGCCCACCCAAGATTTTAGTTCAGGAACCGCCACTGCCTTCAATACTGCAAATACCACTTCAGCAATTGTAACATAGTGCAAAAAGATTATACTTTCAATAGATAAAGTGGTAACTATGATGAAATTCGTTTTTTATATAAAATTTGTATTCACTTCAGGTATTTTTTCAGTTTCAATAACCTCTGGATAACAGAACCTCCTGTACTAAGCGAATTCGTATGTTTTCACTAAAATCGATCTGCATCATCGCAACCACGTCATGTAGTCTCATTTGACTTGGTGACATCCCAGGAAAATAATTGTGGGGTTATAATGCAAAACCTACTATTTCCAAAAATAAAACTTTTCAGTAGAGTCAAATACTATAACGAATAACACAAACATAATAACTTTTGCATTAAAATATGATTTCCAATTTGAAAAGCAGTATTTTAGACATTTTATATCAAAACTAATACGACCAGTCGATTCATTAGGCTTGAATTACCCTATCTGCATACCTAACTCCATATCACTCATTTTGGAAATAGTACGTTTTGCATAATGACCCCACAATTATTACTCATCCATTATATATTCTTTTGACATTTGTCGGGCCCATGGCAGTGGTCATCATCGCTGGCTTCCATGCCGGACCTCACGGGTTCGAATCCCAGTACCAATGGCATTTTTTCAAAATATTCCTGTTCGAAGGCATGGATTTTTGTGATGTTTAAAAATTCCTACTCTCCCTTCCAATCCTAAGCTAACGAGGCGTAGCGAGAGAGATTAGCTTACTACTAGTCCTGTCCTAACCCTTCTCTCTTTAAAAAAACAGTTGAGTAACAAGTAGTACTCGTAGATAAATTCTGTTGAGATACCTTCATTAGGAGGCCATACGCTCCACATTGGGAGCGGACATGGATTTAAAAAAATGTATACCAGTTTTTTTTGTCAATAAACTTTATTTTGTTTTAGAAGTAGGATTAAAATTGTAACACAATGTAAAAGGGCTTTGTCTTATAAAGTATTTGTAGATTTTGCTTAGAAATTACAATAAAACCTACCATAAGATAATATGGGCCCATCAGAGGTGAAGTGAGTCAAGTAGTATTTAAGAAAAAAAAGTTAGGTGTGTAGTTATATTCTACATATCTAAAAGTATCGTAAAAGTGAAGTAACTTCAGTTAATACGCATTGCAAGTGTTATCTTCTTAAAATAAAAATATGCAATCCACCAAAACACTAAATAAAGACATGATTCTTATTCAAAAGTTTTACCATTTTACTAGTTGGCTCACTTCACCCTCGGGGTCCCATATTATCCTTATGAAACTTCTTTTTTTGTCAGACAACTTTTTATATTCAAATAATGATTGTATTCTTCCTGGTATATGACTCTAACAACCTTTGGCGTAGATGGTTTTGTTAAGATAAAAAATATATTTTTAAAAGAATATTCGACTTTTAAAATAAAACGATTCATTTGATAATTACTAATAAACTTTGACTATGACATGGGTGGAGGTTGTTACTGAAAGCCAGGACTCACGTCATGGGCTTTGCCACACTATGATACAGGTAATGATGAAATCAATATCTGTAGATATAATCCCTATTCAACGCAAAGGATACATTCAAGAAATAAAACAACAAGCATGATTAAATATATTTAATTAGAGTATAAAAATTCAAATTTGTTAAGACTCATTTCCATCTCGCTGCCATAATCTTTTAGATAGGATAGGTAATACTCTATCTTCTTAGTTGAAGCTTTCAGAACATCCTTCGGTATGGACGGTATGTCAACATTTCTGTGATCAGGGAAACGTCTAGAGAATTCACTCTTTTGGCGTTCGCTTTTTCTATGGTCACCGTCTGACGACTTCTTGGCATCGTTGAATAAAAAATGTATGTCTGACAGAGCGCAAAGCATATAGAACGACTTATTTTCTTCTTCGGGTCCTCTCAGTAGACATTTTACATCTTGCTTCATAAGTTTTTGTGTTTCGCTATCGCATGCGATGAAAGAATTCTGAAAAATATTAATAGCATGTTACTTATTGCTCTGAAACGAATACATTATAAAAAAAAAAATTAATCCATGTCCGCTCCCAGTGTGGAGCATATGGCCTCCTAATGGAGATATCTCAACAGAAGTTTTTTCTACAAGAACTGTTTGTTACTCAGTCGCTCAACCTCACTTTTTTCAAAGTGAGTAGTAGGGAAAGAAGGATATGCCTAGAACAAAACTAGTGATTGGCTAATCGCTATTGCTACACCCGGTTATTAAAGGATCAGAAGGATGGGAGGAGAGGAAATGATGTGAATTGACATCACAAACACCCAGTCTTCGATCACAACTTTGAATTGAATAATTCTCAAATTCACTATGATCTGGCCGGGAATCGAGCCCAGACCTGCGTGATTGGTAGAGCAAGCTCTAACCAACCGGGCCACAGCAGGCGACAATACAATACTACAGCTACATTATAATACTTCCACAAAAATATGAAGTGTAAATACTAGTTTGAATTAAAAAATAAAAGTTACATTTACAGATATATAAACACTCACATTTAAACATTCCTGATTAACGGATTCCATCGCGGTTGCAGCATCTTCGAAATTAGCACCTTTCCCGAGATTGGAGCAGATAGCAATTAAGCAAGACGCGGCTTCAACCGTAAAGTCGTGATGGTCTCCATTGAAATGTCTCAGGATTGTGACGTAAGAAGTCAGGATGTTCAGTAGATTGAATTTCACACAAAGCGCAGGTTTTTGCTTCTAAAAAAAATAATTTAAACATTAATAATTGATCAGCAGACTGATACATCTATCATATGAGCGAACAAGAAAGAGCGTTAACTCAATTTATTAGGTAAGAGCGTAGTAACGATTGAAATAGATATTTCAGAGGGTGGGGATATAAGGATGGGATTAGGAAACGACTATAGACGGAATTCTTTATCAAGCCACTGAAGTCACAACAGCGATTTAAATGCCTAAAACCTTTACAGAAGCAGACAAGCATTATATAAAATGCAGTGAAGCATCGTAAGGTGGAGAAACAGAAAGCAGAGCTCTTAATTCCACTCAATAGTGTCAGAGATAAAGTATTTGCTATGGCATGTAAGGAATCTGTGTTACCAGTATTGCCAAATTTCTAGAGTTTAAGGGGAAAATTATCGCTTGTCATTCAACCAAAAATCGTATTTACAATCATCATTGAACTAAATTGCCTTCGGTCGCATATGGCGTCCTGTTGGAGGTATCTCAAAAGATTTTTTTCTACGAGAACTACTTGTTACTCAGTTGCTCAACTTCTATAAAATTCCATTCACACCCTAGTCTCATTTAGCGGAGTTTAATCATTTCTTGAGAATCACATCCACTAAAAATATTACATACCGTGATGGTCGAAAAATCTTTAACATCAGTCAAAACATTCGGACAATCGTCCTGATAATCTATATCGTTCCTGACTATCTTCGACCCGTTTGCAACTTCTTCAACGAGTTTTTTTTCCCTGCGATACTTCCACCAAGGCTCCCAGTACGACAGAAGCGTGGATATGTCTCCAGAATTGACCATGGATACAAAATCTTTCTTTTCGTCGTCGGTCAAAAGTTTCCATACGGTGTCAGAATCTTCCATATCAACTTCCTGAAATCTCGTTTCCATATCAGGTACAGAATCTTCATCGTCAGAGTCTTTGGTGTCGCTCATATCTTCGTCCATCGGCTGAGAATTTTCTCCTGAGTAAAGAGAGTGATATTAATGTATATAGCGAAATCTAGGCTATTATATGCAAAATACCAACATGTAAGTCCCGACGAATTTTAAGTGTAATAATTGTTGAGCTTTTACAAAATGTAATTTAGTTGGTAAATAATCTTTACATTTTACTATATGGTACTCTTTATCTCATTATTATTTATGATAAAATTTTACTAAATCCTGTAAAAAACAATGCAATTCTCTGAAAAGCTTAATTGCAGATAATAAAATATCAACAAACCCAACGTTGGAATCAAGGAAACATATAATTCATGCAAATTATGAAATATTTTGTAAAATTATATAATTGGCTTAAAAAAAGGTTAGTTCTAAGAAGTTCTATTTGACATGTTATGTTGACTTTTTCGTACTGACATTATATTCGTATTTTGCTTAAATTATCGAATTCCCATATGTGATAATTTGTCATTTTCTTATACATAATTGAATTTTCTAGAGAACTGCATTGTAATTAGCGGTATCATTGATTTCCAGGTATAAAAGAGTAGCATGTTGTGAAGCATAATCTTTAGTTTCTTAGGTATTATGTAAATACTGTTCAATTTCATAAATTATATCTTGGACGAGCATTCAAAAACATAAATGGATTTCAAGTGAGACAATGAAATTAACAGTTGGATAGGTATACCTGAAAAATTCCCAGAGAGTCCTATATTATTAAAAGAATCGTTGAGCATGTACATCAGTTTCTCAGGATTGTCCATTTCCGAATCTCCGTCATCATGAAGCTTTTTTAAAATATCCATCATCTTACGTTTGCCATCTAGGTCGGGTTCCATGGATCCCATTTCTTCAGTTATGCAGTCCTTATAGAAGCTTTCAGAGCATTGCAAATGTTGTTCCGATTTATAACAACCAACGGAACAATAAAACACGCCACATCGTGGGCAGCAATACTTACTAGGTTTAAAATTACATCTGTAAAAAATAGAAATAAAAATGTGTACGGAAATGGAAATGTTGTTTTTGGTAATTGTAAGGTATAGCTGGTCATGGATTATTACGGCGAAAAACTTCACAAACTAAGCTAAAAACAACGCCACGATTTAAAATTATTTTTTGAGAGCTTGATAATCGCGTTAATACCACACATTATTACGAAGAACACTGATATGGCGGGGCCGCCATAATGGATAACAGAGGCGATGTACAGAAAAATATTTCGTATTTCGCATAATTTATCAGTGTTCTTCGTAATAATGTGTGGTTTTAACGCGATTATCAAGCTCTCAAAAAAATATTTTAAATCGTGGCGTTGTTTTTAGCTTAGTTTGTGAAGTTTTTCGCCGTAATAATCCATGACTAGCTATACCTTACAATTACCTTGTTTTTTTTTACTCTTAGCTGAATCGTGAAAATATTTTCACGCCATCAAAGTTTATTCTGAATATGAAAAACGCATTTTTCCGAAATGTACTTAAAACAAAAGAAGCGATATCATGATTATTTTAGGTTAAGTAGTATGTTTGAAAATAGAATTCTGAGAAACTTACAATTTACAGACATCACCTTTGATAGTTTCGGACATATTTACGAAGAATTGATATTATTAATAACATTCAATAAGGGGGTTGATAAAATAACTAAGAAACAAGTTGTTTTCAACCGGTGGACGAATTTGACAGATCATTAATTTTCTCCATCTACTTTTCGACATATCTTGTCTATGCAAGATATCGTATGGTATGTGTATATTTTTTAATCAATATATTATTTTGACAATATTTATGTGAAGAATAAAATACAAATCATTGACTTATCAGCATTCTGATACCCAATACTTATAATATGTAAATGTTTGTAAATATTTATAATAAGTTGTCTATTATAATGATGAATCAGTTATTATTTTAATGCTTGCAACATTTATGATAGCTGTCAAAAGCTCGAATACGTACAATTTTAAATAAAAGATACAAACGTACAATTTATCAAAATCGATTATACATTTATTTCGATCTATGTCTAGTTTTAATTAATATGGATGTACCAGAAGTAATTGAAGAATTTTTCGGGGTTTATTTATTGTATTGCTTGAATCCGAAACTCATAGGAAAAACATACATAGGATACACCACAGATCCGAACCGAAGAATCAAACAGCATAATAAAGGTGCGTGGGCAGGTGGCGCTAGAAGAACAAATAATCGAGGACCATGGTAAGAGAACAATAAAACTATTTTTAAATACCGCAACACCTTGGTATTTTGTCTTTTGACCAGAAATTAAAATTTATTTTTTAATTTTTAGGAAGATGATACTGATCATTCACGGATTCCCAAATAATATCGCAGCATTGAGGGTTGGTTAATTTATATCTCCTTTTAAACAAATAGCATTTATCATTTCTTCTCTTGAAACTATCAAGAGTGAATGAAACACGCTTTTATTTAAGACTAAATTTGCTTCTCATAATAACGAATAACACGAATAAAATTTTAGTTTGAGTGGGCCTGGCAGAATCCTTCGAATTCGCGAAGGCTTCACCATGTCGAGCACAAGAAAAGACAGACCAAAAAAGAAACCCAACTTGAATACTGTCTAAGAATCTTATCAGAGATGCTGCGGGTTGGTCCATGGAATCGCTTGCCACTTTCCATCAGATGGCTGGTGCACGATTATGTTCAAGAATTTCCGGTGGGACTTATGACCTATATTATCTATGACTTTGACATGATTTCACATATTTTAAACATTGCATTGTTAAGCTTCTAATTTTAAATTTCAAATTTTATTAGTGTTGGTAGACGTTAAAATATATATTTTGTTGTTTTGCACTGTTAGCCCATTTTCATTTATTTTATAAACTTCGTGAAATCCACATTATTTTTTTTTGTTTTTTTTTATAATACATTTTTACTGTTTTATACATCATATGAGTATTTTTTAATGTAATAAAAACATTTTCTTTACAGCTATTACAATTTTGTTTAAATTAAATGAGTTATATAAATAATACTAACTTCGAAATTTAATTCTAGCCTGATAAACTTCCGCCGATTCACATGCCAATTTGCTATGGTCCAGTGAAGAGTATGAAAATACGAAATAGCAAACGGAACATTATAAGTGAAGAGTATGCTAAAAGCGAACAAGCTCACATTGATTCGAATTTGAATTTGGAAAAACCATGCCAAGGAAAATTAATAGACAACTGTCAAAATTATAACATTACTTCAATATCTCCGACTAAAGCAAAAAAGAAAAATGATTTTAGAATGCTTTCTCAAAGAGATGTTAATGAAACAGCTCTATGCAAACTTTGTATGAAATTAATGAATAAAGATACTTCGAAATTGGCATGTTTAAATTTAAAATGCGATCTCGTCTGCCATTTGCAATGTCTCGCTGAACTATTTTTAGAGAGTGGAGAGTACGTCCCTGTCGAAGGAGACTGTCCACATTGTGGTACGAGAATGCTATGGGGACACCTTATTCGTAAAATGAAAGGCTGTAATGATTTGCCTGATGGAATTGAAGACGATGAGGATGAATCGTTGGGATCCGAAGATGATTTAATAGATGTCATTTCAGATATGCATAATACTACAGGCAGTGATATATGCTTGGATTTATCGGACTCTTCTTGATTGCTGAATGATATACAATTTCAACTGTCTGACATATATCAGTCACACTTACAATCATGCCATATTGCTGGTTTATTTTGTCATGTGTTGTTTGCTTATTTATTTATATTTATCAAATTATATGTATTATGTTTCACATTATGCATCAACCGTTATTGAATGTGTTTCCAATATGCTACCAAATACCTGAACATCATTTTAACGTAATTGGTAATTGAAAATAAATAAATAAAAATGCTGAAATACTTTAATTAAAATACCATTTTGTTTCTATATGTCGTTCAAAAAATTTTATTTTAGAAGAAACAAGAAGTACTTAATTTAAGATTTCGACTGAAGGTGCTTGGTGGAATTTCAATATTAAATTCGAATCGTTCAAATTATGTACATTCTCACAGATTTTGTCACTAACGACCCAGGTTTCGCCTTTCGGCATCTTCAGGCGTTCAAGTTCACGGATGAACGGATCCGAAATTTCCTGGTAAAAGAGCTTATGACCGTCCGTATTTGGGTAACACATTATTACACTTTGATGATTTTTTGAATTACATGTTAGAGGTGTTAAACATTTAAATTTGTGTTAATTCACAGTCACTTATTCATAATTTATACTGTAATTTGTAAATTCTTTTCAATGCCAATTGTTTCTTACACCTTTTTATTTAAATTTGTTTTTTTATAAATAACATTGTTAAACTCTATTTATTATAAGTTAATAATGCTTGCCATGAGCGAAACCGGTCCTGATCTTGATAAATAAAATTGGAAATGAGTACAAAAGAATATTGTGTTTTCCTTAATACTATGCCTTTCCACCGAGTATTGACAGTGAACACCCTTGAAAGAGA
Source organism: Himalopsyche tibetana (assembly GCA_030503985.1). Lineage (NCBI taxonomy): Eukaryota > Metazoa > Arthropoda > Insecta > Trichoptera > Rhyacophilidae > Himalopsyche > Himalopsyche tibetana. The sequence goes on along the minus strand of JAPJYX010000011.1, from coordinate 2,642,705 downwards.
TATGACTACATACACCAGGGATTCTTAACCATATACCCGCGGACACACACGCGCCCTTTCATAGTACGTCATAGCAATGAAAAAATTATCATTTTTTACGATTCCGATGATCACATTAAAATGTCGAAGATCGCACTAATTGTGCTTGGTTATATTTTAGAATATTTAGTACTGCGTATTGATATTTTATAAACGCCCCCAAAATCAAATGAATGTATACCTTACCGACTGAGAATGGAATATCAGTCGCTTCTTCTCGTTATCAATTCCATCCGCTTATTACTAACTAAACGCCTGTTGGTAATTTCATGGCGTGGAAACCATAAGACACGAACGGTAACCAAGCAAACGTTATCATTATTACAATAATTAGTTTATGCCTGCCATAACTTGGAACATTAACCTAAATTACGTACCGGAAACAAAAACGTAAACAATATGTTAACACTAGTGAACATAGACCCCGCCACTCAGGAAGAGGCCATTAAATTTCGAGCCGTCGGCTTATTTGATTTTTTTTTAAATAGACATCGCTTAAATGTAACATGCGAACAATTCTTTAGTGCGGCAGCAGTAATTTTTTACTATTCTACAATCTGAAGTGCTTCCGCTTATTTATGGTTGATATGCCAAGTGTTCATGGGAGATGAATATTAAAGGGTGTAATAATAATTATGAATTATATTATTCAGTTTATATGTAAATTTCATAAATTTATTTTTTAATCGAATTGTGGATTTTTGTCGAGAAGCATTGTGACGTCCACGTTCCGTTCCTTAAACATGCGATGCAGCAGCAACAATTGGCTAATTACTAACCGTTTCTTTGCCCCGGTCGTATAACATTTACATCTCAACAAAACAAAAAAGGCTTAGGAACCGAGCGACTGCTCCATTAAGTGTCCATATGCTCCAAGCGGGAATAGACATGATTGAAATAGAATAGAATACAATCGTAACTTTACGATTTTTCTTATGTGTGCAATCATCATTGTGCGTTTCCGTCTTTGTAAAATTGTTATGTGTGTACATTACATTAAAGTTATAGAGCCGTTTTTTTTTTCTAAAGCTTGAAATAATTTCGTTCAGAATTCATTAGCCCAAAGTGTGTGATGCGTTGCAGATAAAGATATAAATCAAGACATGTACTTACTTTATTGTAATTCTTACAAACATAATCTAACGATAATAAATTAAAACCACACAATCAAATTAATTAATCTATGTTAAGTAGCAACATAGTTCCATGGTTAATTCTAGTTCAATTTGGCAAAATGTAAGTTTCATAATTATCACAATATTTACGTTCATTTTCCACTCACACATAGCCTGTTTAAATGTTTGCAAATAAATAATTTATTCAAAAACTGTACTTTCAGAACGTGTCCACGACATTACCCGAATTTTTTTAAGATCTTTGTTATTAGGTTCGAAGTACATATTTACATATTCTAAATTTCGTAAACAATATGTCAACGCAATGGCAAGTTTTAACTATTGGAAAAAATGACCTGCTTGTATTGTTTCGGGAACGTTTACATAAATACTAAGATTAGTTGTCTTGGATGTGCGGTATTAACAAAAACGTTTCCTTATCAAATATGAACACAAAACTCTTTTGTTTTAATGAAAAAAAAGATGATCGCTTCGCTTTTCTTAAGCGAAAAGCAATAATGAAATGTGCGTCTAATGAACTCAATCTTAAATTTGAATCGTTCAAAATATGTACATTCTCACAGATTTTGTGACTAACGACCCGGGTTTCGCCTTTCGGCATGCCGAAAGATGCCGAAAGGCGAAACCCGGGTCGTTAGTGACAAAATCTGTGAGAATGTACATATTTTGAACGATTCAAATTTAATATTGAAATTCCACCAAGCGCCTTCAGTCGAAATCTTAAAGAAATCAATCTTATTTACATATATTTTAATCATGAAAAATATTTACGTTTTCCTTACGGAATCGGAAATGACATTTGACACTGATTTGAAACACGAGATAAATTTAGACCTAGCAGACTTTTAGTCTTCTAATAAATTTATGAGTTCGTATTCAGAGTCATGACTCTGACATTAAAAAGACAACGGCAAATATTATTTCTTTCTGATCATATTCGCTTCCAGCGTGTTTTTTTCGAGAACTGCTTGTTAGATAGTTGCTCAACATCTCTACTTCGAAGAGAGAAGGAATAGAAGGATAACGCTAAAGGAGGAAAATCCTCCTCAAATGAGGACATCTGTCACCTTACTATATTTTGTGATTTTAACAAAAACCACGATTGATATCGACAACTTCAACGGCAAAGAGTTCGTCGTGCTTTAAATGAAATCATTGAAGTTTCACTTAACGTATGAACAGTTTGAAATAAGTATGTCATAAAATTGATAATAATAGGATGGAATGGCTAACCTTGATACGCTTATTGCATATTAAAGTATATTTACTCTACATATTTGCGAAGATACTTACAATTCTGTACCTATGACAGTTTATTTTTGTAACTAATCGACGCAGGGCCGTATTGTAATAATGGATATCCAAGAGCAGTCGATAAATTTAGTTAAGTGTAAAACATAGTTATCAACATTATACGTAACGCTTTTACATTATTATAAGTTGTACTTATTCATAATTTTTGTTTCTATACATATTGGTTTAAAGAAAAATAGCTACTCTAAAAGATTTCAGCGTTTGAGTTTGAATTACTTTTTTTATATCTGTCTACATACTGTTTTATTAAAAAGTCTTTCGTAATTATGGATAGAAAATAGTTAAGAATATATTTAGAACTGTGACTTGATAGGAATAGAGGCTCAGCACAATAATGGCCAATTTGATGATTTCTTTCTTGCAGGGGTAAAATACAATACGGAAAGAGATTCATAAAATATAAATAAAACATGTTTTAAATAAACCATCTCACATAAATGGATACGTTTATTATAATGAATTCAGATATACATAAGCTGTTATTAACTATATTATTGTAATACTGAAATGACTTCTGACATTTTATTTTCATGAAATCGGTGGCACATAGGTTGTCAAAACATACAATCAATACCAAATTTTATTACTACTTACTTAAACAACGTCCATATTTTATTTTTACATTGAAAACATTCAAAATAAATAAACATGTACATTTTCTCAAGTACTGATAATCAGCAAGTTATGTAGGTAAATATTCTTTACTACATGCTACTCTTTTTCTATCTGAAAATGTACACAGTTCTGCTAGTCAAAATAATGTTTCACAGGAAATTTAATTGAAATTAGGAACATGCCATATTATCATAAGTATATGAAAATCAGGGATACCAATAATTAATGCGAAATACGAATATAATATCAGTATACCAAACACAACAATATGTCAAATGGAACATTTTAAAACAAACCATAGAGCAAATTTGAAATATAGAGACGAATTTTCGTAATTCGCAGGAATTATCGGTTTCCTTAATACCAACGTTGGGTTTTTTTGTGTTTTCGTATTTGCAATTGATCTTTCCATAGAATCACATTAGTTTATGCTGGGTATAGTTAATTTTCTGGAAGAAAAAGAGTAGCATGTTCAAAGCATATTTACCGTTAAGTATTTATTTTCACGATACCGGCAGTAAAAAATGCCGATATTTGTTTACAGTATGTATATTTATATTCAGTGACAGATTAAGCACATGTGAGCCTACAGGCACAATAAAATTTGGATGCAATGTTGTCAGAAAATTCCAATTAAAGTAGTAAAAATACATAAAAATCTGAATCAAAAGTAATATTGCATAAGTATTGAGGCCCCAAGCACGCGCCGCATTTGCTCATAGGACAATCCGCCACTGTTTATATTATATATCATTGTTATCAAATAAAAACTTATTATTAATTATTGCAACATTTTGTTCATCCAGCGTTTTTACTTTCTTAAAGCACACTTGATTGGGTATTGTTTATATTAAAAAAAACATTGTTCATCTCTTTTAAGATAATTATTTCTATATTGAATAGGTTGTTTTTATTTAAATTTCACGTATTCTTAATTATTTGTTTTATCGATCAATGAGAGATTTATATTATCTGTAAATACATGTTAAAATATATAAATGTTGCTAGACATTTTTACCAGTAAAATACTAAGTACATATCTGTCATAAATTTTACATTGTCGTTGAAGTGAAATGCATTGAGACAAAGAAAAAATTGTTCCCAATATACTTTTTTCAGTCTTAACTCATTTGTTACAATAAAAAAAACTTTTAATGCTTTGACACGGATAGTTTACTAGTCAGTTATTTTTTGCTTAAAAAACATCTTCAAAATCATGACTTCAAAGATGACATTCTAAAATATATTTGTTCAAAAGCGAGTTCGTATTATTTGGTTAAATTTCTTAATGCTTTATGTTTTGATGCCGGAAAGTCACAAACAAAAACTAACTAATTTAATAGCAGTTGCATTATTTGCTTGCTGAGAAATTTCTGGTATATAAGCAGACTCTTTAAATAAACATTTGTAAAAAGGTTTTTATTACTCTTTTATTCGAAACCAGTGTCACTTACTAGTCCATTTTGGACTAACAATTGTTTTTTTTAATGTTTACTGGCCGACCAAACCAAGTCCTGAAAATATTAAAAATATTTCAATATATATATTTTTTAACAATTACTGTTCTCCACATTGCATATCAGTGTTTGGAAGTTGACAATTCGTATCTATTCATTTTGTGAAGTATATTTTCATCAATAACTTTTATGTTTTATTATCATGTTAACATTTTTTTTAATAAATAATAAGATTGTTCTACTATTTCAACAAAGCATTTTTTAAATTCTCATTATTTTTATCACTCTTCGTTTTATTCAGTTTTAATCAGGGGTCGGCTGAAGGGAGCTCGCGCATGCCCCTTGCGATTTAAGATAAAACTATATTCTCATATTCGAATTAGTACATAAGTGCAATTTCTGAGTTATATATTATCTACGACAGCTTCAGTACACACATTAGTACATGTTTACCCATTTACATTGATAATTTTACGGTAAATTGCATATTATAAGTGTATACAGTAAGATTGATTGATTATTTAAGTATCGCATATAATTATATAGGTATGAAAAAAACACACTTTCCTCAGAACACCGAACATTGCTTTAAGATTAAGCGGGCCACTTGTTTATATTTTGGCAGCCCACCGCTGCTTAAACACGAATCTACGGTACTAATAGTCAACTTCCAAACATTGATACTTGACGGACTTATAAGATAATAGTATTTTAAAATACTTCAAAATAAATAACTTAAAAATAAAATAAATAATTAATAAATGCTAGCATGCAATAAATAATCAACTTATTTAGAGGTATGTCTTTGATTCTTCTCGATAAATTCCTAATATACACTAATCCTACGTGATATAAAATATTATTTATTTTTGTCAAATACAAAATCCAATGTCCAAATTTCGTCGACTTTTACAATGTAAAATGAAAAGATACCCATTAAGTATAATTTATACAACTCTATGATAACATTGTTTTTTTAGTGGTTAAACATTGGAGATATTTTTTTAATATATATTTTACTAATAAAGATTGTTTTTTTTAAACATTTCTTAATCAAAAAATCAAAATAAATTTCGTTATTGTTTGACAGTGTTAAATGACACCATTCATTTATTATTTGAGCTCTCGAGAGGTGAAGTGAGCAAACTAATAAAGTGGTAAAACTTTTTCTTTGACTTTTAGTACAATCATCTCTTTACTTGGTGTTTTGGTGGATTGAATAATTTTATTTAATGGAAATAGCACTATTACAATATCTATTAACTGAGGTTACTTCACTTTTACGATACTTTAAGACGTGTAGAATATTACAACGCATCTAACTTATTTTTTTTAAATACCACTTGGCACACTTCACATTTAATGCGCCCATTTATCAAAAAAAGATTATTTCACTTGTCCCTAAAAATAACAAAATTCATCCTGTTTTATTTTTACGGAAAATTTCACCCAAAGAAGTAGACGAAAAAAGTTATATGGGTATTTGGATTGTATTCGTGGAAAACAATAATAACATTATAACGTTTATGGAGTTGCAGGTTTTATAAATAAGACTTACGACAATCACTTGTATGCTCAAAATGGACGAGCATTTTAATCATTTTACGCTTTTTCATACCGTTTTTCCTAAAGCATTAAAAGGTTTGTCGCTCGTCTACGCGTTCACATAATACGCTAATACATTTTTACAATCATATTTTATATCACCATTCTAAATAAATAACAGTGAAAACAAATAAAATTATTTATTAGAAATACACCGAGCTATGTATGATAAGTGAAATATAATAATAATTTATTGTGTACATATTATATTTCTGCATGCAGCCATTGAGAGTAATAATAGTTGGAATTCTTTGAACTGTCAGATGATTAACTATCAGCATAAAACGGTGTCTTTCCAAATTAATTTTAAATCCAATAAATACAAATAACGAAACCCTTACACATTAACAATATATATAAATGCCAAATCAAGAACTATTACGAAGTTTAAAAGTAGTATTTACAAAGTAGCCTGAAGTTAATTAAAAAATAGTCAATTTGTTTTTGTAAAATACTATCTAAATGTCTACGTTTTGTATTATGTCTTATTTAAAATATACTATCGTCTGATCCAAACAATCCACCATCGTCGTCTTCGTCGTCGTCACCGAACCCGAAGCCGTAGTCGTCATCCTCGGCTCCTGGGGGGACGAAAACTCCATTCAATATTCCTCCAAGTCTATCTTGTATCCCCAGCATGCTCGCCAGACCATAGATTAGCCGCATGGCTACCAATCTCGAAAAGTTTATAGAATTTGTTTCCCTCTGTTGCAGAACCATTTGTTTGCTCATCGGTCCTTTTCCGTTTTTTAAGTGGACCTTTTTCTTTCTTCTCGCCTCGCAATCAGCCACAAATAGCCCAACGATGACAAACAGGATGAAGATTTTTCCGCGCAGCGACGCCATCTTGAATTATCTGTCAAAATAAATCACTATTTAATAACGTTATAACCATTGCAATATGAATCATTCAATAAGTTTTGATGTAGCATATGAACAGTTTTCAAGAACTGGGCGTAATTCAGTCACTCTACATCGCTTTTATGAAAAGATAAAGAGAGTAAGGCTTAAGAATGACTGTTAGTTAAATAATCGATATGCCCGTTTTGGATGAAATGGGAGTTTACAAATCACAGACATACACTATTTTCAACCAAAACGAAGATCAGCTGGAAACGCTTCTGAGCGATGAGAGAAGCCGATCCTTAGCATTCCATCGAATTGTGGAATTCGTACAAAGATGTTTTTTCTGTTGATAGGTAAACTTTCAGTAAATTTGCGGGGTCATACAGAGAAAGAGTAGATTTAGACTCATAGTACTTCCGGAAAGTTGTATAGGGCAATTTTTCGCACACTTAAGTGCAAGCCGCCAAGTCTTAGTCAATTGTTTCCGATACAATCCTAGCACAAAACTGAACAACGCACAACGTTTGTCACGCCACGGGAAAAGTGTGTTGGACATATATCTTTGGCCGTGGCGGATGGTGGAGGGAGCTGCATATGTACCTAAAGAACTTTTTTAAACTAGTTCCACGTATGATGAAATCAACGGAAACTATCCTGATCTTTAATAAATAATATGGAATTAGTACAAAAAGTGTGCTATCTTTTTAACATAATGAATGCTTCTCCACCAATAATTGACAGTGAACAACATAAAAAAATACTCAATGTGACCAAATTAATAAACTATTTGAAAACACAATATATGAAATGTCCGTACTAAGAATATATAAATATTTATTATATTATAGTCATAAATATATTACTATAATTTAAATGTCAAAGTTTTGCTAATTTTTTGTTTTACCTAAAGGTAACGTCATACCATACATCAAAAGGAGTATCTTCAAAATAATGATCAAAGTATGCCGACCAATAATCTACTTACGGTTTTTTAATAATTATTTTCTATTTCACACTTAACCGATATAAAAAATCATGAAAAAGATAACTTATCATTAAAATTACAACAGTCCATTCATATATTTAATTAATAACATTATCTTAAATTGAATTGTATATTATTTGAAACGTTTTTGTTTTTTATACAGTTCTGTTAAACGATTCTGATATGATGTCATTGTGTTGACTTTCTAGGAACATTTTATGATACATATCAAAGTCATTTCCGGTTTTATTGTCAAATACATATTGGTAAAACTATAACACAGCTCGGTGTATCTCAATGAAATAGTTTCCCAAATGGGGTTACGCGAGCATTAGCTGAAGGTTTCATAAAAAATAATGAAAACATATTATCAGGGGCTTCCTTCGTCCAGAGCATTTTCAACTGAAAGAACAACAGTTGAAAATTCTAGTGATGACCGAAACCGGTTCTGGTCATAATAAATAAATATAGCATTAATATGAAAGTCGTTGTATTTTTTTTGTTGATATTTAAGACGCATACTATTGGAAGCTTATTTATGTGAAAAGCTGAGTAAGCTATCATGATTTTGAAAAAGGTATGGAATCAAATTTGCTTTTATGCGAATATCTAAAACTTATATTACAATCGAGAATATGTTTAAGTTCTGTTGGTACAGGCAGCGATGGTGCCGAAATACACAAAAAAAATATTTCGTTAACTTTGTATACATTGTTCATTTTAGCCAGTTACAGAATACATGAGAGACATATGTAGTTAAATTTGTTCAAAACTTAAAAATAGTCACGCGTTGCCAGTCACTCTCCTCTATTTTGACCACGTAATCTCGCATTTGTTGAGTTTAAATTTCACATAACCTCAAAAAAATTAACGTCTTGCGGTCATTCTCGTCTTCTTTAAATTCAACATATCTAACATTTCCTAACCTTTACCTTTATATTATTAATTTTGCTCTTCTTAGCACTTGTCAGTCAGTCACGTGTACTAACATAACGACAATAAAATCAAGTCATTAGTAAAGTTAATACATGTCGTCATAAATAGCTTTTAAATTAGTGATACATTTATTTCTTATTTAAACACGATACATTTATTTACTAAACGTCAGTTCATGTTCATCTGTGCACTTGGCGAATCCCAGATGGTTGGTGACAAAATTTGAATTTACACAATGTGAACGATTCAAACTTAATATATGTACATACTTATTAAGCTTCCGTGATTGCAATAATATAATTGAGAAACACTGGTCTAAAAAAGGATAAATGACTGACCGAAACCAGTTCTGCATTAAAAAACATCAACTCATTAAGAAGCCTCGTTTTTGTGATCGTAAGTCATGATCTTTGAATAAAAAATGATATACAATTTAAAAAAAAAAACAAATAAGTATGATCCGATGACAAATAAGATATCTAGTACAAAAAAACACTCTCATTTTCATTCAAGATAAATCTCTAACGGTAAAACCGGTTGGTAAAACAATGAAGCTGGGTCAAATAGCCATTTAACGTTTACGTACTAATATAGCACGTAAATATACTTGAAAATCTATGTCGATACATCATGTTTTAATTCAAATGGTACATAATACGTTTTATTAATTAAGGTAAGAGTTTAATCAATAAATACAAAGGAATTGATTAAATAGACAATAAAATCAAAAATTTGGTTAAAGACTTTGCTAAATTTGCGCCGTAATCTAATAATAACCATCCATATATTTTTCAAAACAATTTATTCACAGAATTCAGAGTGTAACAAGCAAATCATTATTAATTAATTTGGCGTTTTTTAACCCTTAAATGCGTGGTTTTTTTATACAATGGGTGGATGTGATTGCAGAAAAGATTTTTTTTTTAAATTTCGATAGTTTCTTTGGTATATTTTTTTATCCAAAAACACTTTGTACTGTTAAAAAGCACCTAGGCATTAGAGAAATAAAACATGATTTTTATCCATTTTATAAAAAGACAACACGTAGAATACACAATCAACTATAGAATACACAGTTAAAATACTTAAATATATTATGATGAACCATGTTTTTTTATTGTGAAAATTCTACTAAAAAACGGTCGAAAATCAATGGCCGCCAAAACTCCAACTTTCTCTGTTTAAATGAAAATATAATAGTTTGGCACGATTAGACAAGACATCATTTAGATTAATATGAAAAGTAAATGTGTATTTTACCATTGAGTATTGAATAAAAGTTAAAATCGATTCCTGTTTTGCGAAAACGCCAAAACAAACGTTTGTACTTTTCGTTGTCATATATTAAAAATCTAATGTTAATATTTTTCACTTCTAATATAATACTCCCCCACTTCAGTATGTAACGGACTTGTTGCTTAATCTAACTTCCTCTGAATTCCATTAGTCAGTTATATCGATAGTTAACTGTACTGTACCGTAAAAAATAAGAATTAATTAAAAAATATATTTACCTAAATGCAAATTTCCTGCGAATAAAAGTATTCTGCATAATTAGTGCACGTTCTTTTCGGTAAATTAATCTGTTTCTAAGTGTATATGCAGATATCTAAATCAAAAAACACGACCAAAGGTGACATAAAAACACTAATTTAAGAAATGTGGGCATGCTAAAAGTATCAATATTCAACGTCCAAGCGCAACATGTTTGACCTCAAAATATTCAACCTCCTTTCAGTCCTTTCCTGATACGATTCATCAAACACAGGGCTTACCGTACCGGGCGAATAAATCAATACCGGTATTACAAAAAATCGCAATACCGGAGAAATGGTAACCGGATAAAACAGAACATGGAAAAACAGAACATCACAAAACATACAATATATCTTTAAAAAACACTAGTATTGATATGTTTTACAATCAATTAGTAATCTCTTTGTCGTATTAGATACAATAAATAAAACAGCAATCGTGCATATCAATAACACTTTCAATCTGAAATTGTCGTAAATACACTTATATTCGACGATTATAATAGTCGCCATTTACTGATAAAGTAAAGCGCACGTTATAACATACTGTTCTGAAATTATTACCTGTATGATATTCAATTAATCTATAATATTTTTCCAATAAATAGTTAAGAAGAAACAGGTATCATTCAACTAAAAATTGAATGTGTTCTGAATTGTCTATGTTCTATGTTCTCATGTTCTGTTTTATCATGTTCTGTTTATTCATGGAACCCGGAGAAATATATCAAAATCTATGTTTCGAGTATGCATATCGACTGTGTAAAGGAAAATGGACGTAATCCACAGTTGTTTAATACCATCATAAAAATCATAATCGGATGATTTTCATAAATAACCAACGAGTTCTTAATTATTATTTTTTCCATGTCCATGGCTTACTTATCTAGGTATCTCAACAGAAGTTTTGTATACGAGAACTTCTTGTTAATCAGTTGATTAACTTCTCTAATTTCTATCTTCACGAAAGGTTTAATTTAGAACTAGTAGTTACTTAATCCCTCTCGCTACGCTCAGTCATTAAAGGATTGGAAGGATTGTAGAGAATTATTACACATCACAAACACGCGTGCTTTTGAACAGAATCGGCAAATTGATTGGAAATGTACTGTTCGTTCTGAAACTCCGTCACGTAAGTCCGAAGTTGACCACTGCTCCACGGACCAGACATAACATAACAATACACTATTGAATATCTCATGAATTATTCTAGACTTGTCAAAATAAAAACAACTCTTAACAAATTTAAAATATTGCAATGGATAGTGAACAGTTTTATAATAATATGTCATAATAAATTAAAAAAAATAACCGGTATTTCAGTATTGGTAAAACGACATGATTACCGGTGTCCCGGTTTTGGTAATATCCGCGTTGCAATCCCTGGTCGAGTAGTGAAAATATTTACTTTGAATTACATTCACAGCTATATGACAACTGAAGAAAGCATGCAAACACATTCTTAACGCAATTAGTATTGTTCAAGCACTGGCCTGTTAAGAAATTTGTAATAGGAAATTGAAATTTGTATTTGTTGTCAAATAAAACAAGAAACATTCATACTTTAAGAGAGAAAATAAATTAGCACAACTTTGTAAATTTGAGTCGTAATTCTGATATTGTCACTTTTAAGTTTGTATGTGGTTGGATACGTAATTTTTGAGTATTTTTTTAATAACAAATGTTCATATTATCTTAAACTAAAAATATATATTCAGAAAAAATAATTTAATAATTCATTTCATCACATTTAAAAAGTGTAAAACATTTTTGTTTTTATTTATTTTCAAGAATAACAAACTAAAAATACAGTTGTTCATGTTTTGCCCATAAAAATAAATATAAATCATGTATTCATGCTTTTTTATATAATATATCAAAGCAACTTGAATTTGTTTTAGAGAACTCTTCGAAATACAGTTTCTTGACTTATTTTTTTCGGGGAAGTTAAGAGTAGAAGAATAGGTCTAATGAGAGGCTGTCCAAACCTTATTTACTCCATTCCCCTTTTTCACTAATGTGAACATCATTTTAGACATCACAAACACTCTTTATTACGGGTTTTTGTGATGTCTAAAATATACCCTCCCACGCTTCTAATCCTTCAATAACTGGGCGTAGCGAAAACGACTAGTTAATCACTAATCCTGTCCTAGTCTTGTCCTTTTATCCCTAATACTCTTTTTGGAAAAGAGAGGTTGAGCGACTGAGAAACCAACACTTCCCTTAGAAAAACTTATGTTAACATACCTTCATTTGGAGGCCATATGCTTTACATTGATAAAAAATTTAATTAAAAAAATGTAACAATAGGTAAACATGCCGTAAAATAATTAATACTAATAGCTGAAAATGAAACACTTTTAAAAGCAGGTAGATTGATCAGAAAATATTTTTTTAAACAACAAGGGGCTCGTGCGAGCCCCTCCGAACTAGGGTATCCAATCCTGGGATCCTGTTCAATTTTCTGATCCCGAAAATTTACACGAAATTTCTGTGACAATCTGGGAAAAAATATACCAAATCGAGGATTTCAAATTCCTCGCTGAGCTAAAAATAATAAAAAAAAACGAGGTTTGGAGATAATCTGGGGAAAAAGTATAGCGAATTGAGGATTTGAAATTCATCGGCGGTGAGCAAATCTCAATCCCGCGATTGGAAAAAGGCTCCGGGTTTGGATACCCTACTCCGAACCCCCTCCAGTCTACCCATGGACATAACCTTTTATTGTCCGTTGCTATGTGCATTCATCTCAAAGAAATATCATTAAGATGCAGTACGAATAAATTATGACAAAGACATGGGAAAAAAACAACAGTTTATTGTAAACTCACAAACGAGTTCAATATATTTGAAATGTAATAATAAATATTATCACTTTGCCAGCCCAGTTGCTTTTGCTTCTTTACCCCAAGAAACTTACATAATTAACTAACTACTCTTTTGTTTTTAAAATTAATTATACGCTGTGCAGATATTTACTTGTCTAAATAAACATCAAGAATCCATTTGCAGAGACTGCTTATTAAAATCTCTTAATTAGATATTTTTGTATTGTTTTGATCGTTCTTCTTATTTTAATAACAAGACATCCCATGATTTTATGACTGATTGTAACAAAAAAAATGTATGAGAATTTGCATAACATGAATTATTTGATCTAACGGTCTGCCAATGGGGACGCCACTTTGGAGAGCTTTAACAGTGTTTAGCATTGTATGTTGATATATTTCACGTAAACGTGAGTGAGTTCCGATTAGAGCTTCCAATCCAGGGATCAGTGATCCTGAAATACCAAGATTTCGGACTTCGCTATAACACGTAAAAATTCTCAAACACAGTTTAATAAAAGCTTAACAGCGCTAGACTCGCTGACAGACGTAACTTAAAATAAAAAGGTTTCCGAGCTATAAATAATTGTTGAATCTGTTAATTCGTATTTTTTTGAGACGATGGACCCAAAAAAATCTCTGACTTTTGAATAATTCTGGAATCTCTTAATTGCCCACTTTCTGCAATATGATATTATGGTGAATGATTGTGAATTACGAAATACGGGGATCACAAAAAGGTGCCGAAGTTGGATGTCCTAGTTTTCCGACGAATACTATTGTTTATATATTAAAGTAGAGTTTCTCGGAGTTTACTATTAATATTAACTATTATTTTTTCTACTACTTCTAAAACATTCTGTTATTTCCTGTTTTTTACATTGCAAAAATAATAAATTGTAATTATTTTGTAATGTACATGTAAATTAATAAACAAGTCGCTTCAAATTAATGCTATCTTATGTCAAAAGAATTTGCATTCAAAATAATTAAATAAAGATTCGAATTTACATAGAATGCTTTCATTTGTTTTGAATTAACAACGATATTACATTGTTATTTGATTACGCTTTATAGCGTATGTATAATTAAACATTCTTTCAGCTGACAGCTATGTGTGAGAAAATAATTAAAAATACTGTCTGTAAAATACAGAAAAATATAACAGATTAAAAAACATTAATAAGGAATACACAGAATGCGCAATATTGTTTATATGTGTTTGAAGAAACGTTATTCGATATAAACAATTTATTCCTAAATAGTTACACTTTTTGTTCCCATAACACTTCCCCTACGATACTAAACATACTTCCAATATGTTCCTGGCCCTTTAGGAACCAAGTGAAAAACCATTTTTTTTTTAAATACACGTCCTGGGTTTTTACCGTCCATCTAAAGTTAAATTAAGTGAGTGTTAAAACATGTTTTTTCACTTAGTTCTTTAAGGGCCAGCGACATATCGGAAGTATTTCTTAGCACCGTAGAGGAAGTGTTAAATAATGAAACTGATTATTTTTGAGTTTAATAACTCGATAAAGGCATTTAAAATTGACTTTATGTAATAAAAATAAAACATATTTTAATATGTATATCGACTTTGGAAAGGAAAAAGGACGTAACCGTTTATCAGTCACCGTGCACTTCAGGGTTGTGTATATTTCATAATTTGCTTTTAGCCTAAAATCATCAAAAAAACGATTTTTGTGTCTCCTGTAAAATTTGATATGTGTGGGGTTACGTCCTTTTTCCTTTCCACAGTCGAATTATAGATTTATATTTTACATTTTTATAACATGAGTTAGCACGTTTGATTGATGATAATACAACCAAATTGTTTTTATATTATTAAATTGAAAATTTCCCTGATCATGATTGTAAAAAAATGAATTGAAGATTAACAGCCATTCAATTAAAATAATATTTACCTTTTTCGAACCTATGTCTTCAAAATAACACTGTATTAATCGTAACCTTCAGCGAAACACTTGTTAAATGAATTTTAATTGTTTATTTAACACTTATTAATAACAATGAGTTGTTTTTAATTGACGATTTCGTTACACTGCATTTTTAAATGTCGTCAAATTTTTCTGTTGCGCGCACATCGACGGCGGCGATTTTCGCGGTATCTCGGTATAACGGTAAACTCGACCGACTGCGGATGCTGAGTGCCAAGTTCACGACCAAGTCGAGGTAGAACTCGAGGTTGAATGAATGTGGAAATGAACACCACGCCGAAGTAAGGAAGTTCGAATGCATAAACAGGCATGCGGTGAGCAGTCTGGGAGGAATGAACCATCAACCTGTCTTGTTGATAATTAACTTATTTAATCAAGATGCGCGTGGAAACATAAATAAAATATCTGTGCAGTGAACCCCAATTCTACGTTTTTCAAGGGATCGTAATGAGCAAACGAACAACGCGGGAAATATTCAAATAATATCAAAATATATGTTTAATTCTGAAACAACGTATTTACTTATTTATACTTTTTTATTAAAGAATAAATATATTTTTAAAAATGACTTAATACAAACTAAGTTGCTTATTTGCAGTTTGGCACTTAAATTTTAACAGATACGCGTTTTTCTCCTGGTCTTTTTGAGGTCTTGTTTTGTTTTCAGATTCTTCGCTAAATTTCTAATTTAATTCATTTAGGCATTTTAGTTGTGAGTTAGAAAAAATGACAAAACGAAATGTGAAGTAAGACTATTCATGAGTGAAATGAGAAATATTCAACAATAACGGTCAATCGGGATTGTAATATTTAAACGATAGATCGGGGAAATCGGTAAATCGGTAAATCGGGAAACGATTAATGCGGGATTATTAAACATTGTTCTTATGGGTGCTTTCCCCGGACTATGAAAAATAAACGATCCATATGGGAAAACGAATAATTCGAGTACGGTAGATCGGGGTTCCACCGTATATTAATAGCGGATAATGTTTGTAGCCTCGTAAAATTTAATTATGATAGATTCCATAAATATTTAAAAAAAATAACAAAATCAAAATACGTAAGCGGCAAAAAGTTTCGCTGATAACTGAATGATCGAAAGTTATGTTTTCATTTGTTCAATAAGGCTGCGCCCAGTTATTGAATGATATGAAGGGTGGTAGGGAAATTAAGACATCACAAACACATTGAAAAATTCTGTTCGTACTGGAACTCGAACCCGTAAGATCCGGCATGGAGCCAACGACGCTAGTCGCTGAGCCATAGAACCCGACACATTTAGTTACATGTTAGAGGTGTTAAACATTTTAATTTGCGTTAGTTCACAGTCACTTATTCATAATTTGTACTGTAATGTATAAATTCTTTCCAATGTCAATTGTTTTTTACACCTTTTTATTTAAGTTTGTTTTGTATAATTAACATTGTCAGTTGATAGTGCTCGCCATGAGCGAAACCAGTCCAAATAAAACTGGTAATAAGTAGAAAGGAATATTGCGTTTTCCTTAATTGACAATTTGGTCAAAACTGAGTTGCGTTAAACAAATTCCCTTTTTCTTCACTTTACAAAAACTTAAAAAAGTCACTTAGTGTTTAGCATCAACCAATTTTGATCAAATAACACACCTTTATAATTATTATGCTGTATTTCAAGCATATACCAAAATATGTAATACATAATTAAAAAACTTTTGTTATTCTTGTGAAATACAATCTAATGATTTCTTGAAAAAACGACGATAAATGAAAAAAACAAGTGATTAGGTTCGGATTTTGATACAGCTATATATATTAAAGAAATGCTGGTAATTCGTAAAACCTTGTTGTGACATTTAATACAAAGTATGTCGTGAATTTGCAGAGGAATGAGTGACAAAACAAATTCTCAGAAAACACCAACATGTGAATATTTCTAAGGTGATTAAAATAACGGTATACCACTCATTGGGCACTATTTTTTTAGATATCGACGCACAATAATATGTAAAAAAAATACAGTATTTTTCCTAAGGCGGACCCGCCTGGTACCAACAAAGTCTGAAATGGAAAATTCCACGAAACCGGAACACTGAATTATTAAAAAAAACATTACCTTTCTTTTGTTTATCAATATTTCTCATGTTATTTTCGGCAATTATAATATTTCATCTTAATACTAACGACACTCAACGTCGTTGGATTCCGTACGAACAACATTTTTTCAATCTATTTATCAATTTCTGTTCAAAGCCAGTGGTAGATTAACCCATGAACGCAAAAAGCGCGCGCTTGGGGCTTCCAAATCTTAGGGGCCTCAAAAAATGTATCTCTGTATTTCTTGGGTACAATTCGAGCCCGGTGTATCATTGACGAGGGTGGAGGCCTATGTTTATATATATACGCAATATAACAAATTGCATGGAGGGCATTGCGTGACGTTTACACAGTGACTTTCCTAGGCTATGTGCCGCCCCTAGGCAATGTTAAAAATATCTATATGTTGGACTATTTTTCCTTTTTTTTATAAATAACATCTGCCGCCTATATTCCTGAGATCGGTAAATGTCATATTTAGATAAGATTTTTGCGATCGATTTAACTAATGTTAACCCATCGGTCATAATTTTTTTTTAAAATGTCCGCTCCTAATGTGGACCATATGGACTCCTAATAGAGTTTATCTCAACAGAAGTGTTTCTTCGAACTGCTTGTTACTCAGTTGCTCAACCTCTTATTTTTCCAAAGAGAGTAGGAATATAAGGCTAGGACAGGACTAGTGATTAGCTAATCACTCTCGATACGCCCCGTTCATAGGATAAGATGGGTGGGAGGGGGGAATTCAAGACATCACATACATCCATGCCTTTGAACATAAATTCATAAATCAATTTATAAAACTGCCCGTACTGGGATTCGAACCCGTGACCTCTCAACGACGTTAACATAATATTATTACCATTGAAAATGTTTTTTGTCATTTTTTGTTATCAAACACATTAAGGTATAATATTAATTCTAATCCAAATTCGTGTGTCAAAAATATTCAGTCATTTTAAAAAAAAATGTGACCATTTGCCGCTCCCTAGGACTTGCCGCCCCAAGGCATCTGCATACTTGCCTACACCCACGGTACGTCCCAGCGTTTACACGAGGGCTCCGAATTTCTAGCTACGTCACTGAAGACGACACCATAAGAAAAGAAAACATGAAGAGAAAAAAACAAATCACAAATTGTCTATTCTACATAAGGTCCGATTAATGACATTGACAGTGACCAGGTGACCATCATCGGCGAAAGTGCTCAATCAGTGTCAAATTTGATTGCGTGCCATCTTACGCACGAAGTCTCAATTAACGCATAAATAGTTTTACGAACAGAAGCCGCCATTAATGTATGTTTATTAATTTATTTTTGAACATCAAATATAATTGTGTTCGTAAATGTATTGTAGTGGCCTCAAAAGTTGTATATCATAAAGAAGTTTCTTTACTAATCAACACAGATATTACCGGAGAAGTTCAGTCATTGACCGTCAATATATTAGAAATCTAGACATTTTGACATGAATGTTTAACGAGAAAAAAGTGTACTTTTGTTAACATATTTGAGGATCTCAATTTCAAAACAGATAACAAATTTTGATGCCAATTTGTTATCTGTTTAAATATCTACACAATCAATTGATTTCTGATTTCAAAAATTCTCTAAATTCTCAGAGAAAACGCATTTTAAAAAACGCGTTTAGTCTCAAAACCTACTGAAATCCAAAAAGCCCACAGCAGTGCACTTTGCCAACAATTTTGGTTTTTGGAGTTAGGTAGGTTTTGAAATTAAGGCGCTCGTTTATGTCCTTGAATTTAAGGGTGTTGAGTGGGTAGTTATAAGTGCTTCTAAAAAAAAAAAAAAGTGTTGACATTGCATGCTTGGCTGACGATAAAGATGATTTGATGGCATACATATATATAAGTTAAAATGAAATTATTGAAAAATATCTTCGGAGTTGTCTTTCTTTTACACGACTCCCCAGCAGTGGTATCAATATCGTGTAAACATAGAGTCTACGACAGGGGTGAACATAGGGTCTACCTAGGTCTATCTAGGGTGGGTAAACATAGGGTCTACAACCTTTTCTTCTCTAAAGGCCGCGTTCATTTTTCTGATGCGAGAAAAGGCCGAAGTAAACATTGACTAGGGAATCTTTGATCGAAAAAAGGAATTTACGGTCATAATATGTCAGGAATTTACGAATTTACATAAATTTACAGATTAAAAAAATTGGCCAGAAGGCCGCACAGGTTCCCCACGCCTGGTCTACAATATCGCACACAAAATGCGTTACCGTATACTCAGTGGTGAAGTGGTAAATAAATAAGTACCAGGTCGGTCATTGATTTCTTCCCTATTTTTTTTGTTTTTTTTTTGTATCCGTCCGAAGTTAAAAATAAAACACAAGTTTTAACAATTAAAACAATAAAAAAACGATCTTTATGTATGTATGTACTTGAAAATTAAGTAACAAATCAAAAAGGTGACAGGGCGCCTTCCTTATTTTCAACCTGGCCCCACTACACCACTCCGTATACTGGCGTATACTCTCTGCGTAGTTAACGACTTGTCTACACTGGGCAAAGCATAATTGTTTTATGTATATATACGAAGATAGTGTTGATTGCGTGATTGTAATCCGATAAAACCTTCCGACATTCGTGATGAAATGAGATCCCTATCAATTGTTGCGGCTTATAGTCCAATCGATGAGCCAGTTCCCAACGCTATACAACTATTTATCATAATAATAGATATCCGATCATGTTTACAGCAGGAAAAACCGTTTACTATAATGCTGGTTCTGTAATATACATAGCTTCTTGGCAGTGGCAGATTAAGCACATGGGAGGCCCCAAGCGCAATAAAAATTGGAGGCCCTGTTTTTCGGAAAACGTGAAATCTTTCGTGAGTATTTGGGTTACATTATAAAAGCAATTTTTGAGGCCCCTAAGATTCGGAGGCCCCAAGCGCGCGCCTCTTGCGCTTATAGGATAATCCGCCACTGCTTCTTGGCGTAATATTCTTTTTATTATTTATGCCCGCTCACAATCTGAAAAATATGGCCTCTAACGGAGCATAAGCTATTACAACATAAGCTTTTCTACGAGAAATATTTTTTACTCAATTTCTCAATTCCTCATATTTTTTAGAAGAGTAAGGAGTAAGGATGGAACTATTAGTTAACTAATCACTTTTGCTGCACCCCGTTATTATGTATTATGTTTGATGAAGTAATGGGTCAGTAAGTTTGGAAACTGGCTTATGATCAATTCATGGATTTGTATAAAAATACGCGAATGTCTCTGATATTTTTCAATTTTCTCATCCACCTTATCTGATGTTTAAAATAGCGTGTAGCCTACATTTCAGGAAGGGGAATGCTTAACTACTAGTCCATTTGTCGTTTCTAAAAGTTGACCAATTGAAGAAAAACATGGCTGAACGAGTAGCTATAGAATCTTCTCATTGAATAAATTGTGTTAAAATGTTTAATCCTGTTGTAATTTAAATATCTATATATTAATAGTCGATAAAATAATCACCAATAATCACAAATCACAAATATGTTCATATTAATGTCCTCGAGTCTTTTTCTTCTTCTACGAAATATATTTGTTAGCGTACTTGAAAATTAGTTGAATAAAATATATATTGTATATATTTTATATTAGCAAACTTAAACATTATTCCAAAAATTAAATAATTTACAATTTAAATACTACAGGGCTGTCGATGTATGCCCCGAGGTCGATTTCTGCTACTACGAAAAAATGATTGTTAGCAAACTTAAACATTATTCCAAAATTAAATAATTTACAATTTAAATACTGCAAGGCTGTCGATTTCTGCTACTACGAAAAATGATTGTTAGCAAACTTAAACATTATTCCAAAAATTAAATAATTTACAATTTAAATACTGCAGGGCTGTCGATATATGCCCCGAGATATATTTCTTTTACTTTTATAATTTCTGGCTTATTCAATAAATAGGTTTGTAATTTATTTTTCACGTCAGTACATTTTCTGACTACTGAAAAATGCAACAAAAATCTACCCGTTGAGGTCAACGGGCTTACAGCTAGTGTAATAATAATTGAAAATCGACTTTTATTGTGTTAGTTTTTTAAATACGACAATAAAATATACCAATGTTGATTAACAGTATTAACACCGTTCGTATAAGAACTGCCAATTAGACAAAAGCAATAAAATTTAATATGTGAAGCGGAAATGGAACATTTTTTTTCTCACAATTCGACTCTACCATAAACCAAACACGTTCTAGAAATTGAATTGATACTAGGATATATGGAAATTAATAATAAACGAGTTCAAAGATCTCGAGTGCTGACATCAAAAAGCGCAAACTATTTTTTAAATTATTAATCAACCGAGATAAATTTAAAAACAAAAATTAAAGTAGTCCGAAATCTACTTCAGAAGAAATGACACATCAAATACGATGTATGATAAAGAGATTCTCGGGCAATTTTTACAATTCGCCATTTTCTAATAATGTTCAGCTGTAATTTCTGACAACGGCATTATTCCGAAATAACTATGTTTCAATTATTTGTGGAAATGTATTCTTGTATATAATTGCACCATTTAATAAAGTTTTACCAGATCAATTAATATATTAATTTGTGTTATCTCTGCAGTTGATGCAAAATAGAAAAATCTCAAACTTTGTTTGTTTTGAATGAATAAAATCTACTTTATACATATTTTTTAAAAATGTTTAGCAAGTCTCGGGTGTCGGGCTGTTTTATTTAAATGTCTGGAAACCAAAACTGGAAAACAGCCTTCGATGGTCTCACAGCTATATACAGTGGTGTAGTGGAGCTAGGTCGGCTACCTGGCACCTGAAAATGAGCTAGGGCGCCGCCCTGCTACCTTTTTGACTTGTAACTTAATTTTCAAGTACACACATATATTCAAAATTATGTTCATAAAATTTAAAAGCATTATATCAAAAATAATCTACCCGACGGATTTTACAAAAATAAAAATAAAAATGTACACATGTAACGTGATAAAATACCACCTCTCTTTCTAAGATCTTTCTTTCTAATTTTAATTGCGCGTTTTTTTAATTGATTAAATTGTTAAAACTTGTGTTTTTTTAACTTCGGACGGATATTTAAAAAAAAACAAAAAAAGGGAATAAATCAATGACCGACCTGGTACCTATTTATTTACCACTACACTACTGACTATATATATATATATATAAAATATGATGTTATTTGTATGTGATAAAATATGATAGTGCTTCGAAGGCTTACAGATAGATAGCAAAGATCCTTTAATTGAATGTTTTTTACTGCTTATATAAACGTCAATGTTTTCGATTTATACCATCAAAAAGCTATCTCATTCTGCATACTTTCTAAATCATAAGTGAAAACCGACATTTTTTAAATACTCACGGCTTATCCTTCAGCCGAGACAGCGAATTTAACTAGTTCTTGACCCAATTTTTATTTGAACACTTAATCAAAACGGACATCTATCGTTATTAGTTTTAAAAAATCTTTGCTGCCATAAAAAAAACGATTCATTGAATAAATAATGTCAAATTACTTGAATGTTTACTATTAATTGATCAAAACTTACTCAATTTGATATTGAAATTCCACCAAGCACCTTCAGTCGAAATCTTAAAAAACTTACTCAGTTCAATAAATTATTAACGACATTAAATAAACATGAAATTTGACTACTACTTCAATTACAATTAATTATATATTGTAATTTGTCCTACTGACTACAACATTATAATATATTAAATAATAAAAATAATAAAACATTTTTAGTACTTTTTCCACATAAAATTTATTAGATCAGGACCGGTTTCGCTCATGATGAGCATTGTCAACTGATAAGAAAAAACAATAAAACAGTGATATTTATACAAAAGTTAAGTGATAAAAACAAGGTATGACAAACAATTGGTATTACAACCTAGCAAATACCGGTTGTAATACCAATTGTTTGTCATACCTTGTTTTTATCACTTAACTTTTGTATAAATATCACTGTTTTATTGTTTTTTCTTATCAGTTGACAATGCTCATCATGAGCGAAACCGGTCCTGATCTAATAAATTTTATGTGGAAAAAGTACTAAAAATGTTTTATTATTTTTATTATAATGCCATTCCACCAAGTATTGACAGTGAACACCTTAAAAGTGATATTAAATAATAATGATTGTGTATTATAAATATGAATTCGTGATAGACAAGCAATAAATCAATACTGATAGGTAGGTAATAAAAAATACCGGAGGTTTTTTTGCTGTCAATCTTTATTCCGAACGCACTCCAATTAAACAAGGAACACTTCACGTGAGATTTGAGATTGTTATCTATGGTGCTTTGTTCGAAATTTAAAATCGCACAATAAAAATGCATCACCGTATATTTTTGTAGGCATCCGTGTCAGAAGACTAGATTTTTTCTGTCGCGTGACAGATTTAATTCTGATGTGTACTAAATAGTACACACTTTCTTTAATTATCTTTCGTTAAAAATGTGATCGTTTCTATTAAATATTCATGTCAATAATTCATATGTTGTAGGCACAATCGCACCAAAGCAGGATAGGAAAGATATACATACGTTATTCAACGAAGCGTGGGGTCAAAACTCACAATATTAAAGCGTCGATTTATTTTAAATGTTATCCTTTGACACAGGGTCGGCTAACTTGTAGAACATGTAGGTTCGAAGGGTCAGGAATTAAATAAAGGATATTTACATATTTAAATAATTCTAATTATATAGAAAAGACCATGTGATCACTATTTTACAAGGCAATGAAGATATTTATATAATATATGTATCTGTTATACACCCTTAAAACGAATGACAAATTTTCGTTTATTAAGGTATTATAAAAAAGGTGAAATTGTCAATACTGATGTTTGTCAATTATACAGTTAATATATTTAAAAAGTACAAATAATTTCTGCGCTCATTCCTTTTTTAAAATTTTGACATGAAAAAATGCATACAGCTATTCTTCATGATTTGAGACTCAATCAACAGAGCAGGTTGGATTTGAGCAGGACCACTAATCGACATTAGGCTAGATTTGGCCCATGCATTAACAGCCGTACCTCAAATACTTACGACATTATTCTATGTTCAATAATTCAATGCTACGTATGAAATTTACACGAAAGAAAGTAAAAAATACCAACTTCACGGAAATGTGGGAAAATAAATTACATTTTTGGGTTACCAAAACAATACTTATAACATCCAAAATAGTTTCTTATGACAGTTGTGAAGTTTAAGACATATATAGAAAGTGCTATCATGATTACAATATATTAAAAAAACATATTTATAACATCAACTTTATTAATATTAAAATACTCTTAAAAAAGCTTTTTTTTGAATCATTCGATTTTTTTAGACTCTCGTAAAGAATGTAGGTCTCCAAATGAACATTTGCATAATTTAATATTTTTTTCATTAAAAAATAAATTGCGAATACCTAAAAATTTTATCCTGACCACATACTTTTCTCTTTACTGTTTCTGAGAAGTCTGGCTTAAACATATGTTTAATACATCAAATATTTCATGAAGAAAATTATGACAATATTACTATATTACTATAGTAAAGTATTTTTTAGCAAATATATTTTAGCAAGTATATTTTAGCAAATATGTTTAAGTAAGTTTAACAATACATTATTGCCAATTAATATTCTTAAAAATCTCTAAAAACTGCAAAAATGTTTTATTCTCCAAATTTAAATATATTCTTTTGAAAAAAAAATGAATCATAATTTACAACCACTATCGGCAAGAATCTATAAAAAACTGTTTAAAGAGTAAGAGTAGCTAAGAATTATTCATTTACACGCAGCAAAAACAGAAATATTAGACAACTCACATTGGTGATTAGCAGTTAATGTAAAACAAACTCAATTTATCTAAACATTGTTATTCTATTGAAAATCAATAATTCGCTAAGAAATTTGATCAAATCAACGATTCTCTGGCTTAAAATTACTCGGAACTGAGAACGAAAAATAAGTCACAGTATACTATGATATATAAACATCTAAAGAATCCAATTTATGTCATCTTGTAGTTTTTTTTACTAGTATCATAAGTATAGTTTGTGTCTACGATTTTTTGAGTCTATAATTTGTCATATGCGTCAGATTACGGTGAAATTGTCACACCTACGCGTTATATATAATTTATTTTGTCCATCGACCTTAATGTAGGTTAAGACATCAAGAACGCGAAGAAAGCAAAAAGGACACACAAATTTACTTTATTTATCATATCACGTTATTTCCACATTACGTTGACATATTATACATTTTCGATTGGGATTTAAATTTGACACACACCTGTCAAATTGGAATCATCATACGAGCGTATTTTCCCGCCATGGTATGTAAAGTATGGCTGTAAAACATTCGTGTATTCGAACTGCTGTTGATTTATTCGAAAGTAATCTATGGTCATTCAATTTCGGCAACTTTTACACCAATTTTTTTTTTTTTAAATCACGCTTATTCGTTAGTAAAATATACACCGATATAAATCTCAAACGCAATCTAAGGCTTGCACAAATAAAAAAGCTTAGACTTACTTAAACCAGTGTACACTGATCCATTAGATAAAAAAAAATATATTAGTTTTTAAAAGTAAGAGTAATCAAAATAAGTTATGGATTTCTGTTTGACGGCATGGATATATACATTCAAGTGATATCTTGAATCAAATCCGGTTTTTTTTAAAACAAAACGAGAGCGATTAGCTCACCACTAGTCCGGTCCTAATCGTATCTTCAATATTCCTAATCTCTTCGAAATAAAGAAAGATTAAGCAACTGAGTAGCGATCGAAAACAACTGTTGAGATATCTCCATTAGACGACCATATGCAACACATTGGAAACGGACATGGATCTAAATACATAAATAATAAAGCTTAAGAAATCAAAAAATGCTATTTATTTTATTCTTTATAAACATTTTCTAGTCCACTAGTGATAAACTAACAACGAATTTTAGAAAGTATTAAACGAGAAACCTTAAGTTTTAAGATTATTTTAGCAAATCAAATATATGGTTACTGAAAAATTGCCTGACAAGAGACTAGAAAAGCAATAAAAAAATATTTTAAACTATTAGAGAAACAGCAATGTCATGATAAATTTTAATAACTTTTAACTCTTGCATTTTTGATGCTAGTGAAACTTTTTGAAAATGGAGCAAATACCATAAAGATTGATATAAAAAGCTATTTGGCTTACACTTTCCAGGTGAATTATCATTACGATACTTAATCAAAGTGATGTGACACAGTTTTTAAAGTCTGTCTAATATCAATTTAAAAGTGAAAAGAGTAAAAAGACTCTCTCTGTGAAGATTGTTTTGATGTTATAGACATTGTGGTAAACATATGGCAAACCTTTTTATTAAAACGATACGTCATGATATTTGATTCATAATAATAAAAAATGAGAACTTAGCTGCTTCCATTTTAGTATGAAGAAAGTGAATATGAATGTATACAAAACTATTTACCGCTTATTCTCGAGTTGAACACGAAAATTCAAATATTCAAATACAATTTTAAGAAATTAAATTTGAAGCTTTGTAGACCATTAATACGTTTTTTATCTTCACATTTTACGAAATGTGGGCATATGCACCAATGCAATCACGCAAATAATAATATCAATTTATTAATGACGTTTTTATATCTACGATTTGGCTATAGTTTTCTTTTATTGTTTCTAAATAGTTTCTTTACTTCAGGATTAGCTAGACAATAAAGCATTTTTTTCATAAATTAACCCAGCATTATTAGATTTTGTCTATAAACGATGTGTGTGTTCATAAAATGGAATACTTTTAGATAAATAGTTGTACCATTATTAAAATAAGTTTTTTTTTAAATAGAACAAGATGATTTAAGCCAGATATTCACAGCCTTGATATTCTAGCGGGCCGCATAAAAACAAATTATCATGAGTTCGGGCCGCAAAGAAAAAGACAATTAAAGGTGCGCTCAATTCTCTTTTACGCGAAGGATACGTTCCATGTAAAACAGCCTTGAAAAAAAACGGTGTAAAAAAGATTAAGTGAATTTAGATCAATTTTTTTGACCGTGTTATTTCGAAAACGTGAAAATAAATAAACAGTGCAAAAAGAGGATTACGAGCACTTGTTTATTAAAAATGTTTTTTTTGTGAAACATTTAGTTATAAGTACTTAGTTATAAGATAATGCGATCGTGGTCTTTGTTAATTATAAACAAATTCCTTATAAGTTGACTTAATATTTTTAGTATAAGGCTGCACAATCTATATATTAATAGCCGATAAGGTCCGTCTGTAAAACGTCCGCAGTAAGGTACAGACCAATGATTTCGATTTATTCTGAACAGCACATTTTTGAAATGTTGTTCTATCCAATGGGAGCGGCTTATTTTAAACCGGGCGTGAATGTTCTGATATCGCCACGTTTGAAAATTTGATATTTCTTGGTGTAGAGCTAAAGTATTGTATCACCATACATCATAATATTCGAATAATCAAAGACTTTAATTCGACTATTGCAAACTATGATTATAGGGCTATCGAAATGAATCGTTTGATCGTGTGAGTCGATGTGAGACTAATATTTTTTGGAGCGGATTTGATCAATTGAATCATAATGATGAATCTTTTCACGTCTGACCTTGAAAATCTGTTAGAATTCTTTAATACATTAAGAATATTCAAATTATGATATGGATATATCATAGAATAATATTTTGCTTTTTTCATACACTTGGACAAAATGTGCAACTGATTTTTTATTGAAAAATTGGATTTGATCTTTTGATTTTTATTGGAAATAATTGTTAAATAAATAAAAATAAAATAAAATAAAATAAAATAAATTGAAATAAATTGAAATAAATTGAAATAAATTGAAATAAATTAAAATAAAATAAAATAAAATAAATTAAAATAAAATAAATTAAAATAAAATAAAATAAAATAAAATAAAATAAAATAA
The DNA here is from genome assembly GCA_030503985.1 of Himalopsyche tibetana. Classification (NCBI taxonomy): domain Eukaryota; kingdom Metazoa; phylum Arthropoda; class Insecta; order Trichoptera; family Rhyacophilidae; genus Himalopsyche; species Himalopsyche tibetana. Next base: position 2,614,364 of record JAPJYX010000011.1, on the reverse strand, counting down.
AATAAAATAAAATAAATTAAAATAAAATAAAATAAAATAAAATAAAATAAAATAAAATAAAATAAAATAAATAAAATAAATAAATTAAAATAAAATAAAATAAAATAAAATAAATTGAAATAAATTGAAATAAATTAAAATAAAATAAAATAAAATAAAATAAAATAAAATTAATTAAAATAAAATAAAATAAAATAAAATAAATTAAAATAAAATAAAATAAACTGAAATAAATTAAAATAAAATAAAATAAAATAAAATAAAATAAAATAAAATAAAATAAAATAAAATAAAATAAATAAAATAAATAAATTAAAATAAAATAAAATAAAATAAAATAAATTGAAATAAATTAAAATAAAATAAAATAAAATAAAATAAAATAAAATAAATTGAAATAAATTAAAATAAAATAAAATAAAATAAAATAAAATAAAATAAATTGAAATAAATTAAAATAAAATAAAATAAAATAAAATAAATTAAAATAAAATAAATTAAAATAAAATAAAATAAAATAAAATAAAATAAAATAAAATAAAATAAATTAAAATAAAATAAAATAAAATAAAATAAAATAAAATAAAATAAAATAAAATAAAATAAAATAAAATAAAATAAAATAAATAAATTAAAATAAAATAAAATAAAATAAAATAAAATAAAATAAAATAAAATAAAATAAAATTAAATTAAATTAAATTAAATTAAATTAAATTAAATTAAATTAAACACAATGCAACAAAAATCTCCCGTTGCTGGGCAACGGGCTTACAGCTAGTCAAATCTAAATTTCAAAATTTCATCAGTAAGCCTGTTTCTATAAACCAATTTCTTCTCTTTCGTTTTTGAAAAAGTTTGCTTACATTTTATAAATGATTTATTTACGTGAAAAAATATGTATTATGTTTGATTTTGAGAAAAAAATGGAGGCCGCGGGTTGTACATCACTGATTTAAACCCATATAGGCATTTATATGATTTACTTTCACATTAATTTTTTCGCAGATTAAATAGAGAGCTTTTTCAAGAGAACAATTTATGTATTTCAATAAAAACATATCCCGCATAAAATAGTATGTTGTAATTAAATCAGCTGTATTTTTTAACTATATAGCGAAAAAAACTGAGAAATCTTCATATTAATGACAGTAATTTATGAATTTCATTAATGAACAAACTTGGTGTCAAATTCTCAATTTAGAATTGATGTTACCAATCATAAAATTTAACGATACCATTGGTTTTAAAATTTACCGTTTTAACATGTGAAGTTGCTAACTCATTTTAAGGAATTAAACAAAATACAGATCAAAGCTTTCACCTCATTATACCACTGTTAAATGACTGAGACGTCCAGTATCAAACACGACCAAGAAATGTTTTAGCCGATGTTTTAATTCACTTTTAATTGAGTCCGGTAGAGAACTTTAATACTAAAATCCAATACATGTTTCAGCTTCAAAATCATTCTAAGAGTGTATAAAAATCAACTGCCCAAGTACCCAAGTTGAAGGTGTTATGTTATTATACCGACCAAGTCATTGAGAGTCAATTGGATCGCAAGATTTTAATTAGCTGACTGACTGTCTTTCAGGATTTTGTATGAAATGTAAAGGCGGCTCTAAACGACCAACTTCACTTAAAAAGAACGCATGACTTTACAGAGAAAGGAATAGATTTATCTTTGCCATGTTGTCGAATTTTCGATGTCGATCGATATTACAAATACAGTTAATTTTTTGACAATGTTGAAAGATTTGAATGATCAGGCATGGTTTGCAATAATCGCCTCGAAAAATTAATATGCTGTCGTTTAATATGTTGACGAAAAACTCACACACTAAATGACTGGGTTTTCATAGTTATCTAGCATTCAAATTTCGCTAAAAAGTAGTCAAACCAACATTCAGCTCTCCTGAAATATAAAGTAAAACTAACTGGGCCGTGTTTAAGACTGGACGCCTCATGTCATTAATTGTATGCATTTTAATGAAGTTTCAGCCAATTAAGTAACTTGTGCGACCAATCTTGTTTCATCCACATATTGGTTGGGAAATTGGTCGAGAAATTTATGGAATCAGATTAATTGTATTTGCGATAAATAGTTCAGACGTTTATAAGACAAAAATCAAATAAAATAAAACGAAATAATTATCAATTAATAAAATACTAAAACACGTAACGATGCTTTAGTTATAATTGTGCTAACAGAAGTAAATTTACTTTTGGGTCAGTTTTAACGCGGTCATTTTATAAAACTGACATGCTGAAAGCTGTATGGAGTATGATAAATTTAATAAAAAAAAACACGAGACAAATGGATTTATTAATTGATTTGGCATTTACTTGGTAGAACTCCATTATCAGAGGGAAAAGATATCAAAGTATTTTAGTTCTACAGTTTTTAATAATTTTTATGCGTTGATAGCTATTTCGGCTTTCGCCATCGTCAGAACTATGTTTAAACTTATATTTTGCTCAGCTATATATACTGGCTCTGAAGAGATACAAAATGCATCAAGTTATTCACTCTAACATCCTATTTATAATTGCAATATTACACTTATTAAATGTGATTCTATTGATTCAAAGAACGATAAGCAATCTGGGTTTTTTTCTTAAAAAATTAATTATTATAAAATTATAATGATATTTATTATTAATTACATTACATTAAATTTATTAACCATGGCTTTAGTGTTTCGAAAAACAATAAGCAATATGGGATTTTTCAAGGTAAATTAGGATAAATTATACTAATATTTATTATTAATTACATTAAGGGTTTTAACAACGGTGATGGAGTAATAATGGTTTGTTCATTGAAATGGATTTAGTTTTGTTATCAAACACTCACAAATTTGAGAAAGTTTACGAGACAACTAAACCGATTGCATATTATTATCAAAACAAAATTTTAGCATTTTGTCATGTCGGTTTAAAAAAGAAGAATTTAGATAAGAAATGAGTAAATAGTGGTATAAAGGTTAACGATTTCCCAGTATAGAATATGGTGGAAGACAAATGATTACAGACAATCATGTATTGGGACCATTGCATATCCAAAGGGGAGGCCATAGCCCCGCCCCCACTTGGGAGAATTTATTTTCCATTTTTACGATTTAATAAAACTTTATTTTGAAATTGGCTCTTTAATTGTTTAGTTAACTATGTTTTATAGAATACATACTTACTTAATTATGTATCGACTATTTTTATATACACCTAATCTTTTTTTACGCGATACATTGGTTCCAGAAAGTGGCGCGTAAAAAAACCTCACTTTCATATAATTTGATAAATCGGTTCCAAAAATCAAAATATCGCGTAAAAAAGTATCAACATGTATGAAAAAACAAAATTTGTTCTTCAAATTCGCGCAAAAAATATTTGTTTACGGTGCAGTCCAAAAAAATCGCGTAAAAAAAGTCTGTAATTTATTTTTAATGTATTATTTATGTATCATGTTTATTTTCAAATTGAATGGCCTTCTCCTGTGACAATTTCTGGATTCGCCACTGATTAGGACTATAATAACAATTAAACATCCAATAATCGATGTCCTTTCAAATGCTCGAACTCTTGGCGAACTCAAACACCAGTTGGTGTGAATAATCAGCATGAAAGATGTTTTTGTGTTAATTGTATCGGTTGAATACAAATTTAAGCTTTAAAGAGAATATGGTATATAAAAAATATTTAAATTTAACAATCCTTTACATATTATTTGCTTCTACCACCTATTTAATATGAGTTTCTTCCACTTTCTTGATCGACGTTTCAAAATATGACCTCATCTAATAACGTGTATAAATATTTTGTGACGATACGGATAGGGGCTAATATAACAAAAAGGGTGTGAGGAAACCACGAACAACCCCATATATATACCAAAAACTTACTTGCATCTGCCTAAAAAACTTTTGGCTTAAAACCAGGCAAACCAGAAAAAAAGTGGACAAGCTTTCTCCCTTAGTCACAAGTCTTCGCAAGGCAAAACTTCCGTTATGAAAAGACATAAACTTTAAGCACTGTACTCACTTGCCGACATTCTTGTTGCAGAGTCGTATTTAGACCCAAGACACGGATAATAGCGTTATTAATTAAAATGTGAAAATAATTAGTTTGTCGTCATCGGGGATAAACAAATTAGTTTCTATGCCAACCTTATCAAATTGACCTTTTGTTTTTTTTATACAATATTCTAGTTCACGATATTGTCGCCAATCGAAGCATTTAATAAAAAAATGTTTTGTATTTCCGAATGTTATTTTTCATACAGTGATTCAAATCTCAATGAGGTAATATGACATTTTTGTGATTAAAATGTAATTACATTATCACAACTTTATTTATTTTACTTATACCAAACACACTAAATATTTCTTTTAAACACAGACAGACAATATATGTATGTATGTAGTTTTTGATTTTTATCATTTACTTTCTTATCGACTTTGAAATATCGGCAGGCCTATGGAATAAAATAAAATGGCTTTCTAAGTTACTGTTATATTGCAATCTAATTTTTATAGAATAAAACAAAACTCATTTTCCCTTGCTCTATAACAGTGTCTGCCGAACTTTTTTCCTTTACGGCACAGCCATGAATGGAATGAGTACCGCGACACACCAAGATGCCGCAGAATATCTCCGAAACTCTTCTTTTTTTTTAGCTCACCGAGGAATTTGAAATCCTCGATTTTATATACTTTTTCCGCAGATTATCTCCATATATCTTTTTTTTTAGCTCTCTGAGGAATTTTATATCTTCGATTTTGTACCGAATAGGCATTATTTCAAATTTACATTTTTAAGGCTTCTTCCACCGCGGCACACCTGGGACTTCTTGCGGCACACAGTTTGGCAGACACTGCTCTTTAATAATAAATATATTTTTACTCTATTACTTTGAAAGATTAACACTCTCAGATATTATCAATTCCTGGACCTGATGCGATGCTGAAAACTGAAATAATTTAGTGACTGACGTAAAAGATTTTGTGATTGTATTTGAAAAACAGGGTCAAAAAGTTAACTTACCCAAAATACTGTTACATCGGTAGTTAACGAACATAATATGAGCGACCTTACAAGGGAATGTTTAGTATCATATTTTTTACACTCGCTATCTTCAACTCTGCAAATTATAGATACCACAATAATTACTATTTTCAAACAATTTAAATTGCAGTACCACTCTGTCCGATTGAATACCTCACACTTACTTATTACTTGCACTTTCCGTCACAGATACAGCCTTCTTTACAAAGTAGGCTGTAGGTCAGACATCTCCCACAGCGTTCGTATCTCTTGCAGCTGAACTTGCCTCATTCGCTCCATAACACATTGACACAATTACAAAATAACTCGCATCAAGTGTTTGTGGGAATTTATCGTAAACCTATAATTATCGTGTGTTCATAATAATTGTAGATGTTTCATAATACTGCTTCGCGATGAAAGGTGTTTATAAAAAACTCCATCGATGAGAAAAAGAATTCAGCCCAATATAAACATCGGGTTGCTGTGTAGTAACTTACTACACGATTTCAGTTACAGTTTAACCTCATCCAGAGTGTTTCCCAAATTTTCGATATCTGTGTACCCTTTTTATAATTTTCATAACACCGAGTACCTCTCGTCAAATAACAATCACATATACTTTAATAACTATCAAAGTAAGTATATTTTTTTTCCATTTTTAGTACATAAACACAATAACAATAAACGGAAAAAATCGATCATAATTTTAAAATAAATAAAGTTATGTCATAAATTACATTCATTAAAATCAATGAGTAGGATGAAATTGCTTATGTTGAGACGACATATCATCATAATTTGATTCCCTGGTTGTTAATTTTAATCTGAGATGCGGTTCAACATCAAAAAGCCTGTTCCTTTATTTGACTTAATGTCTTCGAGTGCTGAAAAAGCAACTTCATATGTATATCAAAGTTGGAAAAGGAACGATGTATTTTAGTATTTCCTCTGTTAAAATTTGCAACTTACCCCCGCGTCTCCCACCAAACGCTTCGCGTACCACACTTTGGGAAACACAGCGGCATAAGCGAATGAGGCGCGTGCTTGTAGCATCCGAATCTTAGACTTATTTTATAAAACACATCTATTTTCAGTTCAAATTTTAATGTGTTTTTATTATTTTGCATGAAATTTTGCTACCCGAAAAACGGGGTCTCTAAGTTGTATTGTGCCTGGGGCCTATCATATGCTTTATCCGCTACAGGTCCCCATTTATCGTTTTCCTACGACAATTGTTCTAAATTATGTAATAGAAAAATTGTATATGCTTAGAGAATCAATTGTTTTTTTCTGGAACTGTAGAGTCGTTTTAAATACAGTGTTGACTTTTCACAGCGATTCAATCGTACTTAATTGGTGAATATTTTTTATGTATAACATATTATTTACTTATATTGAAGGATTGTGGTTTATGATAAAAGATTAAAATTACTTTGAAAAGGTATCGACCGAATCCGTATTCCCTTATCCATTGGTTATTTGTATTCGGTTTTGCAGCATATTATATTATTTTATATCGAGAAATGCAGCTTTATTTATTTCAACTTTATTCTGATTGTTTTCAAAGCCCAGAAAATATTACCGCTGCGCCATCTACATTCATCAAAATGAAATAATTTGAGCTTTGATATTTATCCGTTTTGACATTTAGGCGTCATTATTATTTCACTTCTTATAATATTTTGTATTAATAAAAATATTTTTTTGATTCCAAGTCTGTAAATTTCCGTGTACCCACTAAACATAACCTTTACTAGCCTTCACATACCAAAGATTATACTAGTCACCAGTTGATATATCATAAGTCCAGTGGAGTAGTGTTACTAAAAAAGTCTGGGAGCGGTAATTAATTATTTGTAATGCTCTCTAGCCGCAGTGATCCAATTTCCACACCAGCAAGTTCCCAACAAACGTTATTCCAATACATTGTTAGTAAAATCATTTTATTATATCTACGTAAAAAACGTTTGGTGCAAAATTATTAAATCGCTTAGAAAAAGTATGGAAGCGCCGACCCCATCCCACTTCACCGCTGTTCATATCACTTTACAGAAAATCATCAACAGAATTATATTGATTTGTGATTAATTATCAATACTTACTATTCACATAATTATGGTGTGCTAGAAGAGATGTTAGTAAATAGCAATAGACAAGAGTCTTCAAGTACAGACAAATTCGCTCACTTAATAAAGCTACAAAAATATTCAAGATGTTTATCATAACCATATTTGTTGTGGACACAGCCAGGTGATGATGTGTTAAGGTGAGGCCTTGAAATACACCTCTGAGGCATATATACTGATGATAAACCATGACGTACTGTATTGTTTCTCTTGAGGATTACAGGTCATCAACCGGGCTTACCAGTAAATAAGATTCCTCTTGATACCACTATGTTACGTGTATAGCAATTTATCTTTTATTTAACTGAAGTTTTCAATTTAGAGAATGAATGTAATGCAGGGGTCCACTGTCCTACTGTATAACTAACACAAATTTTTGAGTTGCAATCCTTACATGTAATGCTCGTAGCGAAGATTGCACTGATCTATCGCCTGTAGCTTTTAACACAAATACAAAACCGATTACAGCTCGAGTAGGATTTCCATTGAGACTGTGCATCTATATAATTTACATTACATGCGTCTAGAGCCACCCCAATGTAAAAGTGAGAAATGATTGTTTGTAATATTTTTTTCTTTTTTCCTTCAATATATTCAGTTGCCCCAGAGTTGATATATTTTTTTAAATGCACCAGCTTAAAATAGACTTATGTGGGCAACAGTCCAACCAAGGATCAAACCTTATTCAGTTATCTTTCCCTTTCGATGGAAGACATTCTTGCATATGGTCATACTTTCACATGAATGTAGTGGACTTCTTTTTTTTTAATACATGTCCGCTCCCAATGTGGAGCATATGGCTTCCTAATAGAGATATCTCAACAGAACTTTTTCTACGAGATCTGTTTGTTACTCAGTCGTTCAACATCTCTTTTCCAAAGATAGTAAGGATAGAAAAATAAGGCTAGGACAGGATTAGTGGTCAACTAATCGCTATCGCTACGCCCAGTTATTGAAGGATCGGAAGGGTGAGTAAGGTAAATAAATAAATAAACGAAACATTCTTATAAAGTTTATTTTTACAAAAAATGATAAGAGTACATAAAAATGGTAATTAACACATCTTTCCGACGTCATAATTTTAATCCAGCAACGTACAAAAAATATATTGTTTGAACCGCATGAAGTTTACAATTAACATATTCACAGATACAAATGTCGTTACTCTTAACTGAAATACAAAAACATAATAGAAGTCACATTTTGTATTGCAAATTGACATAGGTACTTCTGCCGTATCTTTCTGTGGGACGAGATCATATTTACATTAGTCACATTAGATTATAATGCAAGTCATATCACCAAGCTATTAACTGCCATACTATATCAGAGAACATCTTAAATTATGTTTTGAAACGATCTATTGCTATTCTTTTTATTAAATTATCACTGTATCTTCTTCACATATGGATGAAAAAAGCATATACAGTCGAACTTGGTTATTACGAGGAAGGTGGGACTGACTGAATTTGCTCGTTTTAAGCATTACACGTTATATCAGAGAATAGGTATTTTTAAATGCTTACAAACATACCCATCACATGAAGACATGAAGTATCTGGAACGGTTTCATAACACAAAGTCATAATTCAAACAAAAATACACAATTATAATTTATTTACACACATATTACATTTTTCTGTCAATCCACTTTTCTTATAAAATTTTAAATTGACGATTGTTTCATTGTTTCCCAAAAACAGCATGGCATTCCTAAACAACATAAGATGTTTATTGTAATAAGGCGCTGGAAGGTACCTTCTGAATACATAAAGCTTGTGGATACTTTTTCAATAATATCAGTGAAAACACCATTTAGGTACTTAAGACACTTAACTAGTGTCATAAACTTAATCCGATCCCGGCGGCATTGGTCTAGTTAGCTCCCCGGTCGGATTTTATTACTTCGGGTCGAAAATGTTGTTTTTAAACGATCGACACATTAACAGTTTTAAGAAAATTTTTGACGATATTTTTGCTCGGTATGCCCAAGAATTAGCTCTTTATACAAGTGACTTATTCTTTATTCAAGTGTGGAGAAAACCATAAGCTAAAATGTGTTCTCATGACATCCGAGATCTCACTATTTGTGTGATCGTAATAACCAAGTTCGACTATATATCTGTAATGTTTGTCAGTTTAATTATTTTTATTATTTGTTGCAAATAACCAAAAGAATTTGATTAAAAGGTTAATATTTTTCCAAAACACATAGCATAAAATTCCGTTTTGGCGTCAATTTGAATCGATGTCAGTAGAGCGCGGCATGCCTACAGATTTGAAATAAAAAAAAAGATCTAGGCTCGAATTAGAAGTAATAGCTGCATGAAAATGATTTTAAAGTAAAAATGACTTATTCACGTTTATTTACACTTTTAATTATGCGTTGAAAAATTCTTAAATTAATCTTCTTCCCGGTTTGACCCATAAGCAAAAAAATCTTTATATATATATATTTGTGTATCAATGGTAACAATAATCAAAATATACAAAAAAAACTCACTACTCAAAGGGTTGAGAGTGATTGTACTGATTGATATAGAGGATTTTTTTCAAATATGTAGCGATAGATAATTATTGCCTGTTTTATACCACGAATATGGCACAAAAATGGCGATGTTAAATATGTATTCATGTTTAATAAGTATCTACATGGGAAGCAGATTAACCAAGAAATTTCATGATAATTTTTGATACATTGAATGTTGCTATATTTCCAAAATAAATTAGTTAACGAAATACTTCCAACACTATTCATCCACAATCTGTTATTCTTTAATGGACCCGGAAATCTACTTACCACATTCTTTTCACATTATTATTATTATATATTTAACAATACATCTAAGATTAAAAATAAAGAAAAAACAACAAGAGGAAACATATCTAGTGATTATCAATGTCAGGAAACCTTTTCAGGCCTTTCAAATAATTACTTTATTATCATTCTACCAGATCCAGATACGAATTCAAGATACTAGTAAAAGAAAATATACGCAGAGAACATGTTAATATGCCTATTTCGATTGAGAATATAATATACAGTCGATACAAAAATAATTTATTTTATCTAAGACTACGAGTACCGGAATCAAGGAACTTTCTGACCCTGGGCACCCGTATTCGAGCCGAGGCCATTATTCTGCGTAACCTGAGCGTTGGTATTACTATTAGCAACATTTCCAACGTTGCCCATTTGATTACTATTATTGCTAATATTATTCGTATTTAAAACACCGCCGGGGTTGCTCTGCGGCTGCGGTCCCGTGTCAGGGTTCATTTGAATGGTTCCATTGCTCATCGTGAACATACGGTTACGTCTTCTGGTGTAGTGTTGCCACAGGAGGATAGCTTGGTCGTCGATAAACTTGCAACACTGGGCGTTCACCGCCTCCCTTCTGAAATGTTCATATTGCAGCAAATCTAAGAAGTACAAGCACATCGGGTATTTGAGATATCGAGCGTACTCCGGTTCCTTCCAGTACAATAGGTATTTAACGTAATTGACAAACGTAGAGTCCTTGAAATAACCACGTTGGGCGAGAACTGAAACATGAAGAATACAGTACAAATAAGCTGTTAATTTCGTAGAACAGCAATACTGTATGGGAATCAAATGAGGAAGATATCTACTCGTAGAAGTGGACCATTAACGCAATGTATATTTCAGATGAAAATAACTGGATTTATACTCACAATGGATATAATTCGGATTGGCCAAGCACTGAACAAACTCCAGTTCGATTTGAAACCGTAGACGGTGTTGATCTTCAGTCTCAGCATTAACTAAAATCAAATTCTAGCCATTAACCTGTGTCCCACATCCGACATACTGCAAGCATCCGATACCCTCGATACCTTTGCATGTTTTGTTAAATGAGGTGCAGCGTATGAAAGGTGCATTATTAATAAACCATGCCAACCAAAGAAAAAGGGATGAGAATGAGAAATAAATGAAGCAGAACGATATTTACTCACACTTACCCTTCCCCGCCATTTTGACAGATGTACAGCTTTCTTTCTGGTTTGCTTATAACAATCCAGTGTTGCGATATGGACAACGTGTCATAGACGATGATGAACCATTTTTATTTGGAAATAAAATTAAGAGAAGATATTATTACAGTCCATTAAAGTGAAATCACATGTGTGTAAAGCTGATTACTAAGTACTCATTTTGCTTTCATTATGAAATAGAAATCACTCAGACGTAACCACAAATTCATTTTTTTCTTTCATTGAAAAAATATATTTTTTTTTAAATATTTCTCGATTATAATAAGATCTGAATACAGCATTGACTGAAGATGACCTTTATTTGTTTATTTCTTAATAAAACAGGGCAACATTCTATCAATCCACCGATGTTATCTCTACGTCCGAATTGTCTATGATACATACAGAACGATTGACGTCTGAGCCGTCTGAGTCATTTGAGTCTGAAGTAGTATGACAGTTCGTAATTAATTTGTTTTATCGTTCTACCCTCTGTGTCACATCTAATCAAAATGTCGGGACATCAGTATTTGAGCAATACGGGAAGCCTTTTTGGCGACGACGACGTGGACGATGAAACCTTTCTCCGCAATTCTCGACCAAAGGTGACCCGAGATTACAGCGACTCGGACAGTCATTACGCGAATACAATGGCTAATCTTGACGAACATCAACAGGCCATGCTACAAAGGAAACTTGAAATAGAACAAAGAACGTTGGATTCTTCGGCGCGTAGTTTAGGTATCTTGAGAGACTCCGAGCAAATTGGAATTGCGACAGCGGAAGAGTTAATGAAACAAAGAGAACAGCTCGAAAACTCTAGTAAAAGACTCGATGAAATAAACACGAATCTACGCTTTAGTCAGAAACATATCAACGGCATAAAATCAGTGTTTAGCAGCCTTAAAAATTATATATCTGGGAAAAATGAAAGCGCTCCAAAACTCGCTACTCCTGCCGATTCGACAAGAACATCCAACAGTCCACTTTCCGCCGAGGTCTATAATCGCAAACCAGAAACGATGGATGAAATGTACAACAACCATCCTTCGACGAGGCTCCGGGGCTTAGATGAAAGACCGCAGCGTCAGACATATGCAGGAGAGTCATCGGGCAGTAGAAAAATGAATGAACTACTGGAGGCCAACCTTGATGAAATGGTTGACTCCATTACTCGTCTTAAGGGGCTGGCTACCAACCTTGGCGAAGAGATCGAGAGCCAGAATGATTTAATAGACAATATCACCGACAAAGTCGAAAAAAGCGACTTCACAATTACTCAACAGAACAAACAGATGGATAAAATCCTGGGGAAATAGTCTGGCAAAGCATAGACAATAATAGTTCGTCATGTGAGGTATATTCTGATGTAATTTTAAATGTTTCGATTTACTACCAACGATGGTAGAGGATTTCAACTACACCATTTTTCATGTGCGAAATTTATTTGAAAATAACTACGTACATTTTTTTTATCATTACTTCCCTTATGATTTATATTTTGAAATTTGGAATTCTTACAATGACAAAAGAATTTGTTCCAATTTCAAATTTTCTAGTTGCAACTGCTACTGTCAAAAATAATTATTTATTATTATGTGCTACTAGTATTTATCCTAAATTACAATTGGTTTAGGTGCAGGATACCCACCATACGTAATATCACAATCACTGGTGAACAGTATTCACTAGACTCCTTGTAAGCTTTTTATTGTGATTGTTAATTATTTTACTCGTTATTGTGTATTTTTAAATCAGTGAAATCAACATCAGGGGTCGGGATCAATGTTTCCTCTAAGGCAAGAGGTTAGCTGCGCAAACCAATCCAACAAATGCGCAACATCATTTTTCATATTTGATAATTTATAATATTAAAAAGTTTTGACTAATAAGTGTATTCAATAAAACATAACATATTTTTTTAGATAAAATAAAATTAAGCACAAATTAGGAAAGTAAGCAGAATGAAACAAATATTCAATTTATTTAAAATTTTATGGTTTTTGATGTTGTTCCATACAATTAATTCTTATGTTTTAAACATACCCCACTTAGATCAAGTTCTTGTTAATGATACATAAGAATTTAACTTTGTTAAATGATCTGAATGTACAATATTATTTGAATAATTATATTGGAGTGAGCGCCAACCCGGAATAAGTGCGTACGCACGCAGCTTAGAGGGAACATTGTCGGGATTGTTTTTTGTGTATTAAAAAAAAAATACTCCTGTTTGCCGACCTCTGTTCTTACTTTATCATTATGAATGTAGTAGTATGCTATTCGGATCACTTTACAGTTTACTAATAAATATAATAAGTGACCAAAAATGTATATAAGACTAACATGCGTCGCTCTTTAAACTTTTTGTGAACCAATAGCTTATATGATTAACATCAGCTTAGATATAAAATAGAAATTTTAAAACCATGTCACAATCCAGAAATAACTCGAGATCTTTTTATAATAATTAAAAAAACATATTATTTTTCATTTACACTTGCGGTCTCTCGCAGTTTCGCGTCACTACTTTCCCTATAGTCACTATCAATGTATTTTGATTATTTGTCGGTATACTGCTGAAGACGATAAGTCGGAAAACCTTGTATTGAGATAATCGTCATTTTCGATAAGCATGAAATCTTAACTGGTCTGATTTTTAACAAAAATATCACAGTATAGTTTAGGCGATTTGTTTTAATTGCTCGTAAATCGATGTACCGAAGATATTTCACAATTTTTCATATGAAATCATAAGACTAACTCTACTGCAAAGGACTTCTGAATATAAACCTTACAATAAGCACAAAAAATGTTCCATCTTGCACACCTATACAGTTGTATTTTCAGTAATAATGTAAATGTAAAACATTCAGTTTATTTTTACAATTTTAATTCAATCACTGAATATCAGTAATACTATGTACAGCGGACATTCCGCTGTTTTTACTTCAACATAATATTTATATAAAACGGTGAGACTAATTGGCAAAGGTATATATGAAGTATCAACAGAGCAACATTAAGAATAAAACTAAATTTTCACAACCACTTGGAAATGAATTCATTTGTGATTTATTTTATACACAACAATGTCAAGGCTAGTAATTTTCTAAGAGTTGAATGATATCGTACCCAAGTGGCAATCGGTTGATATCATTCCATATATATATACAAATGAAATCCACACAGTTTAGTGGCAGCGAACCTGTTAACGCCATAAACTATTAATAATTATAAAGAAGAGTGATTACAACTGACAAAAATCAATTTACTGTTGTATTGCTTGTATCAAACTACCTAAGGGAATTTATGCAATAAAATAAAAATAACTGGATACATATTCTCGTAATATGTTTGGTCTATAATCGTATCCTTATTGTCTTTCCACCAAGGGTAAAAGAAGTAGATAATCTGGAAATTTAGTTTAAATCCCTTATATTTATTTTATATATTAAGAAATGTTTTATTTAATTGTATTAAATGCTTATCTTCAAAGCTTCAAGTATTTTGATACCCGAATACCTCAATCCTACATATTGCGCAGTTATTAATTTACAAAATTACGTTGTTTTATTTGGCCGGTGATTGTTTTCAACTGATAAAGGTCTACAATTTCAACAAATGCCATGGAATATGCACAATAGAGTTTCCCAAGCAAATTTCTATTATTTGTCTGAAACGTTTTCAAAAAATTACATTCCTCTTGTATATATTATACTAGCTTTAATTATACTTTTATTCTTTTTTAATACTCGGATCGATTAGAAATTGAAAAGATCTACAAACAAGTTTATCATCTTACGACTTTTAAGTTTAAATATCCAATGTATATGTATTGTACACTAATAACTCGCCGTAGCGGTAAAATGTAACGAGTCTAAAAAGGATACAATCTGCGTTGCATATTTATCACATGCTTCAATGGCGACCTTCGTTGAGACCCTTTGGCATGGTGACAACTAGCACTCATCTCGGGGTGAACCCAAATTATCTGATTAGAAGTAACACAATAATTGTAATTCAACATTGTCCAACCATACCATTAAACACGCCATGGCGTGTTGGGAATTGGCAAGTCTAGTGTTTGAATGATAGTATGTACCTTCAATCGCCAAGGCTTGTCTAGGAAATAGTATCTGTATTGTGTAACTTCACATGATTTTTAATTATAACATTTATTATTTTAATATATTCTTTGTGTAGTTTAATAATTACAGCTGTCAAAACATCCTAAAATTCTTATCTGTACATCTAGTTTTAAATTTATATTCTTTAATATAGTTTATTCAATCAGTATGATAATATCAGGAATCTTACAAAGGTTTACCAAAATCAATTGTTATTATTGAATATGTTATCTGATACTTTAAACCTGTTATTATTTATATTGTTTAATCAATTCATTAGCAGATAGAGGTGTTTTAATTAAAGTAATAAATACTAAGCATTACTAGAAACTGTAAAGATAACATTGCCTTTTTTGACTTTCACATAAATAAGTACAGCCGAACAAGATTATTACAAAGAAGATGGGACCGACTGAATTTGCTCGTTATAGGCATTACTCGTTATATCAGAGAATAGGTATTTTTAAATGCTTACAAACATACCCATCACATGAAGACATGAAATATCATATTACATATTAGACACACATATTACATTTTTCTGTCAATCCACTTGTCTTACAAAATTAAAAATTGATGCTTGTTTCATTGTTTTCACTCTCATTGTTTCAAATGTTTGCTCAGTATGCCCGAGAAGTAACTCGTTATAAAAGTGAATAAATAAAGAAAACCATAAACTAAAATGTCAACGAATGTTTCCTCATTACATCCGAAATCTCACTCTTTCTGTGATCGTAATAACAGAGTTCTACTGTATTTATAAATGTATTCTACCTTAAATACTCTCATGTTACTGAATGGATTCTTGGTCTGTCATTTTTGAATTGACCAGGATAAACTCACAATATTTTATGTACTTCAAACGATATAGTTATTTTGCAACAATATCCCAAAAACTCTTATAACAGATTGAATCTTCAGAACTATCCTTTCACCATCATTCCTTGTGAGTTTTGTGGTACTGATCCATTATGTTTGCATTCAAATTTGCTCGTCAGCAAAAAAAACGTCTTGCAACATTTCCAGGGCTGTGGCATCCGAATTGTGCTTTATCGGAGTCTTTTCATAATTAATATACGTACATACTTCACAACCATCATTTTACCATATTTCTTCGATAAAAAGACCCAACCTTATTTTTAAATATTATTAATAAAACCCCACAACCCTGAACATTTCATAAAAACATTAACGTTAAAAAATTCAGAATTAATCTAGCGTATTCTAATTAGTGTTTGATCTTAAAACAGTCTGATTGTTGTAGAGTTAATATTGAATCATAAATTTTAGGTTAAGGTTATCTTAGTATTTATTACAAACTTTAAACAAAATTTCTGTGTAAGACATTGATAATTTCATATTAATTTCTACTTATCATAAATGAGTACGCAATTATATTGAGTTATTTATATTATCAAAATGTTTGCATCTTAAATTACCTCATGAAATTTAGAGCAAAATATTATTTATCACTATGTTATTTTAATAAATTGCTTTTATATATTATTTTATCTTTTATTTATCACCTAATCTTGCATATTAAAATTGATTTTATTTTTCAGCATGTCTGTTCTATTTTTTATTATTATTTATTGATAAGCTACGCTACCCACACTTCATTTGCCATGCGAGCCCAATAGCTCTCAGTTTGTCAATGAACGTTGCAAAAGTGTGTTCTGATTTATGCTATTTTTTTATCACTTAAAACTTATGTCAAATAACACGTGAACAGAAAACCAATATGTATCAACTCAACTCAATGTGAGCAATTTTCTTACGATAGTTATCTGAATTCAGTTTCCCATAAACCGAATAAACACGGAGAATCACGAAAATAATATATTTAATTTGACGCTTACTGACGAGAGAAGGATGAGGCTAGGACAAGTTAACTAATCACTCTCGCTACGCCCGTTATTGAAGGATAGGAAGGGTGGGAGGTAAATTAAGATGTCACAAACATCCATGCATCAAACAAAAAAATGTAAATGCTGTTCGTACTGGGACTCAAACCCGAGAGATCCCGAACCCGAGAAGCACGGAAGCCCACAACGCTAACCGCTGCGCCATATGACCCAACAGTCACTGTCAATACTTGCTGGAAAGGCATTATATTAAGAAAAACGCAATATTTAGTTATTTTAATTGATCTAAGTTAAATTGTATGTATGCTGAGGTGACTATGATATTTCATGGTTTGTCTGTGGTTTAATTTAATGAACCAATTCATGGTAAATATTATGATTTAACATTTCAATTTAGGTCCATGCAATCTCTATTGGTTAATAATTTATATCAAAGTTCATTATAATCAATGTCATTTAATTGTATAAAGTCAATGTTTACTGTAATCAACAAAACTTTTCTTAAATCTACTTTAAAATATTATCTGTTATTTGACATTGATATTAATATAATTTCATAACATTGTTTGTATACTCAACCCTTAAGTGGTTATTCAAATGAAAGCTGATAAGCTACACACTGTACATTATCATCATCAGGAGGGCGACGATACAGAGTGGGTCCTGGATGCCTCGTGGATATACGTAGTATTTTCATACCACTCCAAATCTAATCCTGAAAAATAGACATAAAAATAATTTCTTGAATATTAGTTATTTTTTAACAACCTTGCTGTCTTACAAGCAGCAATATAATGCCAATACATTAACAAGGGGATCAGAGCTATTTGCTACGGTCTAGGAAAGGAGAAAATTTTCATTTACAAATTATACGCAATAATTTTTAAATCAACCGGATGTTAGATCGATAGGCAATGTAGTGTAAAGTAATTATAAATTACAATACTTAGCTGAAACATCAACTTACCTAGCTTAGATTGCAAGAATGAAGATTGACACAGAAGTAGGAACTATTTATTTCGCTTTAATTCTATGTTTTAGCTGTCTTAGATAATATCGTTATACTGGCAGAAAGTGTTAAGTCAAAAACCGGCTTTTTGAGTTATGAAAACAGCTATCTATATTTTAAATATATCCTCTGAAAAAATAAGTTCCGCCATACACTGTGTATTTTTGCATTGTTTGAAGATAATATACATCAAGTCATTTCCGTTCCAAATCATTTTTGGCTGCATTACGTTAACTGCAGCATATCAAAAAGTGTTACATAAATATACCACACACTATACATAGTCACATAACATACATAAATGTAAATACATAAACAAAAATACAAATTATCTAAAATACTCGTTCGTTAATGTAATTTTTTGCAAACAATACCGGATGTTTGAAAAAGCATCTGGTGACAATGATTGTTTTAACCTTTACATAAAAACTTATTGGACCTCAGGTTGAGTATCGCTGCTCTAGCCTATGAGAGAAATCTACATTTTTACTAGCTCATATTATGATTACCATATCGGTGCTCTAATCCCAAATTGAGAAAGTTGAGCGAGGGCTAAAATAAAAAGGTTGAAAATTTTGGTTTATTTTGGGAATTTCGTATGTGCCTGGGTTTTTGAAATCGCAAGTCCTGGAAGAGCTAAAAAAAACTGGTCTTACGTCGTTTTGTCTTGGGAAGTCTGCAAATTCTTAAATTCCTGGGTATTAAATATCGACAACAAATTGTTTGAAAAATGCCAGGATTTCAAAATCGGTGAGCAAAAATTTATACACGATTTTATGCTGAATGTTCAATCCCGGGATTGGAAAACTTTTCAATCACAAAAAGGATCCGGGATTGGATGCCCCATTACAATCTAAACTAAATAAAAGAATAAAATTACGGTTTTACTCTAGCCTGAAGACATGACTTTTAAAATGCTAAAATGATTTAAATGTATCCATTGATTTATATAATTGTAGGTATTATAAATCATAATAAATATTGTTATTTAATCAGCAAAACTACTCAATGTTCTATGGTTAGTTTTGTGCAAAACCCACATTTCTAATGTTTTGTATAAAAATACTGTGTAAATATACCTAATCAATCAATATGAAATAAACGTTTTTGTAACTGTTAAGGTTTTTCTTCATTTGTATTAACACCCAAATGCCGATTTATGTAGAGAATAGTTGACTAAACACACAAGATATAAACATAATCTAAACACACTTATACATGCCATTAAGTTGTTATGTATGCTTTAAAACGATGTGTACACTTTCTCGTTTTACAGACCAAACACTATTTATATATTCTACAGATATCAACCCATAAAAGGCAGAAAATCGTAACCGATAATATGTATATAATTTTTACAGAAGAAGGTTTTTTAAAATTATGTTTGACAAAGGAATTTCTTGAGTGCGGTTAGTAAATAGTAATATATGGTCAATGCCTATCCTGATATTATAATAAAATTGTCTGACTACTATTAGTTCTATAGATCAGCGTTTCTTAACAGGGAACGTGGAACGAACGATAACAAGTCAAAACACTAAAATGTACAAGCCCTAAATATGACCAGACAAATGAGATAACGCTCTTAAAATTTTATCACTAACGCCTTAGGCCAGGGGTGGGTAACCTTTTCTTATCTAAAGGCCGCATTCATCTTTCTGATTCGACATAAGGCCGCAGTAAACATTGACTAGGGAATCTTAAGCCGGAAACAGGAATTTACGAATTTACATCAATTTACAGAATTACAGAATTGGCCAGAAGGCGGCACCAGAGTAGCCAAAAGGCCGCAGGTTCCCCACGCCTGCCTTAGGCGATATTGAACAATTATTAGCTTAAAACGCAATTTACCAAATTGTGTCGCTTAATTTCTTTTGCCGATTATGGGTCGATACATTCTAGAAAAAACACATAATTAAAGCTGAAAAAAAATAAAAAGATTGTACTAATATTAATATATTTTTATTCCTTAATATTTAATGTAGTTTTCAAAAATGTTAAATGTTTTGATCTTTAAAATTAGAGGTCACTGCTTATTAGAGGTCTACACGGGCTGAAATTTTACAAAACTACCCGGTCTGAGCCCGAAAGAATCAGGCCTGAGTCTAATACCACACCTGTTACCCGAACCCGACCCGAAGCACAGATTTATACTCCTCAGCCCGAAAAAAACCCGTTTTATACAAATTTACAACAATTTTCGATTCTCTATAGAGCTGGTAGTAATAAAAATAATCATGGCTGACTTATGACGCAAACATAGCCTGAAATATTTTTCTGAAAAAATAAAATTCTCACCCAGGCCCGGTTCGAGCCCGAATCTAAATTGCACTTACCCGCCCGAGCCCGACCCGCGGGCTGGGCCAGGCCTGGGCCCGTGCAGACCTCTACTGCTTATGCACCGTACTGGCTTCCCATACATTGCGTACATACAGTAGTATGTAATAAGGAATGCCTTTATTATTTGTGAACTTTTCAAATTCAAAATTAACTGGATTTTAACAAGTACATTAAGTATTGTTTATAAATAATTATCGTTTAAAGTATTCTTATTGATTCTTGTCGCTCCCCCTTAAGATTGTCAAACATTGAATTGACAGCTTGTCCTTAAACAATTTCTCAGCCATGAATGTCTACTAATAAAAGGGGGACCATATTTTTTTTCCCCTTTGTCTATCAATTTGCATTCAACAAATTATTCATAGAGATATTCGCTATTTTTCCTTTAGCATGAACAACCTTCTAAAATCATTGTTTATTAATATATTTTATTTATTTATTTAATTAACATTGTACAAGGTTGACAAATTATTAATTTAAAACTTTTACAATGGAGAAAAAAAAAATAGTATAATTTAATATTAAAAGCAGTAAAAAAAAAAAGTGGCAAGGAAGTCAACTGAGTAAGCTCCGACGAACTCTACTTTAATACATAAAAAATAGTATTCGTCGGAACTCACCCACGTCTACGTGGAATATGTCGACATCCGAAGCAATATTGTTGAACACCGTTAAAGCTCTCCCCAGTGGCATCCCTATTGGCAGGTTGGTTCTACACCTTGGGAGAACAAACAATTCATGTCCACGATTTCTTAAAAAATAATCAGGAACATTTAGATTCACATTCTCAAGAATGGTGGAATTCTCATTTTGGCCTCGTATAAGTCGAAAGAAATATATGGCCAGATACATTTCTCTTCGAACGTTCAAGCTATTGAAGTTAAGCATGCCTAAGAGAAAGTCAGTTGGATAAAGCCATGGATAATATCCATACACCCTCATATAGAGAAGTCTCAAAAATTTCTTCTGAATCTTCTCCACCATAAGGGTATATTTCGAGCATCTTGTTAATGACCTTCCAAAATTATTGAATAATAAATATATGTTTTGTTTGTCTATTTATTTGTTTTAAAATGCCAAGAATGTTTTGATAAAAATGAATAAAAAAAGTGTGAGGTTACTAATGCCAACAATTTAAATATTCTACCGTCATACAAGTTAGATATTTTTAATACTTAAAATCTATTTTTAATTTTTGATTTTTTAAATTATAGTAATTAGCTACTACCCTGCCAAAGATTTTAGGCCCAGTAGACAAGAATTATTATAATTTGCGGCGTCTACACAAGATAATCTTAACCCTTTGGATGCCAAAAGCTTTTGCAGTCCTAGTGAGATTTCCCAGGGCATCCGATATTTTCAAAACTGTGTAGTATTTTTTTTACGTTTTTATTCCGATTATTTTATTTTTTAAGTAAAGTTAGTAATCCATCATTGTTAAGAATCATTTATTAGTTCAAATTAATTCAGTGAGGAAAATCGACAGATAATTTTTGCTTATTTTTATTACAAAAATGCAAACAAACAAGTTGATGAAAAAATATATTTTTTAATAATGAAAAAAATACTTTTTGGCTGAATGGTGTATTTTAAGATCTGGGGGTTTCAGTTAGCGAAAAGACGTTTGGTTGCCAGTATCACTATCTGAGAACTCAATAAAAATATTAGTACTTTCGATGGATTCGGCGGTAGCTTTGTGGAAGTTCATTTTAATATAAAATTTAAAATATCTTAAATTATTCCATGTATTGCGCTACTTACTGAGACACGTGTTTCTTCTATGAAATAGGCGAAACACTACAAGAACAAATATAAGAATTATATGACATTTTGAGGTTCTTTAGATTCGGAAGCTCCAAGCGCGTGCATATTGTGCTTATGGCAGCTATTTCCAACCTGGAAGGCGTGAACTATTGCAAAGGGAGGCGCGAACGGTCTAAAATATGTGTTTACCCTTTAAAACGTGTCTTTATTACTATTTATTTATTTAATTAACATTGTACAAGGTTGACAAATTATAAATTTAAAACTTTTACAATGGAGAAAAAAAAATAGTATAATTTAATATTAAACGCTATTTAAAAAAATAGTATAATTTAATACAGCTTAACGACCGTGGACGCGTATTTAAGTCTTTGAAATCCAACGGTTGCGGACCGTGGACGCATATACGCGTCCTACGTCATACATTCTATTCTATTGAAAAATCAATTGGTTAGGATCGAGTTTGATTTTAAATGTTAACGAGAGATGGTAGCATACACATTGACGCAATATTTAACAACAAAAAAAATCAATATTATACTAAAATATTTCGTAAAAATACCCCTAAGATGCTAGACGTTTATTTTATTCAGGTGTCATTTTTCATAGTATTATTTTACGTTCTGGTAAAAGATTTTATGTTTAAATCGTTTCTGGTTTGTTTCTCCGATTAGCGACGACATACATCCGTAATATTAGCAGGGTAACATGATTCCCAGATGCTCTTGTAGGGCCTCTTAGAGATACGCACACACGTATCGTAGTATTTGTTTACATCGAATTACCTTGTTATTTATTGCTTGGGCAGGAGGCGGGCCATGCTGCAGTTTTATGGAGCAAGTGTCATTGTGGCGGTCGAAAACTATTTTTGAAATTTGAATCGGGTGGATGATAATATTGCGACCTATTCAAACTCAGTGGCAGGGGTTCTCAATTCTTAAATAATACATATTTGTATTGAATATGTTATTATCCATAAAACGTACTTTTTTTACGATTTTTTGATCATACCTTGTTAATAGTATATCCAATTAATTTTTTTATATATTTGAACATAAAAACAAAGAAAACAATATGAAAAAGTAGATTTTACATATTTAAAAGAAAACCTTTCAGTAGATTTAAGTTATTTTGACTACACCACATAAGTATGCAACCCACAGATATAGAATCATTGCTCAAGTGGCATTGATTTATGCGCCAAAGTATCTGGAAGCTATCAAATAAAATTTTGTGAAGATATCTTAATTGGTTTACAAATTATGGTGAATTTAGTAGAATGGCAGTTTTTTGCGATTTTTTTGCAAAATCGTCCGGCCCCCAGGTCAAATTCAATAGAAAACACGCGGGCGGTAAGCTGTTAAACTATATGAAATAAAGTATGGGGAGGCGCAGTAACATAAAGGTTGGAAACCACTGGCTTATGGAATAATCCGCCACAGGCCTACAGATAACAGATACAAAATACGTAAGTTTATAAATATATTATACCAATCAAGCATTGCGTTTGTGTATTTTATAGTACAACAAATCGAAAATTATTTGTTTGTAATTATTGGTAGTTTATTGCTTCAAGAACGGAAGTATTAATCTCTAAAAAAAAGCACGACCTATATGTTGTATCAGTGCCGCTTCGTCACTGGCATTCTTATTTTTCTAATAAAACAATATGTTGTGGAAACTGCGTGCTTAACTTAACCCTAAACGTGCAACTCCCTCGTTCAGCAAAATTGAAGTATAGTTAGGGTTGTCAGATTTCTCGCAAGTGAAACCGGAACCAACCCCCCATTTTTTTATTTAAATTAAATTATAACATTTATCATTTATTAACAGGAATAAAACCAGTTATAAACAGTAAAACAAATACAATATAAAGTGTACATAAACATATTTAAATAATATATGAATATGTGCTGGATTTAATAATAGGTTACACTTATTATTTTTTATACTTCTCACTAGATTTGTCCTTTTTCAAGAGTTCTTTATTTTTGAGTAGATAATCATACATATGGCAACAATTGAGATGTGCAGAATACTTTCAACAGTATCGACTGAAAATCTGTCTCTCTCATCCTTCCACTGAATCTCCATTAGCGTGAATTACCACGATTTCCTGGAATCGAGAAAATATTCTCGCATACGTAATACAAATCTTTGTATTGAAGAAATTGTCCTTAGACAATACGCAGTAAATGTAGTATTTTGGGGGAAATATAAATACACCTGTATTTTTTTGTAAGCCAGGATTTAAGGCGTTCCGGAATGTTTGTCCGGGACACCGGGACAGTCCCGATTAATCGGGACGTCTGACACCCCTAAGTATAGTCCTTACTAAATAGCCGATTACTGATTGAAAGAACTTAAATCATTTGCCACTGAATTATACGTAACATAATAACTTGTCCTCATGTTTATAATTGCGTCAAGTTTATAATTAATCGTGAATTAAAATAATTCTATGTTATCGGTAGTTTTTCTACAGTAATTATTGACAGTAAGTTAAAACACGCAAGGAATATTTTAACAATTAATGCAGTGCTTCCTCGTTCTTTATTTCCTGTGTATTATTTTTTCTCCCAACAACGTGTTGGGCTACTAAAACATTGGTGCTGATTTTTTCATTACTTGTAATGATTAATTTTCATTGTATACTGGAAACTTTTGTTGAAAACGAAAATAATGGGTTTATCTTTAGTCTATTCTTTGTCCCATCCAAAATAATGCTTTACTACAGTTTTCATTAAAAACCCTCTTTGAAATAATCTACTCGGAACCTGCATGTATGATTTAATTAAGGAGGGGGGATAAACAAACACTTTGCTTTTGTACCATGTAACGCGGTGAAACGGCGTTCCGGCTCCATTTTCTTGGCATTTTCAATGTTTGAAATCAGAAAAGTGGCAAAAAAATATTTTTCAATTTGCATTAAAAACTTTTGAAGTGAGAGCGATATTAGTTAGTCAATAGTCCTGTCTCAGTCTTATCATTATACCCTTACTCTTTTGAAAAAAAGTGAGGATAAGCAACTGAATAACAAGCAGTTTTCGTAAAAAAAGCTTTTGTTGAAATAAGAAAATTTTGTTGAATAATTAGGATGCCGTATGCTCCACATTGGGAACGGACATAGATTAGAAATAAAGCTTGTGAGAAGTAAGTTCCGGCACCGTTATTTAAAAAAAAACCACTGAACAAACTTTATTAAATTTCATGACTCTTCGTGTTTCCGAGATATTAACTTAAAATAAAGGTATTAAATTTCTCAAAAAAACTAAATCAGGTTTTATTTAATCTATTCAAGTATTCAACAGAAATATCAATAAAAAATAGCAAAAAAATAACAACTTCCTTTTGCAATCTTTCCATTGCAAGACATTTGTCCTCGATATATATCTATCTAAATATATAAAACAAAGTCGGGTTGGTTACACCACGTATAACTTGGCTGATTTTAATGATCTTTGATTTATTAAATTCGTACCCGCCTAGAATAGCAGAATAAGCATTAAAACATCGGAAAAATATCACGTAAAATAAATTATGATGAAAATAAATATTCTCATACAGTTTTCAAATGGCGAACAGCTTGAAATAATGAAAATGTCGTTGTATGCTGATTTCATCCACTAGATGGCATTTTTTCCTATATTCATTTGTTTTTGCTTTATTACTTCATTATTATTTATTATTATTATACTCATACGATTGACTTTTAAATAATTTTAAATTTAGAGTATGGATTAGCATAAAAAAAATCGACGATATGAAATGAAAACGAAAGAAAATCGGATAATATTGAAATTAGGTTATGTTCATAATTAGGTATGATAATTTTTTTGACAAAAATAATACGCTGTTTGCACGAACGTTGCTTTACTCCGAGATGCCACGTTATTACACTTGGAACGCTATATCGAAGAAATTTTAACGTCGAAAGCAAGGCGATGCGGTTCCTGATCGCCCGAATGACGACTGATGCTCTTGGTCACATTAACACAGTTCATCCAAAAAATGACGAATGCTTCTACATGCATGTCAACAGCTCAATTTACTTGAAAATGATATTCATTGGGACAGGACAATCACTGAAGAAATTGTTTCTGAATCTGCAAGTCAGATACGCACAATATTTTCTATCATTATTTTGATGTGCTTTCCATTGAATCCGTGTGAACTGTGGAACAAGTACAGGGATGACATGTCGGAAGACATTTTACATCGAATTCGTGTCAGTTCAGGGAATCCCGATCTCGAGGTGAATGAAAAGATACATAACCAGGCTTTGCTTTAGATCGAAGACATGTGTTACCTCATGTGCGGCAGTTTGTTAGTCAAGT
This sequence comes from Himalopsyche tibetana, assembly GCA_030503985.1. Taxonomy (NCBI): domain Eukaryota; kingdom Metazoa; phylum Arthropoda; class Insecta; order Trichoptera; family Rhyacophilidae; genus Himalopsyche; species Himalopsyche tibetana. The sequence continues at coordinate 2,587,748 of JAPJYX010000011.1, read as the reverse complement.
TAGAAATACCAACGCCAGATCGTGGAATCAACGACGCTTTCAATCGAGAATTGGAACGTGAACGTGAATATGATCGAGATGCATTGAACCAATCAGTTCGAACGAATGTACCACTGTTGAACCCACAACAGAAGCAAGTGTACAATACGTTAATGAATGCAACTGATGATGGAAATGGTGGCTTATTTTTCCTCGATGCGCCTGGTGGAACTGGGAAGATATTCATCATGTCATTGATTATGGTGACTGTTCGTGCAAGATCCGAAATTGCTGTAGCAGTTTCTTCTTCTAGCGGCCACGTTGATAGAAGGATGACGAACGGCTCATTCAGTGTTGAGTTGCCGTTAAATCTTTAAACCAGTGCTCCTCAATCTTTTATCTTCCACGGCACACCAACGTGTTCTTCAAAATTTCGCGGCACATCACAAGTAAAAATATGCATAATATACATAAATTACATTAGTTTGTGTTTATATATGATACATACCACAAAAGAACCATATGGATATTTTATTACTATGTCCACTACCAATGTAGAGCACATGTACTCTTTATGGAGATTATATTTAAAGAAAAGTTTCAGATTATTCAGATTTATTTACAAAAAAAGAATCAGTCAAAAGGCTAGAGAAAAGTCCGTAAGTTTCCCACTTCAGTTGAATTTTCAGCTTCGGCTATTAAATGTTTCTAACATTTAGCGGTTAAAGTTATACTAACAAACATTTTATCGATTTGGGTATTCTGTGTATGTAAGTCTGCGCAAGAATGTTTCGTGCACCTTGCGAAAATTCAGTTTTGTATTTTAAAATGTCTTTAAAGAGAACAAATGAATTATATCTTTATAAATATCATTAGAAATATGTCAAAGCATGTATCCACATCTCAAATATAAATGGTTTTACATTTGATAGAATGTTTAATAACTAATAATGAACTGATGATAGCCCAGGTAGTAGAATTAACAAATTGTTGTATTCATTGAATATATTTTAATTTTAATATGCGATTATTTTTTTTATCAATTGTTAATTATTGATAACTTTTAACATCCAGGAAATCTTAAAGATTCATTTAAAAAATCCATGTTTTTTTAAAGATTTCTATTCCAATAAATATCAAATATCCCACCCTTAGCTTTCATTAGGCTTGTAACTTGCCATGGCAAGAAATTATACTCTTTTAAAAATAAATTGGGTTTTTTTGGTTATTCTAAACACCTCAAACACCTTTTTTCTTTCACAAAGTTACCGCCGAAACCATCAAAAGAAATAATGAATTTTATTTTTTGATATCCTGAATTGATTTTTATGCAAGGAAATCTATTTACCAATTATTTTGTTTATTTTAGTATATTTGTTTACACGTTTTCTTTTCTAGGTATCCCGTTGAACGTATCTACCGTGTAAATGGGGAGTTCAGTGTTAAGGTGTTCTACTGAAAACGGAGAGCATATCGATTTTCATTTTTTTAACCATGGTCGCTTCAGATGCTGTAGTGAATTTTTTTGAATGTACAAGTTGTAAATGTAGATAATCGATCATTATTAATATAAAAACTTTATTGAATAGTAAAAGAAAGTGCTGATAAAATTAAGATTGTTTTATTAAATAAATTAATTCTTCCATAAATAAAAATGTTTTTTTAAGTTCGTTAAGATTGTAAACAAAACGTAAAACATGTCATTCGTGCTATAAAAATAAAGCATATTCATATAAGAGATTGAGTGGAGTCATTGGCAATAATTGTTAAGACTATTTTTTTTTTAATAAAACTTACTATGTCTGGCAGTTTGTTGGTCAAGTTTGTTAGTTAAGTTTGTTAGCCAACGCCAGATCGTAGAATGAACGACGCTTTCAATCGAGAATTGGAACGTAAACGTGAATATGATAGAGATGCATTAAACTAATCAGCTCGAACGAATGTACCACTATTGAACTCCCAACAGAAGGAAGTGTACGATACGTTAAAGAAGGAAATTGATGATGGAAATGGTGGCTTTTTTTTCCTCGATGCGTCCGGTGGAACTGGGAAGACATTCCTCATGTCATTGATTATGGCCACTGTTCGTGCGAGATATAAAATTTCTGTAGCAGTTTCTTCCTCTGTAATAGCGGCGACGTAGATAGAAGGATGCCGAACGGCTTATTCAGCGTTGAAATTGCCGTTAAACCATCAAATCACTGATAAACCGACATGCAGACAGCCAGTAATGGCGAAAGTTTTGGTAGAAAGTAAAATCTCATCACCTGGGATTAATGCACAATGACGCGCATTGGAAGCACTCAATCGAACTATGAAAGATCTGCGCAATGATTCAAGATATTTTGGAGGCGCAATGATTCTACTATCTGGCGATTTTCGCCAAATACTACCAGTCATTCCAAGATCGACCGATGCCCATGAAATAAACGCTTGCCTGAAATCATCGACTCTGTGGCGATATGTGAAGAAAATTCAGATGACGACAAACATGCGAGTTGCATTGCGAATTGCATCATTTAAACTTCACAATTCAAAATCAAATCGTTGGTCCACTACATTCTTTCAAATCTATCGACTGTTTAACAAACGAAAACGAAGCAACCAACTATCCAATTGAATTTGTAAACCCATTGGATCTGCCTGACTTGCCACCGCACAATTTACAACTAAAGGTTGGCTCGGTAGTCATCATGCTTCAAGTTATCAAGTTAACACAACACTTATTGATTCTGAGGCGGTACGAAGTTCGTTGGGTCAGCTAGTTGTATTATATATTTGTCGTCTGCTGTGGTCCAGTTGGTTAGAGTTTGCTCTACCGATCACCCAGGTCTGGGTTCGATTCCTGGTAATTTAAGAATTATTCAATTCAAAGTTGTGATCGAAGACTTGGTGTATGTGGTGTCGATTCACATTATTTCCTCTCCTCCCTTCCTTCCCACATTTCTGGGGGCGGCATTTAAAAAAATACAATATTTTTCGAGAAATTATATTTATAAATGAAAAAATTACGCCACCTGTAGTAAAAACTTCTAGTTCATAGATAAAAAAAAATGGTAGGACCCCTTCCTACACCATTGCTTCTGGTCCTTTAATAACTGGGTGTAGCAATAGCGATTAGTTAATCACTGGTCCTGTTCTAGTCTTAACCTTCTTTCCCCACTACTCACTTTAAAAAAAAGTGAGGTTGAGCGACTTAGTAACAAACAGTTATCGTAGAAAAAACTTATGTTGAGATACCTCCATTAGGAGGCCATATGCTCTACATTGGGAGCGGACATGGATTAATATATCAATATATATATAACGACTGTGGAAAGGAAAAAGGACGTAACCCTCAATTTTCCAAAACAACTTTTTTCGATAATCACAATGTATACAACTTGACACACATTATATCAAATGGATGGAAGCTGAAAGTGCCGAATTAGTATCTAAATTTAGCTTTTAAGTTTGAAAAAGATGACCTTGTAAAAAATTAAAACCAAGAAAAAACACTGAAATAAAGGTTTTTCCGAGACAATTTCATTAATTAATATTAGATTATGTCAATTAAACACCGGTTTGGAAGAATTCGTGCACTTCAAGGTTGTGTATAATTCATAATTTGCATATGTCACAAAATCATCAAAACGCGCCTTTTGCGTCTCTTGTAAAATTTGATATGTGTGGATTACGTCCCTTTTCCTTTCCACAGTCGATATATATCCGGTAACTCTAAGCACAGTATACAAATATTTACTGCGGAGCACTTTGAAAAACTTTGTTGTATAAGGTAGTAAGAAATTAACAATAATTCTAAATAAGATGTACTTAATCACATCTTTGACAATTATTAAAAAAAAAACTTCGAAGTAGTGTACAAAGTATCTAAGAAACTGTATGAAAATGCCATATTTTTACGACAATTATGATTACACATAAGCGCCCGAGACGCGTGCTTGAGTGAGTCAGAATTTTAGGGGCCTCAAAACAGGTTATATAACATTACCCATGTACATCTGAAGGAGTTCCATTTTTAATGCTAATGCGCCGAATATTTTAAGGCTGAAAGGTCATACGAGAAAAACTCGGTGAGAATTTGTTGTAAGTCACTCGAGATCAACTCGAGATAACACCAACGTTTTAGGTCTCAAATTGAAATCTTAATTTGACATTGACCTAACCGGGAATCGAACTCAAACCCACCTGGTCGATAGAGCAAGCTATAATCAACAAGACCAAAGCGGGCGAGTGACTGACGATATACAGACTCAATGATCAATCCCGGGAATAACGGAATTGAAAAGACGCCAATTTCGGAATCCCGGAATCAGAAAAACGGTTCGGAATTGGTTGCTCTTATCCATTGATGCACAAACCGCTGCCCTTTTTTAATTTTGTGGCTTCCCTCAAATGTTTTTCTAGAAGGTAAAGGTTGTGCATGTCTGCTCTAATTCCTATATCTTGCACTTGAAATTGCAAAAACTTTAAAAGACTACTAAAAAAATAAGAAAATGCTGTGTCTATGATAATATAATAATATACCACACATATTATATTTAACGGAACGTTTATCGTATTAATTACAAATGAAATATCATTATAATCAACTCTTACGGCATAAGACTTAAAAAATTAAATGTCATTCTCAATAATAACAACTTAACACTAACTACAATGATAATGGCTGGTTGAATTATTGAATTCATTCAACATCCATACAAATATTATTGCCAGTATCACAGCAGCTTTATAGACATGTGGACCGCGCGCAATTTATAAATTCAAATATCGAATGTCGTTTTATTTCGAGATGACATATTCGTATTACATCCAAGAATCATAGATAATATTATTATTATTTAAAATTTGAATAATTAGTGTCATTCGATGACAGATCGTATTTTTTTTACAAAAGTGTTTATTACCAGCTAGTTAAACAGCTATAACAAAATCCAAATATTCTGTGTTTAAGTTTATTATTATTGTTATATTTGTAGAATTAAGAGTTACTTACTGTATTTTTTTAGAAATAGTGTACATTCTTCACTGGAAATTAGTGATAATAACTGAAAACTTTATTAACAGTAAGTGTTTTGTTTACGTGTTTATTATAAATGTAAGGTACGCACTATGAACTTTGATACATGTTTTAAAAGAAATATACTCATTAGCTCAATTTCGCTCCCAATGACAGCTGATAAATACTGGAATGGGTTACTATTTAATATAATTGTGCCATATATACATCTGAAATATTAAAATTGATGGGGGAAAGTGATAACAAATAGTTGTTATCTCATTTTCTGTTTGAGGCAGTTAATAGATGATGAATGAAAAAACATTTTTTTATATAGTTTATTGCACTTAAGTTGCAGTAACAAGAGGATTTTTCGCTTTATCAAATATCCGAAATTTACTTTACTTACGAACAATTAAATGCTTACTTATTTATGGAATAAACAAGAAGGATTAACTCTCCAAATAAAAAACGTTTTTACTAATATAGGCAGGTTGGGGCTTGCGCGAGCCCCTTGATAAATTTCGGCGCGGCTGGCGAGCCCCTTGTTAACATAAGAAAGTCATTTGTCTCAAATAAAATCAGCACCAAACTGCAATTTATGTAGATTTATAATTTTATTATTTAACAAGACTTGGTTGCCCTTTAATTTATTTTAAAAAATACATTAACTTCGGCTGCATAATAAAAGAGACCCTAGCTGACCGCATGTGTCTCGCGGGTCACGGTTTATGCATTATCTCTATTCCATGACTTGAAGGCATTATGGATGAGATTTACCGAGCCCCTTGTTAAGATATTGGCAGCCCACCGCTGAATATAAGTATAATATTATGATTACAATACATGATTGCACTGTGTGCATATAAATAATGTTCAAAATTTTCTAACTTCAGAATATAAAAGTCAACCAACCAAACATTTTAACGGTTCTATACGATGCAATCAATTTATAAAAAAATATTGTACGTCGATTCTCAAACATTAGTACTTAGCATAAATGCGACACTTGGCATTGCAGTCTGCAGATCATCTTCAGAAGAGGGCAATGGCGATCTACCCATACGCGCAAGAAGCGCGCGCTTGGGGCCTCCAATCTTAGGGGTCTTAAATAACATTTATTGTATAAAACCTTCCCTAGTTAACCTGCTCAATCCGTCACTGGATGAAGGTCTATAATATTTTCAATATGTGTACTCATGCACTGATAAGAGATATGACTGTTATTATATTGACCAATAAAGTGCAGTCATTGGTCGGTCTAGTCGTGGAAATTCTCAAAACTTGGTCAAAAACTCAATTTTTGATCGGCTCCACAACTCCCCAAAATCCACACCCGCCTCAATCTTTATATAATATATACAATAGGTATATTTCTGATAGTTGTCACACGATTTCGAAATATTAAAATGCTAATATTTGCGGAAAGTACCTCGAGTCGGACACTTACTTGAGCATTCAAAAATGATAAATCATTGGATTTGTTTGAACACTCAAATATATATAAATAATGTATATAAATATTAGTTTTTCAAAGTTTTTTTCCACATCGATGGCTCACTTGACAGCATTTTTTTGAAGAAGTTCTAAGCGATCTTTCACTTCGAGTTGTCATATTTACATTATAGCGCGGTAGTAACAAAAATGTCTTAAATATTTCGAGTATCGCCCACTTAAACAAAAATCGAAGGTCAATTAGACAAATAATTTCAAAAAGAGCATTATCAGCACACCAAACATGTGAGTGCTATGAAGATTTATACTTTTATACAGGTTTTTTTAATATTTAACCTTCGACCGAGACATGCGGCATTCGAGCGAACTATGTATACCTAATCCATTTAGGGATCAAAAGTTAAACTGTTTGAAAATATTTACTCGAATCGTGTCTTAAAATCATAAAAAAATACTTACACAGATTCGGATACTATTTTCATTCCATACAAAGAATGATTCACAATAATTTCATTCAGACGAGAATGTATTATATAAAAAGGTCCTTTCAGATTCATTTGTTTTTCCGCTTTAACACTTCCATAGAAAGATAATGGTTTTTTAAAGTAACTAAACAATTGAAAACGTGCGTATGAAAATGTCGTTGTTACTGTTCTACGAGTTGTCGTAGATCAGGGTTGCCCAAACTTATGGTAATTAAATATAAATAATTAATGGTCAGAATTTATATGAACTAGTCATGTTATAAATGAAATTTAAAAAAACCTAACCATACCTCACATTACCTAACCAAAATGGTTATAAAAATCTGACTGTATAATATTTTTATTCTGACCGTTCATATTTTTATTCTGACTAAAATTTAAATTTTATTCAGACCAAAAGTTTATTTTAGTTCTGACCAAAAATTTATTTAAACTCTGACCGTTTAATTTGTTCCCCTTATTTTTTTAGGTCGGGTGATTCATAATAGCAAATGCATTTTTTTATTAATATTTTATTAAACCACTTATTATTTATTAAGTAATTATTTTTAAAACACGTCACAAAAAAATATGAGTAAATAAAGCTCTTAAAACCTCCGTCTGTATCTAGATATCGTTTTAAACATTAGTGCAGATTTACCATCACTCGATGTTCAATATGAAGTATAAGATGCTTAAATACGTTTCAGCGTATTTTAGCATTTCCAATTTTCGTGGAACACCTATTGAGGTCCCACGGAACATTGTTAAGGAAGCCCTGTATTAGATTATGCACGATTGGCTTTAATATGGCATCTGTGAAATATTTGTTTAAATCTTGGTATAAATTTCGACCATTGTTTTTTCCAATCTCCTTAGGAATTGAGCAACACTATTGAGTACCAGTTGAAACAATACAACATGAAGTTTTTGATTACATTTATAATTAATCAAAAAGAATTAATTTCATGTTATACGCATTTCATTAACATTCATCTTTCTATCTTCGTGAGCTTAAAAGTTTAAAGTTCCAAATGAGATTATTTTCAAACTCGTAGTTGAGTTACGGGTTGACTCTCATTTATCGAAGATATCAGGGCTAGGGCATCTAATCCCGGACTTTTTTTCGGATCCCGGAATCCTTCGGACTTAGATCGAATTGATCATACACCGATACACCATAAAATCGTGTCAATTATTGTTTGAGATTCTTGGATAATTTCGGGTTTACCAATTATTTATGGATGTGGGTTTTCGGGATCCCGCCATTGGAGATCCTAATCATGGAGTGGTGGGCTGGCAATACGTTAACAAGGGGCTCGCTTAATCCCAAAGCAATTCACGGTGTTTTGGGAAAGAAGTGACTTTTTTTAATACTCCTTATACAATTATATTCAATACTTAAATATGCAATCGATTGTTACTTAAAACACTTATAATATGTAACAATATGCAATTTACCGTAAACTTATCAATCTATATCGCTAAAATGTACTACTGTGTATACTGAAGCTGTCGTAGATAATATATAAGTCAGAAATTGCAGCTATATACTAATTCGATCTGAGAATATTGTTTTCTCTTAAATTAACAAGGGGATAACCGACCTTAGTACAATTAAACAAGGGGCTCGCGCGAGCCCCCACCGGCCCACCCCTGTAATCATGGTTGTGGAGTCGTTAAAACATTAAAAGACTCAAACTGCGACCAAATAAAAACACGACCTCGACTTTAAATTAAACGCGTATTTCATTCCGACTCCAACTGTGAATTCCGTTTAAAAATAGTGTTTTCTTTTCCTCTATTGAAATGGCCTTCAATTTTTTTCGATTTCATAAAGTCATGATTTCACCAATCAACACCAATACGATAAATATGATAAAAATTTTCGAATAAATATAACTTAATAATTATGTATGTACTGACGGATAAAACAACCAAAGAGAGCGGAGGGAGGTGTGAATTTCCCATCAGTATTTTATTTCAATAGCTCGATAAATAATTGAAAAAGTCTTCCTTGAACTTATTACAAAATACTATTTATGTATTAAAAGGTTTAATTGTTTTCAATGGTTTCATAGCTCGAACCTTTATTATTGGTGGCAGTGGCATCACTTTTTACTCTATTGGTCAAAAAAATCGTTAGTTTTATTTTCCAACTCCAATTCCGGCTTCAATTAAAACAGTCGGGCTTAACAACTCCGGTAATCCCGTTTCCCGGAAATCTATTTAGTAATCCCGTAATCCCGGAATATCGGATACAAGTAAAATGTTAAAAATAATGAATGTGTAATATTTAAATACTTTCCGATTATTAAAACATTTAATAATATAAATCTTAGATTTGTATACTCTAACGCAGGCATGGGCAACCTTTCCTAGATCTGGGGCCAAATATCATTCTGTCTCCGAGTCAAGGGCCGGACCAAATTATTAAACATTATAAAGTTATATTAAATTAAATAAAACACTTCGCTATTTTTTATATATATTTTTTATTTATATAATGAACGACATAATATTAATATTATATACTGATTACAATATTTAGTGTGAAGATTGGCCTTGAACTTGAATTACGAGACTAGCAATATTGACTCCCTGGAACTATTAATTAACCGCTTCTGTACCGTAAGGCCACTGGTGGCCGCTACATACGAACGGCGTGAATACCGTAAGGCCACTGAAGACCACAAATGTAACATGAAAATATTAAACTATATAAATCATTTTATAAGTAAACTTTTAATATTCATAAATTCAGTCCTATTTTTTAAAACTATTCAAAAATTATTTAAAAAATGCGGTATGTATGTGAGTGAATGTTTTTTTAGCTTAAAAAATCGCGGTACTGAAAAGGTTGATTTTTTTCATTATCATTTCGCCGAGATGAATTAGGGCTTGACAAAATAGCCCGGCGGGCCGGTGGTTGCCCATATATGCTCTAAGGGTTATTTATGTAAATACTCACTTTCACAACATCGGTATTTTGTATTTTTAACATCCGTATTTTGGAATTGAAAAAGCCAGGGCTGTGGAGTCGTGTAAAAAAAAGATTTTTATATTTCTTAATGTTTCGAGCAGCTCATTTTTAACGTCTCCAACTCCGACTCTACAGCCTTGGAAAAAACACTTAAAAAAAGTGAATTTCTGTTTCGATGATACCGGTATTGGAATCCCTAACTACGTCACCAAAGCCCAAAATGATTATATTGTTTTCTAAAAAAATCGTTATATTGTTTTTCTGATCAGATGGTATACGTTATTTTACGAAAATAGAAGAGGGTTTTTGACCATGGAATTATAATCTCCACTGCGCTCGGGTATTAATAAAGATGCAAATGAATGAATGACAAATCACTTTCAAAAGTCGCAAAAATAATTGCATACACATCCACGGCAATCTAGTTTTTCCTATTTGACATCATTATATTAATCTCGGACTTTAAACTTAAGCGCTGCATCATTTCCTAGAATGCAAGGCATATTAAATAATGCCATCGAGAAATGTCAAACGTAAACCAGACAGCCAGTTTTAAATATATTAATTGGTTACACCAGGTGTTCCAATACTTTTTCGGCTTCCGGCGCCCTTAAAATATCAGTTTTTTTTTGCGGCGCCGCAAGTCAAAACATTGGTTATCTCATGGGAAACCTTATGTTACCAATAGTTTTTCCCGGGAATTTAACAATTTTAACGATAGCGTGACTCGTTTTTTTCTTCTTCTTTTTTAGCTCTTCCAAGAATTTAAAAATCTGAAAACCCAGGAATTTACCGATTTGCCCACTTTGTCCACTCTATATTATTTTTAAACATAAATATATTCAGGATCTCAAACAAGTCCTGAGCATTTGTTCTTACTTTTTATAATGTAATAATATTAATAATATTTTGTAAATGAAAATTTTCGCGGCGCCTTGGGGCTCCGCGGCGCACAGTTTGGGTGACTCTAGGTTACACCAATGTAATGATCACTTATTTGACGTGGAACACTAAAACTAGTGGTTCTTAACATTATTGCGGTAACGGGCGCATTTGACATTGGCGGCCGCACGCCGGATTAAAAAAAACACGATTTCTGTAATATATGTAACAATTACTATATTATAACTCAATTAATCCTTATTTATTAATAAAGAGTATAAAAATATCTTAAAAAATAATATCTTTTATAATTTGCCAAAGTAGGATGATTATCTGAATCGTAAGTAATTATCATTTTTTTTTTGTTATTACATACATAATTTGTAAGGGCGCATGTGTGTACGTGGATACAGGGTTGAAAAACTCTGACTTATGTTTCTCCAAATATTTCATTGTTATTATTATAATAATAGCCGATAAGGTCCGTATGTTTGTCTGAGTGAGTGGGTGTAAGGTGTCCTCGACCTACCAGTCTCCACTTTTTTAAATAAAATAAAATAAAATAATATAAAATAAAATAAAATAAAACAAAATAAAATAAAATAAAATAAAATAAAATAAAATAAAATAAAATAAAATAAAATAAAATAAAATAAAATAAAATAAAATAAAATAAAATAAAATAAAATAAAATAAAATAAAATAAAATAAAATAAAATAAAATAAAATAAAATAAAATAAAATAAAATAAAATAAAATAAAATAAAATAAAATAAAATAAAATAAAATAAATTAAATTAAAATAAAATAAAATAAAATAAAATAAAATAAAATAAAATAAAATAAAATTAAATTAAATTAAATTAAATTAAATAAAATAAAATAAATTAAATTAAAATAAAATAAAATAAAATAAAATAAAATAAAATAAAATAAAATAAAATTAAATAAATTAAATAAAATTAAAATTAAATTAAATTAAATTAAATTAAACTAAATAAAATCAAACACAATGCAACAAAAATCTCACGTTGCTGGGCAACGGGTTTACAGCTAGTTATTATAATTCTTCCACTATCACGTCAGTAACGCTCAGTTTACTGAAGAACAAGAGCAGTGGTATTCAAACTTATTTAATGGCTTACCCCAAATATATTTTATGGTTATTATAAAACTAAGTCAGGTAAATGTTTGGTTTGATTAAAAAGCCTTGCGACTATATTGTCGACTTGGAGAAAGAGTCATATTTTTTAAAATTAAGTTTCTCAACTTCAAAACTCAATATTTTCTATAAATGTTTTATTTTTTCATGTTTTTATATATTTTTTGAATCGTTATTTCATAATATATCGTTTAGCTAGACTTAGAGGATCCCACTTTGGGAACCACTGCTCTAATTTAATGAGAGTAATTTGTATTTATTATAACGTAAATGTACTACATTTATATTACTTTTTTTTATCAAATTCTTTGGTTGTAATATTAATTTAATGTTTCCTTAACCCCCCGTCCCCCAGATGATTTTATTATATTTATTTTATAAATATGTTTCCAGGTATAACAAACATGGCGATTACACTCCAAACGGCGGAAAAGGAATACAAAAAAAATCCCGACATCAAAAAAGAGGAAATAGCAAAATTAACAGAATGGATGGACAGACAACCACATTTACCAAAACTAACCGGTAATAAAAACAAATACATAGCATTATACTATTTCATTATAAGTATTTACACAATTCGTTGTCATCCGGTAAAAAAAGATACGTTGAACCAAGGGTGTCCAACCTTTATTGTCCTGGGATCGACTTTTCAATCTTAAGTTTTCTCGCGATCGACTTCTAACATGATTCTTACATGAACTTTTATTTAGGGTTTTTTCCCTTCTTCAAACTTAGAAATGCTTATTTTAAATGCGAAATACATATCATTAGATAAGTATGTGCTTACAAAATAATTCAATTTTAGTATTTTTAAATTTAAATTATATTTTTTTCGAAATTCACGGAAGCTTTCGGGATCGACCAAATTTTGCTTTGAGATCGACCCGTCGATCGCTATCTACCGGTTGGACACCCATGCGTTGAACCATTCGTTTTTTGTGTTATTTTGGTATAACAAAATGGTCGTCTTTTTCAAATTGTTTCGTCTCTCAAAACATACCTATACACTTACATTATACAATAATTCTAGTATATTTAAAGCACCCATATAGACAACATGAAAAATTATACTTTTTTTAATTTATTTTTATAATATGCAATTTGGGTAAGAGTCACGGTCTACAGAGACATCTACAATTGAAAAAATATATTAAATTCCTGGTATACAAAAAATCGTTTTATTGTTAGAATTTAGGTTAATAGGATTTTCAAATCTTCTCAGATGAGTTAAGCATTCATTATTATCATATTGTTTGTTATTTGCAAAAAACAGCGGGTCAGTGACGTGATTAAGCAGGGACCTCCTATTTTTTTCAATAAAAAATCGCATCTCAACCAAAACGTAATATTTATATTTGAAAAAATAATTAAATGTTAGCAAAATCAAATACATCAATAATATAATTTACTATATAAAGTTTTTTTTCAGCTTTTATTGGAATTCATATCTAATTAAATTTTAAACTAGTATCTGTCAAATGGAGAATTGATTAAAAAAAACCTTAATATAATTATCGATATATTTGATTTTGTTAAGTTAAGTTTGATATTTTTTTTCAGCAATAAATAGTGCGTTTTAGTTGATGTGGTTTTTTATTGAAAGAAATGTGAGGTCCATACTTAAGCACCTTACTGGCTCCTTGCTCATTGTTTTACAAATAAACTTTATCAAAATATGATAATAAGGAATGCTCAACTCAACTGGGATGATTTGAAAATCTTATTAAGTTAGACTCACTCACTTAGTTATTTAATATTTTGTCTCACTTATAGATGTCTCTGTAGACTGTGACTTAATTAAAAACACAAATATCGTATTTTTTACATCAGCTTAAAACGTTAAAATAGATTGAGAAATATATTTAGAAACATGTCTGTATGAGGATTGCAAACTTGGTTTGAATAAGTTTCACATCCAAAAGCGTTATGCATTGAGTTACTGGACCAGTCGAGAGTGTTTTACATTTTTAAAACATAATTAATAGTCACATCTTAAGATTGTTTCCATTATTATTTCAGAGGTCAATCAAATAGTGTTTTACCACAGTTGTCTGAACAGTATGGAACTTACAAAAACCACTATTGACTTGAATCTTACTTTGAGAACACACGTGGAATATTTCGTGGACAGAGATCCGTTAGTTGGAAAAACGGCCACCGCGTTTGACATGGTGTAAGTATTGAAATTATTATTCCAAACTCTGTTTCTCTATGACTGGGCTGCCCAGTCCAACCTCAAGTTACCCGAAGGCCACATTTAAAAAAAATCTAATAAAAGTCTTATATTAGTTAGATGATTAGACAAATACTAGAAGGTAAAGTTGTAGGGTTCATGTTTTTTATTGAAACATGACAAAAAAGGAGCACGGAGCAAGATTTTAACCTTTACACGCCCAGCAATTTCGAACGAGACCAGCGATCACTGCGCACTTTGCTATCAGATTACACTGGTTTGTAATAATGTTATGAAAAATATTATAACTAGCTCACATGAATAAGGAATACTAAAGCATTCAGAGCATTCGCAATTAAAAAATAAAAGCAATCTTAGGTTTCGCGTGTGTTTCAAGAATGGCATAATTGCTACACCAATTTATAGTTTGTTTGTGTCTTAACAATTTGGCAAATGTGCCAAAATTTGTGATCTTTATTTTTGGAATGTCTTTAATTGTTGTACTAGATAATCTTTTTTTTTATAATGTTAATTTTTAATTATATAATCGAATTTAAATTTTCAATTTTTGTAATAAATAATCCTTTATTTTTTTTTAGTACATAAAATATGTAAAAAAATCTCAATAAAACAGTATTAAATTTAGAATAAACCTTTTATTTGAGAACCATTTTTATTTTATCCACAATAGTTTTAGAGATAATGGTATTTTACATCTAAACGGTGCGAGAAAGTCGCGAAAAAATGCTCGGGCGCTTAAAGGTTAATTTTGTCGAAAATTTAAATTAACTTTGATTATTCCACGTATTGTGTTACTAACTGTGACACAATACGTGGAATAATCAAATTTAATTTAAATTATCTATTAAAATGAACTTCCACAAAGTTACCGCCGTTTAATTTTTCAGATTATTCTCCACGTTACCCCAGCTCACTCCATTGGGATACAAAGTAATCTATTGCCGCCTGATGGACATAGACTCTTCCCATTTCTCCTACGAGACGTGCGTCAAGAGTTTGATCATGGTCAACGACCTCTGCCAGCTGGAGGAAGGCACATTCGCGGGCCATATAATAGTTTTGGATCTCGATCGAGTAACCTTCGGACACCTAGCGAAACTTCACATATTGACGATAAAGTCTACGCTATTTTATCTGCAGGTCAGCTTATCTTCATAGACGTCAGATTCTATATAAATTTTATGATGTTATCACAGTTAAGGATAGAAATTTCGTTAATGTACACATTTTTGGTCCATATCCGCTCCCTAGTCTTAGCATATGGCCACCACATGATTCCTCCTATATTCTCTGTCCCCTGCCTTCTTCCTTCCTCCCATGTCATTCCAGCGTCCCGTAGCTCCACCAAGGACATCCTATAGATGGTCATCAGTGGCCTTCCACGTCTAACGTTCGTTACACACACACAGATGTATGGCCGTTACGGATGGTGGAGGGAGTTGCATTGTTAAAGTGGTCATTTCTTCTCTCGTTTACTCTATAACTGGTTAACATGGACGATGTATTAACTGAGTGCAAGTGACAATGATACAATTCTCGTTTTTCAGGAAGCAATGCCAGTTCGACTTAAAGGTTTTCACTTCATGAATACGCCATCTTTTATGGACAAAATCCTGGCCATGATGCGTCCATTTATGAAAAAGAGCCTCACTGACATGCTGCATCTCCATCCTGATCCTAAGACTATCTTTGATATGGTGCCCCAGGAGATATTCCCAAAAGAATTGGGAGGAAAGAGTGGCAGCTTTGCTGAGCTCCAAGGTGAGGAAAACAGTAAATTATCGGATTAAAAGATTTAATTTTGTCTTACATATATTCAGCAGCTACCAACACTTAAAAAGTCATTATAGCTATTAATTACCATGGCATCATAAATTTTAAGATTTAAAAATCATATGACATTAAGTGGATGAGATTTTTTCAGCCACTGTTTGATTCTGTGATGTGTTATTGAATGGTATACGAAAGTGTTGCCGGGTCCTTTTAGCAGTGATCAATGTTGCTGGTTTCCGTGACCGATCTCAAGGGTTCAAATCTCTATCAAGTTTATATCCATTTGAAAAAAGAGTAGTTGAGCAGTAAGTTACAATCGGATCTCATAGAAAAACGTAGGATTAGATACTTCCACAAGGATATGCAGCACATTACCCCGTACCTAAAACATGGACTAAAAAAGTTAACTTCTGATTTGAAATATACTTGTTAATTATGTTCCCTGCAACTTTTAATGTGTATATTTGACACTGGGATCTATTGTTGATGTGCGCATCTGTCGTTTGCGCAGTTTTCGTGTATCATTTTCATGAGTCACGGAGTTATTAATTTATGGATAGTTTTCTAATAATTTTTCTTATTATTTCAGCGATCACCAAAGAGAGGGTCAAAAATAATCGTCAAATCATAATTGATGAGGAGAAGCTCAAGGTTGACGAGAGCAGGAGACCAGGAAAACCAAAAGACTTTGGGCAGATATTCGGGGTCGAGGGCTCGTTCAAGAAACTGGATATTGACTGAAAGCTGGTCGTCCACAATACCAAAAACAATAAATTATAAGCATACCACAATCAATAAAACAAAAATTATTATTTTGACGCACTATTTAATAGGTAGGGATAACTCAATCGAAGGTGGCTATTGGAGTTTCACCCGAGATGGTTGCGCGGTCAATCTTCTCATAATCTTCTCCTGTTTCAAGATTGCTATGACCGAGTTACGATAAAGGTGGCCTTAATAAGGAACAAATGGCTTAAGAACATGTCCTGGAACACAAAATTCACGCTATATCGTGGAACATTTCACTTGACCCAAGATAGGTTCCTATGTTCACAGTCTGGCGAGCACAAACGCGGAACCCGCGTAACATGCATGCGCGCGCAGGTGTAGACGAACTGTCAAAGTATATGTCTTCATGACTTCATACCAAAGCTATAACCCATTGTGGGTTACATCTAATTATTATTATAAAAACCGAATACTACTTGCGAGAATATATACGTAGGCAGCACTCGTCAACTCATCGGGCGTCTTTTTAGATATCTATTTTCGACTTTGAAATGACTTCCTATTGTGACTGCTGCCAAAATAAACCGTAGACAATAATTAGTTATATTGGAAGTATCTATGGTATTAGCTGTCATTGTGAATGATAAAATAATTGTATTTTCATCATAGAAAGCTTATAAACATTAGTAATTAACTTTACTCGCATTATTTTCGTCCAATAAAATCAAATAACGTTCGTTCGAAATAATCACTAACAAACATAACCTCAAAGGGTGACGTTTCTGTGATCCCTTGTGTGTTCAAAAACAGTTTCTGAAACATAGTTCCTGAGACATTACGTAGATGTTCAGGATCATGTGCCGGAACCTTTGTTCCTAGGTGTATGGGCCCTAATATGCTTTGAAACATTGACAGGAAACCTAGGTGTCTAGAAAAGCCGTATTCAAGAAAATCTAAATAAAAACAGTATATTTTTTTCCTTTTATGGCGTCCATGCTTATAGATGAGGTTTAGCAAGGGGGCAGACCAAGGGACGATTTGGTGGGTATATGAAATGATTGAGTAGATCTAAGTGCTTAAAAAAGAGTTGAGTGTACCTAGTAAGTAGAAAATATTAAAAGTCGCATATTCCCCTTATCAGACATGATGTAACTATAATATAATTAGAGGTGAAGTGAGCCAAGTGGTATCTTAGAAAAAAAATAATTTAGATGCGTTGTAATATTCTACACATCTTAAGATATCGTAAAGTGAAGTAACGTCAGTCAATACACATTGCAATAGTGTTATCTCCGTAAAATAAAAATATGCAATCCACCAAAACACTAAGCAAAGACATGATTGTACTTAAAACTTTTAATCTACCCATAGCAACCCCAAATATCATACCCACGAGCCGCCACTGCTTAAAAGTAGAAGAATCATTTAACTAGTTGGCTCACTTCATTGGCGGATCCAAGGGGGGGGCCATGGCCCCCTCCTGAGGAAATTTTTTTCTTAATTTTTCTACTTTATTAAAACTTTATTGTGAAATGGGATCTTTAATTGTTAAGTTTACGATGTTTTATAGAATACATACTTGATTATGTATTGACTACTTTTATATAGATATATTAATTTTAAATCAACTATTTTTGTATGATGTTTATTTTCGAATTGAATGGCCCCCTCCTTGGACAATTTCTAGATCCGCCAATGGCTCACTTCACCTCTAAACGGCTCTATTGTCACATTATTTAATAAATAATGTTCCGCGGAACATTGTTTGAGAAATTCTAAATTAGACAATGACTAATTGTAAATATATATTGTAATTATTCAATAAAAAACTTAAGTATTATTTTACCAACAATGTCTTTTTGTTCTCAACTATGTTTTTATTTTCCATGACAGCGGTTGCAAATGAATGACAGGTGTCGTTACTTTTTTGTAGAAAGAATATATATTTCAGATGTATCGATTTACAAACATTTAGGGCTGCAACAAAGGCGACATTTTTGCTGTGACATCCAATGTTTTTTTTAAAAAAAAAACGTGCTAGAACTCATGTCTTGTCCAATATTTGTTTCTAATATAGTCCGTTCCTAATGTGGAGCATATGGCATCCTAATGAAGGTAACAGATTTTTTTCTACTAAAACTTTTTGCTACTCAGATCCTCAATCTCTTTTTTTAGAGAGAAGGGGATTAAGAATTTGACTAGAACAGCACTAATGGTAAGCTAATCGCTCTCGCTACGCCCGTTTTAATTTAACGAGGAGTGAGAGGGAATTGAAGACATCACATACATCCATGCCTTCGGACAGCGGTGGGCTGCCAATACGGCAACAAGGGGCTCGCTAAATATTATAGCTCTTCGTGATATTCTTAGGAAGGTGTGAATTTATTTACTACTCATATGCAATTATACACAATAATTATTAAAGCTATCGAATGTTGCTTTATTCACTTATATTTTGTAACAGTACGCGCTGTACGTCGTAATTTAATCAATATCAATAGCTGAAAAATGTACGTCAGAAATTCCAAATGTACATCACAACTGTTTTAATCTAAATATGTTGCATATTTATAGATTATATAACGCAAAGATCGGATAATAATGTTTTTCTAAATTTAACAGAGGGCTCGCCGGCCTGAGTAATATTTAACAAGGGGCTCGTGCGAGCCCCTGCGAGCCCCCTCCAGCCTACCCCTGCCTTCGGACAGAAATTCTGAAAAACTGTCCGTACTGGGATTTGAGCCCGTGACCAACGAATATTACGAGCTCTTCAATCAACTAAAACGTTCTCCAAGTTCTAGTTACGTTTTATCGTAAGTAAAAAATAATGATTTACTGTATTTTTTTATTCATAGATATCGCCATCATAAAACCAAATCTTTAACGTCCCCAAAAAGAATGAAAGACAAGTAAAACATAAACATGCTGTTAACCGACCCCTCCCCATCACAGAGGCTTGGAAAAATCACAAACGAGTTCTGAAATTATTAGTACCTATTAGTACTTTATGATATCAATCAAAAACATGCCTGCAATCTACTTTGTAACTTTTATAGACTTGCATTAATTACTAGTCGACACTTGAGACAAAAACCTTTTAAAAATTTAAACATATTGCTTTCAATATGTTTAAATTCTTGACGTGTTTTTTTAATATAGAATTCGTACAAATCCAATATTTTGTTGACACAATCGTCGATATCTACTGTAATCATCGAAAAACTGCGACCGACAATGATGAGTGGTTGATTACCCCCTAAACGCAGGAGGCGCCTGCTTGGGACCTCCTAATCTTAGGGGCTTCAAAAAAACATTTATTATATGGGCCCATTAGTGGTGAAGTGAGCCAAGTGGTATTTTAGAAAAAATAAGTTTGATACTTTGTAATCGTCTTAAAGTATCGTAAAAGTGAAGTAACCTCAGTTAATACACATTACAAAGATTAACCATTTTAAATTTGAATCGTTCAAATTATGTACATTCACACAGATTTTACCACTAACGACCCGGGTTTCGCCTTTCGACATCTTCAAGCGTTCAAGTGCACGGATGAACTTCAACTGACGCTTAGTAAATGAATGTTTCGCGTTTATATAAGAAATAAATGTATTATTGAGCTTAAAGCCGTTGCTGGCGAAAGGGATAAGCCCATGGGAATGCCCACAGATTTGAATGGTGAGCAGTTTTAAGAATTATATTTTTTTTTTTGTCGGTAAAGGTTTTATGATTATATTTATATAGGGTATAAAAGTGGGAAGCCGGACATGTGCAGCTGATCGTTTGAAATCGGAAGACTGTTCAATTGCGCTCTGTTTATTTCTAAAATTTCCTGGAAAAAGAGTTTGTGACCATCCGTATTTGGGTGCAACATTTTTATCACTTGATCCTGATTGAACACGTGTTTTTCCGAAATCAAGTGATCAGCAAAAGTAGACGTGTTTTTTTTCAATCTAAAGGCTGCCATATGTTCTGATACTCTGGTATTCAATGTCCTTTCGGTTTTCCCGATATAAAATTTTGTACAACAAAAGCATTGCAATCTATAAATCCCGGATTTATTAAAGTGATATATTCTATCTTTATTGTTAACTAATAATTTGCCTAAGGAGTTTTTACAATAAAAAGTTGGTCTAACACTATCAGCCAGCTGTTTTTTTTTAATTTTAAAACTTGAATTTCCTAAATAAATGATTCTACGCCAATACGTAGTCTGTTCTATGACCTTTAACAATCAACAGATTCTACAATGATTCAGGACTAGGACACCATTTTTTTAGCTTTCTACTTCATGGATTTTTACGTATTGTAGTGAATCCTGAAATCCCGTAATAAGTACTAAGATGTTCTCGGGATTACGGGATTGCAAAACTGGTCTTATCCCGGGATTGAAGGCACTAGTCACTGTATGTCAGAAATTGCAGTTGGATACTTATTTGATCTGAGAATATTGAATGTGTTTGAAATTTAACAAGGTTCTCGCACGACCCCCTCCGGCTTTCTTCTTGTCCACACAATCCGACTAAACTAAATTTCATATGGCATACATAATCACACGTTCTTTCAAACGAAAATTGAATACGATTAACAATACAACTGGCAGGATTGTACTTTACACTCGACCATGTTTCTTTTTAACATTTTTTTCTTACTCTGTCAACAAATTCTTACTTCGGATTTCTGAACGCAACATGCGTCAATTCATTTTCGCAACAGCTAAGCGACTCAGCTTTAGTTTTGCAATAATTATTACAAATATTAATAAATATTATGTTCCACGGCAAGGGCTCTCAACATATATCGGCCTGTGCCCCTTTGGCCCAATTTTTTGCAATTAAACCCTAACACAGTGTGTAATAAATGTATTGCGAAACTAGCAAGTACTTACACCAGGGTAACTGCAGTTTACAAAATGGCGGATTCACAAGCTCACCTCGAGACGCTCTCAAAATTTTCTTATCATAAAAAAAATATTTAATTCAACACAGCATAACATAGTACTGGAAAATTATAACAGTAAAAAAATGCTAATTTGAATCGTTTAAATTTTGTAATTTCCGTGCGTTTTGTCATTGACGACCTGGGCTTAACTTTTAGATATCTTCGGGCTTTCTAATGCACGGTTTAGCTTGAACTAATGCAGTAAATAGTTGTTATCGTGTAAGTATATATTATAAGAATACAAATATCACCTAACTGAAAAGTTATTGGTGGCAATCTGGATTAATATTAGTTTGATATTAATGTAGTTCAATCGATAGGAAAAGTAATTACATAAACAATTACGATGTTTCTTAAATTACATGGTACATCGCTTAAAGTAATCCGAAATGTCAAATCATGGGAATGTGAACTGATTTAAAAATGGTGACTATTATACCGAAGTCCTAATGATAAAACAGCCGAAAGGTAAAACCCTTGGTCGTTAGTGAAAAAACGCATGCAAGTGTACAAATAACGATTAAATTTTATTACTAAAATTCCATCTAGCAAATTCAGTCGAAGTTCATAATTAAAAAATTAACAAATTGCTGTTAAAATTTGACGAATGTGCAGGTAGAATGTTTACTATAACATAAAACAGTCATCAGATTGTAAATTAAATAAAAATACAGAACGAAATAAATATAAATTCACTTTTAGGGTGTTCACTGTCAATACTTGGTAGAAAGGCATTATGTTAATAAAAACACAATAATCCTTTGTACTTCATTCCACTTTATTTAATATGTCAGGACCGGTTTCGCACATTGCGAGCATTGTCAACTGATAAGAAATATAATTTAACAATGCTATTTATACAAAATTGAAAAGTTATACACAAAAATTGGCATTGAAAAGAAATTGTAATTGGCATATTTCTTATCAGTTGACAATGCTCGCAATGAGCGAAACCGGTCCTGACATATTAAATAAAGTGGAATGAAGTACAAAGGATTATTGTGTTTTTATTAAAATATAAATTCAATATAAATTGACATTCAATCAATAATTGTATAACATAAGCTGTAAAAAAAATGTGCTCCTGAGGTTTTTTGCGATTTTTAGAGAATTTGAGTTATAATACTTAGCCCCTCATAATGATTTGGAAAATTGACAACCCTGATCGTGAGCCACCGGTTGGGAACGCGCGCTTTACGATCTTGCGTTTGAAATATTGTGTGATACAAATTCAGTTGTGAGTGCAGACCGAAGAAGAAAATACATCAAATAGGAGTTAACTAGCAGAATTATGTAAGGCTTTTTCGACATTCTCTTTTGCATTAATATATTTAAAAAAGAAAAAAACCTCATTCAACGCTTAAATATTCGTGATTGCTAAAGGTATAACGAAATTGACGATAAATTGCAAAAGTTGTATAGCCATTCATAGATTATTAAAAATATGTTTTAATATTAAAATCAACGCATCTGTTTTCGTTTATATTTATTAACCACAACATTGTAAAGTATTGTTATTAAGCCATGCCCGCACCCATTGTGGAGCATGTTTCATGAATCTTAACAGATCATATCAACGGTGGTTATATAGTTACCACAGCGAAAAAACCGGCCATTTAAATAACGTTTTTTTAACAAAATTATCATGTATGTATAATATCAAAATCTTAAGAAGTTTATAGTATATGTTACCGTTAAAGTGTGCACTTAGTCGATGTACACATTGTCCATTTTAGACAGTTAAATTGGACACGAAAGAACTAATGAACACTTTAACAAGACATTGACTAATTTAATTATTCACAAAATTAACAGTATTCACGCGTGCACTCATAGTACTGCCAGCCTCTCCACTGCATTTAATCTCGCAGTTGTTGTGTTTAACGGCTATTTGACATTCCACATAACTTCGGAAATTTCAACGTCTTGTTGTCATTCTCGCTCTCTTTCTATTCGACATATATAGCCTAACCTAATCAACGTCGTAATAGCAATTATAATTTGATTAACGCTTGTCAGCAGGGCCGGCTCAAGGATTTCTGCGCCGTTGAGCGAAGTGCCTTCGGCGCTCCTCAAAACCTCAACTAAATGAGTTGATAGTGCTAACATTTTAGTGCGATAGCTACTCTGTCAAGCGCTCGTCTGATAGTTTTTTTTTACTATGTCCGTTCCCAATGTGGAGCATATGGACTCCTAATGGAACTTATCTCAACATAAGTTTTTCTACGAGAACTGCTTTTTACTCAGTTGCTCAACCTCTCTTTTTTCCAAAGAGACTAGGATTAGAAGGATAGGGCTAGGACAGGACTAGTGGTTAGCTAATCGCTCTCGATACGCCCCTATGCATACATTGACTAGTCAAAGTTAATGTGAATTGTAATGATGTGAGCTTCAACTAAAATTGCCAGTGATGAGATTTCATACATTCATTGTGACATAAATAGTTTAATGGTACATGGTCACCTGTAACCTTTTTGGTATATTATAACTTATTCTTGAGCGTGATATTTTTCTTTTTATTTAAATCTCGATAACAGAAAATAGTCGTCATCATTTTTGAGGAACGGCATAAGGATATTTGATGGATTTATTGCAGAGAAAATTGCATAAAAATTAATATTATTATTAAAACTGTCATTGTTTCAAAACAAATGATGATCGATTAGTTTAAAATTGTTCTGTTCTCTCAAAAATCGGGTTGCCAGTTTATTATTTAAATTGTTTTTTTACTCTCATACTGGTGATACTTGAATAAATAATTACATAATAAAAATATATTGAACAGTAACAATAACCTAACCTAACTCTTGGTGGAAAGATGCAACTTACACAAACTATTGGTTTGCAATACAATTCGATCTTACAGGCTGTTAAAAAAGATTACCATATCGGTATTTTTTATTTATTTTAAATGGCGAATCTTATTAACAAGCTATGTAGAACAAAAGTGATGATGAGAGCAACTTAGAGATAATAAGCATAATACAATTATTATAAATAATTTCAAATCAATTCACTTTTCTTTACCAATTTACATATGTAGTATTTATTTCCTTAATTAAATAGTCACCTATACATTTTACTGTCCAGGTGTGTTGAGTTCTTAAAATTTAAGAACATTTACTTAAAATTTAAGACATTTAATGTCAGCATCATAAAATAACAAGCTTGAGATCATTAAAAAATGCATCTAGAGTACTTAAATACTGTTTGTGGTTGCGTGTTTCAGATGAAATCAGATACGTAATCGACGCGTTTTTAAAAGAGATAAATATGTACGCCTGGATCAATTGCAATTGAAGGTCGACACTCAACAGGTTGTGTACGTCTGATCATTATCGAATAGATTTCCTATGTATTTGCAAATTTAATGCAATTTACTTCAATACACGTGTTACTACTCAGTATTAACACGTTGTATTGTAAATACCGATTGAGTTGTCATATTCCGTTGCCATTGTTTACGTACAATATGCGGCTACGAAGAAATATAAATGTCACTTTCAAAATTGGAACAACTGTTCTTTTCAGGCATGTTCTTTTGCGCTCTTCTTTCGGATTGGTGTTTTGCTATTTTCACATCTTTTAGACATCACAAACATCCATGCTTTCGAACAGAAATCAATAAATCGATTGAAAAATGCTGTTCGTACTGTGTCTCTAACTATGGTTGCCAGATTTCTTGAAAGTGAATCCGGGACATTCGTCCGATTTGCTGATTTTCGAATCCAAAAACCCAGGAATTAGGGTATCCGATCCCGAAGCCTTTTTGTAATCCGGGATTGATTAATTTTAAATCCCTTACCCTACTTTTCCCCCCGGATTATCTCCAAACTCGTTTTTTTTAGCTCACAGAAGAATTTGAAATCCCCAATTCGCTATACTTTTACCCGGATTATCTTCAAAACTCGTTTTTTTTTAGCTCACCGAGGAATTTGAAATTCTCAATTCGCTATACTTTTTCCCCAGATTATCTCCGAAAATCGTAAAAATTCTATCAATTTTCGAGATTTGCTCAAATTTCCGGAACAATTTAGTAATCATCCGGGATACGGGACAGCGATTACAATTCCGGGACAATCCCGGCCAATCCGGGACACCTGGCAACCCTATCTCGAACCCGTGAGATCCGTCACGGAAGCGACCTACGTAGACCTGGCTGACTTCATGATATCATTGTTTAAAACACTGTACGTCTGACAGTAATGATTGCATGTAATTAACGTATAGTACAGTTCAAAGCAGATATTAAAATTAATTCAAGGGAAATACAATCACAAGTTTAAAATGTTGCTAAACATATTGCAAAGATCATATTTAATAATGAGGCAATCGTTTTCCGCGATGATCACGCAACCTAAATATCTGCATGCATATTATACAATCAGTAGTTGTATAATTTCTTTAATTTAATTTTAAAACATATGTTGGATTAGACCAGGGGCTCTTAAACCTGTGCCCGCGGGCGCAGTTGTGTGCCTTCAAGCGCTCTTACAAAGAATTACAAATATTTACGATTCAGATGGTCATCTCACACTCTTAAGTTTAATTAATAGAATCTTGCTTAATAGGATTTTCAAATCATATCAGTTGAGTTACTTAAGTATTTCTTATTATTATATTGCAATAAAATTAATCTGTAAAAAACGAACAGGGAGCCGGTGGCATACTTAATCAGAGACCTCTTATTTTCTTTCAATAAAAAATCACATTTCAACCAAAACACAATTTATTTTTGAAGAAATTATTTTGTTGTTTAACGCTTAATAAATTTTGCAAAAATAAATCCTATCTGGTAAGGTAGATGAGAGCTTCAAATTCCATCATATTATATCATTTCGAAAATTTTGATAATTTGCAAAAAAAAACACAGTTCTTAAAACTGGGCTTCAAATATCCCAAAAATATGTTATGTATATATTGTCGGGTCCTATGGCGCAGTGGTTAGCGTTGTGGGCTTCCGTTTCGAACAGTACGAACAGCATTTTTTCGATCGATTTATCGATTTCTGTTCGAAGGCATGTGCGTTTATGATGCCCAAAAATTTCCTCCCACCCTTTCCGATCCTTAAATAACTGGTAGTAGTGAGAGCGATTATTTAACCACTAGTATTGTCCTAGCTTTATCCTTCTATCCCTACTACTCTCATTGAATAAGAGAGGTTGAGCGACTGAGTAATAAGCAATTCTCGTAGGAAAACTTCTGTTGAGATACCTCCATTAAGAGGCCATATGCTCCACATTGGGAGCGGACATGGATTTAAAAAAAAAGGTATGCATAGCAGTTTTTCGTAGTTTACTCGAAACTTGAACAAGCTTCCAGAGTGCTATTTGTTACTCAATGATTCGATTATAAATTGAAAAATTATTCAGGCCTTAGACAATTTTATGATGCAATATATTCAATTTAAAAAAAAAATGTCAAAAGGTTTCAACGTTTTCCTCATACGTCATTACTGCGGCCTTGTGTTGAATCAGATAAATGAATGTGAAAAGGTTCCCCACCTCAGAGCTAGTCACTTAGGCTATCTTACCTCGTATGTTTTAACGGTTACAAAAACACTAATTGCTTTAATTAATTACCTATGTCAAGAACTTGCTTGCATAATATCATTTTATTTGTATTTCAGTCAAAATGAAATTGGTGCCATCTTCTTTGGACGATGAGTTCAGCAAGCATCCGGAACTGACGAATGAAGCCATTCACCAAATCAAGGATTGGATGAACAAGGAAGCACATCTTCCTACAATACCTGGTTATATATTACTTAAAAAAGCTGATTATATTTTAATAATTTTGAACAAACTTTGTGAATTTTGGATTTTGGTATCGTTTCCAAGCATAGCTTTTTTTATTATTATAATACGATCAAAACAAGCCAACTGCAATTATATTAAGTATATTAGATACACATTAAGTCTCGACTGGTTTCGTTCATCGATAGAATTAACAACAGATGAACATATGTATATAGAATCAATACACGGTTACTTATTCAAAGTCAAAGCAAGGAAATATAAAAAGAATTTGTCAACTTGATACATACTAACTGACTGTTAGATACAAAATTTTGTATAAATAATTATGTATCGATTTATAATTCCATTAGTTGATAACGATTGTGATAAGCGAAACCGGTCATGATCTTTAATAAATAATGTGGAATTATTATTAAAAAAATAGCATTGTCCACAAAATAACATTATTTTATCGGCTACTAACCTAAAAAACATTTAAATTCAAAAATCATGACGTTCTCCAAGACGGTAGGTAATGTAAAAATATTTGATTGAATTTTTTTCAGATCGAAGTATTGCCATATTTCTTCACAGTTGTTACTACAGCGTTGAGAGGACAAAAAAGACGATCGAGAACTACTATACAGTAAGAACGCACGTTCCTGAATTCTTCAGTAATAGGGATCCAGCTCATCCAACGGTTGCTAGTGCGATAGATGCCACGTAAGATAACTTTTTGAGTTCAAAAATCTAAATTTTTCGAAAACGCGCTATTCTTTCGAATATCTAAATTCATGGTATTTTTTAAATACCGAAATACTGGTTTTCAAAATGCAAAAATACCAATATTTCAGTATTGAAAATTATACAAAATCGAATTCTTAATGCATAGAAAGCATCAAATGCCTTACTGGATACCGCATTCACGGGATAGAACAGGGATAGGGAACCTTTTTTCTCTAAAGGCCGCATTCATTTTTCTGATTCGACATAAGGCCGCAGTAAACACTGACTAGGGAATCTTTGGCCGGAAACAATTTCATACCAATTTCTAAAACCCAGAAATTTTACGGATTTCCCAAAATTACCACGTTGGACTTTTTTTTTTATTTTAGGTCTCCCAGGAGTTTTCAAATCAGGAATTGACGAATTTACAAAACAACGTAATAAACATGTACATGTGTATAAATTAAAATCGTGGGTTTTGTCTGACTTATTATTAGAGAACTGATTGATTTCAGGTGTTCGAGTTTTTATTTTTTTATTTTTTTTAAACCATGTCCGCTCCCAATGTGGAGTATATGGACTCCTAATGGAGTTTATCTCAACAGAAGTGTTTCTACGAGAACTGCTTGTTACTCAGGGATAGAAGGATAGGGCTAAGACAGGATTAGTGGTAAGCTAATCGCTCTCGATACGCCCCGTTCATAGGATAGGATAAGTGAGAGGGGGGAATTCAAGACATCACATACATCCATGCCTTTGAACAGAAATTCATAAATCGATTGAAAAATCAATTTATAAAACTGTCCGTACCGGGATTTGAACCCGGGCCCCCCGTAGCCGAAGCCAACAACGTTGACCACTCGACCACACAGGCCACGTTTTTTTTGTTGTTGTTTTTGATTAATGATATTTATTTAAAGGGGTATAAAAACGGTGAATTTGGAAGATTGAGTTGTTCATTTAAAATTGGTAAACATCAAGCTTGATGCCTTATTTACTTCTAATATTTCCTGATAAAATAATTTATGTTCGCATGTATTTTCATGTAACAGTTTAACCCGTTCATCTGCATCGAAAAAACTCATGGAAAAGTACAAAATTCAAAATATTCAAATTTCATGTTTTGGAGTTTGAATTATTTCTAGTTGGTTAATTGGTAAAATAAATTGGCATAATAACCTAATTTTGATGACTTGACAATCTTTTTTTTTTCAGAACTTATTTCACCTTTTCAGAAAAAACCGATAAAGGAGACACTGTTATTTACGCGGTTCTGAATGACCCAGATCCATCCAAATACGTATTCGTTGACGCTATGAAATATTTCACGCACATTGAGGATATGATGTTGTATGAAAACGTAAGTAAAAAAATGTTAAAATACATATACAAAATATGAATTAAAATATAATATAGTACAATGCCATTACAAGCTACAATTTGTTATTATAATTTTTTCGTTAACTATTCAAAATAATCTATTTTTTTCAGGGAAGTCAAAATGGAATCATAATAGTGTTTGACTTGTCCGGGGTCTCGTTTGGACATTTGCCTAAGCTAGGAATCATGGGTATAAAGAAATACCTCTACTATCTCCAGGTAAATACATTGATATCAAGATCGGCATTAATGCTTCTATATTTTAATATAATAATTATCTATGTAACATAAAATACCAAAGCTAGAGGCTTGATCCTAAAAGATGTTATTTTTCATTTGCTTTTTACTCAGAACCATCAATCTGTTACTTACCAACTTCTGCCAGAACATTGACGATTATATTGTGAATCGTTCATCTTGAGGACAGTATTTTTATCATACTTTAGTTGTTTTTTTTGTGAACCAGCCCAGTTTTTTAAAAAAATGGTCATATTTATATTATGTTTCATGAAATAGTACAAAAAGAAATACTCATTTAAAAATCGAATTTATTTTATTATAATTATTATTACTAGCTGTAAGCCCGTTGCCCAGCAACGTGAGATTTTTGTTGCATAGTATTTAATTTAATTTAATTTTATGTTATTTTATTTTATGGTATTTTATTTTATTTTATTTCATTTCATTTTATTTTATTTTATTTTATTTTATTTTATTTTATTGAATTTAATTTAATTTAATTATATTTTATTTTAATATATTTTATTTTTATAGTTAGCAGATATTTCGTAAATTATTTAATATTTGGAATAATGTTTAAGTTTGCTAACAACAATTTTTCGTATTAGCAGAAACTTCGTAAATTACTTAATTTTTAGAATAATGTTCAAGTTTGCTGACAACTATTTTTCGTAGTAGCAGAAATTTCGTGAATTATTGAATTTTTGGAAAAAAAAAGTTTGATAACAACCATTTTTCGTAGTAGCCGAAATTTCGTAAATGATTTAATATTTGGAATAATGTTCAAGTTTGCTAACAACCATTTTTCGTAGTAGCATAAATTTCGTAAAATATTGATTTTTTGGAATAAAGTTTAAGTTTGCTAACAACCATTTTTCGTAGTAGCAGAAATTTCGTAAATTATTTAATATTTGGAATAATGTTCAAGTTTGCTAACAACCATTTTTCGCAGTAGCATAAATTTCGTGAAATATTTAATTTTTGGAATAAAGTTAAAGTTTGCTAACAACCAATTTTCGTAGTAGCCGAAATTTCGTAAATTATTGAATTTTTGGAATAAAGTTTAAGTTTGCTAACAACCATTTTTCGTAGTAGCAGAAATTTCGTAAATTATTGAATTTTTGGAATAATGTTCAAGTTTGCTAACAGCCATTTTTCGTAGTAGCAGAAATTTCGTAAATTATTTAATATTTGGAATAATGTTTAAGTTTGCTAACAACCATTTTTCGTAGTAGCAGAAATTTCGTAAAATATTTAATTTTTAGAATAATGTTTAAGTTTGCTAACAACCATTTTTCGTAGGAGCAGAAATTTCGTAAATTATTTAATATTTGGAATAATGTCCAAGTTTGCTAACAACCATTTTTCGTAGGAGCAGAAATTTCGTAAATTATTTAATTTTTGGAATAATGTTGAAGTTTGCTAACAACCATTTTTCGTAGTAACAGAAATTTAGTAAATTATTCAATTTTTGGAATAAAGTTTAAGTTTGCTAACAACCATTTTTCGTAGTAGCAGAAATTTCGTAAATTATTGAATTTTTGGAATAATGTTCAAGTTTGCTAACAACCATTTTTCGTTGGAGCAGAAATTTCGTAAATTATTTAATTTTTGGAATAATGTCCAAGTTTGCTAACAACCATTTTTCGTAGTAGCAGAAATTTCGTAAATTATTGAATTTTTGGAATAATGTTTAAATTTGCTAACAACCATTTTTCGTAGTAGCAGAAATTTCCTAAATTACTTAATTTTTGGAATAATGTTTAAGTTTGCTAACAACCATTTTTCGTAGAAGCAGAAATTTCGTAAATTATTGAATTTTTGGAATAATGTTTAAATTTGCCAACAACCATTTTTCGTAGTAGCAGAAATTTCCTAAATTACTTAATTTTTGGAATAATGTTTAAGTTTGCTAACAACCATTTTTCGTAGAAGCAGAAATTTCGTAAATTATTGATTTTTTAGAATAATGTTTAAGTTTGCTAACAACCATTTTTCGTAGTAGCAGAAATTTCGTAAATTATTGAAATTATTGAATTTTTGGAATAATGTTTAAGTTTGCTAACAACCATTTTTCGTAGAAGCAGAAATTTCGTAAATTATTGATTTTTTAGAATAATGTTTAAGTTTGCTAACAACCATTTTTCGTAGTAGCAGAAATTTCGTAAATTATTGATTTTTTGGAATAATGTTTAAGTTTGCTAACAACCATTTTTCGTAGTAGCAGAAATTTCGTAAATTATTGAATTTTTGGAATAAAGTTTATGTTTGCTAACAACCATTTTTCGTAGTAGCAGAAATTACGTAAATTATTTAATTGTTGGAATAATGATTAAGTTTGCTAACAACCATTTTTCGTAGTAGCAGAAATTTCGTAAATTATTGAATTTTTGGAATAATGTTCAAGTTTGCTAACAACCATTTTTCGTTGGAGCAGAAATTTCGTAAATTATTTAATTTTTGGAATAATGTCCAAGTTTGCTAACAACCATTTTTCGTAGTAGCAGAAATTTCGTAAATTATTGAATTTTTGGAATAATGTTTAAATTTGCTAACAACCATTTTTCGTAGTAGCAGAAATTTCCTAAATTACTTAATTTTTGGAATAATGTTTAAGTTTGCTAACAACCATTTTTCGTAGTAGCAGAAATTTCGTAAATTATTTAATATTTGGAATAATGTTCAAGTTTGCTAACAACCATTTTTCGCAGTAGCATAAATTTCGTGAAATATTTAATTTTTGGAATAAAGTTAAAGTTTGCTAACAACCAATTTTCGTAGTAGCCGAAATTTCGTAAATTATTGAATTTTTGGAATAAAGTTTAAGTTTGCTAACAACCATTTTTCGTAGTAGCAGAAATTTCGTAAATTATTGAATTTTTGAAATAATGTTCAAGTTTGCTAACAGCCATTTTTCGTAGTAGCAGAAATTTCGTAAATTATTTAATATTTGGAATAATGTTTAAGTTTGCTAACAACCATTTTTCGTAGTAGCAGAAATTTCGTAAAATATTTAATTTTTAGAATAATGTTTAAGTTTGCTAACAACCATTTTTCGTAGGAGCAGAAATTTCGTAAATTATTTAATATTTGGAATAATGTCCAAGTTTGCTAACAACCATTTTTCGTAGGAGCAGAAATTTCGTAAATTATTTAATTTTTGGAATAATGTTGAAGTTTGCTAACAACCATTTTTCGTAGTAACAGAAATTTAGTAAATTATTCAATTTTTGGAATAAAGTTTAAGTTTGCTAACAACCATTTTTCGTAGTAGCAGAAATTTCGTAAATTATTGAATTTTTGGAATAATGTTCAAGTTTGCTAACAACCATTTTTCGTTGGAGCAGAAATTTCGTAAATTATTTAATTTTTGGAATAATGTCCAAGTTTGCTAACAACCATTTTTCGTAGTAGCAGAAATTTCGTAAATTATTGAATTTTTGGAATAATGTTTAAATTTGCTAACAACCATTTTTCGTAGTAGCAGAAATTTCCTAAATTACTTAATTTTTGGAATAATGTTTAAGTTTGCTAACAACCATTTTTCGTAGAAGCAGAAATTTCGTAAATTATTGAATTTTTGGAATAATGTTTAAATTTGCTAACAACCATTTTTCGTAGTAGCAGAAATTTCCTAAATTACTTAATTTTTGGAATAATGTTTAAGTTTGCTAACAACCATTTTTCGTAGAAGCAGAAATTTCGTAAATTATTGATTTTTTAGAATAATGTTTAAGTTTGCTAACAACCATTTTTCGTAGTAGCAGAAATTTCGTAAATTATTGAAATTATTGAATTTTTGGAATAATGTTTAAGTTTGCTAACAACCATTTTTCGTAGAAGCAGAAATTTCGTAAATTATTGATTTTTTAGAATAATGTTTAAGTTTGCTAACAACCATTTTTCGTAGTAGCAGAAATTTCGTAAATTATTGATTTTTTGGAATAATGTTTAAGTTTGCTAACAACCATTTTTCGTAGTAGCAGAAATTTCGTAAATTATTGAATTTTTGGAATAAAGTTTATGTTTGCTAACAACCATTTTTCGTAGTAGCAGAAATTACGTAAATTATTTAATTGTTGGAATAATGATTAAGTTTGCTAACAACCATTTTTCGTAGTAGCAGAAATTTCGTAAATTATTTAATTTTTGGAATAATGTTAAAGTTTGCTAACAATCATCTTTCGTAGTAGCAGAAATTTTGTAAATTACTTAATTTTTGGAATAATGTTTAAGTTTGCCAACAATTATTTTTCGGATTTTAAATTATTTAACAATTATTTCCAATAAAAATCAAAAGATCAAATCCAATTTTTCAATAAAAAATCAGTTGCACATTTTGTCCAAGTGTATGAAAAAAGCAAAATATTATTCTATCATATATCCATATCATAATTTGAATATTCTTAATGTATTAAAGAATTCTAACAGATTTTCAAGGTCAGACGTGAAAAGATTCATCATTATGATTCAATTGATCAAATCCGCTCCAAAAAATATTAGTCTCACATCGACTCACACGATCAGACGATTCATTTCGATAGCCCTATAATCATAGTTTGCAATAGTCGAATTAAAGTCTTTGATTATTCGAATATTATGATGTATGGTGATACAATACTTTAGCTCTACACCAAGAAATATCAAATTTTCAAACGTGGCGATATCAGAACATTCACGCCCGGTTTAAAATAAGCCGCTCCCATTGGATAGAACAACATTTCAAAAATGTGCTGTTCAGAATAAATCGAAATCATTGGTCTGTACCTTACTGCGGACGTCCTTACAGACAGACCTTATCGGCTATTAATGTTAAGATATTGTTATTATTACATAATTTACAAAACAGTATAATATCAACAAAAAATAGTAATTCATGCTAATGATAATTCATGCTGCATACTGTTCAACTGTTTGCATTTGTGCAGCGATATTTAAATTCTGAAAGCATGACTTTTGCATTTTTACGATCACGCAACTGAAAATCATAAGCCACAAGGTTGTTCGTATACTAAGTATGTTTTCTTCCAGGAAGCCATGCCTGTGCGCTTGAAAGGTCTCCATTTCATCAACGTTGTGTCCTTCATGGACAAAATAGTGGCGCTCATGAAGCCATTCATGAAGCAGGAGCTGATGAGGATGCTTCACATCCACTCCGATGGAATGAAGTCTTTTTACGAGTTTGTCCCTCAGAAAATTATGCCGGCTGAGTTTGGAGGAAAAGCGCCAGATTTGAAAACTCTCAGAGGTAACAATTCTTAACAGTTGATCCTACCCAGAGACAATATAGTCCTGCCAATAAAAGGGAATAGAAATATTTGTATATTTTGTTTGACACTTATTGCAATATCAATATACCTATTTGCATATAACTATACAAATATATTTGCAAGTAACTATGGAGGAATTTCTGTCCATGACGAATACCCAGCTCTCTGCACGAGGGTACTGAAAATCTTGTTACAGTTTTCACATCAAATTTGTGTGAGCTTGGTTTCTCAACAATAACTAAATAGAAAACTAAAAAACGAGAAACACAATTGAGGGTAGCTATATATTCGACCTAATATTTGTGAAATCTGCAAAAGCCGACAAGCTTAGTTTTCACATGAATTGATTTTCGCATCAAATAATCTTCATTTTATTAAGGGTAATTTTAGTTTCCAAATATGTATAATATATCTTTTCTTTGATCATTTTTCTTAAGACAGTGCACTGTGACATCAAAAAGGTTAAGAACCACTGGTCTAGTGTGTGAAGCGTTTATTGAAACTTATTGAAAATTTTTACCGCTGCTGAACGCTAGTGGTCGCTTTCGGTGCCCGTGTGTGCGCTAGCTCTTAATATGAAATACCAAAATACTGATATTGATAAATTCGTCAGGCATTACAATCCCTAGATACAGATGGCTTAAACATTTTAACCTAAAAATCAAATGCAATAAAGCACTACACAATGAACTCTTTTGTTTCCAGAACAAACAATCCAGAAAGTTATCGAGAACGCTGCATTCTTCATAGAAGAGGAAAAGCTTAGAGTCAATGAAGCCTTGAGGACAGGAAAACCAAAAAACGTTGGCGAGATATTCGGCGTTGAGGGATCGTTCAAAAAACTTGATATCGACTGATCTCATTAAATCATAAAACTAGATCTAAGTAAATAAAATATTCTAGTGTTGTCCCTTTTCATTGATCTGTAAGATATTATAAATTTTCAATAAAATTTTATTTATATTGAGAAACCTGTATTTTTTACTCAAAATTTTACTCACCCATCCTATCCTTAAAAACGTTATAGCGATATAGCGTTAAAAGCGATTAGATAACCAATAGTCCTGTCCTAGCCCTATCCTTCTATGCCTACTCTATAAGAGAGGTTGAGCAACTGAGTAACATGTAATTGTCGTAGAAACTATTCTGTTTAAATAAACTATATTACGAGTCCATATGCTCCACATTGGAAGCAAACGTAGTAAAAAAATAAAAAAACATACTTAGAAAGAACCAATCAGCGATCGGTATATAGTATATTTTGCGCCTTAACCCTTATAACTCCTATTTCGATTTGGACTCAACATTACAGATCTGGTATTTTTTTTTATTTATTGAATTTTAAATTACTTAAGATTTTTTCATCCAAATACTACCAAAATGCATTTATTGTGCGCAAGATGAACTTTGCTAAACTGAAACATTCAAAATGTTTTTTATTATAATTATATTGTAATAAATTAATTAAAAACTAATTAAGGTGTAAACATATATCAATTACAGAGTGCTAAGGGTTAAGAAATTGTGACTCTTCACTTGCGATAAATATTCTATAATTACGAATAATTGTGCTGCGAATTTCTCATAACTCGATTTTTGAAGAATGTGAGTAATGATTCTAGGCCCCTCATTGTATTGCATTGGTATAAATATTCTTGAATAAGATTTCACTTAAACGCAAGTGCAAATGTAGATTCATTTACAATACACTTTCACTGTATTTATTATTTTTAATTTATCAAAATATATAGGATACACCCCGATCTTATCTTCTTGCATGTATCGCTCATTTTTTACACTCTCAGTCAAAAACCCAGAAGAAAATATAATAATAATCCTAGCTTCATCATTCCCTGATCTACTGTGGCCCCTTGCATTATTAGTTTAATATGATCTTACCACAAATATTACTCTAATTGAAATTGTTTCTGTCAAGCAGATCTCACCCAGGGTCAGTAGTAGAGATTCTGAAGTCTCGGGGTTTTCAAAGTCCCGGGACTCGAGACGTGATAATGTCAAAGTCCCGGGACGTCTCGGCACAGGATTCCTAGTTAGTAGTGTAAAAGATGTGGAAATATTTTTGGCAGTTTGACAAAAATAATGAAAATAAAACAATAATTTCATTTGGGTACACATTTTAATAAATATATTTTTACTTACATTAAATATTATGCAAATAACGTAATATCTGAACAAAGGATTCTCATATTCAGAATCAATCAAATAAAAATTCTCATCTCATAGAAGTAACCAGGTCTGAAGAGTCGTTTAAAAACCTATCGACTCTGACTCTGATTAGAGCAGACAAATAGAATATAAAATTGAATTTGATAACTTTTTTACTAACTGTTTAAGAAGCATCATTAGACAAAATATAACAAAGTTTATGAATAAACATTATTATCATTTATGAAGTATATTTCGACAGTATTCTGCCAGAAAACGTTAAGTTAAAAAACCTTGTTTTGAAATAATTAACTTTTACGAATGTCATAAAGCGAACTGAAATATAACGTGTTCGTAGACAATAAAACACATGAATAAACGGCAAAAATATTTACAGTTCAAAAACGTCAAGTCGTCTAATTGTCTTTGGGTAGCTGTAGAAATAAGAAATCTGTACATCAAAAAATCGTTAACGAAATGGACTTAGTTTATATTACTTCTTTAAATATCGAAATAAATATATATAAATTGAGTGAACTTATTTTTTCAGAAGTCAGTTTAACTGTTTAAATGTATCGATCTGCATGCATAACTCAAAATACCAAATATTTGACATAACCCTTTTACGACCGAGGAGTGAAAATCATCTTGTGGTTATTTTTAGACAAGTATGACCGCAAGATGATTTGTCGGTCTGCGGTCGTAAAAGGGTTAACATTTTAATAATGTAAAGGTAAAGTTCATTCATTTATCATTTGTATCATATTATTTTACTAATTGCTTGTTCCATTGTGGTTATTTTTGCACAAGTACTGCGAGATTATTTTTCACTCTGCGGTCGTAGAATGGTTAACGTTTTCTGGCATTGTATCAACAATTTGTAAACCTTGATTTTCTGTATGATGAAACTTCTTAAAAAGATGAAAAACATGTTTTTTACACAAGTGTAGTAAAACGTTATCAAATATTATTTATTATTAAAACTGAACTTCCGCCGAATCCATTGAAAATATAATAGAATTCTTTCCAATTTCCGAATTGTGTGATACAAAGTTAAGTCGTAATTTAATCAACTATTGCAATGAATTAAGATTATTTAGATACACATATTATTAAAAAAGTAATCACAATTATGTTATGTGATAGTTTACAAAACTTGTCAACGATTTTCTTAACCCTTTTAACAGTATAGCCTTAGATATATAGCCAAATATTGTATCATCTATTATCTACTGTCATTCTAATATGTTTTCATTAAATTATTATTATTTCTTCAGATATGGATACTACACAAATGCATCGGTGATTTTTGGCAGTCACATTGTTTTTATTATTTATATCAAATGAAGAAAAGAATTTTGTGAAAAGGTTAATATTTAAAAACCAATCTGTACCCAATATAACATTGAGCGTAAAATTCCATTCCACTTTGATTCCCTTCCAGGAATAACCATCAAAAGAGAACCACAGATGAACGAACTAAATAATTTATACATAAATTGGAAGTTTCTAGACATTTTTTGAAACTAATAATGAATAAATTCAAGTCATATTTTTTCTAGATTGCCCCATAACCAAAAAAAAATATGAATAATACTTTTGTTTGTAGTAATAGTAAAAAATAATCAAAATATACCTGTAATAAAATCTAATTTATTAAAACAAAAATCATTGCTGAAGAAACAGAATTTGTGGTTTTCCTAATCACTAAAGTAATGGTTTTTTTATTTATATGATCTCCGAATGACATTTTATAGGAATGTGAACAATTTATTTTATTACCTGTGTAAACATTTTTACAGTTGTAACAATGTTTACTAGAATACTGAACGGTTGATATCAAAAACGATCTCTAGTAAAAAAAAATACCATTTGACTGCTAGCAACACAATGTGGTGTCACTCATTTACTCACCACACACACTGACAATCCAATATGGTATGACATTTCTACTATCAAGTGATTTCTTCTGCAATAATATTGATTGAAGGTAATTTTGTTAAGTATGCTTTCACACTGCACACTTCTGAAGACAGCAAATATTGGTTTTGTAACATAGAACACTTTTGATATCAACCACTCAATCGGACTAACCAACAGACACCAAACATGACTAGTTTTTAAAAGTTCATATATTTGTTAATAAAAATCAAATAATACTTATCAAAATACTTCTTATTATTATTAAAAATAAATAAATGTTAAGATAACATTAACAACTATAATACAAGACAAAAACACACTCTTATCGACTCTGACTCTGATTTTAGCAGACAAATAGAATATAAAATGAGGTTTGATAACTTTGATATTCCACTTGTGTTACAAACTGTTTATCTTCGAAGCATCATCAGACAGAATATCGAAAGGTTTACGTCAAAACAATATTATCGTTTATGAAGTATATTTCGTCGATGTAATGTCAGAAAACGTTAAATCAAAAAACCTTGTGTAAAGATAATCGAATTTTTCAAATATCATTAACCGGACTGAAATATAGTGTGGCAATAAAACAAATTAATGAACCAAAATATTTACATTTCGAAAACGTTTAGTCCAGGGGTGGGGAACCTTTTCTTCTCTGAAGGCCGCATTTATTTTTCTGATTCGACATAAGGCCACAGTAAACATTGACTAAGGAATCTTTGGCGGGAAACAGGAATTTACAGTCAGAACATCTCAGGAATTTACAAAAATTTACAGAATTACGGAATTGGCCAGAAGGCCTCACCAGAGTAGCCAAAAGGCCGCAGGTTTCCCATGCCTGGTTTAGTCATTTAAGTCTTTGGGTAGCTATTTATATGAGAAATCTGTGCAGCTAAAAGGCGTTAATTTATTTATAGGTTTCTGTCAGTAATATCAACCAACGAAATTGACTTAGTTCGTATTACTTCTTTAAATATCGAAATAAATAAATTTAAAACGAGTGGATTTGGTTTTTAAGACATGAAGTGTATTTAATTTAAGATTTCGACTGAAGGTGCTTGGTGGAATTTCAATATTAAATTTGAATCGTTCAAACTATGTACATTCTCACAGATTTTGTCACTAACGACCCAGGTTTTGCCTTTCGGCATCTTCAGGCATTCAGGCAGAATGCCTGAAGATGCCGAAAGGCGAAACCCCAGTCGTTAGTGACAAAATCTGTGAGAATGTACATAGTTTGAACGATTCAAATTTAAGTGCATTTAAGTTTACTGATCTGTGCTCATAACTCAAACACCCAATTTTTTACTTAAAGTTTTCTGGCAGAATATCGACGATATTCAATCTCAATTTCAGTTGTGAATGGTGTTGCTTCTAACCAATCTGTTATATGTACTTAGACAGAAATTTAATTAATAAACCTTTACAAATCTGTTGCATACAGTTATTACTGTATGCATATAGAAGTTTACCTTTACATTTATTATAATATACATAAACCCCGTAATAAAATTAAGAACCTGTCCCTAGTTTTAACTACAGTTGCCAACTTTTCTTAAAAGATCTCGTTAGCTATATAATTTTTTTAAGTCTTCCACCCGTATACTAAAATCCCTTCCCATTAAAAAATATTTCATTCATTTTTAGAGATCAATACAAATTTTAGATATAGTTAAAAAGCTTTAACCCTCAACCCAATTTCTCAAGTACCATCTAGAGCCGTGTACCATAAAATAACTGATTCATAGATAATATTCAGAGAAGACATTGTTATTTTTGTAGTTGGCAACTTTAATCACAGACAGTAATGCAGTAGTTAAGAGTTGAGATGATATATTAACCTTTTGACCGCGGCTCGGATCCAAATCGGTTCAGATTTGGCTGCTATAGCAGTCAACCGCGGTCAAAGGGTTAAGCCTGATTTTTGTCACATTTAACCTTTAGAGGAGTATGGACGTACATGTACGTCATAAGCAATATAAACATACAATACACAATAAATTATAAAATATGAACAATAGATTTCAAATAAACATCTCCTTTGTAATCTTACTTAATAAAAAACGTTTTTTGGCTCTCCTATAAAGTTACACATTTGTAGATAGTGTTGTTTGACTTTAAGCCCTCGAATTGTAATTGAAACAAGGTACAACAATTAAATTAACCCTCCAAGGACGAGCGTGACCATATGGTCACAGTAAACACCGCTGTCTATTGATCCCACTATTCATCCATTTTCTACCTACATATCGTTGCTTTCACTCAAATTTGGTTAAAAAGGATACAAACTTCAGCTAGTCATTAGCTGCGGGAACGGAAACGACCACCAAAAGGATTTTCCGTTTATTTTTAATGGACTTTTTGAAACTGTTCGTTATTATTTTATCAAAACATAAAATTATTTACAGTTCTTTTACTCATACATTTGTGTTGAAATTTTGTTGATCTAAAGAGGTCAAATTGTAATTTTTTTTTTTAAAATTTCGCGTTTAGCTATATTTCAACCCTGAATGTTTGTGTGCCCATACGGTCACGCTCGTCATTACTACTGTCCGTACACAATATTACACGGTAATATAAGGATGAACATGACCATATAGTCATGCGGGCTTTCTATACAACGACTTTGCGTTTTTTTTTTAAATTTTTGTTAGAAATAAAAGTTATCCGTGACTTCAATCTGGCTTAAAAAATGTTTTTGTATCGAAAAAAAAAGCTCTTGTCTCTGGAGGGTTAATTAAGGAAATAAAAAATAAAGAATCAAGATACCATCCGCACAACAATAAATTTGAACTATTTTATTTGTAATAATCGGCTATGTAATAAATATATGTGGAATGTTGGTGAATGTACAAAATTTTAAGAAACGGTACATAAATATACATATTGTCTATTATAAACTATGTAAACGTAATTATCTAAAAATAAGTAAAATTTTTCTTCTTTAACCCTTTTCTTGCAGTAATATTTAATTAGTACTGATTTTGCGCATGTTCATATGACCATTGCGGTAAACGGATTAATATGGTATTTGATTCTGATAATACTGTATCATATCGTAAGTCCTGGTTCTGAAGTTGAGGAAGGAACTTCTAATTACGGAGAGCATGAAAGCTGCAGCCTCTTTGTCGGTAGAATTGGGTGCGAAACGAGCCCTAAGCAATCGTATCGTCTGGCCCCGGAAACAAGGAAGTCCCGTGTCCAGCATCAAGGAAACGAGGGTTATGATCGCCTCCTGGTATGGTCTGAAAACAGAAACGATTTGAAAGATGTTGCATCTACTGTGCTAGTGGCATCTGTTTTTTTCATTTTCTTTTTATACTGAAGTTTTTTACTTTACCTTACAACATAGCTTCTAGCTCAATAATTTTAAGTCAATAAATCCTCATACAGGGATTTGAATCCTGCATTAGAATAAAATCTTCAGGCATTACCAATCAGACAAAAGGAGAACTGTTTTTTTTTTTATTAGTCCAAATGAGGAACATTCCTATGTTATGTATACGCTAAATCAACCACTGTGAAATTTTGATTGCCCCTGACATAACATAATTAAAATTTGTCCTATTTGATTGCACTATATATTGTATATAATTTCAATGCAACAAAAACTTTTCAACGGACAAATAGATATATTGATTCCTTCAACCTTAGTTAAAATCAAAGTTCAAATCGAAAGGTCGTCGACTCAGTAGAGACTTCTTGATACTCACATCGTTATTATTTGATTTTAAGATTAAGTGATTTATTAAAGTGTAAAAATTATGTTATACGAATAAAAGTTGAACAAACATTTGAATAGTGTTTTAGTAATAATTATATCCGTAACACCTATAGTCCTTCATAGTTTGACAAAAATAAACAAACCTGACAGCTAGGAAAGCTTGAGAACACAGTTCACAGAACCATCGGAAAGGCGGGGCCTCCATCTTGCCCCCCATTACCATCACCATTTCGTCGGTCAATTTAATGTCGGGCTCGAATCCGAGATTACCTCCCGGCGATGACTCGAACATGAAGCCGAAATCTACACAATGGAAAAATATTAATTTTAATATAACCTTATCAAATGTTCGCAAATTAGTATGATACAATTTGGAGTGGTTAACCAATGGTATGCCGTGTTTTTGATAAGACGAATGGAATGGATGAGGGAATTTCAGAAGTCAATGACCTTGACCGGTTGACCGCGGACCTGACTTTAGTACATAATATTGTTTAGTGTACTAAAAAGAACAAAAAAACTTTTCGCAATCAATGAGTTAAGTGCGACTAAATGGACTACGATGATGATTAAAATAGCTCACCTATATGAATGATGTGACCATCAGTGTCCAACATTATATTGCCGTTATGTCTGTCTTTGATCTGTAGCAGGAAACCAATGACACTGTACGCAGCCATGGACTTAATGAAGCATCTTCGGGCAGCCTAAAATATCGATCAATCAAACTGTGTTAGTAGATTATCGCATCAGTAGGCGACCTACCTTATAAAACTTTTGATCAAATCCATAGAAAATGTCGGCTTAGTAAGTACCTGAAATTCTCTGGTATTTTCGTCTCCATAATTCTTGATGAAATACTCATACATCCCGATATCAGTTTGCCTTCCCAGCTGATCACGAGACTTGGCGTTAGGTACGCATTCAATAACGCCACACTAAAAACAAAACAATTGTATTATTTACATGATCAAGTGATCATTGCATTGAGACGCTCTCAGAGTAGTTAACTTACCCCAGGCGCGGTAGCCACAACCCTGTAAGGGAAGAGATACAAATCGAGCCCCACTTGTTGGAAGATGTTCTTGAAGATGGATATGACCTGTAGAGCCAGCATATCCTGCCGAACGTCGTCACCTACTTTGAAAATGGCCGCCTGCCACTGTTCGGCGCCGAGGCCAGTGAAATGATCCTTACCGTCTTCCTGAAAATAATGGAGAGACGGATATGAATGGAAGGATGAGCAATTACCTACATTAGCAATGGGTACACCAGGAATTTACTTGTACATCATAGTAGGGAATGTATCACATTCACCAAGTGACAGGAAACAATCATGATTAAGGATGGAAATTTTTACAGAAACAATGAGAAGGTGTTTTCTATTTTATTAACCTGATCTCTGCCCAGAGCGTATATTTACGCGCTACAAGTCCGTGTTCAAGGGGCCGTCCATACAAAATGCGCGTAATATTACGCTCTCCTTTGTACTTAATTTACAAGTCACCAGTACCTCTCTTAAATAATTAAATTTAACTCGCATATAGTGACATCTTTTGAGATTGTGTTGTAATACTTGAACTCGAAGGATATTGAATTTTAATCTGTAATACATCGATTTTTTGACATCGACAAAAGTTTTCGTGTCTTGTTAATATGCGGCGCTACTATATAGGGTTACGCCATACATATTATTAGTGACTAATGAAATACCGGGACTTCCCATTTATTCTTACGTTATGTTTGTCCAGTATTATATTTATAAACGGGGAATTATTTCTATTCTGAATACTCACTGCAAGTAACAAGGATCCTGGAAAAATGGTCAGTTATGTGTTTGTTTTCATGTTTGACACATCTTAGTTGGTTTTGTGGGCCAGAATATCGTTTTTGTTAAGTATTTCATTTACAACAGTTTTATAACTAGATACATTAACAGTTTATTTTTAAATTTACGTCTTTTTTCGTTATTTACCAAATGATTTTTTGTGTTTTAAAACTTTATAACCTGCGTTGTTTGTGAGTGTCTGTTTATTTTATAAGATTTTCCTGTGTCGTAACTTTTTTGACGATTGTTTATATATCTTTTTCAACTTACGTTTCCTGGATATTTGATTTTTTACATTTTACTATTTTAACGCCTGAGAATGGAAGGACAACAAAGTACATCTGAAAATGCAGAACTGACTGAAGATTTGATGAATAGCGTTGGCTTCACCGCCGAATCCGATGACAGTGATTTCGACGATTTTGAAGACGAG
Organism: Himalopsyche tibetana; assembly: GCA_030503985.1. NCBI lineage: Eukaryota > Metazoa > Arthropoda > Insecta > Trichoptera > Rhyacophilidae > Himalopsyche > Himalopsyche tibetana. The sequence continues at coordinate 2,542,753 of JAPJYX010000011.1, read as the reverse complement.
GAACAAGAAGGCTTGGTTTCCAATGTTCCCGAATCAGCACCTAATGATGAACTTGTACCACTAATTGATGAGTCTGAACCGGTTTTTGAATGGGAAACAGGTGATTTTGTTCCTAAAATTAACTCATTCGAAAGTTCAAAGTCAGGAGCGGATATTGAAAATTTTGGGAATAGAGAATCAGATTTTTTCAAGATGTTTATGACAACCTCTCTCATGAATTTCATCACAATTGAAACAAATAAACAGTTTATATACATTAAAAATCAATGCAGTGAATTAAGTTGGAGATTGAAACAGTGGATAGACATTACAGTGGAAGAGTTATACGTGTTTCTTGCTGTGTGTCTATTGATGCCCTGTAATTCCCGAAACAAAATACAGGACCACTGGTCTACAGATATATTGTATTATTCACCAATATATTCTGATACCATGTCCCGTAATAGATTTCAAATAATTTTACGCATGCTTCACTTCAGCGACAATACGCAGCAGGTAGCTGGGGACAAAATATACAAAATAAGATTCCTTGTGGAACATTTTAAAAAAATTTTCACGCAATGTATGTATCCATACATGAATGTATGCATTGATGAAAGTTTGCTGCTTTTTAAAGGTAACTTGTCATTTCGTCAGTATATTCCATCAAAAGCAAGCCGTTTTGGAATAAAATTCTTTGTAATATGTGACTGTGCAACTGGATATGTCTTAAATTTTATTATATATACTGGAAAAACAACGGAATATGTTCCACATCCACACGTTGGTATTTCGGGTAGTGTAGTAATGACATTAATGGAACCCTATTTGGATCGGGGACATACTTTATACGTGGATAATTGGTACACGAGTCCCATTTTGTTTCAAAAGCTCCATGACCGGAAAACAAATGCTTGTGGTACCGTAAGGAGAAACCGTAAAGGAATGCCCAAGCACACTGATAAGTTACAGAAGGGAGAAATGAAAGCTTTTCATACGGACACTCTTTCGGCACAAATATGGAAGGATAAAAGGGATGTTTCCATGTTGACAACTCTTCATCCTGCTATTCTCACCGACACAGGAAAAACCACTCATCGGAATGAAGCCATCATAAAGCCCGAAAGTGTCCAAGACTATAATAAAAATATGGGGGCCGTTGACCGATCGGACATGATTTTATCAAGCGTGCATTCATCGCGAAAGACTATGAGGTGGTATAAAAAAATGTTTTTCCACCTAATGGATCTTTCGTTATTGAATGCTCATACACTGCTATGCCAAAAAACAGCAAAACGGATTCCGCTAGAAAAATTTCAGTTGGAAGTTATTCGACAACTGATTCATGAATATAAATGTGTTGAGCCTACCAAATCTGTAAAACAAAAAAGACATTCTGAATTGCCTTCCCGCCTCACAGAAAGGCATTTTATGATGAAATTTCCTCCAAGTGAGAAAAAAATTAATACAGCTGCGAGATGTGTGGTTTGTTTATCAAAAAAACTAAGAAAGGAATCTAGGTATATGTGCAAACAATGTAAAGTGGCTCTTTGCGTAGAACCTTGTTTTGAGGCATACCACACGGTAGAAGACTATTAATTTGTTTTAAACTGTTCGCCGTATTTTATATATGTTTTTAGGATACAATGTTAATATGATAGAATTACTTTTGATATACGATCGTGTGTTTTGTGTTTTCCGTGTGTGAATTTTGTGTGACAACCCTGAAGTTTTGTGGATCATTTATTTCGGACATTTTTGGATAAATGTCAGCGGAAATGGCGCATCGTGTATTTTTATGGTAAGTCTATATGATATACTATTAGGATATGTCCAAAAATATATATTTATTAGGATTTATTTTTTGAAAGAAAACCGCGGCCCTCCGTGTACGGCCATATTAATACCGCACGGCACAGATCAGGTTAATAAGCATTAAAGCTGAAAAAATAGATCTAGTATAGTTTCGTTTTCGTCAAACAACGAACTGTTAAATAATTTAAGATTTCGACTGAAGGTGCTTTATTAAATTTGAATCAAATTTGAATTGTTTGAATTTTGTACTTTTCCATGAGTTTTGTCGCTAACGACCCGGGTTTCGCCTTTCGGCATCTTCAGGCATTCCAAGTGCACGGATGTACTTGAACTGACGCGTAGTAAACAGTTTGTATCAAGTACATCCGTGCACTTGGAATGCCTGAAGATGCCGAAAGGCGAAACCCGGGTCGTTAGCGACAAAACTCATGGAAAAGTACAAAATTCAAACAATTCAAATTTGATATTGAAATTCCATCAAGCACCCTCAGTCGAAATACTTAATTATAAATTTGAATTGTTTGTACATCTACACAAGTTTTGTCACTAAAGATCCGGGTTACCGCTGTTCGGCATCTTCAGGCACTGGCGCGTCAGTACAAGATCATCTGTGATCTTGAGCGCCTGAAAATGCCGAAAGGCGAAACCCGGGTCATAAGTGGCATAACTTGAACTGTGAAATGATTTATTTTCTTCGGCAACTTCTTTTTATTTTTGTAAAGAAAAAAATGTGAATATTTTGTCCAAAATAAATATGTAGAATATTTCTTTTGCTTTGAAAATATTTTGATGATTAATAACATTTTTAGAATGCAATGAATGGACATCAATTTTTTCTACAAAATTGGTATGAGCGATTTATCATATATTCTTATAAAATCCTTGTGAGTAAGAGTTGAGACAATGAGAGTTAACCTACCGCTACTATAGCCGTTTTAGTTGATACATTCTAAAAGTAATATGGAAACACCTTCAGTTCCTGTGGAGGTATTGTGTTTACGTGATTTAGTTCAAGAATTCAATGTTATGAATATAAACAAAAAATCATGTTATTTCTTACGGGTGGTGAATATTCTCCAGAGGCAGACATAGCAAGGGCCAAGGATTCCAGTTCGTTGATACCGTGTCTCATGACTCGGAAACGGGCCAAATAAGGAGCCTTCGCTGCACTCTGCATAGGAGTTCCTGAAAAGATATCACAGGGTTTTTTTGGAAGTGTCTATTATTAAGATATATTGTCGTGTCAATCGAATGCTAGTTTTATTTTTCAGGATATCTGAGATGTCTTTAATTATCTCCCACTCTGTTTTTAACAAAACTATCAGTCAAGCTAAATTTGCAGCTAAGTTCACTCAAAGTGAATTCACTACGCTAGCACCAAAGGGCCAGAACGAGAGGTGAAGAGTGATAAATAAAGAATTAGGCCTCAGTTCAGTTAACGATATAACGACTTAACAGAGAAGTCATTTGAAAATCACATAAAAGGTGACCTTGGTTTGTTTCTGTTACTGGCGACTCTTGTTGCAAAGGAACATCTCAGAGTGAACAGTTTTTAGAAATTATCAAATTTGAAAGGGTGTTTGTTACTCACCACTTTTGTAGTCGATGTCCATGACCATCGAGTCAGGATTTGAAGGTAAGTAGCAGCCAGGTTGAACCTTAAATTAAAGCAAAATATCAATTATCAATTTGTTGGAAGATTTCTATTAAGCACAACATATTTTAAAATTATAAAATTAAATCTAAACTCGAATACATATATAACCCCTTCATAGCCAAGAGGTACCGTCGGTTAATGTGCTTTTATTACAATAGGTTAAATCGATACTCATATGATGGTGAGGTGAAGAAATTTGCAAAAAATAGCAGTCAATAATATTTTATTCAATAATAAATACTCATCAGAAAATGTATAATCAAACTTTTATCTGATAGATCAAAGTTTGCACTGCTGAAGGTGTGTATACTTCTACTGCTTTGTGGCAAAAGGTTAAGGTTTAGACCTAACACAATTATCAAGGAGTTGCGTTCACAGTGAATATATACATAGAAAATGATGACATTGCCACACAGCATATTCAAACAGCATATTTGTGCAGCATACCTTGATGGTTTTAAGGGCTTCCAAACAAGCTTTTTTTCTCTCCGCTCCTTTGGGGAAGGGCCTGATCTGTCCACTGATGTTGGTGATCTTGCTGAAGAAGTCGAATTCTCTTTCATAGAAAGCTTTGGCAGGTCCTGACAGAGATCCCACGATGCTTTTCGTCAGCGACTCCAGAGTGTCAAATAACGCAGCTGTGAAACATTAAGCTAACTGTTGACATCATTCGAAAACTATACATTTTATTAAGGAAACATATGACAGAAAGAGTCGATGTTGTTAAACATTAAAGATGATTCATTTTGGTGTAGCAAAATTCAACAATCCTTTATTAAAAAATAACTTCTGTCAGGGTGTAGAAAAAATGTTACACTTTTCAAGTTATCAATATTGAACGAAATGTTGTGGTAAAAATGAGGATCATGTTTTCCGACCATTCACCTAACATAAGACGCACAAGAATGTCAAGCGGTTTCAATTCTTGAAATGGCAAACCAAACTGAGCACAAATCACCTTCCAGCTGTCAATTTGACAACACCCATACATTGATACTGCACTGATTGCATAGAGAAAGCGATCAAGACGATGATTAATTTTTAATCGAGGGTTAAAGTGTCACATGGCCACGACGTTCGGCAATTTTGTGAAGCAGCAATTGCAGAAGGAGAAAATAAGCCCTTCCAATTATCCAGGACTTACGATCTTTGCACTGCATGTCTTCGTCTGTGTACATGTTTGTCCTCATATTCCAAATGAGCTGGTGAGCGACCAACTGAGACTTTTGGGCGATCACCTTTATAAACTCTGTCACATACCCCATCTGCAATTCAAAAAACATCAAATTTTATATCCAGTAAAGCAACAGTATTAGGTGCCTAATGTTGGAGTTCATTTTGTTGGTGTTCAACAGACAATTGAAATGCAGCAGAACAACCAGTCAACTCTTTATCTCACGCTCAAAAGAGATGTGTGCTGCTGCAGCATCTGTGTGTATTCTCTCAAAGATGAGGCATTGCATTGAGAGAGTACACATTATGGGAGATGGGAACCCGCACAAACACATCGTCAAGGCACCTCATAAAAGCACAGGAATATAGGAAGTATGATAGATTGATTTTGTCAAGAATTCAAGGAAAAGAGAGCAGACTACCCAGCCTTTTCAAACTGTATAACAAAAAATTTGGAAAATTTAATAAATAACTTATTTATTATATTATATAAACGATACACTTATTTTATCAAGCGTCAGTTCAAGTTCAACCGCGCACTTTACTGCCTGAAAATTCTGAAGGGCGAAGCCCGGATTGTTAATGACAAAACATGTGCGAGTGTACAACATTTGAATGATTCAAATTTAATATTGGTATTCAACTTTAAATAAGGCTATTATTTGCAAGCCCTGCTCGTTCCAAAATGGTTAAAAATGAATCTTAAAATTTATATTGTTTTACAAAAAGTATTTTTTGTTTAACATTACTTTGGAATGATATTTTGTATGTTATCAAACCAGGTTTGAGACTGATTTCTACAAATACTTTTAAAATGTATTTTTATTTGCTAAATTACATTCATGGTTTATGTTTTAAAAAATTTGAAACAAGCCGGGTTAAAAAATAATAGCCTCAATTGTAAATAACTCTGTTCTAATGTATATTTTTTCACCAGTTAAAAGTGCTCGTTATGTGCAAAATCGGTCCTGATCATTATACAATATGCTAGTAATACAAGTAATACAACATAAAATCATAAATATAATGCCTTCCCACCAACAATTGACAATTAAAATCATAGATACAAAGTTGACCTAGTGCAGGGATGGCGAACCTTTTTGGTTCCGCGTGCCAAAAATCCTCAAATATTATTTCTTGATTGTGTGGCGTGCCCAAGCAGTAAAAAAAAATGACAAAATAGAAAAAATAAAAAATGATTTTTTTCTAAATTTTATTTACAAGCTTAAAAAATACAATTACAACATTTGAAAATTAATAAAATGGAATAAATTAATAATTCAAATTTTTTAAACTTAAGAAATATTTTTGTTGAACTTGGAAATAGTTCGCGTGCCATCCAAATTCTCAAACGTGCCACCTCGGGCACGCGTGCCATAGGTTTGCCATCCCTGACCTAGTGAATCCTGCAGTCATGAAGGAACAATGGATTTAAAAATAGTTACAGTGTCGTGCCGAAGGGCCTGCACCAGCTGAGGAATGTAGAATAACACGGCGTCCGCAGGATATGAGCCGAGAACCCTCACAGCATACTGAGCTGATGTTGGATGAGGGGGATACTGCCTCGAGAAGAAAGCCAGCGCCTCTATCGGGGAAACACGGGCCCACGTCAGCATGTGCACCAACTGTTCAAATAAAATAATACAAGTGTTAAATATTGATAGACATAATTTTATTTCAGTAGGTATAGATATACGCTTAATTCACGCAATGCACAGACAGAGACTGGGTGCGTGTGTGTATGCCTTGTTTTGCTGGGTGTTACAGTCGGAGAGACAAACAGATGAAGTAAGAAGTTGTGACCGGGACGTGTTATGAGATTGGGATTGTAATAGTTTGAATCTAACATACCTCGATGGAGTCATTAAGTAATGCATCAGTGGTGACCAGATACTGCAAAGCTTGAGGAATATGAGACACAGCCAGAGGATCTGTGCGCACTTTGTACTTCAACTCTTGCACGATGGATTCGTTCTTTATCCTGAAATCAAAAATATTAAATCTTGAATAATATCGAGCCCCATTACACAATAGTAATTGACGGATCCTTGGACAACCAGGACCATTACACCCAACTTGACACTATCCATCCGTCTTAGATAATGGCTGACCAGATCATTTTTTTTCTTTTAACACTCGACTACCGAAACGTCGAAAATAGGATCGAAGAGCAGTGGGGTACAAAGTGACCACAGACAAATTTGCACAATATTTGCATTGCATTGATTGAGTTATCATTGTAGATTACAATAAATATCAGCTAGATGTTATTGGTATTTAGCGAATGGTTGAAATAAGAAGAATTTTGAAATGCGAATGCACCCCAAAGGGAAACATTGTACACACAATAAGATCGGTTATGATTGTGGCATGCTAACTTTTAATCCCCTGACAAGTAAATTCGTCACTATAAGTTATTTTTAACCATATCTGTTCCCAATGTTGAGCATATGGCCTCCTAATGGAAGTATCTCAACATTAGTTTTTTCTACGAGAACTATTTGATACTCAGTCTTCTCTTTTTTAAGAGAGTAGTAGTGATAGAAAGGATGGGATGGGATGGGACAAGATTAGTGGTTGGCTAACCACTCTACTACTGCTACACCCCGTTATTTTAGGATCACAAACATTTGTGCCTTCGAAAAGAAATCGAAAAATCGATTGAAAATGTCGGGTCAATGACACAGTGGTCAACGTCGTTGACTTCCATGCCGGACCTCACGGGTTCAAATTCCAATACGAACAGCATATGTAAATCTTTCAAAACTACTACACCCATACAGTTTTAGCCGCTCCAGTGATATAGGACAAGCTTTCCACGCAGCTGCAGCAACGCTACACATAATACTCGTTAGACACTGACCTCTCCGGTAGAAATACAGCCAAAGCAGGGCTGATTTCCCACGCCAGCCTCACGTAGTCCCGGTAGACCTTGGTGGTTGTATTGTCTTTAAGACGCCACGTGGCGATGTTGTCTTCTCCTGGAACAGTTAGTTCCGGACGGCTTCCTGGGTTGTGCCAGATTATCAGGAATTCAATTTCCACAGCCTGGAATGAAAGTAAAGTAGTTAACAATCATTTCCTCAGTACAGTATCTATCTTTTCACCTGTAAAGACTGTCAAGCTGTTCAGACAGGTATATTATTAACTGTTTACATGACATCTACTAAAAAAACTGATCTAAAGCAGTCTCTGTAAAAAATATTAATTGTTAATTACATTTGAAGTTTTGGCAGATTTAACACAAGCAAGGTGAGCCAATATTTAACCACTGGTGGGATAAAAGGGTTAAACAATTAAAATATAAAGAATAACTTACCAGGAGCTCTAGAATAAGATTCCGTTTCTTAATGTAGTCTTTTACAAAGACATCGGCTGAGTTTTTGGTGTTCAATTTCACAGACCGGGCCGATCTCTTTCCAACCACGCTGCCTGCAGTACTTCCGGTCGGACCAGATGACAAAGGAACCTGTAAGATAGATAACAATCACTTCTTACGATGGTCCCTGATTCTACGCAAAGGTTACATATGTCAGAAGTATCTTGTAGAAGTAAATACTTGTTATTTTTACATTATTAGAGTGAAGTTCTACCAAAATGACAATTCAAATGATAACTTACGGTATTTATCCAGCCCCCTGCTTGCTGCCGACTGAACTCGCTGCTGTTCACTGAAGACCTATTCTCAGGGGTGTTCAAGCCGTAACCGCTTTGAGAAAGTGTCAGATTATTGGGACCGTACATATCGAAATCTGAAAAATAGGGTACGATACAATGAATAACTATGCAATAAATTAACATGTAGGCAATGTGCTTTAGGCTAGCAATGGGTATAACAGCAATCTACTTATGTGAGCCCTTGAGAAGTGAAGTAGCAAAATGGTAAAACTCTTCTATTTCACTTTTAACTACACTCGCGTCTTTACTTAGTGTTTTTGTGAATTTTATTTTTTTATTTTATGGAGAAAACACTATTCCAGTGTGTACTGACCAAGCACAATTCACTTTTAGATACGTTAAGGTATGTAGAATATGATTACGCATCTAACTCATGTTTTCCTAAAATACCACATGGCTCACTTCACTTCTCATGGACTTGTATTATACACGGTAAGCATTTAGTTGCCGCTTAAGATAGGGCTTTCGATTCATCCACCCTTGACAAAAAATCGGACTGGAATGGAATGCAGTGCGCAGGAATAGCGGAGAGAGTTGAGGGAGGTTGTTAACTACAGATGCTGCCTGTGTATGTTAGATGCGGCTGCAAGTTATTATGTTAGAGTTTTGTATGAAAAAACAAAGTTCACCGAGAAGCGACTGTCTGCAGTAGCAACTAAGTGTTGCTTATTTATGTATTAACACCCTTAACGTGTGCCCCAGTCAGCAAAATTTTATTTTTTCAATCAATTCTCTTTTTCATTTAACATAACATTTTTATTAAAACGCATGTTTTAAAATTATTGAAATTCATTCACACATTATTTTGTGGAGAGCTACCAGATAAATAGAATAATCAAAATGAGGTATACAGAAAAAAGTTCTTCACTGACCTCCGATAGCGCTTGCTTTTAGGTATTTCTTGTCAGAGTGCATGGCCTGCCAAAACTTGACAAGAACAATGATGTCTTCGCGGAGAGCCGGTCCCTGTTTGGACGGGCAACGAGGTTCACGGCAGAAGTAGTCCAAACAGGCGCTGTAAATTCTCTCTCGGAGAACGTTCCTCGCGAGAGAACGGGGTAGCATGTCGCCTTGTAAAAGTGATAGACCGCAAGACAGGAGCCTGTAAATAATATTCATGTTCAATAAAAGTAATTTATTTATTTGTATAGTTTATTGCTATCATGAAATGATATAATGCCTGTACTGTGGCCAACCACTCAACATACTCGGGAGTCCATTATTTTATGAGTTCAAATGCCACTACAGAACCAAGTCATAGATAGATTTCAAAATTTAAGAACGATAGCTCATCAGTCTGTCACCCAACCTCTCTCTACATAAACTAGCAATCACCTAATCAATCTCCTCACCGATCATCTGGTATGTGTTTCACATTCCCCAGACTTTGAAAAGTTTCTTTTAATGTATTACTCAAAGACTTATTAACTTAATTGGTTGAATCAATGTTAAATAGTTAGAAGTCCATAACCCGTTTGAATACCACGCAAATAAATCATTAATATGTCCCAGAGATACTGCGTGATTTTGAGATAAATAATTTTGCCTAATATACACTCAAATTCGATATTGTAAAAACCTATATTGACTCAGTATAGATGGCACTACACATATTCATCAAAATATTGCTTATATTCTACTAGAATACCAAGTATTTGATTTTTTAAATGTCTTGGACATCCGTGTTCACAAACTAAGCAATGTTTAATTCTACAAAAATCTCTTTATAAGTTGTTTATTTCAGAATTGAATCGTGAATAAAATGGGTATAATATGAAATGAAAACATTATAGATGTCCATGTCTTTTGAACACAAACCCATAAGCCAAGCGGTGTTTCGTGGATACCAATTGAGTAGACAAAGTCCCAAAACATCAACCAAACAGTTGCTTACTTGAATCGTACCCCCACCGCATCCACATGTCGGTTTTGATGATTATCTCTGATGGCTCCGACACTCATTGGCAGTGATCTAAAACAATTTCAGGCAGACATAAAACAACTTCATTTGAACATACTAATTGCAGTGGCACAAAATATAACCATGTTCATTGACAATAATCAGTATTTCAAAACATTTCTTTCGTGAGAAGTCTCATGCTTATTAAACCTAATAGATACCTGTGAATGAGCGTAGCCAACATGTCCACCTTCTCCTGACTGCAATATTTTGCAGTCTCGGCCAGCTCGCACAGGAAACCAACCCAGACGCCGTGCGGAGCCACAAATGGTGGTGTGGGTTCCAGCTTGCAATCTGACGATGAAATTGAAACAATATTTAGACAGCTAAATTAAATAAATATGAGTAGCCCAATTCCAAAATTCACCATGTTTAATTACTTTAGTTTCGAGATACTCACAAAAAAAGTTTACAAAAATATCCATATTTTTTAATCAAATTCATGGAAATTAATATTACATTTTTCAATATAAACAACCTAGGCTGGGCTAATCAATTTTAGAACTTTTCAATATCGATAAAACAGATTAGTAGATTTTAATATGTGTATTTTGGTTAATTTTCAATACAGAATTACTGTTATAAATTTTAAACAATAGTCGCAATTAATTTTAAAAATCTAGAGAAACAATTTGTGTAAGTAAATATTTTCCCAGCTAATTGAAAGTCATTAAAATCAAATCATAAGTTAAGTTAATCCATGCTGCCACCAATCGCTTTTAACTTAGCGATACATTTACTTGTTATATAAACACGATACACTTAATTACTAAATGTCAGTTAAAGTCCATCCGCGCACTTGCAATGCCTAAAGAAGCTGAAAGGCGAAACCTGGGTCATTAGTGACAAAATTATTGTGAATGTACATAATTTCAACGATTCTAATTTAATATTAAAATTCAACACCTTCAGTCGAAATCTTAAACTATTGCGAAATACTGTTATTTTTGTATTTTCAACAACGTATTTCCGCATTGGACACACCATGAATACCAGGATACCGGTTTCGGTGATACTGGTATTGCAATCATTAGATTAGACTATGATGATGCTAATGATTATGTGAGGAATAAACAAACCTTCATAAGCGGCTAATGGACTCGTCTCCTCTTGCTGCACAGAAAACAGACCCATTTTTTTATCTACAGTGTACTGCCATGCTGCGAACATCTCGTGGAGGAATCTGAAACAGACAACATTGCTATTCATCTATTCCATGTATATAATAATGTAAATTAATATGTAAGGCAAAGTCGGTAACTCAATGCCTACAGCATAGGCATTAAGTTGAATATATATATCGCATGAGTGAGTGATGAGCTATAAAATGTCTAACGTTCTTTACTTCTGAAGGAACGTTGGGAGACCACGACTTCGCTGGATAGACTGAGTGTCAAAGAGTAGTAGGAAGGCGGGGAACTGTAAGTGGAGTGGGGGAGACTAATTGAGACAGCCAATGTTCACTCCGGACTGTAGCACCACGGGATAAGAAGAAGTAGAAATAAGACTACTTTAGTTCTCCAAGCAATATTATTTCTTTTACATATCAACTGTGGAAAGAAAAAAGGACGTAACCCACAGTTTTTTCAAAACAGCTTTTTTTCGATAACCACAATGTATTAAACTCTGGTTAAGGTGAAACACACGTCACACCTCGTGTTACAACTTTGGTATATTACACAGGGAACATTATGTTTAGTTTAAGTGAGCGAATGGTGTCATATCAGCGGAGGAAATTATTGTGAGTAAGCCGATTCATTTTTACCTTAGTTCCAAGTCTGGTCGAGCAGTTATCAGCCATTGCCAGCACTCCAGGGTCGCATTCATTGCGTCTTCAGTGAAAAGTTCTACTTGAGACCATGCTGAAATCAAGAAACAAATAATCAAACTCAAAGCAATGAATTTAAATTGAGGAGTTGAGTAGAAATATGGTAACAAGATTCGACTACTCTAATGGACACTTTCATACAGATTTCAATAGAAATTATTTTACGAGAAATATTTCAGTAGTTCAACATCTCTTTATCGAAAAGGATAAAAATATAAAGATAGAGCTAGGAAATGGGAATTACTCTTGCCCCGCCGCATTAACGGATCGAATGGTCTTTCTGTCCAAGTGTTCTGATGAGACCTCATCCAACTCACTTCACGCAAATATGACATGACACAACAATGATAAAATAAACTATTGGAATATTCTCTAAAATAATAAAAACTCAATAATTATACTGACAGATATTTCAGCATCATGCAATCATTGGATCTGGCAGTGTGATGTTTTATAGAACAGTTCTCGTAAAACTAAAAACAAAACTAATTTTCACCTTACGATAGTATTAGATTTTATTTCACTTACCAACAGCGTGCAAGAGTTGTCTATGCAGGCCCGGAGTAGTAATAAGGAGTGCAGTGGCCCGCCAGAGAGCTTTCCGGTGAGCGGCCTCTCCTCCTTTTACGGATCCGGGTCTCAAGCCAGGCAAGGCGAGCGGCTTGCCGTCGGCTGTTCTTGTCCGGCCCCCGGCCGACCAAACGGTCGCGGCGACACGGTCTGCTACTTGGTTGCGGACTGTTTCATCAGGATCGTCCAACATACCGGCAACCTAATAAGAATTCGTTTAATAATATCGCATTATTTACACAGTGAAACCATTTTTCGCATATCGGCACGTGTTTGAGAATATTAACCAAAAAAACGAATCACGGAGAAATTTTGCGCAAATTGGTAAATCACTATAGGGTTTTGAGGTTTTCAAATTCCTCGATGAGCTAAACAAAAAAAACTGCTGTAAATTCCTGGGTTTTGAGATTTTGAAAAAATGTGGTGCTCGCCGCCCTGCCAATATTTTGGATTGCGCTCTAGGGTCCAAAAAGTTTGGTAACCCTTGCATTAAAACAAGTACTGTGTATAAACATTATAATATAGAAAGAATGAGGGGAAATAATGAAAGTCTCGAAACCAACGATAAATGAGAGAATGTGTGATTGGATCTCACTGTTCTTATATAACTAATTATTTACCTCTCCGGCATATCGACTGCGAACACTAAGAACGCTGACAAAACGAGAACTGTCACTCTTAACGCAGCGTGGTCTCTTTTCAAGAGCGGTGTTGGAGAGAGGAGCACTCAACTGATTTAGACCGTCAGCTTGCAGTAGAGAATCTGTGGCCAGGGCGAGGCCAGAATGATGCCACAGGGTGGAATTGGGGACCTGTAACAGTGTATCGATTACAAATGTATAAAATAAATTGCGTACCACAGAATTTGATTGATTTGTGAACATGTTATTTTTACTGTAACTTGAAAGGTTATGTACGTACCTGGTTTAAATATTCTTGAAGATGTGAACGAGTCGACTGTGGAGCCCACTTCATGGCTTCCTGCACAATTCCTTGGCAGCGGTCAGCGAAATCTTTCACAATACTCTGAAAAATCAAAGCAAAATTGTGGGGTTATAATGCAAAACGTACTATTCACAAAATGAGCGATATTGTGTTAGGTATGCAGATAGGGTAATTATTCAAGCCTAAGGGATAGACTGATCCTATTACTTTTAATACAAAATGTCTACAAGACTGTCGTTTTCAAATTAGAAATCATATTTTTATGCAAATGTTATTTTGTTTGTGGTTTTCGTTAGAGTATTTGACTCAACTGAAGGGTTTGAGTTTTGGAAATAGTATGTTTTGTGTTATAACCCCACAATTGTGAAACAAGAAAGGAAAGAGAGACGAGAGAAAGTTATTATTTGTCCTGCCGTACAGGTCTTTGATTAGTATCACCGTACATGTACGGCGAAGTATTTTATCATCTATCATTGTCGATTGCCATTCTCATATTTCTAATTGAATTATAATTATTTATTCATGTATTGAAAAATGTTTTTTTTTTATATTTTCGATTGTAACAATAGTAGAAATAATCAAATTTTTCGAAAAAAAACTAATTTAGTTTCAAATAACCAAATGGTAATGATTTATTAATTAATAGTATTCATTTATTTCCCGACGTACCTCTCGGGCTTCCAACGTGTCCTGTAATTGCAGCGTAAGATCCGTGGACGGAACCCTCAGAACGGGAGTCTCCTGATTGGCGTCAAGCTGAAGACTGAATGATAGCACTTGAAGGATGTCCAGCATTGCCCAGAGCACCTGCGAATGTTTTGGAAAAACGAAGATTGTCTATTGAGTAAAGCTGCCATATTATTATTTATTTCTTGAATATTTTTATTTATTTTTCATATTTATTATGAAAATTTCAATCCACATTGATAACCAGAACTGATATAATCGACATTTACTACAATCGCTAAACTAATTGTACTAATATTGCAGAATCGAGCACTCACCCTGCAGTTCCAGAGGAGATGTGGAAATCTATCAACGAGGCCAGCCAGGTACTTGTCGGCCACCCGCCTGATCTGTTTGTGAATGTGATTGAAATTGACGAGGAGGAGCTGGGCGTGGCTTTCCAGTTCTCGCTCGCGGGCTTCGTCCCTAGCCTTGTTGGACATGCAGTCAAGGAATATGTGGAACACTCGATCGCCTACCCTGTGAAATTGAAAAAGTAATAGATTAGTTTTATTTTGTTCCTTTTCTTTCCCTTTTTTCCTCTTTTCATCTGTCTGGGGTTTGACGTCGTCATCCGGGCAGGTAAGATAGGGAGTGGTGGATGTAAGGGAAGTTGAGGGAGGTTTGAGCAAAAGGACCCTCTGTGGTCTAACATTATACGTATGGGGAAAGTCTATGTAATGGTCAAGTAATGTTTTTATCATTGGGTTAGGACAGTGTTTCCCAAACTTTTGACATATGTGTACCTTTTCTATAATTTTTGTAACACCAAGTACAGTGGAACCCCCAATTACACTACCCCGAATTATGCGCTGGCTAGAAATATTCGCCGCGAATCCCCCAATTGTACGGTCGCATTCCATTGCTACGTTCGTTGCTGCTGTCCGCCTGGGCGGCTGCAGCAGGGGAGCTCAACTCTAATCTATATTTTCTAATGGAAATTTAAATCAGAGAATTTAATGTTATGTGCATACTATTTACTCATGGTGAAAAACTGCAGCTGATTTTGAAAACTATTTTTGGTTTTATTTATACAATGACATATGTGCGCCGCGAGAAAAGAAATACATATGTTGTTTTTTTTAACTTGTTTTATTTTATTTATATTTTACACTATCTTTATGTAATAATCTAGCATAATTTTATTGAAATAGTACATACATCGAATTATATCGAGTATTTAATTTAGGATTAAAATAAAAAAATACAAATAAGCATACATCATTCACTGTCAGAAAATATTCGGTTCCAATGATGGATTTTAAAGATCCGTAGAATGGCCAGGAGCATTATCAATAAGTAATAATATTTTGAAAGCAATATTTTTTCTAAAAGGGAATTTTTCCATTTCTGGAACAAAGCAGTTAAAAAACCAATCGCGAAATCAAATTCCCGCAATCCACGCTTTTTTATTTGCCCTCCAGTAAACGGGCAAATTAGACTTATCGATTCCTTTCATTGCTCGTGGGCTTAAAAAATGACTGACAACCATTGGTTTCGTTATATAACTGCCCGATGCATTACTGCAAAGGAGAACAGTTATTCTGTCTTTGGCAACTTTGAATCCAGGTGCAGATTTAACGGTTTTGGAAATAAATGTGCGTTCTGGCATTTTTTTTCCAATCATGGCTTGTTTCGTCAGCATTGAATACTTGGTCGGGTGTGTAGCCTTCATCATCAATAATTTATGTGTAAATTTTTCTGCACCTTCGTCATCGGCAGAAGCACTTTTGCCGCTCATTTTAATGCTGCGCAGGGAAAATAGATTGAAAAATCGGTTAAACCAGCCATTACTTGCTTTAATTCGAAATGATTTTCAAAAGCTAAATTTGAATCATCAGTCTCTCCTTGTTTCAAATATGCATATATTTTTAATGCTTTGTGTTTTATAATTCGGATACTAAGAGGAATATATCTTTTATTACAATCTTTTATCCATATTTTCAAATGAACCGATAGACACCCACTGTCTTATTTTACATTCATTTCTTTTAATCGATCGAATTGTAGATTCATTTATATAAAATTCTTTGGAAATAATGTAAGCTCTTACGCCTCTGCTAAGTTTTTCTAAAATGGTATATTTTTCTTCGATAGAAATGCGTTTTCTTTTTATTTTAATTCCGTTTTTTTGCATGACTGAAAAAATATTTTAATATAATAATAAATCGCGCAGTCAGTAAAGTTTTTTAAAGATTTAAAATTAATTTGATGTTATAGAAAAAGCAAAAAGTTTTTAGTAATATGTATTTACCTGAAAGTGCAAAAGATTGACCACGCCGCAAAACTTCGCATACAGTCAAATGTTGACTAGCGTCTGTGTATTCAACACATAGCTGGCGTCTGACGTATGCGGGATTTTTCGCGCGCTTTGCTTTTTGTCACTTAGTCACCAAATATTTCGTCAATATTTTTTTTTTGCAAAAATGAAGAGAAATCTTAGTTTTGCATTTTCCGCGGAAAACCCCAAATCCCTAATTTTGTATGAGATTCACACCCCCAATTACACTATCCCCGATTATACGGTCCCGAAGATCGCATAAATGGGGGTTTTACTGTACCCCTCATCAAAAAAAAATCATATACTTTAATAATGATCAAAATATATTAGCTACTTGTTGCTCCAGGCACAGCCAATGCCTGGTGCAGCGCGTACCCCCACCAAACTATTCATATACCCCAGGGGGTACGTGTAACGCACATTGATCAAACAATAATGTCGCTGTAAAATTTCTTCAACAACTTCACAATGTAAGATCAACGATGGAATTGATGTCGAGGTCTCTGTAGTGTCATGTTACGCACGTACCAGGGAGCGTCCATGATCGAACGTAATGTCTGGAGAGTTTAAATAAATAAAACAATCAAAATACAAGAGAAGAAAGAGGAATAGAGCAAGAGCTCTTCTCTCTGTAAAAGATGAAAATGAAGAATGAACCAGTCAGTCATGTACAGATTAAAATATATATACTATGGATTTGCATTTTAAAGACATAGATGTAAGATTGATTTCTAAAATTCAATCCCACCGATTCGATCCTATAAGCAGGGTGTAGCCATAGTGATTTGTTTACTCCTAGTCCATTACTAAAACTATCTATTTATGTCTATGCACTCCGAAAAAGAGAGGTTGAGCGACCAGTTCATGTATGACAACTTCTGTTGTAAGAAACTCGAGCGACTGATTAACAAGCTGTTCATGTACAACAACTTTTGTTGTAAGAAGCTCCAGATAATTGATGACACAAGACTTAACCCTAACTGTGCGGCAATACTGCTCAAAGGTTGTTAAAGATAAAAAACGTCATCACAATAGTATCTGAAAAAAAAGCTCTGTCAACATCTAATTAACACATATAGGTCCGCAGATTTGCATACTAAAAAATGCGCGGGAGCCGGCCGAATTTTGGGGAAATGGAACTTTTTTTGCGCTCACGTTTAAATTGCGATAACTATTTAACCGATTGATGTATATTTTTTTTTCTTTCAGAAAAGCGTTCGTATGGTTTTATACATATAAAAATATGATAAAATCAGTGTTTCTCAACCGAGGGTTTCATATAAAGAGTCTTAACAACTTAAAAATAAAGTTATTTAGTAAGAAATGGCTATAAAGAGTTGCAATAATATACACTAATTTAAAATAAAGTTACTGGTTACTAACCCCCCCCCCCCATCTCCTTCTTCTCAGCAACAACAACTATTTTAGTTTTTTTGAGATATTGTAAAACCGAAAATAAACATCTGTTCTATATCGTAAGGTTTTATTCGCAACTCTCGGATATTTTTAAATAATTCTTGTTATATTTCAATTATTTAAATATTTTAAATCTTTGAGAATCGTTTGTTTTTGTTAGAATGGTGCAGGTATATGCTATTAATGAATGGTGGCCATTCATATGTGTAATAATTATGAAGCATTAGGGTCACATATTTTTCACAGCAGAGCCATAAACTTTACAGAAAAAATAGCTCCTTATCAACAGCATCTCGAAAAGGGCATTAAGAATTACATAATTTATTGCTATTGGCAAGCCAAACATATATGTATTGAGTAAAAGCGGTGCTTTGTTCGAAGTAAAATAATGATTTCATTTCTTTGAATTTAGGGTTGACTTTCCAACAAGAATTAGTTGCAAAATGTCTACAAAAGAAAAAAAGGATACTGATGTAAAATGAATCTGAGACAATGGATCTGTGTTATATAATTATTGTCATGACTAATTTCACTTTCGTAAAAATACCATAGAACAAACACTTATTTTTTTGTAAAGAATTGTGAAGCGGCCAAAGAAGCAATAAATAAACTTATCCGAAAATTTAACCCATATTTATATACGTAAACGAAGCAAAAGATCTAACAAAAAAAGATGCATTTTTCCATGAAAATAATATTACACCAAACGTTAAACGTTATACAAAAAATATTATTTACTAGTAGCTACTGAGGAATTACTTCTATATTTACGATAAAAAAAAAAAGTATTTTTAATATATTTGTTTGACATTATCAATTTCAATATCACTGGCAACCTTGATTTTAAATGTGAAGAAAAAAAATCATCACACAAAGTACCTTTTTTTTGTGTAAACTTACACTCGGCAAAACGAACAGATATGTTCGCGCGGACTCCTGCACACTGAAAGTGAGATGCACACATATGTTCGCCCGGACTCCTAAGTGTTAATATAATAAATGTACTACCTGGCAACACACTGCCACATTCCCAATTTGTCTTTTTGCAATGCCGAATCGCTCAGATATTCGAAAATAGGTTGTAGGCTTGGCTCCGGTGAATTGGAAACTCTGAAAAAAGAAGAGTGAATATCAATCACCAATAAACATGACTTACTTGTAAAATAATAATTATCATCATCATTTTATGACACTAGTTAACACTTTATCGGCGGGCTAATTGTGCAGTGTTTTATGAGTAACGCGGGTTATTTAATATTTACGACTTTAAAATCACACTAGGCACAGATCAATTATTAAAAAAAACAAATATTCTCTCACATATTTTCGCTATTTTTATCTACACATATTGGAGAAACAATCGATTGTCTGGTTCATTAGTCAGACAACTTCAAATACCCTGTTTTTAGATAATAGGAAATGAAATGATAAATTCAAATAACCAATGGTATTATTCATCTGTTGCCAGAGATTTATAAACATTTTCTCACAGATTAGGTATTTCGGTGATGTTTAATAGTAGGAAAATTTAGAAATATTCCTGTAATGACCCAGACCAGGGGTGAAGAACCTTTTCTTCTCTAAAAGCCACATTCATTTATCTGATTCAACATAAGGCCGTAGTAAAGAAAACGTTGACACCGCCCCTCCCTTTTTTTCGACTGTCGAACATATAGTGGGTTGATTAAACTTTTTTACAAACGCTTGTGTATAATTTTTGATCAATGTGAATATTTTGATAAGGTCAAAGGCCGCAGGTTCCTCTCCACTGATCCAGACAATACCTATGTTCTGTTTGATAATTAGATAATTTTACACATTGCGGCGTATTTAATTCTAATTTAGAATTTTTGGAGTGCCTGATTGAATGATGGACGATTTTTTTTAAATTATAATTGTATTTTATATTTAGAAATTCATAGTGCACCTTAATGTCTCCAACCAATAAACGCTGAGCAGATAAGTGCATTGCGCAAAGCTCAGTTTGCTAACGTAAGCCGTAACATCGGGCGGGTGCTCCAAAAGGTTGAGAATCTGAGTCTTTAATTCTTGCAGTTCGTTCTGCGACACCGAGTCGTTTCTCACAGCCGACGTGAACTCCAGCCCCCTCATTTCGGAGCGAGACTGCGTCTGGGAGACCAGGTTGGGCGACTTGACGGCAATCTCCTTGACGCCGGCATACCACTCCGCCGGCCAGAGACCTGTAGCCGAGTCGAATTCATCAA